>OX235264.1:45458330-47858330 GCA_944472135.2 Trichobilharzia regenti | reverse complement strand
GGCGTCGAAAAGCACTGGGACAACTTGAAAACGATCTGGAGTCAAACCTGCATGGAAGTTCTAGGCAGAATGAAGAGACAGGACAAACAGTGGCTCACTGTGGACACTTGGAAACTAATAGAAGAGAGGAGGAGAGTGAAACAAAAGATTATCCAGTGCACTGACGAGCAACAAAAACAGGAGTTGAATGCAAGCTACAATACGCTGAACAAAAGAGTGAAGAAGAGTGCCAGGGAAGACAAAAGGAAATATTATGAGGCCGCGGCGAGTGAAGCAAAACAAGCTGAAGGCAATTGAGACCTCGCCACAATCTATCAAACAACTAGGCACCTATCGGGCAAACGTTCGACACAGATTAAGCCAGTAAGGGATGACAATGGAAAGTCAGTCACCAAAGAAGTGGAGAAAAGAAAACACCGGGCTGAACACTTCAAGACTTCTAAATCGACCGCCACCTACAACGCGCCCAACAATACCAACAACGGAAGCAGAACTACCAGTCAACATCAACCCCACCCCCGACGAGAACAGAAGTCCTGAATGCAATCAAGATGCTAAAAGCTGGGAAAGCAACAGCACCAGGCGGAATCCCAGCAGAAGCATTGAAAATCGACCCAGAGACAACAGCGGACTTGATAACGCCATTGCTGGAGAAGGTGTGGAAGGAGGGCAAAGTACCCGAGGATTAGAAGAAAGGATACTTATTCAAACTATCAAAGAAAGGAGACTTAAGACAATGCAAAAATTGGCGTGGAATTATGCTCCTGTCCAGGCCAAGCAAAATACTAAGCCGCATCATCCTGGAGAGAATCAAACAAGTCCTGGATGAAAAACTCCGACCGGAACAAGCCGGATTCAGGAGAAACAAGTCATGTATTGATCAAGTCGCCACACTAACGATCATCATTGACCAAAGCTTGGAATGGCAGTCACCTCTCCACCTCACTCAACTTCATCGACTTTGAAAAGGCCTTCGACAGGCAGCGTCGATCGAGAGGTGATTTGGAAACTACTTCGCCACTACGGGGTCCCATCGACAATTATACATCTCATCCAACAGTTATACGACAATGCTGCATGCCAAGTAATCCACAACGGGAAACTTACGGAAGCCTTCGAAGTGAGGACGGGAGTGAGGCAAGGCTGTCTACTATCGCCAATGATCTTCCTGATTGCAGTAGACTGGATAATGCGACAGACAACGGGACGAGTAACGAGGAGACAGGCATAAAATGGACTCACAGAAAAAACTTGGAGAATCTGGACTTCGCCCACGATGATATATGTCTGATTTCCCACAAACTGGAAGATATGCAAGTGAAAAGCAACAAGCTGGCAGAAGAAGCATCAAAGATAGGACTTCAGTTGAGCATAGACAAAACAGAGGTGATGAAGATTCCTGGCCGACACCAACAGCCACAACAACAACAGATAACAATCAGCATAAATGGGAGGAACCTGAAAGAAACAACCTCCTTTACCCACCTACTTGCCTGGGAAGCATCGTTTCAACTACAGGCGACGGACCTGACGAGGACATAAAAGCCAGAATCGGAAAAGCAAGACAAGCTTTCATTACTCTTAAGTCTGTGTGGAGGTCAACAGCACTCAGCATGAAAATGAAAATAAGATCCGAATTTTCAACTCCAATATGAAGTCAGTGCTGCTATACGGATCAGAGACTTGGCCAGTGCGTCATAAAGAGCAACTCAAACAAACTTCAGACTTTCATTAACAGTTGTTTTTGCTCAATACTCAAGATCAGATGACCAGCCAGAAAAGATCAGCAACAGGGATCTCTTGAAGCGAACGAACCCAGCACGAGCCGACTGTAAAACAATTAGGCAGGAAGAAATGGAGATGGATTGGCCATACGCTGAGGAAACCATCAAGTGACATCACTAGACAAGCCATTCCTCGAGTGGAACCCAAAGGGGAAGCGGCGAGTTGGTCGTCCAAGGGTGACTTGGAGGAGGTCATGTGAAGAGGAGATGAAAGCATGTGGGCTGACTTGGAGCGGGTTGAAAAAGTTGGCAGAAAACCGAAGGCGTAGCTGAAGCCCTATGTTCCTCTAGGAATTAAGGGATATAATAATAGTAATATAATAATAATATATTTTCTCAGATAAATGCATCTACCACAAAGGTTTCTGTATACATACGCATGAGAATGAATAGAGCAATCAGCAAAAGGAAATATCGCTTGAATTCATTTCGTTTGACCTCACATTTCATTTTTTGAAAATAGTCCTCTCTATATTACACTTGACCGTACTTCTTAACAAAGTTAGCAAAGAAAAATGCCGATACACTCAAATGCTTCTCAAACTCTGAATGCCCACAAATTATTTCTCTTCTAAATAATTTAAGTGATCAAAGATGGGAACTGGTTTCTTGGTACTATATATATATATATATATATATATATATATATATATATATATATATATCATATACGTATGTGTTCCAAAACACTTGCAAAACTGCCTGTAAGGAGCCCAGTTATTTTGGAACTAATCGGTCAAAATCTTATACACTGTTCATACGAAGTTCGTATAACTTTTAAAATTCAATTTTGAGTTTCCCCTTGATTGGTTGGACCGAAATGTTTAGACTCTGTTGACACATCATCTGATTGCGAGGCTGCTTCAACGATGTCTGAGAATTTAACTCCATGTAATTTGGTGAATGGTGACTAGCTGTGAAATTCAGGGTGCGCGATTCACCCTATTTGAGAATCGTCAGTGGGTGTGCCCACATTCCCTAGTGAGTAGTGGTGTCTCATATTTGTCAATATACTTGGAATATATATCAAGAAACTTCTATCTCTTGCTTGTAGTTTCTATCCGATGAATGCAGATGTATTCATTGTGAAACTAAATATCGACGGTAATCTCCTGAAATGAAAAAATTTATTAAATAAGGGGTCCAGATGAATTAAAACTCAGAGTATGTAACTGACTGACTTTTGATAACCAACTGTCATATCTTTAGGAGTCATCAACGTCTTGTTAGTAGACATCCGAGATTTTTCTTGTTCATAAACCTCTAAGCGTATGAGTAATCGCATGATAAATGTGTTTAATTAGAACGAAATCTAAAGATTATTTGACGGTGTTAGTCATTAGTTTAGCAAGTGCCTTCAAAATTGTTCCAGCTTACTTATCCACAGAATAATGGAAAGAACTAGACGTTTTTGAAGTGAAGAACTTGAATTACTGATAGATTGACCAGAATGAGCCATTTAGGAAAGTCATTTTGAAAAGCGTTATTCCAGCACCACTTCCATTCGAGGGGGAAAATGTTGTGATGATATAATTTTACAATTTCCAACGATAAAGAGTTCTCTAGTCAGTTGTCCTTCCAATTAGTAAGAAGGCTACAAAGATGCTCAGGGACTAATATGATATTATTTAGAGGTTGGTGATTAGCAGTGGAGTTCATTGGGAACAACACCACTCCCCTAGACGAAGAGTCCCAAATACAATGAAATGCGTATCCTGGATTCCACTGCTAGTTACCACTCATGAAATAACAGTATTTCGTACATGCATGCATCGTGCATTCTTGTAATAACTGAACTATCTGAGGTTGAATCATACTGCTAAACATAACATTAGAAGATAGGCGAGGTTGAATTTCGTAGTGAAAACACAGAAAATAAATGGATCAAAGTGACATTAATCCACCGAATAGTATATGTAGTTGGAAATTAATAATGCGCCTTTGTCAATGTAAAGGCAACTTGGTAGCCGGTTAATTAGATTCAAACCAGAAATGGACTAGCTGAAGTTACATAAAAGCATATCAGATGAAATACCAAGGTTGAACCTCTTCGTTTTAAATTGTTCCACTCACTAAGTTAAGTGACAATAACATTAGAAAATTGCCTGCGTCAGATAACTGATAATCACTTGAATTTTCTTGAATTTTTAAAATGAATGTAGTGCCAAGCAAAAACAACAATCTGATAAGTTCTGTACCAATAAACTGGTTTCTGAAAATATTTTTTAAATTTTTTTTATTTTCGATTACAGCTTGATTCCACACCGTATTTTTGGTACAAGTATGGAATTTTCAGCATGGATATCGGTAGCCCAAATTTTGCAGGCCGACCATACATATCAGGTGTGCGTCGGCAGGGGATCGAATCCCGGACCATGTGCATGGTCGGCGAGAGTCCTAACCACTGTGCCACCGACGCACAGGTGAACGGAACTTCAGTGTTCATCTGGTTATAAAGACAGAATCCCAATATGTTATCAACATCTCACCACCACTTACCAAAAACCAGATCAAAGAGATGAATCCACTGTAGAAGCCCTTACACTGATATGTGTAAGAAAACGTATATTTCCAGGAGTGAAGTTTGCAATATGAACATTTTAACAGTAGAATTCGTAAAATTGATTTCGAATGTTAATTTATTCAAATCTTACATAACCACTCAGAATCATTTCTAGAGGGAAATGATTCTTGAAGCTGGACTTTTTAAGAAGGTTTACTGAGAAAATGACTTACGTCTTTGAATATTCTTCAGTTGCTTATCTGAAGAACTAAACTAAGATATAGTGTAATGATATTACATCCGATGTTGTGACACAAGTACTTGTGTGGATTTCTGCTGTCAGAATGAATTTTGTATACACAGCTAAGATGCTAACGCAATTTTCAATCACCAAATGTATAAGTCAAACGCATGAGATTGTACCTTCAGTAGAAGCTTTATACTTGAAAAACGCTATATATTAGGCGTTGCATAATATCTAATCTATCTCATAACATTTATCTAGGTCCACCACAGTTGTCTATTCCATCAAACCTTGAAAAGACGTTTTCAATTTTCAATTTGCAAAAGTAATTCCATAGCAACAATTGTTAAGAAATTAAGGCTATGCCTGTCCTCAACTTGTCAGTTTAGGTGGAAAATTCATCCCTTAGATTGTAATCAATACTGTTTCAGTTTTACTACTAACACTGTAAAATTCTGTCGAAACGATTTTTCTCCTATGGAATTACGGTTTTATGTCTCAGTGGGGATCATTATTCTAGAGTTTATTTAATTCTTCAACTTACTCCTAAATAAATTTTACTGTTCATTTTCTCATCTGTGTTTAGCAGTCAGCACAACCTGAATAGTTAGATACATACGAATATGATCTATGCTTTATCCAATAAAAACCACCTGTCATACTATTAATTCTCCAGAACCTCGTTTGCACCAATCATATTAATTTTTCATACGAGCCTATACTGTGATTGTAAAATTGCTATTCAGGTTGAGACACTGAACAGAGACCATTCTTGGGTATCAAAATCTAATAATTATTATTAATATATTCAAGTGAAGATAAATCTATGTTCCTATGCTTCTTCCATTTTCGCATGGAAATACTTTGTTGAATAACACTCCATTATAAACCGCTTTAGATACATTAAATTTCTATCATACTAATGTGGATTACATAACTTACAATAACTTCAACCTTGGTGTAGGTAATTACAGTTGAGTACTATTTTTAAAATTAACGCTTTGCTTATATTGTCATTATTCATTATGTAAAATCTAAAGCAGTGTTTTCTAAAGAAGATAAGCTTTTTCTCAATGACTACTGTTTAAATAAGACATCAGATAATGAATATTGCAAAATTGTTCTTTTTTGTACCCCTGTGGAGAAAAAATTATGTTTTTCCATTTTAAAAATATACGAAGATCACTGCATTGGATGTTTCACAATACTAGGTTTCTATAAAAATGTTTATTTGTGTCAATAGCTTCAAGAAGAGAGAATAGTAGTGTTGAAGGATTTTATGTCTAAAACTTAACGTGATGCGCAGAATTACTTATAGAATACATCTTTTATAGCGCCTAAATGTCTAATAACTTTCAGTTGTGAAGTATCATCGGTCATCACACGCTCCTGGTATGGATAATTCGGTTGCTCAAACAGTATTTAATGACTCGACGGTGAAAATGAAACCTAGTGTACATCTACATATTCATAATTCATTAATATTACCTAAGTGAACAGTAGTACTAATGAATAATTTAAAATTACAGTACTCTATCGGTTCCTGTGTACAAAGGCATGTGTATCTTTTACGTAAAGCACGTTGCAAGGTATCATTATCACTGTAATGTAGATACATTTCAGTGATTATTGTAATCGTAAGTAAACTGTTAAGTTAACAGATCATGTTTAAATTTTATTGTGGTATGATGGTAGTTTCAACATCTATTCTGCCATCAAGTAATGTTTTTCGTCACTTTTGATTGGTTTAACTTAGTTTCGTTTGACTTTCGCCCACTGCATCCACTGTTTGATACACGAATATGAAATATGGGAAGAGAATCATTACACAATGAAGACGTTTTCTCAGCAACCTTCTGTGTTCTTCCCCTTACTGCCAATGTAATTCAAACCTGCCACTGAGTCGTATCACTTTATTTTTTCTAAGTTATCAAGTCCTTATTATTTGAAATAAAAAGACCACATATTTCATTCTGGGTTCATAAAATGACAGTAAGAGCAGAGCAATTTAAACAGTAGATAATAGATTGCCGTAATGTTTCCACTAACAGTTAGTGTTTTCCCCAATATCGATCGACATAATGACAATTGTTCCGGATGGCCCGACATCGAATACACAATTCCTTCAAGCGCTGTGCATTTTTTATCAGTTCGAATTAATTTATGTTAGCTTAGTTTGTTAAAAAATTTACTGAGAACTCGAAAACTTATGTGTTAATTTATTGACACTCTGATGTTAGCAAGATTGTTTTACTAATGAAGCAGCGGAACACTTTCATAAATTTCTTTATTTAAATGAATTCTTGAAGGGATGAAATGGAATCTGATGCATACCAATTCGGTGAGATAATATGAATAAATAAAGATCAACTAAAAAACAAATATATATATATATATATATATATATATATACAAAGTCAGTAGTGCTGACTGAGTGCTTACTATCCTCAATATTTTGTCACCTAAGTGGGTTTTAATGTTACCTCATTAAAATGACGACAGTAAACAATAACGATGTGTTTAGTTGACTGAAAATATTTCAAAACCTCCTAATCAAGTGTTTAAATTAATTCCAACTAACCCACAAACTAGTGATTACCACACTAAATATTTTTATATGTCTGGGAAGTGAAAACGAATGGTTATCATCAAGTGACTTTAACAGCTCCCTACTAGTCAGCATTTGTCTACCTATTAGTATTTGGAGATTTCGACATTGAAATGAGACCGACAAGTGTTTGAAAATTGAAACAACATTTATTATCTTATTCAGTTTCCATTGAACTGAGGTTATCTCCCCACCAAAATAGGTGATTCCTGTTTTTTTCGTTTTTGTAAAATAAATAAAGCCAAGGGCTCTGTTGAACAAATTGATGTCCCTGAAATAATGTTTGTTATAATGTCATTCATAACAAGAACACTACTCTAATTAAAGTGAGAAAATATAGGTAAGTCTCAAATATTTACATTTTATCACGTCCATTGTGCGTTTAATTATGAAATCAAAACTCAATTCTATTTTGAAAAAGCTAATATTATAGATTCATAATATTATTACAGTATAGTTTCACATTTACACATTATTTTTTATGTTGACTATAAGATCTTTTTGTGTGCCAGTGGTTAAATGTTAGAATGCCAGTTGACGCGATGATAAACCTCGCCTAGCCCATAATAAGTGCAGGAAAGTAGGGAAGGTCGAACTTGAGGCCAGCAAGCCCATATTGTCAAAACAACACAATCAGTTCTGATACTTCATGTCTTAAAGCCAGATGTTCCCTTTTTGGAACACAAAGAATGAAAAACAGCAAGATGTGTCCACCATGATAATTTTATTAGATGTGAATTTTAAGATCTATCACATTAAACATTAACAAAATATGGAGTTGATTGATAAAAGTTGATATCTGTGATATGCAACACTACTCAAAAGTTATTTTTCTGTCACTGGTTTTTCAGAAATTTATTTTTTTCACTTGACAGGAAAATGAGTATAACAAATTAATCGTTTATCAGCGCCCAGTATGTGTTGTTTTCAGTTTGTATTTTAAATGAAAGACCTTCGTGTTTCTGTCAGTAAATTAACCATTGCAATGTTACCTTGCAACATTATTGATGACAAAGTCTCGATTTTCATTCTTCTTTAATAACAAACATCGAAAGACTTGTTATTGGTTATTCCGAAAGACGAAATTCTGGAATTGTCTTTACTACAAAGAGTGAGTACAGCATTGTCATCGAGTTATTTTACTGTAGTTACAAGCAGTTTCGCCTAGTATCATGACGATGAATAAGTATAATTGTTCATTTAACATTATCACAACACGAAGTCTCAATCTTAGGTTAATTGCTTGTTGGAAGTTTAGCCACAAGTGACCTTTTGCTTGAAATATATATATGTGTATTATCTAGTTAGACTTTGTCATGATGTTTATTCAGTGAATTATAATTTGTGTTAAATACTAAGTTTCCTAAGTTACACGGGCTTGGTACTGGCTAGTAAACTAGCAAGCTATGTTGGTGACCTCACAGTCATTGCAAAGTATTTTGTAAATTATATTATTTTCTTTAATTAGGTCCTCCGGGACCTTTAGACTACAAAGCTACAGACCCCGCGGAGATAAGTAATTTGATAAAAACTCAGTAATCGCACTGCGTGCATTAACACACAACCGTAGAATTGGGTGGGATTGAGTCAAAATTCTAAAAAGTAGTATAAGTTGTTGGTGGAGAGAGAGGTTGGTTACTCAATCCTGGTTCATCGAAGTCTGCACCAAACAAATGCAATAGAAGTAACTCAACGCAAATATCAGGGAAATCAAAGGCATTGTTACTACCAGTCAAATCAGAGGATAATAAATAACGTTAAAATGTATTCAATTCACATTATAACATTCCAAAAAGTTATTTGTTTTACCATAAAAGCATCTTATTTTCCATCTCACTGTATTTTATTGATAACATTAATATTCGTTCCCAATGCAATTTATCTTCCTTTCTGTTTCATGCAAGTCTTATACTGATTTTATTCAAATGTCTAGTCAATCTTTGCTCATTTATATAAACGGACCAAGAAAGTTATGTCAGTGAGTAACTTGATATGATTATGAGGAGTAATAAATTGTGCTTGAAACGTCATCAGTAATAATTACTGTATCTCATTGTGAGACTTTGTCAAAAAAATTTTATCCTCTATGGAGTAATATTTGGATCTGTCGTTTCATCTACTTACTGCACAACTGAATGACAATCTTGAAGTATCATGTAATATTTATTGGCACTGACAGCTCCTCTTTAGGATTTATAATAGTCGATTTATACATTTTCGCTCTTGTATTCATCCATTTATTTCCTTGCGAAAAACATGGTTTCATGCTTTGAAGTTTTAGTAGTCCTGGTGATAATTTTACAGGGCAATGTTGCTAGCATCAAAACCAATCTGCCATCCTTCCCGAGCTTACACTAAGATAGTAAAGTACACTAAGTTTAGGACTGCGTCGGTCTGGAATCTAATCAGGTTTAAATGTGTGGCTAGGAAGCATTCAACCATTGAGTTGCAAACGGACATGGTTTATATATTTTATTTTTTATATTTTATTCCTTTTACGTTTTCAGTGAAACATAGGGCTTCAAGGTAGAGACTTGAAGCCTCAGTAACAGAGGCGTTTATTTTCACAGGATGGGGTTGCTAGACTCATATCCAGTCTTCCCTCTTTACCGGTCTTGTTACTGGTTTAGCGAGGTGTGGTAGTGCGTCGGCAGGGATCGAACTCCGGACCACCTGCGTGGTTGGTGAGCATTCTAACACTGTGCCACCAACGCACATGTTTTGTGTTTAGGTGATTTGAACTCATTTCATCATTTTGACATTTATGCTATGCGCCTGGAGTAAATATATGATTTGTAGCGATTGCAAGTAATATAACAAATCTATTTCATTAACCACTGCGAGGAAGATGGTTGCATATCAGTGACAATAGTACACCCCAGCGTTGACTATAGATGATCTGAAACAAAGGCAGTTTTAACATGAGTGTGAATTTTGTGACATCATAGAAAATCCCAATGAAGTCTCAAAGTGTTCACATATCTCATTTATCTTTACATGAAATCAACAAGGAGAGTTTCTTCACTAGACCTTCGTGCATTTTATTTTTTTTCAACACAGGAAAATATTTTTTACTCAGAGCTACTAATGGGAATGATCTAATCGGATTGCGCCATAGAGCTACACAGAAAAATGTAAGTAATCCGGATTAAGTTTAATTTAAGTCACGTTTCTCTTACACCTATTTAGGCTTATTTTTTAATTTCATACATTCGTTTCCCTTGATAAATTTCGATAAAGAAAGAAAGAGCAAATTCTTAATTGTTTAGCTGAAATATCGCATCCCTTATCTTTATTTTTATGATCAAGGTTTTTGTTATGAATCTGTCGGATTTCTATTTATGAGGTAAATGACATCTGCTTCAATTTTAGAAATACGACTCTGACAAACTAATCGTACAGCACTGAATGGTAGCTTCCTTGCAATCCACAACTGCATCCCATTACACTGAACACTAAGACAAGAGTTATACGTTTCCACAATTTCACATTTCAACAGTTAGCTGTATGTCTAAACTTCGTAAAAAACAATTAAACGAACCATTTTAAAATGACTGTCGAATAATGCTCACCTTTTTTGGAAAAACACGGACTATTTCAGAAACAACAATACAAAGAATACATTTGTTTCAATAAAAGTATTCTGTAAAGCAGAACAATGTAACAGTCAATTTCATCTATTATGTACAAATTTAAAAACAGCCAAGAGATGATCTAGGCATATATACATGTATGCACATATATATAAGTCAAAATCTTGTTATGTAGCTTTTTGAAACAGGAAAGTAAAAGTCAGGTGAAGTGTATAAAGGAAAGCTGGGCTTTAATCTCCTACAATTTTAATAGTAAACACCAAACACAGTTCTCGTTTTCAAAACGAGAAGGCTTATATAATTAATGATTGACTTTCTGATATGTGGAGGACAATTATATCTTTTTTAATTATAGACATATTAAAAAAGAACGGATTTTATCATTCTAACCTGATACAGTAGACATCAAACAGATAATTTGTTTTCACTACGTTAGTGGATCTTCGGATGACCAGAGTTCTTTACTTTACACTTCCTTCGAGTGTCATCAGTTCATTAATTTTATTCAACTCAGTCAATATAAATTCTACTTCATTTCGAAAGACACCTTATGGAAAATGCTGAAATATCATACCTTTCCTCTTTGTTCATCTTTCTTACACACTTGTGTAATTATTTCTGTAGTATTTTTACTTATCTCTGTAGCCATTTCTCCGTTTGTCTTATTTGTAGGTAAAATATGTACTTTTGTATGGATAGAATGATAACTGCAGAATATCAATCCATCGAATTAAAATGAAACAGTATTAGTGTGTAATGAATGATGAACTCTTTCATTATTGGGAATTTTTTCTGATTATAGAAGAAAATGGCTAACAGAATATAGTTCAAATGACAACTGATATCTGCACTAGAGATTAGTACTATCAGTCGTGTTCTATCGGATGGTCTTATTCATTAGTATCGATTACAAATGACTGATTTGCAAAGATACAGTCATATGATTGATAAACTTATTTTGCAAAGTATGATAGCATTCAGTTAAATTAACTATTTCTAACCAGTTAAGGCAGAATTCATTATAAAAGTTTTCGTTTTACATTCCACTGAACGGGAAAACAATGCGATTTTCTTTTTACTGATGTATTCTTATTTAGCGGTAACAGCTTTGTTAAAGTAATATTGAGGTAAATTTTAAAAAATCTTAGCATATACGGAGTAATTTAATCATGGTTGGTTACGCGATTTCATCATGAGCCAACATCGTCTAGAGAACTTTTAGAAAACCTGAAAGTACTGTACGGCTGTTTCGTCCTAATCTGAGACTCTTAGTTAGTACGCATTCACTGGGTTTCGAGTGCAGGACGTTCTGATTACAAGACAAGCTTGTAGATCATTCAGCCACCCGGACCCAACTCAGTGGTTCATGAATTCAAACTCCTAACATTTTGTAATTGTTTGTGGCCACCAGCCAGTTTTATCGGCGAGGATTTGTCTTCACTCCCAATATGATAGACCCCACTGATGTTATCTCATGATAAAACCTGAAACACATCAAATCCCTATAAAACCATGCTTGAAAGTTTATATAATTTGCACTAGTGATTGACTGCAAAATGAAATTACCTGTAGTTCAAGTGAGAATTCCTGAGCGTTAAAGGTCCACTTGGTCGAAAGTGAGGACTAATACCCGTTGATAACAGTGTCTGGTGGTCGCGCTAAAATCACGAATTTGTAGAAGTTTAAATTCTTAAGCCGTAGAGACAGATCCCAGTGGCTGAATGCTCTACGAGCTTGCCTTGTAACTGGAAGGTCCTGGATTCGAGCCCCAGCGAATTCGTAATGCATATAAGCATGTAACAATGCGTGCTTCATTAATGAGAATCATGTGATTTTATTCTGTTTGAAAGGATGCTAGCGTCATAATAGCTGTTTCGTAATCTCAAGAAGAAATACGCTGAGTTATGCATAAACTTAAGCCCCCCTTGTGTATTCAAAAATAGTTTGTCATTACTCTTAACCTACCTTGGTAATCCTTATTTGATTGGATTATCAAACGTTTGTGTTAATTATTTTTAATTCTTTTTTGTCAGTTTGTTTCATTCAACTTTTCCATATAAATTGACTTGAAAAGTAAATGTGTGATCAGATTGTTCGAAATGTATAGCGCAAATCCATCACATTTTTCAGAAAATCTCCGTCTTCTAATAACGCTATCCAAATTTATAAAAGGAACTAATTGTTTTAAATCCCAAAATGATTTTGTTATCCATTATTATATATTGTATTTTTGACGTCTGATTGCCTTTAAGGTGGATTTAGTTGCAAACGACTGTATTTTGGAGTTTTTCAACAACCTACAGAGGACATCTTCGAAAATTACTAATATTATGCCGGTTAAATTATTTAGAGCTAATTTCTAAGCACTTCGTACTTGGTGGTACGTGTCTTCCTTTTTGAATTTTTTTAGAGGGAGAAAAAGAATCAGAATCAACACAAAAGCAAATAATCCTAATACATTTTCAATATATAACTTATTTTATAAGTCCTTTTTAAACACCTTATTTCCCAGTCACGTAATATAAATCTCAGTAGTACATTCATGCGTATGAATTAAGGGTATATGATATATTCTTGAATAAGAGCGAATATGTAAGGAAGAGGCACATATGACTCTGATTAGGTGAACAATTCACACCTGACAAAGTCATTGATAAATATCCAAAGATTATTTAAACATATTTAATTGATGATATGTTATAAGTAACATTTATTCATTGAAGTTTCTGTAGCGATTTGGTTGTTTTACAGGGGTGGAGTTGCTAGCACCACGCCCCAACCCTCCCTCTTTACCCGGGCTTGGAACCGGCGAGAAAACTAGTAAGCTAGTAGCCTAGCAAGCTAGTATCTGGCTAGTATCCGCTCCTATCGACGCCAAGTAAAATCCTGAGTCGCATCATCCTGGAGAGATTAAAGGACGCACTGGAAACAGAACTCCGACCAGAACAAGCTGGATTCAGGAAAGGCAAATCATGTACTGACCAAATTGCAACTCTACGCATTATCATCACAGAACAAAGCATGGAATGGCAATCAAACCTCTACCTCAACTTTATAGACTTTGAGAAGGCCTTCGACAGAGTTGATCGTGGAGTAATTTGGAAATTACTGGAGTACTAAGGCGTACCCCAAATATTCATCAACCTTATTCAACAGCTGTACGACAACGGCACCTGCCAAGTGATCCACAACGGAAAACTCAACGAGGCGTTTGGAGTAAACACAGGAGTCAGACAAGGGTGCTTACTATCACCAATGATATTCCTAATTGTGGTGGACTGGATTATGCGTCAAACAGTGGGAAACGAGAAGACAGGGATATCCTGGACCGACGTGAAGAACCTAGAAGACCTGGATTTTGCACGTGGATGACTTATGTTTGATGTCACACAAAATCGAAGACTTACAAGCGAAAACCGACAAACTGGTCGAAGAAGCAGCAAAGACAGGACTCCAGGTAAACATAGACAAGACGAAGGTGATGAAAATAACCAAACAACAACAACAACATCCAACGTCAATCACCATCAACGGGAGGGATTAGAAAGAGGTTACTTCATTCACTTATCTAGGGAGCATTGTCTCAACCACAGAAAGTCGGAACGGACGAGGATGTCAAATCGAGCGAGAATCGGGAAGGCGAGAAACACATTCGTCAACCTGAAACCAATCTGTAAATATTCGCCACTCAGCCACCATCAACAACAAAATTCAGTCGGATTTTCAATACAAACGTAAAGCCAGTTCTTCTATACGGATCAGAAACTTGGCGGGTCACAAAGTATATTTCAAAAAGGCTGCAGACCTTTATTAACAACTGTCTTCGCTCAATACTGAAGATCAGATGGCCGGAAAGAATCACCAACAAGGAATTATGGGAACAAACAAAGCAAGAACCAATCGCCCAATAAATATGCAGGAGAAAGTGGAGATGGATCGGACACTCGCTGAGGAGACCGCTGGGTGACATCGCGCGCGCGTCAGGCCATTGCTCGAGTGGGACCCGAAAGGGAAGCGGCGTGTAGGACGTCAGTGCAAGGGTGACATGGAGGAGATCGTGTGAAGAGGAGTTGAAAGAATATGGATTAACATGGATGCAGGCGAAAAGTATAGCAGAAGACAGAAGAAAATGGAGACGTGCAGTTGAAGCCCTATGTTCCACTAGGAACCCAAGGGAGCAATAATAATAATAATATAAGTAACATTTAGTAGATACACCTTACTGGGTATTGTGACACCTGAATGTCAGCTATGCCTTCTTGAACTGCATATTATATGCAGCTGCTCATGCAGAAAATTAACATGATGACCTGGTCATTTTATTCCACTAGTCCATAGTTCTTATATCACCCACAATTCACCGACACACTTTACATTTCAGCAAATGATAGAGGTTCAATTCCAAACCAACTCACTTCTAAGCCTCATCTAGTTAGATAGCCGGTAGTAAATCAGGAAAGGAAGAAAAGTCGGGAGTCAGACTGCGTGAAAACAACACTACTGCCACTAAAACGCAGATATGGAAGCCCTATTTTCCACTTGGAACACTTCGATCTATGCGAAAAATATCCTTCTGTCTGAGCAGGGCTGAAATCAAAATCTATTATTCCAAAGAATAATCATAGATACATACTTGATGCAGGTCTTAAACTTAAGGCACAGTTGCCAGAAAGCTGCTGTGAAACTCCTGGATTTTAATCGAATATTAGTGGGTAACTACTTGAGGAGGAAATGAAATAATATTTTCGTGTTTGTAGAATAATCTAGCCGCTTATGGTTGACTAGAAGAACATCACAACCCAATTTTTCTTGATCAGTAAAAATGGTTTGTTGAATGTTAATAGCTTGTATATATATAATCCGTACAAGCTACTGTGTGGGAACACAGTAATAAGATTCCCTGTGTTTTTATTTAGTTACAGGATGTGAATTTTGCGCCGGATAACTCTTATTCTTTCTGTAGCATTGCTTCTCCTACGGTTATATGGACTGACACAAGCTTTTATGTCCGGTAAGTTTGACCTATCAAGCTACATAAAACACTATTTGAAAAAGTAAAGAATTAATATGGGTGAAATTTATAATGGTTATTTACTTCATTTTTATTTTTTTTTACTTTTATTTTTGATTACAGCTTGATTCTACACCGTATTTTTGGTACAGGTATGGAATTTTCAGCGTGGATATCGGTAGCCCAAATTTCGCAGGCCGACCATACATATCAGGTGTGCGTCGGCAGGGGATCGAATCCCGGACCATGCGCATGGTCGGCGAGAGTCCTAACCACTGTGCCACCGACTCACACTATGTGGCCTATTATTGACTTAGCAATGAAAACCAATGTTACCCGAACGAATACAGAAGGATATATAGACAGTTCCATGTAAAAATGTGAAATATTCGATTAAATTTAAGGAAATGAAAACAGAGTGACACCATGTAACTGTATGCCTCATTATTTAGCAGTTATGTGTACTCAGATATGGTTAAAGTGTGGCAAGGGTTCAGTGGGACTTTGAAACAGATCAGGGAAAATTTCAGTTACTGATCTTGCCGAAATACTAAAAAGGTCATATGAGAATACGCAAACGTAATTACATTATTATTATTAGCTTAGGTTTCGACTGGAACATAGGACTTCTTTCATCCTTTTTCCAGCAGTTTTCCTTGACACACTCCACTGGTGACCATAAGCCATCATCGCCTCTAAAAACGAAATTCTGTGAATCACTCTAGGATGTCCAGATCGTCGTTACCCATTCAAGTCCCATTCGAGCGCCTGACGCGTGAAGTTTCTGAACGGTGTGTCCCGTATGTGTTCGACCCACCTCCATTTCCTTCTCTATTGTAGATACCTAGCAAGGTGAAAACACTTATTTGCAGTTGATTTTACTTCTCGTGAACACCAATATAATTTGCGGCAACGACTGCGGTTGCCTCAACAAAAGTCCACTTACCTCACAAGAGTGTCATTTTGGTCCCTAAGTAAATACATTCATGCATTCATTGATTATATTGTTCAGATCAGATGTTCAACCTATATATATTCTGAATATTAATTTACCGTTTTGATGATAATTTCGACAGATTTTTCATGATAGGTTTATATATTCAGTTTCCGCATGATTGCGGTTAAATTATAATGAAATATTGCTTGACACAGAGTGAACACGTTTGTTTTAATAGAGAAGAAAAGCAGATGAACTAAGTCGTTCACTGTTCCTCCACGTGATCCTCTTAACACTAACAAATATGCTCTTTTGTAAGAATTACTCAAAATAATTTTATGTTGGTGAGACGGAGAGATTACGCAGTACTAATTTCTAATTCCATCACTCTTTTTATTTTTATAGGTCTACATGAAAAAATTTCGTATGAATAACTTCCTCTTTAAGCTGTACAATGGTAAATTCATGAGAAAGGCAAAAGTTAGGTAATTTAAGAGGTCTTATGCAATAAACATTCTAATTTGATAAAGAACAGTACTTCGCTTAGATGAAAAGAAAATCGGGTGAATGGAAAGTTTGGAGTTTGAGATGGAAGTATGTCGAATTCATACCCATCATATAAGATGGATACATGCAGAATACCCACTGCATGAAGTGTTAATAAATTATATTTAAAGGCTTCAAAACCAAGTGAGAGGAGAGTGTGAACAGTGTTACTTAAGATTACAAGATAAATAATGCTAACAGTAACATTTTTATAAAATAAGTGTAGAACTTGGGCTCTGTGACAGAATTGAATTCCGTATTAGATAAGTTTATTTAAAATAACACAGCCTAAATTGATACAATTATGAGCAATAATTTGTGTTCGAAGCGTCATCCTTGTTATTAATATTGCATCACTATAAAAAATATTTTAAATAAATATTTTTTGGTGTTGGTGTGCAAAATAAATTCAAAATGGCAGCGTGAGAGGTCAGAATGCGGTTCTTTGTTATTGGTTCCCTATGAATATGTCTATCTGATAACAGATCGTAACGTTTGTAAAATAATTCTGATTTGTAAGTCAGTGATGAATGCACCAAGGTTGAACTAAAAGTGGTGCAATGGTTGTTTCAAGTCTGCTAACATAACTACAGTATTATACTGTGGACAACTATTAAAAGATTCGATCAAATTTCGTGAACTACCTTACAAACACGTCATGGTTACTGTTGTCTTACTTCACAGACATTGTACTAGTTATTCTAATAATAAATTTGCATACGTTTTAGGGCGAAGAAGAGAAAAGAAGTCATTTTTGTATGTAGGCAGTCATCCTTTCATTGTTGTTTGTACCATCTGTAGTCGTCTTTAGGAATGTTAGAGGAAACTATAACATCCGTCAAGTATCTGACACATCCCAATCCCCTTTTTGTAGTCGTAGGTATTGGGGAAACTGGTTTCCTAAATTTTTCTTTATCAACAATCGTCGTGATTAGAGCTCCATTTATGATAAGTTTATGTCAAATAATAGAATCACTTTAAATTTAGCAAACTGTATAAGGTTGATATTAAATCACTGAGTGATTCAAGTGAGTTTTGAAGTGTGAAGTATGTTTGTCTTCAGACTATTTAACGGGTAAGATGGTGTGCAGTCTGGAAGGTAACGCCAGGTAGCTGCTATAAGATTTACATTCAAGACTACTTAGATGCTGTTTAACGTCAGGAAATCCTTCTGAGTCTTGTAAATAGTGAATTTTGCCATTCTCTTCGCAATAAAGGCTTTTCACTTATGAGAAATGTGCGTCGATGGCACAGTGGTTAGGACTCTCGCCGACCATGCACATGGTCCCGGGTTCGAGCCCTCGCCGACGCACACCTGATATCTATGGTCGGCCTGTGAATTTTGGGCTACCGATATCCACGCTGAAAATTCCATACTTGTACCAAAAATACGGTGTGGAATCAAGCTGTAATCAAAAATAAAAAAATAAAAAATAAAAATATTGATATGTCACGATACTATTCCCACAAGCAGCCTTGTACTGAACTTTAATAATAAGAAAGCTTCATTTCAAGCAGTATGCGAACTCACAGTACAGACATTTTCAGCGTACTTAGTTCCCAAATATTTCCTCTTCATACAGGATTTACATAACGTAGCGTTATTGCATATGTAGAGGAAACCGATTCTGCAAGTTTTTTTCTTCATTTCCATCAAGAACTGCATAGAGCTTAGTTGGAAGCCAGCTAAATATTTGCGCCAGTTCATGAAGTGATCACATGATATAATTTTATGGCTTACACAATCAGAAAAGCAGAAAAGTTTAAGTATTTTGGTGGATGAAAATTCTACTAGTCCAACGATTTAAGCAGGATGTCAGTAATGATTGAGACTTCACTTAATCAACTTCCCTATAACAAAAACGGACGACTGCTTCATATGGTTTCGATAGTATTCTAATCAAAATCTGACAAGAATGGAAACAAGTAGCTTACCAGGTCACACTGTATAATAACTTAAATTAATAAAAAACGCAGCTACTTAGGGAAATCATAGTAAGTTCTATAACACAGTTCATCTGCTGCGTAAAAGAGATTCAGAATTCGTGGAATAAAAACTATCAATTTGAAAATATTGATCATCATAGAGATAAAGTGCTCATTCAATCACAAAACTATTATTAACATTTTATCTTAGCATGCATGTGGTGTTACCGAGCACTAGTAAAATGAACGCACGATTCCAGAAAATTAATGATGTGAATTTATATATATATAACTGAAACTACTTCAGAGATGTAAGACTGGTTAACTGAAATCCTGTGTTTTAAATACTACGTCGATAATTATCTTGTTAAATAATACTCAATTTAAATCTATTGCATGTGTGATTACACAGTCGGAAATTATTGCAGAAATGCTCTGCCAGTATTTGTTAGCCTGAGGTGATGCCATATTTTTTAATTTTTTCCATCCTATCACGTTATGAGTGGAACATCCGGCTGCAGGCTGGAGCTTCGAAGTCTCGGTAGCAGTGGCTTTATTTTTAAGAGGTGGGTATGCTAGCCTCACGTCCAGCCTTACCTCATTAACACACTTACTACTGGCTTAGAGAGGATTAAGAGAGTGTCGGCTGGAGATCGAATCCCGGACCACGTAAGGTGTAGTTGGTGAGTATTCTACCGCCGAACCACTGACGCATGATGCTAGATTTGTTATACCCTAATTGTCAAAAAGTCACCACTTAGAGGAAGCCGCATATACACAGAAGTTGTTATTTACCTTTCTTTTTTCTGTTTTATGAATTTCAGATTTGACTTTCCAGTTGAACATTTCGGTTGCTGAAGATTCAATGTTTGTTTCAACATATTTTCCTGAAGAACGATAAATACATTGGTACATAGCGTTAGCAGAGAAATCTACAAATTTGTAGGTGGAGTTACCATCTAACTGCTTCATATGTCAAAATGACTAACCGTAATGACCTTGGAACCAGACAAGGTTGAACACCAAAATGATCAATCACAACGGTGTCAACAGAAATCATGGCATCCATTGAATGGAGTGATTATATTTAAAACGAGGAAGGAAAACATTAATAATAAAAGAATCATTCCGTATTCAACACTATTTTTGTGTCGCTTATTCAGTGTTTTCATATTATTGATTGTAACCGTTAAATGTACAGTAGTTGTACGATTAGAAATGGATGAGGAACGAGAAAATGGAACACTTGTAGGACTTTTGATTAAATATATACCTAACCATATTATTGCAAGACATAAGAGCTTATTATTTCGACCAATCAGTAAAGATCATGCTTATTTATTTTATGTTCACCCAGATGACGGTCGTATATATGTGTTGAAAAGAATTGACAGAGAAGAATTATGTCAATATAAATATAACACTTATCATCGCCTCCTATCACCAACAAACTCCCAAATTAGGCAAAAATCAGAAAAAATGTTCGAAAATTTTACGCCAATATATGACTGTCGGTTAACATTCAGTGTGAGTTTAATCAAGACAATTGGAAGCACGATTAATATAATTGAAGTTATTAGAGTCTACATAACTGTTAATGATATTGATGATAACAAATGCGTTTTCACGCCGGATTCGGAGCAGACCATTTATCTACCTGAGGATCTAAAACCTGACGCTCATATTGGCGTACAGTTAAATCAGCCGACTGATTTGGATGCTCATCCAGACCATACTATCAGCTCAGGTAAACTACTGTTATACTCACGAAATTCAAATAATGGAGAAGAAAAGTTGATTTCACAGTCACAAATATCAAATTTACCTTTCAAATTAATCATTTCCCCAACTGGTTCATTGATAAAGCCATATTCATTGAGTCTTTATTTGACAGAAAAATTAGACTATGAAACAATAACTGGATATAATCTGATAGTTGAGGCAAATAGTAAATACGGTGCTGCGAACCAAAGTTGCTTTCTTCAGCTAAACATAATAATACACGATAAAAATGATCACAAACCATTTTTTTCAACAAATTATTCAGAGATTAATATTGCAGAGAATTTCAGTATCACTTTACCACTATACACATTTTCAGCGACAGATTCAGACTCAAGTAATGTGTATAGTAAAATCATTTATGAATTAGATAAAACAGCTCAAGATGTAGTTAAAACAACATTTTTTATCAATCCTAATAGTGGTTCATTATATTTAAAACACAAATTAAATTACAAAAAGTGTTCAGTGTACACGATTCCAGTAATTGCCCGAAATCCTGAAGAAGAGACAGTATGGAATTCTAAAAGTAGTCACCACCTATACAGTGAAGCTTCAGTATCCTTCACTTCAATACATATGAAAACAAATATGTACTCAACAGCGAAACTTATTGTAAATGTTATTGATATTAATGATCACCCACCTGTAATAACATTCCAGTCACTTGATGGTAGTTCACATATAATGATACCTGAACATTCTAGTAATCTACCGTTGGATTTCGCAATAATCTCGGTGACTGACGATGATGATGGTTTAAATGGTGAAGTTACATGCTCCCTCATAGGAAACTACACTGATCAATTCAAGTTAACATCAATAATTACAAAGAATAACTTGGAAACAGTCTCTTTTGATAATGTTTGGCAGAGTATTTCTGATGAGAGAAATATATGGTCAAAAATGGGAGTAATTTATAAACTTTCGGCGACAGTCTCATTTGATCGTGAACAGACTAGTCATTTCAACTTGACGGTCGAATGCTATGATAATGGTACACCACAGTTAATATCCAGTGAAGTAATATATTTTGAAATTGCAGATATTAATGATAACAAACCAGTATTCAATTCAAGTGAGGTACATCTAGTTATAATGGAAGATAGTGATCCTTTGAGAAGACAAACAAATTATGAAATCATAAAAATGGTGGCTACTGATAGCGACATTGGTAATAACTCCTTGATAAAGTATTATTTAAAAGGTGATGATAGGATGACTGAACACTTTCGTATAGATGAATCAACTGGAGTCATTCGATCGAACGGAAATTTAGATCGTGAAACATCAGATCGTTTTGAATTTGTTGTTGTTGCACAAGACTGTGGTTTTCCTTCTTTATCAAATTCAGTCACCATTCAAATCAGTATACGTGACTATAATGATGAACAGCCGAAATTTCAGAAACAAGTATATGAATTCCACATAAACGAAAATAATAGACCAGATCAGTATATTGGAAGTATCACTTGTTCCGACAGAGATATTGGCAGTAATGGATTAGTTTATTTTGAAATTGAATCAATCCAGGACACATCACATGTACATCGCACTACTGATCATTTTATTTTCTCAGCACCATTGACTCAATCTTCTTTCACAGATGAACATTTTATTAATATGTCGTCCAAGTTAGATTTACCTTTTGAGATTTTGAATTATTTTGATACACAAAAGAATTTATACCTCGTAAAGATATATGCAAAAAGCAAACTTGATAGAGAAGTGTTGTTGAAGACTTCAGCATTGGTAAAACCATCTACTTTTTCCTTAAGTTCCTCACTTGCACCATTATCGTCCTCATCTTCTAGAAAATTATACAATGAAAACTTGAAGTTACTGGAAAGGTTTGGTAAACGAGATGATGTTGGATATAGATTCTGGATTATAGGTGGAGATCAGGGTCAACCTCAACAACATGGTCGTGCACTAGTACATGTGATTATAGACGACGAAAACGATAACAGACCTCATTTTGTCAAACCAAAAGAGGACAAATTTTTGATAGAGTTATCATACTTGGAAAGAGTAAGAAATCCAATTTATAAAGTAAGTATTTATTTTGTTTTCCAAGTCACTAGATAAATAATAAAGTACACGATTTTGTAAAAGAAGAATGCTAGCATGTTTCATCCTTGCTATGTTAGAAAACTGCCGCATTAATTTTCACTTGACTAGTAAATTACAGTATTCAAAGTTGATGAGGTATCATTACCGTTAACGACTGGTTGCTACCTTCCTATTCAAAATTTAATGAAGTTCGCACTATAATGACAGGAAATATAAGTTAATAGTTTAGCTATGATGAAGAAGATCTTTAGCTCAGGTGGATGTTTTGATGTAGTTGTGTTCTATGAGTTGAATAGTTTGTTCGTGAAGCTTTCATTTCCCTACTAAGCAACATCTTCAGCTCATACTTCAATTATAAGTGAGCTTTTAGATTTCTCCACGAGTTTATTAGTCATCTCTCCTGGTGACCCTGGACGTGATTGGTTGTTTTTGCATTTTTCCACACTCTCTGGGCTACTTCTATTGGGACTGATTGTTTCCTTGACTTGAACTTTAACCCTCTGTGTGAGAGATTTCCTTCTTATCAGCTGGTAAATTTTGTCTATCTCGATGTGTCTATTGATTGACGATTCACTAGAATACCAGGCTTCTAAAAATTCTCTAGCACTCTTGGTGTTTCCTCTGTCTGATATTTAAACGTTGTCCTGGTCGAATTGATGTTTGTGGTTGTCTGTATCTAGTGATATGATGGAGTGGATGTAATGTCTTTTGACGGCTAGCTTATGATCATGGATATGAAGACGAAGGGGACGTCCACTTTGGCCAATGTGGTGTTTTCGCAGTTGCTACAATTTATTTCGTAGATGATGTTGGTTTTGTCTTCTTCCGTTGTTGGGTCTTTTGGTTGACATACAGCTGAGTGAGTTGATTATTTCGGTTTGTTGCGACGTCGGTTCTTGAAGGTTTGAAGAGTCTTGCAGTGATATCCTTTATATGTAGTAGGGCGACTTTCTTTGTGCTTTCCTTGGGGGCCTTTGATTTGGTAGGTTGACTTGGGGGTATATGTCTTTTGATGAAATTCCGTAGATATCCATTCTTTCGAAAGAAGTCCATGAGATATCTTGCTTCAGTTTTCCTTAGGGTATGAGTGCTGCGATGAGTCCTGGCTCTCTTGAATAGTGTTTGGATACAATTCCTTTTGTGTGTTATTGGATTGCTGCTGTTGTAATTCAGTATTTGGTTTGTGTGAGTTGATTTTCTATAAACTTGAGTTTCTCACTCCCTTATGGTTGTCTACTTGACTAAGACGTCCAGAAATGAGATTTTGTTCTCGGATTCCTCATCTCTTGTGAATTTGATGCCGTTGAAGACGTTGTTAATTAAGTTGTGAGTTTTATCCAAATCGTTTCTTTTGATTATTACAAATGTGTCGTCTACGTGACGTATTCAAATTTGGGTGATGCAAAGGCTCGAAAACATAATCTTACCAAAGAACAACCCCAAAATTTGGATACGTTACGTAGACGACACATTTGTAATAATCAAAAGAAACGATTTGGATAAAACTCACAACCTAATAAACAACGTCTTCAACGACATTGTATTCACAAGAGATGAGGAATCCGAGAACAAAATACCATTTTTGAACGTCTTAGTCTTTGGCTGATAAACCAGGCTTGATTTTGGTGTGTGCCAACCGGGAATCAAACCGGGGCCTACTGCCTGGTTGGCAAGCATTTCACGTTTCAAACACGGATGCACAGGTTTAACTCAGAGACGGACTCACATTTGGTAGAACAAAGGAAGACAGAATATAGGAAATTTCCACTTCTGTAGTTTGTGAACCATTCGTTTACCACATAGATTACAATATTGATAACATGATGCAAATAATCGTTAATTCAATGAACATATTATCTTTTGTGTTACAGTCTGGCTAAGTCTTGGGCAGAGTTGACGTATTTGTCACATCATCTAATGTGTAACCTGGAATCTGCAAACTCAACAAAAGTTGTACAACTGAAAATATATTAGTCATCAGTTGGTAGTATTACTTCTTCCAAAGCTTACTTAAATATAGAATACAACATAATATAATGCTTTTTGTGTATTCAACGAACTCAGAAAAAAGTTTATATATATGTATGTATATAAGCTCAGCATATGAAGTTTCTCACTAACATCCGCATATTGTGACATAGGTTTCTCGTAATTCAGCAGGCCTTTAATTGATTCAGGTGGCTGTATTCTTACTTGCTTGCATTCTAAGTTAACATTGGAACTAGTTTTAGTAATTACTTCTGTGATTACTCACATCGCCCTTGTTACAGAGGAATTTCTGTGATGCGTTTGTGACGGTGAAGCACATAAAGAAATTTCATTTTAACCGGAAAGCTGTTAACTCTTTTAAAAATGCATCAGGATATCTAGTTAGTTAGCTTTTAACGCCGTAGGCGTAGCGGCGTCAACAGCCAAGTGATAATGAATTTTGAATTGTGGTAGCTTAGTAGGGAAATAGGTAATTAGTGGTTTCCAAGCTTTCAATTTATGGTACTATGTTACTTTGTAAGTCATTTTTCACTGATAGTATTCATCAGTATTACTAATTTCTCTCCGTTTGGGTGCATAACTGTCCTTTCCTCTTTTTTCGTTATGATGAATTTTCAGGGTAAATTAAAATACTGATAATTGCATGAATGTGCTCTAACATCAATTTCAAAGCTGGTAAATATTTTATTATGCAAACACATACAACCACCAAAAATGAAGGGTTTACTACTAAATCACTGAAATGAATATAAATCAAATATGTCGTGGGAAACAATTGTTTCTGAATAAATATATATATATATATATATATATATATATATATATGGTTGTGAGAAATTATTAAGTATCTGCACATCGGAATGCGTTGTTGCACTAAGCTTTCTAACTTCTGATTAGTATATCTGTTTTAATTGTCTTCCATCTGACTTTCGCAGTAATATTTATGACTTGAAACCTGTAGGTCTTGTGAACCTCTTTATCTTATAACTTAATTATCAAGCTAGGTCAGTCCTTTTTTCAGCATACCTTGAATACTTGGTCTAAAATGTTTGCACTTGACTACGACGAAAACGAGTCTTTCATCTATTACTTTTACTCTACTGAAATAACTGATCTATAAAATGCCGAAGAAATACAAGATATAACTCCGGATAACATTTAACATGAAATGAATTTAGAAGGAAATGACGACGCTGTCAAACAAACTGACAGCAGGTTTATTAAATCCTATATATTAAGTCAATATATAAGTTTCTGCATGACGCAGGTGAATCAGATTATTTGATCGAAATGTGAAGTGACTAGCTCCCTCAAATCTAAATATATCACTGAGAGTTTCTTTTTTTACACTCCTTTTGAGAAACAGTGTCAGGAACAGAGTTCATATATGGTCTATCTTAAATAAGTGCAAGTAGATACGGAAAGGCCGAAGACACATTACTGGAAGCATATTGAAGACACGTCTATTATTTGCTTTAAAGTTGGTCATGCTTTCATACTGTTCCAAAAGATTTACATAGCTCACTCTTACATTCAGTTTACAATGGACTGTAAACACGAAGGTCCGGTTCAACTTTATTGATCATAGAATAAAATACAAGAATGATGGATTCACTCAAAAAAACTATCTGTGGTAAAGAACATTGGCTGATTATTGATCGAGTTGTCACAGTTCTTGGTCACTTGGTTACAAATGGACTATAGCCAAGAGGTTCTTCATTAGGGTGTTGGAATAATGTTCAGATAATAGAATTCATGAGTTTAGAGTTATTTAGAAGGATCATGAAGAAGTTGAATTATCCTAGAAAATTATGAGGAGACATGAAGGAGAAGAAATGTTTCGAGTGAAGTCTGTAACAGCTGAAAAGAAATCGGTTTTTATTTAGCTATCAGCAGATGAAGTAAAGGTTTGAAATAAAGGGACCATTTTTATCTTCCATAGATACTCTCTTTTGCACTTTTCAAATGCTGGAGCGACCATCGAACAAATTGATTTGGTCCTAGTAAATCTCTCGAACTTCGATCATGGGGAATTGTGTCATTTCGAAGTCCGACTAATGGCCATAAAGGGGCACATTTCAGGTTAACGGAAATATATCTCATAATCTCTTTGTATATGTAATTTTTAAATTCAAAGATGGAATCATTTCGACTTGGTGAGAAACATTCAGAGAAACCAGTTTGTCGCTGATAGTTATGAATGCTGTTTCGAATGCTATTTAAGGATATTTTGAACGACTGCTGTGCTTTTTTCTAAACTTTTTTTAATAACATGTAACTCGATACGGGAAATAGTGACCACGATTCAGAATCTATAAATTTCTGAGAAGACAGTGGCAATTAGGGAAAAATGCTGATAATTTTTAAAGGCATTCAGTGATTAGTCTATAACCTATTTTAAGTTGTTCATAAAATCACTTATTAAGGAAAGTTTATTGTAGGTCAAAAATCTAAGGATTTAAATAGTTAATCAGTTAATTTTTGTTATTTTCTTAAGATATAATAAGAAGCTATTACCTGGTGAATATCTGATTCTATTCTACTCAAAATTCAGTAACTGTTAGAATCCTAAAATTTATAAAGATAAATAAGCATAACGTTTATTCTTTTTCTAGTAAGTGAACTTCTTCGTTTCTCAATAATTGACAGGTCATGGAATTGATCAACATCGAAACATGAATGCTTATAGGGTTCAAGTTGTTGATGAGTTATAACTCGACAGTTTGGATATACTAGTGATTATTATTATTATATCCTTTAATTTCTAGAGGAACATAGGGCTTCAGCTGCGCGTCTCCATTGCCTTCGGTTTTCTGCCAACATTTTCACCCCGCTCCAAGTCAGCCCACATGCTTTCATCTCCTCTTCACATGACCTCCTCCAAGTCACCGATGCACTGATGACCAACTCGCCGCTTCCCCTTTGGGGAATGGGAATGTCTAGTGATGTCACTTGATGGTTTCCTCAGCGTATGACCAATCCATCTCCATTTCTTCCTGCCTATTTGTTTCACAGTCGGCTCGTGCTGGTTTCGTTCGCTTCAAGAGATCTCTGTTGCTCATCTTTTCTGGCTGGCCATCTGATCTTGAATATTGTCAAAGACAACTGTTAATGAAAGTCTGAAGTTTGTTTGAGATGCTCTTTATGACGCACTGGCCAAGTCTCTGATCCGTATAGTAGCACTGACTTCATATTGGAGTTGAAAATTCGGATCTTATTTTCATTTTCATGCTGAGTGCTGTTGACCTCCATACAGACTAAAGAGTAATGAAAGCTTGTCTTGCTTTTCCGATTCTGGCTTTTATGTCCTCGTCAGTTCCGTCGCCTGTAGTTGAAACGATGCTTCCCAGGTAAGTAGGTGGGTAAAGGAGGTTGTTTCTTTCAGGTTCCTCCCATTTATGCTGATTGTTGTCTGTTGTTGTTGTGGCTGTTGGTGTCGGCCAGGAATCTTCATCACCTCTGTTTTGTCTATGCTCAACTGAAGTCCTATCTTTGATGCTTGTTGTGCCAACTTGTTGCTTTTCACTTGCATATCTTCCAGTTTGTGGGAAATCAGACATATATCATCGTGGGCGAAGTCCAGATTCTCCAAGTTTTTTCTGTGAGTCCATTTTATGCCTGTCTCCTCGTTACTCGTCCCGTTGTCTGTCGCACTATCCAGTCTACTGCAATCAGGAAGATCATTGGCGATAGTAGACAGCCTTGCCTCACTCCCGTCCTCACTTCGAAGGCTTCCGTAAGTTTCCCGTTGTGGATTACTTGGCATGCAGCATTGTCGTATAACTGTTGGATGAGATGTATAATTGTCGATGGGACCCCGTAGTAGCGAAGTAGTTTCCAAATGACCTCTCGATCGACGCTGTCTGTCGAAGGCCTTTTCAAAGTCGATGAAGTTGAGTGAGGTGGAGAGGTGACTGCCATTCCAAGCTTTGGTCAATGATGATCGTTAGTGTGGCGACTTGATCAATACATGACTTGTTTCTCCTGAATCCGGCTTGTTCCGGTCGGAGTTTTTCATCCAGGACTTGTTTGATTCTCTCCAGGATGATGCGGCTTAGTATTTTGCTTGGCCTGGACAGGAGCATAATTCCACGCCAATTTTTGCATTGTCTTAAGTCTTCTTTTTTTGATAGTTTCAATAAGTATCCTTTCTTCTAATCCTCGGGTACTTTGCCCTCCTTCCACACCTTCTCCAGCAATGGCGTTATCAAGTCCGCTGTTGTCTCTGGGTCCATTTTTTTAACTCTTCTGCTTGGATTCCATCTGGTGATTGAAAGAACCAAATTAGTAACACAATTTTCTTCTAAATCATTTATTTATCTTACCATTGAATCTTCCAGTTATTCACAGTTTTGAACAAAATCCATTTTCGGAATGAAATAAAAAAAATTTGATAGAGCTTCTTCATACATATCAAGTTACATTTGGATGATATCTATCTATTTGTTTGCCTATCAGTCCGTTGGCTGATGTCTCTGTCTACCTCTTCATCATCTTTATTGTTTACCTACCCACCTTACAAGACTGCTCCCACATGAAAATATTAAATCCTCCATGCAATCAAACAAAACCCCTACAAAACCAAGACTTGAAAATATGTTTGTCTTTTTAGATTAATGAGTTCATGCCGAAATATTACGCAAGAGCTAAAAATCAATAAAAATTACATTTATTGGTAAATAAGCACGGTGTAGTTTGATAAGACAATGAAATGGTTTCCAGACATCACCTGGTCAAGAAATATGAAGACAAAATATTGCATATCCAGACTAGCTAATACGATACTGGAGATCTTGAGTTAAGAAATCTAATAATACTTACAGTCCTCATAATTTCTGTGATTAGAAAAACCTATAAAAACGATGATTTATGAATTCATTTATTCTTTTTTCTAGATAACAGTCACCGACACGAAATCACTGCAAAAGGAATACACTTCACACTCAGGTAAAAGCATTGGATAACCAGATGGATGAATTAGTTGAACTGCCGACTGGTTTGCAATTTAAAAAGTTCAAGGGAGTAAATTACACCATAGTTTCCTTCGGAAACCAAGATTATTCACATCACAATGTGTGATCCGCTTGATACCATAAGTGATATCCAGGAAAACAAGCATAAATGCACGACGCCATATATCACTGGTTGGCTCACATGAGTAGTTGGACACTACTCACATCAGCTAGGAGTGCTTGCTAGCCAGATCGAAGTGATCTAAACATCGGACAGTTGTTTCGCTTGTTTGGGGCTGAGGTCATCCGTGGTATTCCCCGTTTGAATTGAATCAGAGTGCTGAACAACTTGAAACAACAAGATTCCTTGCTAGCTACTTGCAAATTACGAATCAAATTTAAGGTGTAATCAGTTCGAGCAAGTAGCTGGCTAAGAGTTCAGTAGTTTTGACTGATGTCTGAGTTGAGAACGCAAGAGTCAGCAAAGAGATCTCTTTGCGTAACTACACTTCAAAGCTGTACAGTTATTTAAGGGTTAATAAGTGCAACGTAGATTGATAACGGAGGTCAAAGGTTATTTTAGTTAGTAGGGAAGCAAATTAAAGCGCATGAACAATAACTACATTTGAAAAACTAAAAATGGTCTAACGTAATCAAGAGGGTTGACTACTAATTAGTTGGTTGATGACTAATCTCTTGCAAAAAGCCGGTGCGATAAGAAAACAAAAGATTCAAAACGGATTGCAAAATCATAAAGGAAACTACGTAGATTTTATTATTTAGTAACACAAAGGAGGAAGAATATAAAAGAAAAATAATACAAAGGCAGCGGTAGTAAAAGAAGCCGGCTAAAACGTTTCTGAGCACAAAGTTCGGGTTTCCCCTTAGGACTGCTAAGACTTCAGCTGCATGAGCTAGGTGTAGGCGAAATCCTCTCGAACGACTCGGTCGCGCTTCATACGTGACTCTGAAAGAAATCGCCGCTGATGTTGCATAATCAGAAGTACTAATATGCTCCAGAATGGGTTGTTGACTGTTGTTCATCCTCCTTTTGACTACGATGCTGATAAGTTTTCATGGACACGTCCAGACAATGTCCTGATGGTACTGTCTATGTACATAGCTCCATAGGCACAGGTGAATTAGTGAATACACACTGAATTTGCCAACAGCAAGATCTTAACTTCGGTGAATAAGAGCATGTACGGAGAAAGTGGGGTGTAGAAACGCAACAAAAACCGTTCTTCGAATTTCCCTAGATAGATGGCTTCGGAAAACCTCACTAATTGTATCTCAATGATATTCAAATCAACAGTTAACTTTTTCTTCGGCACATTCAGGTTTCGAGGAGTATCGATTCTTCTCTTAAGATATTTTCTGATGAAGCAACTTGGGTATCCATTTTTGAATGGAGTGTTTCTGAAGGATTCCAGTTCCCTAGCCAACGCATTTTCACTGCATATACGGCAGATTCTTGCCGCATGAAGGGGATGGGATTTCTTTTTCTACTCAATGAGACAAAACTGTGGTAGACTCTCAAATGTCCATTCTAATGTGGTTTGTGATAGATTAATCCGTGCAGGCTTCCGTTTGATTTGAGTCAGGCCAAGTACACCATGGATAACCTCAGCCCCAAACAAGCGAAACAACTGTCCGATGTTTAGATCACTTCGATCTGGCTAGCAAGCACTCCTAGCTGATGTGAGTAGTGTCCAACTACTCATGTGAGCCAACCAGTGATATATGGCGTCGTGCATTTATGCTTGTTTTCCTGGATATCACTTATGGTATCAAGCGGATCACACATTGTGATGTGAATAATCTTGGTTTCCGAAGGAAACTATGGTGTAATTTACCCCCTTGAACTGTCTGTGTAAACTGGCTACCAATCTTCAAATTCTAGATCCGACAGATTATTGTGCTTTCTATTATGAAACATTAGAGAAAACATGCAGTGTAAGCCAGACTGGTGGTCGTTTTTATATCTTGCTTTTACGGGTTAGGCACCATAGTATTTGTCACAAACAACTGCAAATTAGTCACCTGTTGATTCAGGTATTTAAATAGATTTGGTGATTGGTATATCCAGTTATCAGCAATGTAGTTGCTTTCTCCACATATCTTGACCACACCTCAGGAGTGGGATTAAACATTACACTCTGAAATATTCATAAAGTTGTCTGACTTCAACAGTCTTCAAATTTCAAGACAAAATATCCTAAAACATGGTAGAGATTTGTGGATAATACATTCACGGCTCCGAGATCTGTATACATCTGTAATTTCTCCCTGCACATACACGCAGGAATCTATGGTATCTAGTGCATCTTTGGGTCGGAAAATGAATATGGCAAATTATCCGCGTTAGATTGTAAAATTAAAAGAAAGCCAGAAGGAAGTTTAAGTGATAGAATGTATAAGAAACCACAACAATCTAATAGATACATGGTCATCGAATAATTTCGAAAATCAGTGAAGTTAGATTCAATCAAACGTCTATAAAATCCAGCCGGGAGTCTGACCGGTTAGTCATGAGGTTGAATAAAAAACTTAAGGAGACAAAGGAAACGTGACCAGTGAGTAACTGCTTACCTGAATTTCTTCAAAAGTAGAAATGTAAATAACAGAAATGCCATAATACAAAGATAAAATAACAATTCACTATCATATAAGAAGGAGCACCAGAAGTTCAACGTCAGATTCCTAATAAGGATGGAATTAGGGTTTTCCCATATTGTGCTTATAATCGTATCAGTATATTCTCGTGACTCATAACTTGCTTTAAGTGGTTTTTTAATCCTTCGTTTTTAAGTTCAATTTTCTATATATCCGGTAAGTTTCATACATTTCATACATTTATTCATTCCGGTAAGCGTGTTGCGTCATCTCAGTCTAATGTGTTTGTATTTACTAACTGAATAGTACTGGGTAAATAACTTCTATCTTTCTCCGCTTTACATAAACGTGCTGCGTACTTCAACATGAAATATATTTCAACTTGAAATCAACCGGGCATTAAATAGTACGCTAAAATAGTATTTAGTTTGTGTAATATAAACATTTATGTAAGAATGTTTTGTGATAGGCAGTTTAATGTCATATTTATTTCGGCGAAGAGACATCAATAAAATTTCCAACCTTTTTCATTAATTCATAAGATCAAAGTTATTTTAATATCTAGTAAGTCTTCGTTCATCTTCATCCACCATATGACTTTTCTTTGACTTTTTTAAATTTTTCTGCCTCACATAGAAATAACTTTTCATAAAGAAATCTGAAGTGATATAAAAAAGTAACCGAAACAGACATAAATGTTGATTAGTATCTAGTGTAATAATATATCACTACTCTCTAGGTGGATGCATCTTATGAAGGAATACTATTCATCCAGAAACTTTAACAGAAACACTACTATTCATAGAAGGATGATTTTGCTCTTGAAGCACCAAGATCTTATTGACTGAGTTGAAAATAAAAAATACAGGAGCTTAGAGTTTTCATAAAATGCATTATTGAAGCATTAGCCTTGGGAATCATGCAGAGTGAAAATGGGGTAAACCTAGAAAACTGTTAAACTGACATTTTCAACATTCATTTATGCAGAAGTGGTTTAATTTATCGAAATACATTTTCTTATTGAATGATTTCATTAACAGACACTTTAATAAGCATTGGTAGTGTAATATTATGCAAATAACGACAGGTTTTCTAATCTCTATAATTCTTTCAGTTTAATTATTCAGTCGGTTGTATGAACATACCTATAACGATTGTAAAAAACCTGCCAAACAACTATTAAGTTCAACCATATGTTAAAATAAAAATTATCCCGACCTTCATTGATAGACAATGGAACCTGTTATCATATCATGTGCGTCGGTGGCACAGTGGTTAGGACTCTCATCGACCATGCACATGGTCCGAGGTTCGAGCCTCCGCCGACGCACACCTGATATCTATGGTCGGCCTGCAAAATTTGGGCTACCGATATCCACGCTGAAAATTCCATACTTGTACCAAAAATACAGTGTGGAATCAAGCTGTAAATCAAAAATAATAAAAAAAATTTTTAAAAAATATACACCTATCATAGGAACCTGAGACTTTGGATGATTTTGCTGTACAGAGAGATACTTGTCTTATGAACAGTAAATAAACCTTAACTGTCGGATTAACAAGATATTACCAGGTGGATAGTGACTAGGACTATCATCTAGAATGCTCATCTTTCCAATTTAAAACTTGTCAGCTGATTGTATCTGCGACACCGTGTGAGTGGTGGTATTCTCACTGAGACTCGAATCCGGTACCTGTCATTTTAAACGCAAAAGCATTGTCCACTAGGTCGCTTTGACCATGAACTACCTGTTGTACAACTGGTATCAACAACTACTTGTAAAAGTGAATTTTGTGTTTTTTGTTGATCGTTTACAGTGGACCAAAGTGCATGATCTTTGCTGACATGCGGGCTTCTAATACAGACACTTCCATTATTCTGGTGGATCGAGGATGCTCATTTCAGCCTATTTAATAAATCAACGGGAATACAAAATTAAATTAAACAAATATTAACAAAAAATCTAAGTATAGAAAATTGAAATAACAAAAGAAAACTAACGCATATTAATTCTACGGATAAAAAAAGCACATTTTTCCCCTTGATGTTGCACAGCTACTAGAAGTAAGCTTGTAAATGGTATTTTTTTTACAGCTGCTTCATTTCTGGTGCATTAGCGGCACAGCGGTATAAAGCTTACAGACCACGCATGTGGCCAGGGTTTGATCCCCGCCCACGCACTCCCGCCCCTCACTAAGCTAGTAATAAGAGTGGTAAAGAGGGAAGACTGGACATGAGTCTAGCGACGCCATCCCGTGAAAACTAAACACCACTTCTACCGAGACTTCAAGCCTCTACCTTGAAGCCCTATGTTCCACTGGGAACGTAAAGGAATGACGAAACACTTCATTTCTGGACTAAAAGGACTCTTGACATCTTAAACATACAAGAAAAAGCCCTATGAAGCACATTCTATTCGGTAAAATTAACTATACGATAAACTAAAGGAGGTTTTCCTGATTATTTCAACAGCCTTATATATATATATATATATTATTAACACAAAATAGTGGTATCTCTTCTAACTAAAACGAACAGAATAAAAACACAAATAAAGATTCCGATTCCTGTTTTACATGCCTAATTACATAATGAATAAAAAGGTGATTATGATAAATCTTTCCCTGACTAGAATAATATTTAATCATAAATATCAAGGAATAAATGTTACTTTTTTGTGTAATTTCACTTTCATTATCTGGTGAGATTGCACAGTGAATTTTCTCGTGTATGCTTCATGCGCTTGAATTCATCAGAGATAAAAACCTTGTTAGTAAGAAGAATAAATTCAAAATAATAGATATTGGATCATGAAGAAAAAAAAGACAGATTCAGCAAGGAAAATTTTCTTTATCGACGAAATCATCTTCACAGGCTGTACAATCGTATTTATACTTAGAAAAATATATAGTGGTCTATTATTGAGTAATAGGGGTTGACATAATTTATGTAATTACTCATAAGCGGCTTTGATTTTCACTCCTAAAGCCACTTGCGTCGGTGGCATAGCGGTTAAGACGCTCGCCGACCGTGCACATGGTCCAGGGTTCGACCCTCGGCCGACGCATTCCTTTACCTCGCTAAGCCAGAAATAATGCTGGTAAAGTGGAAAGGTTGGGCATGAGGCTAGCGACCCGATCCTGTAAAATAAACACTGCTACAGAAACTTCAAGCCACTAGCTTGAAGCCCTATGTTCCACTGGGGAACGTGAAGGGAAAAAATATCAATTATGTCAACCCCTATCACTCAATAATAGACCACTGTATATTTTTCTAAGTGTAAATACGATTGTACGGCCTCTGAAGATGATTTCGTCTATAAAGAAAATTTTTTTCGCTGAATCTGTCTTTTATTTTCGTCATAACTCAATGGGTATTTTTGGAGATATTGGATCACTGTTTAGAGAAGTAGATGTGCAATAGTGAACTAAAGGTTTTGAATTCCACATGTGGGTGGTTTTCATCATAACTAATGTTGGCTTTTGAAAGGCTTTATAAATTAGCTGAAGTTTCTAATACTGTTGTATTAATTGAAACAATATGTGATGAGTTTGAGTCTGTCTGAAAAATAGTCATTTACTAAGATGCTGGTGACTCTAGAAGACAAATGTCATATACGATTCGTTTCTAATAACCCTTTTATTATTTCATTTATTCCAGACAATTCTGCACCAGGCTTCAGCTTATATCTACATTCACTAAGCACTCTTAACACTACTTATGTTGTTTTTGCCAAATGAAGATGATAGCGTAAAGTTTGGTGAATTCGTAGAAAAACGTTATTGCCTAGGAAATAATCATGACAAAGCTAACGACTGCTCTTGAATAATTCGATGTTTGACTGATTCAGAGTAAGGATCATGTCAGAAAAATATAACATCGAAGACAAAGTTCTGGCAGACTCAGCCACCTTTGGAGGAAATAAGTACAGAGAACATTTGCTAAAATAACGTTGTCATGATAATTTCTGGTAGGTAAAAAAGACTATAACTGAATAAGGGATGAATTAAACGGCCTGTGAATAAAATGATTTCTTTTGGGTTAGAGGTAAGCTAACTATCACATAAAGTAGTGCAGACAACATGAGATCAACCAAATTGCATAGGATCTCCAGTTCGCGCATTCACTTTGTAGTAGTCCTAAAGGTAATTTTGGGTGGAGTGAGAATTATATAAATACAGAACACAAAACATAATACGAGTAAAAATATGTGGATCAAAGAAACAACTATTGGTAATTGTAAAACTGGAAAGATTAAGTTGTTTTTTAAATTTATAAATATTTGCCAAATGTAAAAACGCAAAGTGTGAAAACGAGTAGAAGAGAAAAATTAGACATCGTCAATGGAGAGATTAAAGATACTGACTTCACCTAAAATAAGTTGGTTCTACATTTTTAATCCTCCTCATACCTAGAGAGGAAAAGTAAGTGCGTATATCTGTCAAAATTTTATATTATTTTATTAATAATGGGACTTCACTTGATTCTAGATGAAATTATATATATATATATATATATATATATATATATATATAGAGAGAGAGAGAGAGAGAGAGAGAGACTTCATCACTCATTTGCATAGAAAGGCTAGTAGACAATAACAAAATCATATTAGTAAAGTGCTAGGATGTAAATGGAGATAAGTTGATTACAGCCGTTCAAATCCAGTCTTAATTACTCAATTTCTTCTTCCTTTTCATTCCTTTCCATTCCTAGTTGGAGAGAGGGCTTCACGCTTTGAAGTTTCCACTATGTTTCTGTCTTTATATGTATGGGTTGCTACCTTCACATTTAACTTTTCCTCCTTACCGGACTTACTACCGACTAAGTGAGGTTTAGGAAAACGCCAGCAAGGAATCGAAACCAGGGCCACGTACGTGGTTCGCGCCTATTCTACCAATGAAGCAGTGACACAAGAAGTATTGAAATTATTCATTAATTAACTTGAACTCGCCAATTTTCAGATGTTTTATTATTGACTGATAAGTGGTTTCTTGCACACAGCTGAGCGTTTCGTAATGTAGAATAAACAATATTCAAGTGTTGGGTTGTAGGGATTTGATTGGTTACAGGATTTCATCATGAGCTGACATGAGTTAGAGAACCATTGGAAAACCTGGAAGTACTGGACAGTTGTTTCGTCCTAATTTGAGACTCTACAGCAGTACCCAGGACCTTCTGGTTACAAGACGAGCTCGTAAACAACAATTGCTACCTATTTATCACAAATCCTGAAATTTATCAAGATATATTTCCATCAAAATGGTCTAATATACAATGGAAGTGTTTGGCACAAACCATTGGAAGACATTATGAATCTGTTATTAAAATATTTACCCGTGATATTAATTCAGTGTATAACTTGAAAACAGATAGTGAGAAGCAGTATGAATTATTTCGTTTACCTCCATTGCAACCATTATTATCAGAATTATTAATACTGAAGAGTCCCAAACTAGGACGAAACAGCTGCTCAGTACTCCCAGGTTTTCCAATGATTCTCTAACTAATGTCAGCTCATGATGAAATCCAAAAACAATATTACTGTATCAGTGAAACCTTTACCTCTAAGGATACATATATTTAGCTTATCCGACAAATTGGAATACACTGATTAAAATGAATCTCTAGAATACTTAGTCGAGTTTGGTTTGTAAGGATTAGATTTGTTTTATACTAGTTTGGCCACGGACTGATATCAAACTAGGATGAAACAGCTGTCCCGTACTCTCTGGTTTTCAAAGGCTTTATGACTGACATCACTCCGTAGTCAAACTCATGTTAGTAACTTGGTGTTTGACAGACTCAAAGAGTTAAGGATGTGTGGATGTGCAGTTTTCATGAATTTCAATGAGTCACAGAATCATGGTAGATGTATTCTTTTGGTATTAAATTTATCATATATATGGTGGGAATAAGAATTACCGTCGCCAGAGTCCTTAAACCCCTTACTCCTTCTCACCAGCGGTTATTTCAAATGTTTATCTAACCCACAAAATGTTATTTGTTAATTATTGTTGGTGTAACTGATCCAGCGAGCACCTAGGTAACTGACTCATAAATGAACACTTTATTACCTTGGAAAATCATTACTTACGTTTACGGCATAGATTTCTAAGTATCCATAATAATATTACTTGATAACTAAAAGAAAACTATTGCATGATTTCTTGGTCAAATTACTAAAACATCGAAGAGTATGGTGACTAAAAACATTGTTTACTCGTATTATTTATACTTGTCTTAAAATCTAATAGGAAATCTAAGATTATTAACGAAGTAATACATTCACAGAGCATCATTACTGAAAACATTAATTAGCCTAATCAATTGTCAAACAATGTAATATTCTTAAAACATTACTTTTTGAAAAAAATATTAACAGTATAAAGGCATCGAAAAGGACGATGGAAGGAAAGATGAAAACATGTTCATCTCCCTCTCTAATAAGCAACCGCCTAAATTACTGACTGGAACAAAATTAAAAGTCAGTAATATAGTTCTCTGCAAGAAGGGATTCCTTTAAAAAATAAATAATCCAGCGTTATCTCCAACAGATACTTAAACTTTAGTTTTACTGTCAGCGAAATTGCTAAATTTATCTCTCTATATATCCTTGATCTGAATACATCACAAAGAATTTTACTGAAATATCAGTAATCTGAGAAGTAAGTGTTCACTGTTATATCTAATTTATTTTTATAGTTACTTGCTATGGATGATGACGCGGGGAAAAATGGAACTGTGAGATATAAAATTCAGTATGTGACAGCTGAATTTAGCCCAGATGTCACAGGAAAACCTGAAATGAATGCTGTGCAGAATTTCTTGTCGCCAAACAAATTAAACTACACCCACGAAAAAGTATCAAAGAATTCTTTGTTTTCATTAAATCCACTCAGTGGAATACTACGTCTAAATACACAATTTTCTCAATCAGATATAAATAAGGTATTCACCATAAATATTAAAGCCTATGATTTAGGCATACCACATTCTGAACATTCATACATATCACTTCACATAAAAGTCGTAAATTCGACACCTTCAGAAACCAAAACAACACTTGATTCTTTTGTAGATGAAGAAGATGAAAACCGAGCAGTTGAAAATCAAATTAATTTTTATACAAAATGGAAGAACCATTCTCAACTATCTATGAACAGTTTTATTATTTTGTCGACAGTTACGGTGTCATTTTTATTGTCAGTTATTCTTGTGTACGCAATAGGATATGTTCTTAGACGTAGACGTGCGAAACAAGATTCAATGCAGAGTAAATGTTTACATTCCATTAGACCAGTTGAACAAAAATCAGGTGCTTTATTCTTTGAAGATGGATATCGGTATATCGGTAAGTTTTTATGGATAATATTAATAAATCAGTATCTCACTTGTATTTAACGCTCAAAGCTTTCCTATGAAAACACATTTCATAGAAATGTTTCAAGCAAAACTACTTCCAAATAAAGCATTTATATTCCCAACATTCAGAAGAGCCAGTGATCACTGAAAGAAGTTTATTCTTTTGGGCAGTTTTAAAATTTTAAAGAAAATTCCCAACCCATTTTTAGTTCACATTTAATGGATGATTGTGTTACTGTATTTTCACAACAGTTTTTATCGGACAAAAAATTATATGCGGTGATTTAAGAGTAATTTCGCCTTTGAAGCGGGAATGGGAAGAAATGTGACCGATTCATCCAAAGTAGAATAATTTAAGTTCTGTTATTTTGATCCACTACGGACGTGTTAAGACTGTTGATTATGAATACTCAGTTTTATTTAAGTTGTGGAGATATTAGCTGTAACACATTAGGCGTTCTACCTCTGAATAATTTCAAAATAAATTAAATATCTCCACAGTGATATCAGAACAATATGATTTTTTTCAGCGAAAAGCTGTTTTCAACAATTTCTTCAGAATATTGATAATCTAATATTTCTCCAATAAACGCCGAAAAAGTGAAACACCATGTGAAGATAGGTGGATGAGATTGGTTGAAGCTATTCTCCACTTGTATAAACCTTCATGTGGTCATTCATCCACTTAGACGACACTCAACCTTCCTCATTGTGGGGACCAGGTAGAATTCTTATTATCAGAATTATTCATTCATATGCAAAGACTGAAGCTACTTAGATGATTTGAAGATTTGTCGTGGATTCTTGCACGGGGTTCATATGTGTGACGTGTTTCCTTTGGAAGTTAAGTGTATAAATCGCTGAGTCATATCCTCGCCATGGTATGATGATCACTTCAGAATACGACCATATTATGGTTTAGTAGCGAAATATTCTCCTCACAGAATCACCATGATTTATTTTCTAACAAAAACTTCTTCAGAACAGATATGTCAGATATTATGAATAATACGAGTTGCATTACAGTCTGTAAAAATGTTTAAACCTTGTTTCACAATTACCAGTGTATGCAATAGTTAAGATTCACCATAATTCTTGATTTTGTTGACTCATATTATGGTATTACATACCATAATTGAAACCATAGGAGTCATTACTAAACTTGTCAGTTCGTAGAAATAAATACAAGAACAGTTTAGAATAAACAAGAGAAGTTTCAAATTCAATGAATATGTAAAATTGACGGCACGTGTTTAATGATGTAGTGCACCAGAGTTCAAAATTTAGTCAGGTCAACCATATGGCTACAACTGCTGATTGACTGTAGCTCTTTGATGCTTACTGCTTCATTCGGATGCTCATTATTACTGATGGTCTGCAATACATTTTACGGACTCTATATATCATTGTGCACAACACGTATATATGAAATGTTTTCTGCACTACTATTCTAATTATCCAGTCTCTACAGCCTCCGCCTTTAAAGTCATCTACAAGGTGAAAAGTAATTTGCACAAATCACTACTTAACCGACTCGTCTGTATCTCTGAAGCCTCGGTTATTGAAACAGAAATGCCAGATCTCTGTATACAGAAGAAGTTCGTTCAACTCGGCCAACTTTCATGGTCTTAATCCGTCTATGCCGAAGTATGGTAATCCCTATTCATATTTTGACTCTTCTAATTTTTCGTTTTGCTAACTCAGTTTGTATACTCTTCCTTTATTACGTCAATTGATACTATGATTATTATTATTCTCACTTCGAAATGTTCCTGGTATTATTTTACTCATTCCACTTGTCATTCTAAATCAGTTCTGTTTTGCAATGTTAAATTCTATGTTGTCAAATTTCACACAATGTTATGTAACGTTTTTGTTTTATTCGATTTGCCTACTAATCCTATAACTGTACACCCCTTACAAGTCCTGTACATCCTATTAATTATTCTATGTATGACATTAATTGTTTTTCCACTTGATATTTAACTATGATTATAATCACAAATATTTTATTGAATCTCATACTGTTACTGTTTTATGTAACCGTATATAAATATATATATATATATGTACTGCTACAACTTGATAATAAATTCGTTGAAAAGAGTCTCTTAGCTGAGTCACATGTTTTGATTTTCTATATGAAACAATGCTGAATCGCTAAGAGTCTATTAAAAGCATGCGCTTGTTTAACACAAGTGTAAAGTCATAACCTAACAGTTTCAATTGTTTATTGATTAGTTTATTTTGAAATCACTCAATATAGTCTTCATGTTGTGATTTTCTAACTTTTCCTAACCTCAAATGATTTTCTAATTATTCACACAAGTGAGCTTATTTTTTTATTGGAGCTTGATTCCACACCGTATGTTTGGTACAAATATGGAATTTTCAGCATGTGATATCGGTAGCTCAAGTTTTGCAGGCTGACCAGTTGATATTAGGTGTGTGTCGGCCGGGGATCGAACCCCGGACCATGTGCATGGTCGGCGAGAGTCATAACCGCTATGCTGCCGACACACAAGATCGAAATAGTAAATGTAATGTTGTTAGATATACATTTATTCATATTGTACTGTTGTAATGGCATCAAGATCTGCTGTTTTCATGTAGACGAATACCCTAATTGAAGTATTGTCCCTTAAAAACATGGAAAAGAGATACTATGTAGCTGAATTTAAATTACACCTTGATATAGCAAAATTATGTCCCTAGTATATATTTCATTTCCAAACCAATGTACTGTATTATTTTTCTAACCTATCAAATGCTAATTGTCTTTATCTTTGTTGTGCTTTCCTTTCAGACATCCGACAGAAAAAAAATAGGCTCAGGTGTGATGACAACCGAAGCAACATCAGTTCACCTATGCAGAATCAGTTAAATGAGATCGCGATAGAGGAACTTTCGTCCACTAATATATCAACCGCTATTAATTATAATTCACTTTCACCTAAAATGGACAATCTATATAAAATTTGGAACATTTCTGATGAATATCGTTCACAGACTCAAACTGAAGTTTTTCCACATCCACTTATTGTTCGTCTTGAACCAATTTCCGCCAGGATGATGGACACAAATTTTATACAGCCAATAACCATCTTGTATCCTACTCATTCTGAAGAACACGATGATCTACTTAGCATACATCTAAATGCTACCTTAGTCCAGCCAACATCTTGTCATCATTCAAATTCCTCTGATATGACTTTAGAGAAACTGAATTTTAAAAACAGTGATAAAGCGAACGATTTATACAAGAAAGATTTTAAAGATTTTCAATCACCATACAATAAAAATGAAGGGACAGTACAGTTTTCAGTCGCTGAATTTTGCTTGAATGAACCTCAAAGTTTTGATATTAACAGTTTAGTGAAACCGAAAACATCAGAATTTCAACATGCGTGTTTTCATGCACAACTGGTGAGTTACGGAATTCTGTTTATGTAGATTTTGTCATTCCATTATGGATAAGATTTTATTTTGATAAATCACAGTGTTGTACAGTTATATTAACTGATGACGTTTCGAGCACAGACTATTGCTCATAATCATATCAAGTGATATGGTATGATTATGATATGATTATGAGTAATAATTTGTGCTCGAAACGTCATCAGTTAATATAACTGTACAACACTGTGTGATTTATCAAAATAAAATCTTATCTATAATGCAGTTATACTCTACCACAGTGCCCAAGTTTTATACTTATAGATTTTGTCATTCCTTGCAATAAGAAAACAAGTGGTCAAATGACCGCACATTTACAGCATGACATCTGCACATACAAAAAAGAAATATACCCTACTAGTGAAAAGAAAAACCTCACATTCGCAATCTGCAAACTACTTGGCTATTCCCAGATTCCACAATTAAAGGAGGTAAATTTCACCATAGTTTCCTTCGGAAACCAAGATTATTCACATCACAATGTGTGATCCGCTTGATACCATAAGTGATATCCAGGAAAACAAGCATAAATGCACGACGCCATATATCACTGGTTGGCTCACATGAGTAGTTGGACACTACTCACATCAGCTAGGAGTGCTTGCTAGCCAGATCGAAGTGATCTAAACATCGGACAGTTGTTTCGCTTGTTTGGGGCTGAGGTCATCTGTAGTGTTCCTGGTTTGACTCAAATTGGATCGCTGAATCAGTTTAGACCATAGAAATTCTGGCCGAGGCTGTATCAATGAACCCCTGATGAAATTAAGTCTGACGTTATTGTAGTTATGGTATATAAATATTTACTCACAAAAATTATAATTCAAGCTGCGGGAAAACAGTTCTTGCATTTTTTTGACTTATAACAGAGGAAAACATAAGTGCCTCATTTAGTAAATACTAGGCAAATAGTACGCTGAAGGATGTACATTATGGAAAGTCACTTTATTGTTTTAGATAAAATGACACTTATAGTTGCAAAGGTGATTTGTATTATTTGAGATTTGCGCCTCAAGAAGTGGATCTACTGTTGTACTTTTTAGAAAACCTATATTCTAGGCGCAAACGGATTTTGGTATCAGAGACTAGCAAAGAAGCTGCATTGAAAAAACCAGAAAATTAAATCCATTCTTCTATTAAATTATGTTGCACATGTCCGGTAAGTTAAATGGCATTAATATGCTTTCACTTAGAATCCAAGAATATCATGTTTATCCATATGGATTCTAGTTGAACAAAGTTTTCCAGTGAGAAATGCAGTAAGACTCCTGCATTATTTATGCGGTTGTCGATCCTATGACATCGTTATGTGCATTAGTCTGTAAAAAGATGGAAAATAAATATGTAATAGAAATCCAAACAGAAATCATTCTATATTTTCTGTCCTACTTACTTTAAGCCGCTAATAATCTTTTATTATCTTAGATATTATTCACTGATCATTATTACTATCAGGAAATGTCAATGTTTTGTTTGGAATATTTACTATATATACGCTTTTAATCCATAGATAGCAATAAAAAGCAAACGCCTGACTTGCTAACTTGTGTTCTATAGAAAACTCGACAGTCCTTTATTTGTACTCCTACTGTGCAAATTCCTTTAGAATACATATAATAAGAAACTGTTTTGACTGCTCTTTACAAATTGTATTCAGGGATAATCATGTTTTGACAAGTTAAAAAAACGTTCTTTACATTTTGACATAAAATCTGTCAAAAAGAAGTAGTTGTAGCCAAAGTCTCACCGTGATACAAACCAGAGAATTTACTGATAATAAATGTATTGTCAATTAAGACTTGGTGCCAGTAAATAGCGTATTTGCCTGACAGTGAACTTCTAAAAACCGTTATGACATTTATACACAGAAGAGTAATGGAAAAAAATTCAGAACGTTTTATTTTCTTCATGAGTTATTCCTGTTCACTCACTTCAAGCTTCAGATAAAATATCATAGAAACTCAGGGTGTTGCCCAAGATGTGACATACAACAATACTATTATTATTCAGGATAATAAGTGATGTGTACTAACTTAAGTCAACACAGTTATGAGTAATGTAGGGGAGAGTGTTCACGCAGAGCTATTTTCTTAATATCACAGAATTTAAATCCAAATAAAGCGTGATTCGTACACCTTTTTAGTTTAACTAATAAGATACAAACTTGTTAAGAATGATATCATTTTCAAGATTTCTCTGCTGATTTCAAAGCTCTGGGAAGTCAATGAGTTGGCAACACTTCTTCGGTCATCATCTAACACATCTGTTAAGGTATAGTTCTGTTAGGAAACTTCTTAAAATAATTATGTGCTATAAAAAATGACCATTACCACCGTTGTAATTTTCAATAGATCTTCGGTTATTAGTACCATAGATCAAAAAATAGGCTGAAATTACCATTAGAATTGCAAAACTATTGACTGATTTCTTGAAAATTGGATATTTGTATGATTGGATACTCTTGTATCTCAGTTTCTCAGCTAATTAAAGTTTTAAAAGGTAATATGGGGCTAAAATTGCGTCTCTGTGGACATTAATTTGATTTAAAATACCGGAAATACAGTTTGAGTGATGAGAAAAATAAACGATATGTCAGCAAAAAATTGTCTATCATTGAAGTCTTCCTCAGATTCTGTACAGTCAAATTTGTGTTTACCGAAAATGTAAAGCAGTTCATTACTGATTGATAAGGGTTTGTGACATAACTGATACATTTACTCAAAAGTGGTTTCTAAAGACAAAAATAAATAAGTGTTGGTTTGTAGGGATATGATTGGTTTCAGGATTTCATCATGAGCTGACATTAGTTAGAGAACCATTGGAAAACCTGGGAGTATTGGACAACTGTTTCGTCCTACTTTGGGACTCATCATCAGTACACACCCACCGGGATTCGAATCCAGGACCTTCCGGTTACAAGGTGAGCTCGTATACCATTAAGCCACTGGGACCCGATCCAATGGTCCTTGAATTCTAACTTCTGCCAATTCACGACATAGCGTGACCGCTAGCCAATGTCTTTGGCGAGTATTTGTCCTCACACCCGACCAGCTGCACCCTACTGGTCACGACTTCCCACTGGAACCCAGGTAACTACCTACCTGAATAGGGCCAGTCACCAGTGAGCATCTCATTGATAATCAAGTGTTGGTTTGTAGGGATTGAATACCAATGAGATGCTCACTGGTGACTGGCCCTATTCAGGTAGGTAGTTACCTGGGTTCCAGTGGGAAGTCGTGACCAGTAGGGTGCAGCTGGTCGGGTGTGAGGACAAATACTCGCCAAAGACATTGGCTAGCGGTCACGCTATGTCGTGAATTGGCAGAAGTTAGAATTCAAGGACCATTGGATCGGGTCCCAGTGGCTTAATGGTATACGAGCTCACCTTGTAACCGGAAGGTCCTGGATTCGAATCCCGGTGGGTGTGTACTGATGATGAGTCCCAAAGTAGGACGAAACAGTTGTCCAATACTCCCAGGTTTTCCAATGGTTCTCTAACTAATGTCAGCTCATGATGAAATCCTGAAAAACAAAAATAAATTAATTAATAATTAGCAATAGGATGGAAGTAAAGATTTCAAATTCGAAAAGTTAAAACTACTACTAGATATGAAGCAGTAAGGTTGAATATCCACTTGACAAGTTTGAGGTGAGAAGAAAAGCGTTAGTAAAATGCACAAAAATAACATGTAGAGTGATAGTAGTGAATTACTTATCAAAAATATAAGCAGACAAGTGAAAAGCAGTTCGGGACCATGATAGAATAAAAGACTAAACAAACCTTTCCTGCACACAGAATTCCATGTTACACTGGCGAGTAGCTACCATCACTGCTATATACAAGTATCGAGCCATAACACCCTTTTACCATTTGACCTTAACTTGCAGGTAATTTTAAAAGGGAACTAGCTGAAGCTGCGTACCGTGAGCTGTTTAGGTCCTCAAGAACTGAACAGGTAGTAAACTTGTATTGTCTTTTTGATAACCATGAAGAATGGTATCCAGAAATTTGTTTAGAAAGGGTACTGTCTGTCCATTTAACATTTGCGAACTGTAGAAATCGACCCGTAGCTCGGCCGAAAAACTGCTTTTCTCAGCGATTAGGCAAAGTTGTTCTAAGAATTTAGGTCGCTGTATCAGCTTTAAGTTCAGCACTCATAAATAGCAATATACAGAACAGAAGAAAGTATAAAAAGTATAGTCATACTGGTTGCTTATTATGGTGGAAGTGGCATCATATTTTATTACAGCTTGTAACTTGGTAAGTCTTTTCTCTTTTGTTGATAAATTATACAAATTTTTCCACAATCTCTGCAAAATAGCTACGATGAGTATGCATGAAAGCGTTTTGTCTATACATCTCTTAAAGAAAACAAGATAGAACCACTCATCCGAAGTCCGTTTTCAAAATCAAATCTATGCCATTGCAATAACAACCTAATGTACTCATTGTAAAATTATATTTCACATCAGCACTCTTTTAAACCAGTAATTCAGGTTGACAGACGTCTTAGGAACTGAACATATATTATATATATTCACGTAATGTGTAACACAAATGTACAGTAGACAGCAGGAACGAGTTTTGTCATATCTGTCTCATTGTTCTGTGCACTAAAATTCCGACTGAAATACTGAAACCGACCCGTTTATCTATTTCTCTAAGAAATAAAGAATTCTTACTGAAAACTTTTGAATTTATAAAAGATATTATGTTTTAACAACTTATTTTTTTACAACTTGCAGGCCAAAAGAAATAGTCTCTCATCCGTTGATCAAGACAGCGGAAATGGTGATAGCCTTGAAACGACAACAGTTTCACTAATTCCAGTTACAAGACCGACGTGCTCAGACAATTTTATGAAAATGGCATCCACTGGAGACTTCAACAAACAGCCAGTTAATTTATCCTTGATCCATTTATTTACTCCACTGTCTAGTGTTAAAGAAACTGACAACTAAAAATATTCAAATGCAGCGCAGCCAATGAATACATTGAAACATTTTCGCTGAACTTACTCAGAAAACATACATTGACCAGCAACTAGAAGGAAAAAAATTAGACTTGTTGCTATTCTAATTATCCAGTCTCACTGGTGTGTAGGGCAACTGAAACTAATATAAGTACTGTCTGAGGAAGCACTTGGCGACATTTAAAGAAATCATGGGAACTATTCCTCTTCATTAATATACATTTTCGCTACAGTAATTAATGAAATTCTTTATGTTGTATCTATAATAAAATCTGTAAAGTCCACCAATATTTATTTTATGTTTCTATATATAACATTAACAGAGAAAGAAAACTGAAATGGAAGGAAGAATCATACTCTAATTACCCAAAAAAATGAAAGTCGATAGTGCACAAAAACACGTATCAAACTATTCATTCCTGAATAACTATTAGAGGGAAACATCATAACTCTTGGTTTATTTTAGGATACTGTCTTAAACGTCGTTCTCAGCCGAATGAAAATACTTTTTCTTCAAAGCGTTATTCCGAATGACCTCTCTAGATATTAATTTATTTGTTATAAATGTTCATAATCAGACAAATATTGCAATTGGATACTACGAAATGACACAGAATACAGTTGCCTACTTATATGGATGTTAACTGAAGCCGCATAGTATAGTGTGTGCCTAGTTTTAAAATTGCTTCTTTTATCAACGGACTGAAATTCTGGAGGAAATGTAAACCTCCCTGAAGTCATGAATGAATCTTATGCATGAATTCCAATGAGTGCAGACTTTCTAAATATGTGCCTACCCTAAAACGTATTTCTAATCAGGCATCCTCTTCCAACACAGGACGTCAATATGCAGGATTACTAATTGTCAGAATACTTCTGCTCAGATGCATATTATGACAGTTAGAAAGCTTCCAATACTAGGTAGTTTAATTCCCATTCATTTTCAAACTCTGGTTTTTATGTCTCTTAAATATTTTATACATAATTTGATATTACTTTATCAGGTGGATTGTGTTCAAAACTTTGTTCAAGTATAAGTACCGCGTAACTGTGCTTTACATGAAATAAAATGCTCTTAGGAGTAATATTGCATACTAAAGCAGAAGTCCTTTGCTAGAATTTGTCAAAAAGCCTCAAAGGTTTAGGTTGTTGGATATGTATAACACAAAACATAATCAGGAACCGCTTAACAGGTTTAGACATGGATAACACTAGAGGTTATAATTATATACTAGTGTTATTCAACACAGACACTTCGTATTGTTGTGGTTAATAAAATTATACTTCAAGTATAGGAATTAGTGAAGAGTTGTTGATTTGGTGACAAAAATAATTATAGAATCATGTAAATGCCTAATTAATCTAGGTAGTCAGTCATTGAAGATTTATGGGTAAGTTAGGTTGTATCTGTAGTTCAATGGCAGAAGTTCGTGTTGGACTCCCGGTGCACTTCTGAACCTTGCATAGTTTACTAGGTTGAAACAGGGAAGATAAGATGTGAGGCTAGATACCAAGCCCTGTGAAGGCAATACCACGGCTTTTGAAACTTCGCAGCTACATGACCTGTGTTCTACAAAGGAAAACGAGGTATGAAGAAAGGTAGGTCGTGCTTGTAATTGTAAAAGGGATCGCTGCAAATACTTTATTATTATTATTATTCTGGGAGGTTCCGAGTGGAACAACACATCTCATTTTTCTTCTATTTTCTGCCATCCTCTTCATCTGCATCCAGGATTGCTCATAATCTCTCACGTTCTCCTCGTACGATACCCTCCAATGTCACCCTAGGACGATCCACTCGCTGCTTCCTATTTAGAGAGGTTTCATAGGTGCACTCGATGTAGTCAAATTAAAAATATTAAATACTGTCAACTGAATAACATGTTAATATTGTAAATTTAATCATATGCTTAATGTTTTCATCAAACGTACAGACCAGACAGTGGCATGTCTTGGAAAAAGGGGAGCAACTAATAGCCCTTCTTCAATAGGAAAACCAAAAAGCTATAATAATTTAAAACATGTACAGCAGTTATTTGTGAAATTTAACTTGCACAGAGATTCTGAAAAATATCTTATTTTGCAACTAAAAGGCTTGTTCGCATTGATTTTGTGACACATAGGCATAACAGAATATGTATGCAATATTGCGTTCATGGGATTTGTCCGCTTGCTTTTAATAAGGGAGATCTTGTGTAAGCATATAAGTAAATCTAGTTACAATGCCTTCATATCCTCATATAACTTCAATTGTTATGAAATAGAGATTGCAGAACCTTCACTTCATTGTTGAACACTGAGAACAAGAACTGATACGAATTCGCCCACAAACTGACTTCAGTTAGAAAACCAGTGACAACCAGGGAGTGTTCGATAGTTATTTCGTTCTTTATTTGGACTCTTCGTCAGTAGGTACCAAGGATCGAACCCACGACATTTAAGTTAGAAGGCCGTCTCGCTGACCAGTCGGCCACTAGGAAGGAATTCAGTGGCCAGTCAATTCTAGCTGCTTCTGATCTATTACACTAGAGCAACCGCCAGTCATTGTGATTGCCGATTATTTGTCATCATGCTCAATTAGGTGGACCCTGGTAGTCACGAATTCTTGATAGAATTTCAGACAGTTTCACCCTGTAGTCAGTAGCTGGTGATCAAACTTAAAAATTAATACAGGGTAGAAAAAACTGCAGGTGACAATATGTGCCATAAACAGAGGGTGTATGATGTCTACTGTCAGAAGAATTCGATACTTTTGAATGAATGAGACGCAAAATGATGTTGTTTTAACTAACTACTATGAAGCTTTATCAAAATAATACAAAACTAGAATTAACAAAACTCAGCTTAAAATTAAATGAACCGATTCACAGTACACCTCACCAGTCATTTGATTTTTACCTTGAGCATATAAATTGTATTCTCCAGATAAATGAGTTTATAGGTATATGAAGATACAAAGTGTGCCCGAAATTTCGATTCTACTTGAGACTGTACATTTACTTATTACTTCATTCACTTGTGTGTGGTAGATTATTATTAGCTTAACTACAGTTTAATCAATTTATCAAGGAAAATGAAATAAGTGAGGCGTGGTAAAAGCAAAATGTTCCTATTACACTTTAATATTTATGAAGTACATCAAAAATGTTTAGTTTAAGCTGCCAGAAACACTCATAGTTCGGTGAAAATTTACTTCTTTCTGAGTGCAAATGACACATCCTTTAAATGCTAATATTTGTTCGCCCTCTAATATTAAATGCCTATCTGCCAAAGAATATAACTATAATTTGGTTTGTTTATTGATCCTCTTACTCTCAATATAAAATTATAATTTTCACTCGGAAAAATAGAATTTGAATACTTCATGCTTACAGACAGAAGTTATAAAAGCCATCTAGAAAATGTAATATTCATATGATTATCTTTAAGAATTCTATTTTAATGAAGTCAATAAACAGGAGACTGAAGCATCTTAGAATCAGGAACGTCTAAATACCACTCATAGAAGTATGAGACGTTAAGATTAACTAATTGACATCAAATGTAAAACTTTGGTAAAGTGAATCATAGCGCATAGCGGGGTATATGAGCAAACTTGATGAATGTTAAGTATTTTTTTTTCATGTAAATTTGTGTGATGAAGGGGTCATTTCCTGTCCTTAATAGATCCCTTTTAACTTTAAAGAGTGCATCGATAGTTCAGTGGCAGAGTGCTCCGAAACCACGAACATAGTCCCAGTTTGGCTCTCAGCCAGCACACATCAGAAACCTCGCCCGGTTTATTAACCAGTTGTAAGACCAGAAAAGTTAGAAAAATGAGCATGAGACAAGTAACCTAACCCCATAAAACAACATCACTGCTACTGAAACCTCAGAGCTTGTAGCCCTATGTTCTACTCGGAACAAAGGGAATGAAAAAAATCTCTGAAAAATGAATTAGCACATTTCATAACAGTGTTTACTTTCTTATTTGAAGAAGGCATCAAATAGAAAGTTAATCTAATTGGTCTATACATATTTGGTTTCATACTTAGCTAAAAATGACATTTACAGTTTGATAATATAGCATCTGGAAGAGGAATTACTACTAGTAATCTTCTGTGAAAAGCACAAAGGAATTTATACCGAATGGAATTTAGCAAATTATTCTAATCATATCGCGTAAATTGTTGAACATTAGGCAACGATGAAAAGTAACAAAAGAATCAAAAATCATGGAATGAAACCATATCGAAAATCCTAACGCGATTAGTCTTAGTAGAAATCCAGCATCATCATCCATTGCAAAACACTTATTAATGTCTGGTCACAAAATCAATATTCATGACTGTTTCACAATTACTTCACATAACTCTAATTCAAGGTTATTGAAGGTGATGGATTAATCACATACAGCCTAAATTGAGTATACAAAAATCAATAGACTTCAATCTTCGCCTACACTGGACTGCATGACCTATCTAAATATGATTGGTCATTAGTATGTACTTTTGTTTTTATTTAACTGAGTCATTTTCATGAACTTTATTTTATAAAGTTATATATGTAAAATCTCAGTGAAACTGAAATGATTAATTCCAACGATCAATTCCAACAGTGGTGTGAACACGGGCAGTAATTTTGCTCGAAATATTACCAATAACAAAACTTATCATTGTGTGTAAACTATTAAAATATAATTATACTTTATTTGATCTAATCCAAAATGCTCAAAACTTTTACTGATATTAATTAATTCCAACGTTTCGTTCGGCAATCTGGTCCGAACTTCTTCAGGGAAATTAATCGAAATTAACATAACAAAGTTTATATATACAAAAGGGACATTTTTGTTTTTAAAACTTTGTCCAATCATGAGCCATGCAACGGGTATCAACATGTATGGTAAATAAATAAAATAAAATTGTGTTTTACGGGTTGATCACGGATTGATATCAGTTAGAGAACCATTGAAAACCAGGGAGTACTGGACAGCTGCTGTTTCATCCTAGTTTGGGAATCATCGGCAGTACGCACCCACTGGGATTCGAACCCGGGACCTTCCGGTTACAAGGCAAGCTCGTATACCATTAAGCCACTGGGACCCGATTCAATGGCTCGTGAATTCTAACTTCTACTAATTCGTGATTTAGCGCGACCCCAACCATTGTCGTTGGTGGGACATCCATCCACACACGTGACATCACGAATTAGTAGAAGTTAGAATTCACGAGCCATTGAATCGGGTCCCAGTGGCTTAATGGTATACGAGCTTGCCTTGTAACCGGAAGGTTCCGGGTTCGAATCCCAGTGGGTGCGTGCTGCCGATGATTCCCAAACTAGGCTGAAACAGCAGCTGTCCAGTACTCCCTGGTTTTCAATGGTTCTCTAACTGATATCAATCCGTGATCAACCCGTAAAACATAACTAATCCTTACAAACCAAACTATAAAAAATTGTGTGTTTATATATAAAAGTACATCTCTTGTTTTTAAATTGTTTGTCCTGTCATATGAATTAAGAAACATCTATCAATAGGTATACTAAACAAAACAAAACAAAAATTGTATGAACTATGATCAAAAACTTTTTGACCTCAGACTTTCAAAATTTGTCTACTTTTATTAAAATATATGTGTATATGCAGTATATGCAGGATACAATGGTGTGTGTGTATGTGTGTGTGGGTCAACAGTCATAAAAACATTCGCTATTCTCATACGAGCTGTGATCAAGATTTGACCGGATAGTTACAAAATAATTGACATTTTATAAATATAATTTAATTTTTATAGATTTGTTATTCTCTCCATAAGAAGACGTAGACAGTTGGGAATTTGACCAAGTGTGACTACTTGTTCATACATATCAAATTTTATTTTATTACCATGCATCAGCTAACACCACCCCTTCACGTCTGTTTAAACTGTTGGGATTCACCCATATATGTAGGGCTTCTGCAGTCAGTCTTTCTTGATATGAACCAAAACCTTTCTGTAAAACCTTAGTCTTATCAAAGTCGATTTCGTCTCCCGTTTCTATCGAACGCAGTGCAATCGCTGAGTTGTTTTCTACCTTCTTCAGGTCTGCAGAGGTCTTTGGAACCGCCTTTAGACATTGTTTATGCTCTTTCACTCTTATATTTACCGGTCTGGAAGTTTCTCCTACATATACGGCGTTACAATCCCCACAATTTATCTGTTATACACAATTCTGCTGGTTTTCTTGTTCTATTTTATCCTTAACCTTCACCAGTAATGAGCGTAAGGTGTTAGATGCACGAAAATACACTCTTATATTATGATCGTTAAGGATTCGCTTTATTTCATCGGATGTTTCTTTGCGGTAAGGATCCACCGCTGTACTAACACAATTCTTAGCAGCAGGTTTTGATTCATCCTTATCTTCACATTTTAAGTATCTCAGAAGTCATCTTGTTGACCAAAGTTTAGATGTGCTAAACATATAACTTTTAATCCATATTGGTGTGTCTCTTAATTGCAGATCCAGTTTTTTACCTGGTTTTCAGGAATTCTTTGGTATTCCTAGTGTTTCTCCTGTTTAAGTTTTTATTTTTCCCGGTAGAAATGGTGTCTGTAATTGTCTATCTACATTTATACAATAGAATGGATACTATATCTGTTGCCTGTTAGTCTGTACTAATGGATGCATCATCTTTGACCAATATGTTTCACATAGTTTATGGAATTCATCATATTGATCGTATCTTTTTGCCAAGAAATTTTTGATCAACATTGTATGGATCGAAACGACGATTAAGACTCCTAGGCGGTATTCTTCATATGTAGTATGGCGATTTCTTTTTTTTCAGAAAGCGTCTCATCTGGTTACAGGATAAATATCTTCAGATGAAGTTGCATGGATATGCATTTCACCTGAGGGTAGGATTGCTGCTGTATGTCTTGGCCTTGTATAATATTTGTATACAGCTTCTTGTGTACACTGTTACATTGTAGTTGTCGTCAAACTAAACATGAAAACTTTTGTTTTGAAAGACTTTTGATGAACATTTTTCATGATGTGATGCAACAGTTTTACATACCTAAAAGGACATCAAGTTTCATACGCGAAATGTTTCTTAAATACACAGAACTTGATAAGATATTTTGGTATGGTGTATTTTAAACAAAATATCATCCAAGTTTGAACTGTTTTCTTGAAAAAACTAGGCTGTTTATTAATCCTGCTAACTTAAAGTACTATACTAGAGTCACGTGTGGTATTTACGTTCAGCATTTATGAGATAAATCGCCAGTTGAGAAAATGACAAGTTGTCGGACGAGTATTTTCAGTATACTTACAAAACTTGCGCCATATCACAAGCGTATTGTAAATACTAGTATTCGATTTTCAATAAGTCAAAAAGGTTGAATACTTATCTTTCTGCGTTGTGAAGATGCTAATAAATTGCCGAAATATTAAATGACACCTTGACACTATTACTATACGGACAAAAACAATCAATGACGCTCACACATGTATATTTTTGAATTAGCAATTCGTAATTCTGATTTTAGACCAGTAAACTTTGTTTTGTACATAAATGCACGATTTTTGCATGCTATCAACTGCGACATTTAACAGATACTTGTGAAACTACCGAAACGTAAGTGTTTATCTGATAATACCCTGTGAGTATTTGAAGGCTACAGACATTATAATTTTGCTTTGGGACAATAATTATCAGTAGGATAAAAACATAAAATTCAGAGAATCTTAGGATGTCTCAAGAAAAACCTTAAATGAATTCACTTTTGGATTTAACCCAGTCGGAGTGTCGCTTTATACTTGCCGCTCATAAAATCTATTTCGTGTAGATCATGTTACCTGACGTCTAAGTGAATAATGATTTCTGAGTTCAGAACCAATGACTCCTAGGGTGTATTTCAGTAAAATTTGTGACCCACATTTATTTGTAAATTAAGAGAAAGAATAGGAACAATATTATTATTATATCCTTTAATTTCTAGAGGAGCATAGGGCTTCAGCTGCGCGTCTCCATTGCCTTCGGTTTTCTGCCAACTTTTTCAACCCGCTCCAAGTCAGCCCACATGCTTTCATCTCCTCTTCACATGACCTCCTCCAAGTCACCTTGGACGATCAACTCACCGCTTCCCCTTTGGGTTCCACTCGAGGAATGGCTTCTCTAGTGATGTCACTTGATGGTATCCTCAGCGTGTGGCCAATCCATCTCCATTTCTTCCTGCCTATTTGTTTTACAGTCGGCTCGTGCTGGTTTCATTCGCTTCAAGAGATCTCTGTTGCTCATCTTTTCTGGCTGGCCATCTGATCTTGAATATTGTCAAAGACAACTGTTAATGAAAGTCTGAAGTTTGTTTGAGATGCTCTTTATGACGCACTGGCCAAGTCTCTGATCCGTATAGCAGCACTGACTTCATATTGGAGTTGAAAATTCGGATCTTATTTTCATTTTCATGCTGAGTGCTGTTGACCTCCATACAGACTAAAGAGTAATGAAAGCTTGTCTTGCTTTTCCGATTCTGCTGTTTCAATTACAGGTATGATGTCTTCAGGTTTTAATCTTTTGTTGCTAATATTGAAGTTCATCCCTTTCATCAGTACACTTTCCTCTGCTTCTGTTAGCTTTCTGTCTGACAAGTTTACAATCCAATTGGCTTTAGTTACTTGTCTGTCATTTGGGGTTTTCGCTATCATGAGTTTATCAAAATTGTTTTATTTGTTTCTTCTTTGTTTCTTCATAAGTAGTTTCTTTTCTTTTTTGTGCAACTTCTAGTATGCTTTGGTACTGTTCCTTTTCAACTGTTCCTTTCAGTTTTTCTTTTACTTCATTATTATCTTTCCTTATCGTGAATAGCTTTTGTATAATTCCACGTAGGTTTTCTTTGATGCATACTTTTGAGGCATGTGTGAGCGCTGCATTTGCTTTATCAGTAGATAATGGTGATTTTAATTTCATGTATACAGGAATAATTCCATTTTCAAGGCATCTGATGTTGAAAATTCGATGGTTCATAAATCGAGATTCAGCTTGATATAAATGTGTGAGTTTATTGGCCAGGCTTTTAATGGAGGACCGTCAGTTGAGTTAATATCAGTAAAGAGTTTGAGCATTGTGGATTAGATCAAATAAAGTATAATTATATTTTAATAGTTTACACACAATGATAAGTTTTGTTATTGGTAATATTTCGAGCAAAATTACTGCCCGTGTTCACACCACTGTTGGAATTGTTTTGTTCACACATTTATAATTTGTACTCTTATATATAGCAATGGAACCCATCCTTTGAGAGAAGAGATACATTGTGAGGCCTCTAAATATGAGCGACTTAAGCATTTTCAAGAAGTGTAGCCACTCTTTTCACTCTAAACCGATGGGGGATAATAATAATAGTAATTTTAATAAGAATGATAACAAGGAAAACAGAAATTCTGCAGATACCAGATTATTAGTGTGATACAGTTTTATAAATAATAAGTTATCTGAGCTGAATGCCAGGATGTTGAGTATGCGTGTGAATATTAACTATTTCATCACCTGATGCTACCGGGAAGTTAAATCGTTCCAATTTTAAGATGACAAATTGCTTTAAACTGTTAGGTACAACGGTGAATTAGGCTAGATAATTATTGTTATGTTTGTCATGTTTGCTAAATGAACGGAGACTATGAACTAGATTTTGAGGATTAATGATACGGAATATACACATTGGGTCATAGGAGTTATTAAGAAGACAGTTGCAGCGAAGAAAATTCTTCTTTTCGACTAAGTCATCATCTAAGCTGTACATTCGTGTATTTATATCACATGGATGGGAAAGTTCCAGAATAATTTCCGGTCAAGGGTCAAATTAATAAAAACTAAAATTAGGAATTAGAATGCATAATAAACAGGGGGATGGACAAAACAAACAAAGTAGCATCATAATAGCTAAGACGATTGACATTGTGCAATTAGGGGTTAAAAATGTAGGAATAACAAAATAGGATGTTTGGATAAAAACTAATGTGATGAATAATTGTTTATGCAGTCAGGGATTAAATATGTAGAAATAGTAAAATGACAAAATAAACACGAAGTTCGGGTATGAAAATATGGTAGTGTAAACAGGGATTAAGATTAATGATACTTAAAATTCAGTCATGTTACTGATAATATGGACAAATCATCTGCACTATTATGAGTTCTATACTTTTATACCATTTCATTTTCTTCGCGCTCCACTTGTTCATACGAACTTCGCATGATATCGCACTTTGAGTATGAATTCCGTTCCACTTGCATGATCCTACGTACTACTGACTGACAGATATTAGTAGTTATATCAGGCAGTAGTATTTACTTGCCAAACCGAAATGATCTAAACCACAAACGGCCTTCTTTACAGTTTGAGGCATAGGTCATCTGCGGTGTGCGTGGTTAGACTCAGCTCGAGTAGCTAAATCATTCCAAATCAAACGAAATCTGGCTAGAAACCCTGGCGAAATGCTAATTATTATTCAACCCTCTGGTTCACAGTGGGACACTGGGCTTCAGCAGCACATCTCCACTTCGGTCTGTTCTCTGTAGCATTTCATGATGACCAGTAAATATGCATCCTTTATTTACATGAACTCATCAATATCACCTTGGGACCTACACCCACCTCTTTGCTTTCGATTCAGGTCCCACCTGAATGTCTGGCAAGCGATGTCAATCAACGATATCCTCAGCTCAAGATTACTACTGATGATTTAGATTCCTTATTGTTGGTGTCGTCATCAGTAGTAATTCCATACAAGGCAGGAACCTCGGGAACCTTACGCAGAATTCTTAACAAGGCAGGAATAAAAGTGACTGGCATTCAAGCCCAGAAACTCAACTAGAAACAAGCTTTGTCGGTTAAAGGATCCTGCGGAGCCTTTAAAGCAAAACAATTTAGTTTATCTAGTACCCTGCAATGGTTGTGAGGTCAAATACATAGGTCAAACTAGTAGAACAGAGGCATTCAGACCATCCGAACATAAAAACTTAGCTAAATCTAGATTGGTTGACCCAAATAAGATAAGAAATCTAGAGAACAGTTCAGCTATAGCACTACATGCAGTTACACACAACCATACAATAGCATGGGATAGGATGACAGTTTTAAAATCCAATGTCACAGGGTGGAGGCAGAGATTGATAATAGAAGCTTTGTTTATCGAATCAACTGCAAATACATGTAATAGAAATGATTTCACACCTGTCCAGCAGGATATCTGGAAACTTTTACCACCCCTACGACAAATAGGAAAGACAAAGAAAAATATAAAACTCAAGTTTCGAAGTTGTGTGATTACGATTGATATGATTATGAACAATAAATTCTGTTCGAAACGTCATCCAGCAAATAATACTGTTTCACTGTGTGATACATCACATAAACAAACTAATATAAAATTACTTACTACCACAGTGTCCAAGTTTTACACATATATTAATATAGCTTTGACATTCTCCCTGTAGTCCATAAGATGATAACCACGATATAAAGTAAAAGGATCGATTTCCTTTAAGTTTCTCCCTATTATGGCAATTGCTATTTACTCTTGTTGTTCCGGTACCTCCATCACCTCTATCTCCATTATATTCACTCGAAATCCTGTCTTCGCTGCTTCTTCTATGAAGCATGTTGATTTTCACCTGAAGATCTTCGAGTTCGTGCATAGAACTGGTAATACAATGAATCAGAATACTCCTTCTTACCCTCAATAAGTGAAAACGTCTTCTGAAGTATCTGCAGAATATTTACACAAAATGAGTTCATAACTTATAGACCTTTTAGATGAATTTTCACTGCAATATTTGCGAAAATGAATCCATGTTTCTGTATGTAGGTCTGTTTCCTTTCTTTTGAATTTAAAAGTCATGGTGTTTTGTTAATTATCCCGTTGATGATGATGTTTCCTTCCCAGCGTTTTGTGAGATTTCCTGTAGGGCATCATAAATAAGTGGTTCCACATACGACACTGAACTTGCGAATTCACAGGAACAATATGAAGAAATCCTTTCCTTCAAGCGTAAAGGTGGTGTCCATTTTGTTGTGAAGTTAATTATATTGGGATCTACGAAAACTGTTTTCTTCAAAGATCAGTGAGATATTTTTCGTTGATATAAGAATAAAACTTGTGCACTGTGGTAGAGTGTAATTCCATTATGGGTAAATTTTGTTTTGATAAAGTCTCACAGCGTTATACAGTAATGTTTACTGATGACGTTTCGAGCACAATTTATTGCTCATACTCCGAAAATATGGTGGAGATATGTGGATGACACTTTCACAGTGTTAAAAACAGAACACATCTCTAGCTTCTTGACACATATAAACTCACAAGTTGAGGGAATAAAATTCACATTTGAATCAGAAAATGAACAAGGAGAATTAGCTATGTTAGATTGTAAGATAAAAAGAATAGAAGAAGGCAAACTACACACTAGTGTTTATAGAAAACCAACGCATTCTAATAGATATTTAGACTTTAATTCGTCTCATCCTTTAACTGTTAAGGCAGGCTTAGTTGAATGTTTAACAAACCGAGCAGTGGCACCAAGTAGCACAAAAAAAGATCTAAATGATGAATTAAAACAGATAGAAGAAGCGTTGGTGTTGAATAACTATCCTATAAAATTCATTAGGAAGATCATTAAAGGCCAAAAACAAAATAAAAATAATTGTGAAACTAGTAATAATAACATAAATAAGAAAGAATATAAGTCATCCACAGTTATACCATATAAAGAGGGGACATCTGAGACACTACGTAGGATTCTGAATAAAATAGGAATTAGGGTGGCATTTAAACCTACAAACTCACTCAGGGACAAGCTCTGTAGGTTAAAGGACCCAGTTGACCCAATTAGACAAAATAATATTATTTACAAAATACCATGCAATGACTGTGAGGTCAACTACATAGGTCAAACTAGTAGGTCAGGGGTAGTCAGATTGTCAGAGCATAAGAATTTAGCTAAGGTAAGAATGGTTGACCCCGAGAAGATAAGTAATTTAGAAAAAAGCTCAGCAATTGCAATGCATGCGCTAACACACAACCACACAATAGGGTGGGAGAGGGTTAAAATTCTAAAAAGTAATCTAGGTAGGTGGAGAGAGAGGTTGATTACTGAATCCTTGTTCATCGAGTCTACACCCAACACATGCAATAGGAATGACTCGTCACTCATACCTGAAATATGGAAAATACTATTACCAATCAAATCAAGTGAAAATCAAGAGAAAAGCAATGGAACTATATAAATGAATTTAGGAAGTCGTGTGATTACCTTGATATGATTATGAGCAATAAATTGTGCTCGAAACGTCATCAGTAAACATTACTGTATAACGCTGTGAGACTTTATCAAAACAAAATTTACCCATAATGGAGATATTTTTCGATTTGGACATTTATTTTCTACATAATAGCATGTCATAATTCTTTTCTGTGTACTTCTTTAGCAATCCTTCGTCAGATGTTAAACATTATCAGTATACACGGTCAAATAATTTTGAATTAACGAATTATAGATACGCATAATTTTCACCTTTTATTAAATTTATGCAAATAATTCACAGGGTTGATTGGAACTTCTTTGACAGTAAAGAAGGCTCAAAGTTGGTTTGTTTCATTCGTGCTCCAATATTTGCTTTTGTTCTTCTTCAGAAATTTAAAGTAATTAATTCCCTTTATGTATTTCGACAAGACATTAAGAAGACGTAGTTTGTCCGAAACGTGTAATGTATTTGCACAACACATTTCGGACATTCTGATCACATACGTACTAGGCATACATATTTATATGGAGAGCAAGAGAACATTGGCCATAATAAGGCTTAAATCCGTCTTATGTGTTCAAAAACTATTTGTTATCACTTTACACCTGCCTTGGTAATCCAATTTAGAACCAAGGTTCATCCTCCCCCTTCTTTTTCTGACTCTAAAGTCACCTTCCTACCCCTCATCTCTGTCCTTGATCTGTTCACAATTTGACTTTTATTGTAGTAATTCAAGCGTTCTTGCCTTCCATATAAATGTGTATGCCGAGTACGTATGTGATCAGAATGTCAGATATGTGTTTTGCAAATACATTACACGTTTCAAACAAAATACATCTTATTGTTTTGTCGAAATGTTTTCTTCTGGTTAATAATGAAAACTAATATTGCACTATTTTAAAGTGTACGTTTAATACATTTCATGATTTGGACGTTAAGTACAAGGCCGTTTGAGTGCAATAATATTTAATAAATTTGATACGGGTTGATATAACATGTAGTAATAACACTTCTGCAACTAAGGTTCAGTACGGAAAGTCATTAACTGACTCAACTGAAGACTGATTACCAGTGCCGATTTCTTGTCACCACTAGCTCTTAAGGCATACACAAATGAAGGCAAAAGATTAACTTTTTCGAGACAGTGAGAACAGGTAACTTTTATTATACAAAGATACATTATATATAAATATTACTAACTTCTGAAGGTAAGATTGATAAATAAGTAAATTTACTGATCTCATAAGTTTAGACTTCAAGGTAGTCCAATTACATTAAAATACATATTCTACCTTATCCCAGGGCGTTGATTTGTCTAGACCGGTCCAAGTCGATATAGGCCTATTTCATCCAGTCATTAGATCGGGCAAAACTTAAGGGTATTTGAGACTCTTCTACCACAGAAGAAAGAGTATGTAGAACCACTATAGTACCTTTTTGCTTTGGGTCATTTTGGAGTAGAACAGCTTGAAATCTGAGTTTGGATTGTTTCCTCTGTAAGAACACGTGCATGCAAAGACAGTGGGATTAACTCCTGGATATCGGTCAGTTACTGTGTTCGCAATACTCATCTCTGTATCCAACAAAATGGCATTGGCGTCATTTATTGTTTTTAAATACTTTTAAGGGTAAGAATGAAGTGTGCTTATTAACATATCTGCTACCTCAGAATCACGTTTATTGTGAATAATACGAGGATTTTTATCAAAACTACTATAGAATATGTATATTCATTATATTATATAATCTGGATTGTCATGTGATCATATCATTGTGATCATGTAATAAACAGTTAATGTGACAGCTGGTGACTTTATGAACAATAATTTGTCTTCAGGACGTCACTCTGTAAATAATACTGTTTCACTGTGTGATATGTCCAATGTATAAACTAATATTCATTCAGAATCAGATCAGCAAATCTGCATCAATTCAAAAATTGCCAATCAACGAGAATTGTAAAATTTACCCGAAAAGAAATAATAGCATATCCGTTGCACAACAGGTGGCTGTCGCGGCCTAGTGGAGAATGCTTTGGCACTTGAAAAGATTGGTGCAAGGTTCAAGTTTCAGTCAGAACATCACTCACTGGGGATTGCAGATACGTCCAGATGGTAGTTCTCACGAAGGACGGAATCAGTATCCTGCTGGTCACCGCTAAACAAAAAATAACTTCACGCTAATCGTTAGACATAGTAAAAACGTCAGTATTAGGGGGATACACGTCATCAGAGACCAAGAATTTCGGTACAACACAATCGACCAACGGAAAATGCTAAACTAATATTTTGTGCTAAGGAACTCTGTCCATTATGAAGTTGGAAGGACCAAACCAGTGACCACTTACTGTACTACATAATTAACAGGTCTGCACTCACCTTTAGATACAACAAAATAGTATAATGACCATGATGGGCATTCCACCTACATACAATCAGATAGAAAACATGTAGTTACCCGCCATACATTCAGTTACTGTTTAAATTATGTCATGTAGTGAAAGTGACTTTATCTAAATAAATATTTTCTTATTCGCTTTATCCTCACCCATAACTAGTCCACCTGTGAATCTTCCTAGATGTGATTTGACTCCTGATAAGAGAAAATTTTCTACTGAACCTTCTAAGAGTTATACAACACATTTTTAATTGGCTTAATTTAAAGCACCGAGAGTTTTTTGAAAATGCTTACGGTATTCAGTTGGTGTCATTTTTCACTGAAGAAAAAATCAAATATAGAATGCCACTGCCAGTCTCAGTCCACCAAATTACTTCAAGTTAAATTCTCAGATATGATCAGATTGGCTTCACATGCAGCTGACATTTCAACAGAGTGCAAATATTCCAGTCAAATAAATCAACGAGAAAGTTCAAATTGCATTTTAAAATCTTTGCAAACTTCAACTGAACTGTATTCAAGATTTTGTCCGAATAGTTACAAATAATTCGGCGCCGACTGAGAAGAAGGCATGATAACGTTCCACCAAAGTTCGTGGTCATGAATAACTGAATATGAAAAATATATCTGTATATGCGTATTCAATGGTATGTGTATGTGCATGCTCGCAGAAACAATTGTAAGTCATTTGTTAGCGTCTCCATAAGAAGATACAGTTAATCGGGAATTTAGATTACGTATCACAGATTAGTGATACATATCCATGTTTACTTAATAATCAGCACTCGTTATGCATCAGCTAACATCACACCTTCACACCTGTTCAAACACTCGGGATTCACTCACATATGTAGGCCTTCTACAGCCACTCCTCCTTCACACGAAATAAAACCTTTATGTTGAATCTTGGTCCTATCAGAGTCGATATTGTGTCCCATTTCTATCAAGTGTAGTGCGATGGCCGACCTGTTTTCTGGCTAATTCAAATCTGCAGAGCTCTTTGGAACCACGTTTAGACATTGTTTATGCTTCTTCACTCTTACATTTACCTGCCTGGAAGTTTCTATTACTTATGCGGCGTCACAGTCCTCAAAAATGATCTGGTACACGGGATTTTGTTGATTGCCTTCTTCTGTTTGATCCTTCACCAGTGAAGAGCTTAAGGTGTCAGTTGCACGAAAATACACTCTTATGTCATGATCATTAGAGATTCTCTTTATTTCACTCGACGATTGGTTGTGACCAGAAATCACCACTGTACTAACACTATTCTTCGATCCATCCTTATCTTCACATTTTGAATGTCTTTTTATGAAGGCTTTGGGTAATTATTTGATTCAGGTGTGGAGCGAACCAATTTTAGTTCTCTGTTGATCTCTTCCTCCTCGTCAGTAACTAGACGTTTGGCTCTGTTAATTAGATTCATGGCAACAGCTATTTTGGAAGTAAGGAGATGTGCTGAACTGTAGTCTGGATTTGTGTCCGAATGTGTACTTAAAGTACTTTAAAGTACTCAAACGAGGGACCAGAAACACTACACCAGTCACAGACTAATGTCCAATCAAAGTATTCTGCGTCTGATTATGACGAAGGTGTCATCTACATATTTAACTACACTCTTTGTGGATTAGAGCATCTCAATATCGCATTTGTTTCTAATGTGTGCATAAACAGATTGGCAACTAGTGGAGACACTGATGATCTGTTCGACGAGAAAGAACGCCTCTAAAAGACAAGATGTATCCCTGATTTCGAATAATTTCGGTGAAAATATTCTGATCAGTTTGTCAAACGAAATGCTGGAATTACTTATTTAAATTTCGCTAAGATATTACAGTTCTTTTAATTTTAATTTTTGCATATGCCTTCTTCTCAGTCGGCGTCCAATTATTTGGAACTATTCGGCCAAATCTTAGTCACAGTTCATATGAATCGTCAAAGTCCTGTGTCCATGGAATAGTAGAAATCAGTGATTAGCTGAAAAATTCTATTGAATTGGTGACCAAAAGCTTCCTAAACCTTTCTTCAGAGTAAAACCAAATACATCATATGGAGTGTGAACTCGAGCGTTGACAGTTCATCACTTTTCTCCTAATTTCTGTGTTCAAACCAGATGTGTCCAGTCTGTCATGATTATGATATTCCCATGATCCATCCATTTAAGGTTTTTTAGCAACATTATTGTCTTGATTAAACTTTTTTCATTTTTAACCCATACGCATCCATTTTCTAAATGCCACCTCACTTTTCATGCTTGTGCTGTTATTATTCTTGCAACATTTCTGGAAGAGATTCACTGAAGAATCACTCAGTACTTTTCTAGTGACCTTGGGGTTGTAATTTATCAAGTTGTACATTCTGTGAGAAAATGACTTTTTGCAAAATCTTTCTGACTGCTAGTCGCACACTTAACTTTCTTCCTTTATCAGGCTCATTATCGTTTGGCAAACCAGTCGACATTTAGGTTTGAGTTGGTGGGCAGTCGAACCCACAACACGTGCCTGGTTGACAATCATTCCATCATCGAATCACCGACCCACAAACGTCTATTTGAGTTCTGTTTTGCTCTACTCACTTCATCGCAGTTACAATTAATATAAAGGTAAATACAACGATGTTCATCCAATTGTCAATTATCCGACCATTACAATTTTGTCTTCAATGATTGTTTATCTTAATTACTTCCAAATGTCACATTTTAAAATTTCTTTAAACAAAATAAGAACAGAAAGGAAACAAATAGTTTATCTGAATAAAACTTCGTTAGGATGTATTTATATATATATATATATATATATATATATATATAATGAACCATTTAAAGAAGTGGATTTCCATACTGAAGGTAAATCTAACTGTGTCATATACAAAAAACTCTGAGATGGCAAAATAAAACAGTTGCAAGAAATTAAATTAGATAAAACAGTTTTTAAAAATTGAATCATGAAATTGTTCCTGCATTGCAATCATTAATCCAATGAAATATCAACACGAATATTTACAAAACAAGAATTACGACTCCATTGGTGTCATTTTGACAGACAGGAGCCTTTTATATCAAATTTTGCTGTTTGTTGTCTTTAAAATGTTATTTGGTCAAAACTATATTACATTCAGTTACTGACTTTTTGAATTACTTGATATTTTCTATAGTTAGTCACACAGAATTCAAGGAGGTGAAGACACGGCCTGATGGACACAAAGTCGAGAAGGCGAGCAGATGCGTGTTCAAACCATCATCTAGTTCAAGGAACCTTCAAGGGGAAGCTGGAATCAGTGAAAACAACTGGAGACAAACCAAAACTCTAGTTCAGCACTGAGAAACTGAAGGACAAAACTAAAAGGGATGACCTCGCTACAGATTTCAGAGCAAAGTCGGACACTACGTGGCATCACTGAGGAAACCTGCGTGGAAGAACATAGTAACTCTCTGAAGGCGATGTACAAAAAACGTGTACAACTGTTCTAGGAAGAAGGAAGAGACAAGGCAAGGAATGGCTGCCAACGGATACCTGGAAGCTAATCGAGGAGAGGAGGATGGTGAAACAGAAGAGGAATCAATGCATAGATGGACAACAGAAGGAGAAGCTAAGTTCAGTTTACTTGGCACTGAATAAAGAAGTGAAGTGAAGGGATGGGAAAGACAAACGACAATTCCACGACACATTGGAATAGGCTGAAGACAAAAGAGACCTTAGAACATTATATCAGATAACCAGGTCTCAGTTTGGGAAGAGATCAACCCAGACGATGAAACCAATAAAAGATGCTCAAGGGAACCCGATTGCCAATGAGGAGCAGTGAACAAATAAAACAAGGGGCTGATCACTTTTAAGGACTCTTGAATCGACCACCGACGGCAACTCACCCATAAATAACACCAACAGCATGCACAGAACTGCCTACCAGTAAACACCAATCGTCCAACGAAAGCAGAAACCCTGAATGTGATCAAGCTACTGAAGTCCAGGAAGGCGGCAGGACCAGACGGAATTCCTCCCAAAGCACTGAAGACAGCCTCAGAGATTACGGCAGATGTTCTCACTTCATTACGACAAAAAGTCTGGAAATTAGGAAGGATGCCTACTGATTGGAAGAAGGACTACCTCATCGAACTGCCAAAGAAGGGCGGCTTATTTAGGCCTTTACAAGAACTGGCGTGGAATAATGCTCTTGTCCACTCACGCCAAGTAAAATACTAAGTCGCATCATCCTGCAGAGAATAAAGGATGCACTGGATACAGGACTCCGACAGCCGAAACATTCAGGAAAGGCAAATTGTAAGATCAATTCTATTCCCATCCTTGAATCAAGTCAACCTGTCCCGGATCAGCCTAGCGTTGTTGCAACCCAATTATTCATGCCTAACGTGTCTATCCCTGCTTGTTTAATGAAATGTGTGTATGTGTTTTTACCTCGATCCGTTTTGTCAGACGGTTGAACTCATGGCCCAATCAGAGTATTTTGTGAACTGTTATTTTTGCTGACCCATGTCTAACTTTGTACTATTCTGTCGAGTTTATCTTATTTATTGATTTTCATCTGTATTTTCCTACCTGGTTAAGTAGCCAATTAAATTCTATCTTTGAGCCTATGCTCGGTCTATCTCCGTTAAACGCTCTCTGTTTTATGTCATGCCTTACTTGGGTTCATTCTTCTACTGACTGCTTACCTGAACGGTCGTGTCTGGTTCCGGCTAGTTCGCAATTTTGGCTTTAACGTTATTCCGCTCTGATAGCAGTACCTTGCTTTCTGTTAAGCGTTGTGCTTTGTACTCTTGAAACCGTTAAGGTTTGTTGTATATATAATTATTGATTTGTTTATTAATAGTACCGTAGAAACAGTGACCGGCTTCTTGTTTGTTCTGGACCGGGATAGCCTTTATCTACGCGTGACTTAATTTCAAGCGATATTTCGTGTATATATATCGTGCGCTCATCAAATTGCAACTCCACATATCGTCATCACAGAACAAAGAATGGCAGTAGAATGACAGTCGAAACTCACTCCGCCTCAACTTTGAAAAGGCATTTGACAGCGTTGGCCGAGAAGTAATTTGGAAACTACTTCAATACTACGGCATACCTCAAATCTTTATCAACCTCATTCAACAACCATATGATAATGCCACGTGTCAAGGGAGCCTCAACGGAAAATTCAGCGAGGCGTTCTAAGTGCGTACAGGAGTAAGACAGGGCTGCGTTTTATCACCGATGATATTATCAATAATGGTGGACTGGATTATGCGTCAGACTGTGAGCAGTGAGGAGAGAGAAGTACGCTGGACCACTGATGGTAAGACTCTGGAAGATCTGGATTTCGCAGATGATACATGTCTAATGTCACACAAACTCGAAGACTTGTAGGCGAAGAGCAACAAACTGGCAGAAGATGCGAGCAGGCGACGAAGACAGGACTGCAGGTTAACATAGAGAAGATGAAGGTGGTGAAGATAAGCAACTAACCAACAGCGACAGTAACAACAACCAGCACCAATCACCATCAACGGGAGAGATTTAACACAGGTTGCCTTCTATCACTTATCTAGGAAGCATCGTTCCAACTACAGGTGGAAGAGATGAAGATGTCAAGGCTTGTGAGAATCGGAAAGGCAAGACACGCCTCCCTCAACTTGAAAACAGTTTGGAAATCTTCGGCACTCAGCCAACATAGAAAACAAGATTCGGATTTTCAGCACCAATGTCAAGTTGGTCCTTCTATACGGCTCAGAAACTTGCACTGCATTTGAGTCACGCAAGGGATTTCCAGTAGGCTGCAGACTTTCATCAACAGCTACCTTCACTGGCTCCATACTGAAGGTCAAATGGACGGCCAGAAATGGTTAGCAACAAGAAACCCTGGCTGAGAACAAACCAACCAAGAACCGATTGCTCAACAAATATGTAGGAGCAAATGGAAGTGGATCGGGAATACATTGAGGAGGCCGTCGAATGACATCGCACGCAATGAAGGATATCACTCGAGCGGAATCCATATGGGAAGCGACGACTGGGTCTTCCTAGGGTGAAATTGAGGAGGTCGTGTGTGGAAAAGACGAGAGAGTTTGGGCGATCGTAGATCGAGCTTAAGATGACGTCAGAAAATAGAAGAAAGTGGAGATGTGTTGTTGAAGCATTGTGTTCCACTAGGAACTGAAGGTTTAATAAATGTAATATTGTTTCCTAATGTACTTTATCTCTTTTCTGTTTCATGCAAGTCTTATACTGATTTTATTCAAATGTCTAATCAATCTTTGCTCATTTATATAAACGGACCAAGAAAGTTATGTCAGTGAGTAACTTGATATGATTATGAGGAGTAATAAATTGTGCTTGAAACGTCATCAGTAATAATTACTGTATATCACTGTGAGACTTAATCAAAATAAAATTCTATCCATAATGCACCAGGCTAGTTCTCTTCGGAATGATTATATACTTTCGAAAATAAAAATGTGAATTTACCAGGTAACGTGCAATAAAGGATTATAGAGAAGTCTTATGAATCAGATGATAAAATTAAGTCTATGTTAATGGAAGGGATTGTAAACATTATTCTGGCTTTATGCTAAACTTTGCCGAAAATCCCACTGCACAAAGCAGTGTGCACGTTCATCTTTTGGCAAATTTTGTTGAACCTCAGTTAGGATTCTGACGGATACATCAGTAGCCGGTGGTTGTTATTTACTACTTGTAGTAATACAGGTGTATTAAATACCGTCCACTTTCATTTGCTCAGCCAACATGGGAATCGCTCTCAAACGTAGCTGAGTCCCTTGATAACAGACGCACGAGTACTTTTATGCATAATAACCAGAAAAAAATTGGCTCTCTAAGAGCCTAGTGAAGATCCTATTACAACCTCATATTGCTGTCCGTGGATTTCAGAGTACACTCAAGTATATGATCTTTCAAGTATGATGCAAATATTCATATATTTGTGGTTGATTGGTAGAACACTGAAGATCAAATGGCCAGCCAGGGTGACATGGAAGAGATCGTGTGAGGAAACGGTAAGAGAGTTTGGTCAATTGTGGATCCAGTTGAAGAGGATGACAGAAGATAGAAGAAAGTGGAGACGTGTTGTTGAAGCCCTATGTTCAGATCGGAACGCAAGGGAATAATAATAAATAAGAATGTGTCTAGTTTTAATTCTAACTGTGGGAATATTAAGAGAATTGAAATTTAGACGGTCAATCCGTCGAACAGCCAGCAAACGTGTGATTATCACTATAATCACATGATGTACTTGGTTTTTATTTCCTGAACAAACTCAGGCACACAGAATAGTAAACGTGTATTTAGTAAATGTCACATGTTTGGGATTAACCAATAGAATCGGAACCCAGACACACAAATAATCCCACTGAGACATAAAACAAAGCATTCATAGGAGGAAATTCTCTCCAACGATTTCATTTTCATAGACGCTAACTGCGCAATGGAATGTCTTGCTATGTATTTCTATATACTACCTAGCATGCATATATATATATATATATATATATATATATGAGTTACAATAGACAATGGTAATCAGTTTTCTTTTGTGTGGGTGTGTGCTGAGGTTTGGCAGTGACTGGGAATACTAGTCAGACAATATTGGTGCATATGATTTTGAGTCAAAAATAGATTAGACATATGAATCGAATAAATAAAGTACATCCGGACATAATATGATGATGAAAACATGAGATGAGTGAAATGTTGTTAAAATAGTAGACTAGATAAAATGTTAGAATATGATAACATAGAGTGAAATAAAATAAAACAAAGCAAAATGGAACATGGAATAAAGAAGGATAACAAAGATTTTGTGAACTACGTAGTGACGTAATCTTCAAATTGAACACGAACATCTGGTAAAAGCCCTCTCAGCATGTGTGTCCTCCATGCAGTTTTCCTTTCTAAATCATAAATCCACAAACGGATAACATCTATGTTATTGAAAGTATGACACTTTAGCTTTTTGTGCTTTTCAGATAAACACGATGACTCCGCGGTATTTTCCTGTGTGTCTTTGGATATTCGTTATTCACGATGCATCTGTCTAGAAAATGAATTTCATTTTTTTGCCATGCAAGTTCAAAGGTGTTGCGTAACAACTCACTCAGCTCTCTGACCACTATAGGGTCCTTGCTGTTTTTAATTAAATTATCAATCCCCACTGAGGCATAACAAAATAAACAGGACTGTTACTGTCACAAGTTTGGGAATAATCAACAGAGTTAGCACAATTTATATTAGTGCATCACGTGTTACGGTATATAGAAACAGAAGGTCAATATGCAAAACAGTATGACTCAATGTTTTATGAATAAATTCGATGCGACTTTATGAATATTTACAGATCAGCACACCTGAGTGTACAAATTTCACTACTCATGTCATAAGTGTACGGAAAATAATCAAAACTCTCCAAACATAAAATAATACTTTGATAGTATTAAGAAATATAATACAAGCAAAACTTTTTAAAATCATCAATGATTTACTATTTCAATAATTTCGACAACACAGTAACTACACTTCAACGTGTCACTTTAAATTTTAGGCAAAATCTGTTAAAATAGATGATATCCTTCCTATTTTAAAGTAGTTTTTTTGTCGGTTTGAAGACTATTGGGAAGTTATTCTTCTACTCCATTGTTTCTTTCCGCTAATTACAAATAATTCATTTTCCTAAAACAGGCGAATATTGCATAGACAATAGATAAGATAAGATGTTTCCCTAAAGGATGGTTGTCTCATATAAATACGTACGCTATCATTTGTTCTGCTAATCAGAATGAAGTCAGTGAAATGGCTTTAAGGTATAAATATATGATTTTGAAGAGTTTAACATAATCTTATAAAATATTGTAATGTGGAAACTTTACTTCCTCCTAATTGCTGTGTTGGTATGAGTCATACTAATAGCACGCGTTTAATAACCTCAAAAACTCATGGAATCATAACAGGAAAATAACTCAAAACACACTTATTATTGAAATGGTTACCGAGCTGAAACATTGATTCTAATCATTTCTTAACCACATTCCTTTCATCATTCCATCCAAAAATACTAATTTTGTACGAACTCTCGTTTTATTCATATTTACCCATCACCATACACTTACATATATAAACCTGCATCATAAAATAAAAGGTAGACACTGATACAGCATTATTTACTGATGGCGTTTCAAGTATAGTTGATTGCTGGTAATCATACCAAGAAACTCACATAAATTTCAAACTACCTTCATATAGTCTTGTTATTAATTATCCTTTGCTTTTGTTGTTATTTCTTACATCTCTGATACTGGCGTTACTTTATTCCTATTGCAGGTGTTAGGTATCCATGATGAAGGATGTAGCTGTCAAACTCTCCCTTCACCTACCTGTATTACTTTACAGAACTGTAGCTTTGTCCCATGCTACTGTGTGATACAGTGTTAGTGCATACATTGTGATTACTGAGTTTTTCAAAAATTAAATATTCCCATAGTAAAATTTAGAACATGTGCTTAGTTTTCTTCTTAACTATTCATCTTCATGGGGTCAAGAATTCTACACTTAGCCAGATTCTGAAGAATTCTGTTCTACTGATTTTACTTATGTAGCTGGACTCATAGTCATTGCAAAGTATTTGGTAGGTTAAATTATTTTGTCTATTTGAGTCAGTAGGGTCCTATAGCCTGGAGAGTTTGTAGGTTTAAATGTCAATTTAACTGCCGCTTTAACACTGTATCACTGTGCTTTAATCAAGTAAATATTCTCCATGACTGAATTATACCCTACCACAGTGCTCTAGTTCTATTCTTATATCTAATTGCACACATACTCATTTATATGAGTGAAATTTGAATTTGTGAAATTTTTTTCTCTGTTTTGGAAAATTTCATGTTCATATATGACAAATACAAAATTGCAATTAGGCACTTGAATAAAAGGCTTTTGTCTAAGTAATTTTTTTGGTTCTTACTATTTATAAATCTTTCTACTTCACTGTAATCAACTTTATTCACAATCACAAATATTGCCTGCAAGTGTTTTTTTCAAATAACTCATTATTACAAGTGTTTTGTAAGCCTAATTACCAGCTGTGTAGCAATATTTTAAACCGATTGTAAGGGAGATGAATGTAATTCAGATAAACGTGAATGAATGGAACAAAAGCAATGATTAAAATATGCTAACTAGCTTGCAAAAAATTCATTTCACTGTCTTCATTTTATGTTGTAATAATATTTCACTAAAGCCAAAAAATGAATATATAAAGCTTTGGAAATTTTGCTGACTTCAAAATGCGAATAACAAACAAATAAAATAGCTCACTTTCAGACTGTAAAACAAGTGTCTTATCTTGTTTTGTGTTTAATATTCTTGAGTGTAGCTAAAGTAGGAAAGAATTCTACTTGTTTGATTGAAGTTTGTCTTGTATTTTATTCATTTGTGATGGTCCATTTTCTACCATTCATAAATTCTTTTATAGAACATTTGTTGGTTAGCGTATATAAATGAAAGTCTTCCTGAATGAAGACATTGTCTAGAAGGATGATATAAGCATCTCTGTTACACCATCTATCCCAATGAATACAGCCATAATAAACACATCCACGTGAGCCGCAAACCGTCTTCATTATTTTAAATTAGCACCTCCAAATACTTTAAATATTAATATGTTTCTGATGACAATGCTTGCTAAAATATTTATATCATATGCCAGATTTTATTTTCCTTCACGTTCCTCAGAGGAGCATAGGGCTTCAAGCTCCAAGCTTGAAGTTTCTGTAGCAGTGTTTGTGTTACAGGATGGGGTTGCTAGCCTCATGCCCAACCTTTCCTCTTTACCAGCATTATTTCTGGCTTAGAGAGGTAAAGGAGTGAGTCGGTGGCCGGGGATTGAACCCCGGACCATGTTCATGGTCGGTGAGCGTCGTAACCTCTGTGCCACCGACGCTTCATGCCAGATTTAAGTGTTTAAAAATCTGATAGAAGTCGTTCGTTCACAGACACCTAAAACTACGATTTTTACATATGAATGGCGGCATCATAACTCATTATACGCTAGAAATATAATGATTATTATTCTGCTAAGTTACAGGCACGTCTGTGCATCGGTGGCACATTAGTTAGGACTGTCACCGACCATGCACATGGTCCGATGTTCTATCCCCTGCCGACGCACACATGATATCAATGGTCGGCCTGTGAAATTTGGGCTACTGATATCACATGCTGGAAATTCCATACCTGTACCAAAAAATACGGTGTGGAATCAAGCTGTAATCGAAAAAATATATATTTCACGCAATTGTCTGTAGCTTGTTACACACTTATCCATAGGCTGTCTATACTACCTCATCCACTGCATTTTGGAACCTACGCTTAAATTATCACTTCCTGTTCGGGTTCCACTCGAGCGTATATTTAATTTTTAATGAAAGCTGAATAATTCTGTTGAAGAAACTGTGGTTTACACAGTAATATGTTCAGAAAAACCTGGTTTTGACTACCTAAAGATACTGGGATTATTTTAAGTTTAATGAAGTGTAAAATTAGTTCGTTATATTATCAAACTAGGCGATAAACCGCAGAAATTAGGACAAGTCTTGGTAAATAAACAGAACTATTCATTGTTATGCATACGTCTACGTTAACCCAAATATCGGTTCCATTTTCATTAGTGAGAAAATAGTACTTTTATTTAAATATCTTGTTTCATTTGCGTATACACCAATCGGTTTTCAAACGAAAATCTAGTTTACTCCATGTAGACAATTATAAATCACTCATCTGATTAATTAGAAGTGTGAAACTTTTAACCGCAGAAAGGAAGACTCTTTTTTGATATATAGAAGAACATTTTAAAACAGACACAGATTTTATCTTATATTCACACAGATAAATCTTCCTCCCTATTTGCCAAGAACACTGTCCTCATACTTGTTTACTACACTAATAAATTAGGTAAGTCATTAGTGTAAAACTGAGTTTCATCTCTAAATGTTTAACGTGAACATATATATGTAACAACAGAAGACGAGGGCTGGCAACAGATCGTTTTATTACGGAAATCAAAACGTATTTATATAAATTTCACATACATTATTATAGCCTAGTCAAGCAGACAAACGCAGTCTTCTGATTGGTTGTTTTCAAGTTCCTCGGAAAGTGAAGCCATCTATCTGCGAATCATATTTGCCCACGTTTAAGTTTGCTGTGATTGGTTGTTGAAACAGCCTTGTTCATATTTTCCCACGACCCATATTAGTGACCTAGAAATTGACGTAGATTAATGTCAACCAAGTGGCTAGCAGGCTGCTCTCACCAATATATATATATATATATATATATATATATATGTACATTGATGCAATACTGTTGCTTATTTTTTTATTTTTTTATTATTTTTTTTATTACAGCTTGATTTCACACCGTATTTTTGGTACAAGTATGGAATTTTCAGCATGGATATCGGTAGCCCAAATTTTGCAGACCGACCATAGATTTAGAAACCTGCGCTATTATACTGCACGACAAATCTACAGCTTAGAAAGAAACAGATTTCCAGACCTTCTAAACAAATAATAATCCGTTTTTAGCTAACAACAGTGAAGGCGACCAATCAACTGACATACAGCACTGTGTAACATATAGACGTAAAATCAACCCCAAATATGTTGTATAAAATGTTAGAGATGAATAAAAAGATAGTTAATAACTAACAGTTTTCAAGGTATTTTTTCCGTTTGTTTCATTTTCACCTCTACTTTATCATAACTTCTTGGTCATTTCTTGCTGGAATCCGTAGCACAGTTGTGTTCAGATTTGAGATGGGCAGTTAAAAAATTAACAGGAAGTCGAGACTATAACACCCTAAATATTAAAATAGTACTACTGGCTCGTTTTTTTTCACTACCACAGTTTTCAAACTGTTCGTTCTCTATGTAACTGTTGCTAAGCAACTCAAAACCATTGAGAAAAAACTAATGTCGACAAAATAATAATAACAATAATCGGTACTGTCTGCTTTGACTACATGTCCTCTGCTGTGCCAAAGTTTTACGACTATTCCGATATGGCTTTATTCACCAAATAAGTGCATCAGTGGTTCAGTGGGAGAATGCCTGCCACTAACCCATATAGTCTGGAATCGATTCCTGGCCGACGCACTTCTAAACCATATGTGGTTTACTAAGCAATGGTAATCTAATGAAAGTGGGTGTGAGGCTGTCAACGCCGCCACATAATAAATAACACCAACCCCTCTGAAACTTCACAGTTCAGGCCTGAAGCCTGATGTTCCACTCGGAAAGCATAGGAATGAAGACGTCATCAAATAAAACTATGTGGTTCTATGCTATGCCTAATCAACAAGCTTATTTTGAAGGTATATCACCATGCAAACTCCCGTGTTTGGGTTTTCTTTTAAATTAATCCTAATTGTTGTTTGCTTTTTCCATCCAAAAACTACTGATTCATGTACTTTCAAAAACAACCGTCTGTCTGAAGTGATTTTTGTAATTAGACATGAAAAATGGAGACTAATTAGTTAAATATATGATAAATAGGAAATCAACTATATTACGAGTAATCGGTAGCTTTTACTCTTTTCTTCCCCTCAAATTATTTGATATAATAGATAAATCCGTGCTGTGATGTGAGTTAAGACAAATTAGCATTTAAACAAAATGTCCAACTGTGTGAAAATACCTCCAAATTAAGCATAATTATCACTGCTTAATAAAACAAAACCTGTTCATCTGTATAATAACAGTAACTTACTAACTGTTTCTGGTTTTATGTTGCATTTTGTTAGTTCTAAATAATTAACGATACACTTACTATTCCGCTACAGATCTATGCAATTCTCAGTGATCCTGTGAACAATAAGCTGACCAACAGTATTCCAAGTGTTTAATCCTTACAAACAACATATCTAAGCGTAAAATACAACACGGAATTGATCAAACCCCTAAAAACTAACATTTGTAAATTGAACCATAAATGCTGCTGAATTCAACTCATAGAATTCAAACCTCTTAAAAATTGAAAACAGTCTTTCATATAGTTTATTCACCTTTTGTATTTTAAGAAAGCTTTCAGTAAATTAGTAAGAGTGAAGTAAAAATATAAAAACGTCAGTTACCTTTAATACTCCTTTTATTAATAGAAACCCCTATAGAATTAGTACAGTATTTGATTTTTGTAGGCTCCTCCTTGTCTGATGATTTCCCATTGATTGAAATAATATCGGGAATCAAGAATCTCTGATTGAACTTTGAAAAAATAATTGGAAAATTTTGTCTGAACGAATACTGGATGTAGAACGTAAGACTTACTTAAGACTATTTGTTTTATCAATGATAATAGTAGATTTGGTTATTTCTTACTGTTACTTCAACAGACAATATACAATTGATATATTTAGACTATTCCAGCATTAGGAAAAAAAGACTGAGTCAGAAGAAAATGATGTATTGTTTCACAGGAAAGGTAATATCATTGGACACTACAGCTCATCACATAAATATCTTACCTTAGCAATAGATCACTAGATGAAGGACGGAGTTTTCTGAAGTTCTAGTGAGAAGTCGCGACCAGTGAGGTCCATTCAGTCAAGTGTGAGGATGGATGTCCCGCCGAAGACATTGGTTGGTGGTAGCGCTAAATCACGAATTGGTAGAAGTTTGAATTCATGGACCAATGAACCGGGTCTTAGTGGCCGAATGGTATACGAGCTTGTCTTGTAACCGGAAGGTCCTGGGTGCGTACTGCCGGTAATTCCCAAACTTAGGTGAAACAGCCGTCCAGTAATCCCTGGTTTTTAATGGTTCTCTAACTGATATTAACCCGCAGTCAAACTCGTAAAAATGAATATATAAGCAACAATGTTCTGACCGGAAAAAATTCAATGTTGTGACCCTAGATCTACATTGGTTTACAGCTCGCGTCTGAAGCACTGATATATTCTGTCCCCTTCCGTTTAGTTGGACAAAGTAAACCACTGTGCAACATAGCAAATAAATTAAAACTGAAAAGCATTTCCTTATCAACTATTAAACTATCGGATAAAAGTAGTTGAGAAGTACTAGGCTACAGAGTAACCTTAATTCTGATACAGTTTTCAGAATCCCATCTGTCCACTTTCACTTCATCATACTGGGTTCGTCAACACATCGTGAACCATCCCTTCTGAGATTCGAATATATATGGTGTGCGTTCACTGACTAGATTTTAGGCTTCCAGCACAATGATTCCAGAAAATACTCTGCATTTCAGAACTTTGTACACCTTTTAATCATTATATTTACATTCTTTCACTCATCTGTATCCGATATTGCCGGAAAAGGACGAGATACCAGAAATTGGGGTATGTAAAATGAATATATGTTTTTAATTCGAATAATAAGTTGATGTCTGAACAAACAGGAGAAAACAAGCCAGTATTAGATGAAGTATCCCTTCGTCTTTAATCAGACTACCTGTAAAGAGACTTTGGTTTGACTGACAACACAGTTTTACCGAATTCTATTAAAAATTATGAAGTGTACCGTGTTACGAAGATGACTGATATACGCATGTACGCGAACTGTAACTCATTGCCTGTTAGCTTATATTTTAGAAATTCGTGCACTACTTAATTTGGTGTCAGTTATTTCACTTCAGACTTTCTGCCTAAATATTAATTTAGTACTCGTTTATGATAGGTATCCAAACGGAACATACGAAGATTTTACATTGGACGGCAACACAAAGATTTATTCTTGACACTAGAGGACTTTGGTGTTAAGTAAAAAGTCAGAAGTAGTGGGCCTTATAATAACTTTCTTTTGCGTCAGTGTTTCAGCACTAGAATAGTTGCTAACCACACACGTGGTTTAGGGTTTAATCGCCGGCCGACGTATTCCTTAGCCCCACCCAGTTGGTGGTAATCCCGGTAAACTGGGGTATAAGGCCAGCAACTCCATTCTATAAAAAATAATCATCACTGTCACTGAAACGTCACAGCTAAAGCTTGAAGCCTAATGTTCTACTGGGACCACAAAGGAATAATAAAAAATTGCTTGCTTATTAGGCGGAAAGGTGCACTTTGATAAGCTCAGTGCTCCTATGCTTCCTCATAAGTGAATACACTGATGTGCATGATAAAGGAGTCCTAAATTAGAAACAAACTGCCATCCAATATTTAATTAACATCAATAATTACTCAGTTTATTTGCATCTGTGATGAAAACTCCTTTGAAACTGATCAGTTTTCTACGAACCACCGAAATGAATATCTATCTGACGTCTGCATCTAACACAGATAGTTAATCCTTAACAGTTTAAATAGTGTAAATTGGAACAGTTCTGTCCCCATGAAGTGACAAAACTAACACAAATGTGGTAAGCAAGTTCACTATGTAAACACACAGTGCTTTAATAATTTTACACACTGATCAAATCCAACAATCTACACTTGGTTTTGTTATCTTTACCAATTGACCAACTTGACAACGAAAACTCACTCCAGACTGACGAACGATGATCAAGTTAGTAAAATTTATTTTGATATCATAACAGATGTACTAACACTTTTACTAAATGTTTTAGTGATCTTCATTGTATTTTGACTTTCAATAAGTCTCTTTAACTTGACCTAAGTCTATTTTCTCACCCAATAACTCTTTAAATATTCCAATTTTTAATATTAAAACAAGACAAATAAGCGGAAAATATTGTCTTCAATTAGATCTTCATCAGGCTTTACTCTAATTTACATAGATTTATATATGAAAAATTTTAACGAATGACAGTGATTTTGTGGATCAAATCATAATAATGTGGTAAATGTTTTGAATGTAGTTAATAACGATGATTATAATGATAACAAAATATTGATAATAAGGTTTATGCAGGTGGCGATAAGAATAACAAAGATAGTAATATGTGTATATGTAGACAATTCAAAAAATACGTTAGGTCATATCTTAAAGTTACTTAATACTAAAGGTGAAGTGGACAGATAATCAGAGTTTAAATAAATATCATGAAAATACGAAGGAGATGGAAAATAAGAAAGGGTGGGAGGGTTTTGAATAGAATTCACCTAGGCCAAGGGAGAGACAAAGGTAGAACAAACTTATTTTGTATGCAAAGACTAGGATTGTTCTCTCGAATTCCCATAGCTTCGGCTATGTGTAAAAGACGGATTCGAATTCCGTTCGAAAGGCTCGGTGGAATGCGATAGATAAATTTGAAGGCATTATTTTTGTCCACTTGGTGACCGCTATCAATCAAATGAGCCAAAATGCAACTTCTTATAGATTTTATTTGAACTTTCCCTAACCATGAAGGAAGATGCTCATTATTTCGATTGTTAAGCTGTATAAAATTCAATGATGCACATCCATCGCTTATCTTCACTTGTGAAAATGAACATAATGGTAGACTACATTTCCTGGACGTCCAATTGAGCAGAAGAGAGGATGGTTCACTCAAGAGAGATGTCTATAGAAAACTTACATCTGTAGGCCAATATACACATTTCCTCAGTTTTGTACCAATCCGATGCAAAGTTAATTTGGTCAGATGCCTCACAAACAGAGCAAGACGTTTCTGTACAGATGACTCCTTACAAAATGAGTTAGGATACATTCAAAATACGCTGGTTCAAATGGGTTAACCTAGTACATTTGTAAGGAGACACATGAACACCAAGTAAAATAAATAGAAACTAACAAAAGTTGAAAAGAAGCAACTGTTTATGAAATTGCAATTTAATAGGGACGTGGCTAGCGAAGTCTTACATCTGAGATTGTCGAGAGCGATAAAACGGATTTATAGTGCCACCACCCTTTGTATGTCATTTTCCAGCAGACCAATTATGATTGCTCAAGTGAAAGCTGTGCCACTTCTATGTGTATCTATAAATTTAGTTGCTCCTGTGGAGAGAGCTACATAGAGCGAACAACTAGACAGCTTAACAAACGCATTAATGAGCATCTTCCTTCATGGTTAGGGAAAGTTCAAATAAAATCTATAAGAAGTTGCATTTTGGCTCATTTGATTGATAGCGGTCACCAAGTGGACAAAAATAATGCCTTCAAATTTATCTATCGCATTCCACCGAGCCTTTCGAACGGAATTCGAATCCGTCTTTTACACATAGCCGAAGCTATGGGAATTCGAGAGAACAATCCTAGTCTTTGCATACAAAATAAGTTTGTTCTACCTTTGTCTCTCCCTTGGCCTAGGTGAATTCTATTCAAAACCCTCCCACCCTTTCTTATTTTCCATCTCCTTCGTATTTTCATGATATTTATTTAAACTCTGATTATCTGTCCACTTCACCTTTAGTATTAAGTAACTTTAAGATATGACCTAACGTATTTTTTGAATTGTCTACATATACACATATTACTATCTTTGTTATTCTTATCGCCACCTGCATAAACCTTATTATCAATATTTTGTTATCATTATAATCATCGTTATTAACTACATTCAAAACATTTACCACATTATTATGATTTGATCCACAAAATCACTGTCATTCGTTAAAATTTTTCATATATAAATCTATGTAAATTAGAGTAAAGCCTGATGAAGATCTAATTGAAGACAATATTTTCCGCCTATATCTCTTGTTCTTAACTCTTTGTTATATTTACTCTGAGATTTTGTTAATTCCCGTTTAATAATACTTTGATGAAGCTATTAACATTAATTAGCGAAACGTCAGTAAAAATAATATCGCTTTGTTTGTCATTTATTGGGAAATGCGAAAACCTATATTATAATGAAGTTCTGTTTCATAACTTGAGTAGAGCAGACGGTGATCGCACTCTTGAACAAGAAAAGTCACCTGATATAAATATTAATAAAGCATAGATAAGCATGTCATATACACTCGATTTTCATGAAAGTCTTATCCACATATTGTAGTTTGTTTCATAACTTTGAAAAATGTATTTTTTTAAAGTTGATGAATATCAGAAAAATCAGGCTGAACCAACTGCTTCATGACAGTGACTTTCATTATTTCACTGCTTACAATCACCGTTTGCACATCCTTTTTTTTAAATAAATACATTAAGAATACAAATACCGAGAGACGATATCATTTAATAGTTTCTTCCAATCGCGTTACAACTAGTGTGTGTTGACAAGTGAAACTTTTTGACGGTTATTCAGCTGTATCGAATAAAAGTGCTTATCAATAACCAGCCGTATTCTTATTGGTTAATCAGTCCGAGATAGGTAGATGCTTCATATGATATCTCAATATTTGTCTTCGTCAATGCCGCCTCATGATGAAATCCTGTAACCCATCAAATAAATACAAACCAACACTACTGGTCTTCTTTTTGCTTAATTTAATTTTGTGTGAAATATATTAGCATAGAATTTATCGTTGTAAAAAAGAATTAATTTAGAATAACAAGTGGAACTAGTGAAATAATACCGGGGACAGTTCAAAGTGAGAATAGTAATAGTAACAATTGACGTAATAAGGAACAGTATACAAATTGAATAGACAAAAAGGAAAAATGAAAAATTGGTAGAGCTAAAATATGATTGGGGATTACCATACTTTAGCATAGAGGGATTAAGACCATGAAAGTTGGAGGGGTTGAACGAACCTTTTCTGTACACAGAGATCTGGCTTTTCTGTTTCGATAGGCAAAGCTTCAGCAATACAGATGAGTCAGGTACGTAGGGATTTTGGTAGATGACTTTAAAGGTGGAGGCTATAGAGATAGGGTGATCATTATCGACCAGATGTTCAATGATCGCGCTTCTTACTGCTCCACTTCCACCTTTTCGTAGCCATACAGGATGGTGTTCTTACACCCTCTTGGACAAAAATCGAGTCGAACGACCGATATACCTAGCTCCACACGAGCAGGTGAATTGATAAACACACATATAGTTGGTCAACAGCAGGATCTTGTCCTTCAGTTTATTGAACAGTAATGTTCGGCTAGTAAAGTCTATTCTCAGGGATGCTGCAGGGAATGTTCTTTTCAGGGACTGTGTTATCCTTCGTTTCATGATATCGGAAGCTAGGTCTCCTTTGAATTCCAAGCTCATTTAAAGTATTTTCTTGGGTACGGTTGATAAGTCACGTTTTGTAGGCTTTGAATGTATATTCTTATCTATAAAACGTGGTGGAAATCCATTTTCCATTAGGATTTTCCTCAAAATGTATAACTCATCTTCTACAGTATCAGTGCTACATATGCGCCGAATATGAGTGGCAAGCGACCGGACTAGGTTTCGTTTTCGACCAATGAGTACCCAGCTGTAGAAATTTGTCAGTTGACCATTCCATGACAGCTTACGATAAATCAATCTCTTCAGAGTTCCATCGCTCCTTCTTGATAGGTTCACATAGCGGAAATGAATGCTAGACTCGTTCTCCTTTTCGAGTGTGAATTTTGTCACAGGATGGCAATCATTAAACACATTTAATATATTATTCAAGTTACAATCACTATTACAAATAATAAAGGTGTCTTCTACATACCTTTTATACATTTGAAAGTTTTGGATTATAGGCTTCAGGGGACCATTTTCTAAACTGGATATAAAACAGTCTGCAAGGAGAGGACCCAAGGGAGAACCTATCGCAATATCATCCTTCTGTCTGTAGACTGTTTCATTGAAAGTAAACTGTACATTCAATGTGCATCTCAAAAGTAGTTCTTTAAGACCTGTAGTGGGTATCCCTATATTCAATTTGTTGTCTTCATTATATTTGCATATAAAACATATGGTCTCTGTCAGTGGAACGTTCGTAAATAGTGATTCTTCATCCAAAGACAACATATGTTTATTCGACACATTTATATCCTGTATACATTCAACAAATTGGAAGGTGCCCCGAAGGGAATGATTAGATAGTTGTCCCCTGACAGGTTCGAGGATTTCAGCTAACCACCCAGCTAATGGATGATAGGGTGATCCAGACATATCCAAAATAGGACGAAGTGGAAGGCCAGCTTTGTGTATTTTCGGTAGACCATACAGTCTTGGTATTAGATATCCTGTTGGTCTGATCTTTTCGCATACTACAACTACACTTTTCGTCAAGATATTCAATTTAGGAGGATTTAAAACAGTAAACTTCTAAATGAATAAATAGTAGATTAATTTGAAGCGTCAGATATTATTATCCCGATTATTACTATTCGCATTTTGGATTGCCAGTAGTGCAACGGCAGAAGATAAGAGACTGTTTAATGAACGTTTATTAAAGGAAAATACATTTTACCGATTCTTAGCCACACTGACGTTCAACTAGATCAGAGGAGAATGTATATTGCTGTGACTGGTTAATGACTGACCCAGGGTTAAATAAGTTGTTCAGTGAATTCATCTCATGTCCACAACGTAAACTAAATGCAGATTTGAGGAACAGGTACCCTTTATCTCTGAAGCCATTGACTCAAAGTGTTGATTTCAGTTTTACCCGCTTCCTATCAATCTCCATCTTGCCACAGTGGAAAATGGGGCTACCACAGCACATCGCCAATTCATTGTCTCTGAAGCCTCTTTCAGCTGGCCACACGAGTGCCCATAGGCGTTAATTTTCTTCTCACAAGGTCTCTACCAAATCACTCTTAAACGATTGCTCATCGTGTCCCTGTCGGGTTGCATTCGAAAGACTTCACGTGTGTTATAAATTCAGGGTCAGTTCAGACTATGTGCGTCTACTAACATTTCCATTTGCATACATATTGGACAACATATTCTTGCCAAGATCATTTACTGAAGAAGCTCTTTGTTGTCTATCCTATCTGGCCTGATATCTGATATTTAGGGGCGAGGCAAACAAGGTAACGCCTGTTAAAAGTTTACAGTAGTATGTTGGAAATGCCTCTCGTGAGGCGGGTGCCAACTCTCTAAACCATATTCACTCACTGACTTGGTATTATTGTCAGAATTCCCATCTTATTTCCTGTGCTGAGTGTTGAAGATCTCCTCACTGATTTCAGAGAAACGAATGCCAGCCTTTCTTGTTTCCCCTATCTGATATCTGGATGTTTAACATCCTCATCATTGCCACCTATATTCCAATCGAGGCTGCCTATTCAGGCAAACAAAACTGAAGACTTCCTTTGAATTTCTCCCTTTTGTAGTGACTGGCCCCCGTTGTGGGTCCATTTGTCCATCCAATGTATATCAATTTTACCTCACTTCAAAGTTTGTTGTATAGTCCAGTCTACCACAGTCAAGAAGATTATCATTGACAGTAAGCAGTCTTGTCTTACTCCTGTCTTCACTTTAGAGACTTCGATAAGCTTTCTGTTTATAGTCACTTAGCGTGTGGCATCATAATACACTATAAAAAATGTCAGTTGAAGCCCGTGAATATTTGTCACCTAGACTATTCTCGTTTGAATAAAACACTCATTTCGTCCTTCAGTTGTAAGAGAAAGAGCTCAATTAGAGTTGGTTAAAAATATCGATCAGACGAGTGAAAATACTGGTATCATCTCTTATTGCCGCTTTATTTATTTTTGTCAGTCTAAATATTCTTCACTAAGCTCATAGTTTAATGTATCTTGTAATGTAGTACAGAGATTGATCGTTTTAATATTGCCCATGAAATGTATGAAAAGTGACAGGCATGGAAAGATGAAGCAACATTTACCCGATATTTGTTTCAGAAATAAATTATTTACTAAGTGCCCCTCAGTTATTTTCATAATACTGCTTTTTATATCTTTAATTAAGCGTTTCACTTCATCAAACAATTGGCTTTTTCTGCTTTGTCATTCCAATTTTAATTTTAGATTTTAACATGTGGTCATATTCGTGTATTAATTAAATGATTAAACTGCATCGATAAGAATTGGCTAGTTGGCAAAATTCAAAGTTCATTTTCTCTGCAAACTTCGTATTATTTACTTCAATCTTTTGGCTTCCTGTCTGATGTACAACAGGTACATTTCTTGAATATACTTACAATAGAATATAGCAGTGATTTGAGTATTTGGATACCACTCACATCAAGCAGTAGTACTTCACTAACCAGCAAGGTTTCAGTGGTCTAAACATCAAACAGCCGTTTTACTCGTTTGGAGCCGAGTTCATCAGCGGTTTGTGTACCCCGTTTGACTCAGTTCAGAGAGTAAAATCAAATTCATGATTTACAAATTACACATTTCAAGGTGAAATTTCGCCAAAATTTGCTTTGGAAACCAAAATTATTCAGATCCCTATTTGTTGAGATGAGTGATATCCAACTTCTCAAAGGAAAAAGTTAGCAGCCCATTCACAAGTAGCAAACTATTCTACAAGTACTCCCACTCAGCAAACAGGAACGTTCATGAATCCCTTTAGGAATACCTAGTAGTGCACACATAAATGCAACACTTCACAGTGATATATCTCAGACTATAGACAGCTAATTATTCATTTTAATTACTTCATATTAACAGGCTTTGAATAAAAAGTGATGTTGATTAGTTTATTTATGCACCCTGACCATTAGGAAGAAGAAGGAGATAAAACGTTGTTTAGCTTACCCATCTTCCGATATTATAGAAGTTTTATAAATTAAACTCACTCAACGAAAATAATTTCACTACTGTATACTACAGATCAGACAACTTAATGAATTCATTTAAAACAGGAGAAAGGGTTCATAATAAATACACTGTAAGAATAATCTCTTCAAAAATTAATCAACATATGAATCATGTTATTTTCAAAGCATACCTCATATCGCTATTAAACAACTGAAAAAAATAATAACAGACGAATTATTCAGAGTACCAGACAAAAATTGTCTCGATTCTCTTGAGGTTTAGCTTGTAATAAAAACTCCAAGTCTAGTTGTGCTTGTTCAACTCAGTAAATTAATGATTCTTCACTGTTATCTTCTTACACTCTGTCTGTATCACTTTATCATTTTCCATCTCCCCTTATATCTGTATTATGCAGACTGAATTCATATCTGTTATCTGCTTCGTGAAACTTCAAGTAGTTTTATTCGCATATTTTTTTAAATGTTAGTTTTACCTAGAGTAAACTGCAGTGTATTAAATATTACGGATAAATAAAGCAAGAAGAATAAACCGAACAGGGTAAAATGACATTACCATACTTGGTTGGTCTTTGTCAGCTGCCTTAAACCACGAATAAACCTTGCATTGTGGAATATGAGTAACATACAAAGTTTCACTTTCTATATCTCGGACGCATACTGAATAAGTATGGAAGTATACAAAGATATATTCCGCATAAAAAATTTAGAAAATCAGTACACCCTAACTGGCTATTATAAAGGTGTTTTAGTAACATTTCTCCACATAGCTGCCATATTCATTATTTAGTCTGATAGATTCTGAAAGAAAACAGTTACCAAAAAATTTATTAGATAACAGATGAAATTTAAAAAGTTAAAAACATTCACTAATGAAAGTTTTACCCAGTTTAATGAAGTGTAACGCGAAAATTCATGAAAACTTCAGTTGTCAGTCATTAGAAATCCTGTGCATCATCACATACAAAATTATAATAGTCAATTAAAACTTATACTTTGTGCCTCTGCGGTTACCTCGAACGATGACATCTCTCCAAAACATGACGCAGTATATTATACTGGAGGAATGGCTTGTCTAGTGATATCATTTGATGGTTTCCTCAGCGTATGGCCAATCCATCTCCATTTCTTCCTGCCTATTTGTTTCACAATCGGCTCGTGCTGGGTTCGTTCGCTTTAAGAGAACTCTGTTGTTCATCTTTTCAGGCTGGCCATCTGATCTTGAGTATTGAGCAAAAAAAACTGTTAACGAAGGTCTGAAGTTTGTTTGAGATGCTCTTTATGACGCGCTGGCCAAGTCTCTGATCCGTATAGCAGCACTGGCCTCACATTGGAGTTGAAAATTCGGATCTTATTTTCATTTTCATGCTGAGTGCTGTTGACCTCCATACAGACTAAAGAGTAATGAAAGCTTGTCTTGCTTTTCCGACTCTGGCTTTTATGTCCTCGTCAGTTCCGTCGCCTGTAGTTGAAACGATGCTTCCCAGGTAAGTAGGTGGGTGAAGGAGGTTGTTTCTTTCAGGTTCCTCCCATTTATGCTGATTGTCATCTGTTGTTGTTGTGGCTGTTGGTGTCGGCCAGGAATCTTCATCACCTCTGTTTTATCTATGTTCACCTGAAACAGAGATAATATTACAAATTCATGAATTTATAGTCTCTTCTGAAGGCCAAGGCAGTAGTAGAGGCTGGACTTGCTTCCTTTCAACACAGAGCACTGGTTGCTTGAGGAAAATCGCGATAGCATCTGCTGCTGGGAGCATGCAGTGCTTCGGTGATTTTGGCAATTTGTTAGGCACCCGGTAAATGGTAGAGAAGGATTCTTCCACGCTGGCTGGCTTTGTGGCCAGTTTGCAACAGATGCTCCAATATAAAACTGTTAATGGTTTTAACTACACCTTTACTTAGACGTAATAAGATAGGTTCCGGAGCACGAGTTCTCGGAACTTGACTTTATATTCAGAACATCTAAAGATGAACGTCTCTTCACATACTACTGATAAATCTTATCAGTAGCACTCGTCACAATGTGACCTGGTTTATTTAGTTTTGAAGCTTTCGTCGTCCATCTAGACAACGTCTTCAGTGCAAGCTTCAATATGAAGTGAATTTATTTGAGTTCTCCAAGAGTGATATAAATGTATCTCATGACAACCTTTGCTGTGATCGTTTTTTAATTTACATCTTCACTGATCGTTTTTGTTGAATTAATAAACTTGAACAAGACAAGAATAACACATTCAGGAGGATAAAATGACGTCATTATATTTCGTTGGTTCTTGTAGGCTGCTTACGAACATGAGCAACTTAATATTATTATTGTTCAGAAAGCTGATAAGTATTGATATCATGTGACTAAGTATCATAATGCAAAGGAATAAAATGTGTTGTTAAGCTTATTAGTATGTATTAGAATGGAAAACCTATCGTTGTTAACTGTGAAGTTATGATTAATACATGCGTTGAAATGATAACTTGACTAGACAATTTTTGATTGTCTTATTTTTGGCTTGAATTTCCGGGAATTTGTAAACGATACATACCCTGTATTTCGAATAATAAAACGTTGTCGTTGTTGTCACAGTTGAATCTTCCTAAAACTAGTTGCTGGTATCGGTATCATCAAAACCTTCTCGTTTTCTGATGTGGTTTATATGTCTTGATCTTCACCTTGTATGTCGCTGTCCCGTTTTCTTTTCGATTACTCCTGTTGTCCATTCGGGTATAGCAATTTGAAAATCATGAACCCTCACTGATTCACCCACGGAAAAATCTATGAGTTTTGCCCCATGACGTTTATTGTACTGTTCCCCCGTCTTCGTATTTCTTGATGTTTCCTTTTTAAGCCTTAGAAGTAAATCATCCAGAAAAATACGAATTTTACGTCCGAATATATGTTCAGGAGGTGACAGTCCGTTGCCAGTCAATGAATTCGGTGTTGATCAGTAATCCAAAAAGAACCTTTGAAGTACTTATTCTATTGTCGCTTCCTCCCTTCCTTTCAGTATATTTCACTTGAGTGGACCAACAAGACGTCCTGCTTCACCATTTGAATGCAGATAATATGGTGCTCATTGGACATGCTGAATGCTATTTTCCGGACAGTGTTGCTGGAGTTGACTTGATGTAAACTGAGTTCCACTATTGGTTACAACTATATCAGGTAGTCCAAAAAGTCAGAATACTTCTCTCATTTTACCATTTATAGCCATCACAGAAATATTCTCCGCGATAAAAACCTATGGTCATTTTGAAAATGCATCAGTTATCACTTGGAACTGTTTCTTTTGCAATGGGCCAGCAAAGTCAATATGAACTCTCGACCATGCACATTCTGGGATAAACCATGACTGTAGTTCTGCTTTCACTGGTGGCTTAGCAGCTTCCGCACACCTAATACAACTCAGTATCTAAATTTGACCAAATAAAGTATAATTATATTTTAATAGTTTACACACAATGATAAGTTTTGTTATTGGTAATATTTCGAGCAAAATCACCGCCCGTATACATAGTCTCGAGCAACTGTCTTCATTCTAGTGATGGTAAATGTAGCTGACGTGGGACCGCACTCTTAACTATTTGAGGGATCACCACCAAACAGTAGGCAGTTTTCGACCACTGAGAGGGTATTTCGTCTTTGACAAAACTATTTCATTTATGCACAGGTGGCAGTGATGGCCAACTATATTGAAAGAATTTCAATACTTTGCTTACCATGGGATCACGATAACTAGCTGCCTTCACGCCTCCAGCTGATAAGGCTACAGATTTTACAGTGTTTGATAAAACTCCTTTCACATCCACTTCGACACAATTTGTGGCCACCACCATATCTTCATTTTCCAGGTTATGGCTTTCAAGAAGACGCAAAAGTTCATTAACCTGACCCAAATCATGCGTAGATTTGTACTTTATTTTGAAATTGTAACCCAGATGGATGAGTGCCTGTTGCTGAAAGCCATTCACTGTGCAGTCTAGAATCCCTTTCTTAGAACCGAAAATTGACAGCAGAAGTTTGTGGTCAGTAAGTAGTGTAAAACTGTCCATGAACCATTTTGTGAAACTTTTTGACTGCAAATACTAATGCAAGACCCTCTTTCTTCACCTGACTATAGTTCTGTACAGCTTTCGTCGGAGTTCTTGAAGCGTGTGCATTTGGTTTTCCAACACCACTCGGCGACATGTGTGAGATAAATGCACCGATACCATAATTAGATGCATCAGCTGCAGTGAAAGTTTCCAACTTAGGGTTGCAGTATACTGGGAGGAAATCGGAAGTTAATATTTCCTTCACTTTCTCATATTTACACTGACATCCATTCAACTAATCCCATTTGAGGCCTTATACCAACTGTTCGCTCAACGGTTTTCTTATTCGATGCAATTTTCGGTCAACTGAACTGTTGAAACTGATTAGTCCTATTATGAAATGTAAAGTATTGGTGTTGTGAGCAGTTACTTTAATATTTGTGAGTATGAAGCTCCTAACGTAAGCTAGTGAAATCTTTCTTTATGATCACATTTACATGTTTTATAGTTATTTTTTTCTATGGGCAAACATCATCCTAACGCCACTCATCACAAATCCAACAACTATTAGAAGGCATCTTAACGTTAGTTAATATTGTATAAATATGAAATCTGAAAAAGTTAACAATATATTTGTTTACATGTATAGTATCACCTGCAGGAAGATTATTATTCTTAATCGTTTTCGTATGATGCTTCAAGTTCTTAAGTCACTGAACGTCAGATGCCACTTCTTGAAGAGTCATTGTGGGCTTATGCTCAGTAAAAGATAAAATGTGTCTTGATTTCTGAATCAGCACGAGAATGTAGGCCACAATTATTAATTAATCCTTTGTATTGATTCTTGGTAAGTGAGCCTATGTGGAAAATATTACATTCATGTTTAACTTTACCAGCAAAAGCAAGGAAGTCATCACCCAGTTCTCCGGACAGATCTAAACATTTATAGTGGATAGTGAGCAATGATGCGTGTTCCCCAAAACATTTTGCAAAAAATTTGGATCGTTTCATCGAAATCCATGTCACAAGTATATTTTGGGAAAATGAAATTAATAAACTTATTCCTGCCAAGAGGAGAAGGAGTGGTAATTGTCGGAAGACTGTATTCAAAGTCGCCCTTAAACGTGTAGATATAGCTTAATCTACAGTGTAAGTGGGTAGTAGGCAACGACAACGAAGATCAGATGGCGAAGACTTCTCCAGGGAATGACGAAATGTATTCTCTCGCAAAAAGTGAGACAACTACTACACAAGACGTACTGTCATTGAGGGACTAGTTTATACAATCATCCCAGAGCAAGAAAGCTATTTCAAACAAACCTCGTCTGTCCAACAGTTCGCTTATCCTTAACAATATGGAAGAATCCATGGCTGCAGACATCAAGGCCAGGTCTGAACGTGACTACAGTTTAGTCAAACTTATCTTAGACAAGCCACTATCAAAAACAGTAACTACTGTAACCATTCGTAGCTTGCACAGAATCGAACAAAAGACTGGCTCTAAAGCAAATCAGCGGGTGCTCCTACTCGAAGTCGTACTGAACTCAAAAACTGAGAACGACTGCATACTAAGTAAGACTCAAACCCTTAAAGGGTCAGGCAACTACGTCGGTGCTGATTTATCCCTAGCTGACCGCATCGAAAGAGAGTCTGCAGCTCTAAAGTAAAGCAGATAGTGAAGAGAACCTCATTATTATTAGGCGTTTTCAAGTTGTAAAAGCTTGAAGTCTGATAATTCTGAAACCTATGTGGTTGAAGCGCGGAAAGACAATGCTTACTAGGCAGTTAGCTACACCGATGCCGTCAATCTATTGGATGTATGAACCGGGTTAGGTGGTACGGTAAACTCTGAAAATCTCGATGTCATTGTTATTATGGAAACATGGCTCACATCCGATGTCAGCAGCAATAAAGTTAACCTCTCAAACTTTCCCATGCATTGGGCAGACCTACTAAGCCGCAGAGGGGGTGGTGTAGTTGTCTACCTCAAGAAGTACCTAGGCTTGCGTCTCACTGAAGCTATCACACACAAAAGTGGATCAAACGTACTTCTACACTGCAGACTAAAATGTATAGGACATCTTATCGACATCATTGCAATGTATTGCAATCCTGATTGCAATGCAGAGAACTTTCTAATGAAAAAACTAGTGTCATGGACATCCAGATGTCGGAGTCTCGTGGTTGGTGATTTCAACGCTCCAACAGATGGCTGGATGAGCCTAACAACGCCATTTTTAGATAAATCCTTTGACCATAAACTGTTAGAACCTACTATTTCACGAGCCCTACTGAAATATGTCACAAAGCCTACGCGCTATGTCTCACAGCACTCATCCTCAACCTTGGATCTGGTTTTCGCCCATGGGGAGGATGTCAACTACATAAAACATCTTCCAACCGTGGTAAGAAGTGATCACGCAGTGCTCACTTGCAACTTCACATCCGCAGCAGTATCATGGGTGGAAACTCCAGCTCTACCAAACGTCTAGAAAGCCTATATAGACGTCGTCGGCTCAGTGGCCGAATCACAGGACTGGCACGTAAATCCAGAATCTCACATGGAAGCCACATGGAGCCAACTCAAGCAAATTTACACTCCAGTAACCCCAACTTTCACTCATTGGCCTGTCCAAAATGGTTGAAAACAACATCCACCATAGATAAACAGACAGATGAATATATTACTCAGGTGGAAGCACAAATTCCGGAACCCATTCATCACACTTGGGGCTTTTAAGGTCAGAAAGCTGTAGACCATGGTCACTAATAAAGGTATTGGAGGAATTCATCAATCACGGATGAAGTTTGAAGCGCATGTAGCTCAAAATGCAATGGCACAATCCAAGAAAATGTTTCCACTCATGACCTTCAGGAATAAGACATTCAGTGAGGTCCTAAATCTGTCTACTGATAGTGAAAAAAATCGAAGAGGACCAGGAAACAGCAGAATCAGTGAGAGACTACTTATCCAAAGTCTTCATGCTGGAGTCATCACTTCTCAAATCATCAGATCCAGCCTCATCGGAAAAACACACAATAGATTCCGTCGACACTGACCGAAATACCGCATTCCATTCTCTAAAGAAACCAGGTGTAGGAGAGCGAACAGGACCTAGTGACCTTTATTCAAGGCTTCACCTTGTATATCCCTGTGTTACCTATGCTCGCTGAATTCCCTGTGATACTCTACATGGAAGACTTAAAAATTTTGAAAAGAGATAATGACACTCTCAAGGAGATTTCAAAAATTGTTAGATCAGTCCAAAGAAAAGATGTTTTTAATCAACATGGCGAATTGCGTAACCAGGAGCATTGGACGCACAGGCTTCAGCTCACATATACTAGAGGGAATAACACTCCGACCAGTCCGAACTTCTATGGGTCTAGGCATCATAGTAAGTAACAACTTCAAAATTACAGCACATTATCGTGCGGTGGCAGCTAGCATTTTCAGGTCTTTATGGGCAATACGGAGAGCGCTTACTTGAATAACCAGATATGTGTTCACTTCTTTATATACACCTCTGATGGAAACTGCATCCATGCGACCAATCCTTGTCTTTAGGGGGACTCATACATTCTAGAAAGGGTTCGAAGGAAGGCAACACGAATGATTCTTGGCATGGCCAACTTATCATATGTTGAAAGATTAGACAGTTTAAATCTTTTCTCCCTGTCATACAGTAGGCTGAGAGAAGATTTAATAACAATGTTTAAAATTTTAGATAATGATTACAAACCTGACTTATTTTCTCTTCTCCTTCCCATCAAGTTAGAACAACTCAGAGGACATAGCAGGAGAGTTCAAAAGCCTAGGAGGAGGTATACATCCATGGAGTAGTTGTTCTCACACCGAGTCATAAAATCCTGGAACAGACTCCCAGAAGAAGTGTCAATGCCGTCAATTGACTCATTCAAGAACGGTCCAGATAAGCGCAGAAACTTATCAGAAAAGCATTCACGCAGGCCTCAAGCCTTTTATCCTTAAACAATAAGTCTGAAATCTGAATCTGAAACTTGTAGGGCATTGATTGGATTAATAATATATCCCATAATAAGATGTATCAGCTGCAGTGAAAGTTTCCAACTTAGGGTTGCAGTATACTGGGAGGAAATCGGAAGTTAATATTTCCTTCACTTTCTCATATTTACACTGACATCCATTCAACTAATCCCATTTGAGGCCTTATACCAACTGTTCGCTCAACGGTTTTCTTATTCGATGCAATTTTCGGTCAACTGAACTGCTGAAACTGATTAGTCCTATTATGAAATGTAAAGTATTGGTGTTGTGAGCAGTTACTATAATATTTTCTGGGTTTTTTAGGCGGTCATCTTTGTTGACGACAAATCGAAGCTATTTAATATATTGCATGAAGAATCGACACGTTTTCCCACGCAAACGGAAGCAGACACACCGAACTTTGATATCGTGTGGTTAATTCGGTTAAAGTTTTTCTTCACGAGTTGTACGAGATATAGTCACCTCATTTAAGTACTCTTCTATAACTGTGCTCCTTGTGGTTCTGATGTCCATATTTTATGGAAAATGACTGAGGCTGTCTTCACACCAGTTTATAATCTCTGATACTGATAAAATTAATAGTGAGAGTTGATAGTTAAGAGTTCCTTCGACGAATCGTCTACTTCCACTTGTAAACAGTCACTAGCCTAATCTAGCTTTGCAAAGTACTTTCCACTATTTCGCTTGGAAAAATTTTATTTGTTATTTCCATTGCATACGACTGATTTTCAAAAACATTGTTCAAACCAGTGAAGAAATCTGTACAGAAGCGTACTACTCGACCAACCTTCTCTACTACAAAATTTGGTGTTGTCCGTCTGGAGTAGTTCGCCGGTTTCGGAAAACCTAATTTTTCTAGTCATTCTAGCTGTCAATTGACCGACTCAACAGCTTCACAAGAAACTGATATTTTGAACTTTAAGACTGGCGTAGCATCATTTCGCAGATGATATGTGGCCTTCAGCAGTATTCAACTACTCTAAGTTTCACTAAATACTGCTTTATATTTATCATGCAGAACATTAATCAGGTTGTCAACATTTCAGTCGGCAGGTACTCTAGGAGATGAGCATACTTGTTAGCAGACTGAATTAAAAAGAATCTCCCAAAGGGATATTTTATTAATCCAATCAATGCCCTACAAGTTTCAGATTCAGATTTCAGACTTATTGTTTAAGGATAAAAGGCTTGAGGCCTGCGTGAATGCTTTTCTGATAAGTTTCTGCGCTTATCTGGACCGTTCTTGAATGAGTCAATTGACGGCATTGACACTTCTTCTGGGAGTCTGTTCCAGGATTTTATGACTCGGTGTGAGAACAACTACTCCATGGATGTATACCTCCTCCTAGGCTTTTGAACTCTCCTGCTATGTCCTCTGAGTTGTTCTAACTTGATGGGAAGGAGAAGAGAAAATAAGTCAGGTTTGTAATCATTATCTAAAATTTTAAACATTGTTATTAAATCTTCTCTCAGCCTACTGTATGACAGGGAGAAAAGATTTAAACTGTCTAATCTTTCAACATATGATAAGTTGGCCATGCCAAGAATCATTCGTGTTGCCTTCCTTCGAACCCTTTCTAGAATGTATGAGTCCCCCTAAAGACAAGGATTGGTCGCATGGATGCAGTTTCCATCAGAGGTGTATATAAAGAAGTGAACACATATCTGGTTATTCAAGTAAGCGCTCTCCGTATTGCCCATAAAGACCTGAAAATGCTAGCTGCCACCGCACGATAATGTGCTGTAATTTTGAAGTTGTTACTTACTATGATGCCTAGACCCATAGAAGTTCGGACTGGTCGGAGTGTTATTCCCTCTAGTATATGTGAGCTGAAGCCTGTGCGTCCAATGCTCCTGGTTACGCAATTCGCCATGTTGATTAAAAACATCTTTTCTTTGGACTGATCTAACAATTTTTGAAATCTCCTTGAGAGTGTCATTATCTCTTTTCAAAATTTTTAAGTCTTCCATGTAGAGTATCACAGGGAATTCAGCGAGCATAGGTAACACAGGGATATACAAGGTGAAGCCTTGAATAAAGGTCACTAGGTCCTGTTCGCTCTCCTACACCTGGTTTCTTTAGAGAATGGAATGCGGTATTTCGGTCAGTGTCGACGGAATCTATTGTGTGTTTTTCCGATGAGGCTGGATCTGATGATTTGAGAAGTGATGACTCCAGCATGAAGACTTTGGATAAGTAGTCTCTCACTGATTCTGCTGTTTCCTGGTCCTCTTCGATTTTTTTCACTATCAGTAGACAGATTTAGGACCTCACTGAATGTCTTATTCCTGAAGGTCATGAGTGGAAACATTTTCTTGGATTGTGCCATTGCATTTTGAGCTACATGCGCTTCAAACTTCATCCGTGATTGATGAATTCCTCCAATAGCTTTATTAGTGACCATGGTCTACAGCTTTCTGACCTTAAAAGCCCCAAGTGTGATGAATGGGTTCCGGAATTTTTGCTTCCACCTGAGTAATATATTCATCTGTCTGTTTATCTATGGTGGATGTTGTTTTCAACCATTTTGGACAGGCCAATGAGTGAAAGTTGGGGTTACTGGAGTGTAAATTTGCTTGAGTTGGCTCCATGTGGCTTCCATGTGAGATTCTGGATTTACGTGCCAGTCCTGTGATTCGGCCACTGAGCCGACGACGTCTATATAGGCTTTCTAGACGTTTGGTAGAGCTGGAGTTTCCACCCATGATACTGCTGCGGATGTGAAGTTGCAAGTGAGCACTGCGTGATCACTTCTTACCACGGTTGGAAGATGTTTTATGTAGTTGACATCCTCCCCATGGGCGAAAACCAGATCCAAGGTTGAGGATGAGTGCTGTGAGACATAGCGCGTAGGCTTTGTGACATATTTCAGTAGGGCTCGTGAAATAGTAGGTTCTAACAGTTTATGGTCAAAGGATTTATCTAAAAATGGCGTTGTTAGGCTCATCCAGCCATCTGTTGGAGCGTTGAAATCACCAACCACGAGACTCCGACATCTGGATGTCCATGACACTAGTTTTTTCATTAGAAAGTTCTCTGCATTGCAATCAGGATTGCAATACATTGCAATGATGTCGATAAGATGTCCTATACATTTTAGTCTGCAGTGTAGAAGTACGTTTGATCCACTTTTGTGTGTGATAGCTTCAGTGAGACGCAAGCCTAGGTACTTCTTGAGGTAGACAACTACACCACCCCCTCTGCGGCTTAGTAGGTCTGCCCAATGCATGGGAAAGTTTGAGAGGTTAACTTTATTGCTGCTGACATCGGATGTGAGCCATGTTTCCATAATAACAATGACATCGAGATTTTCAGAGTTTACCGTACCACCTAACCCGGTTCATACATCCAATAGATTGACGGCATCGGTGTAGCTAACTGCCTAGTAAGCATTGTCTTTCCGCGCTTCAACCACATAGGTTTCAGAATTATCAGACTTCAAGCTTTTACAACTTGAAAACGCCTAATAATAATGAGGTTCTCTTCACTATCTGCTTTACTTTAGAGCTGCAGACTCTCTTTCGATGCGGTCAGCTAGGGATAAATCAGCACCGACGTAGTTGCCTGACCCTTTAAGGGTTTGAGTCTTACTTAGTATGCAGTCGTTCTCAGTTTTTGAGTTCAGTACGACTTCGAGTAGGAGCACCCGCTGATTTGCTTTAGAGCCAGTCTTTTGTTCGATTCTGTGCAAGCTACGAATGGTTACAGTAGTTACTGTTTTTGATAGTGGCTTGTCTAAGATAAGTTTGACTAAACTGTAGTCACGTTCAGACCTGGCCTTGATGTCTGCAGCCATGGATTCTTCCATATTGTTAAGGATAAGCGAACTGTTGGACAGACGAGGTTTGTTTGAAATAGCTTTCTTGCTCTGGGATGATTGTATAAACTAGTCCCTCAATGACAGTACGTCTTGTGTAGTAGTTGTCTCACTTTTTGCGAGAGAATACATTTCGTCATTCCCTGGAGAAGTCTTCGCCATCTGATCTTCGTTGTCGTTGCCTACTACCCACTTACACTGTAGATTAAGCTATATCTACACGTTTAAGGGCGACTTTGAATACAGTCTTCCGACAATTACCACTCCTTCTCCTCTTGGCAGGAATAAGTTTATTAATTTCATTTTCCCAAAATATACTTGTGACATGGATTTCGATGAAACGATCCAAATTTTTTGCAAAATGTTTTGGGGAACACGCATCATTGCTCACTATCCACTATAAATGTTTAGATCTGTCCGGAGAACTGGGTGATGACTTCCTTGCTTTTGCTGGTAAAGTTAAACATGAATGTAATATTTTCCACATAGGCTCACTTACCAAGAATCAATACAAAGGATTAATTAATAATTGTGGCCTACATTCTCGTGCTGATTCAGAAATCAAGACACATTTTATCTTTTACTGAGCATAAGCCCACAATGACTCTTCAAGAAGTGGCATCTGACGTTCAGTGACTTAAGAACTTGAAGCATCATACGAAAACGATTAAGAATAATAATCTTCCTGCAGGTGATACTATACATGTAAACAAATATATTGTTAACTTTTTCAGATTTCATATTTATACAATATTAACTAACGTTAAGATGCCTTCTAATAGTTGTTGGATTTGTGATGAGTGGCGTTAGGATGATGTTTGCCCATAGAAAAAAATAACTATAAAACATGTAAATGTGATCATAAAGAAAGATTTCACTAGCTTACGTTAGGAGCTTCATACTCACAAATATTAAAGTAACTGCTCACAACACCAATACTTTACATTTCATAATAGGACTAATCAGTTTCAACAGTTCAGTTGACCGAAAATTGCATCGAATAAGAAAACCGTTGAGCGAACAGTTGGTATAAGGCCTCAAATGGGATTAGTTGAATGGATGTCAGTGTAAATATGAGAAAGTGAAGGAAATATTAACTTCCGATTTCCTCCCAGTATACTGCAACCCTAAGTTGGAAACTTTCACTGCAGCTGATGCATCTAATTATGGTATCGGTGCATTTATCTCACACATGTCGCCGAGTGGTGTTGGAAAACCAAATGCACACGCTTCAAGAACTCCGACGAAAGCTGTACAGAACTATAGTCAGGTGAAGAAAGAGGGTCTTGCATTAGTATTTGCAGTCAAAAAGTTTCACAAAATGGTTCATGGACAGTTTTACACTACTTACTGACCACAAACTTCTGCTGTCAATTTTCGGTTCTAAGAAAGGGATTCTAGACTGCACAGTGAATGGCTTTCAGCAACAGGCACTCATCCATCTGGGTTACAATTTCAAAATAAAGTACAAATCTACGCATGATTTGGGTCAGGTTAATGAACTTTTGCGTCTTCTTGAAAGCCATAACCTGGAAAATGAAGATATGGTGGTGGCCACAAATTGTGTCGAAGTGGATGTGAAAGGAGTTTTATCAAACACTGTAAAATCTGTAGCCTTATCAGCTGGAGGCGTGAAGGCAGCTAGTTATCGTGATCCCATGGTAAGCAAAGTATTGAAATTCTTTCAATATAGTTGGCCATCACTGCCACCTGTGCATAAATGAAATAGTTTTGTCAAAGACGAAATACCCTCTCAGTGGTCGAAAACTGCCTACTGTTTGGTGGTGATCCCTCAAATAGTTAAGAGTGCGGTCCCACGTCAGCTACATTTACCATCACTAGAATGAAGACAGTTGCTCGAGACTATGTATACGGGCGGTGATTTTGCTCGAAATATTACCAATAACAAAACTTATCATTGTGTGTAAACTATTAAAATATAATTATACTTTATTTGGTCAAATTTAGATACTGAGTTGTATTAGGTGTGCGGAAGCTGCTAAGCCACCAGTGAAAGCAGAACTACAGTCATGGTTTATCCCAGAATGTGCATGGTCGAGAGTTCATATTGACTTTGCTGGCCCATTGCAAAAGAAACAGTTCCAAGTGATAACTGATGCATTTTCAAAATGACCATAGGTTTTTATCGCGGAGAATATTTCTGTGATGGCTATAAATGGTAAAATGAGAGAAGTATTCTGACTTTTTGGACTACCTGATATAGTTGTAACCAATAGTGGAACTCAGTTTACATCAAGTCAACTCCAGCAACACTGTCCGGAAAATAGCATTCAGCATGTCCAATGAGCACCATATTATCTGCATTCAAATGGTGAAGCAGGACGTCTTGTTGGTCCACTCAAGTGAAATATACTGAAAGGAAGGGAGGAAGCGACAATAGAATAAGTACTTCAAAGGTTCTTTTTGGATTACTGATCAACACCGAATTCATTGACTGGCAACGGACTGTCACCTCCTGAACATATATTCGGACGTAAAATTCGTATTTTTCTGGATGATTTACTTCTAAGGCTTAAAAAGGAAACATCAAGAAATACGAAGACGGGGGAACAGTACAATAAACGTCATGGGGCAAAACTCATAGATTTTTCCGTGGGTGAATCAGTGAGGGTTCATGATTTTCAAATTGCTATACCCGAATGGACAACAGGAGTAATCGAAAAGAAAACGGGACAGCGACATACAAGGTGAAGATCAAGACATATAAACCACATCAGAAAACGAGAAGGTTTTGATGATACCGATACCAGCAACTAGTTTTAGGAAGATTCAACTGTGACAACAACGACAACGTTTTATTATTCGAAATACAGGGTATGTATCGTTTACAAATTCCCGGAAATTCAAGCCAAAAATAAGACAATCAAAAATTGTCTAGTCAAGTTATCATTTCAACGCATGTATTAATCATAACTTCACAGTTAACAACGATAGGTTTTCCATTCTAATACATACTAATAAGCTTAACAACACATTTTATTCCTTTGCATTATGATACTTAGTCACATGATATCAATACTTATCAGCTTTCTGAACAATAATAATATTAAGTTGCTCATGTTCGTAAGCAGCCTACAAGAACCAACGAAATATAATGACGTCATTTTATCCTCCTGAATGTGTTATTCTTGTCTTGTTCAAGTTTATTAATTCAACAAAAACGATCAGTGAAGATGTAAATTAAAAAACGATCACAGCAAAGGTTGTCATGAGATACATTTATATCACTCTTGGAGAACTCAAATAAATTCACTTCATATTGAAGCTTGCACTGAAGACGTTGTCTAGATGGACGACGAAAGCTTCAAAACTAAATAAACCAGGTCACATTGTGACGAGTGCTACTGATAAGATTTATCAGTAGTATGTGAAGAAACTTTCATCTCTAGAATGCCTCCATTATCGGAGATACAATTTTGATATATATGGAGGCCGTTGATACAGCTTAGTTTGAATGCATTGGTAACGTGTAGGAACACATATAAACATAATATGAAGGCCAGAAATACCACAACACCTTAATTTGTGCTATTTGTGTGTTGAGGAGTAGTTGTACGTAATTTGGCTATGTAGAAATACCAAATAGACATCCTTGTACCATCTCTTTCGTCTTCTAGCGTAACAGCAGAACACAACCATCAGAAACCACTTATGGATTTATTGAGTTCTGCCTATATTAAGTGTTATTTTTTACGACACACCCACACGTCGCCTCGTGTGTGTTTAATACTGACAAATTGTTTTGATTTCTTAATCTACCTAACTTTTAAATACTTTTCTTTTATAGCTTGCCTCTAAATACATAATCTCCAGTAGTTCCCATTCCTGTATGAGTTAGTGATACAAGTTCTTTTTTCATTTCGTTTGTTTGCATTCTCAGTGAAACACAGAGCTTCAAATGTTGAATTTTCAGTAGCGGCGTTGTTTTTAGCCTCACGCCCAGCCTTCGCTCTTCCCGGGCTTACCATCAGATGGCGGACTGGTGGAGGTTTAGTAGTGCTTTGGCAGGGAATCGAACCTGACCTAACACCTGCGTGGCTGGTTGGCATTCTACAACTGAACTATTAACACAAGATAAATGTAGTTCGCTATTATTCGATTGTCTTTAGACGCAGAGTGGTTTGGAAAATGCATATGCGTTGATTCCCTTTTTTATAATCCGTAATAGTCTTTACAGGGGTTAGGGGTTTCCATTACCTGTAATTCGAAATGAAGTCAGTCCGACTAATTACTGTAGAAGAATCAGATGAAAATAAAGCAACTAGAACAATTTCCTCTTGGCTCTTCTTCAGTGAATGGGTCATACACGTTGATAAAAGGAAGGTTTTGCAAATTAAATAGTAAAAATTCACATTTAGAGTAATACTTAGAACTGTTTTCGGCATATTCACCATCATTTGCTTTACATGGAGTAGTACTTGAGTGAACACCGATCAGTCTGAATTTTCACACTCAATTCTAAACGGTGTTTAGGGACTTATTGGTAAATATATTTAGAACAGATAGCTTAATATTCCATAAGTTAAACATATTGATTGACCAAATAATGAGGACCATTCTACCTTTTATTTGGTAATGATTGAATTCTGTCGGTCGGATATACAGTACAACAGCGACTCTGGGAAAAATTTATCTACTATGCTGAAGTTGTAATTGATGTTTCATGATTAAAAGTGAATGTATGCCTCATTGCCTCTGATTAATTCCATACTAATTCACGTAACTGGTATCCAAGATACAAATTCTTTTTTTGAAAATGATCCGAATTGTTACATCGCATATTATTACAAAGTTCACGATGTGCCTTCCAGCTGGCCGCTTACATATTGATAAAACGAAATTAAAATTAACTGTTGAGATGATTACAACATCGCTCTAGTGACACAGTACAAAGTCTTATATGACCATTTTGCTGATGATTTTGAGTTCGTAATTTATCGTCTGTGTTTCATTAATTCAAGTGTGCGAAAACAAGGCGGGGCCAAATTTGTTATGGTGAGAAGTTATGTACTAACTCAAGAATTCAGATATCTTATACTTATTGGAAACGCACGTATTGATTTTGAACTATATATTGCATATTCCGCGAAATTCATTTGGGTATGTTTGCATCAATACATGAATATCAAATTCATACAAACCAATACTTGAACATTACTTTCCTTAGTATTATGTAACTTTGAAGCTAAAGGTTGACGGTATAGACGTTCGCGAACAGTATTGAGCATATTAACGCAAGATCTTATTCCAAAAACTTCTGTCTTATTTGTTTCTCGTGTACCAAAGACAAAGCAAAACACAACAATTGATTGTCCAAATTACGAGATATATTTCGGAACCAAAACGCGGATCGAAGCGGAAGCTAAGCTAACCAGTTATCGTGCACGTAAGTGACACGACGGAGTACCAAATGGCGGGGATGCTTGACGGGAAGCCTTCAGCTAAACAAGTCGACTTAAACTCTAAGGGTCAGCATCCAATGTCCACTAATGATTCTTATCGTCACAATGTAATTCTCCTCTTAGACATAATATATTCCTATGGTCAATAATTTTGGGAAATTATTTACCGCTGCACTAGTGTTCAGACTTATTCTACATTGTATATGAAGCATATGCTTTATATTAGCGAGTAAATTCCATCTGGTATAAAAATTAGTTCGTGCATAGTACAAATTTTATTAGGTAATGTATGCCATTACTAAAAATACACGCATTTGTATGTTTTTATGCGTAAAAGTTACACAGAAATTTTCAGCGTATCTGTGTCGATTTACTTGACTTATTCTGTACATAGCTTCCTGTCATGAATTCATCTGAAGCGAATATTTCAGGTCATTTTACAGTTTTGTGAGAGATAAAGGTGACCTAGCGAAAAAATAAACAAAGACAATACGGGAAACAGAATCACATAGTAAAAGAAAAGGAATGAAAAATCTAAATGAGTTGTGAACTTCACATTGTATCAACGAAGATTCAGTGAGAAAAACTGTTATTCATGTGGTATCTTGTAAACTCGCTGATAATGTTGTGTCATCATCACTAGATACACTAAATCCTTTGGCGGTATCATGATCAGTAATTCTACCAAAGTACACCAATTCATTTGGGGGGTACACATAAGGTAGCATTCGTTTTCTTGAGTACTGATCTCTTCTATCAACTGGAGTTTGAATAATATTATTCATAATGTTAACAGCCTGATTGTATAAGGACTTGACAGACTGAGTGGTTAATGGTATAGGCGTTTTATTTTCTGCGTCTACAAATGTTTTTATTGGAAACTGTGGTGGTGTAATCTTTGGTACTTCTATATGAAGTACTTTATGTGTCAGCAAATCAACATATTCATCAGAATTGTAAGTTAAGTATCTTGTTCTTTGTGAAATGTGATTCATCTTATACTGTCCATCGTCACCAATCTTACTACGTCTATCATACTTATCCGATTTTAATTCTTGTTTATCAGTCAAATAGTCAGCATGCTTTTCAATTTCTTTAGCTAACAATAATTTTGCTTGTTTATAATGCGTTGGATGATTGAAACAGTAGTATGTGTGTCCAAATAATTTTTCACGTCGCTTATCACGTCTTTTAGCAGCAGAGATATCATATACAAGGAGGTATTCTTTATCATGACAAAAATGTTTTGAATTAACATTACGAAAGTGATTTTCCACTTGAACTTGATATGTTCGTTTATCAACGTATTCAGCGCAATGTTTTTTATACTGATCAAATTTAGAAGGGAAGCCTAATTCTAGTTGAATTTTAACATGTGTTATAGGTATATTCCATTGTAACTGACGATAATTCGAGTGATGTAAATTATCAATATAAAATACACTAGATTTAGAAGATAATCTACTTGGGAGTTCCTCAAATACTATTGGTTTATTTAACATTGAATGACTTGTTTTCATTAATGCTTCCCGAATGATGGGCTAAACTGATAGGCTAATGAACACACTTATCAAGGTCAGAAAAAACTAATTTCTTTTATCAGGTTAAGTAGTAGATTTTTATTGGATTTTTAAACGTAATTTATTGACTTTTTATGAGCTTAGTCGTAAGATATCTCTTTAATTAATTACTATTATATTTTATTCTATCTGCTTTATTAATTTGCCTTATTTTGTTTCACAGATGATATTCATTCTTGTGCTACAAATGCGCTCATTGATACGTAAGTTGATTTATGACATTCATTCTGGAATCAAAAAACTAAGTGCTTTAAATTGCCCTTTATGAAGAACATAGTTCAGTTCCGGAAAATCTTTTTTTACTTCGTTTTTCCTTCTATTACATGAGTCGGCTTTATATCCTTATCATTTGTCGGTTAACAAATGAAGTCTATTGAACTGTATTATTTAGAGATCAACCCAGATGATGAAAGCAATAAAAGATGCTCAAGGGAACCCGATTGCCAATGAGGAGCAGCGAACAAATAAAACAAGGGGCTGATCACTTTTAAGGACTCTTGAATCGACCATCGACGGCAACTCACCCATAAATAACACCAACAGCATGCACAGAACTGCCTACCAGTAAACACCAATCGTCCAACGAAAGCAGAAACCCTGAATGTGATCAAGCTACTGAAGTCCAGGAAGGCGGCAGGATCAGACGGAATTCCTCCCAAAGCACTGAAGACAGCCTCAGAGATTACGGCAGATGTTCTCACTTCATTACGACAAAAAGTCTGGAAATTAGGAAGGATGCCTACTGATTGGAAGAAGGACTACCTCATCGAACTGCCAAAGAAGGGCGGCCTATTTAGGCCTTTGCAAGAACTGGCGTGGAATAATGCTCTTGTCCACTCACGCCAAGTAAAATACTAAGTCGCATCATCCTGCAGAGAATAAAGGATGCACTGGATACACGACTCCGACAGCCGAAACAAGTTGCATTCAGGAAAGGCAAATTGTAAGATCAATTCTATTCCCATCCTTGAATCAAGTCAACCTGTCCCGGATCAGCCTAGCGTTGTTGCAACCCAATTATCCATGCCTAACGTGTCTATCCCTGCTTGTTTAATGAAATGTGTGTATGTGTTTTTACCTCGATCCGTTTTGTCAGACGGTTGAACTCATGGCCCAATCAGAGTATTTTGTGAACTGTTATTTTTGCTGACCCATGTCTAACTTTGTACTATTCTGTCGAGTTTATCTTATATATTGATTTTCATCTGTATTTTCCTACCTGGTTAAGTAGCCAATTAAATTATATCTTTGTGCCTATGCTCGGTCTATCTCTGTTAAACGCTCTCTGTTTTATGTCATGCCTTACTTGGGTTCATTCTTCTACTGACTGCTTAGCTGAACGGTCGTGTCTGGTTCCGGCTAGTTCGCAATTTTGGCTTTAACGTTATTCCGCTCTGATGGCAGTACCTTGCTTTCTGTTAAGCGTTGTGCTTTGTACTCTTGAAACCGTTAAGGTTTGTTGTATATATAATTATTGATTTGTTTATTAATAGTACCGTAGAAACAGTGACCGGCTTCTTGTTTGTTCTGGACCGGGATAGCCTTTATCTACGCGTGACTTAATTTCAAGCGATATTGCGCTTACACAAATCGTGCGCTCATCAAATAGCAACTCCACATATCGTCATCACAGAACAAAGAATGGCAGTGGAATGACAGTCGAAACTCACTCCGCCTCAACTTTGAAAAGGCATTTGACAGCGTTGGCCGAGAAGTAATTTGGAAACTACTTCAATACTACGGCATACCTCAAATCTTTGTCAACCTCATTCAACAACTATATGATAATGCCACGTGTCAAGGGAGCCTCAACGGAAAATTCAGCGAGGCGTTCTAAGTGCGTACAGGAGTAAGACAGGGCTGCGTTTTATCACCGATGATATTATCAATAATGGTGGACTGGATTATGCGTCAGACTGTGAGCAGCGAGGAGACAGAAGTACGCTGGACCACTGATGGTAAGACTCTGGAAGATCTGGATTTCGCAGATGATACATGTCTAATGTCACACAAACTCGAAGACTTGTAGGCGAAGAGCAACAAACTGGCAGAAGATGCGAGCAGGCGACGAAGACAGGACTGCAGGTTAACATAGAGAAGATGAAGGTGGTGAAGATAAGCAACTAACCAACAGCGACAGCAACAACAACCAGCACCAATCACCATCAACGGGAGAGATTTAACACAGGTTGCCTTCTATCACTTATCTAGGAAGCATCGTTCCAACTACAGGTGGAAGAGATGAAGATGTCAAGGCTTATGAGAATCGGAAAGGCAAGACACGCCTCCCTCAACTTGAAAACAGTTTGGAAATCTTCGGCACTCAGCCAACATAGAAAACAAGATTCGGATTTTCAGCACCAATGTCAAGTCGGTCCTTCTATACGGGTCAGAAACTTGCACTGCATTTGAGTCACGCAAGGGATTTTCAGTAGGCTGCAGACTTTCATCAACAGCTACCTTCACTGGCTCCATACTGAAGGTCAAATGGACGGCCAGAAATGGTTAGCAACAAGAAACCCTGGCTGAGAACAAACCAACCAAGAACCGATTGCTCAACAAATATGTAGGAGCAAATGGAAGTGGATCGGGAATACATTGAGGAGGCCGTCGAATGACATCGCACGCAATGAAGGATATCACTCGAGCGGAATCCATATGGGAAGCGACGACTGGGTCTTCCTAGGGTGAAATTGAGGAGGTCGTGTGTGGAAAAGACGAGAGAGTTTGGGCGATCGTAGATCGAGCTTAAGATGACGTCAGAAAATAGAAGAAAGTGGAGATGTGTTGTTGAAGCATTGTGTTCCACTAGGAACTGAAGGTTTAATAAATGTAATATTGTTTCCTAATGTACTTTATCTCTTTTCTGTTTCATGCAAGTCTTATACTGATTTTATTCAAATGTCTAATCAATCTTTGCTCATTTATATAAACGGACCAAGAAAGTTATGTCAGTGAGTAACTTGATATGATTATGAGGAGTAATAAATTGTGCTTGAAACGTCATCAGTAATAATTACTGTATATCACTGTGAGACTTAATCAAAATAAAATTCTATCCATAATGCACCAGGCTAGTTCTCTTCGGAATGATTATATACTTTCGAAAATAAAAATGTGAATTTACCAGGTAACGTGCAATAAAGGATTATAGAGAAGTCTTATGAATCAGATGATAAAATTAAGTCTATGTTAATGGAAGGGATTGTAAACATTATTCTGGCTTTATGCTAAACTTTGCCGAAAATCCCACTGCACAAAGCAGTGTGCACGTTCATCTTTTGGCAAATTTTGTTGAACCTCAGTTAGGATTCTGACGGATACATCAGTAGCCGGGTGGTTGTTATTTACTACTTGTAGTAATACAGGTGTATTAAATACCGTCCACTTTCATTTGCTCAGCCAACATGGGAATCGCTCTCAAACGTAGCTGAGTCCCTTGATAACAGACGCACGAGTACTTTTATGCATAATAACCAGAAAAAAATTGGCTCTCTAAGAGCCTAGTGAAGATCCTATTACAACCTCATATTGCTGTCCGTGGATTTCAGAGTACACTCAAGTATATGATCTTTCAAGTATGATGCAAATATTCATATATTTGTGGTTGATTGGTAGAACACTGAAGATCAAATGGCCAGCCAGGGTGACATGGAAGAGATCGTGTGAGGAAACGGTAAGAAAGTTTGGTCAATTGTTGATCCAGTTGAAGAGGATGACAGAAGATAGAAGAAAGTGGAGACGTGTTGTTGAAGCCCTATGTTCAGATCGGAACGCAAGGGAATAATAATAAATAAGAATGTGTCTAGTTTTAATTCTAACTGTGGGAATATTAAGAGAATTGAAATTTAGACGGTCAATCCGTCGAACAGCCAGCAAACGTGTGATTATCACTATAATCACATGATGTACTTGGTTTTTATTTCCTGAACAAACTCAGGCACACAGAATAGTAAACGTGTATTTAGTAAATGTCACATGTTTGGGATTAACCAATAGAATCGGAACCCAGACACACAAATAATCCCACTGAGACATAAAACAAAGCATTCATAGGAGGAAATTCTCTCCAACGATTTCATTTTCATAGACGCTAACTGCGCAATGGAATGTCTTGCTATGTATTTCTATATACTACCTAGCATGCTATATATATATATATATATATATATATATATATGAGTTACAATAGACAATGGTAATCAGTTTTCTTTTGTGTGGGTGTGTGCTGAGGTTTGGCAGTGACTGGGAATACTAGTCAGACAATATTGGTGCATATGATTTTGAGTCAAAAATAGATTAGACATATGAATCGAATAAATAAAGTACATCCGGACATAATATGATGATGAAAACATGAGATGAGTGAAATGTTGTTAAAATAGTAGACTAGATAAAATGTTAGAATATGATAACATAGAGTGAAATAAAATAAAACAAAGCAAAATGGAACATGGAATAAAGAAGGATAACAAAGATTTTGTGAACTACGTAGTGACGTAATCTTCAAATTGAACACGAACATCTGGTAAAAGCCCTCTCAGCATGTGTGTCCTCCATGCAGTTTTCCTTTCTAAATCATAAATCCACAAACGGATAACATCTATGTTATTGAAAGTATGACACTTTAGCTTTTTGTGCTTTTCAGATAAACACGATGACTCCGCGGTATTTTCCTGTGTGTCTTTGGATATTCGTTATTCACGATGCATCTGTCTAGAAAATGAATTTCATTTTTTTGCCATGCAAGTTCAAAGGTGTTGCGTAACAACTCACTCAGCTCTCTGACCACTATAGGGTCCTTGCTGTTTTTAATTAAATTATCAATCCCCACTGAGGCATAACAAAATAAACAGGACTGTTACTGTCACAAGTTTGGGAATAATCAACAGAGTTAGCACAATTTATATTAGTGCATCACGTGTTACGGTATATAGAAACAGAAGGTCAATATGCAAAACAGTATGACTCAATGTTTTATGAATAAATTCGATGCACTTTATGAATATTTACAGATCAGCACACCTGAGTGTACAAATTTCACTACTCATGTCATAAGTGTACGGAAAATAATCAAAACTCTCCAAACATAAAATAATACTTTGATAGTATTAAGAAATATAATACAAGCAAAACTTTTTAAAATCATCAATGATTTACTATTTCAATAATTTCGACAACACAGTAACTACACTTCAACGTGTCACTTTAAATTTTAGGCAAAATCTGTTAAAATAGATGATATCCTTCCTATTTTAAAGTAGTTTTTTTGTCGGTTTGAAGACTATTGGGAAGTTATTCTTCTACTCCATTGTTTCTTTCCGCTAATTACAAATAATTCATTTTCCTAAAACAGGCGAATATTGCATAGACAATAGATAAGATAAGATGTTTCCCTAAAGGATGGTTGTCTCATATAAATACGTACGCTATCATTTGTTCTGCTAATCAGAATGAAGTCAGTGAAATGGCTTTAAGGTATAAATATATGATTTTGAAGAGTTTAACATAATCTTATAAAATATTGTAATGTGGAAACTTTACTTCCTCCTAATTGCTGTGTTGGTATGAGTCATACTAATAGCACGCGTTTAATAACCTCAAAAACTCATGGAATCATAACAGGAAAATAACTCAAAACACACTTATTATTGAAATGGTTACCGAGCTGAAACATTGATTCTAATCATTTCTTAACCACATTCCTTTCATCATTCCATCCAAAAATACTAATTTTGTACGAACTCTCGTTTTATTCATATTTACCCATCACCATACACTTACATATATAAACCTGCATCATAAAATAAAAGGTAGACACTGATACAGCATTATTTACTGATGGCGTTTCAAGTATAGTTGATTGCTGGTAATCATACCAAGAAACTCACATAAATTTCAAACTACCTTCATATAGTCTTGTTATTAATTATCCTTTGCTTTTGTTGTTATTTCTTACATCTCTGATACTGGCGTTACTTTATTCCTATTGCAGGTGTTAGGTATCCATGATGAAGGATGTAGCTGTCAAACTCTCCCTTCACCTACCTGTATTACTTTACAGAACTGTAGCTTTGTCCCATGCTACTGTGTGATACAGTGTTAGTGCATACATTGTGATTACTGAGTTTTTCAAAAATTAAATATTCCCATAGTAAAATTTAGAACATGTGCTTAGTTTTCTTCTTAACTATTCATCTTCATGGGGTCAAGAATTCTACACTTAGCCAGATTCTGAAGAATTCTGTTCTACTGATTTTACTTATGTAGCTGGACTCATAGTCATTGCAAAGTATTTGGTAGGTTAAATTATTTTGTCTATTTGAGTCAGTAGGGTCCTATAGCCTGGAGAGTTTGTAGGTTTAAATGTCAATTTAACTGCCGCTTTAACACTGTATCACTGTGCTTTAATCAAGTAAATATTCTCCATGACTGAATTATACCCTACCACAGTGCTCTAGTTCTATTCTTATATCTAATTGCACACATACTCATTTATATGAGTGAAATTTGAATTTGTGAAATTTTTTTCTCTGTTTTGGAAAATTTCATGTTCATATATGACAAATACAAAATTGCAATTAGGCACTTGAATAAAAGGCTTTTGTCTAAGTAATTTTTTTGGTTCTTACTATTTATAAATCTTTCTACTTCACTGTAATCAACTTTATTCACAATCACAAATATTGCCTGCAAGTGTTTTTTTCAAATAACTCATTATTACAAGTGTTTTGTAAGCCTAATTACCAGCTGTGTAGCAATATTTTAAACCGATTGTAAGGGAGATGAATGTAATTCAGATAAACGTGAATGAATGGAACAAAAGCAATGATTAAAATATGCTAACTAGCTTGCAAAAAATTCATTTCACTGTCTTCATTTTATGTTGTAATAATATTTCACTAAAGCCAAAAAATGAATATATAAAGCTTTGGAAATTTTGCTGACTTCAAAATGCGAATAACAAACAAATAAAATAGCTCACTTTCAGACTGTAAAACAAGTGTCTTATCTTGTTTTGTGTTTAATATTCTTGAGTGTAGCTAAAGTAGGAAAGAATTCTACTTGTTTGATTGAAGTTTGTCTTGTATTTTATTCATTTGTGATGGTCCATTTTCTACCATTCATAAATTCTTTTATAGAACATTTGTTGGTTAGCGTATATAAATGAAAGTCTTCCTGAATGAAGACATTGTCTAGAAGGATGATATAAGCATCTCTGTTACACCATCTATCCCAATGAATACAGCCATAATAAACACATCCACGTGAGCCGCAAACCGTCTTCATTATTTTAAATTAGCACCTCCAAATACTTTAAATATTAATATGTTTCTGATGACAATGCTTGCTAAAATATTTATATCATATGCCAGATTTTATTTTCCTTCACGTTCCTCAGAGGAGCATAGGGCTTCAAGCTCCAAGCTTGAAGTTTCTGTAGCAGTGTTTGTGTTACAGGATGGGGTTGCTAGCCTCATGCCCAACCTTTCCTCTTTACCAGCATTATTTCTGGCTTAGAGAGGTAAAGGAGTGAGTCGGTGGCCGGGGATTGAACCCCGGACCATGTTCATGGTCGGTGAGCGTCGTAACCTCTGTGCCACCGACGCTTCATGCCAGATTTAAGTGTTTAAAAATCTGATAGAAGTCGTTCGTTCACAGACACCTAAAACTACGATTTTTACATATGAATGGCGGCATCATAACTCATTATACGCTAGAAATATAATGATTATTATTCTGCTAAGTTACAGGCACGTCTGTGCATCGGTGGCACATTAGTTAGGACTGTCACCGACCATGCACATGGTCCGATGTTCTATCCCCTGCCGACGCACACATGATATCAATGGTCGGCCTGTGAAATTTGGGCTACTGATATCACATGCTGGAAATTCCATACCTGTACCAAAAAATACGGTGTGGAATCAAGCTGTAATCGAAAAAATATATATTTCACGCAATTGTCTGTAGCTTGTTACACACTTATCCATAGGCTGTCTATACTACCTCATCCACTGCATTTTGGAACCTACGCTTAAATTATCACTTCCTGTTCGGGTTCCACTCGAGCGTATATTTAATTTTTAATGAAAGCTGAATAATTCTGTTGAAGAAACTGTGGTTTACACAGTAATATGTTCAGAAAAACCTGGTTTTGACTACCTAAAGATACTGGGATTATTTTAAGTTTAATGAAGTGTAAAATTAGTTCGTTATATTATCAAACTAGGCGATAAACCGCAGAAATTAGGACAAGTCTTGGTAAATAAACAGAACTATTCATTGTTATGCATACGTCTACGTTAACCCAAATATCGGTTCCATTTTCATTAGTGAGAAAATAGTACTTTTATTTAAATATCTTGTTTCATTTGCGTATACACCAATCGGTTTTCAAACGAAAATCTAGTTTACTCCATGTAGACAATTATAAATCACTCATCTGATTAATTAGAAGTGTGAAACTTTTAACCGCAGAAAGGAAGACTCTTTTTTGATATATAGAAGAACATTTTAAAACAGACACAGATTTTATCTTATATTCACACAGATAAATCTTCCTCCCTATTTGCCAAGAACACTGTCCTCATACTTGTTTACTACACTAATAAATTAGGTAAGTCATTAGTGTAAAACTGAGTTTCATCTCTAAATGTTTAACGTGAACATATATATGTAACAACAGAAGACGAGGGCTGGCAACAGATCGTTTTATTACGGAAATCAACATGTATTTATATAAATTTCACATACATTATTATAGCCTAGTCAAGCAGACAAACGCAGTCTTCTGATTGGTTGTTTTCAAGTTCCTCGGAAAGTGAAGCCATCTATCTGCGAATCATATTTGCCCACGTTTAAGTTTGCTGTGATTGGTTGTTGAAACAGCCTTGTTCATATTTTCCCACGACCCATATTAGTGACCTAGAATTGACGTAGATTAATGTCAACCAAGTGGCTAGCAGGCTGCTCTCACCATATATATATATATATGTACATTGATGCAATACTGTTGCTTATTTTTTTATTTTTTTTTTATTACAGCTTGATTTCACACCGTATTTTTGGTACAAGTATGGAATTTTCAGCATGGATATCGGTAGCCCAAATTTTGCAGGCCGACCATAGATTTAGAAACCTGCGCTATTATACTGCACGACAAATCTACAGCTTAGAAAGAAACAGATGCTAGAAAATGACTGGCAATTGTTCCTCCAAACACACACCATTGTATACGGCATATACACATATATTTTTTGAGATTCACTTATCTATGACCATGAACTTTAGTGGAACGTAATCGCTAAAAATTTGATGCAAGAGTAACACTTTAACAAAAGTAGACTAATATTTGTAATTCTCAGGTCAAATGTTGATTACACCTCAATCAATTTCGTATATTATATTTTCATTTCTGTTTATGACTCGTATTATTGGACAAGGTTTTCAAAGGCCAAGATGTGTCCTTTGTTATTCTAATTTCGTTTAATTTCCCTGAAGAAGTTCAGACCAGTTTGTCAAACGAAACACTGGAATTACTTATTTCAATTTCGCTGATATTTTACAATTTTCTTAATTTTAACTTAAATTTGGGCATATACCTACATCTCAGTCGGCACCCAATTATTTTGGAACTATTCAGTCAAATCTTGATCACAGTTCATGTGTACTGCTTCCTAGTGTCTGCTTTAAACTGACCAACTTAATGTACACCTATAGTTTCATCGGATAACCAAAAGACACAGTTAAATTATGTAAACAGACAATGAATCCTAATCATCATAAAGAATCTCTACTAAAATATCGTAGACTAGAATCTGTAAACAGAGAAAAATATTATATCTAAGTGTGTCTCCTTTTCATAATCATAAGTAAAGATTTCATAACGCCTTCAGTCATCAATTGCCTCCAGAATGCTATTCGATGAAGTCCTTAATTATACAAATTTTTCACCAAAGTACAACCAAAAAGGTTTAGCATTCATGCCCGAACGACAAAGCCGAATACACCAACAAGTTTGCCGAAGATAGGAACTTTAGAGGAAGCCGCTTAGGCGAGTACAATTTACTGACAATTAATACAGCTAACAATTTTTATATATTATATGATCAAAACAAATTATTCATCTCTTTCTGTCTATTGTAAACAAGACTTAATAGACAACATCGTGGTCACATTATTATTATTATTTGTTTCTTTAATTTCGAGTGGAACATAGGGTTTCAGAAGGACATCTCCACTTTCCGTCCCCTGCCGTCATTTTCACTTAGCCCCACAATTGACCACGAGCTTTTTTTCCTCCTCAAATGACCTTCTGCATGTCGCCTTCCGATACTTAACCCATCGCTTCTAGCTTCAATCACGGGCCTGCGGCTTACTGTCAACTGAAGCACTCCTTGGTGTATTTTCGATGCCTCTCCACTTTCTTCTCCATATTTACTGGGTAATAGTAAATATGGGTAATATCCCGACCGAAAGCTGCTACCTTGACGTGGTGGTCGGGCTTGAACACCACAATGACCTAATCAAGCTATACTGCCTGAGACTTATATCTCTTGGGGTTCTACCATGCCAGGCAGGTTGTTTGGATAGCGGTTAAACAAAAAGCAGCTACCCATCCAGTACCATGATTCAAACGAATTCACAAAATATCATGCCGGATCGGCCGTGGCCCGGATTAACAACGACCGCGCTTCCTGCTGCCGTGTCACAGGGCAGGAGTGATAAGTATGCTGCTGAGACACACCAAACAAAAGAGAACAAGCAAAAGCAGGCCGCGTGTGACCGGCCTCAAGCAGTTGTCCCCTGGGCTCTGCGGTCGCGCAACCAACTTCCACGGTGTGGGCAGCCGGGAAGTAACAAACGCCCTCACAATCCGAAATGCACACAAAACCTCTCTAGTCCTCACTTATCTTTGTCTTCATCTCCATTGCCTTGTCTTCCTCCCACTGATACAACTCCTCTACTTGATGTCTCTTCACTCCCTCTTCACTCTGTGTCCACTAAAAACGACAGAAGCCAAAAAACCACCGATCTCTGGCGTAGGCGTGACATCCGGCCATCAACCAAGGGACGTGTGTACTGCTCATCAGTTCGCTCCGTCCTTCTCTATGGCTCTGAAACAAGGCCAATACGAATTGAAGACATGAAAAGGTTGACTATTTTTTGATCATAGATGTCTGCGATCTCTGTCTCACGTTAGGTGGTTTAACAAGGTAAGTAATGTTGACGTTAGGCGTAGAGTGTTGGGCAAACAGGGAAAATCAATCGACGAGGCTATAAAGTTACATAGATTGAGATGGCTAGGTCACGTGCCTAACGCGCATGCGTAACCATCGCCTCCCCCGACGGGCATTGCTAGCTGATATAGGTTCAGGTTGGAAAAGAGCCAGTGGTGACCAAACAAAAACATGGCCTCATCAAATCCTTGGCAGTTAAACTGATTCAGGTAGGGAGATGCAGACTTCCGGGTTGGGGCCCTCGGGACTCTAGGAATCAATGGCTGGAGACAATAGGTGACATGGCTCAAAATCGTTGTCACTGGCGCAGATGTATTCAGTCTCTGTAATCTTTCATATTCCTTTCTACCATTACCCATTCTGTTTCACTCTTATACTTGTCAGACTGTATTGATTCTCTTCACTCATCTTCTTGTCTACTTTTGTGTGCTATTTGGAACGTGGCAACTCGAACTGCTGCACTTCGGTGCCAAGTTCTATGTTGAATCCAGACAGAGAGACAGACAGACTGGGTAATAGACTCTTGGTTGGTTTGCAACTGAAGTTACTTGTTTCTCATCTTTTCTGGTCAGCCATCTGATCCTCAGTGTCAATAGGAACGAGGTGTAGATGGTGGTCTGAAGTGGCCTATGGGGAATGAATTCCGTAGCGCATCAAGTCTCTGAACCATATAAAAGCATTGATGTTACGGTTTCGAGAATTCACATCTGGTCCCTTATGCTGAGCGCATTAGGTTGCATCACGTATCCCAGAGTAATGGACGCCTATCATGATTGCTTGATCCTGACTGGCTTTTATACCATCATTCATACATTTTCCTGAGTTCAGATGATGATATCCAGGATATGAAGTGAAAGAGTTTAGTTCCTTTAGATTTGTAAGTGTTGAGGCTAGACTTAAGATAGTCCTCGATATCACCACACTTACTAAAAACTTCACCGTCTTATGACTTTACCAGTACTCTACCTAACGTGTAAGTACTGATTAACTCAATCAAAGTTTAAAAGCTAACAATGGAAAGAATTCCTAGTATGAGTTGTATTTAACGTAACTGAACAACAGATTTAATAAATAAAGTGACTGTACAACTTAGCCGCAGACGTTGCTGGAGGTAGGCTCGGAGAGTGTGCAAAAAAGGAGCACAACAAGAGAGCGAACCAATGAACGTACGGAAGACTCACAGTTCAAAAGATAAAAAGTGGATCATTGTGGGTGAGCGAGTTTAAACAAAAATTCAAAGGTACAATGTGCACTACAGATTTCTCCCACTGACGGCAATTGTCACTTGTTGTTATTGGTCCGGTATCCTCATCACCCCTAGTTTCACCCGAAATCAGGCCTTCTCTACCTCTTTTGTCAACCTGTTAGTTTTCGCTTGCATTCTTACAGCTTATGAAACATGAGACATAACTAGTCTTTGAAGTACAGTTATGTCAGAGTCCTTTAGTCAGTTCAACTTAAGCTTGTTTTCTCACCACCCTGTTCCTGTCCCATGATCCAGTTCTCTAAAACCACGAACATGACCTGTGGTAACAGCCATTCTCGTCTTATTTCTGTCTTCATTTCAAAGGCTTCGATGAGCTTTCAATTGTGAATTATTTGGTGTGTATTATCATCAGTAGAACTGTTGAGTGAAATTTATGTTTGTGCCACTCATCCACATGTCTCATCAAAATCAAATGTACGGTTATTCTTTACGTCATATTTGTGTTAGCTTTTACTAATATATATATTTAGTCAACTGATAAAATTTGTCGCTGCACCTCTCATTAAATTAAAAGTGATACGTTATTTATTCAGCGTCCATTTTGTTTTATTTTCATAACCTTGGCTTCTATGTACTGCAACAAAATTTCATTCCGCCCATTCACCATCTGCTAAGTAAAACGATGCTACACCTTTAGGACCCTATGTTTTAAGGCAGTAATGAGAATAGTTTGACAACGAGTCAAGAGATGTCATGCTTGGTGTCCGTACTGACTCTACAAAATGCTGCACTTAGTCACCATACCCTGCTTCTGATTACAATAAATGTAAGACACTTGGATGCTGTTTACTCAACTCCTTATAACACTATGAAATCACCTTTAAATCGAAACCATCAGTGAGGTTCTTCCAGAAGACAAACAGTTTTGGTGCCTAATCAATAACCAAGAGAAGAACAGAAGACACCAATAGTTGTCGCACTATAAATGTTGTTTTCGTTATTTTGTAGTACTCTCCATTACAAAATATAAATACATATGGTTATGGTTTAAGTCACCTTGGTGTGTGGACATGACTGAGTGTATGAATAATTGAGAACCAACAGCTTACTCATCTTTAGTTTGTTTGGTATAAAGCTGCATATTTTCCAACTGAAAGAATTATTCTTCTGAATGTGTATTCGTCACACCAGTTGGAATGTTGCTTTATTCAACAACTACCTAGGTAGTGTTTTTTACGAGTACTATTATTTTTTGAGTTGTTAATTTTATTATGAACACCAGTTTAGCTGAATTTACTTAAGTTACTAACCTCATAAATTTTTGGTATTCTGCAGCGTTTCTTTGACTTAACACGTGATTGAATAATATTAACAATCATATTCGCAGCTTGTTCATACAGCTTTTTGACCGATGCCTCATTCTTGTCGCTAACAGTATCTTTACTACTATGACCATAAATTGCATAACTGTCTGTGATTTCAGTGTCAACACGACTGCTATATTTCATATTCTTCTTTAGAGTTTCACTAAGCAATGGAAATCTTTCAGATAGTGATAAAGATATCTCAGAATATCTGCTGTCATCCTCCACTGTAAATAATCTACTTTTTGGAGTTTTATTCTCCTCATACATACTATGTTCATTCATATACACTTTGTCATGAAGTGTAACTGATATCTGTCGAGACTGACTATCCAAACTACTCCGTTTAACTCCTCTCCGTTCACAATGATAATCTTCATAACGATTAATTTCCTCTAATACATTTAATTTAATTTGTTCATAATGGGATGGATGATTAATACAAAAATAACAAGCACCAAATACAGCTTTCTGTCGATTCATCAGTTGTTTATGGCCAAATCTATCATAATCCGGAATATATTCTTTAGTGTAGCAAAAGTGTTTAGCATCTAGATTACGGAAATATAACACATCACGTGATGGAAGACACTTCTTATTCGGTGTCGGTGAACAGATGAGATGACCTTTACATGTTATGCCAAAATCGTCTGTAATATCAAACTCTTCCGTATTTAAAGGAATATCCCATGATAAAGCACGATAGTTATTCCTCTTTAGATCTTCCTCATGATACGTACTTGATAAGGATGATCCGATGCTTGGTGGATAGATAGGATCAAATCGTGTACCTGTTAGACGTGGAATGTTTTGCATGCCGATAGATAGTTATTGTAACAGCCAGATTGGAAGGCTGATAACACTAACTAATTTGAATGACTATTGATTTATATATATATATATATATATATATATATATATATATATATATATATATATATATATATATATATATATATAATATCACGCGTTTTTCAGTGTCCGACATGTCAGATAATATTGCCGAACAAAAAACAATCACAAAACTAATATTACATGATGGTTAATGACAGGACAATTTTGTAATACTCTTAGGGATAATATAGTCGGGACCAGTAGATACACAAAAGAAGGAATAGAATAAAGAATAAAAAAGTAAGCCAATGATAATAATTTTAGGTAGCTAAGTATTTTTTAAAAGGTTGTTCACCATAGAGTACAAATAAGAAAGTATAAGGGATCTTCAATGATCTTCAATGAAACTGTTTTGTATTTCTTTATTACTGCTTCGTCTCACACCTCTGCTCACTGTTTCTATTATGCTTTTCTTGTACTTTCTTCTCTTGCTTCGCGTGCTACACGGAATGTGGCAACTTGAACTTCCGCACATTTGTGCAAAGTTCTATGTCGAAAACAGACAGAGGCAGACAGATAAGGGAGAAATAAAAGGGCCAAAATTATGATATTAAGAACAAAGTAAGTCATAGGTTTAGCTCTTAACATTGTCTCTGTCACTTAGAACACGGGCTAAATATGGTATCGTTGAGTTCCTATACTTGGTTGTACGAGCATATATTATTTTGTACTGATTTCTGGTTCTACCTCGCCAGATTACTAGCTTGCTAGTTTTCTAGCCGGTCCCAAGCCCGGAGAAAGAGGGAGGGTTGGGGCGTACTGCTAGCAACTCCACCCCTGTAAAACAACCAAATCGCTACAGAAACTTCAACGAATAAATATATCAAAAATTCTAAATATATAAACACTAACCTTATTTCACTCTGGAATCGGGGAAGTGAAATGACACAGGCTGATGAAAACCTTCGGCAAGCCATTCACCCGATGTGCCTTCTTTCGATAAAAGCAAATATATGGATGGCGATGGGGAACCTTCGTACAATGTACGAAACTGGAAAGGCTGCCCAGGTAGCCGCTGAAATGAGAAGATATAGAATAGAAGTGTTGGGAATCTGCGAAAGCAGATGGAACGGAGCTGGAAGGTGCCAACTATCAACTGGAGAGACAATAATCTTTTCCGGCCACCCAGAGGACAACCACAAGCACACCGAGGGAGTGGCCATCATGATGTCACCAACAACAGCCAAAGCTCTCATGCAATGGGAACCAATCTCCTCCAGGATAATGACAGCCAGGTTCAACTCAAAAGGAAGGAAAGTTACAGTCATTCAATGCTATGCGCCTAAAAACGTCTCAGAACAAGAGAAGAAGGAGGCGTTCTACAGACAACTACAAACAGTAATACACAACGTCCCAAATGGCGATATCAAAATCCTGATGGGCAATAAGAATTCGAAGCTGGGAGGAGACAACACAGGAAGAGAACTCACCATGGGTCGAGAGGCCCTCAGTGAAATGAACGACAATGGTGAATTCTTCTCGGACTTTTGCACCTTCAATGATTTGGTGATTGGTGGCAGCGTTTTCAAACACAAGGATATACACAAGACGACATGGATTTCACCAGATGGACACACGAAAAACCAGATAGACTTCATTTCAATCTCAGGAAAGTGGAGACGGAACCTACTGGACACGAGGTCGAGGAGAGGAGTAGATGTGGGTTCAGACCACTATCTAGTACAAGGGACCTTCAAGGCCCTCTCTATACGCAGCTGTCTCCTTGAATTTCATCTGGTAGAACTAGAAGCAACTATAGGAGGGTATATGCTAGGACTACCAAATACAAAACTCCACAATACCATATCTGGTACAGCTGTTATGTGATGAGAAATCCTTCAGGTATGACACGATCAACTTACTGCGGCACTCTAACAAATAGTCTCATTAGTTTTTGTTTTCATTTCCTCGTTACTATTACACTGTTGTTCTCATCTTCTATCACACATCAACTTTATATTTCATATCCTGTGGTGCATTGTTTGAAATATAAACGCTACGCTGTTTTTTATTTATCTTTCTTTTGGCATTGTTTATTTATTTTTTTCAATTTTAAAAATCTTATGAAATTTATGAGGTAATTAGATGCAATATATTGTAACGCACGCTGAAAATTCCATACCTGTACCACAAATACTGTTTGGAATAAAGCCGTTAATATTACTATTATTATTAAAAGCCTGGGGATAGGCCACAATGCAAGTTCAACACTCAATTACAGAAGGACACAACCACAAACGACACCTTCACTGCAACTGTCAGAGCAAAGCAGGAAACACTACGCGACATCACTGAAGAATCATGCGTGGAAGAACATTGGAAGTCTCTGAAGGCGATTCTCAACGAAACGTGTTCAACGGTTCTAGGAAGAAAGAAGAGACAAGACAAGGAATGGCTCTCAACGGACACTTGGAAATTAATAGAAGAGAGGAGAATGGTGAAAGAGAAAATGATTCAATGCATGGACGGACAGGAGAAGGAGACGCTGAGCTCAACTTACACAGCACTGGACAAAGAAGTGAAGAAGAGTGCTAGGAAGGACAAAAGACGATTCTATGCAGCCTCGCCACTGAAGCTGAGAAGGCAGCAGGCAAAAGGGACCTGAGGACATTATATCAGATAACCAAATCTCTATCCGGGAAGAGATCAACACAAGCGAAACCTATAAAAGACAGCCAAGGGAACCCAATTACCAAGGAAGAAAGACAGATTAAACAATGGGCGGATCACTTCAAAGGACTCTTGAACTGACCATCACCTGCAACCCGTCCAGAAATACCAACAACAGCGCACACACAACTGCAAGTTTACGCCAATCCTCCAACGAAAGCTGAAGCCTTGGATGCAATCAAGCATCCAAATCCTGGAAAAGCAGCTGGACCAGATGGAATACTCCCTGAAGCACTAAAAGCGGACCCAGAGACGACAGCAGGCATGCTGACTCCATTATTGCAAAAGGTCTGGAAGGAGCAAAAGGTGCCTACTGACTGGAGGAAAGGTTACTTCGTTAAACTACCAAAGAAGGGCGACTTACGCTTCACTCTTCAAGAACTGGCGAGGAATCATGCTCCTGTGGACGCCAAGTAAAATATTGAGTCGCATAATGCTGGAGAGAATAAAGGACGCACTGGAGACAGAAGTCCGACCAGAACAAGCTAGGTTCAAGAAAGGCAAATCATGTTCTGACCAAATTGCAACTCTACGCATCATCATCGAACAAAGAATGGAATGGCAATCAAGCCTCTACCTCAACTCTATAGATTTTGAGAAGGCTTTCGACAGAGTTGATCGCGAAGTAATTTGGAAATTACTCGAGTACTAGGGCGTACAGTGCCTCAAATACTCATCAACCTTATTCAACAGTTGTACGAGAACGGCGCACGTCAGGTGATCCACAACGGAAAACTCAGCGAGGCGTTTGGAGTAAACACAGGAATCATACAAGGGTGCTTACTATCACCAATGACATTCCTAATTGTGGTGGACTGGATTATGCGTCCGACAGTGGGAAACGAGACACGGGGCAGGGATATCCTGGACCGACGCGAAGAACCTAGAAGACCTGGATTTCGCGCGTGGATGATTTATGTTTGATGTCACAAAAAATGGAAGACTTACAAGCGAAAACCGACAAACTGGTCGAAGAAGCAGCCGGCGAAGACAGGACTCCAGGTGAACTCAGACAAGACGGAGGTTATGAAAATAACCAACCAACCAACCAACAACAACAGCAGCAACATCCAGCGTCAATCACCATCAACGGGAGGGATTTCAAAGAGGTTACTTCATTCACTTATCTAGGGAGCATTGTATCAACTACAGGAAGTCGGAACGGACGAGGATGTCAAATCGAGCGAGAATCGGAAAGGCGAGAAACACATCCATCAATCTGAAACCAATCTGGGAATCTTCGTCACTCAGTATCAACAAAATTCGGATTTTCAGTACAAACGTAAAGTCAGTTCTTCTATACGGATCAGAAACTTGGAGGTTCACAAAGAATATTTCCAACAGCCTGTTGCAGACCTTTATTAACAACTGTCTTCGCTCTATACTGAAGGTCAGATGGCCGGAAAGAATCATGAACAAAGAACTATGGGAAGAAACAAAACAAGAACCAATCGCCCAACAAATATGCAGGAGAAAGTGAAGATGAATTGGACACTCGCTGAGGAGACCGCTGGGTGACATCGCGCGTCAGGCCATTGCTCGAGTGGAACCCGAAAGGGAAGCGGCGTGTGGGACGTCCAAGGGTAACATAGAGGGGATCGTGTGAAGAGGAGTCGAAAGAGTATGGACTAACACGGATGCAGGTGAAGAGTACAGCAGAAGCAAGTGGAAACGTGCAGTTGAAGCCCTATTTTCCACTAGGAACCTAAGGGAGCAATAATAATAATCTGGTTCTACCTGATGAGATGCAAGGAGAGAGTTGGGAATAGAGGGGGTGTTGGGGGTCGGGGAGTATGGTTTTAGACCATTTTTCGCATGTATTCAGATGCCTTTCTACTAATGTGACGAGGTGACTGAGTTTTACACCCCTAGTCCCACTAACTACCTTCAACATCCTTCTCAGGATGGTATAGTACTTTTTCAGTAACCCAGGAAAGACTAATGGGGAGCAGTAAAGTAGAATAGGTAAGATACGACAGTTGACAAATTGTGAAAGCAGAGGCTGGGCGATTACAGATAGTCTAAGTTTCTTAATGTAGTAAGTTAGAAGAAACACTTTCTTAGAAATCGTTTGGATATGTGATGACCAAGTAAGGTCGGAAGATAGAACTGGTACGAGGTATTTTGCATCACACTTAGTTTCAGTTTTAGTCCCCTCAATGTTACAAGCTTCATGAGTGCTTACTAGTGTTTGTAAATCTCGAGTATTTACATCAATAGAAGGGGCACAATTACTATGCTTACCACAACCAGTAATTTCTCTAAAAAGCTTCCATATGTTTTCTGGAGTTTTACAAGACAGTATTATTTGATTACATATATTGTTTAGCCTCTTGATTTCAGATTTAAATTGAATGTTTATCTTCCTAAGACCAGATTTACTCTTTGTCTGGTACAGCTTCTCTTTTTCTCTACGAAGTTTTTTGAGATGAGGGGAAGAAAAACGATCCATTCTTTTGAAAATTATCTGTTTTGGACAGCATATATCAAGACAGAATTTAAGATAGTCAGTCAAATTCGAAATAGTATCATCCAGTTTGTGTTCGTTGAAAAGTTCCCATTTGGTGTCATTTAGCATACATCTTAGTTTGAGCATGTTTTCTTGTGAGTAACACCTTTGCTGTGTTTTCTTAGACAGATTTGAGAAGATATTAAAGTGAGATCTGCTGTATATCTTAGGTAATATCCGAATAATACAATGATCCGAGTTCATGATAGCACGTCTGCGTACTTCATATATTTCCTCATCATTAATGAACACTAGATCAAGAGTTTTATCAAGTCGAGTAGGGAATTTAACAATATTGGCATGACCTAATGATACGAGGAAAGAACAACCACAGCAGTTAAAATCCCCTGTGACAACTGATAAAGAGTTTTCAAGAAGTGTAACGGTGAATTCAGTAAATTCATCAGCAAAATCAGATAGATCCGAGGCAGAACAGCCAGGAGTAACATAAATGTTTGAGATGAAGACGTATTTAAACTTGGATAAGTGTTTCGGACGGCGCTACAATTGCTTAGTTACATAAAACTCTCATTTCTCTGGCGTTTCTGACCACGAAGTTTTGGAAATTATTGCAGTCCGTTTACTTTCGAACACTAAACCTGTGGATATAATCTTGTTGACTACTAATATCTATAACTAACTGTTTGGCATTTTGTGACTTTTTAACACTAACTCATATCCGTAATTGTATATATTGTTGGATTTATATGTTCAAGTTGGCCCAAATCAGTGAGTCTATGGTTTTGGTATCATTTTAGTTAACTGTGCTCAACTGTATTGTATGTTGTTGTCGCTTGTTACCTTTTTGCTGTGAATTATTTTCCTTTTGCTGGTGTTGTCCTGATTGCTTTATTCCTTGTTTTCCGATTTTAAGGGGAGCAACCCAAAAGGTCGCTTCTCTCTAAACTTTATCTTAATGTAACAATTTCTTTCTCAGGCGTGAGGCTAGCAACCCCACCCTGTAAACAATGTTGCTACAAAAAATTCAGCACGATGAATCTCTTTGCGCCAAAAGAAAAAGTCTGTGTGGGGAAATGGAACGTCCGCACCATGTACGAGATTGGCAAAGCTGCCCAGATCGCAAACGAGATGAAAAGATACGGAATCCAAGTGCTGGGAATATGTGAAAGCAGATGGAATGGGAATGGGCTCACCAAATTGTCAACAGGTGAGTCAGTGATCTACTCCGGTCACCCAGAAGATAACCACACGCACACCGAAGACGTGGCTATCATGATGTCACCAACGTCAACAAAGGCCCTGATGCAATGGGAGGCGATCTCGTCCAGGATAATGACCGCTAGATTCAACTCCAAAGGAAGGAAAGTGTCAATTATATAATGTTATGCACCCACAAACAACGCAGACCTCGGAAAGAAAGAAGAATTCTACGGACAGTTACAGGCAACAATGGACAATACACCAGCTGGTGACATTAAAATACTAATGGGAGACATGAACGCCAAACTGGGACCAGATAACACAGGAAGGGAACTCATCATGGGTAGAGAAGCTCTCGGAGAAATGAATGAAAATGGAGAACTCTTCGCCGACTTCTGCGCCTTCAACGAACTAGTGATTGGTGGCAGCGTATACAAGCACAAAGATATCCACAAGGCTACATGGGTGTCACCAGATAGGAGAACCAAAAACCAAATTGACTTCATCTCAATCTCAAGGAAGTGAAGGCGCAGCCTACTGGACACAAAAGTAAGAAGAGGAGCAGACGTTGGCTCAGACCACTATCTGATACAAGGGACAATCCAAATCAAATTAAAAGCTTTCAGGAAAACTGGAGCTGCAGATAGACCGCAAGCCAAGTTCAACACTCAAAAACTGAAGGACCAAGATACAAAGGACATCTTCATTGCAAACATAAGAGACAAAGGCGAGACACAAATCAACACCAGCGAAGAGGTCGGCGTCGAAAAGCACTGGGACAACTTGAAAACGATCTGGAGTCAAACCTGCATGGAAGTTCTAGGCAGAATGAAGAGACAGGACAAACAGTGGCTCACTGTGGACACTTGGAAACTAATAGAAGAGAGAAGGATGGGGAAACAAAAGATTATCCAGTGCACTGACAAGCAACAAAAACAGGAGTTGAATGCAAGCTACAATACGCTGAACAAAAGAGTGAAGAAGAGTGCCAGGGAAGACAAAAGGAAATATTATGAGGCCGCGACAAGTGAAGCAGAACAAGCTGCAGGCAAAAGAGACCTCGCCACAATCTATCAAACAACTAGGCACCTATCGGGCAAACGTTCGACACAGATTAAGCCAGTAAAGGATGACAATGGAAAGTCAGTCACCAAAGAAGTGGGGAAAAGAAAACACCGGGCTGAACACTTCAAAAGACTTCTAAATCGACCGCCACCTACAACGCGCCCAACAATACCAACAACGGAAGCAGAACTACCAGTCAACATCAACCCCACCCCCGACGAGAACAGAAGTCCTGAATGCAATCAAGATGCTAAAAGCTGGGAAAGCAACAGCACCAGGCGGAATCCCAGCAGAAGCATTGAAAATCGACCCAGAGACAACAGCGGACTTGATAACGCCATTGCTGGAGAAGGTGTGGAAGGAGGGCAAAGTACCCGAGGATTAGAAGAAAGGATACTTATTCAAACTATCAAAGAAAGGAGACTTAAGACAATGCAAAAATTGGCGTGGAATTATGCTCCTGTCCAGGCCAAGCAAAATACTAAGCCGCATCATCCTGGAGAGAATCAAACAAGTCCTGGATGAAAAACTCCGACCGGAACAAGCCGGATTCAGGAGAAACAAGTCATATATTGATCAAGTCGCCACACTAACGATCATCATTGACCAAAGCTTGAAATGGCAGTCACCTCTCTCACTCAACTTCATCGACTTTGAAAAGGCCTTCGACAGCGTCGATCGAGAGGTGATCTGGAAACTACTTCGCTACTACGGGGTCCCATCGACAATTATACATCTCATCCAACAGTTATACGACAATGCTGCATGCCAAGTAATCCACAACGGGAAACTTACGGAAGCCTTCGAAGTGAGGACGGGAGTGAGGCAAGGCTGTCTACTATCGCCAATGATCTTCCTGATTGCAGTAGACTGGATAATGCGACAGACAACGGGTAACGAGGAGACAGGCATAAAATGGACTCACAGAAAAAACTTGGAGAATCTGGACTTCGCCGATGATATATGTCTGATTTCCCACAAACTGGAAGATATGCAAGTGAAAAGCAACAAGTTGGCAGAACAAGCATCAAAGATAGGACTTCAGTTGAGCATAGACAAAACAGAGGTGATGAAGATTCCTGGCCGACACCAACAGCCACAACAACAACAGATAACAATCAGCATAAATGGGAGGAACCTGAAAGAAACAACCTCCTTCCACCTACTTACCTGGGAAGCATCGTTTCAACTACAGGCGACGGAACTGACGAGGACATAAAAGCCAGAGTCGGAAAAGCAAGACAAGCTTTCATTACTCTTTAGTCTGTATGGAGGTCAACAGCACTCAGCATGAAAATGAAAATAAGATCCAAATTTTCAACTCCAATATGAAGTCAGTGCTACTATACGGATCAGAGATTTGGCCAGTGCGTCATAAAGAGCAACTCAAACAAACTTCAGACTTTCATTAACAGTTGTCTTTGACAATATTCAAGATCAGATGGCCAGCCAGAAAAGATGAGCAACAGAGATCTCTTGAAGCGAACGAACCCAGTACGAGCCGACTGTAAAACAAATAGGCAGGAAGAAATGGAGATGGATTGGCCATACGCTGAGGATACCATCAAGTGGCATCACTAGACATTCCCATTTCTCGAGTGGAACCCGAAAGGGAAACGGCGAGTTGATCGTCCAAGGGTGACTTGGAGGAAGTCGTGTGAAGAGGAGATGAAAGCGTGTGGGCAGACTTGGAGCGGGGTGAAAAAGTTGGCAGAAAACCGAAGGCAATGGAGACGCGCAGCTGAAGCCCTATGTTCGTCTAGGAATTGGAGAAAATAATAATATATAATAAGAAGTGTTTCCGACGACATTTGACTGTTATACAATCAATAAAGTCACTAGAGAAAGAAAAACATTCATTATTTGAACTTGACCATCGAGAATGAATGAAAGTAGCAATTTATGTTTCTCAGTGGCCTAAAGCCATATTTGATATATATATATATATATATATATATATATATCCTTACTACCTAACAAAAACCTTAGGTGTTGGTCGGAAATTATTACTAGTATGATGTTTAATACAAGCGATACAAATGCCTCGCTTAATAAACCCCTGAAAATTCCTAACAACGCTTATCAATCAGTTGGATCAGAAAGTAAATTATCCTACCTAGATGTTCAGCTTTAAAGATGAGCAGATGGATTTCTACAAAATTCAATTTAATACAAGCGAATATAGAATTGAGAGCTTACAAACTTTTACAGTTTTGTCCTACTGAGTAAAAAAGCGAAATCACATAGAATTCCTTGCGACGAGAATGTAGCGCATTTGCACTGAAGACGCATTCAGTAAGGAATTAGAATTCACAGGAGATACTCTGATTAAGAATAGATATCCAACCTCCTTCATAGATAAGCATTTAAAAAGAGTCATGCTCCAAAAATTCTGGATAAACCGGAAAAACAATCGCAAATCTAAAATCCAAAACGGACGCACGTTTTTTCCGCAAATTTTACTCATGTTCTGGCTCACCAAAAAGTCAATGACAAGATCCCATTGTTTGCAATTTTGATGTGTTTACCAGTTTACTTCCTCTTGTGGAGTGTCTAAAAGCGCCCACCAACATTTACCAACATGTTTGTCCGAAAAAGAATGTAGAACAGCCAGCTGCTTCATTCTGGCGTACCCCATCACTTCTGGTTATACAGTATCAACAGAAACTTTATTCAGACCAAAGTCGATCAAAAGGATTTGCCTTCCATCCTCTTCATGCAATCGAAGATCTGGTCGTCCATAAGGAAAAACTTGAACTTTGTATTCAGGATTGTTTTATCCAGCCTCTTTTAATACAATGGTCTTATTATTAATTTTATACTCTTGATTTGTTGCACAATACACGATATGGTTTTCTGTGACCAACTTTCAAATCATTGTGCCCTTGTTTCATATCAATCATTTCTACATAACTACACAACTAATTAGCTGTAAACATTCTCCATTTCGTTTTTCACACACAGCTATGTCTCATACACTTTGATTTATTTTTATTACTGTCAGTAACCTTGATCACTATTTATGCGAACGGCCAAATAACTGCGCAGCTTTAAAGAGAAGTTACAAAAAACGTCTCTTTGCTGACTTATGTGTTCTTAATTGTCACTACACGTAAATTTTTAATACCTTGAAGAAATCCAAGTATCCACTGACAATATGGGAGGAGACTGTGTTCTCCGGTTTTCTGTCAACGTTTGCGAAGCAAATTCGGAAGTTACCTTCCTCGAGGATCCCATTATGTATCCAAAGAATTTCTGCAGAGTCCCTCAGAGAAATCAAATCCATTCACATCATCGAACTTTACAACATTATTATATAAGTCTAAGTGATGGTTTTGGAACCCGAATGGGAAACGGCGAGTTGGTTGTCCGAGGGTGACATGGAGGAGGTCATGCGAAGAGCGGATGAGAGCAAGTGGGCAGACGTGGAGCCAGGTGAAAACGTTGGCGGAGAACCAAACTCAATAGAGACGTGCGGCTGAAACCGCATGTTCCTCTACGAACTAAAGGAAACAAAAATAATAAGGGGTGATCTAAGCTTACATGGACTCACGACAAAACATACCAGACGAAAGAGCTGTGTGCTGGATTATTCATCTAATAATTACCGAACAAAATAAAAGGATTATTTCTCTGCAGTCATATAAGAATGAATACAAGAGTCTAAACCAAAAATCCTACACTCCGTGAAGTCAGTGGAAGTCCCTATAGAATTGCAAGTGCATCTAAAAGAATTTGTATTCAATTTCTCAAATTTGTTACTGTTGTCAAAACGACTTTAAGCACAATCACTTGGTACCGAATGCTGTCATCGAACTTCCAAGGACGTGCGAAGTGAAGTAGGATTTAGGAGTTCTAGTTTCTAACGGCAAAATACATTTTAAGTGGACAGTATTTTACTACTATCTCAAGTTTAAAAAGTCAAAAGAGAACCACTACCGACTTCTTACTAAAATCTAAAACTTTTATCAAGTAAATTGATAAATGGACTTCTTTTGTATATGTTGACCCCTCAATGTGAACACAACAGGACCTACCTACAAATATAATATATGTAGAATATACCACTTGAATTTCAGTTATTCTGTCTACATACTTTTACGTATCTTTGTTCTTACATTTCTAAATTTTACTGACCTTACATAAATAATAGCAAATAGTTTCTATCATTCTTCCCCATAGATTCATGTTTTGCATAAATAGATTAACACGATGAATGGCAGTCTTCTCAGCGTGGAAATATCAACATCCACACCGCACTTACACATGTGCAAAGGATAACGACTTAACAGCTTTATAATTTTGTAGTAAGAATGGTTTGCACACTGATATACAAGTTTTCCACTTAATCTTCTGATACTAAATGACGCCCTCACTCAGGAGAGTAGAACCAACAAGTAACCAACATCATAGAGAGATGAAAAGAAAGAAAATATATATGACACAAATTGTGGAGCCGTGTGACTACGTTAATATGATTATGAGCAATAGCCTATGCTCGAAACGTTATCCAGTTGTTAATACTGAATCACTGTGTGATATTTAAAATAAACTTGCTGAATATGGAACCAAACTCATACTTCATTTGGCTTAGTATCAAGAAAGTGTGTCAAATCCGGATGTTATTCTATAAGTTTAACAACTTGCAAAATATCAACCACAGAAAACGGAGGTGAATACAGTTGGTTTGAAGTGTACAACCACAAATAATCTACACCCACGATATAATAATAATTACTATTATTATGGTAGTTAAAATAGTTTCAAGGAGATCAAGATTTGAGGTTGAAATTATTATTACTTTTATTCCATAATCATATGCGTATATAACGAACAGAAAAATATATGAAATAATACTGCTGACCATTATGACTAATCAAAATAGTCTGACAAATCAACATCTGGATCAAGAAGATGATCTTCCAGATTAGTTAAATCAATTTGATTTAAAATTAAATTCTCTAATGTTTCCTCTAAATCAGTCTCACCAATTAAAACTGCTCCATGCATACGTCCAGACTGCATAATACACTTGATAAATTCTCGTCCGCGTGTAACGCGCATTAAAATATAAGTATCTGGATCAGACAGATTCATACCTTGACCATTGAAACGGCCTAGTAAAACAACCTAAGAAGAAATAACAAGAATGATGATCACAATACAAAAACTCGTAAACAAGAAGTGATTTTGCGAGTACATCTGTTGTTGCACGGTACTATATATATATACAAAACTTTGATTGATACAACCAAAATTACTGTGAAGACTTATCCGAACAGACAGTTTTCTTTAAATATCACATCGAAATATACTTGAGATTAAGTGAGTGATGCAGGTGTAGAGACACATACAGTCACAATGTAAGAAAAAAAGTTAACAGGATAAAAGTGTGAAATATTACAGGGCATATTTAACTTTATTCAGGACAAATCACTAAATATGACGAAAAGGAACATTAACCTTATTATTCAATATTGCTGTGAGTAATTTTATCAAAGCAGGTAAAACAGTTTATATGATCAAAAAAGCCAATATTTCAAGTCTAGTATTACAGTCTCAGATGTAATGGCAAAGATTATAATGAGTTATAAACGCCTAGACAAATATTTTAGAAAAGGTGGTCTTTTTTATTTATAAGGTGATAAGCAACACCTTGGCAGTTTGCAGACAATGTGAACAGGGATTTCGGATTTTAAGTTCCCTAATTGCCTGTCTATCCACACCGTTTAGATCTCCTAATCATACGTGTTTAGCAGTTTTAGCCCTAACCGGTGAAAGTGAGAAAACTAAGCCATTTGAATTACAAATTAACACCTTGAAGTCTTAAAACATGTTTAAACTAGTTCCCCATGAGGAAATAAGGAGGGTTATTTTTATCGTAAATTTGTGGATAGGCACACTATATTTCAAAACGAAACAAAACTGAAGAAATGGTTTGAAATGAACTTTTAAAAAGAAAAGTATTCAATATCTGAGGATATTTTTTTTCATACTTCAGAGTTCCGAGTGGAACATAGGGCTTTAACGTTTGCAGCTTTCAGAAGCAGTGGTGTTATTATCAGGGATGGAGTTGCTAGCGTTGTGACCAACCCCTCTTTTTGATTTACTACCGGCTAGTAAACATTAGGCGAGGTTTAGAAGTGGTGTTAGCCGGGCAGTGAATTCGAACCTCTCAAATGGCTGGCAGGCATTCATTCCTACCACTGAACTACCAACGGGAATGATGTCTCATATTAAATCAGTACAAAAAATGGACTGTCAATTGTAACATGCTAATATACTGCAAAGAATGACTTACTTTGAAACCAAAAAAGTAAGTTACATGAGTGAAAAGTTCAAAAGAAAAGTCCAATGGAACATTTGTATCTCCATTGGTATGACAGAACATACATTTTGCTGCCTGAAATCACACAAGGTAAACGAAAACTCAATCTAAAAGATTCAGAAAAATATGAGGATAAATATTCAGTTTTAAAATCTTTTCTACTCATTCACCTAGTGCTTATTACACGTTATCAGTTCATCATCCTAGTAAAACAAAGTGTATATAAATGCAAATGTTGCCAAATCGGTGGCTATTGGTTACTACTCATCTTATTTTCTTCTTACAATCTTTTACATTACCTTACTAAGTCGGTTTAATAACACTTTTTTTCTAATTGAAAGAAGGACAGAGTCTGGAGGAAACAGAGAAGAAAATGTCACAAAGGAATAGTTGATTTGACTTCACATTTTCACAGTTTCCATCCATGCTACTTTAGCTTCTTTAAGTAGAGTAGATAACATAACATAGTTATTAGTTTCCAGACCTTACATGTTACGAATTTCCGGGGATAATTTTAGTGCTGAGTCACATTGAATCATTATAAAATTATTTTAAATAATTTATAATAAAACTTAATAGTTCTTCTAACTCAGCTTTTCTAGTGGTGTGATTCATATTCGATTCTTAATGAACTCCTGATCAAACTTATCTAATCTTTAAATTTGCACCAAACTTTATCAATACTTGTTGAGAAAGAAAATGAAATTACTTTCATCGTGGGTAAAATTTATTTTGATAGAGTCACACCGTGTTATACAGTAATATTTAATTATGATGATTATAAACAGTAATCAGTTGTGCTCGAAACGTCATCAGTAAATATCATTTGCTTAACAATATGTGACGATCAAAATAAAATTGCATCCATAATGGAATGATACCCTACCATAGTGCCCAAGTTTTATCTTTATAACAACATGAAATTACGTATAGAAAAGCACCCTAAACCTAAACCAGCTACAATTTAAGCTTGAAAATTATCAATAAATCGTCGGTGTAACTTTGTTGCCAGTGAAAAACACAGTTTCCCTTGTTAACTGCCATTTTGGGTTAAACTGGTCACACATCAATAAAGTTACAAGTTACTACAAGGAAATATTAGATTAAAGCAGTAAGTATTTTACACAACAGACTTGTTTGTCATTTCCTAATCGGGAAATGATTGAGACAAAAACGAATAAGCTAGATAGTTTTGCTCCATCTATGTACATTAATCAGCTCAACTGTTCCTACAGAGACACAATTATGCTATGCTTAATCAACATGCCACTGAACACCTCCCACCGTGATTTCGTAAATAACACACAATCTATCTGAAACACTGTTTTGTGGTATTTTGATCATAGTTGTCATTCTGTAGAAAAACAAAAGGTGATTCATTGCATCCCATCAAATCTTACCAATGGACTTTGTATTCGTCTACTGCATACAGCTGAGGTGATTGGCATATATATATATATATATATATATATATATATATATATATATATATATATATATATAATCCCTTTCTTATCAGGTATTAATCCTGCTGCATCTTCATTAAAACACATTTTATTTACTACCCTTAAAATTTAGCATTACTCAAACTATTTGTTTTTCAAAGCCTACGGTCTATTGAAACACTTCTTTGTTCACTCATGTTGTTTTCTCATTATCTTGTTATCACAAATCCATCCACTTTGTTATTAATAGAAATATTATTATCATTCTGACTAACTGAACAACTTATATATGCAATCATCACCATCATCTGGTTATGTGTAAAACTAAGAAAAAAATAGTTAAATTAACAATCATTAAGAAATATCTCACGTGAAATCCCATCTGCCTAGCTTGATTCCATAACCTCATTTGAAACCAGTGTGGAGACCATGTCCAATGGGCATATGCACAGTCACCAGCTGCATACACATCTTTGCAGCTAGTCCGCATTTGTTCGTCAATTAACAAACCCCCGCCAAGACGCATTGAAACACGATCAAATGAACAGCCAAAAACTAACGATTTTGTGGTGTCAGCTTCATTATCATCATTACCACTATTCTTATGAGCAGAAGCATCAGTGTCTGTATCACCTCTGTTATTTTTATTGAATGGACTGAAATTTGCTTCAACGCCAATTGCGCTTACAACTAAATCACAACCATAAATTTCATTATTCGTTAACTCAACATAAACTGGCCAATCATCAACTGGTATCACACTACCATTATCTGTGATATTGCCATTTGGAAGGGGTAAAGTTTCTGACCTTTTTTTGCCAAGAAATTCCTCAGGAGATAAGAGTGTTTTTATTTTAGCTTGATAAACTACCTGAAAACAAAACAAAACCAAATAAACATACGTAAAACTACGACTAGGCAGTCGCCGTTTAAAAAAAGACAACCCAAGGTATAAGAAACAATAAGTAAATATCCTGCCACTGATGCTTGCCTTCTTATTTGTTGTCTAAATGACTCGAAAGGTAATTTTCTATTTCTTGTTGATTGATTCTGTTAGGGCGAAATTGTCAGTCTCTGTTGTATGTCGGCTTCTAGTACAGACGCTTCGACGACATCTGTGGATTAAAATGATGCTATTTGGTGGATGGCGACTAGCGGTGGCATCCAGGAGGGGCATCTTATCCTACTTGGGACTCGTCAGCCAAATGTACCCACAACCTCCAGTAAGGTAGTTCTCGTGACTCACTTGGCCTAATAGATAACGTCTTGGCATTTGAAATGATGAGTGCTGGGTTCGAGTGTCAGTGGTAACACAACCACTAATATAGGATCGCAGGTACATCCAGCTTTCAAGTTCCAAACAGGACGAAGTGCACACCTGGATTCCACCGCTAGTCATCGCTCACCAAATAGATATATACAATGTTAAAGAGTCCTAAAAGGATTTTAAGGAAACAATAATTCTATGTAACTTTGTAAGTGTTTCATGCTACGCATTGCTGCCCAATTACCAGTCATTGAAAACTGTGAAATACTAGGAGCATTTAAGGGACTGGATGAGAATTCACTGGATTCAAAAATACGCCACTCTAAATATCAAATGCTCAATTTAGAAATGGGATTCTCGGTGAACCAGGAAGACTTTTGATATGCCTCATCACGATACAAGTTAATATTACAGAATGGCTAATTATAAGGAAGAACAGTTGTGAAATATTGATGGTAACCCGAAAAAAAGAACTCATGTGTGAATCCTGAAGCATAAGATATTCAACATCCGCTGGGTTATTTTTGTACTTCTTCGCCTTGTCCTAGTTTGTGATAATAAAGAAAAAAACACTTTCGAATACACATAAAATAGTTGAATAAACACAAAAAATATAATAAATGTTATTGAATTGAATTTTTGATTTTCCCGTCGATTGATTGGACCGAAGTGCTCGGTCTCAGGTTGACAAGTCGGCTTCTTGTGCAGATGCTTCGACGATGTCTGGGCATTTAGTTAGTATTTAATTGGTGGATGGTGACTACCAAATAGGACGAAATGCGCATCCTGGATTCCACTGCTAGTCACCATCCACCAATTAAATAATAAATGTTGGTTAAACTGGTCTAAATACCACATCGAAAACTACTCAACCCCACTTCACCATGAACAGGTGATTAATGTCATTACGCCTTAGGTAATAGTAATAATAATAATAAAGACTGAAATTTTGACTGTAATGACTCCGGTATGTTCAGTTTTTGGTCTATTCCAAGCCTCAAGTCTGTATTTCCGTCGTTGATGAAATATTTCACTACTGTAATATACTGTAACTTACACACGCAAAGTAATAAGAAGCGGGAAAGCATAAGTATGTTAGTAGTAAGGAGGATTTGAATAGCTTTGCATTCCCTAAGAACAAAACACAACCAAGACGGACTAATGCTAATGGACAAGGAGAGATAAGGATGATCACTTAAAGGTATATATAACGAGATAGCAAGTACTTTTTCTTTTGGTGAATTTCAAACATGAAAGCGCTTTCGAATTCCAAATATATTAGATAATTGTGCAACATCACTAAACTGTGAGAATATAGCAGTTTAGTCGAAGAACTATCAATTAAAAAAATGGATATAGAAGGAACTAAAAATTATCAGTTACCGATGTGATCATACTTTAAGTAGTCCACCATCTACCGTATTAGTGAGACGACCTAATAAATTGCGTCCATGTGCCCAATCGGGGCCCAGAGCAGCACCAGTAACTTGAGGTTTACTGATATGCGATTCAAGCGGTTGATTCTGAACAGGAACAAGTATAAGATGGCCCTTTGAAGTTTCAGAGATATCTTCCACTGAATCATTGCCAGCCACAACATAGCGCATACGTCTTATTTGTGTAACTTCTGAAGCAACTCCTGGAAGATTGGAAGCAGATCCACCTTTTTCCTCAGAGTTACCCTGCTTTGAAATTTCCCTTGCTTCTAATAGAAATGCAGCTGCTACTGGATCCAAAAACGGAGCACTGATACTGCTGTCTTTGATGACCCATATAATTTGACAGCCAGACACTTCATGTGCGATTTCTGTAGCTATGCCTCCATTACCAACTAACATTAAGCGACGAGTACCTAGGTAAAGTATAGAAAGAAGGTCTAAGAAATATTCAGTGATACGCACAAATATTAAATAAGCCTTAATTTTATTTAACAAAGATTCATATAAGTATTATCTCACGATCGTACCTTCTTATTCTACACAAACTGCTGTTTTCGGTTTATTCGAAAACGGTTCATCTATAAACACTCACCTGTCACCTTCATCATGCGACACTTGCAGAGGCCGGAAGTCCTAACAGTTCATTATAACCACTTCAAGCTAGTGCATCGCCTCATCCTGCCAACCCCAACACCCTCCCGGCGAGGGACTGGTTCATCCGATTCCGCGTACTGGCACTGCATTCTCTTCCGAGGGGGTATAGTTGTAACAATTGTGAAACTAATATGTATAATTGATAGTTGTGATATAATTGACCAATTACCCAACTATGTACTAAGGATAAATGAGTAAACACTGAATTTATCCTTTGAGTCTGCGCACTTAAATCTGCTTCGCTTTCAGGCCTCGTGTTCTTACTCACGTGATCCAGTTTTGGGATGTTTGCTGGTTAGTCAGTATGTGCTGCTTTCTGTTTTACAGGTGATGCTGCTTCCCGAACTCTTTGCGTGATTAAAACATTAAAAGATTGAGAAAAGTTGATTTACTGGACGAAAATCTATGTGAGCCAGTGACCTAAACAGGTCACTGTTGTCGATTATACACTTAAACATCCATCATAACCAAAAAATCAACAGTCTAATATAGCCTACAAGGGTAATATACAAACACGTAAATAATTAATTAATGAATATGAGTGATCTCAATTTCCAATAACTGGGGTTTGAGGCAAGCATAGTTTAAAACGAAATATTAAATGGTAGATTTTTGGGATATAAATGTATTTCTTTCTCTAATAACAACTCTTTCTGAATTATTTTGTCATACAAGCATTTTAATCAATTGTGTAGTTTTCTAATGAGTTGACTTTTCCTATAAAGTTAATATTTTGTTAAACATTTCACTAAAAATCTCACCAGCACTATAACAGTTGCAACAGATATTCGTTAACAAGTGACAACAGACATTTAAATCTTTCAATATTTCCATTATTAATATTAGAACAAGACATATAAGCGAATAATATTGTTTTCAATTAGATCTTCTTCAGGCTTTACTCTAATTTACGTACTTACTTACTTACTTTACTTCGGCTATCTCCTACGGGAGGATGAGCCGGCTTCATGAACCATGAAGTTTCATGGGAATTGGGTACGAGTGATGTCCCCAGCATCGCTCGGCCTTTTGTTTGAGAGTGCAGCTCTAGCCTTTAAACAACCAAGTGTGACCTACAAGGCAGTAGGAGTGGAGTAGGGAGTCCACTATCCATTGGCAGCCGGTGACCGGAGTCCGGTTCATTCGCCTTTTTGAATGGGGCCAGTCATCCAGGGCATCCAATAAGCCCTTTGTCCATACGTCTGCCGGTGAGCTCCAGTGAGCTTCATACGCCAGTCGTTGGAGGTTTGGAATCAGGGTTTAGCCATCTCCCCTAGACTGTCATCCAATGGACAGTCAACCCGGTGAAGAGCGCCGGGCATCCGCTTTTGCCCTCTTACTTTGGTGAGAAACATCTCCGCCACGTGAAGGCAGTGAGTAGGACTTCCTCAGGAGAGGCTATGTAAGACGCATGGTCATATGGGAGCATTTCAAGAGGTGTACGGAGGGGTGGCCAACCCGCAGCGCAAGACACCCACCCCCGACCATCCTGAGGCTTTGGAGATTACGTATAAAAAAATATTAACCAATGACGGTGATTTTGTGGATTAATAATAATAATGTGGTAAATGTTTTGAACGTCATTAATAACGATGATTATAATGATAACAAAATAATGGTAATAAGGTTTATGCAGGTGGAGGTAGAAGTAACGCCTTCAAAGTTATCTATCGCATTCATCAAACCTTTCAGACGGAATTTAAAGTTATGGGAATTCGGGAGAACAATCCTAGTCTTTGCATGCATAAGAATTTTGCTCTACCTTTGTCTCTCCATTGGCCTAGGTAAATCCTAATCAAGACCCTCCCACTCTTTATAATTTTCTATTTCCTTCGTACTTTTATGATATTTATTTAAACTCTGATAATTTGTCCACTTCACCATTATTATTACGTAACGTAATTTATTTATTGAATCGTCCACATATACGCATATTACTTTTGTTATTCTTATCGCCACCTGCATAAACCTTATTATCATTGTGATCATCGTTATTAATGACGTTCAAAACATTTACCACATTATTATTATTAATCCACAAAATCACCGTCATATATAAATCTACGTAAATTTGAGTAAAGCCTGAAGAAGATCTAATTGGAAAAAAATATTGTTCACTTATATGTCTTGTTTTAATAGACATTTATTCAAACGGTATGTAGAGAAAATATTCAAGGTATTTTAGACTGGAAAGAGAGCTTCATTGAAATAAAGTGTATGGGAAAAATTTCTTTAAAAAGAGTTCTAATGTATGATAAAAGAATGGTTAATATCGAATCAAAAAGAACTGATTAGATAAATTCCGATATTATTATACAATTATTATATATTATTTATATTTTGATTACACCTTGATTCCACACTGTATTTTTGATACAAGTATGGAATTTTCAGCTTGTGATATCGGTAGCCAAAATTTTGCAGGCCGACCATAGATGTCAGGTGTGCGTCGGCAGGGGATCGAACTTCGGACTATGTGCATGGTTGGCGAGAGTCCTAACCACTGTGCCACCGACGCATATATATTATATACACCATTGTATGTTTAAACTATTGAAATAGAATTATAACTTATTTAGTCTTTTCCACAATGCTCAAACTTTTTACTGACATTATTTGCAACTTATTAAGATTAGTTCTAAAGCTTTAAACTTCCGGCTAAAGAAAAATCCAGTGTGTTGTAGACCGACTATTTAACACAAAAATTCATTGATGTTTGCTGATGACCGAAAAACCACTCACTGATTGATTTTCAAAAGAGAACTCTGCACAAAAATGCATCGGTTCAAGTTGCCGTGCAGCACACAAACACAGAGAAAATAAAGTAGGAAAAAGATATTCAAAAGAATGATGACAAGCAGAAATGTGGGGGAGAAAGAATTGTAACATGGGAAAAAATGAATGTTTAATGGATATAATATATCACAAAGAGTGAATGTATCTGAGCCACTGAGAACGATTTTAAGCCATATCACCAACTGTCTTCAAACATTAGTTCTTAGAATCGCGAAGACCCCAACTAGGCGGTAGTCTACACCTCCGTACATGGCTCAACTGTCAAAGGATTCATGGGTTGTTGCCAGCTCTTGATTTGACCACCCCTAAATCTTTTTCAACCTTATGTCAACCAGTATTGCTCGTCGAGAAAGGCGGTGGCTCGTTATGTGCATCATGTGTCCTAGTCATCTATCTCAATTAATGTAGCTTTGTAAACCCATCTCCTGATTTCCCTTCCTTACTTAACGCTCTACGCCTAACCGAAAAGCCAAATACAGATTCACCAAGAGTCTTCATAGTTCTTATTCACTAATATAAGATTATCGGAAAACTGAGTGAACTAGGAATGAGAACCAGTGATGTTTGATTAAAGCTAGTGCTAAGAGCGAACTAGGCGTTCCTGAATAAAAAGTGACAAACAATTTTTTCATTCTTTTGCGTCCCGAAGTGGCGTTTGAGCTGTTTTTATGAGGTGGGGTTGCTAGCCTCATGCCCAAACTTCTCTCTTTTCCTCGCTTACTACTGAATGGTAAACTAGGCGAGATTTAGGTGTCGGCTAGGAACCGAACCCGAACCACAATTGTGGTTACTGAGCATTCTACCATCAAATCACCAACGCACTACAAACAATATATGTTCACCAAAAAATAAAAGAAGATGGAAAAAACAAACAACTGAGAAACGCCCAGTTAGCCTGAAACACCTATTTTGTGACTACCAGTCCCAAGTTCATATTAATGTGTTTCTAACGGAAAATAAATAAATAAAGTTAATTGCCCCCAGAAACCATCAATTGTAAAAACCACACATTTTCATTGTAAAACTCATTGCCATTTTTTTAAAAGGAAGAGTTGTAAAACAATTCTATTTACAGTTTCCTGTAATGAGTAGGTGAAAAGATTACAACGGATCACTAATCAGAATACAAACAAATTTAATTAGGAGGAAATACGACACAGTTTAAATGATTACGAAGCAGTACATAAGAATACATCTATGTAAAGAATTCTGTGCTCAATTAGTAACCAATTATTTTATACACAATACATGACAAAAGCCTTAGTATTCTCATTATAATTATTAGGCAAAGTAACCTACCTTGTAGACGGTTTTGAAATGTTTCTATGCTTTCAGTATCCCTTAAACCAATAACATAAGGATGCTTCGGATCGATAAGACGAGGAACACCGCCTGTTGTTAAACACAATTTGCCATAAGAAATTGGATTGTTAATACCACTTTTCTGCAAGTAGATGACGTGCCCAAAAGGACTAAATTCATCAAAACAAAATAAAAGCCATCAATCATATTTCGTAGGAAAAATGTGAACAAACTAATCAGGCGATAATAATAATTCCTTGTAAAAAGTAAATAGCTTACAAGGTCATGAAACAATTCAAAGCTTAGCATTTTAGTCTTTCCAATGGGTTTCGAAAAACTAACACCAAATTTCCTTAATAATTAGGAACATGAAACACACAAAACGAACAACAGCGATGCATACAACACAACAGATCGAAATTTCCGAAAGCATAAAAAAGAACCAACGATAACATAAGAGACAATCAAAATAGATACGAATATACGAGAAATGAATTAGTTGAGATCAAATAACAATTCTAAGTTAAAAACTTTATGTCATGAATTTGTCTGTTGGCTATTCTGTGTGAGACTTCATATGAAGTGTTAAATATACAGCATTCTTAGTTTTAGGTACTAGACTGAATTATTATTGTTCCCTTGGATTCCAAGTGGAACACGGGGCTTCAACAGCACATCAATTTGTCCTGTTCTCTGTGGTCCTCTTCAAACGGTCTGACAACTGTGCATACTCCCTCATCTCCTCCTGGCACAGCCTCCTCCATGTCACCCAAGGACGCCCAATTTCACGTTTCCCATTCGGGTACCACTTGAGTCCCTGGTGCACGGCATCATTAGATTAAAAGGTCAGGTCAATTATTTCAACCAGTTGTTCAACTGAGGGATTTTTAATGAATGATTTCGACTGGGTACGCGACGTTTACAAAAAACATACAGTGTAAATAATTATTGTACTATATTCAGAGGTGAGATAATCATTAGTATAATCAAGATGAAAGCGGCTTAAGCTGGCATAAGACAGTTTTAAAGACTCCATGGTGCTTATGCGGATGTGAAAAATAGTAAGTGCAGAGCTTTGGCACAAATAGCTCTACGTCGCACCTAAGTATGTGAAAATTCAACAATTTTCTATGACCGCTCTTTGTTGTTTTCGTAAAGCTGCTCATAATCACTGGAAAATGACTATAAAGTGGCTCATAGAAATGTCGAAAAGTAGCTATCGACTCCCCTTAATAATTGGCACATTATAATTCCGATCATCTCTTCACTCTCCGACCGAACTACTCTCATAAAGGTCACATAAAACACTTACAAAAAGAAGTATTACTTCTGCATATTAATCATCATCACTTATACCACCTTTAATAGCCTAAATGATACTGATTTCACCGTAACTTAAATATCAGATATAAACTATTTTGTCTAAACAACTTCTGGAAAGCAGAAATACCTCGGTTAAGTAGAAACATAACCACGCCTACCTGACTAGTTCTCTAGCTTTCTAGCCGATCCTAAACCCGGAAAGAGGGAAGGCTAGGCGAGGAGTTACCTCACTCTACCACAGGAAATCAGTCCAATCGCTACAAAAACTTCAAAGCACAAAAATAAAAATAAAACACAGACTTATCCTTCGCTCGAATCTCGGTGGCAAAACGACGCGGGTTAGTGAAAGCCTTCGCGAAATCAGTCAACCGATGTTTACTTCCGATTACAGCAAAAATAAGTATTATGATGTGGAATGTTCGTACAATGTACCAGGCTAAGAAGACTGCCAGTGTGACCAAAGGGATGAAAAGATATGGCATAGAAGTGCTCTGAATGTTCGGCAGCGGATGGAATGGATGTGGACTATCCACATTATCAACTGGTGAGTCAATGATCTAATCCGGTCACCCAGACGACAACCACGAGCAAACTGAGGCAGTCAGTGGCTATCATCATGTCACCAACAGCAACCAGAGCTCTATTTCAATGGGAACCAATCTCCTCTAGAATAATGACAGTAAGATTCAACTCAAATAGTAGGAAAGTTACAACTATCAAATACTACGAATCTACAAATAACGCAGACACAGTGCAGAAGAATGGAGAATTCTGCAGACAACTACAGACAGTAATGCATAAGATCATAAATGACGAAATCAAAATACCAATAAGCGATATGAATCACAGCCAAACTGGTAACAGATAATACGGGAAGAGGATTTATTATAAATAGAGAAGCTCCCGCTCCGCTGAATGAATGATAACGTAGGACTCAATGATTTGGTGATTGGAGGTAACTTGTACAAATACAAGAATATAAACAAGGCGACATGGATTTCACCTGACGGACACATTAAAGATCAGATCACAGTGCTGTTCAAGGAAGTGAATACACGACCTGATGGACACAAAGTCGAGAAGGCGAGCAGATGCGTGTTCAAACCATCATCTAGTTCAAGGAACCTTCAAGGGGAAGCTGGAATCAGTGAAAACAACTGGAGACAAACCACAACTCTAGTTCAGCACTGAGAAACTGAAGGACAAAACTACAAGGGATGACCTCGCTACAGATTTCAGAGCAAAGTCGGACACTACGTGGCATCACTGAGGAAACCTGCGTGGAAGAACATAGTAACTCTCTGAAGGCGATGTACAAAAAACGTGTACAACTGTTCTAGGAAGAAGGAAGAGACAAGGCAAGGAATGGCTGCCAACGGATACCTGGAAGCTAATCAAGGAGAGGAGGATGGTGAAACAGAAGAGGAATCAATGCATAGATGGACAACAGAAGGAGAAGCTAAGTTCAGTTTACTTGGCACTGAATAAAGAAGTGAAGTGGAGGGCTAGGAAAGACAAACGACAATTCCACGACACATTGGAATAGGCTGAAGACAAAAGAGACCTCAGAACATTATATCAGATAACCAGGTCTCAATTCGGGAAGAGATCAACCCAGACGATGAAACCAATAAAAGATGCTCAAGGGAACCCGATTGCCAATGAGGAGCAGCGAACAAATAAAACAAGAGGCTGATCACTTTTAAGGACTCTTGAATCGACCATCGACGGCAACTCACCCATAAATAACACCAACAGCATGCACAGAACTGCCTGCCAGTAAACACCAATCCTCCAACGAAAGCAGAAACCCTGAATGTGATCAAGCTACTGAAGTCCGGGATGACGGTAGGACCAGATGGAATTCATCGGAAACCGATCCGGAGACCGCGGCAGATATGCTCATATCACTATTGCAAAAAGTCTGGGAGGAAGGGAAGGTATTTATTGATTGGAAGAACGGCTACCCTGTGAATTAACCGAAGAAGAGCGACTTAGGCCTCTGAAAGAACTCGTGCGGAACATGCTCTTATCCACGCAAAGCTAAATATTAACTCGTATCATCCTGAATAAACTAAGAAATGCACTGGATTCAGGTAAAGCAAATCATGTGCGGATCAAATCGCAACACCACGCATCGTCATCACAGAACAAAGAATGGCAGTCAAAACTCACTCCACCTCAACTTTGAAAAGGCATTTGACAGCGTTGGCCGAGAAGTGATTTGGAAACTACTTCAAGACTATGTAGTGTACCAGACCTTTATCGACCTCATTCAACAGCTATATAATGATGCCACATGTCAAGTGATTCACAAGAGAAAACTCAGTGAAGACAGGAGTAAGACAAGGCTGTCTGCTTACTATCACCGATGATATTCCTGATTGTGGTGGAGTGAATTATGAGGAAGACTGTAGAGAGCGAGAAGACAGGAATACTTTGAACCGATAAGAATACTCTAGGAGATCTGGATTTCACGGACAATTTATGTCTCATGTCGCACAAACTCGAAGAACTACGGACGAAAACCAATAAGCCGGTAGAAAAAGAAGAAGAGAAGACAGCACTTCAGGTGAACATGTCTGTCTGGATTCAACATAGAACTTGGCACCGAAGTGCAGCAGTTCCAGTTGCCACGTTCCAAATAGGCACACAGGTAGACAAGAAGATGAGTGAAGAGAATCAATACAGCCTGACAAATATAAGAGTGAAACAGAATGGGTAATGGTAGAAAGGAATATGAAAGATTACAGAGACTGAATACATCTGCGCCATTGACAACGATTTTGAGCCATGTCACCTATTGTCTCCAGCCATTGATTCCTAGAGTCCCGAGGGCCCCAACCCGGAAGTCTGCATCTCCCTACCTGACTCAGTTTAACTGTCAAGGATTTCATGGATTGATGAGGCCATGTTTTTGTTTGGCCACCACTGGCTCTTTTCCAACCTGCACCTATATCAGCTAGCAATGCCCGTCGGGGGAGGCGGTGGTTAGGCATGCGCAGCACGTGACCTAGCCATCTCAGTCTATGTAACTTTATAACCTCGTCGATTGATTTTCCCTCTTTGCCCAACACTCTACGCCTAACGTCAACATTACTTACCTTATTAAACCACCTAACGTGAGACAGAGATCGCAGACATCTATGATCGAAAGCAGTCAACCTTTTCATGTCTTCAACGCGTATTGGCCATGTTTCAGAGCCATAGAGAAGGACGGAGCGAACTGATGAGCAGTACACACGTCCCTTGGTTGATAACCGGATGTCACGCCTACGCCAGAGATGGTGTAAGTCAGCGAAAGCAGCTCGAGCTTTTCGGATCCGTGCTGAGATTTCATCGCCAATCAGTCCGTTGGTGCTAATACAACTTCCCAAATAGGTGAAGTGGTCAACATGTTCTATCACTTCACTCCCTATCACTAAGTTAGGAGTTGACGTGGTCCAGTCCTGTAGCAGCATCTTACATTTTGCAGGGGCGAATCGCATGCCAAACATACGAAGATTGCTGCTCAAGGTGTTCAGAAGACTCTGCATTTTGTCAGCATCCTCCCCTAACAGGACTATGTCATCTGCATATTCTAAGTCCATAAGACTATTCCCTGGTAACAAGTCGATTCCTAAGTCGTTACGTTCAGTTAAGGATACTTCCATCAGCATATCTATGATGAAGTTAAACAGAAATGGGGAAAGTGGACATCCCTGTCGGACACCACTGGTTGTTACTAATTCAGATGACAATTCCCCATAAGCCCTTACACGACTACGTGAGTTTGAATAGAGTGCCTTGATTAGTGCAATGTACTTTCTTGGCACTCCCTTCACAGTCAGACATTGCCATAGTACCTTTCGATCCACGGAGTCGAAGGCCGCCTTCAAGTCAAGAAATATGGCAATTGTTGGACGCCGAAAAGTGTGTCTATGTTCTAGAATCTGTCGAAGAGTGAAGATATGATCTATGCACCCTCTACCTGGTCTAAAGCCTGCTTGATTTTCCCTTGTCTGTTCCTCCCGAGTTCTGCTTAGTCTATGCATGATTACTGAGCCTAGGATTTTAGAGACTATGTTCGTTAGGCTGATCCCCCTATGATTATCACACGAGGACTTGTTTCCCTTCTTGAATATCGGTATAATAAGTGACTTACCCCAGTCTGATGGAACTGTCTCTGATTCCCAGACTTTGCCTAGTACCTCAGTTAATCTACAAACTAGTATGTCACCCCCATATTTAAACACCTCCGGAATAATTCCGTCGGGTCCTGCCGCTTTTCAGGTGAACATAGAGAAGACGGAGGTGACGAAGTCAGCCAACCAACAATAACAAGCACGCAAACTAACCATCCAGCTCAGAGAACAAAACCACATCAAAATAACAAGCACCAATCACTATCAACGGAAGAAATTTGAAAGAGGTCACTTCTTCCCTTATCTAGGAAGCATCGTTTCAAGTACTGGAGGAAATGATGAGAATGTCAAAACCAAAATCGGAAAAGCAACGCAGACCTTCTTCACTCTGAAATCAGTTTAAAAATCTTGTGCACTCACCATAAAGAACAAAATTCGGATTTTTAAAACTGATGTTAAGTCACTTTTTCTACGTGGGTCAGAAACTTTGCACTTCTTGAAAAGCATTTTCAACAGGCTTCAGATTTTTTCCAATAGCTGCTTTCGCTCCATACTGAAGTTCAGATAACAAGAAAGAATTAGCAAGAAACTGTGGGAACGAGCCGATTACGAACCTATTGCATAACAAATATTCCGAAGAAAATGTAGATGGACGGGGAGACACACTGAGGAAACTGTTGGGTGACAGGTAGGTTACTAGAACTGTTGTGTAGTGGACTAACAAATAAGCTCGGTAACATCGATAACCATTCAACATCTTTTCGGTTATACACTTCACACAAAACTTGAATTGATAATTTGAAGGCTCACAAAATTAGCAATCAAAGATGCTATTCAACGTTTTTGTTCTACATTATCGGTAGGATTACTGATTAGTTTCATACTGAATGCAGGTCAAATGTAGTTTCTTCTCAATTGTACTTACTTTTCATGACATCCAGCCAATCGATAGTCCATGTGATGCAGAATACTCTTAGCATCTTCACTGATAGATTCAGATTAATGAAATTTTCGTGTATTTGCAAGAGATTATGTAATGTGTAAGCATTCACATCACAGCAGTTACTTGTCTGAGGGGACTATTTTTCAAGACTGTGACTTCAAGTTTGACCCACAACAAATCCATTTTCATAAACCTTAGTGACCAGGACAGGTTTATACGTCATTCGTTCATTTTAAATCCTACAGCCCATATGTATCTACCGAACATTCGTAATTCACCCTCAACTTTTGTGGTAAGATTTCACCATTGAAGATAGTGAATGTAACTTACCTGGCAAATGAACTTAATCAGAACGCAGGTTTTGAGCAGCTAAGTTATTTCGAGAACCTACTATTCAACAAATATGCCGAAGAAAATGGAGATGAATAGGACACACGCTTAGGAAACCATCGGGTGATATCGCTCGCCAGGTCCTCGAGTGGAACGCGAATGAGAAAAGAAAAGTTGGGGGTGTGTCCGAGAGTGAAATGGAGGAGGTCATGCGAGTAGGAGATGCAAGCTTATGGGCATCGTGGTGCCAGATGAAGAGTACAGCAGAGAGCAGGATAAACTAGAGATATGTTTTTGAAGCTTTATGTTTCATTTGAAACCCAAAGGAATAATAAAATCACAAGTGAAAGCATCCAAAAATGGAGTGACTTGGATGTCTCACACAAGGTTTTCATAATATTTGATGCACTGAATAGGCAATTTAAAAACAATTTTGGGTGAAATGTCCTGACATATGTGTGATACGACTCTAGTAGGTGAACTGATCAAATACACCAACTGTTTTACGTGTCCGATGCATTCATCTTATGTCTTCATAGTGTATAAGGATTTCAAAAGTTACCCTGGCCCTAGGAGTGTCGACAGCTGAGTTTAAATGTCAGCTTAGAAGGTAAATGAGTGTATGGTTTAGTGATCATCTGACAATCTAGACATCCACGTAACAACCTTCAGATGGCAAGACGACTTCAATTTACATTTAAGAGAGTCATGACCTGCTGCCCAATATAACAAATTGATGTCACGAATAAATACAACACTGTTCTGCATTCTCTGATGACTTCAGTCACGTAAACAATATCAACATCAGATTTAACATTACCACGTAATGGTACAAGCAGACGTTAGTATCATTCGATTTTGAAACAAAGAACAAATAAGACTATTATTTTAATTGAATTTTAGATTTTCCCGTCGACTGATTGGACCGAAGTGCTCGGTCCCAGATTGACATGTCAGCTTCTTGTGCAGATGCTTTGACGATGTCTGGGTATTTAATTAGAATTTAATTTGTGGATGGTGACAAATTAAATAAGACCACTAGTTTGTGGAATTAACAAGAACAACTAATGCATAAGCTCGACACGTTATCATTCCCTTGCGTTTCGAGTGGAACGTAGGGCTTCAACAACACATCTCCACTTTCTTCCATTTTCTGCCATTCTCTTCATCTAGGTCCACAATTGCCCATAACCTCTCATCTGCTTCAAGTCACGCTAGGACGACCCACTCGTCGCTTCCCATTCGGATTCCACTCAAGGGCCTAGCACGCGATGTGACTCGACTGTTTCCTCAATGTATACCCATCCATCTCCATTTTCTCCTACATATTTGCTGGTTTGTTTACAAAGTTTCTTGTTACTAATTCTTTTTGGCCACTTTATCTTTAGTATGGAGCCAGCGAAGGCAACTGTTGATGAAAGTCTGCAACCTGTTGGGAATGCTTTTCGTGACACGTAATGCAAGTTTCTGGCCCGTATAGAAGGACCGACTTGACATTGGTGTTGGAAATCCGAAGCTTGTTCCTTATGCTGAGTGCAAGATATCCATAGGATATCCAGCCCATTGAAGGTTACGCCGAAACATAAAACCGGTCCATAAATGAGACAGTTGCTAAGATGTATATTTCTGAATAATTCACTATCAGATACACCAAAAATTTAAAGAGTGAATGATAGACAATACCACTGAACCTGCTTATCTCGAATTAAAAACTGAATACTTATTTTATCCAAGCTTCATGTTTTCCACTTTTTTTTACTTTTCGTTATTATGATATACACAACTATGACAATATGAATGAGTGCATTCATCTTTCAGATACATCACAAAATAAACAAATAAATAAATAACGATGCTTCACAAATCAAATTAAAATTGCATCAAGTCAACTGTACAAAAATACTCAACAAAATGCAACTCACTCAAGTTTTAGTAAAATATCATGTATTACAGTAATCGTATTAGGCCATGTTTCTGACCACGAACTACCAGATTTCTCTTCAACATCAAAAGACTCAATCATATTGGTAATACGTTGTAAATTAATCGTAGTTTTCACTGTTTCAGTAGCAGATACTAGCGCTACACGTTTCAAATGATCTGCTTGTAGTACACTAGCTCTAGAATATTCACTAAGATTAAGTAGTTCACATAGTGTTTCTGCGCATACAACACCAGCTATTCCACCACCAATAATAACAAAATCATAATGACTGACAGAATTTAAGGTCATATTTTCCTTGAAAATAAATGAAATGTGTATAAATAGACAGCTAAAACAATAAAAATAGATGAACAATAAGAAGTACACAACGATATAAGTCAAACTGATAAACAGAGAGATTTCCGATTGATCACTTTCAGTAGAAAACATTAATTTGGTCTACTTCCAGTGGTCTAGTACCCCTCTTTCCCTTAGAATATTCTATCATTATTACAAACAATAGTTGTTTACAATTTGAGGAATAATAAACACCATTTTGTTCGTTTTCTCACTTTCGACCAGTTTATGAAAACTTCTGTTAGAACAGGTCTGAAATTCAAGTTAGGGCTTTCACATCATTGAGTACATCAACATACAACGAAAGAAAAGTTGATTTCACACATTTCTATTAATATCAAGAAGATTGACTAAGAAATCTAAATCACTTAATAAGGTGACAAAAGGTAAAATCCAACTACTGGCTATATTAAAGAGTAGCATCGATGATAAATCCCAGTGTGAAAGTACTAATCCGCAGTACACCTCCAATACTGAAATGCTTTTGAATCATTACTGATTCTCTGTTTCACCTTGCTTAAGATCTTCTACTAGCTTACAGGTTTCTTATTGTTTTCAAAGCATTGGCAGCAACTTAAACATACCAAACAGAACTCTCCAACCCTCTTTAACTGTTGAATGCCGTATTCATTCGGATATAACATGCTGTTCAGCACACAAACATCCTGGCAAAGGAAGTATTTTTTCCAAACCCCATATACAGCCTAAATTGTATTGTTTTACTAGATATCCCCCATCCATTGTAACACTTCTGCATCTAGTGCGTTTGGATATTAAGTAGCCAAAGTTTATGTATTCGAAAGTAAAAAACAGTTCTCCCGTTAGCACATTATTCTACTGAGTGGTCATACAACAATTAGAGCTGTGAAGACTCAGTGCACAAACACTTACTGACCAGTTTTCTAGGCGCTAAGAACAGATTAAGGCAAGCCTTATTAAACCTGATCTTTTAGTAGTGCTTTTTATGGGAAAGAGATCAACATCAATGTAGCCTAGTGAATTTAAACAGAAAAAAAGTAGTGACTATTCGCTAAAGCTCAACCTCTACTCAATAAAAGCTTTAAGTAAACCTAATTTATACAACCAAGTAAATACGTATAAAAACTTAGTAGTGATCAGAACCGTTGTTAAATAACTTGAGATATTCACCCGCTTATTCATTAGGCGACTAACCAGACTAATGAGGCATTATTCCACTTCTAGAAAGCACAAACACCACATAGTTTGAAGATCGAAAAAACAAGTGAAACGATGAGTAGGTTAACCTGTATCACTTTCGGAAACGCTAGACGTCTGTCGAAAGTTGGTGCTCTTTCTGGAGTGCGGCGTTTATCCAAGTAACTACTAACAGCATCGCAATGTTTAGGGAGAAAACAAAAGTCTCGAATACATTTTAAAGAACAAGCTGAACAATTACCGTAAAATGACTGATCTGCTCATTTAGATATTTTTTCACTTCAAAAAGTGATGTGTAAATAAGTGTTAAGACAAATTTGTAGTCTTAGATACTGCTAGTTATCCAATATATGTTACACTAAATTCCTTCCAGTCGGTTTAAACAAATTAAGTGAGCATTGACATTTAATTATCTCTTTCTAATAGTAAACACCAAATCAGCCTTTATTTACTTGTACTCTATCAACATTTATTTTCATTCCTTGGTTGTTTTTCTTTCCTTGTCTTTTTTGCGATAATGAGAAATATGGCTAAATCATTTCATGTACTGTATTAAGGGACTACACTAGTCTATATATCTAGAGTTCACATTTGTAGACCATTAGTGTATGCAAATGATACGAACAAGATTTTACTACCAAAGACTACACACTAAGATACAGTAACATATTAGAAACAGTGAGACTACAGTTTTCATTTTCACACTAAAATAGTGTCACCCTTAAAGTGGAAATAGATGAATATAGGACGAAGCTTCATTTACAAAAATTCACTTCAAACGGTCTCACACACTACAATTGTCATTATGCATAAAACCCATTCCGTTTTTATTTTGTATTATTTTTTATTTTATTTTTATTTATATAGCAATAAATAGTGTTGATATACAGTTGGTTTCAGATACACTAAACCAAAACGACAATAGATTTTGTATTCAGATTAAAAGAGATCAAGAAAACCAGATCTCACGGTCTAGTTTCATTATTAAAATGTACATATTATTCATCGCTATACTCTGTAACGTATTAGTTATCCATGACACTTGTTTTCAATAAAAGAAGCACTAATTCGCTAAACCTACAAAAGATATGCAGTGAATGAAGGTACGCATTTCTAATAACACACAAAATTTCCACACAATGAAATACAAACTGCGTTTTGTCTTTGATGCCCAATGATCTCCCCGAAGGCAAAGTTCTTGGGTAAAAAAACCACCGAATCACTGAATAAAAGACATCTACTATGATTAGTGAGCTATGACTTTAACCATCCCTAAACTTTCAACCAATAAACTCCTAAAATACAACATAAAACCTTTATTAGGATAAAACAATGAATCATATCATAAAATTTCGGAACTGTAAGATTGTATACAAACATTACAGCCCTGAATAAAGAAAACCATTCATACAAATTGTATATTGTTTAATTACATGATAAAATAAACACCTTAAAAAGTGTACAATGTAAAGTTAGAAAGATGTGAAAAAGAACTGGAAGTTTAAAGATGTATGGTCCTCGAGCGACCACCGTTATGGGATTTCCCAACACCACTTTCGAGACAAGACATACGCATATCAATGTTACGTATCATTTCTGTGGCTCGTTCAACTTTGTAGTTAATAAGGCTTCGATAAAATAAAACAGCGAAGATCATGAAAAGGAGTACAGCAGGTAAAACAACAGTTGTTCCAGCTATAGCAGACAGACGACTAACAAACCAAAATTTAACCCAACATGCTAGAATTACTACAGCTAAAAACAAAATAATCCCAACAACAGTACTGAATATCCATGCAACTTCAACAAATCTGTGGAGGAAAGTGAGCAAGCAACATATAAACAAACGACAGCTTACGTTCGTAATCGATTGTGTGGTGCTTCTTCAGTCATAGAACCATCTCTAGGAACCGTGTACGAATCAATGTGTGGCAGAATACAAGTACTTATCATCACAGCCATTATATGCACAACCACAAGAAGACATGCAAGAGTTGTGAAAGCAACCAGTAATGCTTCAGGCGGCCTTTCTACACCAACAACAACCTACACCATTTTTCTCTAGTTATTGTGATAAAGTAACCTCTAATTCGATAACAGCGACCATAGCAAATCCTGCCAATAATGCTGACACTCGACTTGTTGCCTTCAGTTTTGCTCGACTCAGCTGAAAATGTCTCCGTGCTAATAAATATGAGTCTGAGAGGAATGGAGATGTGACAGCGTTTAACGAACTCATTGAAAGGCCTAACAATAAAAAGAAACAAATTACGTATGAGATATTCATAAAGAATCTTAAACAAAATTCTTGTTACACTGCGTAAGTTTGTGTGTGAAGCTTATTTTTCGCACAGTTTAGATCTTCGATACAGTTTTACAGTAAACTGAAACTCATACGCCTCTCGCTCCCACTGTGATTACTATCGACATTTGTGATAAATCCGATATTTGTAATCAAAGGTCAACCCACTGGGAAACCTAAGATATCCTAATACACGAAACTGTGTAATCAATATCTTAAAAATAGTTAACAGTATAAACAGGAAACTAGTTTTGTCGTGTTCACTCCGGTGAGCCATCACTATTACTAGTGAGTGCTGTCATCATCTCATTGAGAATCCCCACTGAAGGCCTTGCTCAAACCAAAAAATAGAAACGAGCTTGTGTGGTAATATAGAAAAAAGTACCAACACAGGACCAAACATTACTGAATAGTATGACTGAAGATCGCAGTGACAAAAGAATAAAAGACAGGAAGAATATAGTAATAAGACTTTCATTTGCATACAACTACAGTAACATTCTTTATAAAATAAGAAAGTGACCCAGTAATACGACTAGAAGATGAGTATTATAACAACCACTTTCAGTGAGCAATAGGTTCGTGTTTAAATTTTTGAACTATTCTGACGAAGTCACCCAAGGTCCACTGTTTCTTTCTTTAGTTCAAATAACACCTTTGTTATTAAAAAGTGTTCTTCTATTTCTCCGTACATCGGATTAATTAATTATCAAAACCAGATGAACAGGATTATCTCTTACTTCCAAGGTATAGCTGGTATCTATAAAAGGCTGGATGTGCTGGCATTTCGGATGTAAGGAAACATTTAGGATGAATAGTCCAACTTAGTTGATAAAAGTTGATAAATTTTACCGCTCAGGAAACATAAAGAGTAAAAAATGTTTAGTGAGAGGACAGGCTTAATAATGGACGACCTAGCTGAAATACTGATGATAAACACAAACGGGCGAAACGTTTCTTTAGCTTTTTGACTCAGTCAAAACGTTAACTAGTGATATAAAACTTGGAAATGTGGAAAGACATAGTGTTTACTTGCTTATCAGATCAGATTCCAACACGATCTTGGTATTATCAAACCCATCACAGACAAGGGGCAACAGCAATCACCACTCATAATATGTACAGAATTTACCAAAAGACCAACTCTGTAATAGATCAATCTGCACACCTCAAATCAAGGGTAGGTCTCGAGACCAGAGAAGATGTAATACTGAGCATTATTCATTCTTAGAGGATAAGGTATCGATATCTGAGATTTATACCTAGAAGACCGTATCAAAAGACAGTCACATGAACTGGAACTAAGTGTATGGCACCGTAATGGAGAGAATGACTTTGAAAACCCCAGCCTACACCTGAAGCCGTAGACAATGGAATTAGCTTATAAAAATTCACTGTGCGCAGAGTAGATAGATTAAGCCGCAGATGCAGCAAAGTAGTGATCTAACTCAGCTTTGCGTAGCGTAGAAGCACTCGTTCATAGAAGTGATATGAACTTATACGCTGCATATCAAGATGCGTGCAAGACACTGACCTGTGATATACCGTAATCCCAACTGGACAGAGGGCAACTTTCTCACAGAGCAATTAGGCTCATGGACATCACGGAGTGGGTCTCTAACAGTAGATGACTTCAACGCAATCAATAGAAAGAATCTGACGGAACTGATGGAATATACCTTTGAACATATACTGGTAGAATCTTCCATCTTCGTGGTTCTAGTGCAGAACGTCAAGAAACCTACCTGTCATAATTCTCAGCACACCTCTTCAACTTTGGACTTGATTTTCTCGACAGTGAGAATACGGACTTCATGCAACATCTCCCATTCCTAAGAAATATGACCACATTGTGCTTAGGTCCATTGTTGCTATAGCACTCCGTGGAAAAAGCCAGCTCAAACAAGTGTTGAAAGTCAAAATAAATGTTATCCCTTTTGCATCTTTACCTGAGAATTAGACCAGAAATCTCAAACGTCATGTGAAAGCTGAATGAAGTCAGACTAAGCTACTATCCAGCCCCTAGTGATTTAAATCTACACTCTATGGACTGTCTTCAAGGGTTGAAAGTATTACCCTTCCCTTCCATAGACATATCACTGTAAATACAAGTGCTTGAACGTATTTGTCACCCTCGGGATTTTACAGGTGAGGTAGCCGTATATTGCAGGTGGAAACAAAGCCACTGAAAGAATTTTTTAATCCCGGATGAGATTCTAAATCTATCTGACTCAAATAGCAATGATATGACAAGGAATGTTTATACGTGAACCTGAGAGACAATACGTCGTACGTAGGCTCCGAACTTACCAACGGCAAGATGAAGGGGGGAAGTTAAAATATAACAGCCACTACCAAGTGCCTCCTAATTAACCTTGGACAACTAATCACAGTGAAGCGACACTAATCTGGTAGGTTTGTTAATTGAATGTACTCAAATGCATAGACAGCCTTGTTACTGCGTAAGTCCTTTAACTATGTTCTTCAGCGAAGCATAATAGATAATTCTATATCTAGACAAAGCTGAGAAACTCGATCAAGACAGAACTATGGACGTAATGTATGTATGCCATTCGCGATAAATAATGTGACTGACTGCTTACGCGTCATTCTAATGGTTCTTCAGTCGAATTATTGGTGGCTGCTATAGTTTAAGTTTCCCAAAGAGAGGCAGCTGACGAGCATATACATCACTAGTAAAAGATTAACAAAGGCTCCAAGTTTTCTATACTCAGTCAGATATCTCAATTGATATATACCCAGCTAGCATTGTCTCCGGGCACACTGCAGAACGTGGGACAATGACCCGAAGCCTGCCCCAAACATTCTGCAGTGTGCCCAAAGTCAATGCCAGCTGGGATACAAGCATGATATGAAGCATGTATATGCATATATGAATAGACAAGCGACAGTTTTTACAAGAGATGCACGACACGAACACTGTTTGGACCATCTGTGGACAACCGAACACTGGTCACAATAACAAAGATTCGGTACTTCTAGTGAGAAACGCTGTCCCTTTAATATTCACTTCAGTTGTTCATCCAATAACATCCAATATCCTGATTACGAGCTAGTATAAACCAGTGATTTCTTTGAGCTCGCTTCTTGATTGTGAGGCAGAGGTTCCAGATCTTCGGTGAGCTTCTGCGTAGTAAGTCCCGCCACTCGACTGCTTTAGCTCTGGTAGACTCCAAGAAGAGTGGTGCGAGGATTGGTCAAGATGTGGTTTGTAGTATGCAGTATGTTAGGACTGTATTGCTACCGTGAATGGAGTTTGACCTAACTCCCGTTGGTCATTCGGTGTAGTCATAAAAGCAGAATAGTAATAATAATAATAATAGGTTGTATTGTAGATAATATAGGTTGAGATAAGTGGAATAATAAAGGTGACCTAGGGAAAAGATAGAGTGAGAGAAGGCAGATCAGGTCGTGGGGATTTAGTTTGTACGCTTATTCATTGACAATGTGGTTTTAAGTTTTATGAAGATAAGCCATTGAGACACAAACCTTGCATTTCTGCATGAATGTCCAGCTTCCGCTTAAAAATCTCCAGAGATGGCGCTGTAGTCACGGCCGCCGGTAAAGCGTTCCAGAGGCGGCAAACACGAAGCGAAAAGAAATGTGATCGCACTCGAGTCTCTGGTGTGCTATCCTTAGCGGGTTACCTCGTGGAAGCCTATAATCACTTAATGGCGGGATGCTTTTATTTGGGTGGGCCTGGTCATCTGTCACATAAGAGCTAATAGACAATAAAAACCTTGTAGTTCCACATAAAGTATAACCAAATAATAATTCACTCCAAAATAACAGAACTCACAAGTACCAATTACAGGAAATAATAAATAATACAACTACCAATCCACCGAGACAGCAATGGACAGCGATAGACGATAGTGGTAGCCGTAATTTTGAGTGCCCGCGAGTGAGATAAACAAGTGATCTACTCGCTTGTGATTGGCCAATTTGTCATTCGAGTTGAGGTAATTTCAAACATCATTTAGCTGCTTGGTTGGGTTCTCAATTTCCAGAAGCGTTTTATGAAGTCGGACAGATAACTGACAACACAACCTATTACAGCCCAGGAGAGAAATGATGCACCAGTGGATTTATTTGCTGAGTTCGACGAATTCATGCCGTATCAAAATGTAAGGGCTTCTCAGGAGTGTCAAGAATGCAAACAATGTTCTGAAGAGGTAATAACTTCAAGCAACTTCAATTATCCCTTAACCATTATTTTCAGATATCCTTAAATATGTATAATATACACAGTGGTCTGGTCAATCATGATAAAAACGGTATGGTTGATGCAGCATATTTATTATTATTATTTATTATTGTATCCTTTAGTTCCTAGAGGAACATAGGGCTTCAGCTGCGCACCTCCATTGACTTCGGTTTTCTGACAACTTTTTCACCCTGCTCCAGGTCTGCCCACATGCTTTCATCTCCTCTTCACATGACCTCCTCCAAGTCACCCTTGGACGACCAACTCGCCGCCTCCCTTTCCGGTTCCACTCGAGGGCTTGTCTAGTGATGTCACTTGATGGTTTCCTCAGCGTATGGCCAATCCATCTCCATTTCTTTCTGCCTATTTGTTTCACAATCGGTTCCTGATTGGTTCGCTCCCAGAGATCCCTGTTGCTGATCTTTTCTGGCCATCTGATCTTGAGTATTGAGCGGAGACAGTTGTTAATGAAGGTTTGAAGTTTGTTTGAGATGCTCTTTATGACTCGCCAAGTCTCTGATCCGTATAGTAGCACTGACTTCACATTGGAGTTGAAAATCCGGATCTTATTTTTGATGCTGAGTGCTGTTGACCTCCACACAGATTTGAGAGTAATGAAAGCTTGTCTTGCTTTTCCGATTCTGGCTTTGATGTCTTCGTCAGTTCCGCCTGTAGTTGAGACGATGCTTCCCAGGTAGGTGAAGGAGGTTGTTTCTTTCAGGTTCTTCCCATTTATGCTTATTGTGGTCTGTTGTTGCTGTTGATGTTGGCAAGGAATCTTCATCATCTCTGTTTTATCTATGTTCACGTGAAGTCCTATCTTTGATGCTTCTTCTGCCAACTTGTTACTTTTCATTTGCATATCTTCCAGTTTATGGGAAATCAGACATATATCATCGGCGAAATCCAGATCCTCCAAGTCTTTTGTGTCAGTCCATTTTATGCCTGTTCCCTCGTTGGTTGCCGTTGTCTGTCGCATTATCCAATCAATTGCAATCAGGAAGATCATTGGTGATAGTAGACAGCCTTGCCTCACTCCCGTCCTCACTTCGAAGGCTTCCGTAAGTTTCCCGTTGTGGATTACTTGGCATGCAGCATTGTCGTATAACTGTTGGATGAGGTGTATAATTGTCAATGGGACCCCGTAGTAGCGAAGTAGTTTCCAAATGACCTCTCGATCGACGCTGTCGAAGGCCTTTTCAAAGTCGATGAAGTTGAGATAGAGAGGTGACTGCCATTCCAAGCTTTGTTCAATGATGATCCGTAGAGTGGCGATTTGATCAATACATGATTTGTTTCTCCTGAATCCAGCCTGTTCCGGACGAAGTTTTTCATCTAGGGCTTGTTTGATTCTCTCCAGGATGATGCGACTTAGTATCTTGCTTGGAATGGACAGAAGCATAATTCCACGCCAGTTTTTACATTGACTTAAGTCTCCTTTCTTTGGAAGTTTGAATAAGTAACTGTTCTTCCAATCCTCGGGTACTTTGCCCTCTTTCCACACCTTCTCCAGTAATGGTGTCATCAAGTCCGCTGTTGTCTCTGGGTCTATTTTCAAAGCCTCTGCTGGGATTCCATCTGGTCCCGGTGTTTTCCCAGTTATACGTAATATACGTATACGTAATATAATCAAATTTATCCTACCTGTGGCTGGCCGAGTAATAGGCCGCCTTTTTGTGCGTCGGTAGCACACCGGTTAGGACGCTCGCCGACCATGCATATGGTCCGGCGTTTGATCCCCGGCCGATGCACTCCGTGAGTCAGTAGCACAGCGATAGAACGCTCGTCAACCACTCATGTTGTCCGAGGTACCTCGGACAACATGAGTGGTTGAACGTTCGATCCGCGGTCTGAGCATATCTTTTGCGCGTCGGTGGCACAGTGCTTAGGACTCTCAGTAACTATGCACATGGTTGGAGTTCCGATCCCCTGCCGACGCACACTAGATATCTATGGTCGGCCTGGAAAATTTGGGCTACCGATATCACATACTGACAATTCCATACTTGTACCGAAAATACGGTGTGGAATCAAGCTGTAATCAAATTAAAAAGTTATACTTATGTATATATACATTTCGGGGCACGCCTAGGGGCACCCTCCCACGCGAGCTGATGCGCCCGAAATTTTTACCCCAAAAAATCTGCAGTTCGCCCGAAAATAACGCTACATATATGTAGGTATACCTAGATATACGGGCGTTGATATGGCATATCACCTATTTGAAGTGGCGCCTCTGGCTCAAGCTTAACGGCATTTGCGCGGCTTCGTTGATTCGAGTTGTTGTAAGGCATGGTAAGTTCAGCGGTTTTCTAATGTTCAAACTATGCTTGTCTACTTTCAGGTTGGCTACGAAGTATGCAGGGATTGGTTACCCAAGACGAGGCAACGGATGACCAATAGGAGTGCCCCTTCCCTCTTACCTAATTGTATTGCGATTGGTTGTAAATATGATACTTGACCTTGAGTCTTCGTTCTTACTAGCACGCAGCACTTCTGTGATCACACTGCTAACGTGCGCTTTGCTCTCTGTTTTAGATCATTGCTTGACGAGTCGGATTACATTGTAGCTAGTCGTCCAGGCAAACGCAGTAGACGCTATTTCGGTGCTTATTTCGCTCTATTTAGGTGAATTTATATGATTCAGATGGTAAGGATAGAAGGCTCTTGTGGCCTGTGTTAATCCTTGCTAAGTATATCTCTGCAGAGATCTAACTTCTCTTTGAAAGCGTTCACCGATGGAGCTGATACTACTGAATCAGGTAAGGAGTTCCAATCGTTGACCACTCTGTAAGCGAATCTAAATTCTGCACGTATTTTAATCGTCCTCGGTTTGAGCACCTTTTTGCGGTGACCCCGTAAATGTATCCTAGAAGGGGAGAAAAGGTTAAGAAGGTCAGTTCCTAAATCACCCTTAAGTATACGGTATGCTAAAATTAAGTCGCCTCTCTTCCTTCGGTATGATAACAGGAACAGATTTAAATGCTCCATCCTCTTATAAGGAAGGTGTGAGATACCACTAACTAATTTTGTTCCTACTCTCTGTACTCTTTCCAAAATATGTGCCTCCTTTTTGAAGCATGCACTCGTCGCTTGTATGCAGTATTCTAGATGAGGCCTGACATATGTTGCGTAGAGTATTTGGAACATGCCCTCGTCTAATCTTTTGAAAGTCCTTCGAATTGCCCATAGCATTCGAAAAGCTTTAGCTGCGGCTGCATTGCAATTTGCAGTTATCTTCAAATCATTGCTGACAATGATTCCTAGGTCCTTCTGTTCGTTAACATCGGGTAGTTCTGCGTCCCCTAGGGAGTACGACGCATAAGACTTCTGATCTAAGTGCATTACCGCGCTTTTCCTAGCATTCATTTCCAAACTCCATAGGCTTGACCACTCAGCTAATTTATCTAAATCAGTTTGTAGGGCCGACCTATCCTCGTTATCATTTACAGTTTTCCATATCTTAATGTCATCTGCAAATAATAATGATGAAGAAAGAATCCCTGGTAATTCGTTAACGTATAATAGGAATAGCAAGGGACCTAATACAGTTCCCTGGGGCACTCCACTGGATACTGCTTTCCATCCTGATAGTACACCGTTAACTCTAACCTTCTGCCTTCTATCCATTAAGTAATCTCTAAACCACTCACATAGGCATTGGTCTAGTCCGAAACCTTTCAGTTTACTAAGGAGACCTAAGTGGGATACTTTGTCGAACGCCTTGCTAAGATCAATAAAAACCACGTCCAACAGATGGTCCCTATCTCTGGCCTCAACCCAGTCTTCCCTAGCCAAAAGTAGGTTTGTCAAGCAGGATCGTCCTGGTCGGAAATCATGCTGTTCCACAGCCAACAAGCCATGTGTTTCAACATAAGCTAACAGTTGATCCCTTATAATAGTTTCCAATACCTTTGCAATAATGCATGTCAGACTTACCGGCCTGTAGTTAGATACCAATTGCCTATCCCCGTCCTTGAAGATAGGGATTATAATGTCTGTCTGTTTTCGACATAGAACTTTGCACAAATGTGCGGAAGTTCAAGTCGCCACATTCCGTGTAGCACGCGAAGCAAGAGAAGAAAGTACAAGAAAAGCATAATAGAAACAGTGAGCAGAGGTGTGAGACAAAGGAGTAATAAAGAAATACAAAACAGTTTCATTGAAGATCATAAGTCACAGGGAGTGGATGCATCTGCGCCACTGAGAACGGTTTTGAGCCATGTCACCAATTGTTTCCAACCATAGATTTTTACCGTCCCGAGGACCCCAGCCTGGAAGTCTACACCTTTCTACGTGGCTTAGACCAACTGTTGTGGATTTCATTGACTGATGCCAAGTTTTTGTTTGACCGCCGCTAGCTTTTTTCCAGCCTGACCCTATATCCGCTAACATAGAGCGTCGAGGGAGACGATGGCTTGGCATACGTAACACATGTCCTAACCATCTCAGTCTTTGTAGCTTCACGACTTCGTCGATTGACTTCCCCTGTTTACCTAGAACTCTACACCTAACCTCCATGTTGCTCACCTTATTATGCCACTTTACACGGGAAATAGAACGCAGGCATCTATGATCAAAGACAGCTAGTCTTTTCATGTCTTCCATTCTCAGTGGCCAGGTCTCACAACCATAAAGGAGGACGGAGCGGACTGATGAGCAGTACACCCACCCTTTGGTCGATAGTCGAACATCTCGTCTACGCCAGAGTCGGCGTAAACTAACAAATGCGAAACGAGCCCCTTGTATTCGTGCTGAGATTTCGTCAGAGATCAGCCCGTTGGGGCTGATGGTACTTCCTAAATAAGTGAAGCGGTCAACGTGCTCTACCACTTCCCTTCCTATTTCTAAACTAGGAGGCAGTGTAGTCCAGTTCTGTAGCATCATCTTACATTTGGCGGGAGCGAATCGCATGCCAAACATTCGTAGATTGCGGCTCAAGGTGTTTAGAAGACTCTGCATTTCGTCAGCGTCTTCGCCTAGAAGGACTATATCGTCTGCATATTCCAAGTCAACGAGATTATTCCCCGGTAGCAAGTCAATCCCTGAGTCGCTGAAGTCACCTAGGGTTAAGTCCATTAACACATCTATGATGAAATTGAATAGAAAAGGAGATAATGGGCATCCTTGACGGACACCACTGGTCGTCATCAGTTCAGATGACAGCTCGCCGTAAGCCCTCACCTGGCTGTATGAGTACGAGTAGAGTTCCTTAATCAGTGCAATATATTTTCTTGGAATTCCCTTTACAGCCAAGCATCTCCAGAGAACTTCCCGATCGACAGAGTCGAATGCATCCTTCCAGTCCCTGGGTAGCTTAGCCTGCGTCAGAGACATTTGGAAAATCTCCGTGAGCGGAATATATATTATATCCGCCAAGGAAATTAACAGCTTAGGGTGAAGTTCATCTTGCTCAGGTGATTTACCTGGCTTCAGTTTAGACAGTAGTTTGAGAACCTTTGTGTGCTCTACCACAATTGAGGGCATCTGAGTGGCGATGGCAGTGACCTCGCCATATCCCTGGGTGGTACTATCAGACGAGAAGACGTCACAGAAGTATTCAGAGAGGTTTTCAGCCCTTCCTTCGTCTGACTCAGCCGCTTCTCCACTAATGGTTATGAGTGACGGCATACCACTGCTAGTTTTAGTCCTACGTTTAATATACGAGTAAAACCTTTTTGGGTAATGAACGCAATCTAGTACTAATCGTCTCCCGTACTCTATACGACTCTTGTTAATCGCATACTTGCAGAGATTTCGAATTCTGCGGTAGTCTTTCTGGAAATTTTCCCCTTCTGTCATAATAAATTGGTCCCATAAGTTCTTTCGCCGTCTTAATAGCCTCCTTATTTCACTAGTGATCCAAGATGGCTTATGCGATAGTTTTCGAGGAGTGTACCAAGGTACAAGAGGTGAAGTGACACGATCCAGTGTATTCCTAAATCCTACCCAGGCTTCCTCGACAGTCCGACTTCCATCAACTAACCAGTCAACCGCAGTTGCTGCGTTCCGGATTCCTTGTATATCCGCTTTCCAAATGTTTGGACTAGCAGATTTTGACCTGTATATGAGAGAATGAATCCTAAACGTAAAAGCAATGACTGTGTGGTCACTGCTGCCAAGCGGCGGAAGGCACCTAATGTTATCAACGTCCTCCTTCTGGTGTGCCAATACCAAGTCTAGAGTAGATGGATCATGTTCAGGGTGATACCGTGTTGGCGCATGCATATGTTGCACGAGTGCACATTCAAACACTGTCAATGTGAGCTCCCTATTGAAACAGGTATACAAACTAGTGGAGTTTAATTCCCCCCAATAAATATGTGGAGCGTTAAAGTCGCCAACAATCAGACACCTGTTTCTACTACCCCACGCCCTCAAGTGATTTAGAACGAAGTCATCAGCTTGGCTAGCAGGACTTCTGTAAATAACTCCGATCGTTAAAGTGCCTTTGTTTAAGTTAATGATGCAACTTGCGGCTTCACTGGTGCCGCTGTCATGAGCTTCTGACAACGTTGACCTGATCCCTATGTCATCCCGGATGTATAGAGCAACTTATGTAATCGCACATTAATATAAACTTTCATTAATTCTTACTGTGCTAATTCGTTAGTGATTATATTAGCAGTTATATTCATGTGAACCCTTGTTTTCTTTTTTAGCTAATCTGTAGTTCTTGTGACCTCGTAGAATCCGTTGCTGAAGAAAGTGGTATTCAGTACCGCTGATTTTGTATTCTGTGTTGAATCACTAATAAATATATTCCCTATACCTCAAATAGACATTCTACTTGTTAATAGTCACTACTAACCTTATAGAATGTTGTTAGCTACGGAGTTAGGGAGGTTAGGGTCATGTGTTGTATTGAGTAATGCGTTTAGAAGATACGTCTGCCCCTGAGGTATATTGTCGTCAATATGGAGTACATTCTCGTTCTCGCGGTGAATCTGTTAACAGCTATTATTATCAGTACCTATATTTTGCAAGGATGGTGTATAACGAAACGTACTAATTCAGTAGTCAAAGGTTAAACTATCCGTTAAAATTGAAACAGGTGTTTGTGTAAGGCAAAACTGATTAATGAAAGGTTGAAACATCACGTAGGTGATAAAGTTTATAGCATCGTTTACATGCGATTAGTTAAGGTTATTTAATTAGAAGTGATGGCATCTTGTTGATGGTTTAAGGGATGTTTGGTCTGATAGGAAATAGGTGGGACATTGTAACTGAAAAACAGTATAACCAGATAGGCAACATCAACTGGTCAGTATAATCATATTTTGAAGTAAAACACGATCGGGCAAAGTATTTCAAAGACAGGAGTAGAGCAGTCTTCTGGAACTATTAATTTAGTAAGCAATTAAATTTGTCTTTGAATTAAGACTGAAAGTAAACGGCATATTGGAAGGCTAAATGATTATCATTATTCGATTTCGTTAGAATAAGTATCCGAGCATTGTTTCACTCATTATTCTGTCTGTAGAATAGCTTAGTAACATGGCGTTTACTTTCGGATCCAAATTATTAAGTAAAGGTTAATATCCCTAAGGGTTTCTTCATACAAAGATTAGATTGTCGCCAGAGTAAGTAAATACGTTCATATCTAGAAAATACTTAGGTTTGGAGTTGGTTTTTCCACTACCACAACACCAAGGGACCCCCTAATTAGTCACAAAGTAAAACTAGATCTGTCAAAGAGAGTCCGCTCCTGACTTCTAGGTTTCGTGAAGGTAGAGCTATATCCATAGGTTAATAGGATTAGACGCATGATGTCAATTCGAAACTAGGTAACTACGTATCGCAGCTACAGAAAACACCATGTTACAATCTATTCCTTCAATCAGTGTGACATCAGTAGAGACTAGAGAAGGAACACCACTGGTTTTCACAAAATCCATTTGTGTTCCTTAATATAATGTACTTTCCGTAATTATAGGCAAACTAGGAAATGCACCAAGTCATCACATATATACGAACAATAATTGAAAGTATAAGGTAGGGTAGATTTAAAGGAATGCCTACTCGATATGGCCCAGAGTTCATGTGAAGTGATACATGCCTACATCTGTAGGTGGGTGTTTAAGGTATCGCATTTCGTCAGCCCTTCCTCTAAGTGACTCACTGGGTCGCCTCCGTATTTAGCAAAGGGCGTTGATATGGCACATCCCCTGTTTGAAGTAGCGCCAACAGCTTTACCTTGTGGACATTTGCGCGACCTAGTTGATTTTAGCTTGGCTGATTCGTTTCGCTTGATATAGGTAGCTGCATTTGACTTGATTCTGGTTTTTATTTGGCTTGAACTGTGTTGATTTTGTTAAGAATAGTCGTCAAAAGCTGTCTCTAAGCCTGAAGGCCTTTATCGTGCAGGAGGATGCTTGAGAATTTGTTCCATTCAAAAATTATAGGGTGCACCTAAAATCCTTGGTGTTAACTCCTGAAAATTCCATGCTGTAAATTGTTATTGTTGTGGAATAAAGTGATTATTATTATTATTATTATTTGTGGCGTGTCAATGTTTTCTGCAGAGTTTCGTTTTATCACTTGTGTCCATATTTTTTGTTCACGAGTGTTTCAATAAATGTTTGTGGCTACAGTCGGGAACTTCCCGAAACGGTAATTTTGGTAAGAAATTCTGCTACAGTTTCCAAGTCAATGTCACTTTCAAGTTTTTAATTTTCTTCTGTTAGCGATTTGTGAATTTTTAATTCAAAAGCTTCTGTTTTCATTTACGGTGATACCCAATGAACGCATTGGCACCTGAAATCAATGGCAACCAACCTGCACTTCCTATATCAGTGGACATCAAAAAATATTTTGACGGAGTTATGTTCAGTCACCGGTATACCAGTTGGGTTCAAGTAGGAGATGCCCTAACTCAGCTAGAATCAGTACGATATATAATAATAAGGCATAATAAGGCAAAGCGGTCAGGTGGTTGAATACGTAGATTCGAATACAGGGATAACTGGCGGAATTTGCTTTGCCCTGAATTCACAGGTCCAGTTATATCGGAAATATGGGGAGATGGTGTGTATTGACTCAACATAAAATACCATTAAGGACGGGTAGGTTATGCGTGAAACGGTTGACATATCTTGATCAGATATTCTCTGTTTCAGTTGGTGGTAACAGACAATATGGGTCATAGGAGGCATGTTTTTTGGCATGGACAAGACGAGAAAGGGCAAGTGATGTAGCTTGGATCTTGGAAGAATTCAAAAGAATAATGCAGGATACGTCCATTACAACGGTCAGCTGTGAGATATCCGCCGTGCGTAATAGTCCAATTCAGGCGAAAATCGTCATCTGTGCATTTCATGTAGCAGGTAGGCAAGGGGAAGTTAATTAATACTTGATACATTTAGACTCGAAATCCTTTTGTACGCAGTTTTTTCTCTCGTCTTGTTAAAGCTGCAACACCTGAAAGGTAAATGCATTGATTACTAACCATTTAGATTTCATCACTACCTTAGCGTCATTCGGACGGTTGATCGCAGGGTATGGAATTATGTCAGGCATTACTGGGTGCCTAAGAAAGAGACGTGGTTTGCTGCATGTATGCCGAATACTCTATTGCTGATTAATAGTAACAACAATAGGGTTGAAAGCTCTCACAGTCACCTAAAAGGATATCTCCACAGAAGAGATCCCCTACACGTATGTATGTACAAGACGTATAAATGGTGTGTACACACAGAGAAGCGTCGGAGTGTTGGAGCCATCGTCGAAAATTGTCGGATTCATAAGTACCACGCACCAGAACCAGTTATGCCGATATTACGAAACTTCACTCCTTATGCCGCTAAATTAATTGCCAAGGACTATAGCCGCAATCGTCGAATGAGCATAGAGTTGTATACTGATGATATGGCTATCATAAATGACGACATATACCTGCACCAAGTGGATTACACCAATTCAACTCGTACCTGCAGAACTTTTAGGGCACAAAGAATACCTTGCCGGCATATGCTGCTGTGTCACACTCAAATTCCTCAGTTTACAGGTTAATCAAACTCTTACTAACATTTAAACTAATACTTTTAGTTGACAAAGTACTTCGACTGTGTCGCAGATGGTTTCGGCGGGATCCTTTACTACCAAGTAGTGTGCCGTGTAAAAGTTCAATAAAGAAACCCTGCATGAAGATACTGCAACTTCGCCGGCAATTGAACAGAAGCTTCGCAGTTATGCAGGATAATTATAGTGATGAATACACTATCAGTGCACTGCGCGCAACGCTGAATTACTTTCGGAATTTCCTTGTCTGAAAATGGAGGATGTCAATAACTGCAAATATACCTTAACTTCTAAACTGTATACGCCTTCTGTTTCACCGTTTCATGTGACAAAGGTTTAAGAGTCATTTGCGAATATAGTAGAAAGTATTTTATAGAGCGCAAGTAGAAGTGAGTACTAGGCGGAATTTTAAGTACTAAGTATGAGAAGTAATACAATAAGGCAAATTTCTTTCTTATAATTACGCAATGAAAAAATAATGAAAAGTTTTTGTAATTAACACTGTATTTACTATGTAGGTAATGTTATTGCAAGTATACGTCGCTGTAACGTGTCAAGTCTTGTGTATCGCTGAATCAGTAATATAAACACCAACTGTAGCGTTATCCAGTCAGTAAAATTTCGACGTTTCGGACGACAAACTTTGCGGAAGGTAGATGAAATTAAAGACTGCTTCCAGACGATGCGTACAACGGCATCTTAGGCAATGTGTACGAAGACAAAAATAAGATAATTAGAAGACAAGTTAAAATGCATAGGCCAATAAGTCAAGTACTGTTTTGGAATAGAGGAAATTACTAGTATTATTACAAAGTCTTCCACTCACTTCATTTCTTTCGATTCCCACCATTTCTTGCATCAGCGTTACTTACTTATAGTTCACTGTTACTTCTTCGTTGCACCCTATGTACACAATGCAAGAAATTGAGAAAATGAGTGCAGCACTTAGGATACGGCAATAATAAGGGTATTAACACTGCAGTGAGGTGTAACAGTAATAATAATTTGTTTTGTTCCAAAACAGTACTAATGTTACGTTGTTGAATTTGCAACATCCCGTACATTGTTGCATCTAATTTTATGAAGTAATATTCGAAACAGTTGTAAAGATTACGTTACAGGATTGCTAAGGGCACTTCATATTTGGTACTAATAGTGACAGTGAAATCACATATGTATATTTATATGTATTTATTTACCAGAAAAATTGTAAATAATAGGGTTAGTAACTAAAATTGTCAGTTAATTGAGGTAGTTTGACCGTAGATTAAAAGAAGATAATAAAAGGGCCAATTATCTACCTAACAACACAGCAATCCATCAAACACATACTTGGGTTTTTTTGTTAATGTGAAGACAATATTTCTATATTTCCTAATGTGCTCCATTGAACGACTAGCTATCAGATTGTACAAACAAACTAATGTCAGAGAGGACAGCAACTTTCTATTTTCACCTTAAATCAAATTCATGTAATATAAATAATACCTATCCATGCCTGTACAACTAGTGTGTCCTACATAGATAGGAATAAATATAATATATAATTCATAAGTCTTACGCTTAAAGATGTCTCTGCCACATGGAATACTGATTGTCTATATGTGGTATCGCTGAGTTCCCACGCTTGATTGAACGATCATATAATTTTTATTCTGACTTCTGGTTTCATCAGATGAAATTAAAAGGAACAGCTGAGAATAGAGGGGATGTAGAGGGTTAGACAGTACAGATTTAGGCCATTTCTCGCATGAGTTTAGATGTCATTAACGAGTTGACTAAATGGTACATCACTTTCCCTACTGACAACCTTAATACCCTGCACAATACGACATAGTCGTTTTTGAGTAATTCAGGAAAGAATAAGGGGCAGCAGTAAAGACCAATGCAAGAGTTAACGAATTGTAAAAAGAGAGGTTGAATGATTCCTGACTGCCTTGACTACATAACGTGGTAAGCTGCAATGAAGGTTTTCGTAGAAATCGACAAGATATAGAATGATCAAGAAAGATCAGAGGATAGAACTACTCCAAGGTATTTTATGTTAGACTTAGTTTCTGTTTAAGTACCCTCTTTGATACAAGCATATTGTGAACGACATAGTTCTTGTAGTTCGCGCTTATGAGTGAAGGGAAAAATAACTACCTGACATTTACAGGGATTTAACGTAAGACCATGTACCTTAGACTACAGACAGGAAGCAGTTAAGTTTGCTGCAGTCACATTGTAACATGACAGTGAGTGAGACGGTCAGATCACCAGCGTATTTGACGAAGTTGCTCTCATTAGAAAAGGAAAGGTCAGGTAAGACGAGAGAGAAAAAAGGAAAGGAGAGATAACAATACCCTGAGGAACACAAGCTTCAGCAAGCGAGGCGGAAGATTTACCCTAATATAGCCTGCCCCTAGATGTCAGAACTTGCTCTTCGGTTACAAGCTTCAAACGCTCTCTACACAGACTGTTTCACTCTACTGATTATATTAATAAACTATTTACTCCTAGAACGAATCAATTATTAATAATAATAATAATAATAATTTGTATTTTCATATAAACATAAATTTACTACAGCACCTAAAAAGCGCACTTCAATACCCTTAGCACTCTAAAAATATAAAGAAACCAGTAGCATGGATGCATAAAGACTTAGTACGGAACATACAGGAATAGTTTACCCTTAGAAATAGGACCTGTCACTCTATTGTAACCTTCAAACGCTTGCTATATAAACTTTTATCCCAATGACTATTCCTACCAGAACCCATCACTTATTTCTAAAACGCATCAGTCATTAGAACACTAAAACGCTCAGACTCATTAATACACATTATGACACTAAATAAACTCTAAGACTTCGCACAAATACGTGAAAACACAACTACAATATAGGTAAATGTTTACTAAAGTATAATATACAATTGACATAAACACTTATACATGCATTAAACATTAATTTCCTTTTCATATTCACATAATTTTTCCTTTTGGTACTCCGCTGGTGTGCATAAACTCCTATTTATCTTCTGGTCGAGGTCGAACAACCTTGCATCTAAATTGAAATGAAGATTAATTCCAAACCATTTATCTCATAACCACTCAAATTCCATGAACGATCCAATTCTACCATTTGAAGATGCTAGCGAACATGCTGTAAATGACTATTCATGATCTGAAATGAAGAAGCAACTGGTTTTCAAACAGTTCTCAACATTTTTGCTCAACTTACGAGTACAGTCCGCCATGCAGACACAAATGGCACAGATGGAGAATTCTGGAATTGACCTCGGCACCATTTGATGCAGTAAAAAAACTTAGCATGACTTTATCTAGTTTTCGCATCCACGATCAAATTCTATGAAACTACGATAAGACTGCTGAAAAATGGAATAAATATATCAGTGATCTCAACATAATACATCAATAATCTTTAAGCCAAGGGTGCTGTTCACAACAAAGTTATATAGGAGAATTGACTTCAAGCTTTTTTCCCAGATATCTGTATTACATTCATGTGATATCTGGGTTTTTCGTTAATGCGAAGACTATATTTCTATATCTCTTTATGTGCTACACAAACAGACTGTTCCGGCTGACTCTAATGTCAAAAAGAACAACCAAACTGTAAATTCATCATACATCAAATTATGTGTAATTTATATAATAACTTATCCATGCCTGTACAATTGGTATGTTCCTGCATGAACAGGAAGAAATATATATTATTATTATTAAATCCAGAGAAGTCCAACTGTTTAGTTCACCGCATTCCACGCATTACACAAATGTAAAACATAAAATTAAATGGAAGTTTAACGAGCGAAAATTTGAGGGACAATAAATAGTGACATGGAAAAACATGAGTTGAATAGATACGTGAGATTACACAGAGTGAATGCATCTGTGCCATTAACAAAGATTTGCGGTCATATCTCTAGTAGTTCTTCCAGCTGTCTGTCACGATTTTATGAACCAATACCAGTTTTTCATTTATCCGACCCAAACACCTATTGAACCTTAACAGGTTCTGGCTAACATTGTTCCTAGAGGGAGGCGATGGCTTAATATGCCATCACGTGTTCTAGCCATCTCAACCTATTCAGCTTCCCTACCTCGAAGAATAACTTAGCCTCCCCACCTAAACATTTATGCGTAACCTCAACAGCACTCGCCATATTATACTGCTTTACTCATAAGATAGAACGCAGATACCTATAATCAAACACCGGTATTATTTTCATATTTTCCAGCATCAGGAGTTACTTCTCATAGTCTACGTGTACAATATCATCAGCAAAATGTAAGTTGATGAGACTATTCCCTGATAAGTCTCTAAAATCAATTATAGACTAACCTACTAATTTATATGTGGTTGAATTGAACTGATATAAGGATGACAGTTTAATAATTCAGCCTTGTTACATTCCACTTGGAAACGTGCTTACTCGGATAATCCGCAAACAGTATTCAGTGAATAGAAAACATTCTGTAGGCTTTATGAAACTCATAAACTACTTTTGCAGGCAATATAGTGTTTCCTCAATAAAGTGAGAAGTGGATATTTCGGCTGCATAAAACGAGTAGGTGGTATCCAGGCAATACCAATGACTACAACAAATCTGGGAATTATGCCCTAAAACATTTACTTTACTCAATACTGCAGCAAATTTTAAACAAACACTTGACAGATATCAAATTTATACAGGAAGATTTAGTAAACTAAAAGTACTTTTGGTTTCCATAGGAGTTCTCCGTGCCGAATTTATTCTTTAAGGGCCTAGAGAGATTACAACTTCAATTAAATAACACTGACGTGGAAGAAATTCCACTCTCCATTACTAAACTTAAAGAAAAGAATCATGTTTTTTATTCTAAAAACGGGAGAATTCGCAATGTTTTATTTTATGTAAACACAGTTACATACAGTTGCACTAAGAATTCAGTGCAACTCGATGCACAATAGTATAAACACAAGTGAATCGAAAAATAATGTCCTCCTCACCATAAGAAGGACTTGTCCTTATAACAGAATCATCAGATACTTTCGCCTATAAGACTGAATTACGTCTATCCAATATTACAACAATGTTACAACAAATAAATATTCGCCAAAAAAGCAAGGCCACTTGAAAAAAATAGCAACAAAGTAAAAAACGTCATTCAAAGTATATGCTATAAACTCGCTGTAAGTAGGGACATGGCTCTTAAGATCAAAGTCTAGGGTTGAGGTTAGGACTAGGGTTAAAGTCAGGATCAGAGGTCAGAGTTATGGTTACAGTTAGGAGTAGGTTGAAGAATAGTGTCAGAAATATCCATGGATCTCAAAGTACCATGACCTTTAGTCACCTGGATCAATGGGTATATCGCGTATGGCATAATTTCTCTATAGATCATCTGTGTATTGATTGGAAGACATTCTCACAACACATAAGCTAGGACTACACAGTGTGACATCAAGTTTGCAAATACAGTTTAGTGTATTTATCAACGATTATGAGACTTTTATGCATCTGAATTTGAATTGGTTATTCAAAGTCACTGTGGTATTGGTTATGATAGCTTAACATAACCCAGATTCCGTAACCGGATAATGCCTTAACAGAAACTAGTTCCATCTACAATTACCGAATATTTCACCGCGTACAATTGGGCATTGGTTTGCGATTGTTTTACTCACACTTTGCGCGGCTGTCTACCCTTGTGCACGTTTCGCGTACTTCGAAAGTGGAGTTTGCTTACAGAGGAGGTGGAAGTAGATTAGACTTTTGGACGGTACTGTAATGATGCCTTTGAATTTGGTTGTCATCGAATGGACGCGGAGGTGTAACTGAAAATACAGAAGTTTAAGCTCCTCAGAACAGATATCAGACCTATGTCTGTGAGTTTATTCTCTATCGAAAACCTGAATCTTATAGAATAACTCCTATGAAATTAACCATTGCCTGTAGTCAATTTACAACCTGAAAATGTAAAACCACTCGTAAATATCAAACCTTTAAGGCTCCTAAACGAAAACAAAATTCGTTTCTATGTATAGCGTCTTTGAGTAAATAGATGTCTTTCCTCGTAATAATTCGTCTGAGATATCAAGACACCTCATGTCACTCATGTCTGATAAACTGTCATTGTCGTCCTCTTGCTACCCTGGACCTCACGCTCTACCTTTCAGGAACGCTTTGTATTATCCGACGCGTAAACCGAAACACTGATTCACGAATCTAGAATTGTTATTCTGTCGCCAACATATAAAGAACCACAATGTCATTGCAGAAGGTCTAAGAACAAATGTTATAACAATAAATCACGATTATATTTCTGATATTGTTTTAATCTTCCTCCTGAAGAGCGGACGATGACTGCCGTTTTGATGACACGCGAAAAATATAGGGAAGTTGGGTTTGTGCAAACAACAACAATCATGAATTGATCGTTCAATCTTCAACAGAATTAACATTCCGTGGCGAAAAACGGATCCATCCCTTTTTTGCATCACGAGCGACACATTTTGACCTGGAAAAACTGGGTCACACGGACAGAGCTGAAATGGAAAACAATCAGAAAACCCAACACATCACAGGCATACGCACAGCACAATCTCACACATCGATGACGACCTACGCCTTCCAGTTAAATGCTTCCTCTTGACATCTCGCATTACAATCGCCACTTGCTAGAATGACTCTTGCACAACGCAACGTGACCATAGCAGCACCTCATGATACTCTTCGCACATCCTCTTATCTATTCACTACCAATTACCATTGCAATCGCTTGTCACTCATTCTTCCTCAGTTCTAGTAACCGTGACGTATGCAAGCCTCAGTCGTATACACTCTCGCTCCCCGGCGTGTGGGACCACAGCTAACAATTATCTCAGTGTGCATGTCATTCTCAGCAATAGCCTCCCCGGCATACACGACCCATCTCCTGTCTTTAACATCAATTAATTCATTCACGGATGCGGAAGACTCAAAACAGTTTCAGAAGCACGACGAAAAATTTAAGAAAATTATACCATACAACAAAGGACGAAAACAACAAGTGAACACAATGAATCCAGATAACACCAATTGATATAACACACCACACGTATATACAAACAGTACACATAACCTCGCAGATCATGTCTTGATGGAATTCCTTTGAAGAATTGCAGGACTTACACCAGTACGCCTGCAATACTTCTCAGGTTGACGAATGTAGGTTGAGGAATGTCCGGACACAGACAAGATTAACCAACAGATAGATGAGAGATGATACCAGCTCAGTATATACAACATGAACATATGTACAAAATAACACTCTAAGAGCTTTGGGCTGCTCACCGATGCGCTACCCTTTGAAGAATTGTAGGACTTACAGCAGTACGCTTACAACCCTTCTCAGGTTGACGCCCTAGGTTGGAAAATCGTCGCAGAGTTCATTTGATGACCTCCTTCTATCATCTATATCGTCAACTCTGAACCGTGAAACACCCATGTCAATGTATCATAGAATATATATGACTAACAAACATACGACCTATCTGACCAACCAAGCGTAGACACAGAGTGTTTACACCAAAGATAATAGCATTCAAATAGTAACTTTAAAGTTTAAATGTCTTTATTCGTGGAAGTCAGTTTAACAACTACACTCTCATACACACCTAACTTATCTTCATTAAACTGACCAATATCTTTCGTCCTTTTAATCGGGCTGATAGCATAGTCATAGCATAAGACACGCCAGTTCATAGACATCCTTTTCATTGTGGATGACAACACCAACGACGACTGACTGATACCAGTTGATGAACTTAGCGGTGCATCAGAAGTTGTTGTTGTTCAGCTTTTAGAAGGTTGTCTAACTGTAAGATTACCACCACTGCTGTCTTTTACTATTAGCTTCGGTTTAGCACTAGCATCTGATGATAGGTGATGATAGCTGATCACTTACACTGGTGGTCTCACAGGTATCCATACCTTCTGAAACTGCATCTGCCTTTAATTCTACTTCACGTTTAAGTTGTACAGAACCTTTTCTCAACTCAGCAGTAATAGGCATTCCCCTCATCTCATCATGATCGACCAAAGACAAATCTCCACTATCATGACCACTGTTACAGATATCCACTTTACCTCCGTTTGTATGATCAACTACATCATTTTCAAACTCTTTAATAACAGCAGTAGACAATTTGGGTTCTTCCTCACAAATCCTTAAAGGTTTTATACCTTTACTATGACTAGTGATAACTTGTAAAATTGAGGAGTCAGAACTAGCCTCTGAAAATATAACTCTCTTCTGCACAAACTGCGGTGTCGTTTGTGACACTCCATTCAACAATGGCTTACCAGTTGCAACTGCAGGCTTCTTGACCACACCATTATCGTCACACAATTCGTAGTCAGAACTTGATGACTTTGATTTCACATTTGGCTTACTACTAAACTTGCTCACTGATTCACAGTTCACCTTTGTGTGCATTTCTTGCAAACATGTAAAACACAACCGTGTCTGTCTCGCAACTTGTAACCTTTCTGTTGGGGATGTACCACGTAAGCTGTCACACTCGCTAAGTTTATATGGATTACTAGACACCATAAAGCTTTCTCGATATCCACCTCTCTGAGACCTTTCCATCATCAATGATTGCGTTTTGCCCTCAGACTGCTCCATTCTAGGGGTGGGATGCAATATACTGGCAAACTTGCTCATAGATTGATTGACACTATCTGCCATCAGTTTCGGAATATCATCAAACTTTGGATCAATACCTTCATCCTCTATACGAGAGCTTATCTTCACCCACTTCCTTTGCAGCTGAGTAGGTAAGCGTCTCGCTATTACCTCTAGGACGGAACTTGAGTTCAGATCACTCATGCAATTCATCGAAATCAACGTATTCTTGTAAGTCAACAGACTATCCAAAAACTCAGAGTGCCTTGGAGTCATCTCCTAATTGACTACCATTACCTTTAACAGCCTCGAATAAGTTCCTTACAATCATCGAAGGTCTTCCGAATCGTTGACGCAGTATAATCATAGCCTCAGTGTATCCTTCGTTAGGGGGCATGAACTTACAGCACTGTATAGCTCTTGACGCAACTCCAGTGCAGTACCTCATCAAATTCATTTCATCATTTAATAAAAAACTACTCAACATGATTTCAAACTCCTTTACAAAATGTAAATAGTCAGCTGGGTTTCCGTCGAAACACTGAGGTTCAAATTTAGGCCTACTATCCCTAGACTGCGAAACATGAACAACAGACTCATCATGCTGTGCATCATACATATTATTACAATTAACAGAAAAATCAACATGACTTACTTTCTCGCTTGCTTCCAAGACGCTCTGTCCTTTCTCTGATCCGGGCATCATTGAAATTGACAAAAATTCCAGATAATACTTGTTCAAAGAAGACTGGCAAGCACCAGGAAAGACGAACGGAAACTATCGAAACACTATCAGAAACTGTCAGTCAAGTCTCATAAACTGTCAGTGTCCAGCTCTTGCCACGCTGTCCCTCGAAGACTTTCAGAAACGCTTTGTATTAACCAACGCGAAAACCAGCTGCTATAATATCTACATATGGCATCCATTCTACCGTTTGCTCACATTTGTTTATCACCTAAACATGAATTCTAATAGGATCATTTACTCTCGTAACTTTATTAATCATTTACGACCAATTGACTTTCATATTCCCAAGAAATCAAGGAGGAACCATCGTAGAGAGCTCTCAAACGTACACCAGTACACTTAACTACGGTCCCTGTCATAATGAAGACAAACTGCCGCTCTCTGCGAAACAAGATAATGTACCTACAATCTCTGATGTCCACTGACACTTATCATAATACTGTCATAATCACATTACAAGAAACGTGGTTACATGAACTGTTTGATGACAATCTTATCTCACTAAAGGATTTCTTTTTATTTCGACAAGACCGTCAATGTTGTAATAAGAAAAATGGTGGTGGAGTTTATTTACTCCAAATGGTCTATTTCAAATGACGTTTGCTTCTCATTCTCAAATGACTTCATAGACTGTATTACTGTCAAATGTCGTCCCAAACACCTCCCCAAATATAGACATATCTTTGTTACAAACATGTACATTTCTCCAAGTTGCTCACCATCTGATCTACCTAATTTTGCTGACGGATTCACCATGCTTGCCGCTGCCAACTTCGACAACTCTCTATCTGTTATTACTGGAGATTTCAACTCCTCAGATTACTCCTTCCTTGAAGCACTTGGTCACAAAAACATAGTCAAATTTCCTACTCCACTTGACAAAACACTCGATCTAGTTTTTACTAATGACGAATGAGCATATGCATTATGTAGACGTTCACCGATAATTACCTCTGATTTCTGTATTGTCCGTTTTTTTACCAAAAATATACAACAAAACACATATTAAAATCTCCTCAAACCTGCCTATGAAAGCACAACAAAGATGCTACACATCTGCCAACTTACTCAATCTCAGGTGCATGTTAAAAAATACTAACTGGGATTTATTCTATGAAAGTACATTAGATGACTCAATCACCAATATAACGGATTATCCTAAGTTCCGCCTTGACATATGCCGTCTCAAACAAACACTATTCAAACGCCTCGACCGCTTCTCGTCTCAAACAACTTCGCAGGAGAAAAGAAACATTATATAAATCCAAAGATAAGTTAGAACTTAAAAAGATTAATGCTCAAATCAAACCTGAAATCAAAAATCTTAGTGCTATCTACAACCATACACTTTTATCATACAAATCTCCTATCAGTATGTGGAAAGTTTTCAATGAAATTACTGGCAATAGTGAGCGATGTAATGTTTTTCCCTCTTATGATGTTAGTGCTCTTAATCAGTCTTTTATACGCTCTCCTTCTACTATAATTACTTCTGACGTTACTAATCATGTAGCTGATAACTTTCATGACTTTATTACTCTCGATGTTCTAAAATGTCTAAAAACGCTTCAGCCCTCAGGTGGCCTTGGCCATGATGGTATACCTGCATATGTTCTATAACATTGTGTAGATGCTTTATGTTCTCCACTAACATCCTAAATGTTTCTTTCTCCAAAACCGTTGTACCTGTTCTATAGAAAGACATTAAAATGGTCCCTGTCCCTAAACCTGGCAATAGCAAGAACGTAAAGTTCAGACCCATTGCCATAACTTCCCCGTTTCTATAGCTTATGGAAAAACTAGTACTTCTTAAACACCAACCTTCCCGTAAAAGAAGCTTGAAAATTCCCATTCAATCATAGAAAAGAAAAGGTGTTCAGCAAAGAGTTACTCTTTTCGGCGATATCATTCTCAAGCTGTACAAATCGCAAATTTATAGTAATTTGTCTTGGCAACAAAAGGAATATTTCCAAAGATGTGTTAATGCAATTGTTAGTTTTTGACAAACAAATTACGTAATTTTGAAGGCGTTAATCGGTTAGAAACTAAAATAAAGTTACAAAAGTAGGTTGGATGACGTAATCTAATTGATAGGGTTCAATGAAAAAATGAATGAGGGTCAAGTTAATAATCTGAGTAGAATTCACTTAAAAATAAACGAAAACCGAGTTAGCAACAGTCGTCATGAGCGTAGAGATTCAATAGAGGGTGGGGGTAGAAAATAATGCAATTAAGAAATAGACAAACAAAGAAGAAAGAGGTAAGACAAAATTACGTATTTGGTGTTAAGATAGATCAGGACCATTGTAGATTTAGTGACTGAACAAACTTCTTTTGTATGCAGAGTTCAGGATTCAATATGTGAATTGCCATTGCTTCTGCAGTTTGAAGAAGTTTAATTCGTACTCTTTTGGCAAGATTCCCACGTATTGTGTAGATAACTGAGAAGTTGTTTTGTGGGTTTGCTTGGTGTCCGGATTCGATCAAGTGTTCTAGGATAGAGCTGTGGCGGGGGGATCTTCTTTCTCCTTTATAAAACCATGAAGGTAAGTGTTCGCTGATTCGCTTGGATAGCAAACGCTGGGTACGGCCGACATACCTAGCTCCACATGAGCAGGTGAATTGGTAGATGCACATTGATGAGGCCCCCAGTGGAAGCTTATCCTTCACGTTCGTGCGAATCATTGGTTTCGTAGAGAAAGTTAGTCTGAGTTCCGCTGCGAAGAAGGTTTTCTCCAGTGAACGGCACAGGCGGTTTCTCAGTATTTCTGCTGAAGAATCTCCGTTGAATTGTAGATTCAAATAGAGAAGTTTCTTGGGAGCAGTAAGCATGGATGGTTTTTGTGTTTTGGGCTTCATAGCTTTTGTGATGAAACGTTCCGAGTAACCGTTTTCAAGAAGGATTCTTTTCAGGGTCCTCAGCTCTTCTTCTATAGTTTCCGGACTGCAAATGTTGTGGATTTTGTGATATCGCCGAAAAGAGTAACTCTTTGCTGAACCCCTTTTCTTTTCTATGACTGAATGGGAATTTTCAGACTACTGAAACGTTGGAAGGACCCAGTGACGGTGAAGGAGCTGGACCGTTTCCTGCGTTACTCCGTCAAGCTTGCAGTAGCGAAGGCAGAGATTCAGTTCTTGAGGGAATGTTTAGATCGGCACGATTATCCAAAGATGTACTGGAAGTCCCTCAGACGAAACCACATGCATCCGAATACCAGAACGCTCAGGCGACCCACACTAAACAACATTGACTCCATCCAATCACGTATCCCTGAACTAGAACGAAATGTTGACTTACGAGCTCACACAGTCCACGATTTAGACCAAGAACTACGCCAATCGTTCGAAGAATATGTCGAAGAAGTTGCACAGAAACAATGTGAGAATGCCAAGTCAAACCTTATTAAAAGCCTGAAGCCGACGAGTGACCCTGAACGTCCATTCCCAAGCAATCTAGAAAAATACGTATTTAACCTGTCAAACATTGAGCTGTCAGAACTTCAACTAGAAGCACTGTCCCTCGGTCCAAAGTTCTGCACAAAACCATCAAAAATCCAAAAACTTCAATCCCAAGTCCAGTTCGAAAACCTGATAAACCAAACATATGATCTATCACCAACTTCCGAAGAGAACCTGCAACAGTTCAGGTCTGTAGTACTCGACAGTTGCCATAAATTTATGAATACCAAACCAAATGGAAAGTCAATACTGACCAAAAAACACTATAAAGAGCTCAAGGAATTAATAAACAACAAAGAGATTATTCTGTTACGCCCGGATAAAGGTGGGGGAATCGTAGTCATGAATCGTGAAGACTACGTAAGTAAAATGCTGACCATCCTATCCGACGAATCTAAATTCATAAAACCAGCAAAGGAAAAGAACATGACGGAACAAACTGAACAAAAACTAACGAACCTTCTCCGAAAACTAAAGACTGAATCATTCATCGATCTCGAAACCTTCGAATCGTTGAAACCGTCGAGCTCAAATATACCCCGGCTATATGGACTACCAAAAGTGCACAAGAAAAACGTACCTCTTCGACCCATTCTCGATATGACTAATTCACCTTATCACAGTACCGCACAATGGCTAGTAAACATACTAGAACCAGTCAGAAAGCAAATCTCCCGCCACTCACTTCGAGACTCCTTCGATTTTGTCAATTCCATTGAAAACGTCAGCGTTTCCAATCAAACCATGTTCTCACTAGATGTGGTATCACTGTTTACAAACGTCCCACTAACCGAAACAATATGCTATATATGTGAATATATTGATTCAAAGGAGATGAACATTGGTATACCCACTGACTATTTGAAGGAACTCCTATTAAGATGTACTCTAAACGTCCAATTCACTTTCAATAATGAAATATATAGACAAAAAGATGGTATAGCTATGGGCTCACCACTCGGCCCGCTGCTTGCAGATATTTTCATGTCAAAACTAGAAAATACACACCTAAAGAAGATAATAGATAACTTCGGATTCTACAAGAGATACGTGGACGATACTTTTATTATCGCCAATAATGAGGAAAATTTGGAGAACATATTGGACTTCTTCAACAGTTGCCATCCAGCAATCCAGTTCACACTAGAGAAGGAGTCCAACGCAACAATATCTTTTCTGGACGTGCAACTAGCAAGACGCGAACAAGATGGGACACTCAAAAGATCCATTCACAGAAAACCGACATGGAATGGACAACTCATCAGCTTTCACAGTTGGGTGCCTATATATACAAAACGAAATCTGATCCGCTCACTGACTCACAGAATCCACAACATTTGCAGTCCGGAAACTATAGAAGAAGAGCTGAAGACCCTGAAAAGAATCCTTCTTGAAAACGGTTACCCGGAACGTTTCATCACAAAAGCTATGAAGCCCAAAACACAAAAACCATCCATGCTTACTGCTCCCAAGAAACTTCTCTATTTGAATCTACAATTCAACGGAGATTCTTCAGCAGAAATACTGAGAAACCGCCTGTGCCGTTCACTGAAGAAAACCTTCTTCGCAGCGGAACTCAGACTAACTTTCTCTACGAAACCAATGATTCGCACGAACGTGAAGGATAAGCTTCCACTGGGGGCCTCATCAATGTGCATCTACCAATTCACCTGCTCATGTGGAGCTAGGTATGTCGGCCGTACCCAGCGTTTGCTATCCAAACGAATCAGCGAACACTTACCTTCATGGTTTTATAAAGGAGAAAGAAGATCCCCCCGCCACAGCTCTATCCTAGAACACTTGATCGAATCCGGACACCAAGCAAACCCACAAAACAACTTCTCAGTTATCTACACAATACGTGGGAATCTTGCCAAAAGAGTACGAATTAAACTTCTTCAAACTGCAGAAGCAATGGCAATTCACATATTGAATCCTGAACTCTGCATACAAAAGAAGTTTGTTCAGTCACTAAATCTACAATGGTCCTGATCTATCTTAACACCAAATACGTAATTTTGTCTTACCTCTTTCTTCTTTGTTTGTCTATTTCTTAATTGCATTATTTTCTACCCCCACCCTCTATTGAATCTCTACGCTCATGACGACTGTTGCTAACTCGATTTTCGTTTATTTTTAAGTGAATTCTACTCAGATTATTAACTTGACCCTCATTCATTTTTTCATTGAACCCTATCAATTAGATTACGTCATCCAACCTACTTTTGTAACTTTATTTTAGTTTCTAACCGATTAACGCCTTCAAAATTACGTAATTTGTTTGTCAAAAACTAACAATTGCATTAACACATCTTTGGAAATATTCCTTTTGTTGCCAAGACAAATTACTATAAATTTGCGATTTGTACAGCTTGAGAATGATATCGCCGAAAAGAGTAACTCTTTGCTGAACACCTTTTATTTCCCTTAAAAGCTTTGAAGACCCCAAACAATTTGCTTATAGACAGGGTAGGAGCACTTTAGACGGTGCAGCAGCCTTACACAACAGTATCGTCTCATCATTAGATAAAAGTGCCGAATACATTCGCTGCACGTTTCTCGACTTCACTTCTGCTTTCGACTCTGTACCTAGATGTCTCTTGCTAAATAAGCTCTCTATGACACAAACTGAGTCCTGGGTCACTAACTGGTCGCATTCCTACTTTTCAAACAGAATGCAGTATACCGTACACAAAGGCGAATCTTCCCGTGCTGTGCTCACTAAAGCTGATGTCCCCCAAGGTGCTGTACTCCGCCCACTTCTCTTTTCTTTATTTCCACATGACTTACCATCTTCAAATGGCATTAATTTTGTCAAATATGCTGACGACCTGACTGTATCTTTACTTGTCAAATGCCAAAGTGACTGCTCTAAACTAAATGGCTTTTTATCAGAAATCAGCCAATGGTCCAAGGAAAACGGTCTTATCTTAAAGCCCTCCAAGTGCCAAACAGTCAATTTCACCTTTACGCATAAATCTGACCTAAACAAACTGGTTAGCACTCACGAAGTGTGCAACATAGATGGCACTAAAATAGAAACCAAGTCGGAAATTAAATAACCAGGCGTCATTTTATCTGCTGATTCTTCCTGGTTGTCTCATATCTTGATGATTTCTAAGAAAATATTCCTTCTAACCTTCCACATCGAGAAGTTAAGACATTCTGGTTTAACCCAACCCTTACTCCTACAATTCGCTAACTCTCGGATTGTTCGCTATTGTTCCCCCTTAGTTTTCCCAGGACTACTGAAGGAAGACTATACCTTATTACGCAGGATGTTAAAGGTTGTCAGCAGGGTAAGCAACGTGCCACTTAACCAGCTTGGTAATATTCTGGTCGCGAGCACTTGGACTCATGTGAAAAATGGGCTAAATCCATTTTATCTAACTCACACCACCCTCTTCATTCACAAATCTCCCCTTGTATCTCATCAGGCAAAATCAGAAGCCTATATAGAAAACTATATGCTCGCACTAGTAAGTACGAAAACTCAAACATACCCTACTTAGCTCGTGTTCTGTGCGATAAAGAAAGCATTAGGCATTATACCTATAACTTATTAAACAGTTAGTAGAACAAATGGGTCTCGTCTTTCGAACTCATATCATTTATACTTACAACGTTCTCTGTTATGTGCTGCTTTGTTCCTTTCTTCTGCTTACGCCAGTAAATATGCTAGCACCTACTTTTCTAACACCGTCAAACAGTGTTCAATTTCGGCTTTGCTATCGACATGCCAATATGATGTCATAACGAACTGATATATCCTTAAACTATATAGAATTTTATTTATTGATAATGTACTAACTGGATGCAATACTGTAGTAAAATGCTGAGAGTTCCATTCTGTATCACACGTACTGTGTTGGAATGAGGCAAATTATTATCAATATTAAGTAGGGATATGGCTCTTCAGACCCAAGTGTAAGGGTTCGGATTAGGACTATTCTTCAATTTCGGATCAGAGGTCAGTGATATCCTAGAAGGTAAACGTAGGTTGAATTAGGAGAATAAGGAACCAATAAATTGTAAGTGATACATACACCAACGATTAACAATCTCCTGCTCAGTATCAACCACATAATCGTGATTATCTGCATTATTTTGCTTTCTCACGAGTAAATCGGTGAATTACGAGTATATTGCAGCATTACACTGTAAGTGGAACGTTGACCTGCTTTTCTCACTCTCCTGCTCACTATCAACCACATAATCGTGATTATCTGCGTTATTTTGCGTCTCGCTAATACCTTGTTCCTTTCTGCTACTGGCTGCCATCAGCTGGAACAGCTTCCGACTGTAGCTGCTGACTCTATCTCACACACACGTTCTGACCACCAGGCTTCGCGGTCCTTACGTAAAGACTGTCTAATCTTGCATGTAAGCGCCTTTCGCATATTTTTGTATTCGCTGCCAGCTGGAGTGAACCAGTGTTCATCCAGGAGTTGCAAGGAACTCGCACGAACCCAGTAGTTTTCAGCAGATTATTCTTTTAAGCAGCAACTGGTTACACTCACCATGGCACTTTGCGGATGAAGCCAATCATACTAGTTGAGGGGTTCCTAGCACGCACTGACTGTAACTCATTCTGGTATTTCAAAGAGGTAGCAGGTGCTACCAGTTTGCCCACATCAACATTCACATGACGCCTTTTATGAACTCCACCAAATTGCAAGACGAATCTGGGACAAACCAACGCATAGTCGGAGTCCAGACATGTGCTCCAGTCTTGTATGCATCCTCGCCACCGGAAACTAACAGCGATATGATCAGTCAGAATACAAACTTGATTCGCAGGAGGGCGCCAGGTAGCATTACGGCGATGGCTCTGCGGAAAGTTTGGGTTAGCCAGAAATAGCTTGTGATTCGCGCAAAGCTGAAGAAGATGGTCCCCATTATATGACCTGCGACCATGCAAATCCCACTAACTACCTGGACGATTCTCCTTTGATCTTAGACGCCCGAACCGTGCATTCAGGTCCCTCTGACGCACTTGTTCCGGAAAATTGCCCAGCTAATAGTAGAACTCATCCTTAATTGCACCCGAGCTACAATCCGTCGGTGCGTAAGCAAAGACAACAAATAGGCACCGCCTTTCTGGCCTACCACTCCTTACTTTCGTATAACCGTCCAGCCTCATGACGACACAAGCGACTGTCGAGTAGTGCAGCTCAGGCACTTAGTGCAATACTGACACAGAGTCCCCGGACAAGCGCAGATGGTACATACTATTCGAACTTTCAGGTGGAGAGGATGATCGAAGCACTTTACTGGGGTCTTGAATGCGGGTCTCCGAAACGCAGCGGACATCGATAGCCATGCTTTCTAATGTTCTTACTAAACCCGTTTCTTGTCCGATTCGCATCAGTGACCGAACATTGTAGGTGTCAAGCTTGAACGCGACTTTCAGGATATCTGTGTTAGGTGTAACACTGAGGACAACCATTTTGAAGGCTACCCACTAACATCTCGAAACAGCACAGATAGGCTGGGACTTCATATAAAAGAGAAAAGCTGACAAAAGTGAAAACGCCAAGGATAGCAAAAGTAAAACACAGGAGTCTTTGTATAAAAATAAGGTTGAAAAGAAATGCGTCTCTTGAAACATCATTAATGTTCGAGAGCATTGTTAAGAGCGCACAATTAATTTCACTGATACATCGTTTCATTCCATTGATTGTATGAGGGCTGAGACACTCCCTAGGAGCTCAAACCGAAGCAGGTGGTTGTCTTACGGGACCACCTCCAGACCCTTTAACTTGGAGTCTAATCCGCAATGCAGCATCAGGAGCTACGTTCCCAAGGTTGCCGGTGGCCGAAACAGGTTCATACACCATTTGATCAGATTGGATTCTGGGGCCCATGTACCCTATAGTAACTGCCAGCCACTACCCAAATAACGTTCCAGACATGGTATGACCTGAAGGAACACAACTTCCAGTCAGTTTAGCTTGTCGGGTCACTGTTGTATTCAACCCCGAGCACTACGACAGGGTAGCAGTTGTCAGCCGGGACCATTAATTTTTCGATACTTCCCAGTGTCTCATATACGACTGCCAAAAAGTGGATCCCTTTTATTGATATCGAATATCACTGAAATAAGAGAAGTTTCAGGTAAAATTGCCTTACTAGATCATAGCTGACTGACTTTCTCAATCATGATGAAGTGAACAATTAACCCTGATGGAAATGAAAATGCTGATACATTAACGGATTCGTTCTTAACAAATCAGGCATTAGACGTACTGCTCGGTCAAATATATCTTTTAAAAGACAGATGAACAACTTTGAGCTTTTATTTTCCCGCGATATATGATGAGGAATTGAAGTGGTGCTTAGTAAAAGACAGTATAGCTGGTCAAAATTAAAAATACAGAAAAAGCTACAGTAAAAGCAAAGATTAAATCATTTTATGTACAACGATCACTAATAAATAACTGAGAAATAGAGATATCAATTAATTTCTACTTGGATTTGTACACAAAATCTGACTAAGTCTTGGTTCTGGAGCATATTTTTGCCTAGGACGACAAATATGATTAATCGTATATGCTTTATTTTTCGAATGCTTTGAACAAATTTGAGGTTCTTGAAATCGTAATATAACTAATTTTGTGGGCTCCATACCGATTCGGCTGCCAGCAGCACATATTAAACGTTCTTCAGATGCAACTATACGCCAAATAACTCCACCACGCCCAGCTCCATCAAGTCTTAACAAATCTCGAATGTATGCACCGGACCGCTTATCCCAAAGCTTAACGGTACCGTCATCACCTGAAGATATGATGAAATTACGTGTCAACTGGACACAAGTAACAGCTGATTGATGTTTGTGAGGGCCTATTAACGTAAGAATTACACAGTAAGGAAAGAATTTTTAAACAGTTTGTTTGAAGAAAAACAGACAGGGCAAGCGATACCACGAACTTTAGTTAAATCATATAATCTGAAGTCCTTAGAATATGAAGTGGCCAACGAAGCGTGTAAAAACATATGAATACAGCTAATTGGTAATTCCCAGGCAAACTGCATAGATTTTAGCAACCACAACTCGCAGCACAGAACAATAAAACCAATGATTAAAAGAAAAAGAAAGCATAGGCAGACAAATAAGTGATATTAAATGCGATGATTTAGATTAAGACATATGGTAAATACATCTCAGTCATAATAAACGATTCAAAGCAAATGTGCTGCTGATCAAGCAGATCACATATTTCCATTTGAATAATTTCGGTTTCCAAATGAAACTACAGTGAAATATCACCACAAAGTGCGTAAACTGAAAATTAGTTCGCAAATTGCGAATGTGATTCATAGTGTAACCACTTCACCCAAGCAGCTAGCCAGAAATAGGGTGATTTGGAGTGATTCAGATCTCTGAGCTAAGTCGAATCGGCTAACCCACCAATTAAACGAGCGAAATGGTCATCCGGTTTTTCGATCAATTCGACCTAACGTGAGTGGTATACAACTACTTATCTCAATTAATCAATAGTATAGAGTTTTACGCGTGCTGCTAAGGCATTCAAGCACATTCAATCACAAGTTCAGATTGATCCTGAAATATTTGAATAGACTAGAAACATGCTTTATAACGTCAGCCAATTATTGTAAACAAGAGCAGCGTCTACGACCAGAATACCTCAATCATCCCTGCAGAATAAGATGAATCCATTTTATTTCGTTGGTTCTCATTAGCTGCATATAACCTATAATTTTTAATAAAATAACTCAGTGTACAATTTTAATGTACTTATGTCTATTGACAGGCATAATGTAAGAGAATCATGGTGAAATAAAATAACACGATGATAAGTATCCGAAGGAATACAGTGTATATATGTATACCTTGTTAAGGAGAAGTTTCTCAAGACACTAACTGACGAATTTGTTGCTAGGTTGATAACGAAAATTAGCATCAATTACGTAGCAAGGTAAGAGAAGATCGAAATTTCGAGTGTATGAGGTCAAGTGAGATGACGATATAATACAGTGAGGTGAAGGTCAAGAAAAATGATCTCTTATTAAAAGACTGCGGTTGAAATTAGAAAACAAAGCGTTACTAAGGAATGAGTCATCAGAGCAATTGAAATTCAATGACAGAATCCTTTGGAACACAAAGATTAGGCTTCAGCCGTTTTATTGCGATGGCTTCATCAAACCGAACTAGACTTGAGCTGTTTTGTCTGTTAATTATTTTGAGTGATTTCATAGTGTCTACTCAGTGTTCTGTGTTTATCAGGTGTTTGATGATCGAAGAGCTTAAACTGTTTGTAACGACAAAAGAGTCAGGCAACAGATCGTTTATTAAGGAAATTAGCACGTATTTATATATATTTCCTGTACATTATCATAGCTTATTCAAGCAGACAAACACAGTCTTCTGATTGGTTGTTTCTTACAGAAAGTTGACTTCGAACCTCTTTGTGACTGTTTCTTGAATGTCAGATAATCTATACGTCAAGTCAGCTGTGATTGGTTGTTTAATCAGTCTTGTTCATATTTTCTTACCACCAATATTTGCGACATACCCACTGACGTAAATGCTGTCTACCATTTTTGGCTAGCCTGCTCTCAACACAATATGGCTCCTTTAACCGGCAGCTCCTTGTTACATGTTCGAAGATTCTGACGTAGGCCCTTCTTTCTCTTCTTCCAATGTAAGTGCTCAAGCAGATAGATGTGAATTAGTGTACACAGTTGGAGGTAAAATATGACGGATACATGTCCATCTCTGACTACATCAACGGAGAGTATGTTCGGAGCCGCAGGATACGTTCTGCACAGGACTGTGTTCAATCTTTTATTTATTTTATGACTCTTATGATATCATCTTCTTTGAAGTCGAGTTCGATGAAAACCAGCTTCTTGTTGACCGCAATAACATCAAGTTTCTTGAGTTCAGTAATATCATGTTTGTTGATGAAGCTTCGTGGGTAACGATTTTCTTTGAAGCAATTCTCAAGCAACATTAGTTTACTGTCCGATTTGTCAGTTGAACATATTGTTTGCTCTAGAGGAAAAGCGTTTTCACCAGAGTTCATTTGTAACTGATTGGACAGAGGCTGTTGAACTTAAGGTAGAGACCGATCTCTGTGTGCTTACGATTTATCGATTTTTCGAATGTCCCATCTTTTTTTCTCTCCAAGATATCCACGAAGTGGAATTCGACAGCATCTTCGTGCCCTGTCATGAAATTGACAATCTTATGTACATTGTTGAATAAGCCCAATGGAGATGGAAAGTGACCCAAATCCTTGCATACAATCATTGTGTCATCTGAGTACCTTAGTAACGCTTTGTTTTCTAATTTCAACCGCAGTCTTTTAATAAGAGATCATTTTTCTTGACCTTCACCTCACTGTATTATATCGTCATCTTTTCACTTGACCTCATGTACACCAAATTTTTATCCAAAGCCAGAATATGACAGTTAACAGTACACTTGAAGTTGATTAACAAGGAAATTAATCGGTTGATAATATGCCCTGGAATTTATGCAAACACAAAAGTATAAGTCGCTTGGAGGCTGTAATTTTATGTTACTGTTCAAAAACGAGATAAGTAACATCAAATAACGACAAATGAACTCTATACACATTCAGGGAAAAATACCTGAGGCTGATTTAGTGTGCAGAATGGGAAGAATTTACACTTACCAGCAAGAATATGTATGCATTTCCCAGTATGGATATGCCATACCCGAATGGTTTCATCTGCATTACTTGAAACTAAAATATTTTGTTCAGAACCAAAAGCCAATTCACTAGTCAATGAACGGTGACCATAAAATGTTTGCTCCAGTTGGCCTGTTTGCACATTCCATATACGTATAGTTGTATCTAGTGAACCACTGATTATATGATAACCGTCAAATAATAAGGTATAAACACGATTTGTATGAGCACTAAATACACGCAAACAATGACCTTGTAGTGCACACCATAAACGAATTGTACAATCATAACTACCAGATACGATTTGATCACCTGTAAACTGGACACAACGTATGGCACCACGATGACCTTGGTGGAAGTGAAAAAAGGGACAAGGAATATTCTACGAATTGAATGCTATATATAGAGCAAACAAGGTAGGTATAAAACCATTCAATGAGAAAAACTAGGTTTCAATGAAACACTCGTTAAATGAATGCCACTACAGTAACATAAGGAAAAGACAAGGTCGTGCAATTAAATCCACCTTTAGTTAGAACTCATTTACTGGGGACTTTCCATGTACCCGGCTATCAGCAACACTTACTCTGCAAAGGTTAGTGGTACTTATCAGTTGCCAAAGATCAAATAGGTGGAAAGGGACTCGAACCTAGGGCTGATTGGTTGAAAGGTCAGTGCTATAGGAAGTCACCTACATTGCCACAACGAATTAAGCTTGACACACATTTTTCAACACTTTAAGTGGTTTGTTACAATAAACTCTCGGAAACTGATGGCATGGCGACCTGTTTGACATCTGGGCTACCTTTTCCCTGCATCTAATAAGTCATGTTTTCATCCCAATTTTAATAAAATATGATCGCAAATCGCATAAAATACAGTAATTCATTCATTAAACGTTTTAAACCATATGACTTTCATGCATCTAATAAATCTAAGAGAAAACAGCGTGCACTTAAACAGACACCTTTATATCGTACAACCATTCCTGTTATTGTCACTTCAAACTGCCGTTCACTTCCCAACAAAATTATGCATCTCCAGTCTCTCTTATCATCTGATACTTATCACAATACGGCGATTGTTGCATTACAAGAAACATGGCTCCATGAACTCTATGATGACAATCTGGTTTCCCTAAATGGTTTTACATTGTTTAGACAAGATCGACTATGCTCCAGAAAGAAAAGAGGTGGAGGTGTTGCAACTTTCATTCATTCTCAATGGTCAACTTCAAATAATGTATGTTTTTCTTACTCTAATGACTTTATTGATTGTATAACGGTCAAATGCCGCCCGAAACACTTATCCAAGTTTAAATACGTCTTCATCTCTAACATTTATGTTACTCCTGGCTGTTCTGCATCTGATCTATCTGATTTTGCTGATGAATTCACTGAATTCGCCGTTACACATCTTGAAAACTCTTTATCAGTTGTCACAGGAGATTTTAACTGCTGTGATTGTTCTTTCCTCGTATCATTAGGTCATGCCAATATTGTTAAATTCCCTACTCGACTTGATAAAACTCTTGACCTAGTGTTCATTAATGATGAGGAAATATATGAAGTACGCCGACGTGCTCCTATCATGAACTCAGATCATTGTATTATTCGGATATTACCTAAGATATACAGCAGATCTCACTTTATCTTCTCAAATCTGTCCAAGAAAACACAGCAAAGGTGTTACTCACAAGAAAATATGCTCAAACTAAGATGTATGCTAAATGACACTAACTGGGAACTTTTCAACGAACACAAACTGGATGATACTATTTCCAATTTGACTGACTATCTTAAATTCTGTCTTGATATATGCTGTCCAAAACAGATAATTTTCAAAAGAATGGATCGTTTTTCTTCCCCTCATCTCAAAAAACTTCGTAGAGAAAAAGAGAAGCTGTACAAGACAAAGAATAAATCTGGTCTTAAGAAGATAAACACCCAAATTAAATCTGAAATCAAGAGACTAAACAACATTTATAATCAAACAATACTATCTTGTAAAACCTCAGAAAACATATGGAAGCTTTTTAGAGAAATTACTGGTTGTGGTAAGCATAATAATTTTGCCTCTTCTATTGATGTAAATACTCTCAATAGATCTTTCATCCGCCCTCCAAATGTCCCTTCTGCCTTCAATTTAACTAATAACACGACCAGTGACTTTCATCGTTTCAATACTTCTGATGTTCTTAAATGTTTGAAATCTCTTAAACCTTCCCAGAGTCTAGGCCCTGATGGTATACCTGCCATTGTTTTAAAGAAATGTGCTGATATTTTAAGTAACCCACTTACAAGCATTTTCAATACTTCTTTTTCTAATAATAATGTACCTTCTCTGTGGAAAGATATTAAAATCATCCCTGTACCCAAGTCTGGTTCTGGAGATAGTGTTAAGTTTAGACCAATTGCCATTACCTCTCCTTTTTTGAAACTGATGGAGAAATTACTGTTACAAAAACTCATTCCCTCCCTAAGCTTCTCAAACGATCCAAAGCAGTTTGCTTACAAACAGGGTAGAAGTACTTTGGATGCTGCTGCTGTTTCATCACAACATTGTATCCTCCTTAGACAAAGGGGCCAAGTATGTCCGTTGTACTTTCCTTGATTACACATCTGCTTTTGACTCTGTACCTAGAGGCCTTTTGTTAAACAAGCTTAGCCTTACACAAACTGAGTCCTGGGCTATCAACTGGCTGCACTCTTACTTCTCCAATAGGATGCAGTACACGGTATATAATGGTGTAGCTTCCTCTCCTTTGCTTACTGAAGCTGGTGTTCCTCAGGGTGCTGTTCTCTCGCCGTTTCTCTTTTCCTTCTTCTTACATGACTTACCTCTCTCAGACGAAATCAACTTCGTCAAATATGCAGATGACCTGACTGTTTCGCTTCCCGTTAAGTCTCAGTCAGACTGCTTCAAATTAAATAGCTTCCTGTCGGACATCAGTCAGTGGTCTAAACTAAATGGCCTAACGCTGAATCCCTCAAAATGCCAGACTGTCGACTTCTCCTTTAGGCATAAACGAGATCTACAAACACTAGTAAGCACTCATGATGTCTGTAGAATTGAGGGGACTATAATTGAAACAAAGTCTAATGCAAAATACCTCGGATTAGTTATATCTTCCGACCTTACTGGTCATCTCATATCCAAATGATTTCCAAGAAAGTGTTTCGTCTAACCTACTACATTAAGAAACTCAGACTAACTGGAGTCCCTCAACCTCTGCTTTCACAATTTGTCAACTCTCGTATCCTACCTATTCTACTTTACTGTTCCCCGTTAGTCTTTCCTGGGTTACTGAAAAAGGATTATACCATCCTGAGAAGGATGTTGAAGGTAGTTAGTAGGACTAGCGGTGTAAAACTCAGTCAGCTCGTCACAACATTAGTGGATAAGCATCTGAATACATGTGAGAAATGGTCTAAAACCATACTCTCTGACCCCCAACACCCCCTCTATTCCCAACTCTCTCCTTGCATCTCATCAGGTAGAACCAGAAATCAGTACAAAATAATATATGCTCGTACAACCAAGTATAGGAACTCAACGATACCATATTTGGCCCGTGTTCTAAGTGACAGAGACAATGTTAGGCGTGAAACCTATGACTTGCTTTGTTGTTAATAACATAATTTTGGCCCTTGTTATTTCCCCCTTATACTCTCTTATTTGTACTCTATAGTGAACAACCTTCTTAAACATACTTAGCTGCTTAAAATTATTATCATTGGCTTACTTTTTTTGTACTTTACTCTATTCCTTCTTTTGTATATCTACTGGGTCCGACTATATTATCACTATGATTATTAAAAATTGTCCCGTCATTAACCATCATGTAACATTAGTTTTGTGGTTGTTCTTTGTTCGGCACTATTTAACTGACAATCTTGTTTGTTAACGCCACTATCACCATCTTAAAAAATTTTGTATTATGCATGATTCCTCACACTACCACTACAAACACTGCATTAGTGCTGACAATAAAAAAAACACAACCTGAAATGTTTATTTTATGATTGTTTAGTGTTGTTCAATCAAATTAACTGATCATCTTGGCTATAAACATTCTTAAGAACATCTCATAATTTCTTGTATGATTATAGCTGTTACTGTTCACCACGCATACACATATCATAGCTTCCACTAACCAATACTGAAATATTTTTTTTCATTATTTGTGTTTATCTTCCTTTCTACTTGGTATTTTTTATTTGCATTTTTTTTCTTTTGTTATTTCTTGTTTCGTTTTTTGGTTTATTTTTGTCGTGTTTTTTTATATTTATTTTTTTTGTAATACTCCTTTTTAATGTACGATGAAATTAGATGCAATATTGTAGATATGTGCTGAAAATTCCACACTGTACCACAAGTACTGTTTCTGGAATAAAGCGAATTGTTATGTTATGTTATATTTACCACAAAATAGTACTACCAATCATAAACTGATCACTTACTTAGCTGACAACTCAACATATCTCGCTTGAATTATCAAAAATGTAATCTATAAGAACTAATGATATGCAAAAATTAAGTATAAGCCAACAACCACTATAGACAAATTCAAGGATTCTTGTGTTTTTCAACAGGTGCATTGTGCTCATACAACTTGAGTGAAGTTTACTAGAAAATCTAGATCATTAAATTTTAACTCATGGGGCTACATCACCGAGACGCTTAACACTGTTTGATATGATCTTCTAAAAACAGTTGATATTCGCAGTTGGACAGTTCTAGCTTATAACGCGATAGCTGCTCGGCAGCTTGTATTTCTAAAAGTTAACGAATTGCCAACAAATTGTGGAAGAAATCATAGCTCGTCTTTATATAGTTATAGTTAATAGTTTAAAAACTATAAGTAAATAAAATTGGAGGTGATGGATATTTGGCAAAAATCAAAATGTGAAAATCGACAATAAATGATATACATGTACGGTTGACTGTAATGTTTACCTTAGTCATGATTACATGAGTAAAGTTTCCGAAATCACTGCTAAAATGTTGAAGCCTTCTAAAAGATAAGTGACTCGTCGACTGCATACAAGACAAGAATGTATCTAACAAAATTATGTTATCATTCGACATTGAGTTACTTTTCACCCATGTCCCACTCACGGAAACGGTCTGCTTCATATGCAGATATATAGATGACAGCCATCTCAATATTGGAATACCAACAACATATTTGAAGGAATTACTATTGAGATGCACTCTGAACGTCCAGTTCACATTCAACGACACCATCTACAGACAAAAAGATGGTATTGCAATGGGATCTCCGTTGGGTCCATTACTATCAGACTGCTACGTGGTAAGCCTTGAGAGAGGTCCACTAAAGCCAAGCACTGACAATTTGCGACTGTATAAAAGATCCGTGGACGACATTTTTATTATTTGTGACAACAACAACGATCCCAATCATCTGCTGAAGACACTTAACAATTGCCATCCAGCAATAAAATTCACTCCTGAAATGGAAAACGAGTCAAAAATTCCGTTTCTTGATGTGGAACTAACAAGAAGAACTGATGGGAGTCTAAGAAGATCTATCCATAGAAACCCTACGTGGAATGGTCAACTAACAAGCTTCTATAGCTGGGTACTCATTCAACAAAAGCGGAATTTAATTAAATCACTGGCCACCCGCATCCGACGCATCTGTAGTCCCGACGTTCTGGAAACAGAATCAGATATTCCAAGAGAAATCTTCATCCAAAATGGATACCCAATAAGATTCATCGACAAAAAAATCAAACCAGTAATTCGGAGAAACGAAACCTTAATTGCGCCTAAAAAGAAACTCTACACGAACTTGGATTTCAAGGGAGATTTAGCAAGCGATATTCTCAAGAGAAGGATCACATCGTCTCTGAGAAGAACATTCTTTGCAGCAACGCTAAGAATAGTGTTCTCCAGTCGCCCACTGATTTGCAGCAGCCTCAAGGACAAGATCCCGCATCTGACCATTTCTATGCGCACATATCAGTTCACCTGCTGCTGTGGAGCCGGGTACATCGGTCGTTCGACGTGCACCCTGTCCAAGAGGATTCAAGAACACTATCCAGCATGGTTGAGAAAAGGCAATAGTTGTGCAATAAGGAGTGCGATAATTGAACACCTGGTTAACACTGATCATTCCATTTCAACAAACGCCTCCTTCAAAGTAATCTACAGAGTCAAGAATAACCTATCAAAAGCAATACGGTTTCGTCTTCTTTGTATCGCTGAAGCTCGGGCCATTCACATAGAAAAACTGGAGCTGTGCATACAAAGGAATATTACTCAACCACTTCTACTATCATGGTAACAACCTTTTTTGTTTTGATTTGAGTTTGTTTTTTGATTTTGATGACCTGATTTTGTTTCTTTGCCTGTTCTTTAATTGACAGAAGACAAGTAGTTCAGCGAAGAGTCTCTTTTCGGCGAATTCATTTTCATAGCTGTACAATCGCAAATATATATGGTTATTTTGTGTGTGTGTGTGTGTGTATACATTAAATTTGTCAAACGAAAATACAATTAGTAAGTTCAGATGAATTGGATGTTGATAAGAGGATAGCAACAAAAGTGATGAGTTGTCATAAATGATTGTTAAATAAGAGTTACGTAATGGCATGAATAGTTTGATGAATGAGTTGTGCTCAAAGGGTGTACATGGAAACAAAATAATATACAGAATTATACAAGGGTTTTAAGTTAGAAAAATAAGCATACAAACAGAAGTTAGGTCAAATCAACGGAGTTGTTACCATGCGAGTAGAAGTGGTTGGATAATTTTCTTTTGTATGCATAGTTCTGGTTCCACCAACTGGATGGCTAGGGCTTCTGCGATGCAAAGAAGACGGAATCGTACTGTCTTTGGAAGGTTGTTCTTCACTTTGTAGATTACTTTGAAGGAGGCGTTCGTTGAGATGGAATGACCAGTGTTGACGAGATGTTCGATTATTGCACTCCTTATATGGCCATTATTTCCTTTCTGTAGCCACGCTGGATAGTGTTCTTTGACCCTTTTTGACAGGATGCGCGTTGAACGACCGATGTACCTGGCTCCACAGCAACAGGTGAACTGATATATACACATAGAAGTGGTCATGTGCGGAATCTTGTCCTTTGGGTTTCTGCAGATCAGCGGGCGACTGGAGAACACTATTCTTAGTGTTGCCGCAGGGAAAGTTCTTCCTAAAGAGGTGGAAATTCTCCTTCTGAGGACGTCACTAAGTAGGTCTCCTTTGAAGTCTAGGTTCATATAAAGTATCTTTTTTGGCACGGATGGTGTCTCTTGCTTTTGGTTTTTCTGTTTGATGTTTTTCTCTACGAATCTTGGTAGGTAGCCATTTTGTATGAAGATTTCCCTCAGGAAGTTTAGTTCTTCTTCCATGGTATCGGGGCTGCAGATGCGTCTGACGCGAGTGGCAAGGGATTTAATTAGGTTTCTTTTCCGACTGATTGGTACCCAGCTGTAGAAACTTGTTAATTGTCTGTTCCAAGTCGGTTTCCTATGGATTGACCTTCTTAAAGTTCCGTCATCTCTCCTTGTAAGCTCAACATCAAGAAAAGGGATTTTAGATTCATTTTCATTTTCCAAAGTTAACTTTGTGGCTGGATGGCATTTGTTGAGTATTTGCAGTAGTTGATTGAGATCGTGACCGTCATCACAGATGATAAAGATGTCGTCAACATATCTAACGTACAACTGGAAATTGTCGATGGTTGATTTGAGTGGGCCGTTCTCGAGGCTTGCCATGAAGCAGTCTGCTAGTAATGGGCCCAGTGGAGATCCCATTGCGATCCCATCTTGTTGTCTGTAAATAATGTCGTTGAATGTGCATTGCACATTGAGTGTACATCTCAGTAGTAGTTCTTTTAAACAGGTCGTCGGTAATCCGATGTTCAGCTGATTTTCGTCGATATAGTAACAAATATAAGAGACAGTTTCTGTGAGTGGAACGTTGGTAAATAGTGTTCTTTAATTGCTTAGAATTCTTGTATTTGCTTAGAACTCTTACGTAATTTCGTATTCTCTTCTTTGTTTCTATGTGCGTCCTGAGTAAAACTCACTCATCAAACTATTCATATTATTACATAACTTCTTTTAACAGCTGTTTGTGACAACTCATCACCTTTGTTACTACCCTGATTCCATTAACACCCAATTTTTTTGACTTGTATTACCAATCTTCACCTGTTTTGTTAAAATAACCATAACCAATTGTGATTTTGTTTAACAAACTTAATGTACACATACATACAAAGTAACATATAAATTTGCGATTGTACAGCTATGAAAATGAATTCGCCGAAAAGAGTCTTTTCGCTGATCTACGTGTTTTGTTTTGTTTTCATTAATGCCTGAATGGGAATTATCCATGAACTCACAAAACCGACATGATCTCTTCACTCAATACCATTTAAAGCCAAAGGAAATAAAACTAACACTATTCACAAAGTGGAGTGCACAAACTGCAAAACATTAAATTTTCAAAATCGGACGTCCTCTTCATTTTCATATCCATGATCACAAAAGAGCAGTCAAAAGACTTGAAATATATCTCATCAATTTAAATGGGATAATATAACAATTTCAGACAAATGAAACAGAAATAACGCCAGAGAATTTCTAGAGTCCTGGTACTACAGTCAATTACCAATTAAAAGACATGATAATAAGGATCAAATTTAAAAATCAACATAGCATAAGTCACTCAACCGAAAAGTCATACATGGGGTCACTAGGAGGATCAATATCAATGCAAGTTGAGACAACAACAAGGAAATTAACAGGGATAACCTATGACAATCAAGTTCACCAAGAAAAAAGTACTTTATCTATGGAGAATTCCCAAAGCTCACTACACACTGAAGTGGGCACTGAGGATGCTGTCTGGGAGGACAATAAAAATCCACCATTAAACCACCTAGCTCAGCAGACAACAATCATGAGAGATACAAAATTCCTCCATCATTTCACAAAGATTTTAATCAATCAGGGCATCAGCTCGTCTTCTGAAAAACAGTCCCACATGACATGGTAAGAGAAGTCCAATGTAATAGAATCTTTAGATCTAATTTAATGATATTTCTATATTATTCATCATCCACGAAAGCAAATGACAACGTGAAATCATAAGTATAGCACAGGTTAATTGATTGTAGGTCACCATGACAACAACTTAAAATACTATTAGATAAGTTGAAAAAAATATATATTCAGCCGTGGAATGAATACTTACCTAGCCCTGCCATCTACTACCCATACTGTTGGTTTGAAGGACACAAACCACAAAAATAAATAAAAAACTAGGCTTTTAAATTCTCTTGTAAACAAAAATATAAGGATAGAAATATGCCTTTTATATTTCCTTGAGGAAGACATTAATTACCTCGAAATTCTTGAACACATTCACCAGTTAACACATTCCATAAACGTAAAGTTGTATCGCGGCTACCTGTAACAACTAAATGACTATTTTCAAAAGTCTCTTGTTTAAATATCTGCTCGCCTGCATCGGGTTTGTTTGATTCTGAGTTGTTATTCATGAGATTAACATTTATGTTTCCATAAGCATTATCATAATGATGTCCGTTATCATTACCGTCATTCCCTTTGTTAGCCGATATATTTGATAGAATATATTCTTTTTCAGAAATATTATCCCCGATAATATTGAAATTATCAATAGCATCGCCACTATTATCGTTTGAGCACATATCTGGACCAAGTGTACTAGGATTATTTCCACTGACGTTGCAATTACAACTATGAGTATTGTTTAAAACAAATTTTGGAGCAGAGCATGGTTTTTGGCTAGCTAAACATCGGATAGTTGACTGATGTCCAAACAATGTAGCTATGCAAGGCCAACGATGACCGTCTAATTGCCAAACACGTGCAGTTCGATCACAACTACCTGATATAAGTAGAGGATATTGACTGAACGGATGATAATCCTTTTTTGCTGGATAAAATTGACTCGGTATAACAGTCATTGACCAAACGCCACCGAGATGACCAAACAAGTTTATTAAACACTGGCCAGTATTTATATTCCATACACATATACTAGAATCATCTGATCCAGTGATCGCCCATTCTTCATAAACTTCTAAACAAGTAATAACATGATTCTACCACAAACAAAAGACAAAAACGCATTATTATTCCTTAAATTATCATTATTATCATTATGCTTAAAAATAAACACTAATATGATTTCGATTTTTGATTACAGCTTGATTCCACACCGTATTTTTGGTACAGATACGGAATTTTCAGAATGTGATATCGGTAGCCCAAATTTTGCAGGCCGACCATAGATATCAGGTGTACGTCGGCAGGGGATCGAACCCCGGACCATGCGCATGATCGGCTAGAGTCATAACCCCTGTGCCACCGTTATGGAAGAAAATACATGAATCATATGAAAAGATAATTGTCTAGAATATGATTTAATTTAATAGTATGTCGATGGAAAGGTCTCAGGAAGTGCTATGAACTAAACCCTTTAACAATCAGTAGTTGATAATAAAGAAGTAACATGTTTGTATTCGTAGATGTTGGTTATTCAACTCGCATAGTCCAAACTTAGTGTACGACAGGAGAGACAGCTTATTGTGAATTTGTCGTGGCAGCATTTTTCACACAGTGAATATACTCTTTTCCTCAGCTTCCACCGTTCACTTCTTTTTATTACCTACGTCAATTTACCCCGCACGTTATATATTTTTTATATTTCACTCCATTTGATGAACAAACAGTTTCAGTGTTCCATGTATAAAACGTAAGCGGGATCCTTTGGGTCTGAGTTCGTTTTGCGTTTCCTTGTCTATCAGTTTCTTGTTTTCGGAGTTCTCTAAGCTCTTTTGTGATTCATTCCTCACCGTTTTCCGTTAAATCTTTTTTGCGACCATGCTTTCTAAATCTGGTATCGTTTAGTACTTCATTCATCTTAGAAATGAAGTTTTTTATATTCATTGTAACAGCCTTCCGAACGCTTGTCGGGAGGATACCAAAATTTTTGTTGTTTCTTAATTCGATTAAGGCTGATTGATGTTCTTGAGGGAGAAGTTTATATTGAATAAAGGTAAATACACATACTTCTACTTAGAAATGTACAATAATTTGGATTTTAAACGACCTTCGTCAAAGGATTGGGGGAAGCCGAATTAATGAACTCAACTCTCGAAATGAGATGCTGCATTCGGCCTGCTGATAATTTTGTTTACTACTTGCACCGAGTATGGAGATTATGGAGATATTTTACACACCCATAAACAGATCTAAAATATGCTTGATGAAACTTGGCTCACTTAGCACTAACATATTGAAGCTGAGGCCACAAAGCGCACCTACTTGACGGTAAGATTAACTAGTCGTAAACCAATTGTCAATCCTACTTACTAATGTATCATCATTACTTTGATATTAACGATAAGACAATAAAAACCACCATCGAAAACCTACAGCTTCCACGAATCATTTATATATAACGGATGTATTACATCGTCATTTACCAACATACTGCACCACAGTGAAATTAACTCACGTATCCACAGATATTCCACCACTATACCACAAACAAAAAATATCCGTAGCCATACTACGGCAATCTCACGAAAACTATACATCAACGAAAGCGGACAGATAACTAGTTACATACCATCACTCACTTCTAAATCACAAGCAACAATCAAGAACCCTATACACAGAGAAAGCCCACTCGAAAAGAAATTATTAGCCAGCTGTAAAATAGTTAATCAATGCCTATTTAAGAAATCAAATCCCCTACCGAATTGAATCAAAGGTGTGAATACATGAAATACAATTAAAATATGTGTGATCATACATCTTATGAATTTTTCTATATATGGCATTAATTGTTTTCCTTCTTAACATTTAAAGATGTTGCAAAGGAGTGCATAATTATACGGTTAGTAGGCTAATATGAAACTTTACCTAACATAGTGCCGGTAAGACAACACCTATGCAAATACTCTTCGCGATACTTTTGAGTTCATTGAATGCATAAAAGATTTGAATGTAAATGATAAACGAATGTTATCGCTAGATGTCGAATCTCTCTTCACCAACGTGCCACTAACAGAAACAATTTGCTTTCTGTGCAATTATATGGAGAAATCCAATATAAGTGTCGGAGTTTTTTTTCCTTCACGTTCCCCAGTGGCTTGAAGTTTCTATAGCAGTGTTTATTTTACAGGATGGGTTTGTTAACCTCATGCCAAACCTTTCCTCTTTACCAGCTTCTATTTGTGGCTTAGCGAGGTAAAGGAGTGCGTCTGTCGGGGATCGAACCCTGGACCAATCTAAGAATCTAAAAAGTCAATAGAAGCTTCCCGAAAATGGTAGGCTTCCGTATATTTTGCATTGCCAAGGCCTTAGCGATCTAGATAGAAAACCCCAATTTATGCACACAGAAGAAACTTCTCCACCCCCTCCTCCAAGTTCTACTATTTTGTTAATGTTTTGTTTGTTTGCTTTTATGGATTTTTGTATGACATCTTCTTCTTAACCAACCCTTTACTAACTCTCTCTACCCATTACATAGTTTATTTTGGACACGTGTCTCCATAACATCCCACTTCATATCACGCAACCCTTGTCAATACTTACAAATCTTCACCCCCCCCCTCAAGTTACAATTTTGATTATTCATCACACTTTAGGAACATTTTGATAACGTAAACAATAACCCTAACTAATTTTTGCGATTGTACAGCTAAGTGAATGAATTCGCCGGAAAAAGACTCTTCACTGAACTTTGTTGTTCTTATATTCATGTCTGGATGGGTATTTTCCGTAAACTTGTAGTTATGGTTGCATTGACTCAGAACTTGCCTTCCTAAAAGCCACACTTGCAGAAAACGGTTATCCGAACCGACTTAGTAACAATAATATAAAAAGTAAGCAGTATAAACTGGTCAGTTCCAAAGAAAACCGTATTCATGAACTCGGGATTCAAAGGTGATCAAGCTGCAGATATGCCCAAAAACCGTCTCTCTAAATCAGTCAGTAAAACGTTCTTTGCTGCAAAATTACAAATGACTTTCACCAGCCGCAAGTTGTTCTCCATCTCTGTAAAAGATAAGCTCCCTCGTCTGACCGCCTCCATGTGCATTTATCAGTCCACCTGCTCTCGTGAAACAAGGTACGTTAGCCGTAGCCAGAGAATGATTTCCACATGGATACGAGAACATATTCCAGCATGGTTTTACAAGGGAGAAAGGAAGGGTGTGCGAGGCTCTATTCTAGAACACTTGATCGACTCCTGTTACTCTACCAACCCGGAACATGATTTTAAGATCATTTATCGAATCCATGCTAACTTACCGCGTTTTCTTCGTTATAAACTTCTAAAGACAACCAAGGCCTGCCATTCATGAATTTAATTCAGACTTTTGTGTTCAAAAAGAGTATGTACAATCCCTACTTCTGCCTTGGTCTTAGAGGGATGGACATTTGAAAGAGAGAACACGAAGTTCAGCAAAGATATCTTTCCGGCGATTTCATTCTCAAAAGCTGTACAATCGCATTTATATAGATTATTTTACATGGATACAATTATTATTTGTTTAATTCCATGTAGTAACGAAGGTGATAATACTTTTCAACTTGATATGAAAGTTTGAAGGTACGAATGTAGATTACAAGGGGCTTAGAGACAAGATTTCATAGGATTAGAAAATGGTTACGTATGCAAAAAATTAATATTTGATAACTGGAGAAATAATTTTAAGTCAAATAGAAGATGATAATTATTGTCGACTTGATATGAATTGCAAGAGGCTTAGAAACGGAGGGATAGAACGAATTACAGGTGTGAACAGAATGAGCATGGAAACAAATTGAAATCAAAATTTTCAACTTGAAATGTTAGTTAGGAGGTGTGAATATAGATTACAGGAGGCATAGAAACAGGAAAATTACACAGGATCAGAATATAATTGAAAAATATTCATTCTAAACGGATTACAAGTGTGATCAGGAGGAGCATGGAAACAAACTTAAAATAACCAGTTTTATAACTGAAAATTTGAATTAATAATCTGAGCTTGAAATGAAAGTTAGGTGTGAATATAAATTACAATAAATGTATCCATGTAAAATAATCTATATAAGTGCGATTGTACAGCTTTTGAGAATGAAATCGCCGAAAAGATATTTTTGCTGAACTTCGAGTTCTCTTCTTTCTAATGTCCATATGGATAGACATTTATTTATTTATTATGTTTCTTTATTTTCTTTATGTAGTTAATTCATGCGCCTTTCGCTCACTACTACGATTATTACTATGATTATCATCATCATTATTATTCTCCCTTTGAATTGTTTTCATTTGCCCCACTTGTCATTCTAAATCCAGAAATGTCTTTACAATATTGAATTCTATCTCATCAAATTTCACACTATGTTAGGTAAAATTTCATATTAGCCTACTAACCGTATAATTATGCACTCCTTTGCAACATCTTTAAATGTTAAGAAGGAAAACAATTAATGCCATATACAGAAAAATTCATAAGATGTATAATCACACATATTTTAATTGTATTTCATATATTCACACCTTTGATTCAATTCGCTCACCGGATATAATTTCCTAAGAAGCGATATATAGACATTTTCACAGCTGTGTAATAAGTGCATTGAGAAGTCTTTCCGTTGACTGTTGCGTTCTAAATAACTTTTAGGAAGATAAATGTTTTAAAAGCATTTTGTTGAATTGGATTACTTTACTGGGATTTTAGTGCGGGTGGAATAATCTGCGTACACACACGTATCATTCCCAGGTGAAAGTTTATTTTCAACACTTTCATTATCCAAAATGACGATGACCGCTGGTGATTAAGTAGAAATAATTTAATAAGAACTGAAGGACTTACGTGATGAGCTGGTGCAACAATTGGCTGCCATGGTCCACCATTTCTCCAATTACATTGAGTATGCAAATCTTGACGATAGAAGGACTTCCAATTAACCTGTTTAATTAAAAACATAATCAAATTCAGTAACAGCATACAGTAAAGACTCAAAGGAAGAACATATATGTAACCCAACGATTATTTCGTTGTCATAGGATGTTCATTTTGTGGATAGCAGATGGATTAGTGTTCATATTCATGATCCTATAGTTGGGAGTCTGGTGATTAACATGACTAACAACAATAGCAAACGAAGTGAATTTTCAATTCTTTAAAAAAAGGTTTAGAGGAAAAATCTAATCCACAATGCTCAAACTTTTTACTGATAAAAATCAGTAGGTCTAGTTAATTGAATGCCCCTCTTAAGTCTTCGATATAATCTGCAACAAGTTGTTAAAGGGCACTTAAAAAAACCGAATGACGTGTGAATAAGCATACCTGAAGTGAGCCACTCGTTAGACAATCGCTAGATAGATGAACAGACAGAAACGTATGCAAAAAAGTGTTGCAAAGGCTTACAGTCAAAAAATATTGTGGAGTAGGAAAAGAAGGGCTATTTAAGCAGACAGGAAATAAACTTGTGATAACGTATGGTAATCTTGTGGGAAATATAGAGGACATCTTAACGCCAAGCTGCCTGAACATAATGCAAGACAACTGTAAAGGCATATGCTGCTCTTCAGAAATTATTGGGAAGAAACTAGTTTTTGCTTCAGTATTTGACAGGAAACTTATCCAAGATCTTCAATGAAAAAGTAACACGTGAGAATTTCGACAGGAAATTTATCTGACATCAATTATCGATCTACTCGTAGCTTGACTGCTTCAAGTAAAATTAGCAATGGTTGGAAGATTTCATCGTGAGCTGACATCAGTTAGTGAACCATTGGAAAGCCTGGGAGTGGGAAGCCGTGACCAGTAGGGTGCAGCAGGTTGAAGGTGAGGCAGTAACTCATCGAAAAAGACATTGCGAAGTGGTCGCGCTATGTGGTGAATTGACAGAAGTTTGAATTCATGCACTGCCAATAGGATCGGGTCCCAGTGGCTGAATGGTCTATGAACTCGCCTTGTAACCAGAAGGTCCTGGGTTGAAACCCCGGTGAGTGTGTACTTCTGAAGGGACCCAAACTAAGATTAAACAGCTGTCCAGTAATCCCAGGCTTTCCAATGGTTCTCTAACTGATGTCAGCTCATGATGAAATCCTTCAACCAATCAAACGAAAAATCCCTACAAAACGAATACTTTAAAATTAGCATTGTTTAGTGCACCTTTTTGTCTTGGCGCTATTTCCTAAAAATGGTATCAAAAAAATCTCGGAGTGAGTTCTTAGGTAGTCGTCTACATTCACAGCTTTTATATGGATATTTGGATGGTGATAAGAAAGTATATCTGAACAAAGCGTTGAATCCCTTGCAGGACAGTACAAATTTTCATAAACAAGTGGTTAAATGCACCCTCGGATTCTGCAGATTATTAGATGTTAGAACTATTAATAACCGTTGTGGCAACAGTCACTGGCATTTTGACTTTTGGTTTTGTAGTCTCTCTTTTTCTGCTTACGCTTTCAGGTAATTGTAGCAACGAAGATTAGTTTAAAGGGGGCTATTACAGGTGTTGTACCCACAGCTATGAGAGGGAAGATTCATGGAATTTAAAATATGTAATAAGCTTTTTCATTTGATGCAGTATGTCGGATGGCCTACAATCTTGTTCCTTGATAGGTCATAAATGTTTGGCAATGGACATTCCAACCTTCGTGAGATACATTTGAAAAGTTTTCCCAGTAAACTAAAAAAATAGTGTGAGTCTGGATTTCTGTGAGCTAACTGTACTCATTTATCCGCGAATCAAGTGGATGATGTGACTATGCTCAGAGTAGTTTATGGTTAATTCTTTACAACAAAGATTTTACAGTTTCAACTTTTGGAAGACAGTGTTAATAATCACGTCAACACAACGAAGTTTATGCGAGAAATGACCTCTAATACAGCAAAGAGAAGTAACGTTTAAAGTGGACATGGGAAAAGTGTCAAAAATAAAGTGTATTGCATACACAAAGACAGGTGATTGAGCTCATGACCATCAAGTTGATATCATAGTTTCTATTATCTCACACAAGTCAACCCCTAACTTAGTGATAGGGAGTGAAGTGATAGAACATGTTGACCACTTCACCTACTTGGGAAGTTGTATTAGCACCAACGGACTGATTGGCGATGAAATCTCAGCACGGATCCGAAAAGCTCGAGCTGCTTTCGCTGACTTACACCATCTCTGGCGTAGGCGTGACATCCGGTTATCAACCAAGGGACGTGTGTACTGCTCATCAGTTCGCTCCGTCCTTCTCTATGGCTCTGAAACATGGCCAATACGCGTTGAAGACATGAAAAGGTTGACTGCTTTCGATCATAGATGTCTGCGATCTCTGTCTCACGTTAGGTGGTTTCACAAGATAAGTAATGTTGACGTTAGGCGTAGAGTGTTGGGCAAAGAGGGAAAATCAATCGACGAGGTTATAAAGTTACATAGACTAAGATGGCTAGGTCACGTGCTGCGCATGCCTAACCACCGCCTCCCCCGACGGGCTTTGCTAGCTGATATAGGTGCGTGCAGGTTGGAAAAGAGCCAGTGGTGGCTAAACAAAAACATGGCCTCATCAATCCATGAAATCCTTGACAGTTAAACTGAGTCAGGTAGGGAGATGCAGACTCCCGGGTTGGGGCCCTCGGGACTCTAGGAATCAATGGCTGGAGACAATAGGTGACATGGCTCAAAATCGTTGTCAATGGCGCAGATGTATTCAATCTCTGTAATCTTTCATATTCCTTTCTACCATTACCCATTGTTTCACTCTTATATTTGTCAAACTCTATTAATTCTCTTCACTCATCTTCTTGTCTACTTTTGTGTGCTATTTGGAACGTGGCAACTCGAACTGCTGCACTTCGGTGCCAAGTTCTATGTTGAATCCAGACAGACAGATGTGGGGGGAAGATGGGCATCATACAGATCAGTGCTTTACCTGGTACGAAGAAATATACAAAGGATGCGTTCTAAGTTCACTAATCGTTGTTAAATTGCTATCTTTTCAGCGCTTATTGTTTTCATTTCACCCTTCTTTTTATTTGTTTTTTTTTCAAAGTGTACCACTTTGAACTTACGCACTTCTCCGTAGTTGCAAATTAGTTTGTTTATCTTTGTCAGCCTAATCAGTTGAATAATAAGTAGCTATTCATTAAAAAAGCCACAAAATCGTCGTTCAACAACTTACAACGCACTAGAGTATTTAGCTAACATTTAATTAGTTACCCACTTGAAACTAATTTCAGTACGGTGTACTATATATTTTGATGGCAAGTTGAAATCAATTCAAATTAATTAAGAAAAGAATTTTTTAAATGGCACACCCAGATATTAAGAAAATTACCTTGTTTATAAGAGAACATTTTGACGAACTGACGTTTGAAGACGAAAAAGATGTTGACTCATCATTTAGTTGGATATGATCACTTTTTACGCTAACATTGCTCACATATTTTTTAACACCCTCAGAAGTATTCTTTTCCTCAACACCGTCACTAGAAACAACATCCGAATTACTGGCTACAACATTATCAATACGATATTTTGCATCATTATAAGCGCTAATGACAGATTTATTGGTACATAATGGACAGTTATTGCATCGAATAGCTGCAATTAGTTATTTATATTTGTAGTCATTATTCTTGAAATTAAACGAATTACCTGGATGATATTCGATCATGGATTTCAGGCATAATGAACTACATAATCCAGAAGATACACACAAATAATACCACAACAGGTTGTCGCTACAAACATGCAGCCAACTTTGAGAGACCTGTGGAAAGAAAGATATGAGGCAAAGTAAAAATACCATGGGAGAAGTTGAGAAAAGTTAAGCTCCAAAAGGATAATAGTGTTACACACTATACAATCATCTCACATTTTTATAACTGGAGCCATATACACTTCATCCCTTAGTTCTAAAGCAGGAAATTTGGTTGGTAAATGTCTCAATGTAACTTTACTGAAGTTTGTATAGCATTCAGCTGTGAAGTGAATTTATAATTTACACTTGTTGGAAATGTAAGAATTAGTCAACCTTGCTTATTTGTAAAAGCAATGAATAGTGAGTGTGACAATGTATACAGCATGACTTGCAGGTAAATTATTTCAGATACAAACCGTTGATTATTCCAGTATGGATATGCAACGCCGTTAATGCATTTATAATGGTACATCTACAACACTTCAATTTCCTAAGCAAAAACTTATACTGTTCAAATAAGACACTGAATAAAGAACTCAGTAATATTCGTGATCAAATAAGGAGAAACGGATATCCAATTAAATCCGTAAACAAACACATGAACTCAGAAAGCAAAATGTCGAAGGTGCCGACTGTTCCCAAAGAATCAGTCTTCCTAAGATTACGATTCACGGGTGATGTCAAAAGTGAGACCTTATCACAACATCGGAGAAGGGTCTTCAAAGGGACTTTCAACGCAGCTAAGCTATGCTGTATGTTCACCAGCCGACTAATACTTAGTTCAGGAAATAAAAACAGAATGACCTTTTTCGCCTCTTTCATGTATATTTACCAGTTTAACTACCCGTGTGGAGCTAGTTACATACGGTGTAGGATCAGGTAAGTTCATCGTCAAATTTCTGAACACCTCGTTCCATCTTCGTCTGGCAAATGTCCGAATAAAGCTATACGCAGCTCAAGTCGTCGATACTGTACATCAAGTTGACTATAACAAAGCTTTAAAAGTTACTTATCGTATATCACCCAACCTCTCGCATGGTCTACCAGTACGACTATTACATACATCAGAGGCAATGGGAATTCACCTGAACAAGCCAAATCTGTGTGTTCAAAAGAAATTTGTACACCTTTCTTTGCCGTGGCCAACTACATAATATATATTAAGTTTTTAAAAACGAATTTCCCCTCTCCTTGTAACTATCTTTTGACTTTGTTAATTTTTTAAAATTCTAGCTAATTTTATTAACTTGTCTGCATTTTACGTGATTCTTCTGAGTTATCCTATTCTTCATAGTCATCATTATTTTACAAATCTCTTGATTATGTAATAACTCGTTGCTAACGCCTAAGAAACAGCTTATCTTGAATTCCATTAAAATTTTCAACCCTCCTTTAAAACGTAAATATCTTGATACTAACATATATTCGTTAATTATTTTGGCGATCTTTGACCTCATATATTTACAGGTATTAGTTTGTAGGGACTTTGTCTGATTCAATGGAGGATTTCATCATGAGCTGACATCAGTTAGAGAACCATTCGAAAACCAGGGAGTACTGGACAGCTATTTCGTCCTAATAAGGGACTCCTGTATCCAGAAGGTCCTGGGTTCAAACCCCGGTGGGTGCGCACTACTGAGGAGTGCTAAACTAGGACTAAACAGTTGCCCAGTACTCCCTGGTTTTCCAATGGTTCTCTAATCGATGTCAGCTGATGATGAAATCCTCCAACTTTCGACCTCTTAATTTCACCCATATACCTAAACCTGATTAACTAAAATAACCACCTGATTGGTAAATCTTTGAAGTAAAAAAACTATATATTGGTGTAGAGCCAATGATGAGGAACTAGTTGGAAAGGAATATGTTTCTTCGCTTAATCTGTTGTTTTTTCTAAATGCGTAAAAGGGTTATTCTGTTTGGCCTTAGTTGTATACAAATCCGAGATGCACTGAGCAAGATAACTTCGGAAAAAAATCTTCCATTCCAAAAGCAACCATAGGAACGACTATGCGATATCACTTCTTGAAAAAAACAAAATATTTAAGCTGTGGAAACTGTAGATTATATCTGCAAACGGATGATAGACAGAAAGTCCTAGTGAAACTGGAAAATAGTTCTTGGAAATATGAAGATGTGAAAATCGTAGTTTATGATAAGTGTTCATGTAATGGTTTAATTTTGAGCCATTTTAACAGTACTCCCTCCGAAGTCCAGTTGACCTACCTAGGAGGACATAATCACTGCACTTTTTTCATGTTTCACTTACGAGAAGGAAAGATGAATTCATCACAAGAATCACATTGAGGAAGCTACAGATGAAAGATCAAAATACACACTTTCTTGGCTTTATACCATTAAAACAAGCGTATTCTGATCAGATGCGTAGCATTTACAGCAAGATACATTCGAAGACTGTAGAGTAAGAACTCCACAACACTCATGAGGATCTAAGCGAAAATAGATAACCGGAAATTTGCTTAAAAAAATCAAAAGCTTACTGTAGACGCGAATACGGACCAGTAACGATAGGGAAAAAGTTATTACTTTTGCGTTTACAATTCAAGGGGGACACTTCTACGGAGATCCTATCCCAACATCTAATCGCGACAATAAGGAGGACTTTCTACTCTGGACATCTGTACACATCCTGCAGTAGCCATCCAGTGTTTACCTCGAAAGTGAGAGATGATTTTACCTAGCTTTAGATCTTTCTGATGCATATACTGTTTCAACTGTTTCTGTGGATTAAGGCAGTATGATTAAACAGGTTTCCCCAAGCACTTGAGAATACTGAACAAACTGGTTCATAAAGGTCTAAGTCAAATGCATAAACAGTTCAATTATATTACACTTAGCAGATACAGGTCATTGAACTGACGTTAACATAGTTTTTAGGGTTACATACCACATTCCGAAGTCATTATCATGCACAGTTAGCCTACGTCTTCTGCATATCGCTGAGGCTGTTGCGATAAAATCGACTAAATCAGGACTTCGTATTCCAAAATAAAACACCTCTAGGTGATGTTCCTACCATAGTCAAACTTATATGAAAACTCCCTTCCACCCCCATGAGTTTATTTTACTTTTCGTCTTTTTACTCTTCGTTTAAACAGCCTTAGTCATAACATTTTATAATTTATACTCTTAATTCTAGAATTCTTCAGACGCTACCCAATCATCCACTTATATATATATATATATACAAACATTGACAAACTATTCTCATTTATTATCAGTGTTATTATTTGTTTTCAACTTATATGACTCCTTCATTCATCTCACATGCTGATAATTTTATGACAAATTATTCACCTCACTCATACTTTATGTTGTTTAATGCATACTATCTTCGTACTAGCCATTCACCAAACACGCTTTATAACCTTGAAGCAACTTGCGAGTTTCCCTTCCTCTAATTGTATGATCGTATTAGGAGTGTTCTTTGTGTTAATCTATTTCACACTATTTTGTTTTTGAATACAACTTATCAACTTTGTCGTACAAGTTCTATTTGTTTTGTTACCTTGTAATTAATTATTATTATTATTATTAAAACACACACTTGATGAACACCAAGAGATGCACCACACAAAAAATAATAGGACAATGAATAAAGGAAATATGAACAGAAAGCAAAAAGCACACTTGTGAAGGATTTATCACTAATTCGCGATACTTTCAGAAAAAGAAGAAAGATTGCAGTATTCTGACCACTGATTACGACTTTTTGTAATATATGAGGATTTACTGAGCTCATCCATGGAGTTTTGACTCATCAACAGAGGCTAACTTGACACAAATAACTTTCATTTCAAGGCACCACATAGAAGGTTGACACCTCTCTGAAGTTTCTATCCAGTCCCAGGGCTAGCGAACAGCAAGAGTTATGGGAGCCTCTGGGATGACATTTGCAGCCAGTGAAGCTGATGTTCAAAGATGGCATTACTCAATGAAATATCACTTCCACCATGTCCAAAAACGCTGCCGGACCTTATAATTACTTAGACGATGATACCATTGAAAGCAAGCGCTTCTACGGGGACAGCAATAATTGAATATGCAGTCACCTCACACCTTCAGCTTAGAGAGGACGGGTTTCACGGGTGTAGTCTGTCTGTCTGTCTGTTTTCGACATAGAACTTCGCACATATGTGCGGAAGTTCAAGTCGCCACAATCCGTGTAGCACGCGAAGCAAGAAAAGAAAGTAAAAGAAAAGCATACTAGAGACAGTGAGCAGAGATGTAAGACAAAGCAGTAATAAAGAAATACAAAACAGTTTCATTGGAGATCATAAGTCACAAGGAGTGGATGCACCGGCGCCACTGAGAACGATTTTGAGCCATGTCACCAATTGTTTCTAACCACTTGTTTTTACCGTCCCGAGGACCCCAGCCTGGAAGTCTACACCTTCCAACGTGGCTTAGACCAACTGTTGTGGATTTCATTGACTGATGCCAAGTTTTTGTTTGACCGCCGCTAGCTTTTTTCCAGCCTGAGCCTATATCCGCTAACATTGATCGTCGAGGGAGGCGATGGCATGGCATACGCAACACATGTCCTAACCATCTCAGTCTTTGTAACTTCACGAATTCGTCGATTGATTTCCCCTGTTTACCTAGAACTCTACGCCTAACCTCAATGTTGCTCACCTTATTATGCCACTTTACACGGGAAATAGAACGCAGGCATCTATGGTCAAAGACAGCTAGTCTTTTCATGTCTTCCACTCTCAGTGGCCAGGTCTCACAACCATAAAGGAGGACGGAGCGGACTGATGAACAGTACACCCGCCCTTTGGTCGATAGTCGGACATCTCGTCTACGCCAGAGTCGGCGTAAACTAACAAATGCGAAACGAGCCCTCTGTATTCGTGCTGAGATTTCGTCAGAGATCAGCCCGTTGGGGCTGATGGTACTTCCCAAATAAGTGAAGCGGTCAACGTGCTCTACCACTTCACTTCCTATTTTTAAACTAGGCGTCGATGTAGTCCAGTCTAGTCCTGTAACATCATCTTGCATTTGGCGGGAGCGAATCGCATGCCAAACATTCGTAGATTGCGGCTCAAGGTGTTTAGAAGACTCTGCATTTCGTCAGCGTCTTCGCCTAGAAGGACTATATCGTCTGCATATTCCAAGTCAACGAGATTATTCCCCGGTAGCAAGTCAATCCCTGAGTCGCTGAAGTCACCTAGGGTTAAGTCCATTAACACATCTATGATGAAGTTGAATAGAAAAGGAGATAATGGGCATCCTTGAAGGACACCACTAGTCATCATCAGTTCAGATGACAGCTCGCCGTAAGTCCTCACCTGGCAGTATGAGTACGAGTAGAGTGCCTTAATCAGTGCAATATATTTTCTCGGAATTCCCTTTACAGCCAAGCATCTCCAGAGAACTTCCCGATCGACAGAGTCGAATGCTGCAGAGGTACCAAAGTATTGCAAACCCGACTTTTGACAGTCAGACTGGTGTTACGACAGCACCAGAGCAGGTCCAAGTTGGTTGCACGGTTGGTTAGGAACGGTGGTGATAGCTAGTTATATGAACTTCCTCTACCTGGTGCGTTTTTCTATAGGCCTTTCAGGATGTTAACAGATATCAAGGGGACACCTCCTTCTAATAGACAGTTCCAGTAAGCAGTTGTGTTCAACAATTCGAAGGCATCCATAATGTCAAGAAACACAACAATTGTTGGACTGCGATACGAGTGACAACATTCTAACAACCGAAAAAGGGTGAGCAAGTAATCCGAGTCAGAGGCCTGAACGAAACCCACCCTGCTCTTTGCGAATCAGATTTTCATGTGTATCACACTTTGCGAGGCAAGACACCAGCGACTATTTTAAACGCGACTGGTAGCATACTGATACCCCTATGATTGTCACACGTATTGCGTAGGTCCTTTTTAAAAGTGTGTTATGTACTCGTCGCCAAATTATTGTTATGTACTGGTCGAGAATTTAATAGTCCTGACGCAAGAAAGACGGAAATCAGAAGACCACTAGGTTTGCGATGATACTTCTATATTCCAAACACAAGGAGAATCAAATGTGTCACAAGAGTGTGCGAGCAAAAATATATATGCATGTCAGAACAAGTGTGTAAACAATCAATAGACAGTCTTAACATGATTGGCTAATTATAATGGAGTATCGATCCATATATACATAGCAAAATATAGCAGACATGTCAACAAACACACATATTATATATAATATAAGGGGAATATACATTGTTAAAGGAGACAGGTTCATCAAAGTGAAATGGTCACAGACTAAGAGAGCACCAGAAAGAGAGAGCACCATATATATATATATATATATATATATATATATATATATATATATATATATATATATATATATGGATACATATCAAAGTGCCCGATGCAGCTGTTGATTCAATCTCACATCCACGTTTTCACCGCCAGGTTTCGCGGACCTTATGTAAACAGTGTGTGAACTTACACACGACAGCTTCGAGATGTTATACTCTTTATATGTCAGAATGGACCGACGGGTGTCTAGAATTTGCAAGGGACTCGCAGAAACCCAGTAATTTACAGCCGAGCACTCTTTAGGCAGAGAGCAGTTTCGTTCGACACTTTCATACCGTCTTGCAGGTGAAGCTAGTTTTATCTATTTGGAGGGTTACTAGCTAGCTCTGAGTTTAACTCAGTCTGATACTTAACAGAAGTAGCAAGTGCTAACAATTTAATTCAACCAGTAGAGGATGTCCTTTGTGATCACCACCAAATCGCAAGGGCAACTAAACACCAAAGAATTGTTACAATTCATATATGCGTTCCAGAAGGAGTGGCAGCCCTATATGCATCCACGTCATCGGAAACTGACAGCAATGCGATCGCTTTGAGTCCGGGTTTGATTGGCAGAGGGAAGACACCAAGTAGCGACACGGTCATAACTGTGCCGTAAATTGGTGCTGACTAGAAATAGGTTGAGATCTGCACGAAGTTGCAGAAGCCGGTAGCCATTATCTAACCTGTAGCCACGCAGACTCCCCTGAACACCTATACGACACTCCTTTGAGCCTAAACACCTGACTTTACATTCAAGTCCCCAATTAGCACTACGATATCCCTCTGACGTGTCTGCTTCAGAACTTCGATTAGGTGATAGTTGAACTCATCCTTAATTGTATCTGGGTTGCAATCCATAGGTCAATAGATGGAGATGGCAAATAGTCACCGTCTCTCTGGTCGACTGTTTCTTGCTCAGGCATAATCTCTTAGCCTCAACCATCTAAACAACTGTTAATGGAGATCCAGTCCGATTATGTACCTAGTCTAGCGTTTAGTGTGATACCAACACCACTTAAGCTAAAATGCTGACGTCACGCAGGTGGTATACACTTTTTGAACTTGCAGATGGAGAAGATATTTAAAGAACTTCCCTGGAATCCAGAACGCTGGCTTCTGAGATGCAACAGACATCGTTAGCTACGCTTCCTAATGTACTGACTAGCCCTGCCTGTTGTCCGATTTGCATCAATGTGTGAACAATGCGAGTGGCAAGCTTGAATACGACACGTGGTATCACGACATATCTGGTAGACATAGCACTAGAGATCAGCATTCTGAAGGCTACAAACTAACACCCCGAAAGTGCATATACAGACCGAGATTTTATATAAAGGCGAAAGACTAACGACAGTCAAGACACCGGAAACAGTGAAGGTGGTAAAAAGAAAAGGAAAAGATCTATATTTGGAAAAACCTAGAAGGACCGAAATTATAGAAATATGATTGCACGTGTAGTCCATAATAATTGTTTCATAATCTGCTATTCTATGTAGAAAAGGTCTCACCAACAACATCGAATGAAATAAAAGCTAAGTGAAGCATGCTTCAAAAACGAGGTTTCAATATTTGGAAGTGACTTAGTTAATCAATAGTTATTGGACTAAGTCTGGTGGTGAAACCAAAGATAATCACTTCGTTGATTTAAGGGTAGATCAAGTGAATAGCCTCCAAAGCCTCAGGATGGTCGGGAGTGGGTGCCTTGCGCTGCGGGTTGGCCACCCCTCCGTACACCTCTTGAAATGCTCCCATATGACCGGGTGTCTTACATAGCCTCTCCTGAGGAAGTCCTACTCACTGCCTTCACGTGGCGGAGATGTTTCTCACCAAAGTGAGAGGGCAAAAGCGGATGCCCGGCGCTCTTCACCGGGTTGACTGTCCATTGGATGACAGTCTAGGGGAGATGGCTAAACCCTGATTCCAAACCTCCAACGACTGGCGTATGAAACTCACCGGAGTTCACCGGCAGACGTATGGACAAAGGGCTTACTGGATGCCATGGATGTCTGGCCCCATTCAAAAAGGCGTATGAACCGGACTCCGGTCACCGGCTGCCAATGGATAGTGGATTCCCTATTCCACTCCTACTGTCTTGTAGGTCACACTTGGTTGTTTAAAGGCTAGAGCTGCACTCAAACAAAAGGCCGAGCGATGCTGGGGACATCACTCGTACCTAATTCCCATGAAACTTCATGAACTCTCTACAACTTCAACCAAATTCCAGTACTGGTCCAACAACGTCGCCTTCGGTGGTTTGGCCATGTTCTGCGCCGACCAGATGACGATCTGGTCAAATCAGTTCTAAATCCCTCGCCATCGCCGTAGCGCTACCTGGCGTCCTCCCTCTGCGAAGCAAGCTTGGACTCAGATTGATCATATCGCGGTCAGTTTCCGGTGGCGAGGATGCATACAAGACTGTCGATCCTTCTGGAGCACATGACTGGACTCCGATCATGCGATAGTGTGTGCCAAGTTCGTCTTGCGATTTGGTGGGACTCATAAAAGGCGTCGTCTAAACGTTGATGTGAGCAAACTAGTAGCACCTGCTACTTCTTTGAAGTACCAGAATGAGTTACAATCAATGCTTGCCAGCAACCCCCGAAGTAGTATAGATGAACATTGGCTTCATCTGCAAGGTGCCATGCAAAAGGCGAGTGTAGCCGCTTGTGGCTTGAAAGAATGCTCCGCTAAAAACCACTGGGTTTCTGCGAGTTCCTTGCAACTCATGGATGAACGCCGGTCCATTCCGGCTGGCAGCGAATACAACAATCAGCGAAAGGCGCTCACGCGCAAGATTAGACAGTGTTTACGTAAGGACCGCGAAGCCTGGTGGTCAGAACGTGCGTGTGAGATGGAGTCAGCTGCTGCATCTGGCAACAGTCGGAAGCTGTTCCAACTCATACGAGCCACCGGCAGCAAGAAACAAGGTGTCAGCGAGACGGTCTGTGAGGCAGATGGCACTCCAATTACCAGCCTGAAAAGACGCCTGGAACGCTGGGCAGAGCACTTCGGGAAGCAGTTCAGCTGGCCACCAGCTTCAGTGTCTACTATCATTAGCCCGAGTGCTCCTTGGTCGGTTAGTACCGACCCACCCACCGAAGCGGAGGTCCGTAAGGAACTCCAAGTTCTGAAACGCCATAAGGCGCCCGGCCCAGACAAATTACCCCCGGCTCTTTTTAAAGATGGTGGCGAGACTCTCACAATGGCTCTAACTGGGTTGTTCAGGAAGGTGTGGGAGACAGAGAGTGTACCATCAATGTGGAACGAAGCCATTATCGTCCCCATCTTTAAAAAGGGTCGACGTAATTCGTGTGACAATCATAGGGGTATCAGTCTGTTACCAGTCGCGTCTAAAATATTGGCTGCTGTCTTGCTTCGCAGACTGTGCAAAATACGTGAAGGATTGATTCGCGAAGAGCAGGCTGGGTTTCGTTCAGGTCGTGGATGCATTGATCATGTGTTCACCCTTCGTCAGTTGTTGGAACACCGCCACACGTATTGCAGGCCAACGATCGTTGTGTTTCTTGATATTAGGGCTGCCTTCGATTCGTTGGACAGAACTGTGCTCTGGAACTGTCTGTTAGAGAGAGGTGTACCTGAGAAATTTGTTAACATCCTGAAAGCCCTATACAGAAACACCTCAGGTAGAGTGAGGGCATACAACCAACTATCACCACTGTTCCCAACCAACAGTGGGGTTAGACAGGGTTGCCCAATCTCTCCATTTCTCTTTAACTTTGCCATCGATGACATTCTGGAGTCAGCTCTGAAGGATGTGCGTGAAGGTGGTGTAGATCTGCTACCTGGAGATAGACTTTTCGACCTCGAGTATGCAGACGATATCGTCTTACTGTGCAGGCTGCCCAAATCGCACTTAATCAGTTGGCGATCAGTGTCTGTAAGTATGGTATGTGCTTTGCGCCGTCTAAGTGCAAAGTACTGTTACAAGATTGGCAGGAGCCTGTACCTGCACTCACTCTTGCGGGTGAACCGCTTGAAGTTGTTGATAAGTTTGTGTACCTGGGTAGTTGTGTGAGTGCTGGCGGAGGGGTGACGGATGAGATTTCCAACCGTATAATGAAGGCTAGGGTGGCATACATCAACTTGAGCCACCTCTGGCGCCGTCGCGACGTTAGCCTGGCTGTCAAAGGTCGGGTATACAATGCTTCGGTGCGGGCTGCGCTGCTCTACGCCTGTGAAACCTGGCCTCTCCGAGCTGAGGATGTGCGGCGACTCTGCGTGTTCGATCACCGCTGTCTCCGCAGGATTGCTTGCGTTCGATGGCATCATCGCGTGAGTAATTCTGAGGTTCGGCGGCGTGTGTTTGAACAAAGTGGAGATCACCATTCATTGAATGTCGTCATCTGGAAACACCGGCTCCGGTGGCTTGGACATGTGCTCCGAATGTCACCCCAGAGGCTTCCGTACAGGTCTCTGTTCGCTAGCCCTGGGACGGGATGGAAAAGGCGGAGAGGTGGTCAGTCCATGACGTGGCGTCGTGGGATGAAGGATTTTTGTGCTAGATTAGCATCGGTTGGTGTGTCACGACTCCCTGGTTGGGGTCCGAGAGATAGCTCAAATCGATGGCTCGAAACGTTATCGGATATGGCCAAGAATCGTAATCAATGGCGAATGTGTTGCAATTTCCTTCTTTCTTCCCTTCCCGATGATAGCTAACGAACACTGTTTGAACTTGTTAAGCATGACTGTTTTCCTTCCAGATGAAGTTCTTTATCCGTTCTCTACTTATATATATTTTTTTTTTTTTTCCTTCCTTTTTTTGATCTATGTTGTTTTATTATTATTGTGTGGCGCATCTTTCTTGGTGCCATATTGTACCAAGTATTTTATGCGTTTAAATAATAATAATAATAAATCCCTCGCCATTTCCATCATGGTGATGTCGCAGGGGTGGACAGCTGAAAACATGGCTTGGTACAGTCAAGGCTGATATGGAGTGCCTGGGGCTACAAACCGTCTACGGACTCCGTCTGTGGAACAAGAATTGGATAACCCTGTCGCAAAACCTTGCATCAGATCGCCGCGCCTGGGCAGCGATGATTCCAGATGTTCATGAAGCCGGCTCATCCTCCCGTAGGAGATAGCCGAAGTAAAGTTAGTAAGCAAGATCAAGTGAATCTCGAAGACCTGCCCTATTATTTGTAAGATAAGTTCATGTGAAACAAAAATTCTAGGACAAAGAGCATATGGAAGCATATTATGCTTAATATTAATTAAATAAAACTAAAGCTGCAAGAAATTCATGAGGATATGCCAAATATACACTTTTGTTATAGAATCTAGCTTTACTTTATAACCATCAAATTTGCCACATTAATACACCAAGCCGATTATAAAATTGGGCGTACATACTAACACGTATATCATATATATATATATATATATATATATATATATATATATATATATATATATATATATATATATATAAACAGGTTTTCGTAATAAAATATAGTCACATAAAAACTCACCTGAGTACAGTGAAATACATCTCTAGGTGATAAGTACTTCAGGATACGCAAAGAAATTTCAACAGGTAAGTGCGCTATAAAATCTCGTTTCAATAAGGGTTTTATTGTATTTTTAATGTGCAACAATTCTCCATGAGAACACTGATCAATCAAGGCTGATAACTGAGCAAGTCGATCAATACTTCCAGCTAAAGGACTATGAGTATCATCGAGGCCGTTTGACACGCTATTAGGAGTCAATTCATTTGTATGCGAAATCGGCAAGCTATGTACAATATCACTACGTGAATTATCTGAAAGACGAGGATGTTTAGACTAAAATTAATAGTTTTATAATGTAAATATTTTGTTTTCATTGGTCTTACAACTTTTTCCAATTTCCTAAAGTAAATTAGTTAGCTATTTAACACTCGAATAAAATCGACATACTCTGAATGAACACGCTGACAGCTCCTTTTCACATTTTTATCGGTTAGTTTAGTCCCAGAACAAGACATTTATGAAACCTAAAATAAAAATGAAATTTGAATAATAGTTGTTGCCCTTAGCTATTCTAAAACAAAAGAATAAAGCTTATCAAAAGTAAAGTGCCATAAAATTCTCAATCTCTACAGAAACTATAGATGTAATGAACTTCAACTCAACTGTAAAGAACAGCAGTTCGCTTTATATCTGCTGCATTGATCAAATAAAGTTGACCATAAATAAATCCCCAGGTTTAACACCACTAAAATATATTATTATAATTGGTTAGGTGATTCATTTCTGTTTATAGCTACGTATATTAGAGTAGATCCTGGTGGGATCTAAATGTTTGCCTGTCTTCCGAAAAGTAACATCCTTGTTTGACACTCCTCAACTGTCTAAAAGCACTTAGAATGCGGTGTCCCGTATCTAAGATATGATCAAAATAATGATAGACTTTTCAATACTTTAAATGCTTCAATTGACCTTTAAATCTTTCAAATAGAAATAAGTGCATCTCAAGCATTCTAATTTACTGAAATGTTTAGTCAAATTAACAACATATTACTGCCTGACGACAGCATGAACAACAAACAATGCCTAAATTGTTACTTCTCATTAAGCATATAAAATTGCAATATACACATACTTTCCATAGAATTATTTGTAGAAGTATAAAACATTTAGAAGACGTCAGCTATTCGAGAAATAATCAGTACAGTACACACAGGAAGCACTAAGGAAAAAACAAAAATTTAGACTCGGAACACTAGAGTGCTATTACAAACAACTACACAAATTATTGATATAAGTATAAAGCTTGGGCACTGTGGTTGAGTATAACTCCATTATGGATAAGATTTTATTTTGATAAATCACACAGTGTTGTACGGTAATATTAACTGATGACGTTTCGGGCACAAACTACTGCTCATAATCATATCAAGTTACTCACACAACTTCTTCTCTTTCATTTATATACATGTGTGGAATCGATATCCAATATCTAATCGATTCCACACATGTATATAAATGAAAGAACAAAGTTGTGTAACTTGATATAATTATGGGCGATGGTTTGTGCCCGAAACGTCATCAGTTAATATTACTGTACAACACTGTGTGATTTATCAAAATAAAATCTTATCCATAATGGAGTTATGCTCTACCACAGTGCCCAAGTTTTATACTTATATCAATAATACATGTGGTATCCGGTTGTCCACCAAAGGACGTATGTACTACGCAGCAGTTCGCTCCGCCCCCCTCTAGAGCTGTGAGACATGGCCACTGAAAGTGAAAGATATGAAAAGACTAGCTGTCTTCGATCATAGGTGTCTGCATTCTATCTTCTGTGTTAAGTGACGTTGGATTAAGTTGGAAAACAGATAGCAATATTCAAAACAAAGCTTGGCATCAGTTCATGAAATCTTTGCCAGTCAGTGTGAGCCACTTAGGGATGTGCAGACTGCCTCATTGATGTCGTCGGGATTCTAAGAACCAATGGCCGGATACTATTGGTGATATGGCTCAAAATCGTTCTCATTGGCGCAGATGGATTCACTCCGTGGTCTCACATATCAAATAAGCCATCATGGTTTTCATGTTAATATTCTTTCTCTCTCACTTTCCTGCTTATTATATTCCTGTTAAATCTCTTTCTTTCTCTCTTTTGCGCTTCTCTCGAACAAATCAAGCTATGGTATTATCACATACTTGGGTAGGAGTTTTAAAAAGTTGGCTACCAAATCTGAACATCCTAACTAACCCCACAGCAGCAGTATTTTCAGTACCAACGAATTTCCAAAAAATTCAATACATTTGAACAAACTATAGATGACTGGACTCACGTAGGTGTCCCCCAGTTTCATGCAAAGTTAATGTTCCTAATAACTCAAGCACTCGAAAAAGAAGCCAACAACCAGTGTTAGAAGCCAGGTGAGTATAGAAAACCAATACTACCACTAGCACGTGTGAAAATCACCTCGTTTTGCCCTGATCAAGCCTACGTTCTTCAATACTTTTCCCCATGCTAACCTTTTACAGCTCTTCTTACCATTGTTAAAATTCAAGCTAGAGAAATATTATTAGTCACTTACAACAACTGTACCAGCTTTATATTGGATCACTCAACATCCAAACCTTACAGGAAATAGAGTGAAAGGTCTCACTGACTACAAACTTTGCGGACACAAATATATCCTCTAATTATGGCTATGCGCTTTACATCAACTGGTCCATGTGATTTTGTGAACGTTACCTTATGAATGTTAGACATAATGGCCAGTTCTTGAGAACTTGTCATTGCAAAATAGCGTCGAGCACTCGAGCAAAGGACCCGACAGTTGACTAAATCCCGGTGAATAGTCCTTCGTATATTGCCTAGCTGGACAGGTCTGCAACAACGGGGAAAGATAACTACGCATACTGTCTTTTTATAGCTTGAGAGTGAGGGTTTGTTTCGTGCACAAGAATTTATCGAGTTTAGTGCAAAAAATAGAAGACTAGGACGCTGTCATCTCAGCATGTGATTTCAATGCTCAAAAGTGGAGGCTGAGTCAATCGGAATCTCAAACAAAAAATTAACAACTGTGATGGTTTCTTACACTTACTAACCCACCTGTTGAAAACAACCTGTCAAAACCAAATAAATGGTGGAAACATACACAATGCATATACACTTTTCTCTCCGAGCAAGATTTAACATGGGCATCAATAAATCCTGAGACAACATATCAGATGTCAGTCATCACATCTGTACCCTCATATAAACATCATATTTCGATGGTTTTGGAACACGTACTGAGATTTTAAAACTGCTTATATCATGTCACTACCAGAAGAAATCTAGAGAAAGTGAATTGTCTACTACTATGCAATCAAAACAGCTAAGTGTGGCATTTGTCGAAAAACTTTTCCAGTTAACTGATGATGCATCAAACCCAGCTACAACTAGGCATTCATGAATGTCACTTTAGTCATTATGCCATATTCTTAACTACAGGGAACTATGGGCTAGTCCACATCATGTTACCTGCATTTCAGTCAGCGTTGTATGAGCTCACGTAATCAATCCCCTGTCGTGTACGATTAACCGGTATACATTTTTTAAAAACATACACCATAAACTTGTCACTTAATGAGCACCAAGAGCTGTTACATCTAATAGTACAACAACACCGAGAAAAGTATAATGGTTGAAAAACAATGGAAGAAAACAGATTAGTCTAATTATCAAGAACATTCTAAACAAAGTTCCCAATTCATATTTCTTTCAAAGAGAGTAGGAATTCGCGGTATTTTTTTCGCCAGTTCCAGTTTTCAGCCATCTACACAAACGTCTTGCACCTTCACTGACTGGTTTCAACATAGAAACCTTATACCGATGTGCAGCAGTTCGAGTCGCCCCACTTCCCTCAACACACAAAGCGGAGAAGGAAGTAAAAAGAAGAGCAAAACAGAGACAGTAAACAGAGATATGAGGCAAAAAAAATAGTTTAGCACCCCAGGACCCCACCCAAATAACCATAATTCGTTAACAAATGCCAACAAAACACGACCATCCTTCGTCCTACCGTGCTACTTTGTGAGTTGATTAGCTACCTTTTTTTCCAACCAGTTCTAGGACTAGAGAACCGAGAACAATATGAAAGCCACTCTAACACCAGTCCAACATAATAATACAACATCGCTTGTTGAAAACCAATCTAATTTAGCCATTTTTTTAGGACGAGGTCCTCAGGGGGAACAACAATCCCCAAGCACCCAAACTACATGTAGTTGATGGTAATATGACCTACTTGGTTCCAGGCTTCGGGCGTAAGTAGTACCATGATGATAGCTATGTTGAAAGTAGGTGTCTAGAAATAGATTGTGCTCTGCATATAGCTGCATTAGACGGCTACCGATATGGGACCTGCGGCCATCTAGACCCCAACGACCACAAAAGCTTATGCACCGGGTACCTTTGCAGGGATTGACGGTTGCAACTCACACCGACTAATTTCCCATTTCAATGAAGAGGAGGCTCTTGAAGACACATCTTGTTGTTACTAATGCTAGTTGCCAGCCACACCTGAAGTGGTGATTTAGTGTAATTATTAAATAAATTCAGAGTATTCATCAAGTTCAACTTCACTTAAAATAACTATCTTTATGGCCTTCTGGCAATCGTCAACTACCTTTAAGTTTTTATAACTCTACAACCCTTCGTGAAAGCTCATTATATGTCGTAGGTAGTGAGAGACATTTATTTTATCTACGTATCATTTCTTATCAGTAAGGCATATGAGACGTCGATCAAGACAACCTTGACTCCTAACCTTTATTTTAAAACAATCTTTTATTAGGTTAGATCCAGTGTGAACAGATCAATACTTTCTCGGGATTGTCAATTTCATATGACGATTGCTTTTTAAATGTATTCTTTCACCTAAACACCATCCAATCTGAATTTATAACACAAAATTTTACAATTGGCAGGTATGCTGAATTGCCCAGTCGGTTACTTTTTTTGTGGACCTGGGATATGTGGGTGAAAACGTGGGTAGTTTTCCGTTTAAATGTGGGCAAAGTGGGATAAGGTGGGCTGTTTTCGTTTGTAACATGGGCAAACGGGGAAAAAGTGGGTATATTTTGAATTCCTGCACATGGGATAAATGGGTGAAAACGTGGGTTACGTGGGAAAACTGGGAAAAGGTGGGACAAACAAATTTTATCTGGACATGGGAAAACGGGGAAAAAGTGGGAAATGTGGCCAAAGTGGGTAAAATCGGTTGCATTTACACCATCTTTTGCCCACGTGTTTGCCGATCAAAATTACCCTTTTATCCCACGTTTGCCCATGTGCATTAACCGACTGGGTGCCTCCGTTACACTCAGAGAAAATTGGCAATTTGATTAGATGAACGAGTACAACACTAGGAATAATTATTCCTAGTGTTTAGTTTAAACTAAAAATCCATACGAATGGGACCCATGGGCTTGATTCCACACAGTATTTTCACACAACCAAGGGATTTTCAGCATGTGATATCAGTATACTGATATTGACTTTGGGCGCATTGAAGAATGTTTGGGGCAGGCTTAGGGACATTGTCCCACGTTTGGCAGTGTGCATGAAGTAGTCGCACCGACAATTCTGCAGTGCGCCCGAAGAAAATGCTAGTCAGTCGCCCAAATTCAGCAGGCCGACCACTGATATCAGATGTTGACCTCAGGTCTTGCGTAGCTAATCAGCTTAAGACAACTTTGTAGACTCCCTGTTGTATTTAAGCCACCTTGTGTTTGAAATGGATAAAGGCATACACGCCCTTATTGGAGACGCTAAGCACTTCAAGGTCACCAATGCATGTTGTGATTGGTAGATTTTACTTTGCGTAAACGCTGTGGCTAATGCTCGGCCTACGTTACATTTTTCAGCCTAAGGGGACAAGTAAACATATGTATAAATTTTACAGATGTCATATGCATGTGGATTCACTAACAAAAAGAATATCATTGGATAACTTTATCAAAGAGGTATAAGGTTTGAAGATTTAGTCTATTTCAGTTGATTGTAACACACGGATAGGAGAGGCAGTTGTGTAATATTTGCATTTTTCCAAAGACAAACTGTGAGAGATAAATCTGGAGTTCTATAATTCTTCAAATCTGTTGTGGAATATATGGACTAATCTTACCGATTCTACTATTGTTCCCTCCCTTGTTCACATATTCATTATGACTAAGATAAAGAACTGTTCACCTGAGGTAAGATTAATTCACCTGATATGTATATATCCTTAGGTATTTCTTAGTGCGGCCTGAGGTGTTCGAAGGAATACAATCTCGATCTTTACATGGAAGGATCATAACCAGTTTCTTCTGAAGGATCGGGTGGTGCTGAAATCTATAAAGACGCGTCAAGTGTCACTATCATCTGAGGGAAACTGAGCCACATATTGTGGATAAAACGATTAGTGGACTTTAATTTGACTGTAATGTAGCCATAAAAAATCTACAACTGTGATTTTTCTCACTGAATTGTTTTCAACCCTTTTTAATGTAAATATGTACAGTTTGGCTGCTGTTGTTTTGGAAATATATGCATTTGTGTCGATTACCTATATCTCTCTTATTTATCATTTCGAGGATATTGCACAGTTAACTAAAATTGTTAGGCAACGTAGTAATACTTGTCTGAAATGCGTCATAATGGCAAACGGTTATAATTCTCCCAGTGGGTCATCAAGCCTCTCATGAAATGATTCAGTTGCACTTAATCCGGTTAGGCATAGTTTAAGTGTGCTGTAAATCACGACTCATAAACCGTTAATGCCCAGCTCTCGCTGCGCTCGGGCCCACGCTGTTCTTCGAAGATTTCGGAAACGCTTAGTTATAACGGACGCAAAAACCAAAACACCGATCTGCCGCGTGATATTTGTTTATTGTTACACCAACATATAAAAGGAATAAGCGAACCAAGATTTCTGACGATGTTTCACTCTTCTCTCTGAACAGCGACCGATGAGACGATGACTGTCGTATTGATGCCTCCGCGAAAATTGGGGAAGTTGATTTTAAGCAAACAGCCAAGAATTGATCGTTCAATCTCCAACTCCATTGACACTCCCCGGCAAAATACGGATCCAACCCTTTTTTACTTCACGACCAATGCACGTCGATTTGGATGCCATTGCGAGAACCTGGGTCACACGGACAGAGCTGAAATGGAAAACAAACAGAAAAGCCAACATACCACAAGCATACCCACAGCACAATCTCACACATCGCTGACGACCTGCGCCTCCAGACAGAGACCTCCTCTTGACATCTTGCAACACAATCGCCATTTGCTAGAATGACTCTTGCAGAATGCAAAGTGACCATGGCAGCACCTCACGATACTCTACGCACATCCTCTTATCTACTCATTACCAATTACCACTGAAATCGCTTGTCACTCATTCTGCCTCAGTTCTAGTAGCGGTGACGCATGCGAGCCTCAGTCGTTTACACTCCCGCTCCCCGGCGTGTCGGACCGCAGCTAACAATTATCTCCGTGTGCATTTCATTCTCAGCAATAGCCTCCCCGGCGTATACGACCCGTCTGCTGTCTCTAACATCAATCAATTCATTCACGGATGTAGACGACTCGAAACAACTTCAGAAGTAATCACGACGAAAATTTTAACAAAATTACGCAATAACAACAAGGTACGAAAACAACGAGTAAACACAATGAATCCAAAATCACAAATTGAGAAGACACACCACTCGTATACACATTCAGTACAAATAACCTCGCGGACCATGTCTTGGTGGAATTCCTTTGAAGAATCGCAGGACTTACACCAGTACTCCTACAACCCTTCACAGGTTGACGATTGTAAGTTGTGGAATGTACGGACACAAACAAGATTAACCAACAATTACAATAATTGGAACTCACGCAATTATTTAACACAAACATATGTACAATCAATACATCAAATTTTGTGGTTTCTGCCATGACGAACTACCCTTGAAGAACTGTAGGACTTACAGCAGTACGCCTACATTCCTTCTCAGGTTGATGATCCAAGTGGAAGTCGTCCGGACACAAACAGAATTACCAACAGCTAGATGACAGATGATATCAATTCAGTATATACAATATGAACATATGTACAAGATCACACACCGAGCACATTGGACTGCTCATTGATGCGCTACCCTTTGAAGAACTGTAGGACTTACACCAGTACGCCTACAACCCTTCTCAGGTTGACGCCCTAGGTTGGAAAATCGTCACGGAGTTCATTTGCTAACTTCCTTCTATCAGCTATATCCTCAAATCTGAACGGCAACACGCCCATGTCATTGTATCGTAGAATATAGATGACCAACAAACACACGACATATTTCATCAACCAAGTAAAGAAACGGAGTAATTTACACCAAAGATTATAACATTCAAATAGTAACTTGAAACTAGAAATGCCTTTATTCGTGCAAGTCAATTTAACAATTACTCTTTCGTTTACACTTGGCTTATCCACACTAAACTGACCATTGATATTCGTCCTTTCAAACGAACTGATACTAGCATAGTCATTGCACAAGATACTTGAGTTGATGGGTGTCTGTTTCATTGTGGATGACAGCACCAACGATGACTGAGTGACACAAGGTGATGAACTTAGTGGTGGATCAGAAGCTGTTCTTGTTCGGCTCTCAGATAGTTGTCCAACTCCAAGATTACCACCACTGCTGTCTTTCACTACTAGTTCGGGTTTAGCACTATCATCTGATGATAGGTGGGCCAGACGCTGATCAATTACACTGACTGTCTCACAAGTATGCACACTTTTTGGAACTGCATCTGCGTTCAATTCTACTTCAGGTTGTAGTTGTACAGAAAATTTATTTAACTTAGCGGTAGTAGGCATATCCCTCATCTCATCATGATCAACCAAAGACAACTGTGAAGTATCATGATCATTATCACGAATATTCACTTTACCGTCAACTTCATCATTTTCAAACTCTTTAATAACAGAAGTAGACAATTTTGGTTCCTCCTCGCAAATCATAAAAGGTTTTATAACTTCACTCTGACTAGTAATACCTTGTAAACTTGTAGGGTCAGAACTGCACTCTAAAGCAGCAACTCTATTCTGTGACACTTTATTCAACAACGGCTTACCAGTTGCAACTACAGACTTCTTGACCGCACCGTTATCGTCACACAATTCGGAGTCAGGCCTGGAGTTTACATTTAGCTTATCACTGAACTTGCTCACCGGTTCACAGTTCACTTCTGTATGCACCTCTTGCACACGTGTAAAACAAAACCGTGTTTGTCTCGCATCTTGTAACTTATCTGTTGAGGATGTACTACGAAACCTATTACACTCACTAGGTCTATATGCATTACTAGACATCATGGAGCTTTCTCGATATCCACCTCTCTGAGGCCTACTCGTCATCGATGATTGCATTTTGATCTCAAACTGCTCTATTCTAGGGGTGAGATTCAATATACTGGCAAACTTGCTCATAGATTGATTGACACTATCTTTCACTAGTTTCAGGATATCATCAAACTTTGGCTCGATACCCTCATCCTCCATACGGGAGCTTATCTTCACCCACTTCCTTTGCAGTCGAGTAGGTAGGCGTCTTGCTATTACTTCTAGTATAAAACTCGAGTTGAGGTCACTCATGCGATTCATCGAAATCATTGCATTCTTGTAAATTAGCAAATTATCTAAAAACTCAGTGAGTGCCTGGGAGTCATCCTGCAATTGACCACCATTACCCTTAACAGCGTCGAATAATTTCCCTGCAATCATCGAAGGTCTTCCAAACCTTTGACATAATATGCTCATAGCCTCGTAGTAGCCATCTTTTGGCTTCATAAACCTACAGCACTGTATAGCTCTTGCAGCATCTCTAGTGCAATACCTCATCAAATACATTAACTTCAATTCATCATTTATTAAAAAACCACTCAACATGATCTCAAACTCCTTAACAAACTGTAAATAATCGGCCGGGTTTCCATCAAAACACCGTGGTTCAAACTTAGGGAGTTTGATGTTCCTATTATCCCTGAACGGCGAAACAGTAACATCAACCATGTCATGCTTAACATCAGACACATCGTTACAATTAACAGACAAGTCACCATGACTTACTTTCCTGTTTGTATCCAAGACACTCTGTCCCTTCTTTGACCCAGGCATTGTTGAACTTGACCCAATTCCAAAACAGTTCCAGATGTTGCTTGTTCAAAGAGGACTTGACCGGCACCAGGAAAGATGAACGGCGACTATCCAAACTTTCACCAACTGTTTGAATCCGCCAGATCTGTTTCCATCGTCAGAAACTGTCAATCACGTCTCATAAACCGTTAATGCCCAGCTCTCGCTGCGCTCGGGCCCACGCTGTCCTTCGAAGATTTCGGAAACGCTTAGATATAACGGATATGTCAATCACGTCTCATAAACCGTTAATGCCCAGCTCTCGCTGCGCTCGGGCCCACGCTGTTCTTCGAAGATTTTGGAAACGCTTAGTTATAACGGACGCAAAAACCAAAACACCGATCTGCCGCGTGATATTTGTTTATTGTTACACCAACATATAAAAGGAATAAGCGAACCAAGGTCTGAAAACAAATATTACAATAATAAATCGTTATATTTCTGACGATGTTTCACTCTTCTCTCTGAACAGCGACCGATGAGACGATGACTGTCGTATTGATGCCTCCGCGAAAATTGGGGAAGTTGATTTTAAGCAAACAACCAAGAATTGATCGTTCAATCTTCAACTCCATTGACACTCCCCGGCAAAATACGGATCCAACCCTTTTTTACTTCACGACCAATGCACGTCGACTTGGATGCCATTGCGAGAACCTGGGTCACACGGACAGAGCTGAAATGGAAAACAAACAGAAAAGCCAACACACCACAAGCATACCCACAGCACAATCTCACACATCGCTGACGACCTGCGCCTCCAGACAGAGACCTCCTCTTGACATCTTGCAACACAATCGCCACTTGCTAGAATGACTCTTGCAGAATGCAACGTGACCATGGCAGCACCTCACGATACTCTACGCACATCCTCTTATCTACTCACTACCAATTACCACTGAAATCGCTTGTCACTCATTCTGCCTCAGTTCTAGTAGCGGTGACGCATGCGAGCCTCAGTCGTTTACACTCCCGCTCCCCGGCGTGTCGGACCGCAGCTAACAATTATCTCCGTGTGCATTTCATTCTCAGCAATAGCCTCCCCGGCGTATACGACCCATCTGCTGTCTCTAACATCAATCAATTCATTCACGGATGTAGAAGACTCGAAACAACTTCAGAAGTAATCACGACGAAAATTTTAACAAAATTACGCAATAACAACAAGGTACGAAAACAACGAGTAAACACAATGAATCCAAAAACACCAATTGATATGACACACCACACGTATATACAAACAGTACAAGCAAACTCGCAGATCATGTCTTGATGGAATTCCTTTGAAGAATTGCAGGACTTACACCAGTACGCCTACAACCCTTCTCAGGTTGACGATTGTAATTTGTGGAATGTCCGGACACAAACAGAATTACCAACAGCTAGATGACAGATGATATCAATTCAGTATATACAATATGAACATATGTACAAAATCACACACCGAGCACATTGGACTGCTCATTGATGCGCTACCCTTTGAAGAATTGTAGGACTTACAGCAGTACGCCTACAACCCTTCTCAGGTTGACGCTCTAGGTTGGAAAATCATCTAGTGTTTCATCCTCCGACTCTCTACTCTCAGCACCTTCCAGGAGACACAGTTTTCTGATATCTCGCACCAACATGCCACAACTTGTTCTCACCTCAACCGTCCTCACCAATCCATCACCACTACAGATCAGCCTTACTACCACTCCCAAAGGCCACCTACCTGTGGCACATTTATCTGCTACTAATACTATGTCACCAACCTTTAAGTTTCGGCACAACTTTTTCCACTTGTCCCTGGTCTGCAATGTTAGAACATACTCCTTAAACCATCTTTTCCAAAATATATCTTTCATGTGCCTGGCTTGTTTCCATCTTTTAATCGTAGGTATTCCTTCCCCGCTTGCGTCCTCTATGCCAGGGTTGCCTCTCAATAACAATAATTTATTTGGGGTTAACACATCAAAATCCTTGACGTCGTCCCTCACAGGTGATAACGGCCGGTCATTTAATATTCGTTCAGCTTCACAAAAAAATGTCTCCAGCGTTTCGTCATTCAAACTCTGGTTTTTAATTATGGAGCTTAAAATACGCTTGATAATTCCTATAAGTCTTTCCCATAGCCCACCTCTATGGCTGGCATGTGGTGGATTGAAGTGCCACTCGATGTTCCTTTTCAGTAACTCTTCCTGAACTCTCGTTTGAGGACCTTCGAAGTATTCTTTAAGCTCGGCGTGACAGCCAACAAAATTAGTCCCTCTGTCGCTGAACATCATCTTCGGTACACCCCGGCGATTTATAAATCTATGTAATGCTAGCACGAATGAATCAGTAGTTAGCGTATGAACCATCTCAATATGCACAGCTCTCATTTTCAAACAGGTGAATAAACAGCCATATCTTTTACATAGGGTTCTGCCTCTCTTCACTACAAAAGGTCCGAACAAATCCACCCCAACGTACTCAAATGGATAATTCCCTTCAGAAGCTTGCCACGCTGGAGTGGTGCCATTATCTGCTGTACTGGACGAGCATTTCGGAGTTTACATTCCATGCACTTATCAATTATTTTACGGACAGCAGTACCTCCCTTCACTATCCAGAACTTACATCGAATACTTGATAGTACTTGCGAAGTACCCAAATGACCTTCAAGAACATGGTAGTGTCTTATAATGAGATCAGTGACTGGATGGTAGCAAGGTAATAAAGCCGGATGACGGGTCTCATATGACGATTCTAACATTTGTAGACGTCCACCAACTCTAGCGATCCCTTCGGAAACTATCGGAGATAATCTATCTAACCGCACCTTGAAATCTGCGAAATCGGGACTATCCTCCTTGGTAATCTCACCCCACGCTTCCCACTGAGCAGCCCTCAAAATCGTTAACTCTGCATTTCTAATATCTTCGACTCTCAAAGGCCCCACATTCATATTTTCGTATCCCGCAAGATGCATGACCTTTAAATACGTAACATATCGTGTCAACCACGCAACCGCTTTCAGTAGTTTGTACCAAGAAGAATAATATTTAAAAAGTGGATGTAAACCTGAATGTCTTTCTTGAGTAGATGTTAAACTGACACTTGTCTTCAACTCCAAGGCACACTCGTTTATCGGTGGTTCATCTTCTCTACGAGGCCACATACTATCAGCCCTTAGCAAGAACTCTGGACCTTTCCACCACTTATTTTTAACAACATTCATATCAATAACTCCTCGCGATGCTAGATCAGCTGGGTTTTTTCCAGACGGTACGTACCTCCACTGCTCAACAGTTGTTAGTTCACGAATTTGAGATACTCTGTTAGCTACAAAACATGCATATCTTGCTGACTCGTTGCGTATATAATATATCACAGACATCGAATCAGTCCAAAACGTTACGGGATGCTTGGGGTAATCCAACTCTTTACACACTGTTGTGAATAACTGCGCAGCTAGTAAGGCGGCATTAAGTTCTAATCTCGGAATCGAAACCGTCTTTAGAGGTGCAACTCTAGATTTACCCATCACCAGGCTAACATCTATATCATTCATTAAGGTGGTTCTGATGTATACGGCTGCACCAAATCCAACCTCAGAGGCATCAGAAAAAACATGGAAGTCAATTATATCATGATTTCTCGACGGCTTAAGTGGACGTGAGACGGAATGTAGATTCAGCATTCTTAAACTGTTAACCCACCCCTTCCACTCTTCTCTCTGCCTCTCACTTAATGGTTCATCCCACTGTAACCCTTTCCTGCATGTCTCTTGAAATAACCTCCTAGCCGGAAGTAGATAAGGTGCTACTAATCCAAGTGGGTCAAACACGGACGACAACACAGAGAGCACACCTCTCCGAGTAACTGGCTTATCAATATCACCAACACTAAATCCAAAGGTATCAGAGTTCACATCCCATCGCATACCTAATGTGCGTTCAACTGGTAGAGTATCAACAGGCAAATCTCGTACGGTAGGTGCTCTGTCTTCTGGATCTATATGCTTCAAAACGTCTAGGCTGTTCGAGACCCACTTAGTTAGACGAAAGCCGGCCTTAGCTAACACTTCAGTAATGCTTGTTGCAAATCTAACTGCAGACTTATCATCATCGAAGGAGGCTAAACAATCATCCACGTAGAAGCAACAATCTATGACGTCCAGCAAATCATTAGAACCAAATGTGGACACTGCCTTTCGTAGAGCAAAATTAGCACAAAATGGGGAGGATGTGGCACCAAATGGATGCACTGTCATCCTATATTCTGACACCTTACCACAAGGACCGTCATCAAACCACAAAAACCTCAAGTGATCTCTGTCACTCTCTGGCACCTTCACCTGTAGGAACATTTCCTCAATATCCGCCGCGACAGCAACTGTAAACTTTCTGAATCTCAATAGCAGTCCCACTAATGAGCTCACGCAATCTGGGCCACTATACAGATTATCATTTAAAGAGACTCCTTCGTGTTTCGCAGAACAATCAAACACCACACGGAGTTTACCTGGCTTCCTCGGGTTAAAGACGGGATGATGGGGCAAATACCACTTCCCTGGCTCACTTTGATCAACTAGTCTTTCAACGTAACCCTTCACTATATGTTTATCGACGACTTCCTTATATTTGGACCAGAGTTCTGCATCTGACAGGAATTTCTTCTGTAAACCCATTAGTCTCTTAAGAGCAACTTTCCTATTACAAATCAACTGTCTATCTTTGAATCTCCATGGTAGGCCAACGCTGAAACGCCCGTTTTCGTATTTACAAGAGTCCTCGGCTATTTTAACTGCTTTCAAGTCTTCTACAGAACGACCTTTCCCTGGGACACCGCAGTCACAAAACTCCTTGTCATACATATTTTTAATCATAGTTTCTAGTTTGTCCCCATCGTTTGTAACTAATGATGATATGTGGACTATGGGTATAGGTCCTCTCACTGTCCATCCCAGTGGTGTTTTTGTCGCAAACAGATCATCTCTACCTCCAAATCTCTCTTCTAATACCTTGTGAGCTTCTGGCACACTACATCCAATGAGTACTCTCACTCTTCCATCTTGCAATGTTGGAAGAGGTATGTCACACAGGTACGGCTTACCGACAACCGTTTCACGACTAGGTACTATAGCTTCGCCAAGTTTCATACTGGAGGTAGTGTAAGCAGTATCCACTTCCACGGTCTCCCCAGTAGCCAAGGATTCTAACTGAAATGACACTCGCTCACATACTACTGTTTTCGCAGAATTGAAAGTATTTACAACCAAGGGTTGCTTTGGGCCTTTAATACCCAAGCAACCAGCCAGTTCAGCATCTATCAATGTAACGTCTGAACCATTATCCAACAATGCATAAGTCTCTACTGAAGATTTCGGTCCTTTCACCTTAACTGGTAATACCCCTAAGAAAACTTGTGGGATGTCAAGGGGTCTAGAGATACTATTACAATTAACCGAACTCCCAGGTTCGTTCACTGTTCTCAGAAGTGGGTGCATATCCGTTAAACCACTACTTCCTTTATTTGTCGCCTTACAATTCCACTTTGTATGCCCAATCTTTAAACAACTGAAACACAGCCGCTTCTGCTTTGCCATTTTTAACCTTTCTACGGGTGACATAGCGATAAAGCGATTACAATCACTCAATTGATGCATGTTATGGCAGACAATACACTCATCCTTTCTCGTTGTGTCTTGAGACTTCACCACAAATGCCTTCCTTATATTCACTGGTTCCTTAGGTTCTACCTTAGAATGCAAAATGCTGGCGAATTTGCCCATCGCCTGGTTGACACTGTCCTTCACCAGTCTAAGAATATCATCAAACCTTGGCTCGATACCCTCCTCCTCTATACGAGAGCTTATTTTTACCCATTTCCTTTGCAGCCGCGTAGGTAGGCGTCTTGCAATTACCTCTAGGACTGAGCTGGAGTTGAGGTCACTCATGAAATTCATAGAAATCAAGGTATTCTTGTAAGTCATAAGATTGTCTAAAAACTCAGTGAGTGCCTTGGAGTCATCTCGAAGTTGACTGCCATTACCTTGACAGCTTCGTATACGTTCCTTACAATCATCGAAGGTCTTCCAAACCTTTGACGTAATATGCTCATAGCCTCAGCGTATCCCTCATTAGGGGGCATGAGCTTACAGCACTGTATAGCTCTTGAAGCATCTCCAGTGCAATACCTCATCAAATACATCAATTTCAATTCATCACTTAATAAAAAACTACTCAGCATGATCTCAAACTCCTTAACAAACTGTAAATAATCGGCCGGGTTTCCATCAAAACACCGTGGTTCAAACTTAGGGAGTTTGATGTTCCTATTATCCCTGAACGGCGAAACAGTAACATCAACCATGTCATGCTTAACATCAGACACATCGTTACAATTAACAGACAAGTCACCATGACTTACTTTCCTGTTTGTATCCAAGACACTCTGTCCCTTCTTTGACCCAGGCATTGTTGAACTTGACCCAATTCCAAAAAGTTCCAGATATTGCTTGTTCAAAGAGGACTTGACCGGCACCAGGAAAGATGAACGGCGACTATCCAAACTTTCACCAACTGTTTGAATCCGCCAAATCTGTTTCTACCATCAGAAACTGTCAATCACGTCTCATAAACCGTTAATGCCCAGCTCTCGCTACGCTCGGGCCCACGCTGTCCTTCGAAGATTTCTCAGAAACGCTTAGTTATAACGGACGCAAAAACCAAAACACCGATCTGCCGCTTGATATTTGTTTATTGTTACACCAACATATAAAAGGAATAAGCGAACTAAGGTCTGAAAACAAATATTACAATAATAAATCATAAGATTTCTTCTGACGATGTTTCACTCTTCTTTCTGAACAGCGACCGATGAGACGATGACTGTCGTATTGATGCCTCCGCGAAAATTGGGGAAGTTGATTTTAAGCAAACAACCAAGAATTGATCGTTCAATCTTCAACTCCATTGATTGGACGCAAAAACCAAAACACCGATCTGCCGCGTGATATTTGCATTTGCATTGGTGTTAAGAAGAAAAAATCATCAAGCAAGTGTTTGTACTGTAATAATTACTATAAAGTAACCCTTTTGTAAAATGATGTCAAAGCCATAGACCTTTATTAGTCCTTATGTGCGTGCAACATGTCAGCTACACTCAATCCAACTGCGTAAAAGATTATCTTTCGTCAGGGCTTGCGAAAAATTATACGTTGAGCTTATGTTTGTTACATAAGTAGTACACATACATTATAACAAATGTCGGACGGCTATGTACGTCGAAAAAAACGTATTATGGGTATATCCCATTTTTCTCGTGATGCGCAAATTATCACTTCTTCAAAGTAAATCACTACACATTTCAAAACTGGCTACATTACTATTCCTTCGGCAAGTAAAGGGAAGTGGTAGTAAAAGAATACCGTTAAAATTTTCAAGAAATATTTATTTTGATAAATAATTTTATACTATCACAAAGATACTAACGTTAACACGTCAATTTTCCAATTGCAATTCATCACTGCCTCCAAGTCAAGCGAACCATTGCATAAATTACAATTGTAACCTGCAAATCAACAAGAGTAAGACATATGTTACCAGATAATTAGCAATACGAAAATGCTACAAACCAAAGTGCCTTTTTGGAAAAACTTTCCTTATTCACTGTTATCTTACGAATAAACTAACTAACACTCCTTTATAGCCGTAAACTCTGACTGCTCCAAGATTTCATAACTCAAAGATTCAAAACACCCCCTCAGAATTTTGAAAATGTACTTCAAACACCCAGTTTATTTTGTTTTTTCTCAACAATTTTTGATATTCCACATGCAAAAAGCAACTAAATTTGATTAAAGATACGTATTCACTCAACTGCTGAAAATATCTACTTTCCACCATTTTTCTAATTTTTCGTTAAAATATGGTATTTATAATGTATCTCAGTTGAAAAAACACCTGAAAACAACCGATTAACCCAAACATAACATCGCGATAACACATAACGGCATCCTGTGTGTGACCTTATGCACTGTCCCCACGCAGACCCTGACTAGTCAAATTTTCACCCTTTTCATCCAATATCGCTTTCACGGCTGGACTTAAATATCAAGTTCTGCTGAAATTTCGCTTGTAAATTTTTTGTCAGTAACCTTTAATGAAATTGTTATATGTTATCTGGATTGATGGGAGTTCCCATTTGCTGGCTAGTTATGTCGGTGTCTGCATCATGTGGTCTGAATGCGACACACTCTTAGCACATTGGTTGCAATGATTAGTGTTTCAAGTGTACAGTGTTAAAATATCGGTATGATGGGGAAGATAGAATAGTTGGAGGGTAATGTCATCTACATAAATCGTCTACTGAATGTAGAAGCTTTACCTTTCGGCACAGTATCATTCAATGAAGACTTCACGTCTCAGGATATTAATTCAGCCTATTTTCGTGTGAAAAAAGTCCTTTTTGACAAAAGAATGGCATCAGTACATGGAAATCACCTATAAATGCTAACAGAATCTTCTTTAGGAACCTAAGTTATCATGTAGACGTGCTTGTCACGTTATCTGTGGTTGAACAGGAATAATCGCAAGTTGAGAGGCTGTTTCTAAGTGGATTTAATAAATATTTGCACTGATTGGTGCAGTGTATAAAAATATCCCAACTTTATCATTGTTGTGCCATTGTTTACAGAGCTGACTGATAGGCTAACAAATGTAGGTGGTTCTCGTGATTATTGCAAGTGCAGTGCATTGGAGAAAGCAATCAAACGTCTAAATTTCCTTACTGTATCACTGAGTGCATTAATTCACTGTATAGTATTATCATACACTTGGATTCTGTTAGCTCTATTATTATTAATCTACCATCTGTTATACTATTACCATTGATGCTGTATACTTCATGCTCCACTGTTTTTGATCATCAATAGTGGGGATTAATTTCCGCTGAAATTTCCATTTATATAAGGCAGTACAGATGTAGTGTCACGATTGAATGTCTAGGTTGTACTATGTATCTCGGTACGTTCAACGTTTGCGTTACATTTTTACGTGATTCGTACTCTGTATCGCGGTACGTTCAACGTTTGCGTTACATTTTTACGTGATTCGTTACATAAAATTTATCTTGTTGTAATACTTGCACAAGTACTATACCACTTCCATACTTGCAACCATCAACTTCATTTCTAATAGTTATGGTTAATCAAAGTAAAAAGCGACGAACCCATTCCCCTGTAAAACTGGTGTCTAATTTAACGTCCTTGATTGCTACATCAAGCAACACACCCCCTACAAACGGCTATAGTGAGTCACATAACTCACTTGTATGCCGTAAGCGTCGAGCTGGAACTGAGGATAAAACTGTACTGACAGCTAGTATTAGCACTACTCCTAAAAATTCAGTACCCTCTGCTCATACAGAACCCCTCCCTTCACCTTATGTGCTTATCGAAAAACTCCAGCCATCAAGCTCTTCTTCAGCACTATCTTCAGAAATAGAACTTCTAAAGTTGTCTATAGGTGAACTTAAGGCTGAGTTAAGGGAAATAAAAAACAGTAAGTCAGTAAATGCTGGAAACATCGAAACCGACACCGAGATATCCAAACTATCAGATCAGATCAGCGATATCAGATCGCAGGTCTGTGAATTGACACCTCTAACTATCCTCATGAAAACTGTAAATCTTAACAAGCTTGACACAGAATCGGTAACTAAGGTAGATAACCTCATTAATTTTGTTACCACAGAAGTAACAAAACGACTCGACGCAAAACTGAGTGCTATTGTCTACAACGTTCCGGACAATGAGGCACTAAAAAAGGTACAGCGCATCTTACTTAGTGAAGCGAAAATGCCTAACTCCAAGACTAAGTGCTATAGGCTGAAGAAGAGTCAACATGAAAAGTGTTGTCCTATTCGTTTTCAGTTCGAAACACCGGCAGAGACAAGAAAATTCATTCACTCCCAACACACCCTATCGCAAGCCAGAAACTACAAACATATAAAGGTCGGGGTGGACAAAACAGTCATAGAGAGGCGCGCACACAACTATCTCACTAAGACTAATTGTGAAATAGGTAATAGGACATTGCAAGCAGCCATTATTCCCAACCCTGTGAAAGATACAGTAGACCCCACCGCATCACCCCTCTCAAAACACACAGAATTATCCCATCAGAGTGCAACACCAGCCGAAAGGCCACTAGACTGTAACCAAATAAATAACAAAACCATACCACCTATCACCGCAGAATCTAAAATGCCATTAAATAACCCCAGAAAAAAAGTCAAAACCCCCGAAATTCGACTTTGTCTTCTCCTAGCCATAACTTCATTGCTAAAGGTAAGGAAAATATGCCCCTAAATCATACCAACAAAAACAGTGGCAGCTTAAATAAACCCACACTTCCCACGGTCAATAGTACTAGCACCCACAACGTGCTTAATCGCACCATGGCACACACTGATATCCAATGTCACAACAATGTCACCCTCAATAGTACAAGTGGTAATAGTCAGAACTCGGCTATCAACAACTTAGGGTCTTCAGAGTATGGCACACAAACAAATTTTGACCGGATATATGGTACAAGTCTGCTGGGAACTAACCCACAATGCAGTACACATGAAACCCACACAAGGACACAACTAGCATCAAACAATAGGTGGAATAATAAGCCATGGTCATCAAAGGATCCAATCATTTTTTATCCCCCGCGTCCCTGTCAGCGTTGAAAAAACAGCTGGTAGGGATGTTAACACTCCTAAACCACTAGAGCTGGCTCCCTCCTTGCATGAAAACAGGAACGGTCTAGTGCACACGTATCCATTAGGCACACTTGACACCTGCACAAATATAGGTCAAATAAAGAACCCTACCCACTTCTGTAACCTAACTAAAAATAAAAATTCCTTGGTCTATAGCAAATCCAGTACTCCAACTCCTAATTCTCCACCGAAAACAGCACACACCAACTCGATAGACATAGGTGAGCATGATGCTGGAACTCCTCTTAACATAGGATCATCATGTCAAGCAGAACTACTGGGTGCTGAACCATATTCGGGGCTGACTAACGAACTTAAATACTTCAAATGCTACTTCAACTCTCATCTTTACCTAATCCTCATAAATGCTAGATCTGTTCTAAATAAATTGCCGATGCTCAGAGCACTCACAGTAATATACAAACCCCCTGTAATTGTCATCACTGAATCTTGGTGTCATTCGAACATCTTGGATGAAGAAATAAGCTTAGATAACTACACACACTTTCGGTGTGACAGGGAAGGTGGTAAGGGAGGGGGTTGTCTCATGTACTTTCTGAATGCACTTACTGTATCACAGCTAGAAAGTAGTACACTTAACATGCCTGAGACTCTATGGGTTAATGTACACTTAAATAACGTAACAGCATTAATTGGATGCACCTACAGAGCACCTGGCACCTTTAGTAATTACGAGACCCAACTTATTAATACTCTGGAGCAATTATCCGACTTACAATACGACCATAAGATCCTATGTGGGGACTTTAACTTACCTGAAATCAACTGGGATATACCCACAGGCCCAACTAAATTTGATAAGTTCTTAGGCACACTGGATATACTTGGCTGGAAACAAACTGTCACTACTCCCACAAGAGGTAACAACGTACTAGACTTAATCTTCTGCCACAATATAAGCCCCCTTTCAACGCTAGTAGGTTCTGAGTTTCCAGGGAGCGACCACAAAACAGTGATGTGTGCACTGCCAATTCCGCTGAGTAGCAATGCATCTCATACCTCCACTTCACAACAAGTAATATATAGGAACTATAGTAAGGCAAACTGGGCCTTGGTAGAATCAATGCTAAGATCCTCCGAATGGGATGAATACTTCACTACTGATGACCTCTCGAGAGCCCTAACCATCTTCTACCATAACACTAACACATGCTTAGATGCTGTCATTCCACTCCAAACACTAAAGGTTTCCCCACACAGAAAGTCATTCATAAAACCAAAGGATCGTATGAAACTGAAGAAACTCTCAACAAGTTACTTCAAACACCACGACTTTGGCACTCTAGGTCTAATACTTAACACCCTTAGCTCCATCTCACAAGCTCGAGATTTCCGTATGAGAAAGGAAGAACGCATCGCAGTAGCCAGTCCTGCTAGAGTGTATGCACTCACAGAAATCTTAAGGAAGCGAATGAATCGCAAAAACCACAGCATTTCTCTCCTCATAGACAAAGGTAGGCTATGCACTAACTCTGCAGACATATGTGAACTATTCAACAAAACGTTTGCAGGTAACTACATTAAGCCCTCAGTCCAGCTACTCGATATACACCCTATTACTAATATGGCACAAACACCATCTCCACTCACACCAAACCAAATTAGCACTGTAAAATTCACTTATGCTAATATTAACCAAACTATAAGAACCCTCAAAAGTTCAAAAGGTTTCGGTACCGACGGTATATCATCTTACTTCTATAAATATGGTGGCCCTGACATTCCTCTACTGCTGCTTAAAATATTCACAATGTCCCTAGAAACTCAAACTTACCCTGACATATGGAAGACTACATTCATTATGCCTAAACACAAATCTGGCTCGAAAACTGAAGTCAGTAACTACCGGCCGATCAATATCACACCTATAGCATCTAGAATTATGCGAGACTAGTCAAAGATAACTTAATCAAACATATGCTTAGCCGCAATATTATAAGTCCGAACCAACATGGATTCCTGAAATCCAGATCATGTTTAACGTGTCACCTAGACTTCTTCAATTTCGTAACCAGCAGTCGTGACAGACGGCAACTAGTACTTGTCATCTACTTTGACATTTCTAAGGCATTTGACCGTGTTGACCATCTACTGCTAACAAATAAGCTGAACTCCTTAGGAATACGTGACCCATTATTAGGATGGCTTAAATCATTCCTTAACAATAGGTCCCAAATAGTTAAACTCGGGTCTGCAACCTCCAAACCTAGCCCTATCACTTCTGGTGTAGTACAAGGTAGTGTCATTGGACCCCTCCTATTTACGCTATACATCAATGACATATGCGCTTGCTTCACGCACGGGAAACCATTCATCTTTGCAGATGACCTAAAAGTAGCTTATACATTCCAAAGTGATGACTTAGGGAACTTCGAGAATGTAGTGCAGAAGGAATTAGATAAAATGACTGCTTGGTCGTCCCTATGGAATCTCCAATTCAATCTGAACAAATGTGGCTGGATCTGCTTTGGCGCACCCTCAATTGACCTGAAATTAACGCTCCAATCTGCTAACCTAACAAGACTCCGAAGTGTCGTTGACCTAGGCCTTAGGTACTCTAGTGACTTGACATTCTCTGAGCAAGTAGCATCACAGACTAGAAAATCGAGGATGCTCTTAGGATGCATACTCAGGAACTTTCACGACAATGAAGCCAAGCTAATTCTGTACAAAACATGTGTCAGACCACTACTAGAATACTGTCCATTTATTATAAGCAGCACTCGCACACGTGACAAGCTAAGGATGGAAAGTATCCAACGATATTTTACCTCAAAACTCCTTGGCTATGATTGTAAGAAAGACTACATCTCACGGTGTATGATCCTAAAACTTGACCCACTTTGGACAAGGCGACTTATTATAAACCTAATATTCTTCTTTAAGGTCCTTCACAAAATATCATTCTCAGGGAACAGGGACATACAATTCGCACAGGAAGGTTCTTACGATCTACGTAACCAAACTTCCACAGTGACAACTCATTCTTTTAGGTCAACACTCCGTGAAAACTTCTTCACAGTCATGTATTCTAAAATATGGAATAGCCTGCCTATAGATATCAGAACTTGCTCTTCAGTTACAAGCTTCAAACGCTCTCTATACAGACTGTTTCACTCTACTGATTATATTAATAAACTATTTACTCCTAGAACGAATCAATCACTAATCTACTACAGCACCTAAAAGACGCACTCCAACACCCTTAGCAATCTTTAAACTATAAATAAACTAGCAGCATGGATGCATAAAGACAGTACGGAACATACAGGATTAGTTTACCCTTAGAAATAGGACGTGTCACTTTATTGTAACCTTCAAACGCTTGCTATATAAACTGTTTTATTCCAATGACTACCCCTACCAGAAACCATTAATTACTTCTAAAACGCATCAGTCATTAGAACACTAAAACGCTCAGACTCATTAACACACATTATGACACTAAATAAACTCTAAGACTTCGCATAAATAAAGTGAAAAGGCAACTATAATTAAAAGTAATTTTTTACTTATATGTTATAAAATTGACATAAACATTTATACATATACATTAATATCCTTTTAATGTTCACATACTTTCTCTTTCTGGTATTCTGCTGCTCTTATTCATCTTCTGGTCGAGGTCGAACAACCCTGCATCTAAACTGAAATGAGGATTAATTCCAAACCATCTATATCATAACCACTCAAATTCCATGAACGATCCAAATCTACCATTTGAAGACGCTGGCGAACATGCTGTAAATGAGTATTCATGATCTGAAATGAAGAAGCAACTGGTTTTCAACATTTTTCTGAACTTACGAATACAGTCCGCCATGCAGACACAAATGGAGCAAATGGAGAATTCTGGAATCGACCTCGACACCATTTGATGCAGTAAAACAACTTAATATGACCTTATCTAGTTTTCGTATCCACGGTCAAATTTCTTTCCTGTTATAAAACTAAAATAAGACTGCTGAAAAAGTGGAATAAATATATCACTGATCTCAACATAATACATCAATAAACTTCAAACCAAGGGTGTTGCTCACAACAAAGTTATATAGGAGAATTGACTTCAAGCTTTTTTTCCCAGATATCCGTATTACATTCATCTGATGTCTGGTTTTTTTTAATGCGAAGACAATATTTCTATATCTCTTTATGTGCTACACAGACTTTATAGCAGACTGTTCCGACTGACTCTCATGTCAGAGAGAACAACCAAACTGTAAATTCATCATACATCTAATTATGTGTAATTTATATAATAACTTATCCATGCCTGTACAATTGGTATGTTCCTGCATAAACAGGAAGAAATATATATTATTATTATTATTATTATATCACATGGTCATCCTATCAACACAATAAGTCCGCTTATCCTGCGATATTTTAAGTTTATATCCTTCTGCATCAACATGTTAACACTGTGCATAGATGTTTAGAGTTTAGGCATGTTCAGCTTCTATTTGATTGCTATAGTTTCCAAAATATTAGAGTGTAATCTCTGCAGGTGTCAATATAGTTGAAGATTGAACGAAAAATTCATGGTTGTTTGATCAATCCCAAATCAAAATTTTGGTGGGAGGCATCGATTCTGAAGTAATCGTGTCAGACACGTCTCATAAACCGTTAATGCCCAGCTCTCGCTACGCTCGGGCCCACGATGTTCCTTGAAGTTTTCAGAAACGCTTAGTTATAACGGACGAAAAAACCAAAACACCGATTGGCCGCTTGAGAATTCTTTGTTGTAACACCAACATATATAAATAATAATTGAACTGAAGTCTGTGAACAAATATTACAATAATAAATCATAAGATTACTTCTGATGGTTTGCTACTGACTTCTTTCTGAAGAGCGACCGATGAGACGATGACTGTCGTATTGATGCCTCCGCGAAAATTGGGGAAGTTGGTTTTGAGCAAACAACCATGAATTGATCGTTCAATCTTCAGCTACATTGACGCTCCCCGGCAAAATACGGATCCATTCCTATTTTCCATCACGACCAATACATGTTGACTTGGATGCTATTGCGAGAACCTGGGTCACACGGACAGAGCTGAAATGGAAAACAAACAGAAAAGCCAACACACCACAAGCATACCCACAGCACAATCTCACATATCAATGACGACCTCCGCCTTCCAGTTAAAGGCCTCATCTTGACATCTTTCAGCACAATCGCCACTTGCTAGAATGACTCTTGCAGAATGCAACGTGACCATAGCAGCCCTCCATGATACTCTACGCACATCCTCGTATCTACTCACTACCAATTACCACTGAAATCGCTTGTCACTCATTCTGCCTCAGTTCTAGTAGCGGTGACGCATGCGAGCCTCAGTCGTTTACACTCCCGCTCCCCGGCGTGTCGGACCGCAGCTAACAATTATCTCCGTGTGCATTTCATTCTCAGCAATAGCCTCCCCGGCGTATACGACCCGTCTGCTGTCTCTAACATCAATCAATTCATTCACGGATGTAGACGACTCGAAACAACTTCAGAAGTAATCACGACGAAAATTTTAACAAAATTACGCAATAACAACAAGGTACGAAAACAACGAGTAAACACAATGAATCCAAAATCACAAATTGAGAAGACACACCACTCGTATACACATTCAGTACAAATAACCTCGCGGACCATGTCTTGGTGGAATTCCTTTGAAGAATCGCAGGACTTACACCAGTACTCCTACAACCCTTCACAGGTTGACGATTGTAAGTTGTGGAATGTACGGACACAAACAAGATTAACCAACAATTACAATAATTGGAACTCACGCAATTATTTAACACAAACATATGTACAATCAATACATCAAATTTTGTGGTTTCTGCCATGACGAACTACCCTTGAAGAACTGTAGGACTTACAGCAGTACGCCTACATTCCTTCTCAGGTTGATGATCCAAGTGGAAATCGTTCAGACACAAACAGAATTACTAACACATAGATGATAAATGATATCAATTCAGTATATACAACATGAACATATGTACAAAATCACACACCAAGCACATTGGACTGCTCATTGATGCGCTACCCTTTGAAGAACTGTAGGACTTACACCAGTACGCCTACAACCCTTCTCAGGTTGACGCCCTAGGTTGGAAAATCGTCACAGAGTTCACTTGCTGACTTCCTTCTGTCAGCTTTATCCTCAAATCTGAACGGCAACACGCCCATGTCATTGTATCGTAGAATATAGATGACCAACAAACACACGAATTATCTGGTCAACCAAGCGTAGGCACAGAGTAATTTACACCAAAGGTAATAGCATTCAGATTGTAACTTGAAACTAGGAATGCCTTTATTCGTGCAAGTCAATTTAACAATTACTCTTTCGTTTACACTTGGCTTATCCTCACTAAACTGACCATTGGTATTCGTCCTTTCAAACGAACTGATACTAGCATAGTCATTGCACAAGATACTTGAGTTGATGGGTGTCTGTTTCATTGTGGATGACAGCCCCAACGACGACTGATTGATATCAGTTGATGAAGTTAGCGGTGGATCAAAAGCTGTTGTTACTCGATTTTCAGAAAGTTGTCTACCTACAAGACCACCACCACTGCTGTCTTTTACTATGAGCTCAGGTTTAGCACTAGCATCTGATGATAGGTGGGCTACATGCTGATCAATTACACTGACTGTCTCACAAGTATGCATGCCTTCTGCAACTGCATCTGCATTTATTTATACTTCACGTTGTAGTTTTACAGAAACTTTGTTTAACTTAGCAGTAGTAGGCATATCCCTCATCTCATCATGATCAACCAAAGACAACTGTGAAGTATCATGATCATTATCACGAATATTCACTTTACCGTCAACTTCATCATTTTCAAACTCTTTAATAACAGAAGTAGACAATTTTGGTTCCTCCTCGCAAATCATAAAAGGTTTTATAACTTCACTCTGACTAGTAATACCTTGTAAACTTGTAGGGTCAGAACTGCACTCTAAAGCAGCAACTCTATTCTGTGACACTTTATTCAACAATGGCTTACCAGTTGCAACTACAGACTTCTTGACCGCACCGTTATCGTCACACAATTCGGAGTCAGGCCTGGAGTTTACATTTAGCTTATCACTGAACTTGCTCACCGGTTCACAGTTCACTTCTGTATGCACCTCTTGCACACGTGTAAAACAAAACCGTGTTTGTCTCGCATCTTGTAACTTATCTGTTGAGGATGTACTACGAAACCTATTACACTCACTAGGTCTATATGCATTAATAATAATAATAATAATAACAGCTTTATTCCAAACAGTATTTGTGGTACAGGTATGGAATTTTCAGCGTGCATTACAGTATATTGCATCTAATTACCTCATAAATTATATAAGATTTTTAAAAATCAAAAATACATAAAAATAAAATAAATAAGTTATAAATAAATAAAATAAATAAATATTGAAAATTAAGAAAAAAAACAGCGTAGAGTATTTCATTTCAAACAATGCACCACAGGATTTGGAATATAAGGTTAATGTGTGGTTGTAGATGAGAACAACAGTGTAGTAGTAACGAGGAAAGGAAAACAAAAACTAATGGGACTATTTGTTAGAGTGCCGCAGTAAGTTTATCGTGTCATACCTAACGGATTTCTCATCACATAACAGCTGTGCCAGATATGGTATTGTGGAGTTTTTGTATTTGGTAGTCCTAGCATATAGCCTCCTATAGCTGCTTCTAGTTCTTCCAGATGAAATGCAAGGAGATAGATGCGTATAGAGAGGATGCTCGGGGTCCGACAATATTGTATTCGCTAGTTTCTTACATGACATTATATGTCTATCTACAATAGTGTTCACCAGTTGGTCTAACGATATCCCACTTGCCCTACTAACAGCTTTTAGTGCCCTTCTCAGCGAAGCAAAGTCTTTCTTAAGTAGTCCAGGAAAGACTAATGGGGAGCAGTAAAGGAGGATGGGTAGAATACAAGAATTTACAAATTGAGAAAGCAAAAGCTGCTTTATGCCAGACTGCCTAAATTTCCTAATGTAGAACGTTAAGCGAAACATCTTTCTAGTAACTAGCAAGATGTGGGAAGACCAGGAAAGATCGGTGGAAAAACTCAGCCCAAGGAACTTCACATTAGATGTATTTTCAACCTCTGTGCCGTCAATGAGAGTGGGGCCATGTGAGCTAACTAGTTGCTGTAGGTCACATTTACGTCTGAAAGTGAAATTGACTACCTGACATTTAGACGGATTAAGCTTAAGTCCGTTTGAAGAGGACCACTGACTAATTTCCGACAGAAAGCTATTTAATTTGGAACAATCTGACTGACAGTTGACAGGCATAGAGACCGAGAGGTCATCGGCATACTTAACAAAAGTGGCTACATCAGAATGAGGCAAGTCATGTAAGAAAAACGAAAACAGAAAGGGAGAGAGAACAGCGCCTTGAGGAACGCCTGCTAAAGTAAGTGAGGTAGTGGAGGATTTTCCATTGTAGACGGTGTACTGCTTCCTTTCAGAAAAATAGGACTGCAACCACTTATTTGTCCAGCTTTCAGCCTGTGTTGCAGCAAGCTTACTTAGCAAGAGAGACCTGGGAACAGAGTCAAATGCAGATGTGTAATCAAGGAAGGCACAGCGAACGTATTTAGCCCCTTTATCTAAACTAGAGACTATGCTATGGTGGAGGACGACAGCGGCATCTAACGTACTCCTACTATGTTTATAAGCAAACTGGTTGGGGTCGTTGAAAGGTTTTAAAGAGGGATCAAGATTAAGTAGAATAAGTCTTTCCATAACTTTCAAGAAAGGTGAGGTAATTGAAATAGGTCTAAACTTAACATTAGGTCCACTTGTAGATTTAGGCACTGGAACGATCTTGATGTTTTTCCATGATTCAGGTATAATACTTTTGGAAAACGATTCGTTGAAAATGTCAGTTAGCGGGGAACACAAGATGTCGGCACACTTCTTAAGGATGACAGCAGGAACACCATCAGGACCGAGGGACTGAGTAGGCTTGAGAGATTGAAGACACTTGAGGACATCATTCGTATTAAAGCATGAGAAGCAGTCATTGTTTACACTATTTGAGTTAGGAATCATAACATTTGCTGGGATACATATGAAGGATTCATTTAGCATATTAACATCTACAGAAATATCATTCAACATTTGCTTACCACCTGTGATTTCCTTTAATAACTTCCACATATTTGATGGGGATTTACATGAAAGAAACTTCTGGTTATAGAGAGCATTCAATCTTTGTAATTCAAGCTTGATCAAAGTGTTCATTCTCTTAACACCAGATTTGTTTTTCATTTTGAACAACCTTTCTTTTTCACGGCGGAGCTTTTTGAGTTGAGTAGAGGAGAAGCGATCGAATTTTAGGAAGATTGTCTCTTTTGGACAACAAACATCAAGACAGAAATTAAGATAATGTGTTATGTTGGCAATTGTGTTATCAAGGGCTTGTTCAGTAAATAGATCCCAGTTTGTGTCTTTTAACATGGACCTTAGGTTCAGTATGTTGTCATGGGAATAACATCTGTGTTGTGTTTTCTTTCCAAGGTATGAGAAGACCCTTTTGTGCTGCTTTCCATATACTTTGGGCAATATTCTTATGATACAGTGATCTGAATTTAGTAGTGGGGCTCTTTTTCGAGCTTCAAATATTCCTGCATCGTTTGTAAAAACAAGGTCAAGAGTGTTGTCCATTCTAGTCGGGAAGTTGACAATATTATCGTGTCCAAGTGAAATTAGGAAGCTGTGGTCACTAGAATTAAAATCACCAGTAACTATAGACAAGGAATTTCCGAAGGAGGTGGCAGCAAGGGAAGTAAATTCATCCGCAAATAAAGATAATTCTGTGGAGTTGCATCCAGGAGCAATATACATGTTCGAGATGTAAATGTAGTTGTATTTAGACAAATGTCTAGGTCGACACTTAACGGTGAGACAGTCAATATTGTCACTAGAGAATTTGAAACATACATTGTTAGACGTACACCATTGTGAATTGATGAAGATGGCGACACCGCCACCGCGTTTCTTCCTGGAACTACACCGATCTTGTCTGAATAGTTTGAAATTATTTAGATACACTAGATTGTCATCATATAGATCATGAAGCCATGTTTCTTGAAGTGATATGATCCCAGTATTATGATATATAATGGAAGACACCAGCGATTGAAGACAGTTAATTTTAGCCGGCAGGGAGCGACAATTGGTACTCATAATTGCGGGAACAGTCATGAATTGAATAGGGGTATTTTTTAATGCTCTCTGCCAGCCGGCATGATGCTTTTTCATTGTCTTTTTATGGAGTTGCAGATCAGTAGGTTTTAAAGATGTTAGATATTCACGAGAATAAATAATCCGATTTGAGGTCATATTTGAATAAGATTTATTGATTAAAATATCAATTAGAAATGAGAAATTAGATGCAATACGATTTGTAATGTTTAAGGTAATTGGTAGCCCAAGATTTAAGCAGGCCGCCAATCCTAGACATCATGGAGCTTTCTCGATATCCACCTCTCTGAGGCCTACTCGTCATCGATGATTGCATTTTGATCTCAAACTGCTCTATTCTAGGGTGAGATTCAATATACTGGCAAACTTGCTCATAGATTGATTGACACTATCTTTCACTAGTTTCAGGATATCATCAAACTTTGGCTCGATACCCTCATCCTCCATACGGGAGCTTATCTTCACCCACTTCCTTTGCAGTCGAGTAGGTAGGCGTCTTGCTATTACTTCTAGTATAAAACTCGAGTTGAGGTCACTCATGCGATTCATCGAAATCATTGCATTCTTGTAAATTAGCAAATTATCTAAAAACTCAGTGAGTGCCTGGGAGTCATCCTGCAATTGACCACCATTACCCTTAACAGCGTCGAATAATTTCCCTGCAATCATCGAAGGTCTTCCAAACCTTTGACATAATATGCTCATAGCCTCGTAGTAGCCATCTTTTGGCTTCATAAACCTACAGCACTGTATAGCTCTTGCAGCATCTCTAGTGCAATACCTCATCAAATACATTAACTTCAATTCATCATTTATTAAAAAACCACTCAACATGATCTCAAACTCCTTTACAAATTGTAAATAATCAGCTGGGTTTCCATCAAAACACCGTGGTTCAAATTTAGGGAGTTTGATGTTCCTATTATCCCTGAACGGCGAAACAGTAACATCAACCATGTCATGCTTAACATCAGACACATCGTTACAATTAACAGACAAGTCACCATGACTTACTTTCCTGTTTGTATCCAAGACACTCTGTCCCTTCTTTGACCCAGGCATTGTTGAACTTGACCCAATTCCAAAACAGTTCCAGATGTTGCTTGTTCAAAGAGGACTTGACCGGCACCAGGAAAGATGAACGGCGACTATCCAAACTTTCACCAACTGTCTGAATCCGCCAAAATCTGTTTCTACCATCAGAAACTGTCAATCACGTCTCATAAACCGTCAATGCCCAGCTCTCGCTACGCTCGGGCCCACGATGTTCCTTGAAGTTTTCAGAAACGCTTAGTTATAACGGACGAAAAAACCAAAACACCGATTGGCCGCTTGAGAATTCTTTGTTGTAACACCAACATATATAAATAATAATTGAACTGAAGTCTGTGAACAAATATTACAATAATAAATCATAAGATTACTTCTGATGGTTTGCTACTGACTTCTTTCTGAAGAGCGACCGATGAGACGATGACTGTCGTATTGATGCCTCCGCGAAAATTGGGGAAGTTGGTTTTGAGCAAACAACCATGAATTGATCGTTCAATCTTCAGCTACATTGACGCTCCCCGGCAAAATACGGATCCATTCCTATTTTCCATCACGACCAATACATGTTGACTTGGATGCTATTGCGAGAACCTGGGTCACACGGACAGAGCTGAAATGGAAAACAAACAGAAAAGCCAACACACCACAAGCATACCCACAGCACAATCTCACATATCAATGACGACCTCCGCCTTCCAGTTAAAGGCCTCATCTTGACATCTTTCAGCACAATCGCCACTTGCTAGAATGACTCTTGCAGAATGCAACGTGACCATAGCAGCCCCCATGATACTCTACGCACATCCTCGTATCTACTCACTACCAATTACCACTGAAATCGCTTGTCACTCATTCTGCCTCAGTTCTAGTAGCGGTGACGCATGCGAGCCTCAGTCGTTTACACTCCCGCTCCCCGGCGTGTCGGACCGCAGCTAACAATTATCTCCGTGTGCATTTCATTCTCAGCAATAGCCTCCCCGGCGTATACGACCCGTCTGCTGTCTCTAACATCAATCAATTCATTCACGGATGTAGACGACTCGAAACAACTTCAGAAGTAATCACGACGAAAATTTTAACAAAATTACGCAATAACAACAAGGTACGAAAACAACGAGTAAACACAATGAATCCAAAATCACAAATTGAGAAGACACACCACTCGTATACACATTCAGTACAAATAACCTCGCGGACCATGTCTTGGTGGAATTCCTTTGAAGAATTGCAGGACTTACACCAGTACTCCTACAACCCTTCACAGGTTGACGATTGTAAGTTGTGGAATGTACGGACACAAACAAGATTAACCAACAATTACAATAATTGGAACTCACGCAATTATTTAACACAAACATATGTACAATCAATACATCAAATTTTGTGGTTTCTGCCATGACGAACTACCCTTGAAGAACTGTAGGACTTACAGCAGTACGCCTACATTCCTTCTCAGGTTGATGATCCAAGTGGAAATCGTTCAGACACAAACAGAATTACTAACACATAGATGATAAATGATATCAATTCAGTATATACAACATGAACATATGTACAAAATCACACACCAAGCACATTGGACTGCTCATTGATGCGCTACCCTTTGAAGAACTGTAGGACTTACACCAGTACGCCTACAACCCTTCTCAGGTTGACGCCCTAGGTTGGAAAATCGTCACAGAGTTCACTTGCTGACTTCCTTCTGTCAGCTTTATCCTCAAATCTGAACGGCAACACGCCCATGTCATTGTATCGTAGAATATAGATGACCAACAAACACACGAATTATCTGGTCAACCAAGCGTAGGCACAGAGTAATTTACACCAAAGGTAATAGCATTCAGATTGTAACTTGAAACTAGGAATGCCTTTATTCGTGCAAGTCAATTTAACAATTACTCTTTCGTTTACACTTGGCTTATCCTCACTAAACTGACCATTGGTATTCGTCCTTTCAAACGAACTGATACTAGCATAGTCATTGCACAAGATACTTGAGTTGATGGGTGTCTGTTTCATTGTGGATGACAGCCCCAACGACGACTGATTGATATCAGTTGATGAAGTTAGCGGTGGATCAAAAGCTGTTGTTACTCGATTTTCAGAAAGTTGTCTACCTACAAGACCACCACCACTGCTGTCTTTTACTATGAGCTCAGGTTTAGCACTAGCATCTGATGATAGGTGGGCTACATGCTGATCAATTACACTGACTGTCTCACAAGTATGCATACCTTCTGCAACTGCATCTGCATTTATTTATACTTCACGTTGTAGTTTTACAGAAACTTTGTTTAACTTAGCAGTAGTAGGCATATCCCTCATCTCATCATGATCAACCAAAGACAACTGTGAAGTATCATGATCATTATCACGAATATTCACTTTACCGTCAACTTCATCGTTTTCAAACTCTTTAATAACAGAAGTAGACAATTTTGGTTCCTCCTCGCAAATCATAAAAGGTTTTATAACTTCACTCTGACTAGTAATACCTTGTAAACTTGTAGGGTCAGAACTGCACTCTAAAGCAGCAACTCTATTCTGTGACACTTTATTCAACAATGGCTTACCAGTTGCAACTACAGACTTCTTGACCGCACCGTTATCGTCACACAATTCGGAGTCAGGCCTGGAGTTTACATTTAGCTTATCACTGAACTTGCTCACCGGTTCACAGTTCACTTCTGTATGCACCTCTTGCACACGTGTAAAACAAAACCGTGTTTGTCTCGCATCTTGTAACTTATCTGTTGAGGATGTACTACGAAACCTATTACACTCACTAGGTCTATATGCATTACTAGACATCATGGAGCTTTCTCGATATCCACCTCTCTGAGGCCTACTCGTCATCGATGATTGCATTTTGATCTCAAACTGCTCTATTCTAGGGGTGAGATTCAATATACTGGCAAACTTGCTCATAGATTGATTGACACTATCTTTCACTAGTTTCAGGATATCATCAAACTTTGGCTCGATACCCTCATCCTCCATACGGGAGCTTATCTTCACCCACTTCCTTTGCAGTCGAGTAGGTAGGCGTCTTGCTATTACTTCTAGTATAAAACTCGAGTTGAGGTCACTCATGCGATTCATCGAAATCATTGCATTCTTGTAAATTAGCAAATTATCTAAAAACTCAGTGAGTGCCTGGGAGTCATCCTGCAATTGACCACCATTACCCTTAACAGCGTCGAATAATTTCCCTGCAATCATCGAAGGTCTTCCAAACCTTTGACATAATATGCTCATAGCCTCGTAGTAGCCATCTTTTGGCTTCATAAACCTACAGCACTGTATAGCTCTTGCAGCATCTCTAGTGCAATACCTCATCAAATACATTAACTTCAATTCATCATTTATTAAAAAACCACTCAACATGATCTCAAACTCCTTTACAAATTGTAAATAATCAGCTGGGTTTCCATCAAAACACCGTGGTTCAAATTTAGGGAGTTTGATGTTCCTATTATCCCTGAACGGCGAAACAGTAACATCAACCATGTCATGCTTAACATCAGACACATCGTTACAATTAACAGACAAGTCACCATGACTTACTTTCCTGTTTGTATCCAAGACACTCTGTCCCTTCTTTGACCCAGGCATTGTTGAACTTGACCCAATTCCAAAACAGTTCCAGATGTTGCTTGTTCAAAGAGGACTTGACCGGCACCAGGAAAGATGAACGGCGACTATCCAAACTTTCACCAACTGTCTGAATCCGCCAAAATCTGTTTCTACCATCAGAAACTGTCAATCACGTCTCATAAACCGTCAATGCCCAGCTCTCGCTACGCTCGGGCCCACGATGTTCCTTGAAGTTTTCAGAAACGCTTAGTTATAACGGACGAAAAAACCAAAACACCGATTGGCCGCTTGAGAATTCTTTGTTGTAACACCAACATATATAAATAATAATTGAACTGAAGTCTGTGAACAAATATTACAATAATAAATCATAAGATTACTTCTGATGGTTTGCTACTGACTTCTTTCTGAAGAGCGACCGATGAGACGATGACTGTCGTATTGATGCCTCCGCGAAAATTGGGGAAGTTGGTTTTGAGCAAACAACCATGAATTGATCGTTCAATCTTCAACTCAATTGACACATCTTTTCATCGTTTGTTGTTCGTTGGAAGAAGGAGAGAAATTATCAGAAGTATTATTGTGATTTATTGTTATGACATTTACTCTTTGGCTGTGTACAATACCAAATGTTTGGCTCTGTGTTGGTGCAAGATTAAATTGTTCTTGAGTCGTCATTCTGTGTTCTGGTTATTTGCGTTGGTTATTGAGCATAGTTCCTGAAAGTCTTCGAAGGACAGTGCGAAGTCCAGTGTAGTGGGACCAGGACACTGACAGTAGGATTAATAAAACTATGCTCACTACACATTACTGAGATTGTGGACCAATTTTAAGTTACACATTTGTAGTGCCTCATTTAATGCGGACATAATTAGGATGACTTTGGTCTGGAAGTAACCTTGATAAAAGATTGACGCCCCAACAGCATGGATGTCCTCTAGATTGACTTGAAATTTACGTAAAAACCTCTAATACTGGAACGCATATGAGGTCCATTTGTGCATGCGGTTTCAATACAAAACCAGCTGTGGACTACAAATACATTTATTTGCATGAGATAATACTTAGTATTAACAGAGTCAATGTATTCATAGTGTATGCTAATATGTAGAATTATCTTTTATAACTTCATGTTGTGCTAGTCCTTACATGTACTTTATTTTTTTCAAGTAGACGGAGGTTGTGAAATATGATATCAGCGGAATTATCATTTGATCGAACTAAGGTTAATTCTCTTAATCGGAATTTTCTTTTATAAATTAATGAAATGTTTAATATACTCTTGATTTCTACTTCCTCTAGAATTTTTTCAGTTCGTAGCTATATGTGGTGATTGACAATTTCTATCTCTGTATTGTTTAAATAGTTACTGCTGCTTGTTAATATATTTCTTATATGAATTGATATATAATTCCGCCAGGTACAAATTCATAAATTCCTCCCTCTCTATGTTTTGGTCAAATTCTTGAAATTCGGTTATCGCAGAATACTAATACTACTATTACAAAAACTTACAACAATTTGGCGTCGCGATGGAACAAAATAACCTTGGAAAGTTTCCTATAAGCGGTTCACCGCGGGAAATTGCTGATTATCTTGAATGCTTCGACACATGGTGCATGTCAAAGAATGTTCGGGATGACAAAATTCCAGCTCATTTTATTACTGCTATTGGGCTAGATACGTATAGACTAGTGAAGAGTCTGTTGTTTCCTGATAGACCAATTTCTCTGCCTAATGATAAGCCTCGTGAACTTCTGAAAGGTCACTTCCATATAACTATTTTTGAAACACGAGAGAGGGCTCAGTTCAACAAACTGGTTCGTGCTCCTAACCAGAAGATTCGAGACTTTATTCTTCGGCTTGAGATACAAGCTTCAAAGTGCAACTTTGGAGGTCAGCTGCATACTCAAATACGTGATCGTCTAATTGCTGGAATCAATATTCCTAAATTAGAGAAAGAGTTAATTCAGATTCCTTCTTGTACCTTTCAAACTGCTAAAGAGGTATGTATTACATATGAAGATGTCCATAAGGAATACTCTGCTCCCACTACGTCAGTATCTGATGTCATGCTGTCCAAAGTCGAAAATACAAGTGTTAATGGAAAGAAATCCAAACTGTTTTTCACAGGTAATAGAATGCAGCAAGAGATCAAAAACATTAAACCTTGTTTTTCCTGTAGAAAGTTACATCTACGAAGCACTTGCCGTTTTCGGGGTGCTAAGTGTCATAAATGTGGTAAAGTTGGACACATCAAGACTGTTTGCAGAAGTTCGAATACTTATGTTACTCAGAATCCTGATAATTCTCCCAATCTGTCTAGTAAAATGGAGTCAATGTGTCTTTCAACTTTTCAAAATACTCAATCTCATCCAATGAAAACCTTCACTACAAGTTCAGCAACTGAAGCGTCAACTGTATCACGTGTTTTTTAAAATGAAGTAGCCGAGTTACGATTCGATCTTTCGAAAACAGGAAAAAATTAGTAAGATTTTGAAGAGAACTTGAAAAGTAGGAATGAACTGGTTGGTCGTTTACAGGCGAAGAATAAAAATTTGACAGTTAAATTTTCAGCTGCTGAGAATTCCTGTTTCATGAAGGAAAAAGAAATCTGCAGACTGGTAACTCAAATTGTTGAGCAGGAATCTGAGAATAAGCGAAGTAGTGAAAGGATCCAGGAACTTAAATGTTTTGTTGAGTCCCCGTCAGGTTTGCAAAAGTATTTAGAACACCAATGTGGAAAAAAGTGAAAAAGGTGAGTGAAATGGAAGCTGGCTGGTTGTCCATTCGTCAACAGCTGATTGAGATGGCAGAGAAACTGATTAAAACAGGGGAATTACAGAAGGGATGACTACAGACCTTCTGTTGAAATCATACTACAAAAAATGAGAAATTGAATGGTGAAGATATTAGACATCAAAGATCACTCAGTTCATAACAGACACCTGGACAAAGTGACAATAAAAGAAGTGGGCCGTTCCTATTATAATTTTAATGGTTCCGCTACAAATTATGATTTTGTAGATAATTCAGAAATAAGCACAGATGATACTGATGAAAATAATATCACAGAATCAGTTAGAAGGTCGCAGCTACTTGCAAGCAAACCGAGACATCATTGTATATAAGCAAGGTGTCAACCACGTCTCATAAACCGTTAATGCCCGGCTCTTGCTACGCCGAGCCTTACGATGTCCCTCGAAGTCTTCCGGAAAAGCTTAGTACTCACGGACGCAAAAACCAGAACACAGGTTGGCAACTCGAGAAACTCTATATTCTAACACCAACATATAACCAGCATAATAAACTAAGGTCTAAGAACAAATATGACAAAAATGAGTCACGATATTGCTTCTGAAAAGCGACTGATGCGACGATGACCGACAGATTGATGAGCCGCAAAAATTATGGGGAAGTTGGTTTTGAGCAAACAACCATGAATTGATCGATCAGTTCAATCTTCAACTACATTGAAAATGCGCTTTGTACAGAAAGGTTCTTACCCCTTCGCTCTCCCTCAACAAAATTGTGGGTGCTCAGGTTTGTTGTGGAAGAGATGGTATACACGGTTTTAGAATCGGTCATATAAGTCATTCTTTGGATCGGCGTTTTGTCACGAGCTAACTTAATCGTGTGGTAACGCGTATTTGTTAGTAGCGTTTGCCTACTGTAAAAGATGTCAGCATTAGGGGACGAGTCAAATTTCAACACAAGTGGGCAAGATTTATTTTTCTGAGACTTTCTTAGTCGATGGCAGCTGCACGGGACGTTATTCATAGCGCATGCATTCAAAAGAGTGCTTTTGACCCTGTTGATCTGTGCATTACCCGGTATATTATACACAATTATGTTCTCGCGCACTACACGTTGATATACTTCAGCTGCAACGTAGTTTATCAGGTTTGCGGCTTGTGGTAACTTTCTAGGTGAAGTACTACTACTGCCAGTTTCACTAGATAGTGGCAGCTTTGATATCTTAACCTCAAGCCGCCTAATGATAGAAAATAGTTCTTCGATTTTATCTTCACAGCTAAGTGTAGAACAAAAAACTCGATTAGTTGTAGGAGTTAAAATGTTTGCTGTGTGATTCATATTGCAAGACGCTTTGCAGGTGTCTACGAGGCCTAGGTCATTACATGTAGTATCCCTATGTATACCATCCATGATGTTGTTTACTAAGCAAGCAAGTGAGGGGAGTTTAATGTCCGGACTTAACTTGTCTACCTCAGCAGACCTATATTTAGTTGTTAAATCAACAGATGTAGTGCCCTCACTTCCTGCAGGGCTATTTATTCTGTTTGGTTTGTGCTTTTTACTGGGATGTGAAGCAGATAGTGGAGTTAGACGCTTAGTTTGGACCATTGGCATTTAGAACAATGTTAAAATTCTTAAATTTAAGAGAATGAGCAATGTGTCTGTAAGGCCGGTTTTAGAGTTTTGGGGATTTAAACTGTCTAGTTCTGTATGCAATAAACAGTTTATTCGAATAAAATATCTAAATAGAATATTAATTTACCCTACACATCCTGGAAGCGACATTCTGTTGGTGCGTCGGTGGCACAGTGGTTAGGACTCTCGCCGACCATGCACATGGTCCGGGGTTCGAGCCCACGCCGGCGCACACCTGATATCTATGGTCGGCCTGCAAAATTTGGGCTACCGATATCCATGCTGAAAATTCCATACTGTACCAAAACTACAGTGTGCAATCAAGCTGTAAATCAAAAAAATAAAATAAAAAAAATACTGTAAATGCGAAGATGCTATAGCAGTAGCACTTAGGTGGACACTATCTATAATGGATAGTTTTAACCCTAAAAGTTATATTCTATGAAAGAATAGGACTAAATATTTAATACTATCCGCGAGAGATCTATTAAAAAGTCGCTTATGGAGTGAAAGAGAATTGAGAAATAACACGCGAAAAAGTAACACAGCATTTGAATCGCGCTCCTTGCTCGGAGTTTACATTCCATGCACTTATCAATTATTTTACGGACAGCAGTACCTCCCTTCACTATCCAGAACTTACATCGAATACTTGATAGTACTTGTGAAGTACCCAAATGACCTTCAAAAACATGGTAGTGTCTTATAATGAGATCAGTGACTGGATGGTAGCAAGGTTATAAGGCCAGATGATGGGTCTCATATGACGATTCTAACATTTGTAGACGTCCACCAACTCTAGCGATCTCTTCGGATACTATCGGAGATAATCTATCTGACCGCGCCTTGAAACCTGCGAAATCAGGACTATCCTCCTTGGCAATCTCACCCCACGCTTCCCACTGAGCAGCCCTCAAAATCGTTAACTCTGCATTTCTAATATCTTCGACTCTTAAAGGTCCCACATTCATATTTTCGTATCCCGCAAGATGCATGACCTTTAAATACGTAACATATCGTGTCAGCCACGCAACCGCTTTCAGTAGTTTGTACCAAGAAGAATAATATTTAAAAAGTGGATGTAAACCTGAATGTCTTTCTTGAGTAGATGTTAAACTGACACTTGTCTTCAACTCCAAGACACACTCGTTTATCGGTGGTTCATCTTCTCTACGAGGCCACATACTATCAGCCCTTAGCAAGAACTCTGGACCTTTCCACCACTTATTTTTAACAACATTCATATCAATAACTCCTCACGATGCTAGATCAGCTGGGTTTTTTCCAGACGGTACGTACCACCACTGCTCAACAGTTGTTAGTTCACGAATTTGAGGTACTCTGTTAGCTACAAAACATGCATATCTTGCTGACTCGTTGCGTATATAATACAACACAGACATCGAATCAGTCCAAAACGTTACGGGATGCTTGGGGTAATCCAACTCTTTGCACACTGTTGTGAATAACTATGCAGCTAGCAAGGCTGCAGTAAGTTCTAATCTCGGAGTCGAAATCGTCTTTAGAGGTGCAACTCTAGATTTACCCATCACCAGGAGAACATCTATATCATTCCATAAGGTGGTTCTTATGTAGACGGCTGCTCCAAATCCAAAGTCAGAGGCATCAGAAAAAAATGGAAGTCAATTATATCATGATTTCTAAATGGCTTAAGTGGACGTGAGACGTAATGCAGATTTAGCGTTCTTAAACTGCCAACCCACCACTTCTACTCTTCACTGTGTCTCTCAGTTAATGGTTCATCTCACTGTAACCCTTTCCTGCATGTCTCTTGAAATAACCTCCTAGTTAATACATATTTCTTCCTGTTTATGTGGGAACATACCAATTGTACAGGCATGGATAAGTTATCATATAAATTACACATAATTTGATGTATGATGAATTTACAGTTTGGTTGTTCTTTCTGACATGAGAGTCAGTCGGAACAGTCTGTTTGTGTAGCACATAAAGAGATATAGAAATATAGTCTTCGCATTAACAAAAAACCCAGACATCACATGAATGTAATACAGATATCTGGGAAAAAAGCTTGAAGTCAATTCTCCTATATAACTTTGTTGTGAACAGCACCCTCGGCTTAAAGATTATTGATGTATTATGTTGAGATCACTGATATATTTATTCCATTTTTCAGCAGTCTTATCGTAGTTTCATAGAAATTTGATTGTGGATGCGAAAACTAGATAAGGTCATATTAAGTTGTTTTACTGCATCAAATGGTGCCGAGGTCGATTATAGAATTCTCCATTTGCTCCATTTGTGTCTGCATGGCGGACTGTATTCGTAAGTTGAGTAAAATGTTGAAAACTGTTTGAAAACCAGTTGCTTTTTCATTTCAGATCATGAATACTCATTTACAGCATGTTCGCCAGCGGCTTCAAATGGTAGAATTGGATCGTTCATGGAATTTGAATGGTTATGGGATAAATGGTTTGGAATTAATCTTCATTTCAATTTAGATGCAGGGTTGTTCGACCTCGACCAGAAGATGAATAGGAGCAGCGGAATACCAGAAAGAGAATGTATGTGAACATGAAAAGGACATTTAATATTTCATGCATATATAAATGTTTATGTCAATTGTATATCATACTTTAGTAAATACTTGTCTATATTGTAGTTGTTTTCACGTATTTATGCGGATTCTTAGAGTTTATTTAGTGTCATAATGTGTATTCATGAGTCTGAGCGTTTTAGTGTTCTAATGACTGATGCGTTTTAGAAATAAGTGATGGGTTCTGGTGGGGATAGTCATTGAGATAAAAGCTTATATAGCAAGCGTTTGAGAGCGACTTTATTGCATATCCCCTCAATGACGCTTGTTGCTATGTTGCTATTGGTTTCAAGTGGCCTTGGTTTTGGGGGAAGATTTAACTGATGTAATATTGCGATTTCGTAGTCATAACTCAGGCTCATAGGTGAAAAAATTATAATCGTAGAATAAGGACAAGTTGTTCAGAAGGTAAGGAGGACATTATTTTTCAGTTTATTTGTATATATACTACTGTGTATCGAGTTGCGTTGAGTTCTTAGTGCAACTGTATGCAACTGCATTTACATTAAGTAAAACATTACGAATTCTCCTGTTTTTAAAATAAAAAACATGATTCTTTTCATTAAGTGTAGTAATGAAGATTGGAATTTCTTCCACGTCAGTGTTATTTAATTGAAAATTTAATCTCTGTAGGCCCTTGAAGGAATAAATTCGGCACGGAGAACTCCCGTGGAAACCGAAAGCACTTTTAGTTTACTAAAACTTACTGACTTCCTGTATAAACTTGATCCGTCAAGTGTTTATGTAAAGTCTGCTGGTGTATTTTTTTATTATTTTTTGATTTACAGCTTGATTCCACACTGTATTTTTGGTACAAGTATGGAATTTTCAGCATGGATATCGGTAGCCCAAATTTTGCAGGCCGACCATAGATATCAGGTGTGCGCCGGCGTGGGCTCGAACCCCGGACCATGTGCATGGTCGGCGAGAGTCCTAACCACTATGCCACCGACGCACAGTAAAGTAAAATTTGTAGTGGATAACTCCTAGACTTGTTGTAGTCATTGGTATTCCCAGGATACTACTTACTCGTTTTATGCAGCCGAAATATTCAATTCTCACTTTATTGTGGAAATACTGTAGTGCCTGCAAAAGTAGTGCGTCAGTTTACGAGTTTCATTAAGGCTACAGAATGTTTTCTATTCACTGAATACTGTTTGCGAATTATCCGATAAAACACATTTCCGAGTGGGATGTAATACAAGGCTGAATTCTTAAACTGTCATCCTTATATCAGCTCAATTCAATCACACATATATTAGTAGAATAATCTGTAATTGACTTTAGAGACTTATCAGGGAATAGTCTCATCAACTCACAGTTTACTGATGATATTGTCCTCCTAGACTATGAGAAGTAACCTCTGATGCTGTAAAATATGAAAATAATACCGGTATTTGGTTATAGGTGTCCGCGTTCTATCTCATGAGTAAAGCAGTATAATATGGCGAGTGCTGTTGAGGTTACGCATAAATGTTTAGGTGGGGAGGGTAAGTTAGTCTTCAAGGTAGGGAAGCTGAATAGGTTGAGATGGCTAGAACACGTGCTGGCATACAAAGCCATCGCCTTTCTCCAGGGACAATTCTAGCCAGCACATGTTAAGGCTTAAAATGTGTTTGGGTTGGTCAAATGAAATAGTGATATTTGTTCATAAAATTGTTGACAGTCAGCTGGAAGAACTACCGGAGATGTGACTGCAAATCTTTGGTACTGGTACAGGTGCATTCACTCTGTGTAATCTCACGTATCTGTTCAACTCATGTTTTTCCTTGTCACTATTTATTCTCCCTCACATTTTCGCTCGTTAAACTTCCATTTAGTTTTATGCCTCTACCTTCGTGTGCTACATGAAATGTGGTAAATTAAACAGGTGGACTTCTCTTCAAACTCATACTGAAAGCTAGTCAGAATGACACAGTCTGGGCATAACTAAATGCGAAACATTGATAAATGATCTCCAAAATTTCAACAAATGATAAGTATAGTTCTTAATCTTGTTCTTTGCCAAATGAGAAATAGATACCTTTCAGTAATCTCTTCTTCCACCCGGGACTTGTCTCCTACTTTGCAACTGGATTTGTGCTTTGTCACTTTTGTGCTTAGCTTTCGGTCATTCAGCATTCGCCGTTTTTGTTGACTCAGCGCCTAGATGACTTTAGTTGAATAAGGTTTCGATCGTGCAAACTTGGGTCCTGGGCAGTTGATTGGCTGCATTATCATTTCTCAAATGGAATGCAGTATACTGTATATTAGGGTAAATCTTCCGCCTCGCTTGCTGAGGCTGATGTTCCTCAGGGTATTATTATCTCTCATCTTTCTTTTTTTCGTCTTAGATGACTTTTCTCTTTCTAATGAGAAAAACTTCGTCAAATACGCTGGTGATCTGACCGTCTCACTTCCTGTCATGTTACAATGTGACTGCAGCAAACTTAACTGGTTTCTGTCTGTAGTCTAAGGTACGTGGTCTTGCGTTAAATCCCTCTAAAAGTCAGGCAGTTAACTTTCCCCTCACTCATAAGCGTGAACTGCAAGAACTGTGTCGTTCACAAGATGTTTGTATCAAAGAGGGCACCGAAACAGAAACTAAGTCTAACAGAAAATACTTTGGAGTAAATCTATTCTCTGGTCTTTCTTGGTCATTTTATATCTTGTCGATTTCTAAGAAAACCTTCAGTCTAGCTTACCATGTTATGTATTCAAGACAGTCAGGAATCATTCAACCTCTCTTTTTACAATTTGTTAACAATTGATTTGGTCTTTACTGCTCCCCCATATTCTTTCCTGAATTACTCAAAAACGACTATGTCGTATTGTGCAAGGTATTAAGGTTCTCAGTAGGGCAAGTAGTGTACCATTTAGTCAACTCGTTAATGCATTAGTTAAAAGACATCTAAACTCATGCGAGAAATGGTCTAAATCTATACTGTCTAACCCTCAACATCCCCTCTATTCTCAGCTCTTCCGTTTAGTTTCATCTGATGGAACCAGAAGTCAGTACCAAAGATCATACGATCGTTTTTGGAATTAATAATAATAATAATGTATATTCTCATATAAACATATAAATTTACATGAAAATGCATGCCATTTTTACAGGCACGATCAAGTATGATATAATATCAAATCGTAGATTGTCTACAAGTTAATAATGTTTCAACAGTTAAATATTTGATATATATAAATACACATTGTCTGAACTAGGCTGTATAGTTATGGAATTGTACAATTGTCCTCCAGGTTGAGCGGGAAAATGGACTTCGTTTCGTTTTCATCCCGTGGTTGTCGGCATACGATAACCAACCAATATTGAGGTAAGTACAACGTTTACAAGGGATTGAGAGCTGTTTTAGAAAAGTAAAAGTGCTGAGGTGAATCATTAAATTGTAATGAAATAGGTAAGTGCAAGTATCATTAATAAATGCATTAAAAAAAGAAAACTCCCTAGGCTGACAACGTTCATTTGCAATGTATAATGCTACACGCATACCTCGTACTATCATGATGTCCACTTTTGGTTTTAATACATTTATCCTCAGTTGTGCCAGTTGTTTTTGTTTTATACCTTTTTGTGCATTTAATGTACAACCGTACCCTTCAGAGAGTAGGAATATAATAAGTCATAAAGAGCTGTAAAATGTTAGGTTTAATGGAATATAATGAGGATCAAGTAAAGACGTTATTGGAAAATGAATGAGATAAGACATTGTGAAGTGGTATTTAAAGATCAGTCAATGGACAGCAAGTTAGTTTATAAGATGCCCCATAAAACTGTGCACATCCCACATGGTCGCATCTCAACAATAGGCTAGGCGAATAGTATATATTTAGAGGTAGAAGCATGATCTGTCAAGGCGTTCATTATTATCTTTTTCAAGATAAAGATCTAAGCCCTCATAAAAATCAGAAATATCTCGAGCCTTTAATTTGTGTATTGCTGTTCCTGCAGAATGGGGCGATTCACCTTAGTGACCGCCACCATATCTACTGATCAGCTAACGCCACCCTCCCTCCTTTTTTGATTTTAGGCTCTGAGACTATGATTATTATGGCTACCGCAAATAAATTGCTTGGTACCAGACATGTTCGTACCTCATATTCCATCTCCCTAGCTTTCTTAATGAGTGCTTCCAATAGGTCTCCGCGTACATCTTTATGAACATTATATATGTATGCATGCGTCCTAATGAACAGATTACTTTATACGAAGTTAGAACCTTAAAGAATAAAAAGAATAGGTTTTGTGAATAGTGAAGCAAGATTCAGCAGAACAATATAGTTAGGGATCAATGTAGGTAGTATGAACTGAAGGTAAGGTCGGTTGGCAGGACTTAGTGTACTAAATTATCATGACAGTCTTGTATATAGTAGACATCTGACATTGCAAAGTAACGTGTCTAAACATATTATAAAAAGATATTAACAGAACCAACAAAATTTCAGCATTTGTTTAACAATACTACAGAAGGGTAGTTAGTACTACAGGTAGTCGTAAAGTAAATCAATCTATGTATAATAAGAGCATAGTCAGTGTCATAATTCGTATTATCAAAGAATACATTAGGCTCAATAACTGAGTGTTATAAGGGAAACAAGCATAGTAAAGCAAGAGAACACTTGCCGCATAGCTATTTTAATCATTTTAAGTATTTTAATGACAATCGAATCTCAAGTATTGAACCTACATAATTACTAAGTGTTATTATATTGGTATTGGGACTAGTGTACTTTCCGTAGTTAAATATTGAAATGTCGTTGTCTCTCCACTCTACCAGCAGTTGAGATCTTTGAGGCGTAATTCCAAAAATTGTTGTCGTTTTCATTGCCAGCAGTTCACAGCCTATTGAGTTTACGCAAGTGGAATGCTCATTTCCCACTTTCCTGAGGAGACATCAACTAGGATTCTAGGAAAGTAGTACGTGAGTATGCGAATTTCATGAATCTGTAGACTGCATTCCATTCACTTATTACTGAAACTAAACTTTGAAGGAACTGATATTTCAAAGAAGGGTGTAGTACAAGGCTCATTTCTACAACTGTCGTCCTTATTTTAGTTCACTTTCATCATAAATGTATTAACCGAATTGTCTGTTACTCACTTTAGGCCCTTACCAGGGAACAGTCTTGTCAACTTAGTGTATGCTGATGGTATTGTCCACTTAGGCTGCGATAAGTGACCATTGAAACTGGAAGATATGAAAAGACTACTGGTTTTTGATCATAGTGTCTGTACCCTTTCTTCTGTGTTAAGTAGTCTAATATGATGAGTAATATTGGGGTTAAGCTTAGTGTTAAGTAGAAATGTGATTCCAAACGTTGTTAATGACACAGATGCATTCACTCTATGTAATCTCACATATCTGAGCAACCCTTATATTTTTTCCATATGACTGTTTGTTTTTCATCACATTTATGCTCATTATAGTGACATTTAATTTCTTTTTTCTTCTACCTTTGTGTGCTACATGGAATGTGCTAACTTAAGCGGGTGCACTTGTGTGCAAGCTTCTATGTTGAAAGTCAGTCTGTCAGAATGATCTATAGTCCAGGTATAATGAAATGCTAAAACGTGGATAAAAATAAGCAAAATGTCAACAAATGGTAATCGAATTTTTTCATTTAGTTCTTGTCTAACTGAAAAAAGTGATCTTACAATAATTTCTCCTCTTACCCGAGATAACTCTCACACTCTGTCCCGTTATATCTCATTAGTTAGTTAATTTTATCGTGTAGCCCAAATGCGAAATTGAAACACATCTGATGAAATATGTTTTGCTTATTACCAACTAAATATAATATTTTTCAAGTGTGGAACGTCACAAATCGAACTGCTACACTTCTGTGCTCATTTCCATGTTAAAACTCAGTCAGTCAGCTTTGTCACTGCAGATGCGTAGTGTCACAACTACCTAGTGTTAATTAGCTTAAACAATTATTCATGCCGTTTCCTAAGTACTCTATGCATTTCCCGATTCCTTAAACTGTCCAGATAAAGTGCACCGAAGAGGAAAACATAAACCAAAAGTCAGTAACACGGACGTAAGAAATAGTGTGAATAGAAGTGAATGAGATGAGTGACCTTCTTTCCCTGTAGTACGCTTAACTAAAATACTCATGTATATGAATGAGGCAAAAAGTTGTGTGACTGACTTGATATGATCATGAGCAATAGTTTGTGCTCAAAACGCCACCAAGTAATATTGCTGTACAACACTGTGTGATTTATCAAAATAAAATCGTATCCATAATGGAGTTATACTCTACCACAGTGCCCAAATTTTATACTTATGTCAAAAATACTTATCTTATGTGTCTCCTAATTGTTTCCTTTTTGTCTTCCTCATTGCAGGTTGTCAGTCTCCGTAGACATTCTACTAGATATCGTCATACATAGTGTCTGCAAGCAGTCTTTCAATACATCTACCTCCCGCAAAGTTATTGTTACGATGCCTTTAAATCATTTACACTTGGCCGTAATACAATTAGTGTGCTAATATTACTGATTCAATGACATGCAAGACTTGTACATGTTACTGTGAAGTTAGCTTGTAATAACATTCCCTCCATAGTAAATAGAATGCTTGTGATAACAATTCGTCATTATCTTTTCATTGTGTTGATAGTTGCGTATATATTAGAAAAAAGCTAACCTTGTCGTATCAGTTCTCTAAATTACAATCGCTAAGTGCCCATACCTCTGCTGAATACCAAGTGCTACTCGTGGCCCATGAAATACTTATTACTGCATTCGGAAATAACAGTCAAACTATTATTACATGGAGTAGTGAGACAGAAGGCGTATGAAATTTAGATATTAGTGTGTATCTGAAGTTAACGACACAATATATATGTGGATTTTTCATTTCCAAACTAGAAAATTTTATAGGGTAATGTAGGAGTGAGCGCAATGAGTTAATGATGTATTCTTTACTGCATACATCTTGTATGAGTGAAATGCTTCTATTCAATTTTCGGCGAAGCTTCAATATCACCTTGCAGGGTTTCTTCAATGCACTCTCATAGGGAATAATACTTGGTACAAAGGAATCCAGCCAAAAGCATCTGTGACACAGTCGAATGACTTTTTCAACTAAAAGCCGCAATACTGATATTAAGTGTGATTTACCTGTAAACTGAGGGACTCTAGTGTAAGACAGCACCATATCCCAGCAGGGTATTCTTTGTGTTTTACAGGTACAAGTAGAATTCATGGACTGAGCATTTGTTAAATATGGAGGCGACCCATTGAGTCACTTAGACGAAAGGCTGACGAAATGCGATACCTTACACACGCACTTTTAGATGTAGGCATATGTCACTTCACATGAACTCTGGACCATATCGAGTAGGCATTCCTTTAAATTAATTATTGTTCGTATATGTGATGACTTGGTGCGTTTCCTAGTTTGCCTATAATTACGGAAAGTACATTATATTAAGGAACACAAATGGATTTTGTGAAAACCAGTGGTGTTCCTTCTCTAGTCTTAAATGATGTCACATTGATTGACACGATTAAAGGAACAGATTGTAACGTGGTGTTTTCTGTAGCTGCAAAACGTAATTACCTAGTTTCGAATTGACATCATGCGTCTAATCCTATTAACCTATGTATATAGTTCTACCTTCACGAAATCTAGAAGTCAGGAGCAGACTCTCTTTGACAGATCTAGTTTTACTTTGTGACTAATTGGTGAGTCACCTGGTGTTGTGGTAGTAAAAAAACAACTCCAAACCTTAGTATTTTCTAGAAATGAACATATTTACTTACTTTGGCGACAATTTAATCTTAGGGATATTAACCTTTACTTAGTAATTTGGATCCGAAAGTAAACGCCATGTTACTAAGTTATTCAAAAGACAGAATGATGAGTGAAACAGTACTCGGATACTTATTCTAACGAAACTGAATAATGATAATCGTTTAGCTTACCAATATGCCGCTTACTTTCAGTCTTAATTCAAAGACAAATTTAATTGCTCACTAAATTAATAGTTCCAGAAGACTGCTCTACTCCTGTCTTCGAAATACTTTACCCGATCGTGTTTTACTTCAAAATATGTGTATACTGGCCAGCTGATGTTGCTTATCCAGTTACACTGTTTTTCAGTTACAATGTCCCATCTATTTCCTATCAAACAGAACACCCCTTAAACCATCAACGAGTTACCATCATTTCTAAATAAATAACCTTAACTATTCGCATGTAAACAATGCTATAAACTTTATCACTTACGTGATGTTTCAACTTTCGATTAATCAGTTTTCCCTTACATGAGCACCTGTTTCAATTTTAACGGATATTTCTAACCTTTGACTACTGAATTAGTACGTTTCGTTATATACCATCCATACGAAATATAGGTACTGATAATGATTACTGCTAACAGATTTATCACACGAGAATGTACTCCATATTGACGACAATATTCCTCAGGGGCGGACGTATCTTCTAAACGCACTACTCAATACCACACGTGACCCTAATCTCCCCAACTCTGTAGCTCACAAAATTCTATAAAGTTAGTAGTGACTATTAACAAGTAGAATGTCTATTTGGGGTATAGAGAATACATTTATTAGTGATTCGACACAAAATACAAAATCAACGGTACTGGAAACCACTTTCTTCAGCAACGAATCCCACGAGGTCACTGGGACTACAGATTATCTAAAAAAGAAAACAAGGGTTCACAGGATGTATACATGAATATAACTACCAATATAATATTAACGAGATAGCACAGTAAGAATTAATGAAAGTTTATATCGATGTGCGATTACATCAGTCACTATTTTTGACACAAGTGGATATTTAGACGAAGTAATAAGAAGACGTAATTTGTCTGAGTCGTGTAGTGTTGTATTTGTGCAACACATTTTGGACAATCTGGTCACGCATGGACTTGTTATAGGAATACATATGAGATTAATACAGTTAAAAGTCTAGAAAATAAATTTAGGTGGAATTAAAACCACATATTGGAGGTCAAAATAACAATGAAGATCACTAAACAAATTATCAGAGGTACTAGTACATCTACCCTGACTAGTATCAAAACGAAGTTTAACAAAGAAGGTTTCGTGTGATGACGAATAGTCTTGGAATTCACAAAAGTGGTTTAAACTTCCTAATCACACTTCGGCTTCCACAAACTTTAGGATGCAATCCAAACACGTTTTACAGATAGGTTTAAAAAATGTGCAAACGTCAGTTTTATGTCCTGTCCCCATAATATGTTTCGAAATAGAGGAGCTGGGACCCCATTAATAACTTCTGAAGATTCTGTTGCTTCTGGAGGCATTTAGGAATATGATGCGTAGCCCTTACTTGCAGAAATCGATGAGCCTTCCCTAAATGGATACAGCAATTACTTCTAAACCTTACGTCCATAGCTTTAAGAGATGTCGGACACTACTTCTACGTGGTTTTAAAATAATTTTGTGAATTAACTTCGAACAAGCGCGAATAATGTGGCGTCAGGACAATAACAAAAATCGGAAGTTTATGAAACCAAACTCACTAATAGGACAAAATGACACGCACGTCAGATGTCTTTACGTACCTGATCACGAGGATGGTATTGAAATCCACCAAGTTACTAAAATGTTGCAGTGTGCATTTAACTCATTTAAGAATTTTGGCAGAAAACACTGAATGTTGTAAGTGATCGTAAAACATATTACAGTTTCTTCCTATTTGTGAACACTAATTTTCGCTTGTATTTATGCATTCCATTGACTTTCAGCTATCAAAATACCACACAAAAGTGCGAAAGGATGCAAAATTTGATATCAACCACATTCTTCGGTTCCTGCAGCAGTAATAGGTACTGCACAAATGCTGATAGGGAAATTTGAGACCGAGTACAAGTTTCCGCCAATCTGCAAAGAAATTTATCGAATGACAATCGTCGAAATGTACGCGAACCTTACTCGGCATGCCAAAAGTCACTGCATGAACCATGTATTTAAGCGTCCTATCACACAAGCAATCAGTAAATGCTCAAGAACAATATCAAACAACAATTTTCATATAAATTCATCCAACAAGAGCAAAATAAGCACCGAAATCGCGCCTACTGCGTTAGCTGGACGACTAGCTCCAACTCGAATCAACGGAACCGCGCAAATGCCGTCAAGGTTAAGCCAGAGGCGCCACTTCAAATAGGGGATATGCCTTATCAACGCCCAGCGTTTGAAGGTTGAAATAGAGTGACAGGTGCTATTTCTAAGGGTAAACTAATCCTGTATGTTCCGTACTCAGTCTTTATGCATCCATGCTGCTAGTTTATTTATAGTTTTTAGATAGCTAAGGGTGTTGAAGTGCGTCTTTTAGGTGCTGTAGTAGATTAGTAGTTGATTCGTTCCAGGAGTAAATAGTTTATTAATATAATCAGTACAGTGAAACAGTCTGTGTAGAGAGAGTTTGAAGCTTGTAACCGAAGAGCAAGTTCTGACATCTAGGGGCAGGCTATTCCATATTTTAGAACACATGACTGTGAAGAATTTTTCACGGAGTGTTGACTTAAAGGAATGAGTTGTCACTGTGGAAGTTTGGTTACGCAGATGGTAAGAACCTCCCTTTGCGAATTGTATGTCCCTGTTCCCTGAGAATGATATTTTGTGAAGGACCTTAAAGAAGGATATTGGGTTTATAATAAGTCGTCTTGTCCAAAGTGGGTCAAGTTTTAGGAAAATGCACCGTGAGATGTAGTCTTTCTTACAATCGTAGCCAAGTAGTTTTGAGGTAAAATATCGTTGGATACTTTCCATCCTTGGCTTATCACGTGTGCGAATGCTGCTTATAATAAATGGACAGTATTCTAGTAGTGGTCTGACACATGTTTTGTACAGAATTAGCTTGGCTTCATAGTCGTGAAAGTTCCTGAGTATGCATCCTAAGAGCATCCTCGATTTTCTAGTCTGTGCTGCTACTTGCTCAGAGAATGTCAGGTCACTAGAGTACCTAAGGCCTAAGTCAACAACACTTCGGAGTCTTGTTAGGTTAGCAGATTGGAGCGTTAATTTCAGGTCAATTGAGGTTGCGCCGAAGCAGATCCAGCCACATTTGTTCAGATTGAATTGGAGATTCCATAAGGACGACCAAGCAGCCATTTTATCTAATTCCTTCTGCACTACATTCTCGAAGTACCCTAAGTCATCACATTGTAATGTATAAGCTACTTCTAGGTCATCTGCAAAGATGAATGGTTTCCCGTGCGTGAAGCAAGCGCATATGTAATTGATGTATATTGCAAACAGGCGGAGCCCAATGCCACTACCTTGTACTACACCAGAAGTGATAGGGCTAGGTTTGGAGGTTGCAGACCCGAGTTTAACTATTCGGGACCTATTGTTAAGGAATGATTTAAGCCATCCTAATAATGGGTCACGTATTCCTAAGGAGTTCAGTTTATTTGTTAGCAATAAATGGTCAACACGGTCAAATGCCTTGGAAATGTCAAAGTAGATGAGAAGCACTAGTTGGCGCCTGTCACGACCGCTGGTTACAAAATTGAAGAAGTCTAGGTGGCATGTTAAACATGATCTGGATTTCAGAAATCCATGTTGGTTCGGACTTATAATATTGCAGCTAAGCATATGTTTGATTAAGTTATCTTTGACTAGTCTCTCCATGATTCTAGATGCCATAGGTGTTATATTGATCGGCCGGTAGTTACTGACTTCAGTTTTCGAGCCGGATTTGTGTTTAGGCATTTAGAGGTTGACTGATATCTCGTTCAGCAACTTCTAATTAATTTATTCTCGCGTACCAAAGACAAAGCAAAAGCCAATATTTGATCGTCCAAACCAAGAGGTATATTTAGGAACCAAAACAAGCCTTTAGACAAACACTTAGCTAGCTAGTGATCGTGCACGTGACACGACGGGGTACCAAATGGTGGGGATGTTTGACCGGAAGCCTTCAGCTAAACAAGTCGACTTAAACAGTGATGGTCAGCACCCAATGAGTGATTGCTGTGGTTAATAATTTTGGGGAATTATTTACCGCTACAGGCATAATGAATGTTGTCTTCCATATGTCAGGGTAAGTTTGAGTTTCTAGGGACACTGTGAATATTTTAAGCAGCAGTAGAGGAATGTCAGGGCCACCGTGTTTATAGAAGTAAGATGATATACCATCGGTACCGAAACCTTTTGAACTTTTGAGGGTTCTTATAGTTTGGTTAATATTAGCATAAGTGAATTTTACAGTACTAATTTGGTTTGGTGTGAGTGGAGATGGTGTTTGTGCCATATTAGTAACAGGGTGTATATCGAGTAGCTGGACTGAGGGCTTAATGTAGTTACCTGCAAACGTTTTGTTGAATAGTTCACATATGTCTGCAGAGTTAGTGCATAGCCTACCTTTGTCTATGAGGAGAGAAATGCTGTGATTTTTGCGATTCATTCGCTTCCTTAAGATTTTTGTGAGTGCATACACTCTAGCAGGACTGGCTACTGCGATGCGTTCTTCGTTTCTCATACGGAAATCTCGAGCTTGTGAGATGGAGCTAAGGGTGTTAAGTATTAGACCTAGAGTGCCAAAGTCGTGGTGTTTGAAGTAACTTGTTGAGAGTCTCTTCAGTTTCGTACGATCCTTTGGTTTTATGAATGACTTTCTGTGTGGGGAAACCTTTAGTGTTTGGAGTGGAATGACAGCATCTAAGCATGTGTTAGTGTTATGGTAGAAGATGGTTAGGGCTCTCGATAGGTCATCAGTAGTGAAGTATTCATCCCATTCGGAGGATCTTAGCATTGATTCTACTAAGGCCCAGTTTGCCTTACTATAGTTCCTATATATTACTTGTTGTGAAGTGGAGGTATGAGATGCATTGCTACTCAGCGGAATTGGCAGTGCACACATCACTGTTTTGTGGTCGCTCCCTGGAAACTCAGAACCTACTAGCGTTGAAAGGGGGCTTATATTGTGGCAGAAGATTAAGTCTAGTACGTTGTTACCTCTTGTGGGAGTGGTGACAGTTTGTTTCCAGCCAAGTATATCCAGCGTGTCTAAGAACTTATCAAATTTAGTTGGGCCTGTGGGTATATCCCAGTTGATTTCAGGTAAGTTAAAGTCCCCACATAGGATCTTATGATCGTATTGTAAGTCGGATAATTGCTCCAGAGTATTAATAAGTTGGGTCTCGTAATTACTAAAGGTGCCAGGTGCTCTGTAGGTGCATCCAATTAATGCTGTTACGTTATTTAAGTGTACATTAACCCATAGAGTCTCAGGCATGTTAAGTGTACTACTTTCTAGCTGTGATACAGTAAGTGCATTCAGAAAGTACATGAGACAACCCCCTCCCTTACCACCTTCCCTGTCACACCGAAAGTGTGTGTAGTTATCTAAGCTTATTTCTTCATCCAGGATGTTCGAATGACACCAAGATTCAGTGATGACAATTACAGGGGGTTTGTATATTACTGTGAGTGCTCTGAGCATCGGCAATTTATTTAGAACAGATCTAGCATTTATGAGGATTAGGTAAAGATGAGAGTTGAAGTAGCATTTGAAGTATTTAAGTTCGTTAGTCAGCCCCGAATATGGTTCAGCACCCAGTAGTTCTGCTGGACATGACGATCCTATGTTAAGAGGGGTTTCAGCATCATGCTCACCTATGTCTATCGAGTTGGTGTGTGCTGTTTTCGGTGAAGAATTAGGAGTTGGAGTACTGGATTTGCTATAGACTAAGGAATTTTTATTTTTAGTTGGGTTACAGAAGTGGGTAGGGTTCTTTATTTGACCTATATTTGTGCAGGTGTCAAGTGTGCCCAATGGATACGTGTGCACTAGACCGTTCCTGTTTTCATGCAAGGAGGGAGCCAGCTCTAGTGGTTTAGGAGTGTTAACATCCCTACCAGCTGTTTTTTCAACGCTGACAGGGACGCGGGGGATAAAAAATGATTGGATCCTTTGATGACCATGGCTTATTATTCCACCTATTGTTTGATGCTAGTTGTGTCCTTGTGTGGGTTTCATGTGTACTGCATTGTGGGTTAGTTCCCAGCAGACTTGTACCATATATCCGGTCAAAATTTGTTTGTGTGCCATACTCTGAAGACCCTAAGTTGTTGATATCCGAGTTCTGACTATTACCACTTGTACTATTGAGGGTGACATTGTTGTGACATTGGATATCAGTGTGTGCCATGATGCGATTATTTGACCTATACTTGTGCAAGTGTCAAGTGTGTCCAATGGATACGGGTGCACTAGACCGTTCCTGTTTTCATGCAAGGAGGGAACCAGCACTAGTGGTTTAGGAGTGTTAACATCCCTACCAGCTGTTTTTTCAACGCTGACAGGGACGCGGGGGATAAAAAATGATTGGATCCTTTTGATGACCATGGCTTATTATTCCACCTATTGTTTGATGCTAGTTGTGTCCTTGTGTGGGTTTCATGTGTACTGTATTGTGGGTTAGTTCCCAGCAGACTTGTACCATATATCCGGTCAAAATTTGTTTGTGTGCCATACTCTGAAGACCCTAAGTTGTTGATATCCGAGTTCTGACTATTACCACTTGTACTATTGAGGGTGACATTGTTGTGACATTGGATATCAGTGTGTGCCATGATGCGATTATTTGACCTATACTTGTGCAAGTGTCAAGTGTGTCCAATGGATACGGGTGCACTAGACCGTTCCTGTTTTCATGCAAGGATGGAACCAGCACTAGTGGTTTAGGAGTGTTAACATCCCTACCAGCTGTTTTTTCAACGCTGACAGGGACGCGGGGGATAAAAATTCATTGGATCCTTGTGATGACCATGGCTTATTATTCCACCTATTGTTTGATGTTAGTTGTGCCCTTGTATGGGCTTCGTGTGTTCTGCATTGTGGGTTAGTTTCCAGCAGACTTGTACCATATATCCGGTCAAAATTTGTTTGTGTGCCATACTCTGAAGACCCTGAGTTGTTGGTAGCCGAGTTCTGGCTATTACCACTTGTACTATTGAGGGTGACATTGCTGTGACATTGGATATTACTGTGTGCCATGGTGCGATTTAGCACTTTGTGAGTGCTAATACTAATGACCGTGGAGAGTGTGGGCTTATTTAAGGTGCCACTGTTTTTGTTGGTATGATTTACGGACATATTTTCCTTATCTTTACCAATGGGGTCATGGCTAGGAGAGGACAAAGTCGAATTTAAGGGGGTTTTGGCTTTTTTTCTGGGGTTATTTAGTGGCATTTTAGATTCTGCGGTGATGTGTTGTATGGTTTTGTTATTTATTTGGTTACAGTCTAGTGGCCATTCAGCTGGTGTTGCACTCTGATTGGATAATTCTGTGTGTTTTGAGAGGGGTGATGCGGTGGAGTCTACTGTATCTTTCATAGGGTTGGGAATAATGGCTGCTTGCAATGTCCTATTACTTATTTCCCATTAAGTCTTAGCGCGACAAATGTATGCGCGCCTTTCTATGATTGTTTTGTCCACCCCGACCTTTATATGTTTGTAGTTTCTGGCTTGCGATAGGGTGTGTTGGAAGTGGATGAATTTTCTGGTCTCTGCCGGCGTTTCGAACTGAAAACGAATATTAATATTATTATTGCTCCCTTGGGTTCCTAGTGGAACATAGGGCCTCAACTGCACATCTCCATTTTCTTCTGTCTTCTGCTGTACTTTTCGCCTTCATCCATGTTAGTCCATATTCTTTCAACTCCTCTTCACACGATCTCCTCCATGTCACCCTTGCACTGACGTCCTACACGCCGCTTCCCTTTCGGGTTCCACTCGAGCAATGGCCTGACGCGCGCGCGATGTCACCCAGCGATCACCTCAGCGAGTGTCCGATCAATCTCCACTTTCTCCTGCATATTTGTTGGGCGATTGGTTCTTGCTTTGTTTGTTCCCATAATTCCTTGTTGGTGATTCTTTCCGGCCATCTGATCTTCAGTATAGAGCCAGCGAAGACAGTTGTTAATAAAGGTCTGCAACAGGCTGTTGGAAATATTCTTTGTGACCCGCCAAGTTCCTGATCCGTATAGAAGAACTGACTTTACGTTTCTATTGAAAATCCGAATTTTGTTGGTGATGCTGAGTGACGAAGATTTCCAGATTGATTTCAAGGTGATGAGCTTGTTTCTCGCCTTCCCGATTCTCGATATGACATCCTTGTACGCTCCTCCTGTAGCTGAGAAAATGCTCCCTAGATAAGTGAATCAAGTAGCCTCTTTCAAATCCTCCCGATGATGGTGATTACCAGAGCAGGTTGTTGCTGTTGTAGCTTGGTTATTTTAAGAACCACTGACACCAAAGTCTCGTAAACCGTCAATGCCCAGCTCTTGCTACGCTGGGACTCACGCTGTTCCTTGAAGTTTCTCAGAAACGCTTCGTTATAACGGACGAAAAAACCAAAACACCGATTGGCCGCTCGAGAATTCTTTGTTGTAACACCAACATATAGCCAGCTTTAAAATTAAGCTTTGAAACTAAGGTCTGTGAACAAATATTACAATAATAAATCATAAGATTACTTCTGATGGTTTGCTACTGACTTCTTTCTGAAGAGCGACGGATGAGACGATGACTGTCGTATTGATGCCTCCGCGAAAATCGGGGAAGTTGGTTTTGAGCAAACAACCATGAATTGATCGTTCAATCTTCAACTACATTCACAACAATAATGAGTGTATTTTAGGGAATTTTCGCGTGCGTTTCGGATTTTGAGGGTGATTTTTACTTCCCAGCTGCCCACGCCTTGGAAGTTGTTTGCGTTACCGCAGAGCCCAGGGGACAACTGCTTGAGGCCTTTCACACGCGGCCTGTTTTTGTTTGTTTTTTATTGTATGGTGTGTCTCAGTAGCATATTTATCATTCCTGCCCTGTGACACGGCAGCAGGAAGCGCAGTCGTTTTTAATCAGGCCTCCGGCCGGTCCGGCATGATATTTTGTGAGTTTGTATTTATCATGGTTTTTGAACGCTATCCAAACAACCTTTCTGGCACGGTAAGACCTCAAGAGACATAAGTCTCGGCCAGTATCGCTTGATTAGGTCATTGCGGCGTTCAATTCCGACCACCAAGTCAAGGTAGCAGCTTTCGGTCGGGTTTAGCCGTGGTCGGCTTAGGGGGATTCGATTACTATATACAAGGCAACACATGACTAAAATCACCCAAACAACGGCGTTCTGCCATTGAGTAGGTATGAGCTTCCCCGTGGAAACCCCAAAAGGTTAGCTCAACGGAGGGCAAGGACCCGGTCGCGCTCCCACTTCTTTTCACTGTGGGCTCGCCGTCCCTGGATTACCTTGCCGTCAGATATAGCTATGACACCGTCTGTGAGCAGCTTTAGCGAAAGCTGGACAATCATGCAGCGACACAACGACTGCGTCCAAATGGCCTATCCCCTTCAAAATCCCATGGACCATTAATGGGTAGATATATAAATTCATCGTCTTATTTCCTTACATTCTCTCCTGTATTATTCTTCCAACTACTCCAACTAATACACTTACGCTGATTATTGCTATTACTGATTTTGTTTACACATATATTTCAAATTCAAACCAAATCAGCTGTCTGTTTTTACGTTTTCTTGATTTCTTTTCTATCTTTTAGTCTGAATGACCTACACTCATTATATCTATTACTATTATTATTGCCTCTTTTCTTTTGACGACGATACCGGAGGACTAACTGGTGAAAGGTTGAACTCCATTCACAATAGTAACAGTCTTCACACACCGCATACTATAAACAACGTATAATTAATCGCAGCACTACTCCTTTTGGTGACAAACGAAGCGGGAGAACTACGCAGAAGTTTACGGATGACTAGGAACCTGTTGTGATTTTTTGTAATAGTAGTATTAGTATTTCGAGATGACCAAATTACAAGAATTCAACCAAAACATAGAGAGGGATGAATTCAGGAATTGCATTTGGCGGAATTATTATTCATTTCATATAAGAAATATATTAACAAGCATCAGTAAGTATTTAAGCAATACAGAGATGGAAATTGTCAATCACCACAGAACCTTTACCTCACACTCAAGAAGCGAGCACAAAGTAATCAAACTGGTTCATGCTAGCTCGTAAAAACGATATTGGATATTGGATATTACCAGCTACGTATTATAAGATATACGTTACAGTGTAAATGCCAAGGCCAATTTACATATTCCTTATCGTGGGCTAAAGAGTTGGTTATTCATCTGTTCTGTTACGTAGTTGCAGTGAACTGCCTCCACAGTTACTGGATTCATATCAGACTTCTCAGGTATTGTTTTAAGAAACAGGTTAAATTGAAGGACATTAAAATGACTGAAATTTTCGATAGGGCATGTTCCTGATATGCCAAAGTTCATTTGGTTTTGAATATAACACATACAAAAATTGATAATTTTGCAACCCACACTTATCACTAATTACTCCAATACCTGTGTGAAACGAAAGATATTTATGCTATTGACCCAGATTTCTCAACGTTCGAAACTTACATATCTCCTTGAAATGTATCGTATTATTTTTTCCATGAAACCATTTTCTGTAAATGCTATCCTATTTCCAATGAGAAACCAAATTGATAGAGCTAACTACTGGACTGATGTGTGGTGCTGCAGTAACTCACAGTCAGCTCCTAATTATATTTAATTTGATATTTCTCAGCGTCTGCCTTCTAAGTAGTAACTGTAAAGTGTAAAATCCTCAATACTATTCCTTTTGCGTGTCACATTTGAAATACTGGGAGAAATTCGTGTACCCACTATTGCACAAGTTTGTTTGACGTTCAGAAGTATCTAATTGTTGCTAAGGTCTTGCTGATTTGGCTGACTGTTCTTTTAGTTACTGAAATAATATAAGAGTGGTTGCAATAGCTTCATACAAGGACCAGTGTTGCAAGACTTCATAATCACGGGTCTAAAGAGTAAAGACATGTTGAGAGGGATATGCTATGAAGTAGGATGGTCAAACTGTTCAAATGTTGACTACTAACAGAATCACTGAATAAATATTGCACATATCGTGTTGAAATTTAGGAGGAGGAAACCAAAAGTAGTTGTTTGATGTTTAAACTGAGTTCTGGGAATGTGTATTTCATGTTCCAGGCAAGTGCAACATTTGTTAGGACTGGTAATACTACCCAGTTGTCCAAACTGGATTGGGTCGAGTGAGTTTTGAACCCAGGAGTCACTGGTTGGAAGTTGCTAGAAACTAGTGGTTGGGATTGTGTGGACTTAATAATTCATCAAGGTATTTCATCATAGTAAATTGACCTCATTACAGTGCACTGTTAACTAAATCACAAAGGGAAGTGGAAAGTCTTTGTTGTAAAGCTGGAATCCTTTTATGTTACCATGATATATTCAAATTTAAGTAATTGAGTCAACATAATGTCCGTGCCTGTAAATTGTGAATACTAGATTTAGGTCAGTATACTTTGCTTACGATTGCCGTAGTGAACGGAGGACATTGAGTTTAATTTGTTTATCAGTTACATTTAGTGGTATCAATCGGTCGATATAATGTACTCTCTTGCGCAGTCATCAAGTGATCATGCTACTTTCAACTTGTCTCCAGGCTTCAAATTTGTAAATGAAAATGTCCATTTCATTTTTCCTTAGTTTATGTGCTTTGGCAGTGCTTGCCTATTTGTGGGCATAGTTTCAAGAGACAAAAGATAGACTGTTTTTGATAGTCACAATAAGTTATTCGTCTAAACTTAGAGACTACATTGGTAGTTGGATAGTTTCACCAGAGAAGTTCACAATAAGTAACTGGTACCTCTGGCATTTTCATGCACCATTAAGGTGAAAGTTTTAAAAATAGCCTCATCATTTTTACTGTTCTTTATTCCTTTTGTTTATGCGTTCTTATAATTACTGGTACGTTTTTGTCAAAAACCAGCGCTAAGCGATATTTTTTTCGTTTTTTTCGTTTTTCGTTTATGATGAGGCACCATTTGCACCATATTCTAAAGCTAAATTTAAGCCCAGCTTATTCCGTATATTCACATAGATGTATCTGTGCTCCTACATGAAGACCTAAGAAGTGACATGCATTATTGTGCTTTCGTTCAATTGTATACTTAGCACGCACATTATTTTTGAAAGATTACTTACATTAAATCCACTGTTAACGAACCTTTAATTGAAGCATCTCTCTTTCATTGAACTCTTACCTGATATAAGAATAGAACCTGGGCAGTGTTGCGGAGTATAATTCCATTATGGAGAAAATTTTACTGATGATGTTTCGAGCACAATTCATCGCTCATAATCATATCTGACTTCGTTCATATGCATGAATGAAAAATTGACTAGACATATGAATGAATAAATCAAAGTTAATATAAAGTTCAATAGACATATGTGAAACAGAAGGGAAGATAAAGTGCATTTAGAAATAATATTAGTGTTATCAATAAAATATAATATGAGTCACCTTAGACACTAAGATTTTTTGTCAGTAAGTAAAATAAGCAAAAGCTTAGGGTGTGATAACGTCAACTGAAATAAAAACAAGAATTGAAATTGTTTCTTATGCTATAATGTGATTAGTAGTAATACCTCATTTATTTCTGGCATTTGTAATGAGTCACTTCTACTGCGTGTTTAGGACGTAGATTCCATGAACGAAGACTCAGTAATCAACCTTTCTCTCCACCTACCTATATTACTTACTTTTTAGAATTTTAACCCTCTTCCACCCTATTGTGTGGTTGTTTGTTAATGCATGCACTGTAATTGCTGAGCTTTATTCTAAATTACTTATCTTCGCGGGGTCAGTCATTCCTTACCTGGCTAAATTCCCATGTCCTGATAATCGGACTTTTCCCGATGTACTAAGTTTGGCCTATCTAGTTGACCATACAGTCATTGCAAGGTATTTTGTAAATTATGTTATTTTGTCTAATTGGATCAACAGGGTCGTTCGACCTACAGAGCTTGACCCTGAGTGATTTTGTGGTTTTAAATGCCACCCTAATTACTGCTTTATTAAGAATCCTACGTAGGGTCACAAATGTCCTCCCCCTATATGGTGAGACTGTAGATGCCTTATATTCTTTCTTATTTATGTTATCATTATTAGTTTCACCATTATTTTTATTTCGCTTTTGACCTTTTCTGATATACCTAATGGATGTTATAGGATAGCTGTTTAACACCAACTCTTCTTCTATGTGTTTCATCACATCACTTAGGTCCTTTTTGCACTACTTAGTTCTACTACTCGGTTTGTTAGACACTTAGCTAAACCTGCCTTTAAAGATAACGGATGGGATGAATTAAAGTTCAAATATCTATTAGGACGCGTTGGCTTTTTATAAACGCTAGTATGAAGTTAGTCTTTTTCCGTTCGTTTTATTTTACAATCTAACATAGCTAATTCTCCTTGTTCATTTTCTGATTCAAATGTGAATTTTATTCCCTTTACTGTTGAATCAGGAATACAAGAACTAACGCGATCAGAACAACAAGAGCAAAAAATTCACAGCTAGAGATGCAGCGACTACAACAACAAAAACTGTCGCAGTAATATCATTGTTAAATATAATTACCAAAAACGATATGAAAACCAAAGACCCACTTACTTAGGTTAACTTGGGCCTGTAAATCCAATAATACATACAATTATTAATATCAGTTAGTCACAAAGAGCCAAACAGTTAGTTAGAGACATTAGTAGTCAACAAGATTATATTCACAGATTCAGTATTCAAAGCTGAATGAATTACAATAATTTCCACAACTTCCTGGCCAGAAGCGCCAGAGAAATGAGAATTCTATGTAACCAAGCAAATGTAGTACACCAATCGAAAAGTGTGTGTGTGTGAAGAAGCTAGAGATATGTTCTGTTTTTAACACTGTGAAAGTGTCATCCACATACCTTCACTATAGCTTTGAAGTTAGATTAAATGTGTTAAGAGCTACATTTTCCCATAAAGATATCAGCAATTGGTGACATGGCTCGAAATCGTTCTCAGTGGCGTAGATTCATCCACTCCTTGTGACTTATGATTTCCAATGAAACTGTTTTGTTCTTCGTTATTACTCTTCCTTTGTCTCACACCTCTGCTTACTGTCTCTATTATGCTTTTCTTGTACTTTCTTGTCTTGGTTTGTGTGCTACATGGAGTGTGGCGACTTGAACTGCCGCACATATGTGCGAAGTTCTATGTCGAAAACAGACAGATAAAGATATCAGCTACGATAGGGGATATTGGTGATCCCATTGCTACACTTACTGTTTATCTGCATTTGCCCTGGAGTTTATAGACAGTAGACGTAAAGCATAATTGAATTTCTAAAATGATTTCCTCAATGGCCAGCTATGTTCTATGAATGAGTTCAGGATCAGCAGTTAGTTCTCTTTTAACTGCTTCTAAGGCTATATTGATTGGCATATTAGTATAAGGAATAATTATATTATAACTAACCATTTTGTTATTATTCTCTAATTGAAATTTATTTGGTCTCCTTTTCATATCTTATGAATTAGTTAACCTAGAGTTCGAATGATAGTGTGATATTATGCAGTTAACGAGATGACCGCCGTAGTAATAACTATTTTTCTTTTCACTGAAAACCAATCTTCAAATCTTTCAGTTTCAGTTTATCACAATTTCTTTGTCTTTTATTTGAATTTATGTAGTCAGCTGTAATAGCAGACCATTAAAAGTGATATTTGCGTTTCTAATTCTGCATTTATGAGTTGTTAAACTGAGTTTTTTACATAACATAAGTCTAAGGGACTCAAGATCAGATGGCCAGAAAAGATCAGCAACAGGGATCTCTGGGAGCGAACCAATCAGGAACCGATTGTGAAACAAATAGGCAGAAAGAAATGGAGATGGATTGGCCATACGCTGAGGAAACCATCAAGTGACATCACTAGACAAGCCCTCGAGTAGAACCCGAAAGGGAGGCGGCGAGTTGGTCGTCCAAGGGTGACTTGGAGGAGGTCATGCGAGGAGGAGATGAAAGCATGTGGGCAGACTTGGAGCAGGGTGAAAAAGTTGTCAGAAAACCGAAGGCAATGGAGGTGCGCAGCTGAAGCCCTATGTTCCTCTAGGAACTAAAGGATACAATAATAATAATAATAATAATAATAATAAGGGACTCTAGTGTCATACCAAAATCATTATAAGCCAATTTTTTCCCCATGACGACTACTTTAACTCTAATTACTTATAATTATAGCACCTAATGTTAAAAGCCAACTACATAGCGTGACTTGTGTAGAAGAATCTAGGCAGTATATGCTGTACCTTTTGAAAACGTGTCGAACAACTGTTTTACTCTTCACATCTTCCTTTGTTGCTAACGAATGTAACGTTTTCTTCTATTTCATTGTATTGTTAAGAGGCCATTCAGAGTGTGGATTATTTTTCATCACTGTTAAAAATATGTCACTGAGTTTTTGATGTTAAGATTGAGTACTGGCTCACTTCCATTGGATTTACATAACCTGCATAATAGCCTCTGTCGCTTAGTGTAAAAGACCCTTTGCTTATTGAGCATATAGTTTCGCGTGTGTAATTAATTAACATTCCATTATTCATCTTGTAATGTTTTTGGCTGTACTGACCTACTTTTCACCATCTATAGCCGACTGGATATAGCAAATCATGCATGATCATGTGATCAATATTGAACCGGAGAACACAAAATACTCGTTATTCCAATCACATACAAATTCAGTTGTTTTTCTTGAAAATGGAGCGGAGGTATTTCGCTACAACCAACTTTTAGTTCGATGTACACATTATTATTGTAGATAACTGCGATGTGTTCATTTTCAAACTTACTTTTCGTGGGAACAAGCAAAGGGTCTGTCATAACTTTTTACATCATAAAACTTTCCTTCTTTGTTTGTAGTGTAGTATTTCAACTAGTCTTTCAAGAGTTATATGGTGACGATACATACTTTTATTACCGTGATGCTTTGTCCAAAAGAATATGCGTAAGTTTTTTACTAATTCTATTTTTTCCTATCAATTAGTCCAAAGCAATTTCAAGACTTCAGACGTCTTCCAAAAAGAGTACAATTGCTATAGCTATTGATGAGGATCTTTTATTACGTGGTGCTGAACAACTAGAGGTATACTGAAAGTGATAATCTGTCTACCTTCAATCCCCTTTTTAGACTTTGAATTTCATCCCATCGTTTAAAAGTGTTTCATCATTTCATCTGTGTTCATTTGATGATGAAAAAGAAAAGGTATTTCCAATATATATAGTATGTATTACTGCTACTAATAATTATTTTCAGCTCTGTATTGGTTTTAAATCAGGTCTAATCCAAGTGCATCATATTTTTGTGTCCACATGTGTTCTGGTTTTTGAAATGAAGCTAACAGAAATACCTAAGTGTATTGTAATTTTACATAATCCTTCTTTGAATAAGAAAAATAACTATTTTTTCTAGTGTTTATCTCCACAGTTTCTGTGTGTCGCACTGGATAACTGTTATATATCAATAAATTTAAGTACAAGTGCTACTGTAGAACTGTTACGTTCAGTTAAAGAATCAATACGCAACTATATAGCTTATTTTAATCAAGTTAGTTAAAATATTTTTATCTAAAAATAATCTAACAATTTAGAATGAATTCATTGTTTCAGGTCCTGGGTCATTGGCTATCATAGTTGATGCGAATGGTGTCTCTCATCGAGCACCACTTCAATTATCCTCAAATATGATAGATGTTTTTGTATGGAGAAATTACTTTTTTACGGTCACTGACGAATTCTTCACTATTCATAAGTATGTTTAACTCCACGTTTTTGTGTGTTTTCAAACTATTTATCTACCTATTATCATCCGAAACAATTTATTTATTCATAAAGCTAAAAGCAATGATCCAGCAAAGTAGTACTTGAACTTTCTATTTCTGGAATCGGTTTCCTGGGATCGTGCATCTGTTGAACAATTAATTTTTTTAAAGCACACAAATACAAGCAATCCGAATAAAAATTCTAGTTTTACTATTCAAGCTTAGTTGTACACGTTCGTACTTTCAGCTTATTCGATCTTCAAGCTTGTCTTTCGTGCTTACAGTTATCTGACTGACTGGTTTCAGCATAGAACTTTGCACCGATGTGCAGCAGTTAGAGTTGCCACACTCCATGTAGCACACAAAGCAAGAGAAGAAAGCAGAAAGAAATGCAAAACAGAGACAGTAAACAGAAATATGAGGCAAAAATAATAGTAATATCGAAGAACAATATAGTTTTGTTGGATATCATATGTCACAAGCAGTAAATGAATCTGCACCATTGAGAACAATTTTGAGCCATATCAGCAGTTGTCTCCAAGCATTGGTTTTTACCGTCCCGAGGACTCGAACAAGGAAGCCATTCAACACCTCCCAACGTGGCTTAAACCAACTGTTGTGGATTTCATTGATTGATGCCATGTTTTGGTTTGACCACCACTGGATCTTTTCCAACCTGATCCATCGTTTGTCAGCTAACATTGCCCGTCGAGGAAGGCAATGGCCAGGGATGCATGCGTAACACATGTCCTATCCACCTCAATCAATGTAAATTCACAATGTCGTCAATTTATTTCCTCTGCTTACTGAGCACTCGATGCCTAACCTCAATATTGTTCACCCTATTATCCAACTTAACACGGGAGATAGAACGCAGGCACCTATGATCAAAGACAGCTAGTCTTTTCATGTCTTCCACATTAAATGGCCGGGTCTCACAGCCGTAAAGCAGGACGGAGCAAACTGCTGAGCAGTACACACACCCTTTTGTCGACAGTCAGCTGGATATCACATCTACTCCAGAGATGGCGAAAGTTGACGTGTGCCAGACGAGCCTTCTGTATCCGTGCTGAGATTTTGTCACCGATCAACGCTCTGGCGTTGGCTGATGCATCTCCATAAATAAATAAAGTGATCAACACGCTCAGCCACCACTTCACTCCTGCCTATCTTTAAGCTAGGAGTTAATGTAGTCCAGTCCTGTAGCCAGATGATCTTACATTTAGCAGTAGCAAGTCGCATGCCAAACATTCACAGATTGCAGCTTATTAATGTGTTGAGAAGACTCTGCTCTATTTTGTCATCATCTTCATCACCTAGAAGGACTATATCATCCGCATGCATATTCTACGTCAACGAGATTATTCCCTGGTGAAGGAAATAAATAGGGGCTTAGAGTCTCGATCTAGTCGGGGACGTAACTGTTTCGCTGCGAACAATTTTTTGTGTCTGTTTAATGGTAAGCATAAACGTTCGCGAACCAGGGTGTGATGAGAGTCTACATACGTGTTCCAGAAAGAACGGCAGTCTTCTACTGATCCTCGCCAACGATACCCTATCGCTATGTGGTCTATCTGAGTCCAGCGTTGATTTGTTGATGGAGATCGCCACGTTACGCAATGTCTCTGTGTGTGCCCAAAGCTAGTGCTGATTTGGAATGGATGATTGTCTGAACAGAACTGTAGAAGACGATCACCGTTGTCGGCTCGTCGGCAGGGAACTCCGTACATACCACCTACATACTTTTCAGTTTGGTATAACTTCCCTGCTTGGGCATTGAAGTCACCTGCTAGAGCAACTATATCTGGACATTTTGCTTTTTGCAGCAAATTAGACAGTTTCGGGTAGAAGTCATCCTTTAGTTCATTCGAGCTGCAGTCTGTTGGGGCGTAAGCGGAGACCATGAAAAGACAACGACAGGTAACGCCATCCTTCTTTCTTCTAACGGATACGTTCAGACGGACTGCACACATACGAATATCTACTGGGATCCAGTCGAGAAGTGATTTTACTGCTGTAACACTCAATGCTATCCCTACACCTGTGAATCCTCACAAACTACCTGGGGAATCTTCTGACACCCTCAAGGTGGGGTTAAGTGAATGGCTACACTCAGGTCTTGTATGCGTGTCTTCGAGACACAACATACAGCCATGGCTCGAGATACCAGAATTCTCGCTGGTGGTGTCTGTTGTCCGATTTGACAGAGGGTCCTGACACTAAATGCCCCTAAATGAAGTTGGCGACGTGGCCTCAAGAGGCTGTCGGGAGTGTTTCTATGACTCTCATCGTTGTTCGTGGCCACAGAGTGAAGTGAAAACGACTCACTAACCTGGAGAATAGTAGTAGGAAAGTAAGATGATGGGGGTGATGTGGGTAAAGGAGGATGATACTCAGGCAGGCTTCATGTGCTTTTGGAAGTGTGTTGGAGGTTGTTACTTCCCTGCTACCCACACCGTGGAAGTTGATGGCTTCTTGGGGTACCTGAGACAGAAAGTGAGTTATTGTTGCGGGAATGCGCAGCCCAGGCGACAACTACTTGAGGCCGGTCACACACGGCCTGTATGAACTGGTTTCTTGGATTGGTTCGGTATCAGTAAATTTACCACCGGTTACGGACCACTGCGGGGTAATTCGGGATGTACAATTTTTAGGGTCAACATTTTCTAACCCCCTCTCTCCAGCGCGGAGAAACAGCATAACTGGCTGGCTTGCTGGCCATCCGAGGGAAACACCTTACTGATGTTACATCCCTGTTCCCCAGCAGTGCGACTTCACCCACAGACCCCCAGCATAGTGTGGAAAAATTCGTACACTATACCGGTGACTGATTTTAGTCTGATAGCTTTCCTAACAACCTTCCTAGCATGGTAGGACCTGCGAAAACAATGGTTTCAGCCATTATAGCTTGTTGGGTTATTGCGATATGCAATTCCAACCACCACGTCAAAGTAGCAGCTGTCGGACGGGGCTTACAATCGTCTCGTAGAACAAAGATAAAACAGTCATAACGTGGATTGGTCACCATCCAGTAAACAATGTCATGTGTCTAGTTTTCTGTGTTGGTTCTGATTGAATTCTATCAGTCGATTGTGCAATGTGGTCGTCAAGCTAGGTTGCTTGCCATATCAGTGCACTCTGAATTGATGTTAGATGTCCGGAAGCGGTTGACAAAGTCCTGGACCTAAGTTCTGTGCTCGTCAGCACTCGTTAGGAAGACAGCAGCAGTCTTGAAGGAAATGTTTGCCTCTCTTATATTTGAACCTACGTCACCAGTGCTGCAGTCAGTAGTTGCGCCACTGAGCTATTCGAGCTTATGACTGATCTCCTTTAAGGCTGTTACTGGGAAGTAACCAATGTCATGCATCTAGTCCTTGTTGTTGGTTCTGACTAGATTTTATTAGGAGTACGATTACGATAAGAATGAAGATGTGAAGTGAAGTGGAAAGAATTCAAGTGGTAAAAAAAATGTAAAATAAAATAAAAACTAGAAAGAACATTATTATGACCAAGGTAAAGAAAGGGGTTTGATAAAACGCTTTTGAACACATAATTTAGGTTTCTGTTCATGTATAGCTAAAGCTTCGGCTATGCATAAGTGAAGAAAACGTAAACTTTTGGAACGGTTCGATTTTGCCATGTAGATAACTTTGAAAGATGAATCACGTGGGGCTAAATGACCAGATTCTAACAAGTGATCACAAATAGACGACTTTACAGTTCTACGTTCGCCTTTCATTAACCAAACCGGATAGTGTTCAGCTACACGTTTTCGGAGATTACGCTTACAACGTCCAATATAAACAGCTCCACAAGAGCAGGTAAAAGAGTAAATACACATAGATGTGGACAAAAGCGGTAATCTATCCTTGACGTATTGTCTAATCATGCTTCGGCTGGTAAAAACTAGTTGCAGGTCAGCTGCAGGAAAAGTGCGTTTAACACATTTAGATAAACGATTTTTAATCAATTCTGAAATGGTGTCACCTTTGAATGCCAGACTCATAAGCAATTTTTTCTTTGGTACTGTGACTAGTCTCGGGGCGGATTCTTTCTTGATATTACGTTCAATGAACCTTGTGGGATAACCATTGTTAAGGAGATTTGATCGAAGGTTATCTAGTTCCCTATCGATTGTCTCTGCAGAGCAGATTTTACGAATTCTGGAGCATAAGGAATGAATGAGATTTCTCTTTCTCCCTAAAGGTACCCAACTGTTGAAGTTAATGTACTGCCCAGTGAATGTTGGCTTTCGGTAAATCGACCTTAACAGCGTTCCATTCTCTCTTCTATCTAGCTTAACATCAAGGAAGTGAAACGAAGAATCCGACTCTTCTTCGATCGTGAAAAGCAAAGATGGGTGAGAACCATTAAATATTCTAAGAAGTTCGGCAGTTGAAGAGTTTTCCTCACATACAATAAAGGTATCATCAACATATCTTTTATACATAAACACACTATCGATGGTTTCCTTTAGTGGGCCATTCTCTAAGCTTGCTGTGTTTTTACTTATGAAAAAATGGGTATTTTTCGAGATTTCAAGGCATGCAAGGACCGATTGACAGCAAAGGGACTTAGTGCGTTTCTACGATATTCTGTCAAGCTTGCGGAAGCGAATGCTAATTCTGATACTCTCAAAAGCTGCATTAAGAATGGAGAATATCCAAAATTTTACGCCGTAATCATATTTATCCAAACAGTCGAACTCTTAAGCGTCATGCGTTTAACCTGATCGATGCCATATAAACGCGTCTTCCGGAACTTGAGAACAATGTGTCTCAACGTAGACATTTCTTATTTGAACTAAGAGACACAGAATGTAGCCTGTTTGAGGATTATGTTTCTGACGTTATAAAGAAACGATCTGAAGATGTTAAAATAAACATACTGAAAAGTTGTAAAACAATCGAATCTCACTTTAAGTTTCCGGATTCGTCAGAGAAATACGTTTTTATCTATTCTAATTTAACCTTGTCGGATATTCAAATGCAAATCCTATCTCTGGGTCTGAAGTTCTCTACTGTTTCGTCCAGAGTCAACGAATTAGACACAAAAGTTCAGTTTGAAAATCTCATGAATCGAACACATGACTTGAGTCCAATGTCTAGCGAAGACGTTGAACAATTCAAATCTTCATTACTTCATTGTTATTACCAGTACCAAAGAACGCAAGGCAGACAACGACAAATGTTATCAAAAGAACACAAAAGACAACTAAATGAATTGCTTAACAACAAAAACATAATACTGATTCGTCCAGACAAGGGATCAGGTATTGTTATTCTTAATCGTGATGATTATGTCAATAAATTATGTACCATCCTGAGTGATGAAGAAAAATTTCTAAAATCACCCGATCAAAAGGACAAGACAGATAATATTGAGAAGGAATTATCTAAAACTTTGACGAAATTGAAGCAAGAATGCATCATTACTCCATATATGTATGAACAGCTTAAACCATCTGGTTCAACTATCCCTCGTTTATATGGTCTTCCAAAGGTGCACAAAGATGATGTCCCTCTGCGACCTGTATTGGATATGCTGAATTCACCGTATCACTCTACCGCTAAATGGCTTGCGGAAATTCTGGAACCAGTTAGATTAAATCTATGTAAACATAGTCTTTCCGACACTTTTGACTTCGTCAGTTGTGTTGATGAAATTAATGTGACTGGTAAGCATATGATTTCGTTAGATATTTGTTCATTGTTCACAAATGTACCACTAGTAGACACTATCTGCTATCTATGCGAGTATATTGATTCAAATAGCATGAACATTGGCTTACCAACTGATTATCTTAAACAACTACTATTGAGATGCACACTGAATGTGCAATTTAGATTTAATGATGTCATCTACAACCAAAGGGATGGAGTCGCCATGGGGTCTCCTTTAGGACCGCTCTTAGCGGACGTTTTCATGGCAAGCTTAGAGAATGGCCCACTAAAGGAAACCATCGATAGTCTGTTTATGTATAAAAGATATGTTGATGATACCTTCATTGTATGTGATGAAAACACTTCAACTGCCGAACTTCTTAGAATATTTAATGGTTCTCACCCATCTTTGCTTTTCACGATCGAAGAAGAGTCGGATTCTTCGTTTCACTTCCTTGATGTTAAGCTAGATAGAAGAGAGAATGGAACGCTGTTAAGGTCGATTTACCGAAAGCCAACATTCACTGGGCAGTACATTAACTTCAACAGTTGGGTACCTTTAGGGAGAAAGAGAAATCTCATTCATTCCTTATGCTCCAGAATTCGTAAAATCTGCTCTGCAGAGACAATCGATAGGGAACTAGATAACCTTCGATCAAATCTCCTTAACAATGGTTATCCCACAAGGTTCATTGAACGTAACATCAAGAAAGAATCCGCCCCGAGACTAGTCACAGTACCAAAGAAAAAATTGTTTATGAGTCTTGCATTCAAAGGTGACACCATTTCAGAATTGATTAAAAATCGTTTATCTAAATGTGTTAAACGCACTTTTCCTGCAGCTGACCTGCAACTAGTTTTTACCAGCCGAAATATGATTAGACAATGCGTCAAGGATAGATTACCGCTTTTGTCCACATCTATGTGTATTTACTCTTTTACCTGCTCTTGTGGAGCTGTTTATATTGGACGTTGTAAGCGTAATCTCCGAAAACGTGTAGCTGAACACTATCCGGTTTGGTTAATGAAAGGCGAACGTAGAACTGCAAAGTCGTCTATTTGTGATCACTTGTTAGAGTCTGGTCATTTAGCCCCACGTGATTCATCTTTCAAAGTTATCTACATGGCAAAATCGAACCGTTCCAAAAGTTTACGTTTTCTTCACTTATGCATAGCCGAAGCTTTAGCTATACATGAACAGAAACCTAAATTATGTGTTCAAAAGCGTTTTGTCAAACCCCTTTCTTTACCTTGGTCATAATAATGTTCTTTCTAGTTTTTATTTTATTTTTACCACTTGAATTCTTTCCACTTCACTTCACATCTTCATTCTTATCGTAATCGTACTCCTAATTTTTGAAAATTTTTAGGCAACACTTGACATTTATGTTATGAAACAATCTTTAACATTTTTGTAATATATCCACTTCATCTCGACCCCTTTTTTCACTTTTATCACATATATCCGTACACTGACCTAGCAATTATTTAGATTTTGTTCGTAGAAGTTTGCAATATGGTCATCATGCTAGCTAACTCGTCATCTAACATCATTTCAGAGTGCACCGCGAATTCTAGGTTCAAGGATTTCTGTCCATTGCTTCCGACTGTCTAAAACAGTAATTGTCGGTCAAAAACAGAATACATATTGCACTGTAAGTAGAATTATCCGATGTATCATAACTGAGAATGATTTGTGTCTTTGGTTACAACCAGTGATTGTACATTTAAAGGCGTTATATGAAATTCTGATATGTTTTAGGTGTCTAAATTAGTTTCTGGATAGTGTACAAGCATTCCAGTATTCTCAGAATAGCCGTTCTAAAAATATTACATTTGCCTACTAAAAGAAAGCTTAGAAATGTAGTACACTGGTTCAAGAAGTAAACTGAGTTATCTTTCCAGCTATATGTATAAACTATTTGAATATCGCATAAAGAAAATACCATAGTGATTGATAATTAATGCTGAGAAACCAATTACATTTGGAATAACATCCAAGACAGTGCACATTGCAACGATATAATCATATTCGGAATTCTCGGTTAGAGTAATAACAGTTTTAAACCAAATTATTCATTTCTGCAATAGACATAATGTGACATAACTTTTTCATTTGAGTGGATTGTTTCTTTTTAAAACAACATTCAGGCTGCTAACTTCTGCAAACCGTTGCTGGATATCACTTTGTTCATTAAAATATTTTATGTTATTTTTATCCGCAAATAATGAGATGATTGTCTTTCAAAACGTAGAATAATGTGTCACTGAGTGATACAATAGTGAAAGCATGTACTTTCTTATTTTATAAGACTGTTATAGTGAGTATAAATGATACTGTCCATCTTCTCTTTATTCTAGTATCCTAACGCAATCTCAACTACAAACAGTCAATCTTCAAAAGTCATCTGTAGCTTGTTTTTCAATGGATGCTCACCTAGTTTTCATTATTAACACATCGTCGTATTCTTCTGATGATTCAAGTATAAAAATTCACTGTTTAGGTCCAGAGCGTTGGGATCGTGTTGCACGTAGATTCATTCTAACTGGTTGTTTGAAGCAAGCATTCAGTGTAGAACAAAATGAAAGGAATCGCCTTTCTCAAGTTATGCAAATTCAAGCTGAGAAATTCAAAAGTGAACAACAATTATTTAATATGGTAAAATTACCTAGTGTAATAATTACTCACTTTGCATATTTCCCCTACAAGTTAATTTAATCTTTTCTGTTTCATTTTAATTGTTTATAACTGTTTTACTCATTGTATTGTTGGTATAAGTATAAAACTTGGGTACTGTGGTCGAGTATAACTTCATTATGGATAGGATTTTATTTTAATAATTAAAGTGTTACACAGCAATAACACAGATTTTTTGTTCAGCGAAGAAATTTATTTTCAACGACTTCATTTTCAAGTTGTACAGTCGTATTTATATTACAGAAAAAGTTATTAAGTGGCACTAAATAATTGCTCAGTCAATATACATATATAAGTGATAAGGATAACGATAATTAAAATGTTAAAACGGGTAGAGTTGAAGTGGATGGATTACAAAACTATTAAAGATTGTTTTATAAGTGAATTGATACCAAAAATATTTTTAAAAGCAAAATGTCAAGCGTTGTCTAAAAATTTTAAAAAATTAGGAGTACGATTACGATAAGATGTGAAGTGAAGTGTAAAGAATTCAAGTGGCAAAAACAAATAAAATAAAAACTAGAAAGAACATTATTATGACCAAGGTAAAGAAAGGGGTTTGATAAAACGCTTTTGAACACATAATTTAGGTTTCTGTTCATGTATAGCTAAAGCTTCGGCTATGCATAAGTGAAGAAAACGTAAACTTTTGGAACGGTTCGATTTTGCCATGTAGATAACTTTGAAAGATGAATCACGTGGGGCTAAATGACCAGATTCTAACAAGTGATCACAAATAGACGACTTTGCAGTTCTACGTTCGCCTTTCATTAACCAAACCGGATAGTGTTCAGCTACACGTTTTCGGAGATTACGCTTACAACGTCCAATAGAAACAGCTCCACAAGAGCAGGTAAAAGAGTAAATACACATAGATGTGGACAAAAGCGGTAATCTATCCTTGACGCATTGTCTGATCATATTTCGGCTGGTAAAAACTAGTTGCAGGTCAGCTGCAGGAAAAGTGCGTTTAACACATTTAGATAAACGATTTTTAATCAATTCGAATCGCTCCAAAAGTTTACGTTTTCTTCACTTATGCATAGCCGAAGCTTTAGCTATACATGAACAGAAACCTAAATTATGTGTTCAAAAGCGTTTTATCAAACCCCTTTCTTTACCTTGGTCATAATAATGTTCTTTCTAGTTTTTATTTTATTTGTTTTTGCCACTTGAATTCTTTACACTTCACTTCACATCTTATCGTAATCGTACTCCTAATTTTTTAAAATTTTTAGACAACGCTTGACATTTTGCTTTTAAAAATATTTTTGGTATCAATTCACTTATAAAACAATCTTTAATAGTTTTGTAATCCATCCACTTCAACTCTACCCGTTTTAACATTTTAATTATCGTTATCCTTATCACTTATATATGTATATTGACTGAGCAATTATTTAGTGCCACTTAATAACTTTTTCTGTAATATAAATACGACTGTACAACTTGAAAATGAAGTCGTTGAAAATAAATTTCTTCGCTGAACAAAAAACTGTGTTTTTAGCTTATGAATAAATGGATATTTTTCGGGACTTATACGGTAATATTAAATGATGGCATTTCGAGCACAAACTGTTGCTCTTCATCATATCAAGTTACTCACACAACGTTTTTCCTTCATTTATATACACGAGTGGAATTGATTAGATATTTGAATAAAAAATCATTATAGGACAATGTACATTGAGAAATAATAATATGAGTTTTATTGATCAGTCAATCAGATGGGAAATAAAACGAGTGTTTTTTTAGTCAAAATAAGTAACTTGTTAGAATGTTATGATATACTTGAATTGAAATAGAATTTTAAGATTATTTATTATTCATGGAGGAGTTCTTGTGAAGAGGAGTTGAAAGAATATGGACTAACATGGATGCAGGTTAAAAGTACAGCAGAAGACAGAAGCAAGTGGAGACGTGCAGTTGCAGCCCTATGTTCCACTAGGAACCCAAGGGAATAATAATAATTATTATTATTCTCTTCTGATTTGAATGTAGGTAATAATATCTTCCATATTTCTGGTATGTGCATTGACTCATTTCTGTTCCATGTGTTGGGTGTAGACTCAATGAACCAGGATTCAGTAATCAATCTGTCTCTCCACTTACTTATATTACTTTTTAAAATTTTAACCCTCTTCAACCCTATTGTGTGGTTGTGTGAATGCATGCACTGCAATTGCTGAGCTTTTTTCTAAATTACTTATCTTCTTGACCGACGCACCCCTAGACCTCCCGTAGCCGGTATTAAACTCCGTAAGAAACGAAGGTTGGACATCAGGCTTGTAACCCCACCTCGTAAAAACATCACCGCTATATGCACTGGAACTTCAGATGTATGTTCCAATTTGAATATCAAGTTATGAAAATAAGCAACCCAAGATTTCCATTAGGACTTCTTGAACTATAAAAAGTAAAATTCCTGTTTTGCGATTTTTATGCTTAACAGGTTTAGAGTTTTGATGTAGTTGTGTTCTGTGATCTGAATGGTTTATTTGCGAATCTTTCATTGCCTTACTAAGCAACATGTTCAGCTCACACTTCGATTTGAAGTTTAGAATTTTTCTTCAGCCTTAGTCCATTTCAACATTGAATTTAATAATACAATTCGTTTTGATTAATTTCGTCAAACGTATTGTTTGCAGAAGTATCCCAACAACTATCTTGAGCGATATGCATATACTTTGGATATTTTCCCTTCAGTACAATTTTATGGGACGCATATATCACGTGAAGTTAACGTAAAATTTCATATATACCAAGATTAAGGTATTTTTTTTAACATTCTTCATGTCCGATGAAACTGTTTAAGGAGATATGTGGCACGGGAGTGGATAGGTTACAAATACAGTTTGGAAGTAGAGATGAATAGAAACTAAGCGTTAACAGGTATCAACTGTAATCAAAAGAAAAACTGAAGTAAAAACACAAATACAGCTCAAAATCTTCAATTTGGGCGCTACTGAAGAAGTCTGGTAGGAACAAAGAAGCACACAGGATGTTGTCCAAACTTCCAACCATTGTCAAAGTGCTATAACGAATCAGCTTAAGAAATTTAGCCTGTAATTTGCTGCACACTGAAATGATCAGTCAATGAACAAGACTAACTAGTAACAAAGTATGTATAAAAAACCAGCATCCCTTTCCTACCACAGCACTACGCCAGTAAAATCGTCTCAGAGTCAGTTAACTCGCCAAAATAGGAACAATTGCTATGGTATGACTAATTTGTATAGAAGCTCAATATAGGATCAAACATATTAGCTTTCGAATAGCCATGAAAATCGTGGCTGGAAGCTCTTCAATCCCAAAACATCAGCTTGATGAATATCTCCATCATAAGCTACAGATATTCTTCATCTTAAATTATAAAAGCTCGACTCCTTTTGGAATTGATATAAGTATAAAACTTGGGCACTGTGGTCGACTATAACTCCATTATGGATAAGATTTTATTTTGGCAAATCACAGTGTTATACAGTAATATTAACTGATGACGTTTCGAGCACAAACTGTTGCTCATAATCATACCAAGTTACACAACTTTTTCCTTTTGGAATCTGCAAGAAGCATTTCAAATAGGAACTATCAGAAATGCTCATTACTACTGACACATTTCTTTCTACATTTATTGGTCAGTAGAGCATAGGCGGTGTCATGTTTCTGATGCATTGTGATGGTTCTGACTAGACCTAGGTTTCACACCTCTCAGCAGTTATCAAAAAGACTTATCTGCAACGTTGAAGAAAGTGATATCCCGTCAGTGACTGGAGTCTGTGTCATACATTGCTACGGTTGCACATGTTACCACTGGGTTATTATGCCTCACTCAGCCAGCGCCAACATCGTCGTCTAGGATTATGACATTAGTTACTCCCCAGGGGCCGATCAATATGTCCAATACAGTCCTGCAGAAGGTTGATTGTGAGCCAAAATAGCTCAGGAGTAATACCTCTGACTGCAGCACTAGAGTAACATGCGTTAAAATCTTAGAAAGAACATCAATTTTTTTTAAGGCTGTGGATGCACCTTGCTGAAGAGTACTGCCAAGCACAAATCCCAGTTCCAGAGCATCCAGCCGACTGCCTCCTAATACATTACATTTTATTATTTAAAACACCTTAGATTCAAGACTGTTAGATAAATACTTAGTATGCTGGCAGACGTGATTTATTCAACGCCCCCGCATTATTCAGTTTTTTTATACATCATTTGATTTATTTCATTACAAATGTTGTTTCTATAGTTGGCGTTATTTAGTTCTTATGCTTATTTTTACGTCCTCTTTATGAATATAAATGAACGAATAAATAAGTGATTACAGTGATATGATGGCAAAAATAGTGAAATCCCTACCGTAGATGTCCTGATTGTTTCTATACTCTGTGGCCTAATGTTTATCATATGGGGTTATGTTCAATGCTCTTTGTTAATTGATTGTAAGGTGGTGTTTCGTAATACTAAATGAAAATGAATTAGAATATAAAACTGAGTGATTTTTCATTGAACACAATTATATTTCTTTTTGTATTTGTCAATTAAATCAGCAGTATATATGTCTATACACTGTTTATTTTATTTCCAGAGACGACAACGAGTACTTGGTCTTTTAGGATTTTATTATTTTGAGTTAGCTGATTTAAAGAAAGCCGCTTACTACTTTGAAGAAAGTATCATGGATACACGTGAAGTAAGGTTTTCATTATTATTATTATTATTATCATTATACTGTAATCTATATGCTGATTAATTTATAGCAGTTTTTTCAGGGAAAAACTTGACCTGAATTCGTAGTTTTCACTACTTGGTTGACTTATGCGCGAATGTGTTATATTTTCCAGAATACTTTCAAAACCAAGTCAAAGAGATAGTAAATCAAGAGTGTTTGTACCTTTTTATTCTTAGGAATTATTTATCACCATCAGTCTCTCTCATTGTATCAGTATTAAAATTTGATCCTAAAAGCCGAAAAGTTCTGACGTTAGATTATTGAAGTAGTTAATCGTATACTAGCTTCGTTTAGATGATGCTTCTGCATTTATTAGTTGATTTTTTTCATGCTAAAGAGCCTCATAAAAGGCATAACTTTAGTTGTAAGTGTTCTTTGAAATATGATTCATGTCCTCGTACATACGTCATCCACTCGGGTCGGAAAAATCATCATTGCGGACTTTTATTATTATGTATGTTGACGACTCAATTGTTCGCTATGATTTTTCTCGTTCTAATAATGCCAGTTTGCTTGATAATGGAATGTTCACAATTGAAATTCGAATTCATAGTAATGCTGAACGAAATAGCGTGAGAAAAGTGTTTTTCTCTGAATCACATTAGATAGTCGAAAATAGTATTAAACACCTTAGTTCGTGAAACAAGCAATGAATGCGTTAGTAAAGCAGGATTTAATGAATTCATTAAATCTTGGTATATATATATATATATATATATATATATATATATATATATATATATATATATATATATATATTACATGTTTATGCTTTTATTACATTGTATCACAAAACGTACAAAATCAACTATTCTAATAAACCAGTTGGTAAATCTGTGTATTAAACTAAGCTCACTTATCTTATTTTTGTCTTTTATTAAAAACAAACAATATCAGATCCTGTTTCGATACACTGACCTTTTACCTAAAGGCTGTTATTTTATGCCAAATTGGTTCTACAGATTACATTATACCAGTGATTCTACACCCAATGATGATAGAGATGGACAAACCTCCGGAATTAATTTAGTCACTGATTTATGCATTTTGAGAGCTGCAGAAGATTCGGACACTGGTCATGACCTATCGTCTGCTTCATTATGGTTATCGAAATATGAACAATTTCTATTCAATTTTTTACGTAAAAATCATAAAAGTAAATTCGTTGAAAAATATTTACATGTAAGTACTACTACAATTTTGCATAAATTGGTTTTTATTTCCCTACTTTCATTGTGGATAGATTTGGATTACAGGTTTCATTCCTGGCGAGAGTATAAAATGTTCATGGTTCTTTGGTGTAAGGAATTTGCATAGTCAATTGAAATATATATATTCTTAGAAAAGGACCTGTTTGTGATAGATTTTGATTTTAAAGGTGATGGGCTTTGCGCCTAAGTTACCATGTGGGCGGTAACTATATATGTTTGAGGAGTTTTGAAAGATAAGACAAAATATACCTGCTAGTCCTCAATTCCAGAAACTTATTTCTGTAATTAAATGTCCCAATCATTAGTAAATAAGATAATTTTTCTACTAAATACTCTTGTCATATATCCGTCTTTTGTTATCCTGCTTACATTCTGTTTTTATGCAGTATTGTGATGTGTGGTAAGTTGAACTAATGCATTTATTTGCAAAATTCCATGTTGATTTGTTCACCAGTTTATTCTCCTTGTATATTCTATAGAGTGGAACTTTTCTCCAAAGTGAATGTCAATAAGACAGTCTTAAAGCCTGTAGTAGTTGTCGACTTCAGAAAATATGCATCATTTCATTCCTTCTACCATGTAAAAAATCTTACAATGGTATTGTTGGAAAATAAACGATATTCCTTAGGTGTTGCTCACTAGGTTTCCTGTTGTTATAGGCTTCAGAAAATTGCAAATCATTTCCTTTTCATCACTTCTGCATTTGTATAAAGGTATTCAAGCTGAATTTTTACTGCCTTATCTCCATCTCCAGTCATTCCTCTGAACATAAGGTGAAAACACTCAGGAATAAATATGTGTTATGTATTTTGCGGATTTACACTGGTGACTGTAAAGTAACAGACATATATTTAGCATGTGCTACTGACAAGACTTATAAGTAGTATATAAATTCAGATATAAGTATGTGTATCATCTACAAGAATATCGAATAGTGGAGAGGTGGATTTAATGAACGGTGCTTGTCAAGGAACGTGGAGAAAATGAAAGGAAGAGAAAACAGCACCGTGCGAAAGACAAAGTGGCACAATAATGAAGATATAGCAAAGTGTGATTTTAATATTTGGTAGACATTTTGCCTGTTTCCTTGTATCGATTTGCCCCCATTAGGTTACCGATTCTCTTGTCGTCTGCCGTTATATATATATATATATATATATATATATATATATATATATAAGAAAGAGGTGGAATAAAGAATAGTGAATGTTTAGTTGTTAGGGTTAATTGAATTTTGAAATTCTTCTTGGGATAGTTCCGATATCCAACAAGTGAAATATCCCAACTATTCTTTGAAAAGCAATTTAGTAAATGTGCGGTATTTATGCTTACATAATAATAATAATAATTTCTGATGCCTAGAGAAAAGATATACTGTGATTCTAGCTATGCTTCAACTCTTGTTACTACTCTGTTGAAATTCATGCACAAATAACTTTTTCATTGTGGTATGATTTACTTATAATAATCAGGTGTCTGAGCGTAGACATATTTCTAACGAAAATTAGAAGGTAAATTTCTTGACACATCAGACTTTTAATTTGTACGTAATTAAATCGGCTTTCTGTAGACTCCTTTAAGTAACTTTTGATTTCTGATTTCCATTCGTCAGACTGTACTGCCAACTGGTAATATTGTGGCCTTCAGGTTCAGGTTTCCTTTGTACACCAACATTTAATGAAACCAGTATTTGGGATATTGTTTTAAATGTAATCGTAAATTTAAGAGGACAAATCTTAGACGCAGATACGAGTATAGTTGAAAGGATATGGAGAAAATAAGAATGTACGGGGTTAGGAGTTAGTATTCGTGAACCATCCTGTCCTAGTGGCTGGAGAATGGTCAACAGGCTCACGTCGTGACCTGAAAGTCATGGGAGCTGGTACAAAAACGGCTGTTCCAATACTCCCTGGTTTTCGAAAATTCTTTAACCGAAGTCATTTGGTGACTAAACTTGAAATCAATCAAGTCTTTGCAAAACAACACTCGAAAATTATTAGATTTAGAAAAGTTTTATATAATTTTGCTACGGTGATCTATTGTAACTTATGTCACCTAAGGTTCTTTTTGTTGTTCATCTGGGTTGTCAACCTGACATCGAACACATTTCTAAATGGCTTAGGTGTACAACCAAAAACATCATAAATTAGGTGCCACTTTTTTCACTCAAATAATCTTTGTCTTTTTCGTTCTCCGTAATCGCGTATGTACTAGTAGTGTTCTGTACTCTTTTTTATTCAGTTGTAAAACAAATGTAATCAAGATATTCTAAGTAGTGTCACGCACTGATATTCTGTATTCTTATGAAGTATATATATATATATATATATATATATATATATATATATACATAATCATAGAGGTAAAGTACTATAAGACAATTCATATGCACGTACTCATGTATGTGCTAATGTATCTGTATATGCGAGCACCTTATGATGTATTTATTGTACTGTATGAAGCTGTATGAATTTGTTGGGATGTCTTTATACATCTGATCGTCATTTACAATGTTTTTGTGTTTATAATAAAGTTTACAATACTAGTACACTATACAGATTAAAGTGAAACAGTGTTGTAATAAGTTGGATTGCATTTTTATATTCACAGTTCTCTTACAACAAAAGCTCATCATCATGATGGACGCTTCTTTATACTTCCTCTTTTTCGGAGTTAAGCCACATGGTCTTTTTACCTATACCATAGGGTAAAATAGATAATAATAATAATATGTACTAGGCAAATTGTTCTTCTGTCTGCATCTTATTATTGCCAACTTAGTTTATACTCGCTTGACTGATATTTGCAATGAAACAAAGTTGAAGAATTAGCGCAGTTTTAAAGGTGTTTTCAGAACAGGTATTGACTACTCCTAGTGACATTAGTAGTATCACTTGCTTCTTTCTGTTGTCATACCATATCTACATGTATATAATATATTTATTCCACATTTTATATGCTTGTACTCGTTGAAGTGATTGGGGACTAGAGTAAAACCTATTATGAATGCATCATATTTTGCGTTTATATTGGTTCCATAAACACATCTGATGTTAAATTGAAGTTGTCATTAAATTCTAATGATTGATAATTAGTGTCTTGTTCGTTATTAGTACTGCAGTTTTGTCTTGTTTGATTATTGTTAGATAAGGTGAATTTTTCTAATAGTCCAATGGAATTCTGTTCACTGTCCTTTTCTATCTCTTCGACTTCTTCATCATTTCCAGTTTTAGTTCCAGGTATAACGATCAAATCATTATCATTAAAAACACAAGACACGGTTATATTCTCTTGAAGTATGCTACATGCCTTGTTCTCCTGCGATACAAATGAAGTTGATCGTTTTAAATAGGGAAGGATTATTTCACATCCTTTGACCACAATACATCTGTGACCCCACAGTGCTATGGGCAGGCTTGTACCCTTTCTCCACTGTGTATTATTATCATCATTAATTTGCCCCACAGATGTCAGCCAAATGGGTCCTGTATTCAGATTTGATATTGTTGTGTCATTGTGCGTTTGTGAGATGAATAAATCACTTATTGGAAAATGGTGACCAGATTCTGCCCTTGGTATCCATGGTTTCCATGTTTCCACTTCATCCGTACAAAATGCTTCTCCACCACCTCCGAGGCACACAAGTTCGTTTTCAAATAAACAGGCAGCGAAATCAGCACGTTCTTTTGCTGGAGGCATTAATTCCCATATGCCTGTTTCAGAGTTATAACGTTCTACTGTACTACTGTAGCCGACATTCGCCTCATTTCTAGTGGGTCCTCCACCACCAAGTATAAACAGTACACCCTCTATTGAGATGGCCTGGGCATAATATCGGGCCTGTGCCATAGGTTGAATAAATGTCCACTGGTTTGTCAATAAACATAGCATTTCACAGCTGTTTGTCAACGTCTCCATTCGGCTCTCGGTGTATCCACCACAAACATAGATTGCTCCATTCAACGAGTCAGCAGCTGGAGCCCCACGAGCCATTAACATACTGGGTGCTTCGTTCCATCCTCTGCCAACCATCCAACTCTTTTCATTCAAGTCATATTTTTCTACACTACTCAATACACTTCGATTATTGTCTCCTCCAATAGCATATAACGTTTCGTTGTTTAAATTGACTAGGACTAAATCACGCCTACTTTCATGTAAAGGTGGACAAGTTTTCCACCCAGATTTTTCCTCAGCCTTTCCATTACCCCTAGAGAATACACCCAACAAATCTAAACAGATGACGTTGGCAGTTGTTTTCGTGTCTGCATATTCACCTCCTGCTATATAAATATAACGGTTTTCTACCAGGCATATGCCGAAACTCATCAGTGCTACTGGCAGTACAATCCAATCATTGATAGTGAATCCATTTTTGTTTGTATCATTTTGTGGTTCAAATGTAATCCATTCATCTTTACGAGCATCGAAAACGTAAACATTTTGAGAAGGTCGACCTTTTTGCCAACCACCGAATACAAATATGGCTTCATGAGGTATTCGTGGATTGTTCGTCAACTCCATTTGCCATAATGATGATGATGATGATGATGCGACGTTTCCAGTGTTTGTGCCTAGAGTTTTTATTGCTTTACTATTAGTACCTATATCAACTTGTAGTTGTTGTTCCTTCTGATTATTAATTACTGAGTCATCTAGTGATTCACTTAATTCATCTAATGGTCGAAGATTTTTATAAATCCTCAATAATTTTCGTCTGGCTTGTCGAAATGCAGTTACACATGCGATTCGTGTAGCTGTCAGTTGTCTAGTTGATGAATTTATCTTTGAATTACCATATCCCGATGATCGCTGTGCCATGATCGCTTTATTATTATTATTTGTCATATCAGAAGTAGGAGAAAGATACGAAGAAGTATTTTGTGTATTTTCTTGATACGGTTTATGCTTTAGATAGGGAAACTCATATATTGTCTCTAGATCAGTTAGTCCTAGGTAGTGAATACGTACACAACGAGACAATAATCTAGGTGCTGCATTAACGCATAAATTGATATTTTTGAATTTCGCCGATGTTGTCTCTAACCACAGATGGATAGCATTGAGTACATCACCTTCACGCTTTATATTTAAATAATCAGATGTTAATAGGTATTCTAATTCATCAACTGTCAAATCTTCGAATTTGGTGAATTGTTCGTTATTGTAAACATTATTCAGTGCTATATTATTATTATTATTATTACTATTACTGTTGAATGGTAATAATTGATTAAAATGATTTAATATGTATTCTTCAACTATTTTACTAGCCTTTAAATTAACTGTTTTGATGACTACTTTGTACTTGTTTGACGGCAATAAATACCTCTGTTGTTCTCGTTCATTTTCTATCGACGAAGTTTGTATAAGTGTACTCTTCCATATTTGCCAACATGTATACGGATTACATTCACTTTGTATGTAGGCATAACAGGTCTCAGCTAACTCATTCAAACCATACTTATTAGCAATGTATAATCCTAACTGTAAGGTGCAATTAATGCTGAAACGCCTTATAGTTAAACTTTTATGACAGTAAATTATTTTGTTGTCATTCACACTGTTTATTATTCGTTTTATATTGATTTCATTCTTTGTTGCCTCTGTTATTGTATTATTAAAACTATCACAGTATTCTTCATTAAAACACTGAATACTAGTAATATTACAATTTCCTATATGACAATAATGTATGATAAAGGCTAATTCTGCAATACACTTTGAATCCTGGCAGTAAATAAATAATGGATTTTGTGACATTAATTCTCCGTGTTCATATTTAAATTTTTCTAGTTCATGTCGTATTTTTTCGTTTTTTCGTGATCTTATTGAACACTGAATAGTTTCACTCATTGTTTGGATTAAACTTTTGTCTTTATTTAAGCGTAATAAATCTCTAAATTGTTTACTTTTGGTAGCTAATTTATAAGCATTAATATACATTATTTGTTGAGTATTTAATATAACTAATGGATGGTTTAGTGCCCATTGCATTGAATAACCTGTTAGTATATTATGCGGTATACTGAATGAAGATTTTTTCTCAAGTTTATTAATGTTCATTGAAATGCTGAGAGTATCTCCAGCTTCTGGGATTTGATGGAAACAAAACATTTACCTATTAAGTCTCCTTTCTATTTATATAATTTTTTGATATATATCTCCCCCTTTCTTAGTTAATGTTATACATATAAATACATCCAGTAAATATGTTTCTGTTGTAGCAAAATAAATTATCGATCGATATTTTAAAAAACCTACTAAATAATTGATCGTTCATCTTATTATTATTATTTTTGTTTACTAAACATCCGAACATAGTGGTGGTAGATAAATAATTGGTGATAATATATAACCAAGAACCACAAACATCAATCACCTTCAACGGGAAAAATCTGAAGGAAATCACTCCTATCACTTACCAAGGTAGCATCACTCTAAATAAAGTTAGCACAGATGGGGATGTCAAAGCCAGCCAGGAAAAGCAAGACAGACCTACATTATTCTGAAGTGAATGTGAAAACCTACTGCACCCAGTATATGAAACAATATTCGGATTTTCAACACTAGTTTCAAGTCAACGCTTCTGTATGTATCAGAGATCCGAGGTGTCAGCAAAAACATCGCCCAGAGCCTACCATAGACCTTCAACAGTAGTTAACTTTGCTCACTTCTGAAGATCAGATTTCCAGAGAGATGGGATAAGCAACAGTGGATCTCTGTCGACGAACCAACCAAAAACTTACCAACCCATAATTATGCAGACGAAAATGGACGTGGATTAAACATACACTGAGGAATAATAGCAGTCATATCAGCTTTACTCTGGAAATTATGTTTAAACAAAATACAAAATTCTTAGCGTAATTTCTTGCAAATGTTTGCTTCCTGTACAGAATCTTCAAGTATTTGTCGACAGTATATCGACGCAACATCATTCTGTCTGACATAAGGCTTAATCCTCTATGACGTTTTTCCTTCACTCGATTGGGAATCAAATAAAAAATCTGCATGAGTTCATGTTGTGATGCAAAGCCACATTTAGTAGATTAAAACAACAAGAAATGGAGAAAAGTAGATGCATTATACTGGATGGAAATTTAGGTAATCCATTGATGTGAACACGTCATCAGAATAAATAAACTTCTACTAAAATTGTTTCTGCTCTTATTCGCTGTTTTACTGTATTTTAACCCTTGAATGTGTTCCTCATTGTGACTGCAATGTTGAGCTGAGAACAAAATGTCCAATTTATTATTGAAGTCACAGTAAAAACTAATGGCTAGAGATATTTGGTGATATTGCTGAAAATTGTTTTCAGTAGCGCAGATTCGTCCACTCCTTGGGACTTATAATAACCAATAAAACTATATTGTCTTTTGATATTACTATTATTTTTGTCGCATGTCTCTGTTTTGCTTTTGTTTCTTCTCTTGCTTTGTGTGGTACATGGAGTGTGGCAACTCTAACTGCTACACATCGGTGCAAAGGTCTATGTTGGAACCAGTCGGTCAGTCAGTATTGAGGTCACGACAGTATGTGAGCGCTAACAAAATAAAGACCAACAGTTCAAAGGTGTCATTTAATTTAGAAAAAAAATGAAAATCACTTAGTTATTAAAAACAAGTGTTCGATGAATGCAGCTTTATGTGTTGTCTAGCTTTTTGCCGTAACCACTGAAAATCTAATGAATTATATCTGTATCAACAATTGCATAGTCAATAGAAATTTGTAGGTTTTTAATGTTTGCATAATAGACTTCTCTAGCCAGCTGATCTTTGGAAAATCACAATTAGATGTCAGTTTACTTTGAATATTATTATTACTATTCGCCCCTTGAGTTCCGAGTGAAACATTGGGTTTCAGTAGCACATTTTCAATGTGTTCTGTTCTATGCAATCACTTTCAGCCCCCACCACCACCCACAAGCTTCCATTTCCTCTTCATATGATTTTCTCCACGTGGCACTCGGACACCCAACCCGTCGCCTCCCATTCTTGTTCCAGTCGAAAGTCTAGAGTGTGATGTCATTTGAAGGTATCTTCAGCGTAGCATGTGTTCACTTCATCTCCATTTTCTTCCTCATGTTTGTTCAGCAGTAGATTTTTGATAGGTTCACTGACAGTTCCTTGTTCTTTTTGTCTATCATTTTAACCTTCAGTATCAAGAAAGGATAAGTTATCCCAGTAGTTCATTTCGACAAAATTTCGATCGCCAACAGATACAGTGTAAGAAATCTCAGGGTAAATCGTGTGTTACGTCTATATGATAAAACACCGAAACAGGATCTATGAAGACAATACCAAATCGAATATTAGCTTTCTTAAAGCCGATAGTGCTCTGACTGATTCAATTACAGTTGCAATCGTCTTTATTGATGCTTATAATATCTTGTCTTTTCTATTTCATACAACACAATGAGTCCTTCTAGGGTGGCTTTTGTTGATAGAAGTATAAAACTTGGGCACTGTGGTAGAGCATAACTCCATTATGGATAAGATTTTACTTTGATAAATCACATAGTGTTGTACAGTGATACTAATATAGTATCAGTTGATATTACTGTTCAACACTGCGTGATTTGTCAAAATAAAATCTTATCCATAATGGAGTGGTTTTTATTGGTCTTAACACAGAAGTATTTTGATTGGACACTAGTAATTAGTGTGATGTGTGTAGTCCTTTCTTTGGTGCAGACTGAATTCTATCAGTCAGGTTTGCAATGTGGTCGCCATTTTAGGTGGATATCCATCACGGTACACATTGATTCAATGATATTACATGTTTGGCGGCAATCGGCAAGAAGTCTTGGACCTAGGTTTCGTGCTAGTTGGCACTCGTCGGTAAGGTGTATATGCAACCTTGAAGGAACTCATATCGCGGTTTCGAATCTCAGAAGGATATGAGTTCCTTCAAGGTTGCAGGTACGCCTTGCTGATGACTGCCAGCTAGCATGAAACCTAGGTCCAAGACTTCCTGTAGATTGCTTCCGACCATCTAATACCAATAATTCACAGTTCGCCGTGATGGCGAGCCACCTAGCTTGGTGGCCACATTGCAGTGTTGGTACTGCACTTGTATCACTACAGTTTGTTTCTCTGCTATTTCGTTGGTAGTGACTATCAGGGGAATTAAGCCTGCTCATCACGTTTTCTTTTCTGTCTAGTCTTCTGGAAGCACCTGCATTTCCAGTGAGTGCTGATGTTCCTGCTGTGGGACTCAAACACCATCTATGGTTTCAAACACGAAAGCACTATACACTAGGCCACGACAGCCACTTTGTGCAACAGTTATCAGTAATTATTTGGCGTTCGAAACGAAGCGTGTAGGGTTGGAGTCTCAATAAGAACATTCACTGAGAGTGCAGCAGACGAAACCTTAAAAGATGAAGTGCGCATCCTCATTTTCACTGTTAGTCACCATAACCCAAAATTGGATCACGGTAATCCTCAGACTTTATCAAAACATCCCTACTGGGAGCCTGAATATCAACAGAGACCGGGCGTTTCCGTCCAGTATAATCAATCAGCGGGAAATGCAAACTGACCTAACAACAAACGAGTAGCAGTTTATCTCTCTCTCTGCCATTTCGTTTCTCATGCTTTTTCCACTAATTGTATGATGTGTCCATTTAGTATTTAGGTGAAGAGGTGATAACGAAAGATGGCCCCAATTGTTATGCACTTCGAGTGAGCTAACAGTATTAAAATGATATCGGTTATAAGTGATTATTTCACCCATCCCCCTGGTAACTTGTAATAATTCAAATAACACTGCATGCAATGAAATACAGTACTTACGAGTCTTTGGCTTTTTCTCTATTCCATTTTATAGTTTGTAGAAACGGCCTTAGTTAAACTGTATGTTAGATTACAGCAGTCTGGTATCCAACCGTATTTGTATGAATTAATCATTGATCCAAAAACGTCTTATGATTATTGTGACCAGTCAGCAATGGGGTTTTCTTCTGTAATTCAGCAATCAAGTGATAATAATGATGATCAAGGATTAGTTAATCTTATTTCAAGTTTGATACATATTGATGTAGAAGATTTAATTGTTTACCTGGAAAAGAACAATGCTTATCATGCTTTGGCGTTAATATATCATTGGCAGGGTAATCTTTTTGGTGCACTAGAAATATGGCGAAAGTGAGTTGCGCGGTTTTATTGTTTCACTCAATCATGGTTTTTTCTTCTGAAAACACACTCATGTCTTGTTTTGGTTTGTATTCTGTTATATTTCATGAATTTCTTAATTTTTGTCTTCGTAAATATATATATATATATATATATATATATATATATATATACTATTTGGTTTGCTTTCGTGATTGTCATTTACGGTATCAAACACATCACGTATACTGTGACGTAAATATTTCTGACTTCCAATTAAACCGTGGTAATTTCTTTCCTCAAACTGTGTATTTACAAATGATGATTTTTATTCCATGTATTATCAGTTTGTCTAAGTAGCTAACTATCCAAGATTTGTGTCTCTGAGTCGAGTCTAACTGGGTGCAGCACCTTTTGATGATACCGGTGAGCGTAACGACTGTTCATTGTTTAGTTTGTTTAGATCTAGCTAGTAAGCTCTACTATCGGTTGACATGAGTCAATCAGTAGTATGTAGTATCACGCTGTAGATAATTGCTTTTATTCATTTGCTGTTTTAGTTAATCTCCTTTTTATGCATTAACTGATGCGTGTATTACCTACCTTGAATCGATACTTAGTTTTGCCATGTTGTATATTTTAATCGTACTCTTCATGCATTCATGAATTAGTTAATAAATAATAGTGGGTATGCCCTAAATCTTAATCACACTTGAAAAATGTTAAGACGGCCATTAATTTAACTTTTCTCAGTTATCGAATGATTGGTATTTTGACTTTTGTCTGACGGGAATTTTTTATAACTTCTTTCCTTTTTTTCAATTTTAGATTAGTGTATAATGAACTTAGTGATCCAGGTTTCCCGGGAGTACCATTTTATGTATTAATTTTATCACAGTAAGCATAAGTTGTTTGTTATTATTTTTTTGAATGCTGGCTCTTTTTAATTATTACATTGTATAGATAGGTTACCATGCTGTGCTATATAATGAATGGTGTTTTCATGAAGAGAATATTGCGTTTACTTTATGAGAGAAATTATGACTAATTGAATTAGGCTGTCAACTCCCAACTAACCAATCACAGATTTTAACCATAATGTAGCTGCTGAATTTTAAACAGCTGGACATTATCATTAATTTTGCAATAATTGGCATGCACTCATTACTTAGTGTTTAAATCTTCATGAGGTCACTGAGTAAATCTGTCCAAGCTAAAACAGTTCAATAGTATTTTAAGCCTTCAGATGTGAATGTGGCTCATAGACTAGTATGTAAAGAATACTGCTTCTGATGATTTTTGTTTCATTCTTATTATCTATGTCATTGTTGTAGTTTTAAGGTTAGAGACTTTAACAGCCTGTTAGACTGACACTTATAAATTAACGGATGATGACTGATGGCGCAATGAAAATCTGGGCTACTGCCATCCAACCCAAGACTATGTCAGATTGTTTCATCACCAGTTCAAAAAATACCTGGAAATGTACTATGGAAAACGTATTGGCTGACAGCTTTCACATGGGATCGTTCATCATATGACTCACTAACAAGTCATTTTACTTTTAGTGAGAATTGTGAAGATATGGCTACTCAATTCAAAAATTATCCGCTGATAGAAATGTCCTTTATGATGAATACAGCTCATCGTTTAGTTATTGAAAGAAGTATGTATTTGCAAATTTTTAGTTTTATCTCTCTCTTGATATTATTACTATTATTATTATTAGTAGTAATATATATGTGAAGATCAACACTGCATAATAAATTATTTGTAGCATAGTATGGTCAACATTACTGAAGTTAGGTGTAAAGTCAGCCAATAAGTGAAATCAGATCGGTGAAGCTGTTTCAGCTGAGATGACCTAAAAATGTGTCACGCATGTTGAGATATCGCCTTCCTCATCGATCACTGTTAAATGATACAGTATGATAGGGCTCAAAGTGGATTTCAATAGGGCACACGCGTTCATTCTTTGTAATATCTGAAATACACTAAATTATCATCATTCTTCACGTATCTCTTCCTTCTCCCGTACATTTCTGTTTATGGTAGTCTTCTAGCACTCTTTTTTCTCTTCTATTATGTGTCGTTTTATGAAGCATGGCAACGTGAAATGCTGCATTTCTGTGAAAAGTTCTACGTTCAAAATTCAGTCAGTTAGATTTCATTACGCTTATCTATTAAAGTACGGTCGTTTTAAAATGTTAAGAAGACAAGATAACACCATTAATATATAATAGAGGTTGGCCTGTTTGTGTTTTAGATATAACACTGACATTTTTATCAATTATTATTTTCTGTAGTATTTATCCTCATTGTGTTTATGTATTGATAATTAATTCATTATGGATAACAGCCTGCTCTTCTTTTTCTTATTTCATATATTGCGTTTGTTCTTCAGTTTATCTGCGACTAATTCAGCTGATTCTTCGAAACAAATGTTGCCCGGTGAAGTTATGCACTCATCAAACGATGTGAATTACGAGTTTCCTGTGTATACTGAACTAGTATGGAATCATTTTCTAGAAGCTTTAAATACAGGTCATGATATGATAGCTGAAGAACTTATGATTCGTTTTCCAATCCCTGTTAATTATATTAACTCATGTTGTGTAACACCATTTGATCACTTTAATAGTAATGTAAACGTTGTAGAAAATACGCTAGCACCATCACAAATTTTATCCCCTAATCATATTATCCAAAAACTTCTTTCTTCTCATCCAAATTTGGCAATTACTTATCTAAAACATTTATGCTGCTGCCTGCCTAACTGTGTAAGTCTTGTGTGTTTGCTCAAGTTACATAAAACTTATCTGAAATGGCACTGTAAATTCTCCATAGTTGAACTTTTATGTAAGGTACATCTACTAATTAGTGATTGGTTGAAAGCTATTATAAACAGGTTGTATGCCTCAATTTTAACGAGTTACACCCGCAATCCACAGGAGATTGACATTTGTAAGAAGGACTCTAACTCACTCCACTTTATGAGACTGCTAACCGGTGCAATGTTTATACTGCAGTGAAGATTTTGTTAGAATGTAAAATCCATGAATCCGTTACCAATCAGAGATTTGTTGGGAACAAAGAAGTAACTTGCGCATCTACGTGGTTTCGTGTGGCTTCATATTACAATTCATAACAGTGGTTGGAACGTTTTGAGTCTGTTTCTGATTTCAGTCTATCTATTTGTATTCCTTTTACTAGTCACTGAGTTATCTTACTGATTATAAATGTAGTGTATATATTGTTGTTAGCCTACACTTTTAAATAGTTTCCTGAACATAATATTGTAATTTCCCTTTAGGACTAATCTGAAGAACGTATTTCTAATTTTTCTCTCTATCTTAGATAAGGACAAAACAATCACACCAATCTCTCTTTCTAGTTATCCAGATCAGTTTTACTAAGCGTATACATATATGAATATCGCGTATTGGCTAAGGTATTTACTACTGTTAATATTATAAAAATGATGTCGGGTGTAAGGACAACTACTCGCCGATGACATTTGCTAGTAGTCGCGCCATAGCGTAAATTTGCAGAAGCTGGAATTCATGGGTCATTGTATTAGGTCTCAGTGACTTAGTGCTCTACGAGCTCGCCTTGCAACTGAAAGGTCCTTGGTTCGATCCCCGGTTGGCGCGTGCTTATGAAGAGTCTCAAACTAGTCTGACGAAACGGCTGTTCAGTACTCCTAGGTTTTCCAATGGTTCTGTAACCGATGTCAGCTCTAATGATCGACTAAACATCATTTGAAGCAATATTGTCTCATCCGAAGCATGCTTCAATACTTCTCAATGTTCCCCACCACCACCTAATTACCATTTTCTTCAAAAGAATTCATAGCAGTAGGTTTGAACTTACTTAAAAATGTGCATGAGTGTAGATTGTGATTCATAAACTTAATTGACTGATTAAAGCAATATGAAATGCAGTAAATGGGACGCATTTTATTGGATGGGATAGTTAATTAGCCCACTGCTTAGAGCCTATTTTGCAACATATGCCATTCTAAATTAACAGAAGTCACTTTTAGAATATTTTCAGTCAGAGATCACATACCATCACATCTGCATTCCGGATCTGTATGACGTGGCTCTCATGGTCCAAATGGTCTATTGGGAGAACGCTTTGATGTTTGTAGTGAAGGGTACTATATTAATATTATATATTTATTTAAACGCATAAAAAACTTGGTACAATATGGCACCAAGAAGGATGCGCCACACAATAATAATAAAACAACATAGATCAAAATAAAAAAATATATAAGTAGAGAACGGATAAAGAACTTCATCTGGAAGGAAAACAGTCATGCTTAACAAGTTCAAACAGTGTTCGTTAGCTATCATCGGGAAGGGAAGAAAGAAGGAAATCGCAACACATTCGCCACTGATTACGATTCTTGGCCATATCCGATAACGTTTCGAGCCATCGATTTGAGCTATCTCTCGGACCCCAACCAGGGAGTCGTGACACACCAACCGATGCTAATCTAGCACAAAAATCCTTCATCCCACGACGCCACGTCATGGACTGACCACCTCTCCGCCTTTTCCATCCCGTCCCAGGGCTAGCGAACAGAGACCTGTACGGAAGCCTCTGGGGTGACATTCGCAGCACATGTCCAAGCCACCGGAGCCGGTGTTTCCAGATGACGACATTCAATGAATGGTGATCTCCACTTTGTTCAAACACACGCCGCCGAACCTCAGAATTACTCACGCGATGATGCCATCGAACGCAAGCAATCCTGCGGAGACAGCGGTGATCGAACACGCAGAGTCGCCGCACATCCTCAGCTCAGCAGGGAAGCCCGCACCGAAGCATTGTATACCCGACCTTTGACAGCCAGGCTAACGTCGCGACGGCGCCAAGGTGGCTCAAGTTGATGTATGCCACCCTAGCCTTCATTATACGGTTGGAAATCTCATCCGTCACCCCTCCGCCAGCACTCACACAACTACCCAGGTACACAAACTTATCAACAACTTCAAGCGGTTCACCCGCAAGAGTGAGTGCAGGTACAGGCTCCTGCCAATCTTGTAACAGTACTTTGCACTTAGACGGCGCAAAGCACATACCATACTTACAGACACTGATCGCCAACTGATTAAGTGCGATTTGGGCAGCCTGCACAGTAAGACGATATCGTCTGCATACTCGAGGTCGAAAAGTCTATCTCCAGGTAGCAGATCTACACCACCTTCACGCACATCCTTCAGAGCTGACTCCAGAATGTCATCGATGGCAAAGTTAAAGAGAAATGGAGAGATTGGGCAACCCTGTCTAACCCCACTGTTGGTTGGGATAGTTAGTTGTATGCCCTCACTCTACCTGAGGTGTTTCTGTATAGGGCTTTCAAGATGTTAACAAATTTCTCAGGTACACCTCTCTCTAACAGACAGTTCCAGAGCACAGTTCTGTCCAACGAATCGAAGGCAGCCCTAATATCAAGAAACACAACGATCGTTGGCCTGCAATACGTGTGGCGGTGTTCCAACAACTGACGAAGGGTGAACACATGATCAATGCATCCACGACCTGAACGAAACCCAGCCTGCTCTTCGCGAATCAATCCTTCACGTATTTTGCACAGTCTGCGAAGCAAGACAGCAGCCAATATTTTAGACGCGACTGGTAACAGACTGATACCCCTATGATTGTCACACGAATTACGTCGACCCTTTTTAAAGATGGGGACGATAATGGCTTCGTTCCACATTGATGGTACACTCTCTGTCTCCCACACCTTCCTGAACAACCCAGTTAGAGCCATTGTGAGAGTCTCGCCACCATCTTTAAAAAGAGCCGGGGGTAATTTGTCTGGGCCGGGCGCCTTATGGCGTTTCAGAACTTGGAGTTCCTTACGGACCTCCGCTTCGGTGGGTGGGTCGGTACTAACCGACCAAGGAGCACTCGGGCTAATGATAGTAGACACTGAAGCTGGTGGCCAGCTAAACTGCTTCCCGAAGTGCTCTGCCCAGCGTTCCAGGCGTCTTTTCAGGCTGGTAATTGGAGTGCCATCTGCCTCACAGACCGTCTCGCTGACACCTTGTTTCTTGCTGCCGGTGGCTCGTATGAGTTGGAACAGCTTCCGACTGTTGCCAGATGCAGCAGCTGACTCCATCTCACACGCACGTTCTGACCACCAGGCTTCGCGGTCCTTACGTAAACACTGTCTAATCTTGCGCGTGAGCGCCTTTCGCTGATTGTTGTATTCGCTGCCAGCCGGAATGGACCGGCGTTCATCCATGAGTTGCAAGGAACTCGCAGAAACCCAGTGGTTTTTAGCGGAGCATTCTTTCAAGCCGCAAGCGGCTACACTCGCCTTTTGCATGGCACCTTGCACATGAAGCCAATGTTCATCTATACTACTTGGGGGTTGCTGGCAAGCATTGTTTTTAACTCATTCTGATATTTCAAAGAAGTAGCAGGTGCTACTAGTTTGCTCACATCAACGCTTAGACGACGGCTTTTACGAACCCCACCAAATCGCAAGACGAACTTGGCACACACTAACGCATGATCGGAGTCCAGGCATGTGCTCCAGAAGGAGCGACAGTCTTGTATGCATCCTCGCCACCGGAAACTGACCGCAATATGATCAATCTGAGAGAGGACGCCAGGTAGCGCCATGGTGATGGCTGTGCCGGAAGTTGGTGCTGGCTAGAAATAGGTTGTGATCCGCGCAAAGCTGCAGAAGACGGTCCCCATTATCTGACCTGCGACCATGTAGTCCCCACTGACCACCTAGACGATTCTCCTCTGAGCTTAGACGCCCGACCTGTGCATTCAAGTCCCCAGCCAGCACTACGATATCCCTCCGACCCGCCTGTTTCAAGAGATCGCTCAGTTGGTAGTAAAACTCATCCTTCATTGCATCCGGGCTGCAATCCGTCGGTGCATAGGCAGAGACAACAAATAGACACCGCCTATCTGGCCTACTACTCCTTACTTTCGTATAACCTTCCAGCCTCACAGCACATAAACGACTGTTAATGGGAAACCAGTCGAGCAATGCAGCTTCGGCTCTAGCGCTCAGTGGGACACCGACACCAGCTACGCAGGATATCGACGCCCCAGGGTTCCCGGATAAGCGCAGGTGGTACATACTACTAGAACTTCCAGATGGAGAGGGTAGTCGAAGCAATTCACTGGGATCTTGAATGCGGGTCTCCGAAATACAGCAGACATCCATCGATGGCGAGGCTTTCCAAAGTTCTTACCAACCCTGCCTGTTCTCCGATTTGCATCAGCGTCCGAACATTGTAGGTGGCCAAGTTGAACGCGGCACGCGGTTTCAGGATATCTGTGTTAGATGTCACATTGGGGATAACCATTTTGAGGATTACTCACTAACATCTCGAAACGACACAGATAGGCTGGGAATCTAGACAAAGGAGAAAGGCTGACGAAGGTTAAGAAGTCAAGTTTAGCAAAGGTAAAATACAGGAAACTATGTATAAAAATAAAAGTAAGGTTGGAAAGGCATAAGTTGCTTGAGGCATTATTATTTCTGGGTACTGGGTTTAAGTGTCAATGGAAACACTGTCACTCAGTGACGATTGCAGGTACATCTGGCTAACAAGTCACAAACAGAATGGGATTCTCATCCTGGATTCCACTGATAGTCACCATCCACCAAACAACATCAGCAATTGGATTACACCTAGAGCACATGATAATAAAGTGGTGCTTTACTTATGATAAGCTAAAAGAGAGAGGCCTGTTTTTAAAAAGCCCTTTATGAATTTTTCAAGAGGACTAACAGGCCTCTCTCTTTTAGCTTATCATAAGTAAAGCACCACTTTATTATCATGTGCTCTAAGTGTAATCCATAAGGTACATCTTCTTATGAACAAAAGCAATGTTTCAAGAGAATCTAAATTGAACAGTAAGGGTAGGGATTAGTAGAAATTGAAGTAATACAGTTGATAGGATTGAATACAGTTCAACTAAAATTGAAAGAAGGTTAAGACAAGATTAATTCCCTAAGACTTAGAAGGATAATTTTGAGGAATTGTGCGTCAAATGCTGAGATAAATGAGGTTAATTTTCAGTCCAGTAACTGGACAAACTTCTCCAATACTCAGAATTCACTATTTAATTCACTAATTCAATATTTCGACTCTGTTCCTAGGACACTTTTATTAGGAAAGATGATTTTAGCTCAAACAGAGTCCTGGGCAACTAGATGGCTGTCTTCTTATTTTAAGGATAGGAAACAGCATACTGTTTTGGCTGGAAAGCGCTCCACTTTTCAGCTAACTGAAAGTGGTGTGCCTCAAGGTGCAGTACTTTCTCCATTTCTTTTCTCTTTCTTTTTGCATGACCTTCCGAACTCTCCCAAAGTTAACTTCATTAAGTATGCCGATGATCTGACCGTTTCTGTCCCTGTAGTTTCCACATCGGGTTGTTCCCATATGAATGGCTTCTTAGCTGAAGTAAAGGATTGGTCTGGCTCAAATGGTCTTAAACTAAATCCAACTAAATGTAACACTGTTGATTTCAGCTTGAGAAGTGAAAAAGACATGCATGAATTGATTCAATCTCATGATTGTTGTAATATTGATGGTACCATGATAGAGAGTAAATCAAGTGTTTCTTATCTTGGAATTAGTTTCTCTTCAAACCTTTGCTGGTCGTCTCATATTCTTATAGTTTCTAAGAAAGTTTTCCGTCTGACTTATTACATAAAGAAGTTGAGACACTCAGGTATAACTCAATCTCTTATCATACAATTTATTAATTCATGTGTTTTGCCCATCATTCTTTATTGTTCTCCATTATTCTTCCCTGGGCTACTCAAGAAAGACCATATAATACTACGAAGAACATTGAGGGCTGTAAGTAGGGTCAGTGCTATCCCTTTGACTCAACTAAATGACACTGTTGTCAATAGGCATATGAATTCTTGTAAACACTTAGCTAAAGTTATCTTATCTGATAGTGAACATCCTCTTTATTCACAATTGTTTCCTTGTATCTCTTCGGGTAAGACCAGAAGAAATTTTATAAACATTTATGCTCGTACTACGAAATATAAAAATTCGACCGTTCCATATTTGGCACGAGTATTGTGTGAAGAGACAAATATCAGAAAAGAACTTTTGCAACTTTTGAATCAATAACTAAACTATAAAATGTAATGAAGCATATTATTATGCATGTGTTATTCGTTATATTATTTATTTATTATTCACTATGACCTAGAATGGTGTGATTTTGTTGGGGTTTTTTTTATTATTATTTTTTTTGTTTTGTTTTTTCCTATTAACTATCAATATTTTAACATTTTATACATTTATATAATTATAAACAGAGCTAAACCATTGCAATATGTAAAAGAAACGCTGAAAATTCCATGCTGTAAATTTTTATTGTTGTGGAATAAAGTGATTATTATTATTATTATTATTATTATGTAGCTTACCATAGGTTCTGTGGTTTGCGAAAGTTTGATTCGTGCTCTTTTGGTAAGATTTCCGCGCACTTTGTAAATGACTGAAATTGCTTTGGTTAGAAGGATTGGAAAAGTTTTTTCAAAAGAGAGTTGTAAGGCAATCTTTTTTCTCCTCTGAAAAGTTATATACCCTATAACCTCAACTTGAATTGCTGATGTGTACACAGCAACTCAAGTTATGTATCAAGTACTCTCATCTGTCTCTCCTGAAACGTGTCTCTTTTTTATTCATTTGTTTTTATAAATTCTATCATATCATGTTTGAATTTCTTTTTCAGCATCCGGAAAATCACAATTTGTTAGCTAAACTCTATTTGGATGCTCTGTTTATTAACCTGAAGTCTACTGATGTTTTATCTGATCAAACAGATAGAAAAATTCGTGAATTAAGGTAATTTCCATTCTAATCCATTTTTTCTTTCAACATCTCTGAAAGTTTTTCAAATAGGTAATAATAAATATGAAAAGAGAGCAAATTTATTAAATTTCTATATAACATTACAAGTAAATAAACTACATGTGAAGGTGGAGTGCTCTCTTGCTATGCGGGAGTTCTGGTTTTGATATCTTGCCTACATACTCGGAAACCAAACCTAGTTTGTGAATTAGTAGTTAACCCAGAAAAGAAGGAAGGTCGGGAGTAGGGGTAGTAGACCCATCCAGTGATATAATAACAACGCTGCTGTTACGCCGAAGCTCCAGGGCTTGAAGCCCCATGTTCCACTAGGAACGCAAAGAAATGAAAAAAAGAAAAATAAACTTAGTAAAATCAACATAATCATGTTAATGGGGAGTTCTATTATTTTTAAAGTCAACGAAGACAGATAGTCAACCTATTATTTCAGTCATAAAAAGTGCTTTTGTGGTAAATGGTAAGCATCATCGATGCTTTCATTTTCTGGTTGTCGAATGAAATAAATTACTGAATCCTTGAACGTTTTTGATTTTATGATTAGTAACTTCAAAACCACACCTAGTTGACATGACTCTCTTACACTTAATTAAACGTCAGGCGAAAAATGGAGGGGGGGGGGGAAAGTGATAAAATCAAAAGACAAAACGGTTTTACTGTGCCTGTGTCAATAAAACGGCTGAGACCTAAACTATGCATTCGAAAGTAACCCTTTATTGGACTTCATTATCCTGGTAACTCTTACCTTAGTAACTCTTTACTACTCAAGTAAAAGCTAAAATATTGGCTGCTCACTGTTTATACTTGGATAAAGGAAATCAGTCTCCTTCAGCTAATTTTTTTCTTTTTTCTACCTGTTTGATTATAATTTTTTATGCAAAAATGACTCCTTGTCATAGTTTCATTATATACCAAGCATTTTTCGAGTTGATTTTAATGAGTTCACCGAAGCGTCGTAACGCACTATATGTGGTAATTGTGTTTTCAATAGCCTGTCATATTTTATGTCTGTGGAAATTATGTCTACTCACATGTGCACTTAACTAGGACCGGATGCCTCTGATGTGTTCATAGATGTATATGTATATGGTAGAGTTTGTCTTTGATTTCAATTGATTTCATTTATATGTGCTACTTATTTAGTCCTAGCTTTCTGAGTGGAATATAGGGCTTCAGTGTGCAGTAGTGGTGGTGTTGTTTTCACAAAATGGGGTTGTTATCCTCATGTCTAACCTTCACTCTTCCCCAAGCTTACTACTGGCAAGTAAAGTAGACAGGGTTTAGGAGTGCGTCATTTGTGCATCCAGAAGTCATTGCCTACTACCGTTTGCTTGTGTCCTTCACAAAAGTTGTCCATAATTTTTTGGATCGAACAAACTATGTTTATCCTAAAATGTCTACACATATTACTTTTGAAAAATGATGAAATGCACTTTCAAGTTATGAATAAAAAACAACTTATTATCACTGTGTTGCAATGATTTCACCTGATTGTGACAAATTGAATCAATTAGTGATGACAGCTTTGTTCTCGTAAGTGAATTTCTTGAGTCCATGAGTTGTGATAAAGATAAAGAAGAATATGAATTAGTTATATAGTATAAAGGAATAACTATAGTTTAGAGCTGAGGTTTATAATATTATAAGTAGATTTCATATTTTCTTTTTTATCGTGATATCTCAGAAACTCATGTATGTAAAATATGTGATATACATTACTGCCTTCTCTGAGTATATGGACTTTTTTCATGTCGATTAGCCGGTTCTGAAAGACTGTTTTGGTTGCTTGCACAGTATTCTATCTTCAGATTGTTTATATTGAAAAATTTGTCAAAGTGAAGTAGTTCAAACTATCTCATTATTATTATTATTGCTCCCTTAGGTTCCTAGTGGAACATAGAGCCTCAACTGCACATCTCCATTTTCTTCTGTCTTCTGCTGTACTTTTCACCTTCATCCATGTTAGTCCATATTCTTTCAACTCCTCTTCACACGATCTCCTCCATGTCACCCTTGCACTGACGTCCTACACGCCGCTTCCCTTTCGGGTTCCACTCGAGCAATGGCCTGACGCGCGCGCGATGTCACCCAGCGGTCTCCTCAGTGAGTGTCCGATCCATCTCCATTTTCTCCTGCATATTTGTTGGGCGATTGGTTCTTGCTTTGTTTGTTCCCATAATTCCTTGTTGGTGATTCTTTCCGGCCATCTGATCTTCAGTATAGAGCAGCGAAGACAGTTGTTAATAAAGGTCTGCAACAGGCTGTTGGAAATATTCTTTGTGACCCGCCAAGTTTCTGATCCGTATAGAAGAACTAACTGACTTTACGTTTGTATTGAAGATCCGAATTTTGTTGGTGATGCTGAGTGACGAAGATTTCCAGATTGATTTCAGGTTGATGAATGTGTTTCTCGCCTTCCCGATTCTCGCTCGATTTGAAATCCTCGTCCGCTCCTCCTGTAGTTGAGACAATGCTCCCTAGATAAGTGAATGAAGTAGCCTCTTTCAAATCCCTCCCGTTGATGGTGATTGACGTTGGATGTTGTTGTTGTTGTTGGTAGATTATTTTCATAACCTCCGTCTTGTCTGTGTTCACCTGGAGTCCTGTCTTCGCCGGCTGCTTCTTCGACCAGTTTGTCGGTTTTCGCTTGTAAGTCTTCGATTGTGTGTGACATCAAACATAAGTCATCCACGCGCGAAATCCAGGTCTTCTAGGTTCTTCACGTCTGTCCAGGATATCCCTGTCTTCTCGTTTCCCACTGTCTGACGCATAATCCAGTCCACCACAATTAGGAATATCATTGGTGATAGTAAGCACCCCTGTCTGACTCCTGTGTTTACTCCAAACGCCTTGCTGAGTCTTCCGTTTTGGATCACTTGGCAGGTGCCGTTATCGTACAGCTGTTGAATAAGGTTGATGAATATTTGGGGTACGCCGTAGTACTCGAGTAATTTCCAAATTACTTCACGATCAACGCTGTCGAAGGCCTTCTCAAAGTCTATAAAGTTGAGGTAGAGGTTTGATTGCCATTCCATGCTTTGTTCTGTGATGATGATGCGTAGAGTTGCAATTTGGTCAGTACATGATTTGCCTTTCCTGAATCCAGCTTGTTCTGGTCGGAGTTCTGTCTCCAGTGCGTCCTTTAATCTCTCCAGGATGATGCGACTCAGGATTTTACTTGGCGTCGACAGGAGCATGATTCCTCGCCAGTTCTTGAGGAGTCCTAAGTCGCCCTTCTTTGGTAGTTTCACGAGGTAACCTTTCCTCCAGACAGTAGGCACCTTTCCCTCCTTCCAGACCTTTTGCAACAATGGAGTCAGCATGTCTGCTGTCGTCTCTGGGTCTGCTTTCAGTGCTTCAGGGGGTATTCCATCTGGTCCGGCTGCTTTTCCAGCTTTCAGAAGCTTGATTGCATTCAAAACTTCAGCTTTCGTTGGAGGATTGGTGTCAACTTGCAGTTGTGTGTGCGCTGTTGTTGGTATTTCTGGACGGGTTGCAGGTGGTGGTCTGTTTAAGAGTCCTTTGAAGTGATCCGCCCATTGTTTAATCTGTTTTTCTTCCTTGGTAATTGGGTTCCCTTGGCTGTCTTTTATAGGTTTCGCTTGTGTTGGTCTCTTCCCGGATAGAGATTTGGTTATCTGATATAATGTCCTCAGGTCCCTTTTGCCTGCTGCCTTCTCAGCTTCAGTGGCGAGGTTATCGTAGAATCGTCTTTTGTCAATCCTAGCACTCCTCTTCACTTCTTTGTCCAATGCTTTGTAAGTTGAGCTCATCGTCTCCTTCTCCTGTCCGTCCTTGCATTGAATCATTTTCTCTTTCACCATTCTCCTCTCTTCTATTAATTTCCAAGTGTCCGTAGAGAGCCATTCCTTGTCTTGTCTCTTCTTTCTTCATAAAACCGTTGAACACGTTTCGTTGAGAATCGCCTTCAGAGACTTCCAATGTTCTTCCACGCATGATTCTTCAGTGCTGTCGCGTAGTGTTTCCTGCTTTGCTCTGACAGTTGCAGTGAAGGTGTCTTTTGTGGTTGTGTCCTTCAGTAATTGAGTGTTGAACTTGCATTGTGGCCTATCCCCAGCTATCCTGCTAGCCTGTTATTTAAACGAAGCTGTTTAGAATCAGAATAAGTACTCGTAAACTCTTTAGGTATTCATCCCAATAACACAAATAAGCTAAACTGTCATAAATTAAATTACTGACTTTTATTGACTCAATTTCATACACAACTGGTACATGCATTGCCGCTTACTTCCCAAATAGACTGTTTTTCTCTACCTTTTCTGAACTGTAGAATGGAGTTTTGTCAATTGATACACTACTCACTGTTGATTTCACATGAAATCTTATTAAATCGTTTGCTTAACGAAAGTCTGTCAGTGCAAAAGAAGCTGGCATATGAATTGGCAATACTTGAAGGAAAGGTAAGTTAACTGTTATTCTTTTATTTCCTTTCTTTGTTTGAAAAAATCAACCTTATTCATATAACTCACCATGATTCAATCCTTTTGTTTGTCATGAATAATTAATGAAAACATAACAAGTAGTTCACCGTAGAGTCTCTTTTCGGCTATTTCATCCACTTAACTGTACAATTGCAATTATATGCAATTATTTTTGTGTGTGTACATCAGGCTTGTGAGACAAGAATAAAAATCAGTTAGGGTTATTGTTTATGTCATCAAAATAATTCAACAAATATGATGGATAATCAAGTTGTAAGTAGGTGGAGGGGGCTGTTGAAGTTTGGTAAGAGGGTAATAGTGATGAGTTGTCTATACATAAAGGAAGTTGAAAAGTGTATCACAGTTAAGTAATAGCATGAGTAATTTAATGAGTGACTTGTAATCAGGACAGAAAAGAGCGGAAATATGCAATTATGTAAGAGTTATAAAGAGTTAGGAAAACAAGCACACAAAAATCAAGTGACTAAAAATCAGCATGGTTGTTACCATGATAGTAGACGTGATTAAATGGTTTTTTGTACGCATAGCTCTGATTTTTCCAACTGAATGGGTAAGGCTTCAGCAATACAAAGGAGACGAAAACTTGTTGCCTTTCGCTGGCTATTCGTCATGTAGTAGATTACCTTGAAGCGGCGATTGTTGAGATGGAGTGGCGAGTTTTGACGTGGTGTTTGATTATCCCACTCCTTGTATGGCATACCTCAACGACCCAACAAGCTATAATGGCTGAAACCATTGTTTTTGCAGGTCCTACTATGCTAGGAAGGTTGTTAGGAAAGCTATCAGACTAAAATCAGTCACCGGTATAGTGTACGAATTTTTCCACACTATGCTGGGGGTCTGTGGGTGAAGTCGCACTGCTGGGGAACAGGGATGTAACATCAGTAAGGTGTTTCCCTCGGATGGCCAGCAAGCCAGCCAGTTATGCTGTTTCTCCGCGCTGGAGAGAGGGGGTTAGAAAATGTTGACCCTAAAAATTGTACATCCCGACTTACCCCACAGTGGTCCGTAACCGGTGGTAAATTTACTGATACCGAACCAATCCAAGAAACCAGTTCATACAGGCCGTGTGTGACCGGCCTGTTATGTACTTGTCGAGTAGTTAATAGTCCTGACGCGGAAAGAGGGAAATCAGAAGACCACCAGGTTTACGATGATACTTGTATTTTCCAGACAAGGAAAATAAATTTCACACAAGTGTGTAAGTGGAAGGGTACTTAGATGTACGAAGAAGTATGTGAACAAGAAAGTGAACAAGTGTCTAATACAAAATTATATATGGAAATGGCTGATACACATGAACCAATAAGACAGTTTTAACATGATTGGTTGTATTGTCGTATGACAACAAAGTAATACATGTTTATTTAGCTAGTGGACAGACAAAAGCATATTGTCAGTTATAATGGAATATCGATCCATATACACATAGCAAAATATAACAGACTTTCAAAAACAAGCACACACATCATGTGACTACATATCACCTCCCCTTTTGAGGTGGATAGGACATGTGTTACGCATGCATCCCTGGCCATTGCCTTCCTCGACGGGCAATGTTAGCTGACAAACGATGGATCAGGTTGGAAAGGATCCAGTGGTGGTCAAACCAAAACATGGCATCAATCAATGAAATCTACAACAGTTGGTTTAAGCCACGTTGGGAGGTGTTGAATGGCTTCCTTGTTCGAGTCCTCGGGACGGTAAAAACCAATGCTTGGAGACAATTGCTGATATGGCTCAAAATCGTTCTCAATGGTGCAGATTCATTTACTGCTTGTGACATATGATATCCAACAAAACTATATTGTTCTTCGATATTACTATTATTTTTGCCTCATATCTCTGTTTACTGTCTCTGTTTTGCATTTCTTTCTGCTTTCTTCTCTTGCTTTGTGTGCTACATGGAGTGTGGCAACTCTAACTGCTACACATTGGTGCAAATTTCTCCATTGAAGTCAATCATTCAATCTTTTATGCATGGACAGCTCATCACTGTAACCTTCCCACCAAACTTTAACCCCCCACACCTACTTACAGTTTGATTGTTCATCATATTTGTTGAAATATTTTGATGACACTTGCACTCCTGATGTACAACCACAAAACAGTTACATATATTTTGTGTTGTACGGCTAAGTGAATGAATTCGCCGAAAACAGACTGTTCGGTGAATTATGCGTTGTGCTTTTTTTATTGATTATTTTAAAACAGAAAGTTTTTGTTCTTCGCATTTAGCGTGGAACTTAGTATTTCCTGCTTTTGAATTTTCACTGTTGCTGGTAGAGATTAGCTTGCATCACGCAGAACCTTCTCTGTCTTCCGGGCTTAATATCGGCGAATGCTAGATGCAAGAGTACTTTGATCCAAAGTGAACCTTTAGCACGTGAATGACTGGGAAACATTCTACCATTTGATCACTAACCAGCTAAAATAGATCTCGTACTTCATTGGGTTTACTAGGATACCATCACAGTATATTCAGAGAGACGATACTCTGAAATGAGTATTATAAACAAAATGAACCATAGTAACTATCACCTGAGGGGATAATTATCCGTTTTATCTTTATCTGCGTTACGTTATACCAGTTACTCAACGAAATTCATTTAAATATAAACCTGAGGTGGGTAAATTATAAAAGAAGGTAATAGAAAATCGTTTGAAGGTTTCTACACAATATATAGTAGGTAAGGAGACGTAGGATCTGTTCAAAATTTTATTTTTGATAATCAAATTGTTGTATGAAGTTCGCTTAAATTATTTTTAATCTTTGACTCACGAGTCTATTGTGAAAGTAATATGTTTTCATATATACGAATTCTCTGATCTGCAATAAACTTTTCAAATTTTTCTCAAATAAGTGAAATCTAATCGACTCTCGAGTTTTACTTTTTCTCCTTTCATTTTTATATTATTATTATTATATCCTTTAATTCCTAGAGGAACATAGGGCTTCAGCTGCACACCTCCATTGCCTTCTGTTTTCTGCCAACTTTTTCACCCCTCTCCAAGTCTGCTCACATGCTTTCATCTCCTCCTCGCATGACCTCCTCCAAGTCACCCTTGCACTGACGACCAACTCGTCGCTTCCCTTTCGGGTTCCACTCGAGGGTTTGTCTAGTGATTTCACTTGATGGTTTCCTCAGAGTATGACCGATCCATATCCATTTCTTCCTGCCTATTTGTTTCACAATCGGTTCCTGATTGGTTCGCTCCCAGAGATCACTGTTTCTGATCTTTTCTGGCCATCTGATCTTGAGTATTGAGCGAAGACAACTGTTGATGAAGGTCTGAAGTTTGTTTGAGATGCTCCTTATGACTCGCCAAGTCTCTGATCCGTATAGAAGCACTGACTTCAAGTTGGAGTTGAAAATCCGGACCTTATTTTTGATGCTGAGTGCTGTTGACCTCCACACAGACTTAAGAGTAATGAAAGCCTGCCTTGCTTTTCCGATTCTGGCTTTGATATCCTCGTCAGTTTCGCCTGTAGTTGAAACGATACTTCTCAGGTGGTTAGGTAAAGGAGGTTGTTTCTTTCAGGTTCCTCCCATTTATGCTGATTGCTGTCTGTTGTTGTTGCTGTTAGCCAGGAATCTTCATTGCCTCTGTTTTCTCTATATTCACTTGAAATCTTATCTTCTGTGGATGCTTAAACTGCCAACTTGTTGCTTTTCACTTGCATATCTTCCATTTTGTGGGAAATCAGACATATATCATCGTGGGCGGTGTCCAGATCCACTAAGTTCTTTTTGTGTGAGTCCATTTTATGCCTGTTTCCTCATTGCCCGTTGTCTGTCGCATTATCCAATCTACTGCAATCAGTAAGATCATTGGCGATAATAGACAGCCTTGCCTCACTCCCGTCCTCACTTCGAAGGCTTCCGTAAGTTTCCCGTTGTGGATTACTTGGCGTGCAGCATTGTCGTATAACTGTTGGATGAGATGTATAATTGTCGATGGGACCCCGTAGTAGCGAAGTAGTTTCCAAATGACCTCTCGATCGACGCTGTCGAAGGCCTTTTCAAAGTTGATGAAGTTGAGATAAAGAGGTGACTGCCATTCCAAGCTTTGTTCAATGATGATTCGTAGAGTGGCGATTTGATCAATACATGACTTGTTTCTCCTGAATCCAGCCTGTTCCGGTCGAAGTTTTTCGTCTAGGGTTTTTTAATTTTCTCCAGCATGAGGCTTAGTGATTTGCTCGGGATAGATAGGAGCATAATTCCGCTCCAGTTCTTGCATTGACTTAAGTCTCCTTCCTTCGGTGGTTTGAATAAGTATCCTTTCTTCCAATCCTCGGGTACCTTACCCTCTTTCCACACCTTCTCTAGTAGTGGTGTCATCAAGTCCGCTGTTGTCTCTGGGTCCATTTTCAATGCTTCTGTGGGGATTCCGCCTGGTGCTGTTGCTTTCCCAGCTTTTAGCATCTTGATTGCCTTCAGGACTTCTGTTCTCGTCGGGAGTGGGGTTGATGTTGACTGGTAGTTCTGCTTCCGTTGTTGGTATTGTTGGGTGCGTTGTAGGTGGCGGTCGATTTAGAAGTCTTTTGAAGTGTTCAGCCCAGTGTTTCATTTGCTTCACCTCTTTGGTGATTGACTTTCCTTTGTCATCCTTCACTGACTTAATCTGTGTCGAACTTTTTCCCGATAGGTTCCTAGTTGTTTGGTAGAGTGTTGTGAGGTCTCCTTTGCCTGCAGCTTGTTCCGCTTCACTTGCCACGGCCTCATAATATTTCCTTTTGTCTTCCCTGGCACTCTTCTTCACTCTTATGTTCAGCGTATTGTAGCTGGCATTCAACTCCTGTTTTTGTTGCTCGTCGGTGCACTGGATAATCTTTTGTTTCCCCATCCTTCTCTCTTCTATTAGTCTCCAGGCGTCCACAGTGAGCCACTGTTTGTCCTGTCTCTTCTTTCTGCCTAGAACTTCCATGCAGGTTTGACTCCACACAGTTTTCAAGTTGTCCCAGTGCTTTTCGACGCCGACCTCTTTGTTGGTGTTGATTTGTGTCTCGGCTTTGTCCTTTACGCTTGCAATGAAGATGTCCTTTGTATCTTGGTCCTTCAGTTTTTGAGTGTTGAACTTGACTTGTGGTCTGTTTGCAGCTCCTCCTTCTCTGAAAGCTTTTAGTTTGATTTGGATTGTCCCATGTACGAGATAGTGGTCTGAGCCGACGTCTGCTCCTCTTCTTACTTTTGTGTCCAGTAGGCTGCACCTTCACATCCTTGAGCAGAATTGAGATGAAGTCAATTTGGTTTTTCGTTCTCCTATCTGGTGACACCCATGTAGCCTTGTGGATATCTTTGTGCTTGTATACGCTGCCACCAATCACTAGTTCGTTGAAGGCGCAGAAGTCGGCGAAGAGTTCTCCATTTTCATTCATTTCTCCGAGAGCTTCTCTACCCATGATGAGTTCCCTTCCTGTGTTATCTGGTCCCAGTTTGGCGTTCATGTCTCCCATTAGTATTTTAATGTCACCAGCTGGTGTATTGTCCATTGTTGCCTGTAACTGTCTGTGGAATTCTTCTTTCTTTCCGAGGTCTGCATTGTTTGTGGGTGCATAACATTATATAATTGACACTTTCCTTCCTTTGGAGTTGAATCTGGCGGTCATTATCCTAGACGAGATCGCCTCCCATTGCATCAGGGCTTTCGTTGACATTGGTGACATCATGATAGCCACGCCCTCGGTGTGCGTGTGTTTATCTTCTGGGTGACCGAAGTAGATCACTGACTCACCCGTTGACAATTTGGTGAGCTCATTCCCGTTCCATCTACTTTCACATATTCCCAGCACTTGGATTTCGTATCTTTCCATCTCGTTGGCGATCTGGGCAGCTTTCCCTGTCTCGTACATGGTGCGGACGTTCCATGTCCCCACACAGACTTTTTCTTTTGGTGCAAAGAGGTTCATCGTGCTGAAGTTTCTGTAGCAATTTTGTTTACAGGGTGGGGTTGCTAGCCTCACGCCTGAGAAAGTAATGGTTACATTAAGATAAAGTTTAGAGAGAAGCGACCTTTTGGGTTGCTCCCCTTAAAATCAGATAACAAGGAATAAAACAATCAGAACAACACCAGCAAAAGGGAAACAATTCACAGCAAAAAGGGCGAAAGACGACAACAACGATACAATAAAACAATATGCAATATAGTTCAGCACAGTTAACTAAAATGATACCAAAACCTTGGACTCACTGACTTGGGCCAACTTGAACTTCATCGCACATTGTAATTAACCAATTTCCATTTCGTTAGTATCTTAATTATTTCAAAGTGCGTTTATGAATTTATCAACAAGACAGCCAATATGAAGGCTTGATTTTCAGTGGATTGTGAGTCAGAAAACGTGGTACTTTGAGATGAATAAGAAAGGCATTTCTCATTCGCATGTTTTGGTGTTAACGAATATTTTAAACCAACATGCATCTATGGCTGCGAGGGAACTACGTGCTGTTTTGAGTTTGGAGTCTAAACCGCAGTTTGATTGGCTCTTATGCTTATTATACTTCAACAAAGTGCTAGATGATGTTTATTATAACTAGGCTGAACTGAATAGACCTGTCGCTACTTTGTTACGTCTGCGGCTGTTACTTACTATAACGGTAATGAACTCGATTGGTACTCTAATATGTCTTTTTCTCCGTTGTATCTTCCGATTCACTGAGCTACGTAAGCATCAAAAGACAAAGGCTGGCCTTATAACTGTAAGATACTGTATCATACATTTAATTGGAAACAACTGCTACCTTGCCCTGGTGGTCGGGCTTGAATTCCGCAATAACCCGACAAGCTAAATTGACTGGGACTCATGTCCCTACAGGTCCTACCATGTCAGGAAGGTTGTTTTGATAGCGGTTAGACTAAAAGCAGTTACCATGGGGTACATGGTCTCCAGTATCCAATCGGATCAAATGGCGTATCAACCCATATCGATCAACGGCAACCATGGGAAGGCAGCTCCTGACGCTGCTCCGCTGCCTTGCAGATTAGACTCCAAGTCATAGGCTTGGAGGGTGGTCCCTTGATAAAACCACCTGACTCAGTCTGGGCGCTCGGGCAGTATCTCAGCCCTCGCACAATGAATGAAATAAAGCAACAAACTCCCATCGAAACTCATCGCGCGCTATTAACAAGGATTTCAAGTAACATTGATGTCTCAAGTAAATTGTGTCCTTCCTACCTTACTTTTATTTTTTTACATAGTTTCCTGTATTTTACCTTTGCTAAACTTGACTTCTTAACCTTCGTCAGCCTTTCTCCTTTGTCTAGATTCCCAGCCTATCTGTGTCGTTTCGAGATGTTAGTGAGTAATCCTCAAAATGGTTATCCCCAATGTGACATCTAACACAGATATCCTGAAACCGCGTGCCGCGTTCAACTTGGCCACCTACAATGTTCGGACGCTGATGCAAATCGGAGAACAGGCAGGGTTGGTAAGAACTTTGGAAAGCCTCGCCATCGATGGATGTCTGCTGTATTTCGGAGACCCGCATTCAAGATCCCAGTGAAGTGCTTCGACTATCCTCTCCATCTGGAAGTTCTAGTAGTATGTACCACCTGCGCTTATCCGGGAACCCTGGGGCGTCGATATCCGGCGTAGCTGGTGTCGGTGTCCCACTGAGCGCTAGAGCCGAAGCTGCATTGCTCGGCTGGTTTCCCATTAACAGTCGTTTATGTGCTGTGAGGCTGGAAGGTTATACGAAAGTAAGGAGTAGTAGGCCAGATAGGCGGTGTCTATTTGTTGTCTCTGCCTATGCACCGACGGATTGCAGCCCGGATGCAATGAAGGATGAGTTCTACTACCAACTGAGCGATCTCTTGAAACAGGCGGGTCGGAGGGATATCGTAGTGCTGGCTGGGGACTTGAATGCACAAGTCGGGCGTCTAAGCTCAGAGGAGAATCGTCTAGGTGGTCAATGGGGACTACATGGTCGCAGGTCAGATAATGGGGACCGTCTTCTGCAGCTTTGCGCGGATCACAACCTATTTCTAGCCAGCACCAACTTCCGGCACAGCCATCACCATGGCGCTACCTGGCGTCCTCTCTCAGATTGATCATATTGCTGTCAGTTTCCGGTGGCGAGGATGCATACAAGACTGTCGCTCCTTCTGGAGCACATGCCTGGACTCCGATCATGCGTTAGTGTGTGCCAAGTTCGTCTTGCGATTTGGTGGGGTTCGTAAAAGCCGTCGTCTAAGCGTTGATGTGAGCAAACTAGTAGCACCTGCTACTTCTTTGAAATATCAGAATGAGTTAAAAACAATGCTTGCCAGCAACCCCCGAAGTAGTATAGATGAACATTGGCTTCATGTGCAAGGTGCCATGCAAAAGGCGAGTGTAGCCGCTTGCGGCTTGAAAAAATGCTCCGCTAAAAACCACTGGGTTTCTGCGAGTTCCTTGCAACTCATGGATGAACGCCGGTCCATTCCGGCTGGCAGCGAATACAACAATCAGCGAAAGGCGCTCACGCGCAAGATTAGACAGTGTTTACGTAAGGACCGCGAAGCCTGGTGGTCAGAACGTGCGTGTGAGATGGAGTCAGCTGCTGCATCTGGCAACAGTCGGAAGCTGTTCCAACTCATACGAGCCACCGGCAGCAAGAAACAAGGTGTCAGCGAGACGGTCTGTGAGGCAGATGGCACTCCAATTACCAGCCTGAAAAGACGCCTGGAACGCTGGGCAGAGCACTTCGGGAAGCAGTTTAGCTGGCCACCAGCTTCAGTGTCTACTATCATTAGCCCGAGTGCTCCTTGGTCGGTTAGTACCGACCCACCCACCGAAGCGGAGGTCCGTAAGGAACTCCAAGTTTTGAAACGCCATAAGGCGCCCGGCCCAGACAAATTACCCCCGGCTCTTTTTAAAGATGGTGGCGAGACTCTCACAATGGCTCTAACTGGGTTGTTCAGGAAGGTGTGGGAGACAGAGAGTGTACCATCAATGTGGAACGAAGCCATTATCGTCCCCATCTTTAAAAAGGGTCGACGTAATTCGTGTGACAATCATAGGGGTATCAGTCTGTTACCAGTCGCGTCTAAAATATTGGCTGCTGTCTTGCTTCGCAGACTGTGCAAAATACGTGAAGGATTGATTCGCGAAGAGCAGGCTGGGTTTCGTTCAGGTCGTGGATGCATTGATCATGTGTTCACCCTTCGTCAGTTGTTGGAACACCGCCACACGTATTGCAGGCCAACGATCGTTGTGTTTCTTGATATTAGGGCTGCCTTCGATTCGTTGGACAGAACTGTGCTCTGGAACTGTCTGTTAGAGAGAGGTGTACCTGAGAAATTTGTTAACATCTTGAAAGCCCTATACAGAAACACCTCAGGTAGAGTGAGGGCATACAACTAACTATCCCAACCAACAGTGGGGTTAGACAGGGTTGCCCAATCTCTCCATTTCTCTTTAACTTTGCCATCGATGACATTCTGGAGTCAGCTCTGAAGGATGTGCGTGAAGGTGGTGTAGATCTGCTACCTGGAGATAGACTTTTCGACCTCGAGTATGCAGACGATATCGTCTTACTGTGCAGGCTGCCCAAATCGCACTTAATCAGTTGGCGATCAGTGTCTGTAAGTATGGTATGTGCTTTGCGCCGTCTAAGTGCAAAGTACTGTTACAAGATTGGCAGGAGCCTGTACCTGCACTCACTCTTGCGGGTGAACCGCTTGAAGTTGTTGATAAGTTTGTGTACCTGGGTAGTTGTGTGAGTGCTGGCGGAGGGGTGACGGATGAGATTTCCAACCGTATAATGAAGGCTAGGGTGGCATACATCAACTTGAGCCACCTTGGCGCCGTCGCGACGTTAGCCTGGCTGTCAAAGGTCGGGTATACAATGCTTCGGTGCGGGCTTCCCTGCTGAGCTGAGGATGTGCGGCGACTCTGCGTGTTCGATCACCGCTGTCTCCGCAGGATTGCTTGCGTTCGATGGCATCATCGCGTGAGTAATTCTGAGGTTCGGCGGCGTGTGTTTGAACAAAGTGGAGATCACCATTCATTGAATGTCGTCATCTGGAAACACCGGTTCCGGTGGCTTGGACATGTGCTGCGAATGTCATCCCAGAGGCTTCCGTACAGGTCTCTGTTCGCTAGCCCTAGGACGGGATGGAAAAGGCGGAGAGGTGGTCAGTCCATGACGTGGCGTCGTGGGATGAAGGATTTTTGTGCTAGATTAGCATCGGTTGGTGTGTCACGACTCCCTGGTTGGGGTCCGAGAGATAGCTCAAATCGATGGCTCGAAACGTTATCGGATATGGCCAAGAATCGTAATCAGTGGCGAATGTGTTGCGATTTCCTTCTTTCTTCCCTTCCCGATGACAGCTAACGAACACTGTTTGAACTTGTTAAGCATGACCGTTTTCCTTCCAGATGAAGTTCTTTATCCGTTCTCTACTTATATATTTTTTTATTTTGATCTATGTTGTTTTATTATTATTGTGTGGCGCATCCTTCTTGGTGCCATATTGTACCAAGTTTTTTATGCGTTTAAATAAATATATAATATTAATATAGTACCCTTCACTACAAACATCAAAGCGTTCTCCCAATAGACCATTTGGACCATGAGAGCCACGTCATACAGATCCGGAATGCAGATGTGATGGTATGTGATCTCTGACTGAAAATATTCTAAAAGTGACTTCTGTTAATTTAGAATGGCATATGTTGCAAAATAGGCTCTAAGCAGTGGGCTAATTAACTATCCCATCCAATAAAATGCGTCCCATTTACTGCATTTCATATTGCTTTAATCAGTCAATTAAGTTTATGAATCACAATCTACACTCATGCACATTTTTAAGTAAGTTCAAACCTACTGCTATGAATTCTTTTGAAGAAAATGGTAATTAGGTGGTGGTGGGGAACATTGAGAAGTATTGAAGCATGCTTCGGATGAGACAATATTGCTTCAAATGATGTTTAGTCGATCATTAGAGCTGACATCGGTTACAGAACCATTGGAAAACCTAGGAGTACTGAACAGCCGTTTCGTCAGACTAGTTTGAGACTCTTCATAAGCACGCGCCAACCGGGGATCGAACCAAGGACCTTTCAGTTGCAAGGCGAGCTCGTAGAGCACTAAGTCATTGGGACCTAATACAATGACCCATGAATTCCAGCTTCTGCGAATTCACGCTGTCGAAATAGTAACTCCATGGCAAGATAAATCACGCAGTTCGTGAGAAAGTAGGATATGCTATTTTATGCTGGCTACTATCAAAGCCCACGCCTCTGACTCCACCTGCTTCAGTCTTGGTCACTGGGTAGTATCATCAGTCCTCACACAAAATACCAGTTGATCCTATCCTGGTACGTGAAAGATTCGTTCCAACTAACTGAATTCAGAAAGTTGATATGCGCTTTGAGTAAGGTTGGGATATTAATATGAGACTAATTTAGAGAGATTTTGAATGTGTTTTTTGAATTCAGCAGGTGAACCGAAATCTAAGTTATAAACCATTGATTAGTTTCAATTATCATTCCTTTTTTTCTTTATGCACTTATCTGATAATTTTTCACATATCACCTCATCTTTCTTCTCTATGCTAGGTTTATAATCATAACAAAGCACTGAAATATCTTATCAATGATATGAATGACTATAAAGCTGCCTTGTACTATTGTCTTACGTTTAGTCAACAATCTATACAGCATAAAATAGGTGATGTTGATGCTATTGCTTCTGCAATGGTGCATGGCTCCACGGTTAAAAGGTCACCTGCTATCATCCAGCTGGAAGGAAATTATGATAATCAATTAATGCCTTCAATGTTATTCACAAGTTTTATTGACATCTGTTTTGATAAGTAAGATTACTGATTGTTTTTGCATGTATCTTTTCTCTAAACCTGATAATTTTTCCCAGCGCAAATTGATTGGTTATACTGGATCGAAACTCTTGGTCTCTGTTAGCATGTCAGCTCCTAGTATGAACACTTTCACGACGTCTCATGATGTTATTTGGTTTATGGTACCTAGCTGTGGAATTCAGGACACACACTTTGTCCTATTTGGGATCATTCCGTATCCACAAGCCCAGTAAGTGACACCCGACTCCACCACTCATCGTTGCAAATGCCAAAGCGTTTTCTCACCAGACCACTGGGAAATTAGAAACAGTTGACGCGTACAAGATAAGACGAAATGCGTATCCTGCATTCCAGTGATAGTCACTACCGATCGGGAAACAAATGTATTCGAAAAAAGATTTGTCTATCATTCTATATATCATCATTCATATGTATAATGCCCACTAGTATGATATTATGAATAAGAATTGTGTGAATAATTGTTATGCACAGATACATCTACTCAGTCAGTTAAGCTAGGAAAGTTTACAATTTCTAATAATTCTCAAACTTTTTGATTGTACTCATCATAGAATGAAGGTTGTTTCACATATGTGTTTATCATTATCTACTGGTATATATATTTACACAATAGGGTTCTTATTTGATGACAATGCCATAAAGCAATTAAATTTTGCCATTTAAATATTGTTAGGTTATATTTTGATTGGACACAAGTCAGCAACCAGTGTAATTTGTCTAGTTGTATCTTTGATGCAGATTGTTTTCTATCAGTCGAGTTTGAAATGTGGCCACCATTCTAGGTGGCTCGCCATCACGACGAACTGTGAGTTGTTGGTATTAGATGGTTGGGGCAATCGGCAGGAAGTCTTGGACCTAGGTTTCGTGCTAGCTGGCACTCATCAGCAAGGTGTATCTGCAACCTCGAAGGAACTCATGTCCCTTCTGAGATTCGAACTGATAGAATTCAGTCTGCACCAAAGATAGGACGAGACATACATATTACACTAGTTACTGACTAGTGCCCAATCAAAAATACCCACTACAGTCCTACCGGAGGTCAACCGCGAGCCTGAATAGTCCAGTGGTATCGTCTGTGACTGCATCACTGGGTGGCACAGGTTCGAATCTCAGAAGGGGTATGAGTTCGTTCAAAGTTGCGGATACACCTGGCTAATGAGTGCCAACTAGCACGAAATCTAGGTCTATGACTTCCTGCCGATTGCCTCCAACCATCTAATACCAACAATTGTTATATTATGCATAACTGAAATCAATATCGAATTATGAAGACATTTGTCACTTTTCTTTTTTTCATTCAAAGCATTGCTTTTAATTAGACAATAGGGGATTAAAGTTGAGGAATAAAAAAAATTAGATTTATTCAAGATTATACACTCCTTGGTTTCCCAGTCAAATACAGGACTTCAGAAGTACATCTCTGTCCTTTTTCATTCTCTGCAGCCTTTTTAAGCTGACCTACGATTGCCCACAGGCTTGCATTTGCTCTTCACAAGATCTGCTCGATGTTACCCTTGGGGCTCAACATGTCACTGCTCATTCATCTGTGAATGTCATGACGAGTGTTTGACCTCACAACAAATTAGGTGAACTTTACTGTTCACATCTTTTCACTAGAACTTCAGGCAACTTTATCTTTTAGCCAGTCACTAGTGAGCATTAAATTTGCGAAGAGTTCTAAGATGACAATAAGCCACAGTGTTTGCTGGAGACATCTGAAACTATTATCATTTTACCTTTTGAAAACATATTCATAGACATGACTTTTTATCACTGATTTTGCAGCGTTTAGTCTCTAACACGAGAATCCTTTACGCAACTTAAAGCATTCGAACGACATTTTTGCGTTAGATAAAATGTGGTATCCACTGGAAATGTTGGACAGAAACTCTGTTAACGTTCACTATGCACTTCTGACCTCTTAGGTGCTCTTATCCTGATTTCCACTAGCACGATTGATTGTCATATGTTTAGCATGTGAGTGGGTTTGGGTTGAATAGCTAATGTTCACAAGGAGTTACAAATCGACTAGTGATACTGTTCGGATTGTTCGCATTCGTTCAGATGTATTCATCTTCAAAGCAACATTTGCCTTGTTTATTTCTTCTACTCAATCACATTCGTATTTGATCATTGTGGTATCCTTTGTGTATACTTTTTGAAAATGTGATAACTCTAACTGACTTACTTTCGACAAAACTGTTCACTGTTGATCTAAACATCGAATGCTTAAAGTAAAAATAGTCCTTTGCTATTTCAGAATAAATCAGAAATTGTAGTGATACTGTTGAATGTCCCTTACATGTGATGAACAGTTTTCAAACTCTTAGACTATAATAGCTTGCATAAATCTGAAAGGAGTGTATACTTGTGGTGAGAGCTGGCTGCTATCCAAATTGACAGACAGTAATTTACGTCGATGTTTACGTCCCCAATATTGGTCGTGAGAAAAATAAAAACAAAGACAGATTCAACAACCAACCACAGAAGACTTTGCGTAGGCAGATACGATTTGCAGGTAGATAATCTGGACTTCAAGAAACGGCCACAAAGAGATGAAAGATTAACGTTCAGTGAGAAACCACCAATCAAAAGACTGTGTTTGTTTGCTAACAATAATCTGTAATAATCTATAAGTATCTGTTGATTTCCTAAATAAACGATCTGTTGCCTGGCCCTTGTCTTCTGCCGTTACATACTTATTGTTGTTCCCATTATGTATTATTGAATAATGTATTATTCTGTTCGTACGATTTTATAATCTTTTCAAACATATTATTTCTCTACTCAACCAATATTATTTTTATAAGCGAGACTATTGAGTTGTAAATTTGGTTTTTGTACACCTTAAACTAGCTTGAAAGTGAATGTTAGCTCTTACATTTAGTTAGTATATACTGTACAAATACGCGTTGCATCAACCGGTGATTGATGATTGTGGACTTTGCTGTCTCCCTCTACTTGATGAGTTTTTCTCATTCAAATAGTCAGTATGTCTTAAAAACTGCATGGATTATACCAATAAACAGGTGTATGTATGTTTATATCGCTTGGGTTTATCCCTACTTTTTTTTAAATGCACTTCATTACTACTGTTGGATACATAAACAATCATCAAAACAGATTTACCTCCCTTTCGTTGTCGCCTCCTTCATATACTAGAATGAAGGGATAGTTTGTATTGAACAGTTTTATGGGATTTTGTATTACACACTTAAAGGAATACTGTAATCACTGAAAATGTCACGTCTGGTTGTTTTTGACCGATTTATGAGGCTATAATATGTTTTGAAGGTGTTTTATCGTTGTTTTTTTACACATCTGGAAAATCTGTTCCACTTGTGATTGCTATCATCTTCACATCCTGTTTTGCTCTCATTCGACTAAGATTCCACTCGGAAGAGGTAATTAAAATATAACCAACATTTTTCATTTTTTTCTACCTTTGTTGAAAAAACATTTTAAACGTCTTTATTTTATTTTTTTTCCCTTTGTTTCACACAGACTTGATGCTGATGTAAATAATTCCTGTGCTATCAAAGGTATAATTTTAAGCCTGTTGACTAATTCCAAAGTGAAATTCAACTTCACTAAGGTTAGGAATTTTTTTTCTTTTCTTCTTCTGCATTTTCTCCTTTTCGTACACACTGAATTCGTCACATGTGTTTGTACGTCAGGTTACACATGCGTTTCCTGAAGGAAAGGTTTGCTTTGATATAGAAGCCAACAAACTAAATGATTAAATGTGTTCTCTTTTCAGTTTTGTTCATCATCCACGGTTCTACAGTAATATGTGAACGTTTTTAAACAAACACGTCAAAATGATCCCAGTCATGTTATGATTTGTTAGTAAGTAAGAATTATCGATTGTGAGATGTGTTTGAACTCAGCTAACTGGAGGAAGTGTCTCATGTACGCGTCAAAGGACCACACTTATTGTGAGGGTTGACAATACTCCCTAGTTCCCCAGGCTGAAGTAGGTGGAGGGGTAGTTGAAGTCAGAGTCCACAGGCTGAAAGTCGAGAACATAATCCAATGAGCAACTTTTCGACTATTTCAAAGTTTATGCTGGGTGAAAATAACTGATCATGGAAATCAAAACCAGTTACTTAGTAGAAGCAATAATTTTTGAGACAAAATAAATTAAGAAGAATGGGTGAATGAATTGGTTAGTAAGGATACCAAGATCAATTAAATGAGCTGAAATTATAGTCATAATAAAATAGCAGTGTCAAATGACACAAGTCAATTCGTAAGTACCTAAAGTGGATTAGGGTCATATACTGTAGGTATATCGCTGATATCTATGAAAACTCTCCGTAAGTTCTTATACGGTTTCGTGGGCTCTGCTAGAGTGCCTACATTAGTGTGATGTACTTTCTAACCACTCTTTTACCGTAATGAAAGACTATGGGACTAATCAGCATTTAAACCAAACATTATTCAGTAAATATTTACTTTGTTGTTGGTTTCATACATAGATAACTGAGAGCACAGTGTGGAGATTGATTCATCTGTCCACTTTATATGAGATTTCATTATGTAATGTGAATTTTTTAAAGGATCAAGATTCTTATTGCTCGAACTCGTTCCGTTAAGCTAAACAAATCCTGCTGTATTGCTTGTTCTTTTCTTTTTGTACTGCTAAATGAAAACCACCGTTATATGTGATTCACCTCACCCCACCAATATGCTAGGCACAATCTGATTACACCTTTAGATACATCAGTGATCATAACAACCAATCACTGTGTGATGCAATCATTTGTAATAACACCAAGCTGTTTTGTGTGAGTTGAATTAGTTGTTTGATGTAACTAACAACAACCAGATTCATTTTCGGAAAAATTGACTACATTACACTCACTTAAGTATATATATATATATATATATATATATATATATATATATATATATATATATATGACAAGAATTAGTAGGTAAGTTTGACAAATGATACTAGTCAGTTGTACTGTTGATGAATAGGGGTGTCAGGTGTTTCTTTCGAACTCTCAGTAAACCTACTATGCTGCTTTCACCCTCTGAAGAAGAGGTTTAAAAAAGGTAGGCCCTAAAAGTCGCACATCGTGACTCGCCATGTCGCCTTCCGTAGGCTGCGGTATGGTCTTCATACAGACTCAGTAATGGTGAATACAATGCCATATCACACAATATCAATAAATGAACTCAGACTTGTTATTCATTCGTTGCATTCCGAGTGAAATATACGGGGTCGTGCGATGAAGTTTCACTAGTGGTGAGTCTGCTAGCCTCATAGCCGACTTCCCCTCTTTTCTGGGTTTGCTATCGTCTAGTAAACTAAGGGAGGTTCAGGAGTGTGGCTAGTCAGCATTCTACTCTTGAAACAGCGACGCAGATTAGGGCTTAATCAAATTTAAACTATAAGTTAAAATCTGTTTGCTTCGCAACAGTTATCTCGTGTGTTGTTGTAGTTGTATCTCCTCTTTCATCAAATGCCAATGTGTAATAATGGTAGTTTTCAAGCAAGTTGTTAATGAAAAATAACAATTGTCAACATTTCCATTACTTTGTAATCTTGAAAAAAGTTTTTTAACTAATTTTTCTAGGTACTATCTCGTGTGCCACCTGGTTGGAATCTTTTGGAAATAGGATTGTTTTTACAAAATGCTTTACGATGTACACTACGTCAGTGGTCAGAACTTCATCTTGAGTATGCTTTAACTAAGTACAATACTAAGCCAGCTGCTCTTGACCTTCCTAAAGCTTCTCAGTCATTAGTGATTCAAGAAAACACTGCGTGTTCAAAATGTCATCAAGTGATTAATGTTTACGTTCCATCTTATAATTTCGCTTGGCTTGTCTCAGAAAATGCAGTTGCTCACGTTACATGTTTGTCCATGTCTTTAACTGAATGATCAATTTAATATTAATGCTTTTGATTTTTGAGCTTCATATAATGATTCTTTAACTGTTGGCTTTCTTATGTTCTATTGTGCGATGTGCCTCATCTGTTGGCTTCAGTGGCCCGTAGGTTTGAATGTGACTCTTTTTATTTCAGTTTCAATAGCCCTCATTACGCTAAATGCACCTCATGGTGGTTTGGCACATGAAAATACTGGCTAATTAATAATTGTGGTAACTAAAATTGGTGCATTTTACTCTTAGTGCCCGTAATCTAATGTTGACGTTATGATATATATAAATTTTTGTCACTTCAAAATAATAATTTTTGGTGTATCTATCATTCTTATGATCACCTAGAGTAGTCATTATTTGTTTAACTATTTTAATCTGAAATAAATTTCGCAAAATGTAAATTCGTTTTCTGAAGAGACATTAAATCTTTTCCCTTATGTTAAATCAGTGACTATGCTTACAGGACTAGGTTGGCTCAGATTGAACACACTTATCGTGCTGTCATATGTTTAACTGTGCTACCGGTAGTTTTCTAACAATACTTGTTATTTGGGTATGAAGTTTATTACAACCCTCCAGTTATTTGTTTCTAAGTTGATTTGCAATTTTGTTGATTGATTGTACCGAAATGTTCGACCTCTGTTGACATGTCGACTCCTGGTGTGGATACTTCGATGATATCCAAGGATTAACTTGTAGTAGTTTGGTGGATGGCGACTAGTAATGGAATCCAGCATGCACATTTTCTCCTATATGAGACTCGTGCTCTGGATGTACCCGCATTCTCCAGTGAGTGATGGTGTTCCCATTGAGGCTCGAACCTAGTACCCGTTTTGATCATCTAATATACTGCAAGTGCGATACCAGTATGAACTCTATAGAGGACTACATATCAGTCGGCTTTTCTGATTGTAAATGTATATCGAATTTACTATTGATTCTGGACTAGGTGGTTAACAGATTGAGGATACAAAAGGTTCCGCATAAAATCACAACCGATTAATAATCCATTGAAATGTTTCAAGATATTCGTGTATATTTTATGAAATGTTGGGTAAATATGCCTATGCTTTCAAAAAGAAACTTTATTCAAAAACACTTTTTTTCATCTACTTATTGCAAACTGTCTATTCATTCTAGTATAGATATTCTTGCAAGTTCCATCCATCTAAATTAAGAACCATATACCTCGTCTTCTCAACGGGTTTTCGACTTTTTGAATTGTATCACATGGTTAACTCCTAAATGTAGCATTTAAGTGTCCCTCTCGCTCATAACAGGTGATTCCTATACACTTGGTGAGGATATCTTTTCAGAGATTTCATTCTCAAAAGCTCTACAGTCGCGTTTTATATACTTAAGTCCACATAATTATAATTATTATTTAATTCAGCACAGTAACGAGGGGAGATTAGAAGAGATAATAATTTTCAACTTGATATGAAAATTTTCTGGTGTGATGAAAGAGGTATAGAAACCTAAGTATTGATTTGAAAATAGTTGCATATTACGTAAAATAGTTTTTAAAGAACACATGTATTAACATTATTGTATACAAAACAAACTGAAATAGTGCTTTTATGACTGAAAAATGAAAAAGTATAGCTGAAATGAAAAAAATACAACTGAGGCACTGAACGAGACTAGATCCATGCTTTATGTAAAGGTCAAACTAGCTTATCTGGAGCACACAGGTCCGGCTTGATTCAAATGAAGAGGGTTTCCGCAGTACAGAGAAGTTTAGAGCACACTGTCTTTGGTAGATTTCTGCTTCTGAATGATGAGTCTATTGAGATGTTGTGACAGGTGTTGATGTAGTGTTCAGTTATTGAGCTTCTGACAAAACCAGTGCCACTTCTTTGCAGTCATACCTGGTAGTGTTCTCTAAGTTGCTTTGAAACGAAGCTTCTGGAGCGATCTATGTATACAGATTGCGACCGTACAGCTTCTGAGAATAAAACATATCCTTTCAATGGTTTACACACAATGATAAGTTTTGTTATTGATAATTTTCCTCGAAATATTACCAGTAACAAAACTTATCATTGTGTAAACCATTGAAATATAATTATACTTTATTTGATCTATTCCACAATGCTCAAACTTTTTACTGACATTAAAACATATCCTTGTTGAACCGTTTGTCTTTTTCTCTTTTGCACGTTTCATTATCGAACATAGTCTAAAGTTGCTTTTATCCTCATGTCTGTGAATCGACAAATGAATAAGTTAGAAGATGAGAGAACTGGTGCTCTTTAGCAATATTTTCTTAATCCATAATGTATTCGTTTTCAATCGTAAATAACTCGACTGCTACAAATACTATATCGAAAGTACTAAAGAAAAAAATTAAAGTCGGATAATGAATGACTTGCAGGAAGCTGACTACAACTTATGATTGTTGAGACATTTTAAATAGCTATAGCGAAACACAGTATAGTAGCTATGAGCAAGCAAATACACATAGTTTTCAATAGAAGACATTTTGATCCTACGCCTACCAGTACTACCATCTACGACGTTCACTGAGTACCTCAAAGGAATTGTCCACATATCTAATTTTTTCTATTGCTATTGAAAATATCTGAAATACCCATAATATAACAACTTGAAACTGTTATAACTGCTGTTGATTTGAAATGGTGAATTCAGAGTTTAAATTGCAGTAGGAACGCTGTCACTCGCTGGGGATTCTGAGTTCCAAATAGGACGAGATGTGCATCCTGGACTTCATTTCTAGCTACCATTAACTGAAACATCATGATGTTAATCTTCAGTGATTGTCTAATCGTCCGTACTAGAAGCGTACATGTAAACAAAGAATAAGCATTTCTCTCCAACGTAATTAATCAACATAAATACAAATAAATTCAAAAACAAATAAGAATTGTTAACATAGACCTGTGGTATTCAAGATTAATTTTTTCTAGTGGTACATGTATTTCCATTTAACCAAATCAACCACTTCTGAAAATCAACGTTTAAACAATGGTCAGTTCATATGACCAACTAAAACCAAGCGGCATCACTACAGCGATATCATGCGGCTTTTGCTAGCCTGGAAGCAGCTATTTTCATCTTGATTTGTATTATTCAGCAGCTTACAAAGTATTTTTATGAAACAATAATCAAAGTAATGCCGAAATTATGATGAAACTTTGTGACTGTGAATAATGATGATTTTTGTATTGCATGCAACATTAAAAAATAAGTATCTCTTCTAAATTTACTGAAAGTGGCCAATTGAATACTTGATAGTGGCACAACACATTGGTTATTCTTGTCATGTGGATGATGAGAATTATTATACGAATAAATTTCATCAGTTTCTCGGGATTATATCATCAAATATTAGTCAGTATAGCGCGTACATTCAATTTTTCTAAATGGATCAGTGATTAACCTAATAAGTAGATATATTCCTTTTCAATAAAATTCCTTTGTCAGTCTCTGAATTTCATCCACTCCGTAGCTTCACATTTTTCTTCGATTACCCGCAAAAATTCATATAAAGTTCTATACATCATGGAGATTCATTCACAAACACTGCTCATTTAATGTATTGAAGAAGGCAAGTTTATCCAGCATAAAGAGATGCGAATTCCAATCATTTGATTTTATACATTAAGTTTACCCTGTACGCTTGTAATCAGAGAATCTTGGTTTGGAACACAGATTTTCAAGTGAGTTTATTCCCACTTTTTCTTCTATGTTTATTGTATATTACCACAGTTTACGAATCTGTGAACAACATAGTATACATGTAAATTAGTTGAAGATGCCTTTATAAAGTATCTCTTTATTCGTTTATATCTATATTCTCATTGTTGTTGAGTTCATTCAAAATATTGTATTGCGATGAATCATTTCAGACTTTGTAAATAAGTCACTTGTTATTTATTCATCCAGTTAGCTTTTGTACCTAGTTTCTATCTTATTGAGTCCGATCATTGCTACTGTTCCTCATGTGTGTAAATATTCTCAATATGTAAACATCTAGTTTCTTTCTGTTTCTCCTTCCAGCAGCTATTGCCAGAGGTAATACATTCTATTGAGGCTTTGTCGCATTTTTTATTAAGACTGATTGTGAAAAAATGCTGGCTTAATAACAGTATTCAATAACTAAGGTGTGCAAAGGAATCAAAATGATGTTGCGAAAATTTGTGACTGGTAGTCATTACTTGCTAAATTTATGAGAACCCAAAACGGGCTGATGGTTTATGAATCCATGGTCGACAAATGTAGTTTAGCGGATTTTCTTAGTTCAACTGTGTTTACTATTCGTTAAAATACGCAGGGAAACTGGTGACCCCATCTTATCTCTGTATTCAGAAACATAAAGTGAAATAAGAGTTGTTGTAATATTGCAGTGTAGAAGGGGAGACAAATATATTAACTGCGAAATGTGAACAGCCTTCATCGTACCAAATATGTACAACAGCAGAAAAAAGTTTGACCATTCGTTGGAGGAATGAAGTCAATGTGTCGCGAATTGCCCATCAATTCAACTACATGCGAAAATGGAGACAGGAATAATAAAAGAAAATTTGGGTAATGTGGTATTTATTATTGTCCCGTGTAAAATCTATGGACACTAGTGAAGACATATTTTGTACGACGATAACTTCAATCGTGTTCTCTTTTGACTGGCACGCAACACCCAGCATTAAATTACTCTGCGTACACAGTATCACATGAATCAGCATAGATTCCATTCAATGCAAAGAGAGCTAGCTATTCTATGCAGTAATAATTAGTCATTTTCTATATGAATTCACCAATACAAATGTCAAAATAGTTGATTCATTTTGATGTGATTGCATTTTCCAAATCGAATGGTGTAATTGAGATGCTTTCATAGTTAGGACACCATCTACAAAACTTACCTCAAAGTGAAGCCAGCTTTATGAGAATTCCCAACGAATTATATGAATGTCTCTCTTGAGTTGCTTGACTGTGACTTATGATGTTTATAAGCTTCATTATCTTTGTGTTAATTTTGTATGGATATCGACTAAGTGCAAATTTATCAACAATGTGCCGCACTGATGTAAACAACTGACATGTCGTACGCTTGCGCATATTACTATTGGTTAGTTCTGCACACGTTCCAATGAATCACTCAACTTCTACTGTGTGTATTATATCATGTGCTAGATGACATATCTCTATTCAATAAACATGTTGACAAAAAACAAATTAAATAATCAATAAAGAACAAGTCACGCGGCGAAATGCTGACACACTAGTCCAAATTTTCTGGAGTCTACTTCTCTCGGCCTAACCTCTTCAAGTCTCATTTACCATAAAACATTCAAAAAGTGAAATTCAGAATTTTTCTTTGATTCCGATGGGAACTTAATAGGAATGGTGGGAGTTAGTCAGCTCTTTCATTATTATTTCGATGTCAACACCTACTTCATACATAATGAAAGTATCATCCACGTATCTTTGATACATATAGAAACTTTCAACAGTAGCTTGCAACACATTATTTCCTATACATTACAAAAAGAAACTTGCAAGTAGAGGATACAGTGGCAACCTCATTGCAACTCTGTAACTTATGAGTGTAGTGTATCAGTGAACTAAACACTAAAAATCCACTTAAAAAGTAATTCTACTGAGTAAACACGCCTATGTCATCTTAAGTTTAACTTTTTGCATCAAACTCTTGTCTTTATTAAGTATCGCTTTACCATTGTGCCATCTTATTCTGCACACACTGTCGTTCTTGCTTTAGTCAAATTCCTAAGGGCCAATACATGTATGAAGTTACTAAATTATTGTTCTCGACAAATTTGCATAAAAAGCAATAGTGAAGGGAGAAGTAACATTTAGACGTATCAATCCCTTACCGAATAATTTAAAACCACTTACTATACTAAACGATTTCAAATGAATTTGAAATTCTGTAGCTAATAAGATTATTTCGTACAGACACCAAAATCTCTGCGAACCTTTCAGCAATGGCATGATATAACTGATAACAAGATTTGGAGCAGTGGTACGCTCTATTTGTGAAATTTCGAGAGGCTATATAAACTGTGAACCTCGCCAAATTTACTAGTTCTCCAGTCCTGGAAAAAAAATGAAGCATTGGTGTGGTGTTACCAATCCTATTGCCGAAATTTCACTCGATCGCCACAGAAACTTCAAAGCACTAGAAAAAATGAGACACAAACTTAATCTTCACTGGAATTGCAGTCGTGGGACGACGCGGGCTTGTGAAAACCTTTGGGAAGCCAGTCAACCGATGTTTCTTCTTCCAATTAGAGCGAAATCAAGCATTCCGATATGCAATATTCGGACAATGAAAGGAGTTAGGAAGGTTGCCAAAGAGATGACACACGCCATAGAAGTGGTGGGAAGATGCGAGAGCAGATGGAATATATGTGGATTATCAAATTTGTCAGCTGCAGAGTCAGTTTATTCAATGCCGGTAAACATCTCTTTATATACTACTGATAAATCTTGCCAGTAACACAGGCCATAAGTATACATGGGTAGTATATAAAGTTAATATTCCATATTACTTGGTAATTATACTCTGGTTGCATTTATATTCGCTCACTAAGATGTCAAACAGTATCTCGAAAAAAACAATGAAAATGCAGACATTAATTGGTTTTTATTACATTAGGTTCACTGATGTCAAAGGTAAGTGTTGAAATGCTTTACTTATTTATTTGTTTTTTATTTATTTTTATTTTTAATTACAGCTTGATTCCACACTGTATTTTTGGTACAAGTAGGGAATTTTCAGCATGGATATCGGTAGCCCAAATTTTGCAGGCCGACCATAGATATCAGGTGTCCGTGTCGGCAGGGGATCGAACCTCGGACCATGTGCATGGTCGGCGAGAGTCCTAACCACTATGCCACCGACGCACAAACATTTCGTTCAAACATCGCTTCTCAACTATGAGCCAGTAGTGTGAACATTGGATTCTTAACCCGTAGAACACTGAAATTTCAGAAACTAGATGGTTTTATTCTATCATTCACACATTCCAAATTCCTCTGTGTTAGAATAGTTTCATATCTTTACATATCAGAATTTGTATTTGAAAATTTCTTAGCATGGAAGTGATATGTATCCACATATATTTATTTATGTGTGTGTGTGCATGTTGGTCTCTCTTTCTGTTTGCTCGGTTAGTCTGTGACCACTTCACTTGTATGAACCTGTCTCCTTTAACAATGTATATTCCATATTATATTATATATAATATGAGTGTTTGTTGACAGTCCGTTGCTTGGTGACATATATCCATATATGTTTGTTGGCATGTCTGCTATATTCGCTATGTATAATTGGGTCGACACTCCATTATAATTAGCCATTCATGTTAAGACTGTCTAATGATTTTTCCCACGCTTGTCTGAATTATTTATATATATTCGCATTCACAATTTGTGTGAACTACTTTACTTTACAACTACTTGACTTGCTTACCATTTTGGTGTGAGACCATTTATTTTCGTCTCCTTGTGTTTGGACAATAGAAGTATCATCGCAAACCTAGTGGTCTTCTGATTTCCGCCTTCTCGCGTCAGGACCATTAGTTTCTCGACCAGTCCATAACAATAATTCAGCGACGAGTACATAACAGGAAGCAATTATATCTTCTTTCTGCATTAAAATAAATTCAAGGAATTGGCTAAGCGTCTACAGAAAATTCGTCCTACAACCGGTATGACAAGAGAAGAACAACTAAGAGATTATAAAAAGTATTTTGTTACACCGAATCATCTGACGCCTATTCGAAGACAATATCACCTCCACATTATCAACGAGATTCATATATAAATCATAGCACATCATCCAAGAATAAAAATAGTACAAAAATTATGGACCCAAAACCGAGAGATTTTATAATCGATTCACGTCAAACAACGTCTAGTTTCAGTACTAGTGTACGTCCACTACAAGGAAACTACAACCAAAGTCAAATGAACATCAGTTGTATTAAAAAAAAAGAGCAAAGTTGCTGATAGAAAAACAAATCTAGAAAATTCCCTCGATCCGAAACAAAAAGAAGCGTCATCTACAAGATTTTCACATAATCATGAAATCAAGAATTCTAAAGAAAAGCATAAACATATATTTTCTGAGATAATATTTAACAACCATACTTCATTGTCACTAGAATCGTTTCAGTCATGCACAGCTTTTGTCAACGCTTAAAAATTGAATGATAATACAATGACGACCACACATTTTGTTTACTTTTGCTCACATGGATATTATGATGATGTGATATTTTGTTAGCAGAATGTAAAATAAACACTATTCTTTTTGTCCACAATGCATGACACTAACACACACTTGTTTGAAGAAATGAAAAACTATGTTAATTACTGAATGACTGACTGACATTATTTGTTCGACTAGCCAGCTACCAACTTCCTCAAATACTCTAACAAAAATGGGATTATTGTTTTGATAAATTTCATTTCAATCCCCTTACTTATTATTTTATCATCACTTCATTCTCAGCTTTCTTAAAGCATTCTGTGGTAAGAAAAATAGTTTTGGGGGATAACGATGTTTCTTTACAAAGAAGTTGTTTTCACTTACACTTGTATTTATTAACTATGCTTTAAAATGTTTGAAGTGTATCCATTCAACCTATTTCAGTCTCTGTTGATTGCTTATTAGAGTATAGACTGATTTCATTTTTGTGATACGTCAGTGAGTGAGTAGTGACAAAAACTCTCTGTAAGTTAACTTAATGTGCTAAGTATAGAACTACATATTTAAAAAAGTAAGATCTTTTTCAATACAAAAGTGATCAATTGACAGGTTTTCCACTATTGTTAACTATTTGCAAACCATCTGCTTTCACTTTGTGATAATCAGTGAATGTTTACTTCCTTTTATAACCTTTACAAGCATTGCTTATTACTGATATGATTGAAGTCTGTGTTCTTTTAACAGTAGGATGAAACACTATAAATTATAGTTAGTGTTGCCTGGGAGAGCGAAAGTCACTTCATTCCTTGTATTATTGTACATGCAGTTGTTTTGCTTAATCGAGGTAATAGTAAGGAGTATGTCTTTTCACTAATATATATCAAGTTTGTATCACCTATTTTTATATTGAAAAAAAAGTACATTACCTGTAGTTGTATTAAATAGAACAGCTTGTTTATCAACAATTAACTTCTGACGTTTGTTTCTGCCACCTGGTGAAATGTAAGGTTTTACTTGTTATTATTCAGATTGGTAATTCTAGTTTTATTTTAGTTTTTGTTAAGTATTCAACACTATTTTCAAGTTAGATCATAAGCTGACAATAGTTATCGAACCATTGAAAACCAGAGAGCAGTAAACAGCTATTTCTTTCTCCTCAACGGCACGGATCCATGACCCTACAGGGGGTGGGACCCAGAAAGTTCACGTCATGGCAGAGCCTACTGACCATTCAGCCAGTGAGACGGAATCCAGTGACCGATCTGTTAATTCTAATTACCACTAATTAGCGCCAAATAGTACTACTGCAAGCAGATGTCATAGTTCAGTATTTTTCTGCATATCTGACTTGGAAGACCAGGCTAGTCAGATGAAAACATTTTATTTTTTTTTGAAAAATGAATTATTTGTATAGTATGTCTTAGTTTAGTTTTTAAAGAATGATATATGTAGAGAAACTGTGTTCTTTAAATTCTTATTAATGAGTCAACACAAAAGTGTTGAAACACTAAGAAAACGTTGACTGGCATTGCATGCACGAGCTGTCTAGATTCCGAAATTAATATATTCAGGTTATTTGAAGATCATAAAACACAATTTTGAAAATGACTGATGATTTTGTATTGTCATGATTATGTCATGTTGAAAATATATTGTGTCGTATCTCCGTATTCCGTTTATTTGATACGTGTATAAGAATGAATTTTTGTAAGAACGTTTTGTGATATTATACAGTGAAAAATGTACATGATTAATTCAATGAAGGTCATCTACTAAACTGGAAGCTGATTATCATCTAGAATGGAGGCGCTTTTGATTGGCTACTTAGCCACTAAAGCAAGATATATGTTAATAAATCACAGTATCTGTAGATATGGCTAGGTATTAATTAAAGTCTCAATATGAATGTATCAATGGTTTGCTCTTCATACATAGTACAAACTTTAAAGTAAATATGATAAGCTATTCATGCCAATACGATGGAGAGAAAAAAGATAACTATGATAAGAATGAGTTGAATAGATTTAAACAAACATAATCGTATATGTGTAAATAACTTTATCAGTGGTCTATCTGTCTGTCTGTTTTCGACATAGAACTTTGCACAAATGTGCGGAAGTTCAAGTCGCCACACTCCGTGTAGCACGCGAAGCAAGAGAAGAAAGTAAAGAAAAGCATAATAGAGACAGTGAGCAGAGGTGTGAGACAAAGGAGTAATAAAGAAAAACAAAACAGTTTCATTGGAGATCATAAGTCACAAGGAGTGGATGCATCTGCGCCACTGAGAACGATTTTGAGCCATGTCACCAATTGTTTCCAACCATAGATTTTTACCGTCCCGAGGCCCCAGCCTGGAAGTCTACACCTTCCTACGTGGCTTAGACCAACTGTTGTGGATTTGATTGACTGGTGCCAAGTTTTTGTTTGACCGCCGCTAGCTTTTTTCCAGCCTGAGCCTATATCCGCTAACATTGCTCGTCGAGGGAGGCGATGGCATGGCATACGTAACACATGTCCTAACCATCTCAGTCTTTGTAACTTCACGATTTCGTCGATTGATTTCCCCTGTTTACCTAGAACTCGACGCCTAACCTCAATGTTGCTCACCTTATTATGCCACTTTACACGGGAAATAGAGCGCAGGCACCTATGATCAAAGACAGCTAGCCTATTCATGTCTTCCACTCTCGATGACCAGGTCTCACAACCATAAAGGAGGACGGAGCGGACTGATGAGCAGTACACCCGCCCTTTGGTCGATAGTCGAACATCTCGTCTGCGCCAGAGTCGGCGTAAACTGGCAAATGCGAAACGAGCCCCCTGTATTCGTGCTGAGATTTCGTCAGAGATCAGCCCGTTGGGGCTGATGGTACTTCCCAAATAAGTGAAGCGGTCAACGTGCTCTACCACTTCACTTCGTATTTTTAAACTAGGCGTCGATGTAGTCCAGTCCTGTAACATCATCTTGCATTTGGTGGGAGCGAATCGCACTTTATCAGTGGAAAAAAATAATAAATGAACTCCTGTATGCACTTGAAAGTTATGAATTTACTTTACCTGTTGGTTATTGTGTTACAAACACAAAATTTTTAAAGTCTTGGGACAGATTCTTCATTCGATAATTACTGTGTAAATTATGGTATTACTAATGTATTATTGTAAATACAGGCGACGATATTTGACAATCATAATTTTTAAGAAATCATTTACTGCCGTGGGCAAGAAACTGAGACAGTAATTCTATCGCCTACATTAATATTACTCGAACGGAGTGTTGAAATCAAATGAAGTGCACTCGATCGATATTCACTCTACTATTTTTTTCATTTGGTAATGGTAAGAGCAATATCTGTCACGACTTCTGCTCATTAATTCATAAATGGTCCCAAATAACTACCATTATCTCACAATAATGTTGTTCAGCTTGATAATAAATTCGTTGAAAAGAGTTGCTTCTCTGAATCACTTGTTTTGATTTTCTATATAGCTCATTATCTCGTATTTATACCATGGAAACACAATTTCATGAAACATTTATCTAAATAGTCATACTCGTTTCAATATGTTCATACCAATTTAATATTTCTTCTGATTTCTTAGTAAGACTTGATATCATAATAGATAATGTCCATGTTTGTAAAAATAGCTTGTTCCTGTCCAAGAAATATTATTATTATTATGATTATTACTATTTAGAGTTAGTAAGAGCCTGGTTCTGAGCTCTAACACGGCGTTATAAAGCCTCAACCTCGCCTAGTTTTCTAGCTCGCTATTTTTCTAGTTGGCCCCAAGCCCTGGAAAAGAAGGAGGGTTGAGCGTGGGGCTAGCGACCCTACCCCACAAAACCAATCAAACTGATACAGAAACTTAAACGCACAATAGAAATATTAAAAATACTAAACAAAATAAAAAGCAGTCTTATTCTTCTCAGTATTCGGAAAGGCAAAATAACACAGCGGTCTGGTGAAAATCCTCAGGGAGCCAGTCATCTGATGTGTCTTCTGTCTATGACAGCAAGAATAGGAATGGAGACATGAAATGTTCGTACAATGCACGAGGCTGGGAAGGCTGCCCAGGTAGCCAACGAAATGAGAAGATATGGTTTAGAAGTACTGGGAATGTGCGAGAGCAGATGGAATATATGTGGATTATCGAAATTGTCAACCAGAGAGTCAGTCACTCAGACGACAACCACAAGCACACTGAGGCAGTGAGTAGATATCATGATGTCACCAGTGGTTGCCGAAGCCAAATTGCAGTGGGAACCAACTTCATCCAGGATAATGACAACAAGACTCAACTCAAAAGGAAGGAAAGTAAACATTATCCAATGCTACACACAGTGCTACAAACAATGCGGAACAAGAGAAGAAGGGAGACTTTTATAGACAACTGCAAACAGTAATGAACAACATCCTGAACGGCAACATCAAAATCCTTATGGGCAGTATGAATGCCAGTCGAACTGGGAGCAGACAATATAGGAGGAGAAGTCAGCATACATCGAGAGGATCTCGAGGAAATAAATGAGGACAGAGAATGATTCTTCTACTTCTGGGCCTTCAGTGATCGGAGGAGTGCATCGGCCAGGGATCGAACCCCGGATCATGTGCATGGCCGGCGAGCGTCCTAACCCCTGTGCCACCGATGCCAACACCAATACTCCAACGAAAACAGAAGACTTGAATGGAGCCACTCTACTAAAGGCCGGGGAGGCCGCAGCGACAGACGGAATTCCTCGGAAACCACTTAAATCCGATCCGGACACCGCGGCAGATATGCTCACGCCACTATTGCAAAAAGTGTGGAAGGAAGGGGAGGTACTTATTGATTGGGAGAAAGGCTACCTTGTCAAATAAACCGAAAAGGAGCGACTTAGGCCTCTGTAGGAACTGGCGCGGAATTGTGCGCAAAGCAAAATATAAACTCGTATCATCCTGGAGAAACTGAGAGATGCATTGGATTCAGAAATCCACTCGGAACAAGCTGAATTCAGGAATAGCAAAGCATGTGCGGATCAAATCGTAACTCTACACAACATCATCGAATAGAGCGAAGAACGGCAGTCGAATCTCGAACTCAACTTCACCGACTTCGAAAAGGCCTTCGACAGTGTTGACCACGAAGTGATTAGGAAACTACTTCAAAACTACAGAGTGTACCAGACCTTTATCGACCTCACTCAACAGCTATATAATGGTGCCACGTGTCAAGTGATTCACAACAAAAAAACTCAGTGAAGACAGGAGTATGACAAGGCTGTCTGCTTATTATCATCGGTGATATTCGAGAAGTTATAGACGAAAACAAATAGGTCGGTAGAAGAAGCAGCAAATACAGGACCTCAAGTGGGCATAGAGAAGACGAAGGTGATGAAAGTAACCAAGCAAATACAACAACCAGCAGCAATCACCATCAACAGAAGAAATTTGGAAGAGGTAACTTCCTTCACCCATCTAGGAAGCACCGTTTCAACTGCATGCAGAATGGATGACAATATCATAACCGGAATTGGAAAGGCAAGGCAGACCTTTACAACTCTTAAATCCGTGTGGAAATTTTGCCACAATTCGTAAAAAGAAAAAAATTCGGATTTTTGACTACAATGTTAAGTCAATTGGCTCGTCACAAAAAAAATTTCCAGCAGTTAGCAGGGTTTTACCAATAACTACCTTCGCTGTATATTGAAAGCATTGCCATGATATTTGCTAACAAATAGTGAAATAGCAGAAAAAAGAGAAAACATATTTAATTTAATACCAAAGAGTCACGTTATCAAAGAGTCAATAATCAAATCAATTTTAATGTGTTTTTACATCGCATTCTCTAATTGATTTGTGTGCGTAGTCTTACTTAATTTAGTTCATCATACAAATAGAACACTTAATTCAGAAAAGAATGCTAAATGTTAGTGTTATTCGTAAACGCTGTAGGTGATATTTTGTTTACAGGGAAATCTATAACCATTAGAATTCTTCAGTAACCAAACCAAAAAATATTTTTATCTTTAGAGGATTGGAAGTATTGCTCAGTGTAATTAAATTGTTTATCATAAGAAAATTTGTTGGTGATTAAAATCCGATAAACTGACAGATGACGTACATTAATATAGAATCAAATGACACTAATTAGCAGTTTATGAAATTTAAATATGAGTGATGTGCGTTGGTGGTTCACTGGTAGAATACTCGCCATCCATGAAAACAGCCCGGATTCGACTCACCGCCGACACAATCCCAAAGCCTGCATAGTTTACTAGTCAATATATATATATATATATATATATATATATATATATATATATTATTGCTCCCTTGGGTTCCTAGTGGAACATAGGGCCTCAACTGCACGTCTCCATTTTCTTCTGTCTTCTGCTGTACTTTTCGCCTTCATCCATGTTAGTCGATATTCTTTCAACTCCTCTTCACACGATCTCCTCCATGTCACCCTTGCACTGACGTCCTACACGCCGCTTCCCTTTCGGGTTCCACTCAAGCAATGGCCTGACGCGCGCGCGATGTCACCCAGCGGTCTCCTCAGCGAGTGTCCGATCCATCTCCACTTTCTCCTGCATATTTGTTGGGCGATTGGTTCTTGCTTTGTTTGTTCCCATAATTCCTTGTTGGTGATTCTTTCCGGCCATCTGATCTTCAGTATAGAGCCAGCGAAGACAGTTGTTAATAAAGGTCTGCAACAGGCTGTTGGAAATATTCTTTGTGACCCGCCAAGTTTCTGATCCGTATAGAAGAACTGACTTCACGTTTGTATTGAAAATCCAAATTTTATTTTTGATGCTGAATGCTGTTGACCTCCACACAGATTTGAGAGTAATGAAAGCTTGTCTTGCTTTTCCGATTCTGGCTTTGATGTCCTCGTCAGTTCCGCCTGTAGTTGAGACGATGCTTCCCAGGTAGGTGAAGGAGGTTGTTTCTTTCAGGTTCTTCCCATTTATGCTTATTGTGGTCTGTTGTTGCTGTTGATGTTGGCAAGGAATCTTCATTTTTTTTTTACTTTTTTTTCATTTTTTTTTTTTCTTTGGAAAGGAACCCCATTTTTTCTTTTCTTCCCTGTTTTTTCATAAAGGAATTGTTCTCCCCCCTAGTCATTCCTGGTTTGATGTAATGTGGAGGATATGGGGCCCGTAGGAAGTTTCAAACCGGGGAGCTTTAAGGAGAGTGGCCTTTATGATGGGTTAAATTTTTTCTCCTTTCATACTTTTTAAAAAATTTATTAAATTTATTGAATAAATTATATAAAAAAATTTTATAATTTGTTTTAAACATTTTTGTGTTGTCTTTAATTTTTTTTATGTTTTTTTGTGTCGTTTTCTTTTTTTTTTTGTTGTGTTTTTTTTTTTTTTTTTGGGGACACCAAAAGTCTATTTTTTTATTTTTTGGACAACCCAAAAGTCACAAAAAATACTTTTTTTTGCTTCCGCTTAATTATAACACAACAAATTTATTTAAAAAAAAAACGCTCGATTTGACATCCTCGTCCGCTCCTCCTGTAGTTGAGACAATGCTCCCTAGATAAGTGAATGAAGTAGCCTCTTTCAAATCCCTCCCGTTGATGGTGATTGACGTTGGATGTTGTTGCTGTTGTTGTTGGTTGGTTATTTTCATAACCTCCGTCTTGTCTATGTTCACCTGGAGTCCTGTCTTCGCCGGCTGCTTCTTCGACCAGTTTGTCGGTTTTCGCTTGCAAGTCTTCGATTGTGTGTGACATCAAACATAAATCATCCACGCGCGAAATCCAGGTCTTCTGGGTTCTTCACGTCTGTCTATCCAGGATATTCCTGTCTTCTCGTTTCCCACTGTCTGACGCATAATCCAATGAGTCCACCATAATTAGGAATATCATTGGTGATAATAAGCACCCTTGTCTGACTCCTGTGTTTACTCCAAACGCCTCGTTGAGTTTTCCGTTGTGGATCACTTGACATGCGCCGTTATCGTACAGCTGTTGAATAAGGTTGATGAATATTTGGGGTACGCCATAGTACTCGAGTAATTTCCAAATTACTTATATATATATATATATATAATTACCATACGGTTGTTGGAGTCTGTTATCAGAAGTAACTCGCATTAGGCAATCCTGTGTAAAACATGCGACGTTACTAATACTACTTTAAGTCTCAATTTCGAGAAAGCCCTATCCTTTACGTATTGAATTACTAAATTTATCTATTACTTGCATCATTAAATTCAAATGTATTCTGTGGGCTTGTGTCAGCTGCTCATGTTTATTCCTCCATAAAGGGCTGGCCTTTTTTAATTTGAAACACGATCTTCAACTGACAATTTTTCAAGAGACTAACCATAAGCCAGACAAAAATTTATCAGCGGTTTATGCATTATACCCGGAAGTCCTGCAATATCAAGAATAAGTATGGGAAACATTTAATTGGCATGTAATCATTTGCGATATATTGGTCTACCAAAAGTATGACACTGGAAACTTGGAGAAAATAGAAATGTATCCTACTAGTTTAGCAATTCGAATGTCGCCACAAATACATAAACTTCATCTGCCATTTGCTAACTTGTGGCCTTATTCGCTTATCAACCAAAGAACGTGTGCTTATGAGACAATGCCATTGAAACTGTAAGACACACAACAACTATTCGTTTCATGTTAGACTGTATACAGTCGGGAATACTGAGGTTAGGCGAGAAAGGAAATCCAATCAACGAGTTAGCTAGAGCGTGTGTTAGTCCATATTTATCACACACTGAACAAGTTTGTTTCCTTTCTTACCTTCCGAGCCTCTAATTTTCAGTAGCAGTTATGTTATTATATGGAGTAGGGCTGTTAGTCTCATGTCTGAGTATCTTTCGCCCGCTTACCATCGGCTAGTAAACTAGATTAGGCTTACCATTGTCTTGTCCGGGAGTCGAACCCTGACGATTTACGTGCCTTGCAAAACTGAACCTTTGACGCCGTGTGAATCTGCTTTTAGTGCAATAAATGTCAGACAGTTTCGTTCTTACTTATTAGATAAGACAGCTTTTTGAAAGCGGTGAAAGACGTTCTATGTGATTTAATACGGAACTAATAGGTAATTAACAAAAAAGGATGATGGAAACAAAGGGATGGAGAATAAGGTATAAAACTAGAAAGCCTCTGGGAATCACCGTTCCATTGAATAAGTTATTTTCACATCTGAATTAGTTTAGAATCCGATTCGTCATTTGCATATTACACAGGTTGAAATGAAAGTTTACCCGTTTTGTTTTCACAAACTAAGATTATTCAGATCAAAGTATGTGTGATCTGCTTAATAGTATAAATGTCAACGAAGAAAGCAAGCGAAAAAGCAAGAAGACATATACTGATCATGTCGACTAGTAGTGAACGCTACATTAGTTTATTGTCTGTGTACTTTTTCCAGTATGTGTCATATTTTATGATCAATGAATTTATTTGATATATATATGTCAGCATATCTATCCTATTTTTGGAGCTGAAAACTTATTCGTTACCGACTGATTTAATCAAAAGTTGGTTTTGTCAAGGCAGTGATGATTCATATAGAACATGGTATTTTTAGAATATAAATCAGTGATAGTGATTTGTCAATACGATGACAAGATTGTGAAAGTAGTCATAATAATATTAATAATAACAAGGATTAAAAAAGATGTAGCGATTTTTGATAACAAGAATAATAAAAAGTGGCGTGATTATACAAATGTTCAGATAAAGACAAAGCTGTTTATTTACTTCTCTTACAATCTGATTGTAGATATTTTTGGTTTTATATATTATGTCTATCTAAATATTTGTTTGTATAACCATGACATTTTTCATTATTCTTCTCATCACAAATCGATCCATTTCTCATCTTTATTATTAATAGAATCGTTAGTAGTATTATTATGACTATTTGCACAAATTGTAGGCACAACCATATCATCCTATTGATAAATCGCCATAATTGCCTTAAATTTGTAAAGTTATGTATTTTAGAGTAAGATCTGATAAGAGCTAATTGATAACAATATTATTCGTGTACATATGTTGTTCTAAATTCTACTGTATTTTTAGACTATTAACTATGATATACATTGCTTTCGACTAAATATTGTCTTTACGAGTGGATCACAGATTGATATCAGTCAGGGAACCATTGAAAACCAGGGAGTATTGGACAGCTGTTTCATCCTAGTTTGAGAATCATCGTCAGTACGCACCCACTGAAGTTCGAACCCCAGAGCCTAAAATATTGGCTACTAGTGCTCCGCAAAGACAGATGTAGGACAAGATTATCTGATATCACCATTGCCCTTCCTAATTGTAGGAGAATGGATCATGCAGTTAAACGAGGGAAGTGAGACGATGGGTGTACGTTGAACCAACAAAAAGATCCTGGAAGATACGGTTTTGGGGGATGATTTGTCTCCCGTGGCACATGCACTCTAAGATTTACAGGCGGAAACCAACAAGTTGACAGCAGATGCAACAAAGGGAGAACTTCAGGTGTACATAGAGAAGACAGAGGTGATGAAGATACTTAGCCAACAACCATCACTGGGAGAAATCTTATATCGTCTCTTCCACTTACGTCGAGAGTATCGTCTCGACCATAGATGGCGATGTCAAAAGCACGATGAGGAAAGTACAAATGACCTTTGTTACTCTGAAATCAGTGTGGGAATCTGTTATGCTAAGCAGCAAGGTCCGCATTTTCAACACCAAAGAAGAGTCAGTGCTTCTATTAATATAAGAATAGAACTTGGTTGAAGCATTTAAGTGACACCCCCTACAAAGCAGGCCTTCCAGTGGAACTAAAATGGGAGCCGACCGGATGGACGTCTGATTGTGACATAGAGATTATGCGAAGAGAAAATGAAAGCTGATGTGCAGTCATGGAGCCGACTGAAATTGGTGGTACAGAACCGAGTGCAATAGAAGTGTGCCGCTGAAATCCTGCGTCCCACTCAGCAAGAAAAAAACAAATAATATCAGCGAAAACCACAGGTATACACCAACTTCAGTCAACTTTGGTGTCCGCAGTCTGGACGTTGCGGATGGAGATTACAGTTTTCCGGTGAGTGAAGTTTTCCCTACACCTGGGAAACCTCACATCTCCAAGTTGTCCAAACATCGCTGTCACCGATGAATTGTTATCATCACTAGTAAGTAATTCCGGGGTTTGACATCACCTGTTTAGACAGACTAGAGATCATCTTTCAACCCTTGATGTTACCATATTACGACATATCCGACGAATGGCTTTCTAGTCGTTCGCAGTCTGCCAGCTTTTCGACTGGATGGAATGAGCCTATGACGTAGCCTTGTTGTTTCAGGTGGTGTACCAAGACGCCACGGTTACCATACAAGGAATAATGGGACTCAGTGGCTCGAGATGTTAGCAATTAGAACGCAGAAACGAAACCAACGGCGAGAATTTTACAATTTTTCTCTTTTAGAAAGTAACACAATATAATAAAAACTCTTGATAAACATACAATTTTGTCTTCATGATTTACAATATTCCTCTTTTGCTCATGCTGTTGTTTTGTTATCTGGTGTGACTTATGTCTTGTGCCAAACATTGTATCTACTTTTTATTTAAAATGACAAGTAACTTCTACATTCTAACCAAGCATACCAGAAGTCAACCACGATAAATTCAAAATAATAGCAATATCCTCTTTTTATCTAAGCATACTTCTGAAATATACCCTAGCTCTTCCAATTCAATGAAGAAAACCAGAAAGATATTATTTTTTACAAGTAAAAAATCCATTTCCAGCACATTAGTAGACATTTAAGTGAACCATCATAGAAGAATACTTACTGCAGAAAGGGTATACATAAATATCGAACAAAAACTATCAAATTTTATGTTTATTTGTGTTTTCTTCATAATCCATAACTTACTACCGGACACACAGCCATATATATATATATATATACCCTTCTGTTCGTCTTAACTGTAAGAAGGATTATGTTTACAGTGTATTGCTGCACCCATATAAGTATGAAAATTGGGCACTGTGGTATAGTATAACTCCATTATGGATAAGATTTTATTTTGATAAATCAGTGTTGTACAGTAAAATTAACTGTATTAATATTACTGTACAACACTGTGTGATTTATCAAAATAAAATCTTATCCATAATGGAGTTATTGCACTCATACATTGCATGAAAATATGCGTTGAATTTCTTTTTGAAAATCTATGAAATAAGTAAACAAAATGAGATTTCAATTTTTTATAGTAACAAAAGGAAGGAACAAAAAATATGAAACTGAATGAATGTTAGAAAAAGACACTTCTATGAAGTAACAAAATCATTTTTTGTTGATGTGCAGATTGTCAAAAAAAGGCGAGAGAAATCAACGCACGGGTTGTCTAGATGAATCCAAGTAATACACGGAAAAACACGCCAAGATATGTAGAGAAGAATAAAGAATAACTGTTTATCGAGATACAAGTTCAAGGTTGAGTAGACGGTTGTCCAGGTAGATATTGTCCTTGGCATTCATTACCACCAGTGGTACCACTACCCATATTGTGGGGCAACAGAGGTACAGGAGTGTAGGCTGGATTTGGAGGCATTGGCATCGGAGCGTAACCACCATAGTAAGAATACATTGGTGGGTAGGGAGCCATACCTAAAACATAGAAAAAAACAATCTACAGTAGCAGTTTGCTGAGACACTACAAATTTCTCATCTTCATTCACTTGTCCCGTATTTTAGTTCCTAAAAAAGGTGACATTTTCTGTCTGGTAATCTAAAAATTACTGACTCAAGGACTCAGTTTTCAACCGGTGGGTAACGGGATTGATTCTTCCGTCCATCTATTTCAGCATAGGACACTGGGTGCTATCATCAGCCCTAATACTACAAGTGTGGCTGTAATTCTGGTGTATGAAAAATCTGTTCTCGGTAATTGAGCTCAGACAAAAACTATGCAAGTGCTTTGGATATTCACAGGAAACGAGACATGTGAAAACTCACCAACCTTATTCGTGATCTACTTTCGCCTCATATAACTAAGAAATTCTCATGCTTAGCGGCAATAACAGAAACATATCTAAAAGAAACGAAATACCATAGTTCATCATAAAACATAGATATTATTGAGACTAATAACGATTAGGCTAAGCCTAATGTTGTTGAAATCTCTCTTTTTTCACCTTAGTGTACAATATTACTTCTTGAAGTTGCTATGAAAATGCTGAAGTCAGCACTAGATACTTCTACCCATCCTTCTTCGTCGGCTGTTCAATGGTGGAATGCTCGCCACCCCTACATGTGGTCCAGCCAAAGCGCTCTTACATTTCGCCTAGTAAGGCTGGGCATGAGGCCAGTAGCTCCATCCCGTAAAAAACAACACTATCGCTATTGTAAAATTTAAAAACCGGGAGCTCCATATTCCACTCAGAACGCAAGGAAAGACAAAACACCTGTCCCGGACGTCTGGAAAGTTTCACTACCCCTACAACAAAAGGTAATGAAGAAAGAGAGCTACAGAGACCAAGGTCCGAAGTTGTGTAGTTACAAGTGATATGATTATGAACAGTAAATTTCTGTTGAAACGCCATCCGGGAAATGATACTGTTTCATGTATGGTATATGCAACAAACAAATTAAAATGGAATAACATACTGCTACAGTGCCCAAGTTTTACACCGTTACTAGTATGACAAAAAGGTCATATTATTGTCTCGTGAATTGAATTGCGCAATTAAAAGTGACAGAAGTATGTCTTACCATATGGTGCTGGTGGACCCATCATAGGATCTAAAAAACATTGCGAAAAAAATATAGATTTCTTTCAATTACAACGACACACACAAAATTAACAAATAAGTGAATAACCAAACTAGTTTGATGAAACACACTCATTCATATAAAGTATAATTATATTTCAGTAGTTTACACACAATGATAAGTTTTGTTATTGGTAATATTTCATTCATGCCATTGATTATTTTGGTGATCTGATAGCTGGCTTTTCCCCGTGTGGCTTCCTCTTTGTTGTCGGACAGAACTGATTTTCTCAGTGTCTGTTGACCGCAGATTTATGATTCTTTTAAAATTGTGCATTTTTCAATCGAATCCATAGCTGCCTGCACGGATAGAGATGGAAGAATGGATATTATAGATTTTGGCAGCCGGTTTATGCTCATGGATGAGAAGATGAACACGATGTCCACTTTGACCAGTGTAATGTTTCTCGGTTACTGGAACATAATCTTGTAGATAATGTCGATTTTGTCCTTCTTACCGTTGCGTTATTTTGCTTGAAATAGTATAGATCAAAGTGATTTTGTTGATTTATGAGTGACATCTATTCTAAGGAGTTTTAATACTCTTGCAATGAAGATGCCAGCACTGAATATGTCGACAACAATGAAAAGGTTCGCAAATTAACCACCCAACAAATCATTCAATTGAACTTATAAATATTCCCCATCATTTCTATACATACAAATCCAAAACTGTCATCATAAACATTCATGTAGAGTGAATATATCAGCTAGAGCGCTTAGTAAAGCGTGTGACTACCATCATTTCGAAAATGTTTGCAAACCCAAGTTTACAAAGTACAGCATGAATGTTTCTACGACATCTCACAATATTACCTTTTGCTTCATTGAAAATACTTGTTGGTGAAACAGCACACGCGCAAACTACGTATAGATTATGAAATACAAGTGTGAACTGGAAAAGAGAAATATAAACCTCATGCTACAGGTCAAGCATATTTTGAACGTAATGAAGGGAAGATGAAACAGAAAGTCAGTTATCAGATAATTTACCAGCAAGTAAGCAGTGTTGACATAACAGAACTAAAAGAAATGATCATCTGACACCAATAATCACACAATTACACACTAATTCATGAAGCATATCGTTTTAAAAGTCATACGGAAAACAACTTACATCCTTGAGGTGCCCATGCCTGTCCAGGCATATGATACTGTGCATTGACCATACCACCTACAGGTGTTGGCATTGGAACTGGTTGTGAGGGGGCTGGGTTAACATGATTATTATAACTCGGTTCAGGTCGGGCAGGAGGCACTGGATAGAAATTATCAAAATAAAACCAAAACCGTCAATTAGTTTAAGAGAAAGGGTAGTTGCATAGCTTTAGAGAGAATCGTCGCTGCACTGGGCAGACAACTGATTACTGTGAAGTTGGAAAGCACAAAGCGACTAAAAGCGTCCGGTGCTGAGACCAAGGTGATTTAAGCACTGGATGACCATATCGGTCGTGGGCCGTGGTCATCAGATGTATGCTACAATCTGTTCACAGTAAAGAGCCGAATCTAGACAGAGACAAAGAGCTGAATCACTTCATACCACGTCAATGCTCTATAGCTACTTGGAGGACTCGTACACGTCGAATCAAATTTCTTAGTAAATTACATAAACCGTGATACAATTTACAAAAAAGATCAATCACTGACGTGATTAATACATAAAAAACAAAAGAAAAGCAAGATTAACTTTGAATTTACCGCACGGTTTTGGCAATGGCTGATGATCGGAAACGCGAACTCGGCTTAAATTAGCTGTAATATCAGACATTAATTCGTTCTTTTCTGTAGTACGAGCAGCACAAAAATCTTCAATCTTCACATGTAGAAGTAAAAGAACGTATAGGGTTATGAAGGCAACAGGTTAATTTTTAATTTAATTAGTCATAAAAATTAATTGGTTTGCAAAATTAATGAATGAATTTCAAAGAAATAGTTATTACTCACCACTGGCATGTCTCATCAACATATAATTTTACCGATCTGGTTTCATATTCTGACGTGATTAAAATCTAAGATTTCGGCTCCTACGGCCAGAACGTTTCACAAGCGAAGTAACTGCGTAACTTAACTATCACAAGCAATCATTCACAAACACTGATTGCGTTAGGGGTTGACGAAGCCAGCTTGGTAGCTGAAATTCGGGTGTGTTTGCTGAGTTTCAACTTCACCCCCCTCCGCACATACACATACTGTGATAAAAAAAATCAAGTGCATAAATGGAAGAGTTATACCCCTACAGGAGAGATTGCTACGTATTTTCGAAGTATACAGATGCGAAACATAATAATGGGCTCAGACTGCGCTCTCCATAGCTTATATAATCGTGATTACAACACCTGCACGAAATTGCAGAAAATTAACAATGCTAAGAACAGTTAAAACGAAATCCTAATGATATTTTACATTCATGAACCATATCACCGTCCACAGAATGGTAGTAGCCTTGATGAACGAATTGTCCAAACAGGAGCTGAAAACAGTAATCATTATTAGTCATCAATTCATTTTTCACAAGACACACAGGTGAACCGGTCACTTCGATGAGAAGTCTATATTATCCAGTGATAATTTTATTATACGTTGCAAGATAAATCGCAAGTCAACACGAGATGGTGAAATTAAACAGTGGCAATCGTCTTCAGTATGCATGACCCTGAAAATCATTTAGGCTAATGTAATCATAACCGGAAGGATGACAATGGAAAGTCAATCACCAAAGAGGTGAAGCAAATGAAACACTGGGCTGAACACTTCAAAAGACTTCTAAACCGAACGCCACCTACAACGCGCCCAATAATACCAACAACGGAAGCAGAACTACCAGTCAACATCAACCCCACCCCCGATGAGAACAGAAGTCCTGAAGGCAATCAAGATGCTAAAAGCTGGGAAAGCAACAGCACCAGGCGGAATCCCCACAGAAGCATTGAAAATGGACCCAGAGACAACAGCGGACTTGATGACACCACTACTGGAGAAGATGTGGAAAGAGGGCAAGGTACCTGAGGATTGGAAGAAAGGATACTTATTCAAACCACCGAAGGAAGGAGACTTAAGTCAATGCAGGAACTGGCGCGGAATTATGCTCCTGTCTATCCCAAGCAAATCACTAAGCCGCATGCTGGAGAAAATTTAAAAAAACCTAGACGAAAAACTTCGACCGGAACAGGCTGGATTCAGGAGGAACAAGTCATGTATTGATCAAATCGCCACTCTACGAATCATCATTGAACAAAGCTTGGAATGGCAGTCACCTCTCTATCTCAACTTCATCAACTTTGAAAAGGCCTTCGACAGCGTCGATCGAGAGGTCATTTGGCAACTACTTCGCTACTACGGGGTCCCATCGACAATTATACATCTCATCCAACAGTTATACGACAATGCTGCACGCCAAGTAATCCACAACGGGAAACTTACGGAAGCCTTCGAAGTGAGGACGGGAGTGAGGCAAGGCTGTCTATTACCGCCAATGATCTTACTGATTGCAGTAGACTGGATAATGCGAAAGACAACGGGCAATGAGGAAACAGGCATAAAATGGACTCACACAAAAAGAACTTAGTGGATCTGGACTTCGCCGATGATATAAGTCTGATTTCCCACAAACCGGAAGATATGCAAGTGAAAAGCAACAAGTTGGCAGAAGAAGCATCAAAGATAGGACTTCGGGTGAACATAGATAAAACAGAGGTGATGAAGACTCCTGGCCAACAGCAACAACAACAGACAACAATCAGCATAAATGGAAGGAGTCTGAAAGAAGCAACTTCCTTTACCTACTTGGGAAGCATCGTTTCAACTTCAGACGGAGCTAACGAGGATAGCAAAACGAGGATCGGGAAAGCAAGACAAGCTTTCATTTCTCTCAAGTCCGTGTGGAGGTCAACAGCACTCAGTATGAAAAATAAGATCCGGATTTTCAACATTTACTAGCAACAAGTGTAATGTGAAGTCAGAGCTACTTTATAAATCAGAGACTTGGCGCGTCATGAAGAGCAGTTCGAACAAACTACAGACCTTCATCAACACCTTTCTACGCTAAATACTCAAGATCAGATGACCAGAAAAGATCAGCGACAGTGATAGATCTCTGGGAGCAAACGAACCAGGAACCAATTGTGCAACATATACGCAGGAAGAAATGGAGGTGGAAACCATCAAGTGACATCACAAGACAAGCCCTCGAGTGGAACCCGAATGGGAAGCGGCGAGTTAGTTGGTAGTCAATGCGAGGTTGACATGGAGGAGGTCAAGCAAAGAGGAGATGAAAACAGACGTGGAGCCAGGTGAAAACTTTAGCAGAGAACCAAACGCAATGGAGACATGCAGCTGAAGCCCCATGTTCCTCTAGGAATTAAAGAAAATAATAATAACCGGAAGGTCTTGGGTTAGAACCCCTGTGAGTGTGTACTGCCGATGATTCACAAACTAGGATAAAACAGCTGTCCATTAATTATAAAAACAATAACACTAATATTAATGGCTTTACTGCAAACAACATTTCTGGAACAGTATAAAAAGATAGAGTATAACGATGAACGTTAGTGGTAATCCAAGATTTGAGCAGGGGTATCACGTATTATATAACCCAGTGGTTGATAAAATGTTTACCATGAAAATAGTAAGTGGAAGTTGTGACCTCTGTTCCAAATTACTAAGCATCACTATCTAATATTTTTTACAAAGACATCAGCAACTTACGATTGCTTACCTTGGATTGTGTATTTAAACATATTTCAGTGAGTTCAGCATAAAATTTCATAGCATCACGAACTGCTTCTTGAAGCGCTGAATATTCATCAGCGGCAAGATTAAGCATCGTCAGAAGACCTTTATTCTTTGAAGTACTACTGTCTGATCCACCATAAAACATATCTGCTTTCACTTGCAATTGACTCAGTAGATTGTCTTGTTTATTTAAATTTTCTCGAACAGATTCACGAACAGATGCCATTTTCTCGTTAAGCACATCGGAAGGCATATCCAAATCGATTATCTCACCATGTTCACGATAGTGAGTTAGAAGCTTTTTGGCTGTAAAGCATTTAAAAAAGAGCAAATGTGGAGAGAGAAATTGTATGCAGCTGTTAGTGTACCACATATAGTACGAAAAAACTCGGAAAAGGAATGTCTCTTCGATCACTCACGTGTTTTCTTCTTAAGAAATACATAGAAGTTTTTTGAAAAAAGCGAAATAATATACCAAAAGTGGATTAAGTTCTCTTACAACAGGTGTGTGGAATATGATAAATTGTTTGAAAAAGCAAAGCTGAGAACAGTTTTGGTTTAACTAACAGGTCAAAAAGAAAGTTGTGACATCAAGGTACAGTACAGACTACAGTGGATAAAACACATGATTCCGTAACGCACAATTCAGTACTTAATTAAGCAATCAACCTAGATATTGTTTTCCATTTGGTCTATTGTGCGTCAACAGTTCAATGGTATAATGCTTGCCACGTGATTCGGATTCGATTCCCGCCAACGCAGTCATAAACCTTACCTGGAAAATATGGAAGGTTGGGTGTGAGCTTAGCAAATGCATCTTGTAAAAACAACAACGCTACTGAAACTTGAAAGTCGTATGCTCCCACTAGGAATGCAAAGGAATGAAAACTGATACGGCATAAACAATAGATAGGATTAATTTCATAAATAAGATAATAATACTGTTGTGATGAAAAATAACTGGTTTCATAAATTTAAAATACGAATTGTTATATGAACCTACCAAAATCAGGTGGAAAATCGATTACTTTTAAACGTTCCATTATTTCACTTCTTTCGGTTTTAACTACTTCTAGTTTATCACATAACTGGTTTAACTCCGATCGTAACGCCTCATTATTACCACTAGCATTTGTTTCTGAGGAGTTAACCTCTGAGCGAACTGCAGCTATAAGCGCATCTTCTGGTTTGCTAAGTAATTCCAGATGATATTTATGCTTTTCAAATCGTTCTATGAGAGATGCATCAGTTTTTGTAGTCTAAAACAGAAGGAGAAAAAGACAGAACAAAAAAATGAATACAAAGGCTTCAACGGACCTTATAACCATTTACTTATATAGATTTGAAAGAATAATCTCAGAGGTAGATATATACACTGCCATGATACGCAGATTTTCCGTGTAACGTGGCTTTACTTATTCCAATGGTACAATAATAGGAACTACAACATTCCTCACACAAGAGAATCTTTTCTTAGGGCTAAGATGCTGTCTGGATGCACAGACAGTTGTTTTAGGGGAATAACTTTACTAGTTACCCTTAAAGCCTTTGCAAGACTGAACTATTCATAATAGGTGAATTGTGTTTAAGAAAAATGGGATTACGCCGATCAAAACGGAATTTTTAGATGACACGATTATGCGGGAGTGTTAGTACATGGTAAAAGTATCATAAGGAATTTCATTTCCATTCACCGCGTCAATATTAGATATTGTAAACAGCTGTGTAGATAACCTTGATTCGGCTGACGAAGACCATTGATTGATGTGAACAGTCCTGCACTACTCATATAAATTGGTATTATACATCGGCTTGCTTTTTTACATGCTTCCTTGATGTTGGTCAGCAGTATCAAGCTGATAGCTGTAATCTGAATATCTCAGGTTTCTAGCTGTCACCGTGGTGAATCCTCACCATATCGAACCGTCCAACTTCCTAAATAACAACTTGGATTCCATACAAATGGTTTCTCCACTATACTATTTAAACGGTGACACCCCATTGAGCTCCAAAAACTTTGTGAACAAAACAGGAATCAAACCCACTGATCCACTTGCTTAGAATTCAAGTACGCAAATAAATCCATCACAATCTTACTTTAAGAAGGCGAGTTTCAGGCGCTTAACACCCTCGTACACTCAATTAAACAGTGATGAAATCCCGAACTAGATTCACACGCTACAATCCAAAATGCAACAGCGGGCACTAAGGCGGGACCTGAATTCAGATGCTTCTTATGACTTCTCGACACCACTAACAAATAAAAGGATAAAAGAAAATGATTATATGTTTCCAGACCGTAGGTGTTACGAACTTCCTGGAATAATTTGAGCTCCGAGTCAGATTGATTCATTATAAATTATTTCAATTAATCCCAGCGTGTTAAGAAAATCAAAACAAGATTTTTCTGAACGTTTCGACGTGTAAGCCTCAGCTTCTTCAGCAGATTTATTCGGGTTATCTGCTGAAGAAGCTGAGGCTTACACGTCGAAACGTTCAGAAAAATCTTGTTTTGATTTTCTTAACACGCTGGGATTAATTGAAATAATTTATAATAAAAGAAATTGAAACTGAAGAAATTAATTTGGCACTTCAAATCATAACCGATGTTACGAAATAACATATTTATATACAGACATCCGATTAACGAACTTGTGTATGACTTATTTATGGTGATTTCCTAGAACTGGATTAGAAACTACGATCCCATTTGAAAGTTTTGTAGATTTATTAGTAGTAAAAGTTCTACTGTAACTAGAGAAGGCAAGACACGGAAGCCAAAGGTATATTTGCATTGATCGAACCACTGTTTATATATCTACCGTTTTTTAATTTTCGTTAACCAATCACTGAGTGTGTGATTTTGGTTTACATTAAACGACATGAAATACAATGTTCCAATATACATAGTATTCTGTTGCTAATGCAGTATTGAACTGTGGGAATATGCGAGAATCATATTCCGTTGGAACACATTGTCTGTATCACACAACCACACTACGTTTAGTGACCTAAGCTTTTGTGCAAAGAAACTGTATTTTGCAATCAATTGTATACATCATATGTTGTACCCAAGTGATTCACGGGTGGAATATTAATCAACCACCCATGTGGTTAGGGTCTGATTCCCGGTTGATGTACCCTTAAACCTCGTCTAGCCAGTGGTAAGCGCGGAGGAGTTAAGATTGAATATGAGGCTAGTAATCTCACCTTGTAAAAGCAATACAAGCACTAGTGAAACTTCAAAGCTTAAAGATTGAAGCCTTAATTTTTATTCAGAACTTAAAGGAATGGAAGAAAAACATCTCACAGTGACAGAACAGCAGTCATTATTGATATAAGGATAAAACTTGAGCACTGTGGTAGAGTATAACTCTATTATAGATAAAATTTTATCCATAATGGAGTAAAAACAATAGGCACTTGTTTTCTTTTTTTCAACCAGAAGAATAACTGTGAATAAATAACTACACTGTTGAACAATTCATTACTTACTTGTTCAAGTAAACTCAAACATTTCTGTATATCAGAACGCCATGCTAAAGTCAATTCATTTGACGGTTTCCGTGTCCAACGTTCGCCATATTGTCCTCGTAAATTGTTATCGGATTTTTCTTCATCATCCAATGACGCTTTTTCCTACAATAAAGGCAATAATATAAAACTGGTTTAATTAGACTATGATAAGAAAGTAGAAATCGAAATGACATCTGACTTCCATACGGTTGTTAAACGGTCAACTCTTGAAATGTTTGTAAATGCAGAACGAGTGGAACTCTGGCTTTGCAACGATATGCGTATCATTCGTGTAGTAACTAATTAGGAAGCATAAAATATGACGCCTATTCTCTATAAAGAAGAATGGCTTGTTTCTGATTTTTTTTTCGGCCATGAGTACACATTCTATTCATTAGAAAGTACTTCAATAAACTTTTAAGGTGCATCTCTCTTTCCTCTTATTTTTCAATAAACTGGCAGGTGCACTGGTGAGCAGTATTATTCTGTTGAGTTCTGAGTGGTACATACGTCTTTAGCAGAACACCTTCATTTCCCTCTGTTCTCTGAAGCAGTCTTTCGCTAGATATACGATTGCCCATAAGCTTGCATTACCACCTCACACAATCTCCCCCGTATCACCCCCATACGCCAAACTCGTAATTTCGCTATTCGGGTTCCACTCGGCAACCCTGTACGTGATGTCACTCAACAGTCTTCTATGCGCATGTCCAATCGATCCCCTTTTTTCTGGACTGGTGAATACAAGGATATCAATATACTAAAATATGTAACTAAAAGAATGAGACTAGCAAAACTGCCGACTGTTTTAGATTAAATTATATTAAAAGGATTTGAGGCCTCATGAAAATGAAGGATTTTAAAGTTATCGATCATGTAAAAACCAATACAAAACTCTACTATTATAAGCCAAAAAACATTCGTAAAATCTTACAGCTGCTATAATCTCCTTATTACGTTGAACACATTCAGGTATGGACATCAGTTGTTCGTATAACTTATCCGCTCCACCGTCTCGACGTATACAGGCAGCTTTGGATAAAAGTGTGTCGGGAATCATGCCTGATCCAACAACTTGTAATGCTGCTGGGAGGTTGTATGATGCCATTATTCTGAAAATGCCGAAATCAAGAGTATACGTGCATTAAAAATACGAAAAAGAAGAGACAATGACAAGAACAAACCTCTCGAATCGCATGATTTATAGAATCGCTCAACAATATAGGAAAAAAATTAGTTTCGTTTGAAATTTATCAGAAGTGTATGCCGCAGAGGTCTGATGCCACTAAATCCAAATTCGTTAAGCTCCAGAGAGGTCATTACTTTGTCGCTGAACTACAAACAAGTGGAATCGCCCAAAGGAAAGTAAACTATAAGCTATAAGACTAACTGAGTGGTGTAGTGAAACGAAAGAGAGCAACTCCATAACTGTACGAATGTACTAAGCTATGAAGCACATTTTGTGATGCCAACAATGATGCTATATGGTTGTCTAAAAATCGGTATGAACAGCTGCAAACATAAACGTAACCGAATTCCACATGTATCTAAAGAACGACTTACAAAACAAGCTCCAAACACCGAAGAAACTAATGATATCTGTGGTGAAAGTGGATTCTGAATGAACAATATTTGTTGATAGGATCACAATGGCAACGATGCATATCTTCAGCGGAGAGGTGGTCAGTCCAAGACGTGGTGGCGTGGAATGAAGGATTTTTGTGCTAGATTAGCATCGGTTGGTGTGTCACAACTCCCTGGTTGGGGTCCGCGAGATAGCTCAAATCGATGGCTCGAAACGTTATCGGATATGGCCAAGAATCGTAATCAATGGCGAACGTGTTGCAATTTCCGTCTCTCTTCCCTTCCCGATGATAGTTAACGAATACAGTTTGAACTTGTTAAGCATAACTGTTTTCCTTCCAGATGAAGTTCTTTATCCGTTCTCTACTTATATATATTTTTTTGATCTATGTTGTTTTATTATTATTGTGTGGCGCATCCTTCTTGGTGCCATATTGTACCAAGTTTTTTATGCGTTTAAATAAATAAATATCTTCAGCCTATTAGTGAACGCTTTTTTATATCGAACATTAAATGTAGGCATAACCTGAAGTTCGTATAGATATTCACATGTAAAATGTCAACCACTAAATACTGGGGATACTACAACAATCGGATACACTTACTCATTCAATTTAGTAGAAGCTTCTCGTAGCCTACACACCTCTCCATCGACTAGAGATGCGCGAACGCCTTTAGCAGTGTTAAGAGCCTCCGTAACAGCGAATGGGAGTAGATCTACAAAATAATCCCTTGTTGATCCTGATAGAGGGAAAGTAAGTGGAGACTTTTTAATAACTTCGACACCTTGAACAAGAGAAAGACCCGTTCTAGCTGGTATCTTCTCATGATATATATGATCATTATCTTTGATTGCAACTGATTCTTCATGCTTGAATTGTTCCACCAGGTTTTTACGCTGAAAATAACTGCTACGACTAACACTTTTGATCAATTCACAAGCCCACTACAAAATTGAAATTAAATGAAATACAAGTTTAAAGGAAAATTTCTGCTTGACCATATATGTCCAATCAAGTTCACTTTTAACGGTTTGAAAAAATTCTGTCTAGAAAGTAATTATTTTACATTTAAAGGGAGTTTATATAGACAGACAAATGGTGTCACTATGGGTTCACCAGTCTCCCCAATAGTCGCCGACCTTTTCATGAATAAATTAGAAAATAACATCTTTTCAAGCATACTCACTCCTAAAATATGGTTAGGATATGTGGATGATACTTTTGTAGTACTAAAACGAGATCTACACAATTCATTCCTGGAGAAAATTAACTGTGTATCTCCCAGAATCCAGTTCACTTCAGAAGCAGAATCGGACGTCGGTGAACTGCCATTTCTAGACTGCCTAGTTAAGAAAAAGGAAAACAGACATTTTAGTACATCCATATTCAAGAAGAAAACCCACTCCAATAAATATTTAGACTTCAAACCATCACAACCTATCAGCGCGAAGATTTCAGTTGTTTCCAGTCTTCTTGGACGAGCACACTCTCTGATAACGGATGAGGAAGAAAAAGAAGAAATATCAAACATTACTGGAACTCTCAAGCAAAACAACTGCCCAAGGAACTTCACCAACAAAATCAACACAGACATTAAGTATGGCCGAAAACACGGACATCAACAGTCGTCATTCCATATAGAGCAGAGAGGTCAGACGATACCAGAAGAGTACTTAATCAGCTGGACATTAGAGTTTTCTTCAAAACATAAGACACACACTTCAAAGCAACCTTGTCTCTATAAAAGACCAAATTCCGAAAGATTCTCTATCTAATTGTGTCTATAAAATAAAAGGCTTGGAATGTGATGCGATCTACATCAGACAAACATCTCGAAAAATCAAAATCAGAAGAAATGAACACCGTAGAGCATCTCTTCGACCACCGAGAAATCCAGTTGAACTAGACAAACTTGAAAAATCATCAGCCATAGGTGGTGGTCTACACGCTATAGAATCAGGCCACAAAATTGATTTTGACAATATTGAAATAAGTTAGAGAACCACTGGAAAACTGATGTCAGCTCATGATTAAATCCTCCATGCAATCAAACAAAATCCCTACAACAAACCAATACTTAATATTGAAATAATCTAGAAAAACTTCAGAAATTACAAAGAACGCCTTATATCAGAAGCACTTCATATCAAGTGGAATCCAAATTGCCTGAATAGGAATGATGGACTAACAGAATCCGACCTGGTTACAACACCCCCTCCCCCATGAAGTGACGAAATCAATACGAATGTGATAAACAAGTTCACTATGTAAATACACACTACTTTTATAGTTTTACACACTGATCAAATCCAACAATCTACACTTGATTTTGTTATCTTTACCAGTTGACCAACTTGACAACGAAAAACGACCCCAGACAGACGAATGATGACCAAGTTAGTAAACTTTATTTTGATATCATAACAGGTGTATTATTACCTTTGTTATTTGGTTTAGTGATCTTCATTGTTATTTTGACTTTCAATATGTCCCTTTAACTTGACCTAAGTCTATTTTCTCACCCCTTAACTCTTTGTTATATATATGCTGATATTTTGTAAATTCCGGTTTAATAATACTTTGATAGAGCTATTAGCACTAAAAAGCGAAACGTCAGTAAAAACAATATCGTTTTGTTTTATATTCATTGGGAAATACAAAAACCTTTATTATTTTGCGTGACCATTTGACGAATGTATGTATTTCGCAGTTAACATAGGAGTGTCCTTGAAACTTACTGTTGAACAACATAAACTTAGTTGGAATCTCAGAGGCTAGTTAGACGTATAATAAACACACGCTTGTGTAAAACAGCTATTTATGAAAACAGACATTCACTATGAATGTCGACAAAATATGACAGTACGAATCTAAGCTATTTATATATACAACCGATGCATATTTGTCAATACGATATTTCACACTTTGTAAAAAGAAATGATAATGAATGCATCAACTGTATGTTCAGCCTTCACTCAAATATTTGTGTACATTACATTTCAACATCTCCTGTATGAACTTATTATATATACAGTTTACATTGAAAAAAACTCCATTGCAAATACAAGTATGAGGAAACCTTCGTGACTGAATAACCACAAACCAGAATATTTCCTCAATGCTAACTTTTTAAAAGGTTCTTGTTTTTTAAATATTCAGAGTGGTAATGTAAACTTGGTGTGGATCTCTAGGGATAGCTCAACAAAAGACAGTATAGGAAATGGTCTCCTTTCAACTGTATACGTTATCCTGCTCCCTAAATTACAGAAACACAGGAGTTAGTGGGCACAAAAGCACCAATGATACAAGCCGTGTTACTGAGTCATTTAAGCATATGGGGTAATAAAAAAAACTATACCTTCGACACTTATTATGATGTATCTTAACAGCCCGAAAATGTCCCTCATAATTTTAGCCACAGAAAGTAGATGACTGCAGTACTACTTTCTGTAGAAAGTAAGCGCTGGTTTCCTCTGTAACATGATCTGTTTTTTCATTGTTATATTCTTTAAAAACATTTCTACAGTCACATAAAATACAACTCAAAAAAACATTCGATGTCTGGATTAACCCATTGATTTGTTCTTCATCAATTGCGAGGGAGCTGGAATACTGCCCGGACGCTCGAATCTAAATAGGTAGTTTCAAAGGACAAATTTCCGAGCCTCAAACTTGAAATGTGATCCAGGAGGTAGTGAACTGGCGTCACGAGCTGCGTTTCTATCATAGACAGGCCTAAATAAATCTTCTAGTGGTCCTCCAATTGAAAGCCTATTGAAAAAGGGAGCAGTGTGAACGGACTAATTAGGTTTATTAGCCGTAAAGCCATGATTGAAACAATCAATCAGATATTGGTTATTTATCTGTTTTAAATTTCTGCTGATGTGTAAAGGATAATTTACTGTTGTCGCAGTTGTCTCAGTTAAATTTGACTTCCGTGTCTACTTCAATGTGGGGAATATTTTCGAGTGGTCAGTTGACTAGTGTCGTGACTGAAGATTCATTGTAGACAAGTTAAACAACAACCAATAAAACACACACCGTTACAACAGTTCCCATAATTTCTGACAACCAAAACAGGTGTGTGAGCTATTTGTTCTTTCGGATTCTGCAACCCATGTGCACCTTGGACTTCCATCCAGGGTTTTCCAGCTTCTCTAGATCAAACTCTACGTTCGGTGACAACCAGTGAACATTAGCTAGACTTATACGACGCTATATGAATAGTGAGTAAAGCCTCTTGGGACTTAGCAGAACGTCCTACTGAAACATTACTTCGTTCCCACGAGTTCCTTGACCCCCTTCGATCCAGTCTAACGGATAGCGAGTATAATAACCTATATATCGGAATAACCAGATAACCTTCTACATATGTTCATGACATAAACATCAGCAATAAACTGCGTTTGAAACATTATTCAGTTAATATCACTGTATCATTCATTGTATGCCGGAATAAAAATAAATTATTCCACTATAGACTTGTACTTTATCATAATGGCCAAATAGAACAACAACCTGAAAATCTCAGCATCTTAATTACACTCCTATAAACACCGAGCATTGAATCAAATACCGAGCAAGTGGCACCGTATTTCGCAAATATAATACGAGCAAACTAGTTGGCTTTAAATCATTAACGGTCGATATGTCATAACCATGTACTACGTCCCCATTCAAAGCTTTCCATTTTTGTGGCACGAAAATTCGTATAAGTATATAAAATTGAGTATACCCCCAGTTATCTGCTTGCTTGTTGTATGGTTTTTATTGCAAGCAGATAAAAGTGATAAAACAAGTCCACGAGACAGACATCAACTTACTGATAATCGAGCAAGCTGTTCGCCATATTGTTTGTTTTCTCCACAAGCCTTGGATTGATAATATTGGGTTAATGCCTCATATAAACCTTTTTTCATAGCTAACACTCCTGACCAATCCTAAGATAAATATAGCAAAAGTAAAACCATATATTACCTTAGGGATAATATTTTTAGCACCACTTGAACAATTCGAAACGCATTCTTCATAAAGAGTAGTCAAAGTTGATGATATTCTTGCAAGAATGCCAGGCTTTTTCTCATCTAAAATTAAAAAATAAAATTACCGAACTGATAAATTATTACCTTTCTCAGCTTTGCAAAATACACATTCATAGGCCTGAGCAAACATAAGGTTACTGAAAAATGTCAGTGCTACTGAAGTCATGTCTGGAAGCGGGTCTTTCATGCCTGATGATGTATCTGAGGCCAAATAATTAAAAGTACTGGAAGCAATCTGCATAAAAGATAATTAATAACATGATATGTAAATAAACATACAAATACGAGAAATAAAATTAATTTTTTTAAATACTGACGTCATTTTATTTTTATTTTTCTGATTTCACAGTGAAACATATGGTTTCAAGCCTAAGCTTTGAAGTTTCGGTAGCAGTGGTTTCAGCTTTGCGAGTTGGGGTTGCTGGCCTCAAGCCCAATGTTTGATCTTCGCCGAGCCTACTAACACCTTAGTGAGATTTAGGAGTGTGTCGGCCGAGGACCGAAACATAGAACATTAGTTGGGGATAAAATCAAAAAACTCAAGTAGATGACAATGAAATAATGGCGTCCTTTGACATCACAGCATTATATACTTCAATTAGTCCAAAACTAGTCACAGAAACTATGCAACAACTAATCTATAGAGACGCGGACATGAAAACGCGATGTTCAAATTGGATGGAACCCATAGAATTACGTCTTACAACATACTTCCAACTCAATAAACAAATATGCGAATATTTTCAAATATTGGTTTTTGTAGGGGTTTTTGTTTGATTGCATGTCAACTCATGATTGAATCCTCCATGCAATCAAATATACGAATAGATAAAATGAATACCAATGGGATCGCCCAAATCACGATTAATACCTGAAGCCGTTATGCCAAGATTTATACTTATATCAATAATACATATGGTCTTCCTACTAGGAAGCTTATCAATAAACTCACACGACTTTGTCAAACAGAAGCAAGGTTCACAAACCATCGGATTTTTAACAGTTGATGTTTAAAAAATTATATAATTCCAAAATAATTACGCATACGTACTCCAATTACTTCAAGAAAAATAACAACAGCAGCTGAACATGTCAGTAGATTATGTCTAAGAAAAACTATATCGAATTACTGTGAAACTAAGTAATATACAAAATGAAATCGGAAAAACCAAACACAAATTCAAATGTATGGTCAATGACAAAGATTATGTAATTGTTGTTGAAACATCCGAAAAAGCTAGAGAATAAGCATTAGGAAAATCAAAAACCACACAAATGAAAAAATTCAATGGGGGAGAATACCTACAATCCGTCCTCAAAAATAATGGATATCCTCACAATTTCATCAAAAAATGTCTCAGCTCTAGTCATAACACCAACAACAAGCCAACACCAAAGATCACAAGAAAGCTCATCCGACCATATAAAAAAATACCTCTGAAATAACAGCTAGAATGTTAAGACCGTTTAAATAGATATAGAAAGCAAGCCAGTCAGCACAATCACTTCATTCGATATTTTACAAACCAAAAGAACCCAAAGAAAAAAGTTAAAATTAATACCACTTACAAAATAAACCGTATCAACTGCAATAAACATTACATCGGTTAAAGTGGGCGTCCCCTTCGACTCAGAATCCAAGAACACAAATTGGCTGTGAAAAGGCGTGATACATAATCTTTCACACCGATGCATGCAAATAATTACGGACACCAATTTGATTGGAATAATGTAGAAATTTTAAATAGAAGAAACACTAAAAGTGCCAGGGAATTTCTAGAGGCCTGGTACTCAATCGGATTAGCAACCACCAAACACATTATCATAGACCGAATCTACCAGCTAATAAAAAGTAGATCACATAACAAAAAAGTCCGAATTCTAATTCGTAAAAATGACCAACAGAGACGCTAATTAACAACCAGCCACGACGGTAGTTACTGGGAGATATAATTACATCATTCATGGAGAATTTAAATGGATTCATTTTATAATAAAACCTGAGCTGAAGATGTCTAGAAGGATGACGAAAGTTTCGCAATTAAATCAATCAGCTCGGAGAAGACAATTAATTCATTATCATAGACCTGAGCTACAAATCTTTCCCGTTATTTAGCAGGTTGTAGTGTTGGAAGTTGTTCAAACCCTGAAACGTTTAGTGATTAAACCTTTCAACCTCAAACTCAGCATACAATCCAACCTTGGGATTGCAAATATACCTCAAATAATCTGAATTCAACACTTTTCACCAGAAGTGTTGACATACTTAGCATTTTAAAAATCATGCATGTAAATAAATACTTATGCTGTAATCAGAAAATTGATTCATATGCACTGAGAACAAAGTCTTTTCAAACAGACACTACTTTGAAATACGACAGCTTTCCAAATGCCTTCACACAGGTTATTCGGTAGTTTTTGTAATATTACTCAAAATACTATAAAGGCCTTGAAAAGTTCCCCGATCACATGATATATATATATATATATATATATATATATATATGATGGGAGCAACAAGGCTGCTTAAGAAGAAAATGAGATTAAGGTGAGTATTTAAATGATAGCACACTGAAAACTACTGTTTAAATAAGTTACACAACAGTGACTTAGGATATCAAAACACTAGTGTACCACACAAACAGCAAAAACCTTGACTTGATTCCCTACATGTCAAATCAGTACAGAGACAGGATATTCTACAACGAGAAATTGAAATGGTATTAGAAACTCTGGTATAACGTCATACAAAAACAAAGAGAATTTTAAGGAGATAAACGTAGATGATATTATGATTCAGATGTTGTAGATACATTAGGAGTGCATGGATGCTAGTACCATCGCTCTTAATGTATGTCTGCCATCGACTGATTCCGACAATTTCGACCACATCACCTAGGAAGTCTATAATTCCTTAAAAACTTCATTTCATTATAGAGGGGCCTGATTTATTGTTAGTTAGATGCATGTCAGTTAACCGGTACCGAGCTGCGCGCTAATACCCAGCTGCCTGAGCTAAACTGGGCGAAGCGAGATCCAAACTCGGGACCCATTGGACGAAAGTTGAGTGCTCAAGCCAATTAGTAATATGATACTGATTGCATTGAGTACTTTTTACAACTGGAGGTTTGGAACCTGTTCATAAGTGATAGGAATTGCGTACGTCTGCAATGAAATATTTATTCTAATTCAGTCAGTAGGAAGGAACTTAGAAAATAACACGTAGTTAAATAGCTAGTACTTAAAACAAACATAAGTGTTATGTACTCGTCGCTAAGTTATTGTTATGGACTGGTCGAGAATCTAATAGTCCTGACGCGAGAAGGCGGAAATCAGAAGACCACTAGGTTTGCGATGATACTTCTATTGTCCAAACACAAGGAGACGAAAATAAATGGTCTCACACCAAAGTGGTAAGTAAGTAAAGTAGTTGTAAAGTAAAGTCGTTTACACAAATTGTGAATGCGAATATATATACATAATTCAGACAAGCGTGGGAAAAATCATTGGACAGTCTTAACATGAATGGCTAATTATAATGGAGTGTCGATCCAATTATACATAGCGAATATAGCAGACATGCCAACAAACATATATGGATATATGTCACCAAGCAATGGACTGTCAACAAACACTCATATTATATATAATATAATAAAGGAAAACATTATAAAGGAAACAAAGAGGCAAAACGAAAAAAAAAAGAGAACAACACACACACACAATAATATATATTGGAAATATAAGTTGCTTTAAAATCTTTTTCAACTTAACAGAACACAGAGAAAAGTAAAGTAGTAGCGAGAACCTTAAAAGACTTCCAGAAGCTACAAAGCTCTATTTAACAGATACGAAATCTTAAATGGTTTAACACATGGCTAAATGAATAAAATGCGAATAGCTCGGCTAACATTGCTATACTTTTAATAAGAATACTCCAAACAACATTGTAATAATATAAAGGGGGGATACTTAAAAATCTTGTCGATTGGTCTCCTGATAAATACAGATAACTTTCACACTTAAGCGCGACTAAAACTCCCTATACTCATTATTATCAAAAGTCATGACTCCAGATTCGAGTTATCAGCTACTTACAAGTGCCTATGTATAATTAGGTCACCGCATCCACTGAATTACAATTATTCGATAATTTCAACTAAAAAATAAGTAACACGCTTAACACATAAGTGACTATAACTTCTGGATAGCGAAACGAGAGTATTCATGCAACAGAAAAGCTGGTGTGCAATTCACCGTCAACGTACTCCCAGATCTCGCCTAGTTTACTAGCTAATAGAAAACGCAAACAAGGAAGGTTAGGTGTGAGGTTAGCAGCCCCGCCCTGCAAACAGAATCCCACCAGTTACCGAAGCTTTAGGCCTATAAAGCTATGTCCTATTAAGAACTCATGGGATGGAAAAAGAAAAGCTGTGAAGAGAAATACCACTAGGTGTCTTTGAGAAATTTCGATCATATTCAACAACCAGTCACTTATTTTCCAAGTCTTTTCTGAACGTACTTAAATCAATTTATTGTAAAGCATTTTTCTCAGCATCAAATTGACCTTTACGTAAATCTTATAACTAGGAGATTCAGTCAACATAATTGGTATAACTGCTGGCGATGGATGGCTATGACGGTACAATTTTATTCACAAGAAGCAACACTTGAATCGCTTCTTCAACATATTGTGGAGATGTGGCTCTCTGACTTAAGCATTCGGTTTTCGGCCAATAGGTAATGGATTCGAGTCCCACTTGACATTCTTCAGCCTGAGCAACTGGGTATTATCATCAGGTTTCACACGATAAGTGGCTTATAGCCTGAGACATGAAATATCTATTCAACGTAAATGTGTTCAAATAAACATTTAACAGGTTAGTCTAGACCAGATGAATAAAAATATCACTCTTATGACCCGAACCTTAAAAGACTTCAGAGCTTGTTGAAGTGAATTTTCACAATTGGGACGGCAAGACTCTCCGACTTGGCTGTGAGCTGCGCCATAACAGAAGAGGACATTTGCAGCTTCAAACCTCAAGGAGCTCTCTTCTGGAAGGAAAAGGTGTAATAAACAATGTGAAGTTTACTTTTGGTAGACTTCCCAGTAATATCACTCCACTTGAAATCGATTCGGGAACCAGTAGTCAAATGCAAACGCCCTTCCAGTTGGTCTAATGCGTCATGATACCTATTGCAATAAATTCAAAAACAGGAACAATTATTAGACCAATATTACGACTAGTACCGTTTTGTTTTTGGCTATATGTTGCCAATTACATTGTCACATGCACTATATATATATATATATATATATATATATATATATATATATATATATATATATATATAGAGAGAGAGAGAGAGAGAGAGACAGACAGACAGACAGAGAGGTGTCATGGCGCCGCCGAACGCCTGATAGTTGTGTTAAGGAATTAGTATACGAATGACTGAGTGTGATCTGAGGAGTCACCAAGTACAGCTTAACTAAAATCAATGATTATACTGTAGTTTAAACATAATCATCACTCTCATGAATGGACCTTATGAGAACGCTTACGTTGTTCTCACTATTGCTCCAACCCATTTCCATCTTATGTTATAGGCACTATTATATATAAGTACTTACTGTTGTCCATATAGTGACCAGTTCCGATAACTTATTTAACTTCATATGTGTCGTAAGAAAACAAACTCGGCAGAATTATGTAAGCTTCAAGGAAAATGTAAGTTCTTAAGATAATTTAGAATGTTTGTAGATCAACAGAATACCTTAAATAGTGCGGTTTTATCACTAGATATGTTGGTTCATTCAATTACCTAGGAAATTATTGGTATAAGATCTAAAAAGTAGGGTAGGATGGATGGGTAAATAGACATCACAGCAAAACCTGACATTACTGAACAGCAGTCCAAGTATTCAGACCTCACATTAACAAGCTCATCTAGAGATAAATCTATAAAACACACGATTTCAGAAACACTATTTAGTCCTGTGGACGCATATGTCTTGTGATAGAATTCTCCATTAAAAGTAATATCAAGCTAATTATATAATAAGTTCTGGTATCAGAATCAGCCTATATTGCTGTATACGTTGTATTTCACAAGTATAAAGCCTGGTCTCAGAGATATGAGTAGGATGATAGAAACGGAAAGTGTAAAAAGCTGTTCTAGTTCATGGGCAACATAAAGTTCGGTGTCAGTGAAATGGTCCATAGTAAAACTAAGCTTTTACATCGATAGCTCAACAGCTGAAAGCTAGCCAACAACGCACGTATTGTGTCCGATATCCGACGGATGCAATCTCATACCTTGCCCGGTTTATTAGCTGGTCGGAAGCGTGGATTAGAAAAGTTGAGTGAGGTTAGGAACCCTACCCCTTAAAAACACCACTATCGCTACTGAAACTTCAAACCTTCAGCTTACAACCCAGTGTTCCATTCGGAACGCACAGTGAAAAGCTTAAGTCTATCAAGAACTTTCACAAATGCCTGGAACGTTAAGAGGAGCACTTCATAAAGTATCTTAACTGATCAACAGGTCTGGTACGGCGCTTCATCATCCCTCCATGTAACGAGACAAGAACTTCAACTAGCAAAATGTCGACCCAGGCAGCCCACATCTCGTCTTTGCTGTAGATGTAATAGTGACGAAAATGAATGAAATTCCAAGGTAAAAAGCAACTGAGTCATCAACATCGATCTTCACATTACGATACTGAAGAGACGTGACTCCATGGACACAGACATCATGAGATGCTAGGAATCAGAGAGTACTTGGCAAGACGAACTCTCCGAACTGTTTATCATAATCAGTGGCTAGTGTAAGGCCAGTACCACCAAGGGCTCTCATGAAGTGGGAGACAATGTCGAGGACTATGACAAGAGAACTTACAACTGTATGCTGTTACGTACTCACAAACAACGCGGACCAAGAAGAGGAATTCTGCTGACTATTTCAAGGAGTAACAAATGAGACCCAAACCAGATGACATCAAAACTTTAATTGGTGGTGTTAATACAGGTTGAGCTTACCGCGGTGAAGAAATAAAAACCAGTGACTAAACTACAGCAGCCCAAAATGAAACTACCTTGTAAAGACCCTAACAAATACCCATCGACCAATAAGATGCGTCAGTATTAGAAGAGCGTAGATTTAAGAAACGTATATATATGTAATCCCATGATAAAAAGTTATTATATATGATGAGGTCCTTGTACATGTTCCACAATAACCTTCCAATTTTCTTTGGGAGTCCTAACAATTAGCTTCATGCAGTTTCAGCGAAAAATCCGAGACAACTGAGAATCGTATTTCTTGGCTCACCCACCTTTTTGATCCTATATGTAGGTGACTATAAACTTTCGATGGAATGTGTCTCATCGAAAGGATTAACGAAATCTTCAGCATGATTGACCGCGTTGTGAATACAGCCCCGAGACGGCAGCTGGATGCACGTTCTCCCCCTTCCAATGATCCTATTGTCTAAGTAGTACTTAAATACTAGATATGGATGAAATTTTCTACGTAATCCGTGTACATCACCCATAATTTCCTCTATCCACAATGGAATCCTTTCACTGGCTGCTCAAGGTCATCATTTAGTGGTTTCGTTTCGAAAAACCAGCTGCAATAGTTAAGAGCCACCAAACCCTATTTTCCACTCAGGATGCGACGTAACATTACGTTACTGTTGGCAACAATATATCGAAGAGGTATGAAATGATAAGCAATTGGGTTTTACTCAAAAAATCGAGAGTATCTCGAGAAAATTAGGGGACTAGGCAGAAAAAATTTGCAAAATATTCGATTTCGGGGAAATCTTAAGGATTTTCGGGAAATCAAATGCTTATCTAGAGAAACTTGAGGGAGATATGACGACGAGGGCTCTAAAGCTTTTCAATAGAATACATATGGGATCTCAACTAATTTTTACTTATGGCAATAATTCTCAGCAAATGGCTATAAGCTATAGACAGGGGTACAAAGACGCAATCAGCTAAAGAATTATATTCATATATTTACTTACACTGCTATTTTTTCGACAGCAGGATTATAGTTATCTCCTTTTACGCATACAGAATTTCTCAACGTCGCGAATTCTCCCAGAGAACTGCTGCAAGACTCTGCAACACTTGCACCATACTGCGTAGCTATCAATTGTTTCAAAGGGTTGAATAAGTCACAGGAACTTGACTTTTTTAAAGGTACAACAAGAAAATTCATAATCCGCGGCTGGTTCTGGGAAGTGCCAATAGAATTGTAGTGTACACTGAACCTTTGAACTTTTGTTTGAACTCACTCAACCACTTTACGCATGTATTCATCTTTTGAGCTGTGACTGTTCTCTACACTCTTTGGTTCTCTCTCTCTCGTTGTGCTTTCAATCAGCGCACTCGCCAAACCTACCACCAATCAAGGCAGCAGATAAGTTGTATAACCCGTTTATTTACCAAGTTTCTTATCTCATTTGTGCAAAATATAACTCTGTTCCAAACACACTTGTCATCTCAAGTCTTATTATCTTGATCTCGTCCGTCAGTACTTGCACGTTAGGCAGAGTACAGCTAAGGTCATAAAGCGGTGAAGTTTTTTGTAAGAGTGGTTATTTTGAGGTCTACATTAAGTCAAGTCCAACTCTTGCAGAACTATCAGGCCAAGGTCAAACCGCTTGAATGTTAACAGTAGATAGCTCCACTAAGTGGAGAAAAAGCTACTATTAGGTTAAAACTGTAGTGATTGACAATTTCTCTCTCTGTTTTGTTTAAATATTGACTGTCGCTTGTTAATAAATTTCTTATATGAATTGAATAATAATTCCGCCAAATACAAATTCCAGAATTCCTCCCTCTCTGTGTTTTGGTTGAATTCTTGTAATTCGTTCATCTCGAAATAATAATACTACTCGTACAAAAAAATTACAACATTTTGGCGTCGCGACGGGACTAAATAACCTTGGAAAGTTTCCTATAAGTGGTTCACCGCCGGAAATTGCTGATTATCTTGAATGCATCGATGAATGGTGTATTTCATAGAATGTTCGGGATGACAAAATTCCGGCTCATTTCATTACTGCTATTGGGCTAGATGAGTATAGCCTAGTGAAGACTCTGTCGTTTCCAGATCAACCCATTTCTCTGCCAAATGACAAGCTCTGTGAACTTCTGATAGATCACTTCCACACAAATACTTTTGAGACACGAGAGAGGGCTTAATTAAACGAAGTAGTTCGTGCTCCCAACCAGAAGATTAGAGACTTCATTCTTCAACTTCAAATACAGACTTCAAAGTGCAACTTTGGAGATCAGCTGCATACTCAAATACGTGATCGTCTAATTGCTGGAATCAATATTCCTAATTTAGAGAAGGAGTTAATTCAGATTCTTTCCTGTACCTTTCAAAGTGCTAAAGATTTATGTATTACATATGAAGTTGCCAACAGTGAATACTCTGCTCCCACTACGTCAGTATCTGATGTCACGCTTACCAAAGTCGATAACACAAAGCGTCATAGAAAGAAATCCAAACTGTCGTCCACATATAATGGAATGCAGCGAGAGAGCAAAAACATTAAACCGTGTTTATCCTGTGGAAAGTTACATCTACGAAGCACTTGCCGTTTTCAGGATGCTAAGTGTCATATATGTGGTAAAGTTGGACACATCAAGTATGTTTACAGAAGTTCGAATACTTACATTGTCAATGTAGTTGAAGATTGAACGATCAATTTATGGTTGTTTGCTCAAAACCAACTTCCCTATATTTTCGCGGGGGCATCAATACACCAGTCATCGTCTCATCAGTCGCTGTTCAGAAAGAACCTAGAAAAAACTGTCAAAAGTAATATTGTGATTTATTATTGTAATATTTCTTCATAGACCTTAGTCTGTAATGCTAACAATGCTGATCATATGTTGGTGTCAGAATAAAGAATTCTCGACTCGGCAATCTGTGTTCCGGTTTTCGCCTTCGTTAGTACTAAGTGTTTCTGATAACCTTTGAGCGACAGAGAGAGGCCCGGTGCAGCAAGAGCTGGGCATTAACGGTTGGTGACAGTTTCCTACATTTTGGATGATCTCCGTCCGTCTTTCCTGGTGCCGGCCAAGTCTTATTTGAACAAGCGTTATCTGAAACTTTCTGGAATTTTGGCTACGATCAATGTTCCCTGGATCAAAGGAGGGGCAGAGCGTCTTGGAAGCAAACAGGAAAGTAAGTCATGTTGACTTGTCTGCTACTTGTAACGATGTGTCTGATGTTAAGCATGACGCGGATGATGTTACTGTTTCGCAGTCTAGGGATAATAGGAATATCAAACTCCCTAAATTTGAACCACGGTGTTTCGATGGAAACCCAGCTGATTATTCACAGTTTGTAAAGGGGTTCGAAATCATATTGAGTGGTTTTTATTAAATGATGATATGAGGTTAATGTATTTGATGAAGTATTGCACTGGAGTTGCTTCAAGAGCTATGCAGCGCTATAAGTTGCTGCCCCCTAACGAAGGATGCTCTGACGCTATGAACATATTGCGTCGAAGGTTTGAAAACAAAACACGTAGATCAGCGAAGAGTCTCTTTTCGGCGAATTCATTTTCTTAGCTGTACAATCGCAAATATATATGCATTGTTTTGTATGTATGTGTACATTAAGTTTGTCAAACAAAGTTACAATTGGTTAAGGTTACTTTTAACTAAACAAGTGAAAGTTGGTAATACAGGTCAAGAAAATTAAGTGCTAATGAAACTAGGGTAGTAAAAAAATGATGAGTTGTCACAAACAGTTGTAATAATAATAGTGAGTTTTACTCAGGATGCACATAGAAACAAAGTAGATAATACGAAACTATGTAAGAGATCTAAGTGGATACAAGAATTATAATTGCTTAAGGTTATTTTAACTAAACAGGTAAAGGTTGGTAATATAAGTCAAGACCATTAAGTGCTAGGGTAGTAACAAAGGTGATGAGTTGTCACAAACAGTTGTTAAAAGAAGTTATGCAATAATAATATGAATAGTTTGATGAGTGAGTTTTACTCAGGATGCACATAGAAACAAAGTAGATAATACGAAACTATGTAAGAGATTTAAGTGAATACAAGAATTATAAGCAATTAAGGAACAGGCGAAGAAACAAAATTAAGTCATCAAAATAAAATAAAAGCTCAAAACAAATCAAAACATTGTTACCATGAGAGTAGAAGTGGTTGAGTAATCTTCTTTTGTATGCACAGCTCCGGTTTTTCCATGTGAATGGCCAGAGCTTCAGCGATGCAAAGGAGACGAAACCGTATTGCCTTTGATATGTTATTCTTGACTCTGTAGATTACTTTGAAGGAGGCGTTCGTTGAAATGCAATGATCAGTGTTGACCAGGTGTTCAATTATCGCACTCCTTATTGCACCAGTATTGCCTTTTCGCAACCATGCTGGATAATGTTCTTGAATTCTCTTGGACAGGATGCGCGTCGAACGACCGATGTACCTGGCTCCACAGCAGCAGGTGAACTGGTATATGCACATAGAAGTGGCCAGATGCGGGATCTTGTCCTTGAGGCTTCTGCAGATCAGTGGGCGACTGGAGAACACTATTCGTAGCGTTGCTGCAAAGAACGTTCTTCTCAGAGATGATGTGATCCTTCTCTTGAGAATATCGCTTGCTAAATCTCCCTTGAAATCCAAATTCATGTAGATTTTCTTTTTAGGCACAGTTAAAGTTTCGTTTTTCCGAATTATTGGTTTCATATTTTTGTCGATAAATCTTATTGGGTATCCATTTTGGATGAATATTTCTCTCAGAATATCTAATTCTGTTTCCAGAACGTCGGGACTACAGATGCGTCGGATGCGGGTAGCAAGTGATTTAATTAAGTTTCGCTTTTGTTGAATGGGCACCCAGCTATAGAAGCTTGTTAGTTGACCATTCCACGTAGGTTTTCTATGGATTGATCTTCTTAGGCTCCCATCAGCTCTTCTTGTCAGTTCCACATCAAGAAACGGAATTTTTGACTCGTTTTCCATTTCAAGAGTGAATTTTATTGCTGGATGGCAATTGTTAAATGTCTTCAGCAGCAGATTGGGGTCGTTGTTGTTGTCACAAATAATGAAAATGTCATCCACGTATCTTTTATACAGTCGCAAATTGTCGATGCTTGGCTTTAGTGAACCTCTCTCGAGGCTTGCCACGAAGCAATCTGATAGTAGTGGACCCAACGGAGATCCCATTGCAATACCATCCTTTTGTCTGTAGATGGTGTCGTTGAATGTGAACTGGACGTTCAGAGTGCATCTCAATAATAGTTCTTTCAAGTATGTTGTCGGTATTCCAATATCGAGGTGGTTGTCATCTATATATCTGCATATGAAGCAGACCGTTTCTGTGAGTGGGACATTGGTGAAAAGTGACTCGATGTCGAAGGACAGCATAATTTTGTTAGATACATTCGTGTCTTGTATGCACTCGATGAACTGGAAGGTGTCACGGAGCGAGTACGTACATAATTGCTTCCTTACAGGTTCCAGAAAGGTTTGAAAGACGTATTCGAGGCTGACAAAGGTAACGGCAGTCAACTTCAAGATGACTCCAAGGCACTTACTGAGTTTCTAGATAATCTTATGACTTATAAGAATACCTTGATTTCTATGAATTGCATGAGTGACCTCAACTCGAGCTCAGCCCTAGAGATAATAGCAAGACGCCTACCTACTCGGCTGCAAACGAAGTGGGTGAAAATCAGCTCTCGTATAGAGGATGAGGGTATCGAGCCAAGGTTTGATGATATTCTGAGACTGGTGAAGGACGGTGTCAACCAGGCGATGGGCGAATTCGCCAGAATTTTGAATTCTAAGGTAGAACCTAAGGAACCAGTGAATATAAGGAAAGCATTTGTTGTGAAGTCTCAAGACACAGCGAGAAAGGATGAGTGCATTGTTTGCCATAACATGCATCAATTGAGTGATTGTAATCGCTTTATCGCTATGTCACCCGTAGAAAGGTCAAAAATGGCAAAGCAGAAGCGGCTGTGTTTCAGTTGTTTAAAGATTGGGCATACAAAGTTGAATTGTAAGGTGACAAACAAAGGAAGTATTGGTTTAACGGATATCCACCCACCTCTAAGGATAGCAAACGAACCTGGGAATTCGGTTAATTGTAATAGTATCTCTAGACCCCTTGACACCCCACAAAATTTCTTAGGGGTATTACCAGTTAAGGTGAAAGGACCGAAATCTTCAGTGGAGACTTATGCACTGTTGGATAATGGTTCAGACGTCACGTTGATAGATGCTAAGTTGGCTGGTTGCTTGAGTACTAAGGCCCCAAAGCAATCCTTGGTTCTAAATACTTTCAATTCTTCGAAAACGGTAGTGTGTGAACGAGTGTCATTTTAGTCAGAATCCTTGACTACTGGGGAAACGGTTGAAGTAGATACTGCTTACACTACCTCCAGTATGAAACTCAGAGAAGCTATAGTACCTAGTCGTGAAACAGTTGTCGGTAAGCCATACCTGCGTGACATACCGTTTCCAACACTGCAAGATGGTAGAGTGAGAGTACTCATTGGATGTAGTGTGCCAGAATCTCACAAGGTAATAGAAGAGAGATTCGGAGGTAGAGATGATCTGTTCGCGACGAAAACACCGCTGGGATGGACAGGGAGAGGACCTATACCCATAGTCCACATATCATCATTAGTTGCAAACAATGGGGACAAACTAGAGACTATGATTAGAAATATGTATGACGAGGAGTTTTGTGACTGCGGTGTCCCAGAGAAGGATCGTTCTGTAGAAGATTGAAAGATAGTTAAAATAGATGGGAATTCCTATAAATACGAAAATGGGTGTTTCAGCGTTGGCCTACCATGGAGATTCAAAGATAGACAGTTAGTTTGTAATAGAAAAGTTGCCCTTAAGAGACTAATGAGTTTCTGACGGATGCAGAACTCAGGGTCAAATATAAGGATGTCGTCGGCAAATACGTAATGAAGGGTTATGTTGAAAGACTAGTTGATCAGAGCGAGCCAGGGAAGTGGTATTTGCCCCACCATCCCGTCTTCAACCCGAGGAAGCAAGGTAAACTCCGTGTGGTGTTCGATTGTTCTGCGAAACATGAAGGAGTCTCTTTGAATGATAATCTGTATAGTTGCCCAGATTGTGTGAGCTCATTAGTAGGACTGGAGGCAAGATTCAGAAAGTTAACAGTTGCTGTCACTGCGGATATTGAGGAAATGTTCCTACAGGTGAAGGTGCTAGAGAGTAACAGAGATCACTTAAGGTTCTTGTGGTTTGATGATGGTCCTTGTGGTAAGGTGTCAGAATATAGGACGACAGTGCATCCATTTGGTGCCACATCCTCTCCGTTTTGTGCTAATTTTGCTCTACGGAGGGCAGTGTCCACATTTGTTAATAATGATCTGCTGGATGTCATCGATTGTTTAGACTCCTTCGATGATGATAAGTCTGCAGTTAAATTTGCAACAAGCATTACTGAGGTGTTAGCTAAGGCTGGCTTTCGTCTCACTAAATGGGTCTCGAACAGCCTAGACGTTTTGAAGCATATAGTTCCAGAAGACAGAGCACCTACTGTACGAGATTAACCTGTTGATACTCTACCAGTTGAACACACATTAGGTATGCGATAGGATGTGAACTCTGATACCTTTGGATTTAGTGTTGGTGATATTGATAAGCCAGTCTCACGGAGAGGTGTGCTCTCTGTGTTGTCGTCCGTGTTTGACCCACTTGGATTAGTGGCACCTTATCTACTTCCGGCTAGGAGGTTATTTCAAGAGACATGCAGGAAAGGGTTTCAGTGGGATGAACCATTAAGTGAGAGACACAGTGAAGAGTGGAAGGGGTGGGTTAATAGTTTAAGAACACTGAATCTACATTCCGTCTCATGTCCACTTAAGCCATCAAGAAATCATGATATAATTGACTTCCATGTTCTTTCCGATGCCTCTGAGGTTGGATTTGGAGCAGCCGTATGCATCAGAAACACCTTAAGGGATGACATAGATGTCCGCCTAGTGATGGGTGAATCTAGAGTTGCACCTCTAAAGACGGTTTCGATTCCGAGATTAGAACTTGCTGCAGCCTTGCTAGCTTCATAGTTATTCACAACGGTGTGTAAAGAGTTGGATTATCCCAAGTATCCTGTAGCGTTTTGGACTGGTTAGATGTCTGTGTTATATTATATACGCAACGAGTCAGCAAGATATGCATGTTTTGTAGCTAACAGAGTATCTCAAATTCGTGGACTAACAACTGTCGAGCAGTGTAGGTACGTACCGTCTGGAAAAAACCCAGCTGATCTAGCCTCGCGAGGAGTTATTGATATGAATGTGGCTAAAGATAAGTGGTGGAAAGGTCCAGAATTCTTGCTAAGTGCTGATAGTATGTGGCCTAGTAGAGAAGATGAACCACCGATAAACGAGTGTGTCTTGGAGTTTAAGACAAGTGTCAGTTTAACATCTACTCAAGAAAGACATTCAGGTTTATTATTATCATTATTATTATTATGTCCTTTAGTTCATAGAGGAACATAGGGCTTCAGCTGCGCACCACCATTGCCTTCGGTTTTCTGCCAACTTTTTCACCCCTCTCCAAGTCTGCTCACATGCTTTCATCTCCTCCTCGCATGACCTCCTCCAAGTCACCCTTGCACTGCCTTCATATTGGAGTTGAAAATCCGGACCTTATTTTTGATGCTGAGTGCTGTTGACCTCCACACAGACTTAAGAGTAATGAAAGCCTGCCTTGCTTTTCCGATTCTGGCTTTGATATCCTCGTCAGTTTCGCCTGTAGTTGAAACGATGCTTCTCAGGTGGTAGGTAAAGGATGTTGTTTCTTTCAGGTTCCTCCCATTTATGCTGATTGCTGTCTGTTGTTGTTGCTGTTAGCAGGAGTCTTCATTGCCTCTGTTTTCTCTATATTCACTTGAAATCTTATCTTCTGTGGATGCTTCTTCTGCCAACTTGTTGCTTTTCACTTGCATATCTTCCATTTTGTGGGAAATCAGACATATATCATCGGCTAAGTCCAGATCCACTAAGTTCTTTTTGTGTGAGTCCATTTTATGCCTGTTTCCTCATTGCCCGTTGTCTTTCGCATTATCCAGTCTACTGCAATCAGTAAGATCATTGGCGGTAATAGACAGCCTTGCCTCACTCCCGTCCTCACTTCGAAGGCTTCCGTAAGTTTCCCGTTGTGGATTACTTGGCGTGCAGCATTGTCGTATAACTGTTGGATGAGATGTATAACTGTCGATGGGACCCCGTAGTAGCGAAGTAGTTGCCAAATGACCTCTCGATCGACGCTGTTGAAGGCCTTTTCAAAGTTGATGAAGTTGAGATAGAGAGGTGACTGCCATTCCAAGCTTTGTTCAATGATGATTCGTAGAGCGGCGATTTGATCAATACATGACTTGTTTCTCCTGAATCCAGCCTGTTCCGGTCAAAGTTTTTCGTCTAGGGTTTTTTAATTTTCTCCAGGATCATGCGGCTTAGTGATTTGCTTGGGATAGACAGGAGCATAATTCCGCGCCAGTTCTTGCATTGACTTAAGTCTCCTTCCTTCGGTGGTTTGAATAAGTATCCTTTCTTCCAATCCTCAGGTACCTTGCCCTCTTTCCACACCTTCTCCAGTAGTGGTGTCATCAAGTCCGCTGTTGTCTCTGGGTCCATTTTCAATGCTTCTGTGGGGATTCCGCCTGGTGCTGTTGCTTTCCCAGCTTTTAGCATCTTGATTGCCTTCAGGACTTCTGTTCTCATCGGGGGTGGGGTTGATGTTGACTGGTAGTTCTGCTTCCGTTGTTGGTATTATTGGGCGCGTTGTAGGTGGCGTTCGGTTTAGAAGTCTTTTGAAGTGTTCAGCCCAGTGTTTCATTTGCTTCACCTCTTTGGTGATTGACTTTCCATTGTCATCCTTCACTGACTTAATCTGTGTCGAACTTTTTCTCGATAGGTTCCTAGTTGTTTGGTAGAGTGTTGTGAGGTCTCCTTTGCCTGCAGCTTGTTCTGCTTCACTTGCCATGGCTTCATAATATTTTCTTTTGTCTTCCCTGGCACTCTTCTTCACTCTTATGTTCAGCGTATTGTAGCTGGCATTCAACTCCTGTTTTTGTTGCTCGTCAGTGCACTGGATAATCTTTTGTTTCCCCATCCTTCTCTCTTCTATTAGTCTCCAAGCGTCCATAGTGAGCCACTGTTTGTCCTGTCTCTTCTTTCTGCCTAGAACTTCCATGCAGGTTTGACTCCACACAGTTTTCAAGTTGTCCCAGTGCTTTTCGACGCCGACCTCTTTGCTGGTGTTGATTTGTGTCTCGGCTTTGTCCTTTACGCTTGCAATGAAGATGTCCTTTGTATCTTGGTCCTTCAGTTTTTGAGTGTTGAACTTGACTTGTGGTCTGTTTGCAGCTCCTCCTTCTCTGAAAGCTTTTAGTTTGATTTGGATTGTCCCTTGTACGAGATAGTGGTCTGAGCCAACGTCTGCTCCTCTTCTTACTTTTGTGTCCAGTTGGCTGCACCTTCACTTCCTTGAGATTGAGATGAAGTCAATTTGGTTTTTGGTTCTCCTATCTGGTGACACCCATGTAGCCTTGTGGATATCTTTGTGCTTGTATACACTACCACCAATCACTAGTTCATTGAAGGCGCAGAATTCGGCGAAGAGTTCTCCATTTTCATTCATTTCTCCGAGAGCTTCTCTACCCATGATGAGTTCCCTTCCTGTGTTATCTGGTCCCAGTTTGGCGTTCATGTCTCCCATTAGTATTTTAATGTCACCAGCTGGTGTATTGTCCATTGTTGCCTGTAACTGTCTGTAGAATTCTTCTTTCTTTCCGAGGTCTGCATTGTTTGTGGGTGCATAACATTATATAATTGACACTTTCCTTCCTTTGGAGTTGAATCTGGCGGTCATTATCCTGGACGAGATCGCCTCCCATTGCATCAGGGCTTTCGTTGACGTTGGTGACATCATGATAGCCACGCCCTCGGTGTGCGTGTGTTTATCTTCTGGGTGACCGGAGTAGATCACTGACTCACCCGTTGACAATTTGGTGAGTCCATTCCCATTCCATCTGCTTTCACATATTCCCAGCACTTGGATTTCGTATCTTTTCATCTCGTTGGCGATCTGGGCAGCTTTGCCAATCTCGTACATGGTGCGGACGTTCCATGTCCCCACACAGACTTTTTCTTTTGGTGCAAAGAGGTTCATCGTGCTGAAGTTTCTGTAGCGATTTTAATTACAGGGTGTGGTTGCTAGCCTCACGCCTGAGAAAGGGATTGTTACATTAAGATAAAGTTTAGAGAGAAGCGACCTTTTGGGTTGCTCCCCTTAAAATCAGATAACAAGGAATAAAACAATCAGAACAACACCAACAACAGGAAAACAATTCACAGCAAAAAGGGCGAAAAGCGACAACAACGATACAATAAACAACATGCAATATAGTTTAGCACAGTTAACTAAAATGATACCAAAATCACAGACTCACTGACTTGGGCCAACTTGAACATATAAATCCAATAATATATACAATTTTAAGTATGGGTTGTTGTTAAAAGATACAAATGTCCAAAAACTCTGTTATAGGTATTAGTAGTCAATAATAGTAAATCCAGGGTTTAAGCGTTCGAAAGTTAACCAAATTCAATAATTTCCAGAACTTCGTAGTGAGCAATAGCAAAGAAATGAAAGTTTTACAGATTACTGCAAAAGGTAATGCACTGAATCGAAAGGCGCGCGCGTTTTATTATTATTATTCTTGGTACAAATTACTGAAAACTGTTGCGTGGTTGACACGATATGTTACGTATTTAAAGGTCATGCATCTTGCAGGATACGAAAATATGAATGTGGGACCTTTAAGAGTCGAAGATATTAGAAATGCAGAGTTAGCGATTTTGAGGGCTGCTCAGTGGGAAGCGTGGGGTGTGATTGCCAAGGAGGACAGTCCCGATTTCGCAGATTTCAAGGTGCGGTTAGATAGATTATCTCCGATAGTTTCCGAAGGGATCGCTAGAGTTGGTGGACGTCTACAAATGTTAGAATCGTCATATGAGACCCGTCATCCGGCTTTATTACCTTGCTACCATCCAGTCACTGATCTCATTATCAGACACTACCATGTTCTTGAAGGTCATTTAGGTACTTCGCAAGTTCCATCAAGTGTTCGATGTAAGTTTTGGATAGTGAGAGGAGGTACTGCTGTCCGTAAAATAATTGATAAGTGCATGAAATTTTAACTCCAAAATGCTCGTTCAGCACAGCAGATGATGGTACTACTCCCAGCGTGGCAAGCTTCTGAAGGGAATTATCCATTTGAGTACGTTGTAGTGGATTTGTTCGGACCTTTTGTAGTGAAGAGAGGCAGAACCCTATGTAAAAGATATGGCCCTTTATTCACCTGTTTGAAAATGAGAGCTGTGCATATTGAGGTGGTTCATTCGCTAACTACTGATTCATTCGTGCTAGCATTACGTAGGTTTATAAATCATCGAGGTGCACCGAAGGTGAAGTTCAGTGACAGAGGGACTAATTTTGTTTGCTGTCACGCTGAGCTTAAAGAGTACTTCGAAGGTCTTCAAACGAGAGTTCACGAAGAGTTACTGAAAAGAAACATCGAGTGGCACTTCAACCCACCACATGCCAGCCATATAGGTGGGCTATGGGAAAGACTTATAGGAATTATCAAGCGTATTTTAAGCTCCATAATTAAAAACCAGAGTTTGAATGACGAAACGTTGGAGGTATTTTTTTGAACCTGAACGAATACTAAATGACCGGCCGCTATCACCCGTGAGGGACGACGCCAAGGATTTCGATGTGTTAACACCAAATAAATTATTGCTATTGAGAGGCAACCCTGGGATAGAGGACTCAACCGGGGAACGAATACCTACGATTAAAAGATGGAAACAAGCCAGGCACATGAAAGATATATTTCGGAAAAGATGGTTAAAGGAGTATGTTCTAACACTGCAAACCAGAGATAAATGGAAAAGGTCGTGAAGAAACTTAAAGGTTTCTGATATAGTCTTACCAGCGGATAAATAAGCCACAGATAGATGTCCATTGAGAGTGGTAGAAAGCCTCCTCGGTAATGGTGATGGGTTGGTGAGGATGGTTGAGGTGAGAACAAGCTGTGGCATGTTGGTGCGAGATATTAGAAAACTGTGTCTCCTGGAAGGCGCTGGGAGTTCAGAGTCGAAGTATGAACCACTTGGCGAATTTCCAACGTAGGGCGTCAACCTGAGAAGGGTTGAAGGCGTACTGCTGTAAGTCCTAAGGTTATTCAAGGGTAGATTATCATGGCAGAATCCACAACATTTGATGTATTGATTGTACATATGTTTGTGTTAAACAATTGTGTCAGTTCCGATTAATGTAATTATTGATTAATCTTGTTTGTGTCCGGACATTCTACAACTTACAATCGTCAACCTGAGAAGGGTTTCAGGCGTACTGGTGTAAGTCCTGCAATTCCTCTAAGGAATTACATCGAGACACGATCGGCGAGGTTATTTCTACTGTTTGTATATACGTGTGGTGTGTCATATAAATTTGTGTTTGGATTAATTGTGTTTACTCGTTGTTTCCGTTCTTTGTTGCATCCAATAATTTTGTTAAAATTTTCGTTTTGCTTACTCCTGAAGTTGTTTCGAGTCTTCTACATCCGTGAATGAATTGATTGATGTTAAAGACAGCAGATGGGTCGTATACTCCAGGGAGGCTATTGCTGAGAATGACATGCACACGGAGATAATGATTAGCTGTGGTCCAACACGCCGGGGAGCGGGAGTGTAGACGACTGAGGCTCGCATACGTCACCGTTACTAGAACTGAGGCAGAATGAGTGACAAGCGATTGCAGTGGTAATTGGTAGTGAGTAGATAAGAGGATGTGCGTGGAGTATCGTGAGGTGGTGCTATGGTCACGTTGCATTCTGCAAGTGTCATTCTAGCAAGTGGCGATTGTGTTACAAGATGTCAAGAGGAAGCATTTAAGTGGAAGGCGTAGGTCGTCATTGATGCGTGAGATTGTGCTGTGGGTATGCCTGTGGTGTGTTGGCTTTTCTGTTTGTTCTCCATTTCAGCTCTGTCCGTGTGACCCAGGTTCTCACAATGGCATCCAAGTCAACGTGTACTGGTCGTGATGGAAAATAGGGATGGATCCCTTTTTTCACGGGGAGTGTCAATGTAGTTGAAGATTGAACGATCGATTCATGGTTGTTTGCTCAAAACCAACTTCCCCAATTTTCGCGGAGGCATCAATACACCAGTCATCGTCTCATCAGTCGCTGTTCAAAAAGAAGTCAGACCAAAACTGTCAGAACTAATATCGTGATTAATTATTGTAATATTTGATCACAGACCTTAGTTGTAACAGTGTTTATATGTTGGTGTTACAATAAAGAATCCTCGAGTCGCCAATTGCGTCCGTTATTACTAAGCGTTTCTGAGAAACTTGAAGGAACAGCGTGAGCCCGAGTGCAGCAAGAGTTGGGCATTAACGGTTTTTGAGACGTGATTGAGATATATTACTTAGAATTCGGATAATTCTCGTAATCCTTATAGTATAATGGAGTCAATGTGTCTTTCAACTTTTCAGAACACTCAATCTCATCCAATAAAACCTTCGCTGCAAGTTCAGCAACTCAAGCGTCAACGGCATCACGTGTTTTCAACAACGAGATAGCGGAGTTACAATGCGAACTGCCGAAAACACGAAAAAAGTGAGTGAAATGGAAGCTGGCTGGTTGTCCATTCGTCAACAGCTGACTGAGATGAGAGAGCGACTGATTAAAATGGAGGAATCGCTGCACATGCATAGACTGCGTCTGTTGAATGCAGAACATACAAGTACCCATGAAAGTCCTGCAAAACTATTCAAATCTTGAATTCTGAGAAAGCATCTGATGTCCACGACTTCTAATGTACATTATTACAGAGGGAATGACTATAGACCTTCTGCCGGAATCATACTACAAAAAATGGGAAGTCGAGTGGTGAAGATATTAGGCATCAAAGATCACTCTGTTCATAATAGACACCTGGATCAAGTGAGAATAAATGAGGTAGGTCGTTCCGATTATGATTATAATGACTCCGCTACTAATCCTGACTTCGTAGATAATTCAGAAATAAGTCTAGATGCTACTGATGAAAATAATATCACAAAATCAGTTAGAAGGTCGCAGCTACTTGCAAGCAAACCGAGACATCATTATAAATACGCAAGGAGATATTCGACGTGTGGTGGATGTGGTGATTGACAATTTCTATCTCTGTTTTGTTCAAATATTGACTGTCGCTTGTTAATAAATTTCTTATATGAATTGAATAATAATTCCGCCAAATACAAATTCCTGAATTCCTCCCTCTCTGTGTTTTGGTTGAATTCTTGTAATTCGTTCATCTCGAAATACTAATACTACTAGTAGGAAAAATCACAACAAAAAACCCCTGCATTTTAGCCCCCATCTACTAGTCCTCCTTACCGCAACTAACCGAGGTGGCCGATAGAGCAGTGGAGTTTACTAGATCCAACACGAGCATTTCGGCTGCAGTAACCGATAGTCCGTCTCAGACAATGGATTCTTCTGCCGGGATGTCCTCAAGCTTCGATGCGGTGACCTATATAACCAAGCCTCACAAGGAGATATGTTGTATTAGACAGGAGATGAAAGCTAGAGGTCACTCGCGTAGTCACACCAACTTGACTCGTAATAGATCCTTTTCACGTGCTACAAGTAGGCGTCGTAAGTCTCGAAAATCCCGGCCTGGAGTGTGCTGGTATCATCGGCGTTATAGTGAAAAGGCCCAAAATTGCACTCCTCCGTGCACTTTTGATGTTCAACAGTTGGGAAATTAGCAGGCCAGCACGTATTGGCGACCACTCCCATATCGCCTCTTCTACGTTAGTGACCGCAACACGGGGATACGCTTCGTCATTGGTACCGGAGCAGAGGTCAATGTGATCCCATCCACAGTAAAGAAACGCGGGCGGCCAATGTCTTTACAACTACGAGCCACGAATGGTTCGCCAATGACTAAGTTAGGTAGGCGTTTTATAGACCTTAATATCGGCTGGCGCCGCTCATTGAATCTTCCTAGTGGCAGACGCGACCACGGGCATAATTGGTATGGATCTGTTGCAACACTACCAATTACTGGTAGATACTGGTAATCGCGAGTTAAGAGATGCAGCCACACGCCTCTCTGTCAACGGTATCGCCACACAGGGCCTAGCCCTCAGCCTGGTATATGTTACACCTAATTCAGCTGTCCCATATTCCCATACACTTCAACCTTTTCCTGACCTTTTTAAACCTAGCCATAGACTTCCATGTGTGACTCCCAACGTCATACATCATATTGCTACGACTGACCCGCCAGTCTTTGCAAAGCCTCAACATTTGTCCCCAGTAAAGCTAAAAGCCGTTAAAGCTGGGTTCGAACATATGTTGGAAATAGAGATAATCCGGTCATCAAGCAGCCCGTGGTCCTCACCTTTTCACGTGGTACCCAATAATGGGTTAGATTGGCGACCTTGTGGCGATTGCCGTAGGTTAAATGCACAAACCGCTCCACATCGCTACCCCCACATACACGACTTGACATCGACACTCAAGGGCCCTGGAGTAATTTGCAAACTGAATCTAACACGAGCTTACCATAGGATTCCCGTTCACCCTGATGATATTCCTAAGACCGCCGTGATTGCGCCTTTTGCCCTTTTCGAATTTCTTCGAATGCCTTTCGGCCCTCGAAACGCAGCGCAAACTTTGCAGTGCTTTATCCACGATGTTTTGCGCGGTTTAGATTTCGCCTTTGCCAACTTGGATATTTTAGTAGCTAGTCCGGGTGAGGAAACATATCGACCTCACTTGCAAACTGTTTTCCAAAGGCTTACAACACACTTCCTCACAGTCAACTTAGCAAAGCATCAGATAGTGGTAACTTCTTTGAATTTCTTGGGACACAAGATAGATAAGGATGGGATCTATCCGTCACCTGAATGGGTAGAGACTATCCAAAACTTCCCTCTATCCACATCTCCCAAGGCATTACGCACTTTTCTTGGAATGGTTAGCTACTACCGTCGCTTTTTCCCCCAGTGCGCACACATCTTGACCCCCTTGACCGACATGCTGAAAGGGAAATGTAGTCCTTCGTGTTCACTGAGGAAGCCTCCACAGCTTTTGCAACTCTCAAGAAGGCTATTGCTGATTCCACAATATAAGTCCACCTAGATGTCCAGGTACCGCTCAGCATTTCATTGGATGCCTTGAACACTGCGATTGGAGCTATCCTACAACAGCGTATGTCCAACGCATGGTTACCGATTGCTTTCTTTTCCCGTAAACTTACTGCATGCGAATCTAGATATAGCACTTTCGGTAGAGAACTTCTCGCTGTTTATGTTGCTGTCAAACACTTTCGTCACTTTGTGGAAGGCCGACAGTTTACTGTGTTCACCGACCATAAGCTATTGACGTACGCCCTCCACACTACAACATATAAATATTCTCCTCGAGAATTGCATCAAATCGGACATTCGACATATTTTGGGGGTTGATAACGCCGTGGCGGACGCCTTGTCTAGGATATGTACCATGTCAGCGCCACCAACCATTGACCAGAAGCAAGTGGCACAGCGTCAGCTTACAGAGTTAGACCTCTGTAAGCTCTCGTTAAACACTTCCTTGCATATAAGGCGTATACCGCTTGCTACTTGCGAGGGTACCGTCCTCCGCGATCTGTCCACTGGTACGCCCAGACCCATCGTTCCACTTTCATCGCGCCGTGCTGTATTCGATAGCCTTCAAAACGTTTCTCACCCAGGTATCCGGGCAGCGGATAAACTAGTGTCGGCTAGATTCGTCTGGCCTGGTATAGATCGTGACATGCGTATCTGGACACTTGCCTGTGTGCCGTGTCAACGTGCTAAAGCCCACAAGCAAAACACCACTCCGGTGAGTTCCTTTGCCACACCCGATGCTCGCTTTAGTCATGTACACCTAGATATAGTTGGTCCCCTACCACCATCAAATGGCCACTTTTACATGTTGACATGTTTCGACCGGTTCAATCGTTGGCCAGAAGCTATCCCCATCACTGACGTCACTGTGGTAACCATTTGCCGGGTGTTCATAGAATGCTGGGTAGCCCACTTCGGATGCCCATCAACGGTGACTACCGACCGAGGAAAACAGTTTAAATCAACCCACTTCAAGAAGCTCTTAAAGCTGCTGGGTTGCAAACGCATCAGAGCAACCGCGTACCACCCAGCAGCGAGTGGACTTGTGGAGCGTTTTTACCGCCAGTTGAAAGCTTCGTTATACACTCTTATACTCAGAATCTCAAGCGCGTTATGCAGCGCCTACAACGAACTCCCACACGCACACAAAACAAGAGTGCAAGTAGACACTAGGCTTGATGACTGTACACACGTTTTTCGCCGTCCGTAGGCCACTACAACCTTCATATGACGGACCTTTCTGGGTCATTAGTCGGAAAGATAAATTTTTGGTCTTTGAGCGATGTGGCTGCCAGGACACTGTAGGCATTGACAGGCTCAAAGCGGCGTACATTGAAGAATACTTACCCTCCACGCCAGCTCATTCAAATAGCTGCACTGAACCTAGTCCTGGCCCAGCCTCTACTACCTCACCTCCGGCGACGAATGATGATTCTCCTACTGTCGCCAGTAAAACCCCTGTCACACGTGCAGGTCGGCGTGTGCACTGACCGAAGAAATACACAGAATTTCTTCACTGAACTACTCCATAGATGACGCTACTTAGTGGTTCTTATTCCTTGTCACAATTTGTTGTTCCATTTTGCTATATTTACTTTAATTGGTTCAGTTTCTGGGAGTAATCGTTTTTCTGAGTAATAATTATTTTGAATTTTTTCTCTCGTTAAAGAGAATCAGCAGCAGTTTTATGCTATTTTTTTATTTTAACTCAAACTACTCGATAGATATATTGGCTTTATTGCCGTCTCGTACATCACACCGATTGGGGAATTATGAATAGTATAGTAATATCCGCCAGGCAATTTCTCAAATAAAACCAAACAAAAAACTTGCTGTCAGCTACGTCTCGTAAATCGTTAATGCCCAGCTCTTGCTGCACTCGGGCTCACGCTGTTCCTTCAAGTTTCTCAGAAACGCTTAGTAATAACGGACGCAATTGGCGACTCGAGGATTCTTTATTGTAACACCAACATATAAACACTGTTACAACTAAGGTCTGTGATCAAATATTACAATAATTAATCACGATATTACTTCTGACAGTTTTGGTCTGACTTCTTTTTGAACAGCGACTGATGAGACGATGACTGGTGTATTGATGCCTCCGCGAAAATTGGGGAAGTTGGTTTTGAGCAAACAACCATGAATCGATCGTTCAATTTTCAACTACATTGACAAGAATAATAATGGTCTTATCAATAATAATGATGAAAAAATGGGGCAATCTGTGATAACACGAATAATGAAAAACAGTATGATTAAACAAACATCAATTGTAAGTAGTCGATAAAGGCTAGTAAAAACAAATGATATGATTACGTACCTGCGGCGGCAGTTATATTGGGCGTACTACTAGACAGCTAACCAACGTGTTAGTGAACATCTCCCGTCATGGTTTGGCAAAGGACAGACAAAAACAATCTGTAGCTCAATTCTGTCACATCTAATTGATAGTGGTCATGTAGTCGATAAAACGAAAGCCTTCAAAGTAATTCATCGTATCCCACCGAATCTTTCTAATAGACTTCGTATTCGTCTACTGCACACAGCTGAGGCGATAGGCATTCGAACTATTAAACCTAAACTATGCATTCAAAAGAAGTTCGTACAGCCATTATCCCTCCCGTGGCCTAATAAGACGTAAACAACTAAAGACTTCTACACCACCCCTTATTTATATTTCCAACCCCTTTCTTATCATCCCTTAATCTTATCTTCATTATAAACGTGCCTCATTTCCTTCCCTTACAATCTAACACTACGTAACCGGTTCATTTGTTTTTACTAGCCTTTATCGACTACTTCCACCTGTTGTTTGTTTAATCATACTGTTTTTCATTATTCGTGTTATCACAGATTGCCTCATTTTTTCATCCTTATTATTGATAAGACCATTATTATTGTTATTACTATTATTAATATTATCATTACCACTATTATGACTAATTGCACAATTTATATTCACCATCGTATTATCCTATAGACAAAACACCATTATTGGTTTATATTTGAATTTTTATTTGTAAACTTATATATATTAGAGTTAAGCCTGATGAGATCTAATTGAAAACAATATTGTTCGCTTAAATGTGTTGTTCTAAATTTTACTATGGGAATGTATAATATATGTCCAAGAAATTGTCGAAAGACATAATTGAACAGCCTGCACCAGAAAGCCTAGCCGAGTAAGGTGGTTCAGGACTTAGTTGTAAGACTGAGGGTGTATCAACTCCTGAAGCCTCAGGAGCAAAAGAAGCACAGAGTGCCCAAATATCTGTTGCTACAAAGCGCAAAAACAAGTGAGATCCAAAGGGGCAAGTAGTGCCAGCATGGCAACACCAGCCTGTGGAATGGCCTCGCCAAAGCGCAACGTGTCTGGTGCACGAATAGCTTCTAGTCGCGGCGAAAACCGAGTGGGTAAAACCGACTCCACTTGGTTGGCGCCGACAGGTAAAAAGCGAGTTAAACGTAGGAAAGAAACAGTGACCGAGTTTACCAACAATGTCTCGACGGCTGTCAGTACCTGCCAGACTCAGCACCCTCTGACTGTAGTTACAGTGTTGTCATCTAGAATTTGGAAAAATCTAAGAACAGAGATCCAGCTGCCCGACATGCAGATGATATGAACGTGGTTAGCTCCATTATGCTGGAGATACTTCCCGAAAAAACAGTTGCAGTTCACATTAGGAAGGCTATCAGGATCGGAAAACGAAACCCTGATGATACAGAAGCTTCTCGACGAATACTTAAGATGGTTTTAGGGAACGAAACAGAGCGGATCACCATCCTCAACAACGAGTTCAAAATAAACGACAAAATTTTAAAAATAAGGCCTGGTTGGCCTTTAGAAGATAGAATCAAAAGAAAGGAAGCCGTGGCTGAACAAAAGGCCAGGCTGGAGAAAGGTGAAAACGACCTCAAGCTATTGGGTTTTCAGGTGATGAGGTCTCGGAAACCAATGCTGCCGAGGTGTCTGGTCGTTGGCGACTTTGATGCTCCACATATTAATTGGGGGAATTAAACTCCACTAGTTTGTATACCTGTTTCAATAGGGAGCTCACATTGACAGTGCTTGAATGTGCACTCGTGCAACATATGCATGCACCAACACGGTATCACCCTGAACATGATCCATCTACTCTAGACTTGGTATTGACACACCAGAAGGAGGACGTTGGTAACATTAGGTGCCTTCCGCCACTTGGCAGCAGTGACCACATAGTCATTGCTTTTACGTTTAGGATTCATTCTCTCATACACAGGCCAAAATCTGCTCGTCCAAACATTTGGAAAGCGGATATACAAGGAATCCGGAACGCAGCAACTGCGGTTGACTGGTCAGTTGATACAAGTCAGACTGTCGAGGAAGCTTGGGTAGGATTTAGGAATACACTAGATCGTGTCACTTCACCTTTTATACCTTGGTACACTCCTCGAAAGCTGTCGCATGAACCACCTTGGATCACTAGTGAAATAAGGAGGTTATTAAGACGGCGAAAGAACTTATGGGACCAATTTGTTATGACAGGAAGGGAAAACTTCCAGAAAGACTACCGCAGAATTCGAAACCTCTGTAAGTATGCGATTAACAAGAGTCGTATAGAGTACGAGAGACGATTAGTACTAGATTGCGTTCATTACCCAAAAAGGTTTTACTCGTATATTAAACGTAGGACTAAAACTAGCAGTGGTATACCGTCACTCATAACCATTAGTGGAGAAGCGGCTGAGTCAGACGAAGGAAGGCTGAAAACCTCTCTGAATACTTCTGTGACGTCTTCTCGTCTGATAGTACCACCCAGGGATATGGCGAGGTCACTGCCATCGCCACTCAGATGCCCTCAATTGTGGTAGAGCACACAAAGGTTCTCAAACTACTGTCTAAACTGAAGCCAGGTAAATCACCTGGGCCGGATGGACTTCACCCTAAGCTGTTAATTTCCTTGGCGGATATAATATATATTCCGCTTACGGAGATTTTCCAAATGTCTCTGACGCAGGCTAAGCTACCCAGGGACTGGAAGGATGCCATTATAAGCCCTATCTTCAAAGAGGGGGATAGGCAATTGGCATCTAACTACAAGCCGGTAAGTCTGACATGCATTATTGCAAAGGTATTGGAAACTATTATAAGGGATCAACTATTAGCTTATGTTGAAACACATGGCTTGTTGGCTGTGGAACAGCATGAATTCCGACCAGGACGATCCTGCCTGACAGACCTACTTTTGGCTAGGGAAACCTGGGTTGTTTTTGATTTACAGCTTGATTCCACACCGTATTTTTGGTACAAGTATGGAATTTTCAGCATGGATATCGTAGCCCAAATTTCGCAGGCCGACCATAGATATCAAGTGTGCGCCGGCGTGGGCTTGAACCCCGGACCATGTGCATGGTCGGGGAGAGTCCCAACCACTGTGCCACCGACGCACGTTGAGGCCATAGATAAAAACCATCTGCTGGACGTGGTTTTTATTGATCTTAGCAAGGCGTTCGACAAAGTATCCCATTTAGGTCTCCTTAGTAAACTTAAAGGTTTTGGACTAGACCAATGCCTATGTGAGTGGTTTAGAGATTACTTAATGGATAGAAGGCAGAAGGTTAGAGTTAACGGTGTACTATCAGGGTGGAAAGCAGTATCCAGCGGAGTGCCCCATGGGACTGTATTAGGCCCCTTGCTATTCCCATTATATGTTAGTGAATTACCATAGATTCTTACTTCATCATCATTATTATTTGCGGACGACATTTTTTTATTTTTGATTACAGCTTGATTCCACACCGTATTTTTGGTACAAGTATGGAAAGATATGGAAAACTGTAAATAATAACGAGGATAGGTTGACCATACAAACTGATTTAGATAAATTAGCTGAGTGGTCAAAGCTATGGAGTTTGGAAATGGATGCTAGGAAAAGCGCGGTAATGCACTTAGGTCAGAAGTCTTATACATCGTACTTTCTAGGGGACACAGAACTACCTGATGTTAACGAACAGAAGGACCTAGGAATCATTGTCAGCAATGATTTGAAAACAACTGTAAATTGCAATGCAGCCGCAGCTAAAGCTTTTCGAATTCTATGGGCACTTCGAAGGGCTTTCAAACGATTAGACGAGGGCATGTTCCAAATACTCTACGCAACAGGCATCATCTCGAATACTGCATACAAGGGGCGAATCCATGCTTCAAAAGGAGGCAAATATTCTGGAGAGGGTACAAAGAGTAGGAACGAAATTAGTTAGTGGTATCTCACACCTTCATTGTGATAAGAGGATGGAGCATTTAAATCTCTTCCCGTTATCATACCGAAGGAAGAGAGGCGACTTAATTTTAGCATACCGTATACTTAAGGGTGATTTAGGAACTGACCTTCCTAACCTTTTCTCCCCTTCTAGGATACATTAACGAGGTCACCTCAAAAAGGTGCTCAAACCGAGGACGATTAAAATACGTGTAGAATTTAGATTCTCTCACAGAGTGATCAACGATTGGAACTCCTTACCTGATTCAGTAGTATCAGCTCCATCGGTGAACGCTTTCAAAGAGAAGTTAGATCTCTGCAGAGATATATTTTTAAGGATAAACACAGGCCACAAGAGCCTTCTATCCTTACCATCTGAATCTGAATCTTATGCTGTCTGAATGCCGGGACATTAAAAGTAGTATTTCTGCTAAAATTATACAAGACCCTAAACAAACAAGCGTCTAAGTGCACAAAAAAATCGTTCATTTGCACACATTAATGATTTTGCCTGTTTTACCACGAAAACGTTTGGTATTGTATTTCTTGTTTTACCATAGCAAACATTCGTTACAGTTCGTTTACAGAAATTATCCGCCTTATACAACGTAAAGTTGATGTCAACCAAGACATTGTCTAGTTACTGTAATGATGAGTCAGATAATGGTGAAGAATCTGTAGATGACGAATTAAACGATGTAAAACAGTGGGTAAAATATTTTTTCTTCAGTTTTATTGGAAATTATCAAATACATGTGTATTGAACTGGTAAAATTAATGCAGTAGCGCTATTCACGTTTTACTTACGCGAGCTCATGTCCACGAACTTTTGAAATAAAAAACTTAGAAGGTTTTATGCCGATATGTTCATTCGAATAAAATTGATAAATTCACGAATGCCTATAGATTCTCACGCAAGATTACGATAATGCTGAACTAAATCACACTAATTCTCAGATAATTCTAATATTCTAGAGAGAAAGGACTTCCGAATTTGTTCTAAAATGTATTCTTTAATGGCACAGAATAGAACTCCTTGCTGGCTTACAGCATGACTAGCACAATTCAGGACAGAGTTATTTATCTCGCCAAAAATGTGCCTAGGAACTTTAAGAAGTATATCAGAACCTACTGGGTTTAGTTATAATCGTTCCTCCATTGGTCACAGAACAAACTAGACACGCAATACTGCAACTTCAAAAAGAAAAAACTTCAGCCGCGATTACACTTCTTAACTGCTGCGGTTTATGCTTTGATTTCGTTAAATTCATGAATGTGGTAAGTTTGGAACACGGAGTGTTACTCTTCCAGATACCTACGACTAATCTTAATAATTGGTGGAACTTTTGAGAGCGCTTGGAGAAAATAATGGCAAAGTTTCCATCAGTGACGGTACTTTGCACACGCCAAGTAAGGGATAGGAAAAGTAATTATCGTTTAAAGTCTATGCAGCAGTTTTCAGTAAGAAGGCAGATAAAGACTTCATTTATGACTCCATCGAAACTGAAGTCACTACCAATCAAGTTGGGTTTAGTCAGATATAATATCCCATGTTGAGAGTTACGGAGAACTTTAAATCCCCAAAGCCACAGTTCTAATAACATTTAATGTTATCATTTTCCTGGACATCCAAAGCCTCCGATTTCCAGCATTCCTTTCCAAGCAGCGAAAATCTGACAAGCAGGTGCAATCAGTAAGACTAATTTTAAATATTGTACTCAATGTTTTAGAATACCTTCATACAAGCATCTCTAAGAGTTAATTATTCCTGTCAATAAACTGATGGACAAATACTCAAAACTGTAACCACTAATAACGATGGTGACAGACACGATTTTCCACCATTCAACTCATACAGCCGTATAAGAGCCGATTTACATTTATCATATGAATTGATTACAAATAGTAGTAGCTGTAAGAGCTGCACAGTGTGTCCATTCTTACTTGATTTTATCCGAGATGTACTAATGGATGTGACACTAATCGACTCTGCGAGCTAAGGGAAGGACTTGTTACAGGGGGACATTCTCTTTGTCTTAGAATATGAATGTATAGTAGTTTTCCTAGGTGGAGTCGTCGGCAAAATCCAATATGTGAACACCTCGAGCAGAAACTTAAGAATATTTGGTGTATGATTCACCCTTGTTAAGTATAAAATAACACCGTGCGACTGGTCTTTACTACCTCTTAGCCTAAGGATAAGAAGTGGAACGGTCAAATATGTTGACCACTTCATCTTGTCGATGGAGTTGCATCAATGGTGATGGATCAACTGCCGACGAAATCTGAGCACGGACACAAAAGACTAATCTGGCACTTGGCAATTTGCAGCATCTTTGGCGCATGCGTGATATTTGGCTATCTACCAAAGCACATGTGTACTGTGCTGCAGTTTACTCCTCCCCACTTTACAGCCGTGAGAAATGTGCATTGAAAGTGGAAGATATGAAGAGAGCACATGTATTTGCATTCTATCTGTTAAGTGGTATAATATAGTGAGAAATATCGATGTTAAGTAAGGAGAGAAAGTCAGTCGATGAGGTTATGAAACTAGGACAGACGTTACAGCTAGTGCATGTGTTACGCATAATAAGCCATCGACTTGCTCATCAGACTAGCTGATATAAGAATAACATCAATCCATGTAGTCCTTGACAGTTGCTTTGCGGGACAGGGAGGTAGAGACTGTTTGGCTGTGCTCTTCAAGACACTAAGAACCAATAACTGAAGACTGTTTATAATATGCTTCAAAATCGCCCTCAAGGAGACAGATGCATCTAGTCTTTGCAATCTCCCAGACCCGTTTATACCTTAACATTTTTCTCTTAACTGTCGCCTTTACCTCATATTTCCGTTGGTTATAGTTTTTTTATACCCCTCTTTTTTACTTCTATGTCTTCTTATATGATGTGTAAAAACTTGAACTGCTTCAATTTTGTGCAAAGTTCAACTTTGAAGAGTTATTCTGCTTTCCAATATTGAATGGAAACAATATTGAAGTCATTTCTAAATAATGAATACTTCAAGGAGATGTTCGTCAGTTTCAAATTTTAAAGTTGAATTTGCACACAAATGTTATGACAGGACGGCTTGAAGTTGACCTCTAAACATCATTGAATTTGATGACGCATAGTGCTTTTAAGTCAGAAAAGGACATGAATTTCACTATACAGAGGACCAAGAAAATACCTCTGGGATAGCAACATGTTCAATCTACAAAATAATTTGATGAAAGTTTCATTAATCAAGTAGTTTTACAGCTCCCTGCTAAGGAAGTCGGATTCACAATAGTTACCATTAGTACTTTACATTTTACTTCTAATAACATCTTAGAGAACTTAATATGATTATGAGCAATAGTTTGTGCTCGGCACATCATCAGTTAATACTACTGTGTAACACTCTGTAGTTTATCAGAATAAAATCTTATCTATAATAGAGTTATACTCCACCACATTGCTCAAGTTTTATACTTATATCAATAACTTACATAACCTATTTTCAGGAACTGTTTGTATGGTCTTCTCAGAAGAAGCATAATTACATGTTTAATAAGCCATAGTTTGTGAAATTATGTGATTTTTAGCTGAGTTACGCGACTTGAATCCATCCTTTATTCTTAGAAGTAAAATTTACTAATGGTAACTATTGTGAATCCGACTTCCTTAGCAGGGAGCTGTAAAACTACTTGATTAATGAAACTTTCATCAAATTATTTTGTAGATTGAACATGTTGCTATCCCAGAGGTATTTTCTTGGTCCTCTGTATAGTGAAATTCATGTCCTTTTCTGACTTAAAAGCACTATGCGTCATCAAATTCAATGATGTTTAGAGGTCAACTTCAAGCCGTCCTGTCATAACATTTGTGTGCAAATTCAACTTTAAAATTTGAAACTGACGAACATCTCCTTGAAGTATTCATTATTTAGAAATGACTTCAATATTGTTTCCATTCAATATTGGAAAGCAGAATAACTCTTCAAAGTTGAACTTTGCACAAAATTGAAGCAGTTCAAGTTTTTACACATCATATAAGAAGACATAGAAGTAAAAAAGAGGGTATAAAAAAACTATAACCAACGGAAATATGAGGTAAAGGCGACAGTTAAGAGAAAAATGTTAAGGTATAAACGGGTCTGGGAGATTGCAAAGACTAGATGCATCTGTCTCCTTGAGGGCGATTTTGAAGCATATTATAAACAGTCTTCAGTTATTGGTTCTTAGTGTCTTGAAGAGCACAGCCAAACAGTCTCTACCTCCCTGTCCCGCAAAGCAACTGTCAAGGACTACATGGATTGATGTTATTCTTATATCAGCTAGTCTGATGAGCAAGTCGATGGCTTATTATGCGTAACACATGCACTAGCTGTAACGTCTGTCCTAGTTTCATAACCTCATCGACTGACTTTCTCTCCTTACTTAACATCGATATTTCTCACTATATTATACCACTTAACAGATAGAATGCAAATACATGTGCTCTCTTCATATCTTCCACTTTCAATGCACATTTCTCACGGCTGTAAAGTGGGGAGGAGTAAACTGCAGCACAGTACACATGTGCTTTGGTAGATAGCCAAATATCACGCATGCGCCAAAGATGCTGCAAATTGCCAAGTGCCAGATTAGTCTTTTGTGTCCGTGCTCAGATTTCGTCGGCAGTTGATCCATCACCATTGATGCAACTCCATCGACAAGATGAAGTGGTCAACATATTTGACCGTTCCACTTCTTATCCTTAGGCTAAGAGGTAGTAAAGACCAGTCGCACGGTGTTATTTTATACTTAACAAGGGTGAATCATACACCAAATATTCTTAAGTTTCTGCTCGAGGTGTTCACATATTGGATTTTGCCGACGACTCCACCTAGGAAAACTACTATACATTCATATTCTAAGACAAAGAGAATGTCCCCCTGTAACAAGTCCTTCCCTTAGCTCGCAGAGTCGATTAGTGTCACATCCATTAGTACATCTCGGATAAAATCAAGTAAGAATGGACACACTGTGCAGCTCTTACAGCTACTACTATTTGTAATCAATTCATATGATAAATGTAAATCGGCTCTTATACGGCTGTATGAGTTGAATGGTGGAAAATCGTGTCTGTCACCATCGTTATTAGTGGTTACAGTTTTGAGTATTTGTCCATCAGTTTATTGACAGGAATAATTAACTCTTAGAGATGCTTGTATGAAGGTATTCTAAAACATTGAGTACAATATTTAAAATTAGTCTTACTGATTGCACCTGCTTGTCAGATTTTCGCTGCTTGGAAAGGAATGCTGGAAATCGGAGGCTTTGGATGTCCAGGAAAATGATAACATTAAATGTTATTAGAACTGTGGCTTTGGGGATTTAAAGTTCTCCGTAACTCTCAACATGGGATATTATATCTGACTAAACCCAACTTGATTGGTAGTGACTTCAGTTTCGATGGAGTCATAAATGAAGTCTTTATCTGCCTTCTTACTGAAAACTGCTGCATAGACTTTAAACGATAATTACTTTTCCTATCCCTTACTTGGCGTGTGCAAAGTACCGTCACTGATGGAAACTTTGCCATTATTTTCTCCAAGCGCTCTCAAAAGTTCCACCAATTATTAAGATTAGTCGTAGGTATCTGGAAGAGTAACACTCCGTGTTCCAAACTTACCACATTCATGAATTTAACGAAATCAAAGCATAAACCGCAGCAGTTAAGAAGTGAAATCGCGACCAATACTGATGGTGCTCTTGTTCGGAATGAAATTAATTTTACCGAAGATTTATTTTTTACTATTTGGATGCTCTGATTTTATTCACCTTGGGTTATGAAAAGTTTCTGTGAATGTGGGAGTGCTTCTTAATGATGAGTGAATCATTCATACATTTCGTAACTGGAACTACTTCAGAAGTTGGGTTTTTTTCAGCATCATCTGCATTATTTCCTCAAAGAACTGGCGTTTTAGGCGCAAAAGGTATTTATTTTCGGAGTTCAGACGTTTTGTCCTTCATTTATTGCCACACTTAGAAAACTGGGACCGTTGGATATTGTGAGATAAACATTCCAAGAAGTCCAGTGTTTGCCATCAAAATATACTTTTGTAGCGGTAAATAATTCCCCAAAATTTTCGACCACAGCAATCATCACTGAACATTGGATGTTGACCCTCTCTGTTTAAGTCAACTTGTTTAGCTGATGGCTTCCGGTCAAGCATTCATGCCATATAGTACTCTGTTGTGTCACATGCATGCACGATCACTAGCCAGTTTAGCTGCCAACTCGCAATCCGTTTCGGTTCCGAAATATATCTCGTTATTGAATTGAATTTTTGATTTTCCCGTCGATTGTTTGGACCGAAGTGCTCGGTCTCAGGTTGACATGTCGGCTTCTTGTGCAGATGCTTCGACGAAAGGCGCATCCTGGATTCCACTGCTAGCCACCATCCACCAATTGTATATCTCGTTATTTGTAAAAGTAATCCACTTGTTTAGCTTTGCCTTTGGTCCACGAAAAACGAATACTATAGAAGTTGTTGGTATAAGATCTTGCGTTAGGATACTCCGTATAATTCGCGAACGTCAATACCGTCAGCCTCTAAACTCTCTTACAACAATAATTTCATATATAATTTAGTATGTTGAATGTACATTGTTATTTGTTATGTTATGTGTATCAGTATAATCGCATACATAGCAAACAGTTTCCATGAGAGGTACATTGGTAAATAGCGAAGTCACATCTTATGAGAACATGACTTTGTCTGAGACATTAAAATCTTAAATACTCTCAATAAATTTAAACATATCATCAATGGAAAACTTAGACATTTGCCTTGTAACTGGTTCCATTATTTCAGCTAGCCATTGAGCGATTCCGTGATAAGGAGAACCCACCATATCGAGAATTAGACGAAGGGGTATTCCTGTCTTGTGAATTTTTGGTAGTCCATACAAACGGTTATTATGGAGCCTACTGGTCGTATGTGTTCATATATATCTGACGAGATTACCGACTTATTCCTCATGTTCTTTAAGACATCAGTCAGTTAATTTTCAATTAGATGTGTCTTGTTCTTTTCACCGTCGGGTTTGACGAATTTCATTTGATCAGAAAGAATCAGTGAGATTTTATCATTGTAATTTTGACGTTTCATAACTGCAGCACCCCCACCTTTGTCTGGATGGCATATCACAATATCATCATCCTTCTCTAGTTGGTCTATATGCTCTTTGGCCAGAAGATTATTCGAGCTAAGTTTTGAATTAGTAAACTGATGACAGCAATCAAGAACTGTAGATTTAAAGTGTTGGAATTCCTGAGGTGATGTGGACGTGAGATTGTTTGTCTGGTTAATTAGATTTTCGAATTGCACTTGAGTATGCAACCTGTTGGCTTTGGACGAACTGTTACATAACTTGGAACCTAGTGATAGGACTTGTAGTTGAGTTTCAGAAAGAGTGACGGAAGAATAATTAAATACATATTTATTGGGATCAGTCGGAAATCTCTTTTCTGCTACTACCTGCTTGAGGCTGTCAAGATGTTTGAGATTAGCAGACTGGGACTGTTTTTCGATGACAAGAGAAATGTATTCTTCAAATTTTCGGCGTTCATATTGTTTCAACTACCCAATTATAACAGAAACTTCGGGTGTATTTTGACATTTTCGGACAGAAATTCCACATTGGATAATTTTATGTGATATAACACAGTGATACAGTATTAATAACTAGTTGACATTTCGAGCGCAATTCATTGTTCCTAATCACATCAATGTGACATTGAAACGAAATGTCATTTGCTTATTGGTACAGTGTCAGTATGCGCTGATTCGAATAAACTTATCTCTCCATTATAGATAAGATTTTATTTTGATAAATCACAGTGTTATACAGTCATATCAGTTAATATTACTGTATAACACTGTGGTGATTTATCAAAATAAAATCTTATCTATAGTGGAGTTATACCGTACCACATTGCCCAAGTTTTATACTTATATCAGTAAAACTTATCTAATATGTATCCATTTATATATATATTTATGTGTGTGTGTATGTTGGTCTCTCTTTCTGTTTGCCCGCTTAGTCTGTGACCATTTCACTTGTATGAACTTGTCTCCTTTATCAATGTATATTCCATTTATATTATATATAATATGAGTGTTTGTTGACAGTCCGTTGCTTAGTGACATATATCCATATATGGTTGTTTGACATGTCTGCTATATATATTTTGTTATATATATATATATATATATTTCGTTCACACATTCTGTGTGAACTGCTTTACTTACTTACCACTTTGGTGTGAGACCATTTATTTTCGTCTCCTTGTGTTTGGACAATAGAAGTATCATCGCAAACCTAGTGGTCTTCTGATTTCCGCCTTCTCGCGTCAGGACTATTAGTTTCTCGACCAGACCATAACAATAAAATTAGCGACGAGTACATAACATTATCTCTTCTGTAATTTTTAAGTGTTGGTTTTCAGGGGTTTCACTGATTGCAAGGTAGGTAGTGAAATAACGTCAGTTATGAGGCCTCGTATCCGGGAGGTCGTGGGTACTTACTACTGAACTGACTCAGACTAAGAAAAGAACACGTGTCTAGTATTCCTTAATTTCCAGTTGTTCTCTCAGTGATATCAGTTGTTGAAGGAATTGTAATGTGGATTTATATTCTACTATACTGTTCAAATTCTACTCTTAAATTTGAGCAGAAAACCCAGAGAAACGTTTTGGGCATAACTGAGGTTGTCGAAGTGTTTGAAATATGTAGATCAAAATTCACAGAGCATTAAAAAATTTCAGCATTGAAGCGGGTTTAAAAGGAATCAACATTCTATATACATCATGAATGACAATAGAATAATATTAAATCCAATTTATCATTTATTTAATTGTTGATCTGGGAATACACATGTGGGTAACAGTCACCTGGGTTATTCAGTAAATATCTGACACTAGTCAACGTTGTCAGGCTGCACTTGAAGTGTTTACCAGCTGGATTATGTGAAAATATATCTATGGAAATTGAAGTATTGATATCAGTTACTACCGGGTCAAGACATTTTAAAATGGGTCATTTATTGCAGGAATCATCAACATATCAGAATGCTTTCTGAAAATAAAGATCTACATCTATATAGGGATTAAAGCTGCCTGATAACACTTACTTTTATTCTATAAGATAGTTTCATTGATCATCAGTAAGAATAGACTAATCAATACGAAGTGTTGTGGGTGAAATCTTAGATACCCTAATACCTGCCGGAACCAGTCTCTAACAGAAACTTCCGCAATGTCTCCAGGCGTCAGGTCTCAAACTTTCATAGCTTTTCTTTCAATATAATCTTAACGAATAACTTTAATGGTGTATGACTGGTACTCAATTGAAACTTCGATCGCAGACTAAGCATTACGATTCCACAACACCTCCACTATGTCATGATGATACGTTTCAAACTGATTTTCGATACCAAATCTGCCTCTAAGAAGACCTAAAGTAATCGATTTCATTGACGAGTGTCACATTTTTGTATCAAAGTCATATTTGACTGTGTATTAATTCAAGTAATTTCGTCAGTCATGGTAACTAAGGGCTCTTTATTATCATTACTGTTATTATCAATAATAATATTGTTATTGTTAATCTTTTCAGGTTTTGGTTTGCAAGGACTTGGTTGATTTCAAGATTGGTCATGAACTGACTTCAATTAGAGAACCGTTTAATATCATGGAGTACGGTACAACTGCTTCATCCTTGTTTTGAGCTCCTCAGAAGTACGTCCCCATAATCTCACTATAGATAGAACCATAGATCTTCAGATTACAAGGCAAGCTCGTAAACCATATTGCGAATTGCCAGAAGTTAGAATTAATAGGCCATTGGACTCTGTCCCAATGTCTGAATGGTATATGAGCTCGCATTGTAACCTGGTGGTAGCGGATTCTATCACTGGTGTGTACTATTGAAGAGCCCCAAATGAGAGAGAAACAACTGTTCATTACTCTGTCGTTTTCAGTGGTTCCCTAACTGAAGTTAGTCTGTAATCAATCTTGAAATTATTAGTTTTTATAATTATAACATCTGTGTACATAACTCAAACCAGAGTTATTGCAGCCATAATGCACTACCAAAAGAAGACTCAAAGTTAAAGGTTTTTATTTGCATACTTTTAGTTTTTGTTGTTATTCAGTGGATATAGGGGGTGCAATGCATACCTTTGGACTGTAATTCATAATGTTATAATTACTGTAAGGAGCATACAATTTACTCATGAATACACTGTGAAAATCGAATCCGCATAAAACGTTAGTCATTTTTAATATGTGTAAAACTTGAGCACTGTGGTAGTATGTAATTCCATATTAATTTGTTTATTAGATATATCACACAGTGAAACAGTAGTATTTACTGAATGACCTTTCGAAAACAATTTTGATATGATGATTATGAACAATAAATTGTGTTCGAAAGGTCATTCAGTAAATAATGCTGTTTCGCTGTGTGATATATTTAATAAATAAATAAATATGGAGTTAGTTATATTTATTTTTCAGCAACTGACTGATTAAAATGTTTCTTGATAAGAGTGACCAGCATGACCTTATGGCAGGATTGTTTACTTATGAGATTACCACACAACATTATTTCTGGTAAAGTAAAATGCTTCATTTAGGTACTCAGCTGACGCTATTAAATAACTAGGCGTATCTACCTCAACTTTTTAATTTAGGACTGACTATAAACTGGAATTTAATATTCATATTAAACTTCTATCAATTGTAGAAAATCAATACTTCTAAAGAACAGTTGCTGGTTTTATCAGTTTTAGACTATATATTCCTTATGTTTAAAAGCCTAACTCAAGTTGATTTTTCCCGAGGCTGTAGTGAAAATGTTTGCAGCATGTTATTTTTTTTTTTTTCATTTTTATTAAATATCAAGTGAAGCTGTTACAGAATCTCTCACAAAAGACAAGACAAATTTATTGAGCGAAGAAGCTTTTCAGAATGGTCAAAAGCAAGGTAGTAGGTCGGATGAATCAAATAAAAAATGTAAGTCAAATTCATCATTCGATGAAACATATGACACTTCCGAAGAAGCAAACAGTGAGATTGCTGAGGCAGAATACACAAGTAGTCAGAATAAAAGCCCAATATTTCGTGGATCAGCTTATTCACATGCAAAGTTTTTGACAGGTGGTAGTGACACAAGTCAAAAAAATATGTCAGACAAGTCCGATAAAAAGAAAGCAAAAGAAGCACAGTCAGACGAAAACAGTGAGAATAGAGAAAAACAATCACTTTCACCTTCTGGTGACAGTACAGACTCAACCATAAGCAAACCTTATTACCAGTTCTCTCAGAATTCTCCTGTAATACAAACTGTAAATGCTAAAAGGCTTACAAAAGTGAAAAGAACCGAACATACACTTCATAATGAGCTTAATAGTGATATTTATAATAGAAATAATGAGTGTGTTCATGTTGCACAAATTACAAATGCTTTGAAATCCTTTGACGCGAAAATGCGTTGTCTCCATATTCGTCCACCATGGAGAGATCCAAATTCGAAACCCCTACCAAGTGACAGGACAACTGCAGTCTACAAAATGTATGAAGATTATTTAAAATGTCAAAACCAGCGCCCGTTTTCAAAATTAGAACGTTCAACGTCCCAATGTATCAATGATAAGATAGCCGTGCATAGATTGTACCACTCAACATTGAATCGCTATCGTCAAAATGAGAAGATCCAAATGGAGAACTACGTAAATATAATATTTGATGGTTTGCTAAATTTGCGTACACTTCTTTATCTAATCATTAAATTCAATTTTTTTTTCATTCCTTTGTCTTCCGAGTGGGAAATGGAACTTCAAGCTTGAGCCTTGAAGTTTCCGTACTGGTAGTTTTGTTTTTACAAGGTTAGACTGGTAGTCTAACCACCAGTTTTCCCAATTTACCGTGATCACTACCAGCTAAGCGAAGTTTAAGATTTCGTCTGCCGAGAGTCGTAACGTAGCTACGCATGAAGTTGATGAGATTCTGAAATCGAACCACCTACGCGCTGAATACGTGTGTAATAACCGTCTATCATTTTTGATCATACCCTGTCGATTAGATAGTCTTGTATATGTGTCTTCTACTCAGCAAGATACTGAGAAATATTGTATCAGTATGAGGATTTTTGAAACAGACTTCTGCGAAACCTTTACTGACTAACTGACTGGTTTCAACGTAAAACTTTGCACATATGTGCAGCAGTCCGACATGCCACACTCCATGTACCACACAAAGCAAGAGAAGAGAGTGAAGCGAGATTCCAATGAAACATAATAAACAGAGAAATGATGATGAATAGTAATGTGGAAGAACAATATAATTTTATTGGGTATTATAAGTCACAAGGAATGGATGAATCTGTGCCAGCCATTGGGAACAATTTTGAGCCATATCACCAATTATCTCCAACGATTGGTGTTTACCATCCCAATTACCCCAACCGGGAAGCAAGTCTACACCTCCCAACGTGGCTTAAACTAACTATTGTGGATTTCATTGACTGATGGCATGTTTTGGTTGGACAACCACTGGATCTTTTTTAACCTGATCCATCCGTTGTCAGCTAACATTGCCCGTTGGGAAAGGCGATGGCTAGGAATGCATGCATAACACATGTCCTAACCACCTCAATCGATGTAAATTCACAACGTCGTCAATTTATTTCCTCTGCTTACTTAGCACTCGATGCCTAACCTCAATATTGTTCGCCCTATTATCCAACTTAACACGGGAGATAGAACGCAAGTACGTATGATCAAAGACAGCTAGTTTTTTCATGTCTTCCACATTCAATGGCCAGGTCTCACAGCCATAAAGGAGAACGGAGCAAACTGATGAGCAGTACACATGCCCTTCGGTCGACAGCCAGCCGGATATCACATCTGCAGGGATGGCGAAAGTTGATGTGTTCCAAATGAGCCTTCTGTATCCGTGCTGAGATTTTGTCAGCGATCAACGCTCTGGCGTTGGCTGATGCAACTCCACAAATAAGTAAAGTGATCAACACGCTCGGTCACCACTTCACTCCCGCCTATCTTTAAGCTAGGAGTTAATGTAGTCCAGTCCTGTAGCCAGATGATCTTACATTCAGCAGTAGCAAGTCGCATGCCAAACATTCACAGACTGCTGCTCCTCAAGGTGTTGAGAAGACTCTGCTCTATTTTGTCAGCGTCTTCATCACCTAGAAGAACTATATCATCCGCATGCATATTCTAAGTCAACGAGATTATTCCCTGGCGGCAACAAGTCACTCCTTGAGTCGCTGAAGTCACTCAGGATTCAGTCCATTAGTACATCTGTGATGAAATTAAGCAGAAATGGGGATAGTGGGTATCCCTGACGGACACCACTGGTTGTCACCACTTCAGATGACAACTCGCCGTAAGCTCTTACCTGGCTGAGTTCGAGTAGAGCGCCTTGATCAGTGCAATGTCTTTTCTCACCATAGTACTTATCGATCGACAGAATCGAATGCCGCTTTCAGGTCAAGAAATATGACGATTGTTGGACGCTGGTAAGCATGCTTGTGTTCCAGAATCTGTCGAAGGGTAAAGATATGATCAATACACCGTCTTCCTGGTCTAAAGTCTGCTTGTTTCTCTCGTGTCTGTTCCTCCTGATCACCACTTATAGTCTACGCATGATTATCGAGCCTAGAACTTTAGATACCATATTGGTCAAGCTAATCCCCCTGTGGTTATCACAGGGAGGCTTGTCTCCCTTCTTGTTTATCGGGACAATCAACGACTTACCAATCCGATCGGACTTCCTCTGATTCCCAGACGCTGCCTAATACCTTAGTTAAGGCAGACAGTAAACTGTCTTCACCGTAATTAAACACCTTTGGAGTTATTCCATAGGGTCCCGCAGCTTTGCCTCGTTCCAAACTAGTGACAACCTTAGTATCCTCAGTTAGGGATGGAGGGCCAGTGTTTGTGTCCCATTCAGGGGGGTGTTGGATGCTGGCTAAGTTCAGCATGACTGTCAGCCAATTAAATTGCTCCTCAAAGTGTTCTTTCCAACACTCCAGTTTTCTATCCTGAGAGCTAATTATGGTGTCATTTTTCTTGGAGATTATTTCACTTATCATTTGCCTTTTACCACCTTTTTCGCTGAAATCTTTAGTATATTCGTTGTCCTGATGTGTCGTTTTTGTCAAAAACCTAATGTCTTTATCTTCCTCGATAATTTACTTACTTACGTCTTCCTGTATCCAGCGTTTTGTTCGCCTGCACGTGTTATACGTTGGAATCTCCCAAGTGATTTGCAAGAGTTTCACTCAATCTTAGTAAAAAAAATGAGGATTCAAAGCTGATTTGTAAATAGATATCCAGAAGAGAATAGAGGGCTATCTCTTCTTATTACAATTATTAAATATCAAAAATTACTTATTTGTTCGTATCTGAAAAGTTCAACCTCAAACTTGATTTCATAATACACAGCTATAGCTAAGCACTGATTCATTAACTTCTACTGTTTGTTGGTGATCTATATGTGAAATAAAGAATGCCTGTATACAAGTGTTTAGATGACATGGGTTTAAGAAAGAAGAGATGTAGTGGCGACAATGATAGCAAGAATAAGTAAGATAAAGTGTGGATGCATTTCTGCCCTTGTGTTTAGGACTCTTCTTTCTGTTTTAACGTTTCTGTAAATTAATTTAAGCTATCTCATGACTCAGAATCCAAAGACTTAAATAGTATCCCACCGATTAATTTATTTAAACGGTAATCCGGTTTCCATCCCTTGATACCAAGTAGACTGTTCATGTATGTATATATGCTTAACAGACTAAGTAGCATGCTTCCAACTATAACCGAATGTTGTGGATAAAAGAATGAAATATGTTTATATATCCAAAGAAGATTGGAGCAGTCGTGCTCTGTTTAGCATTAAATATGTAAAGGTAGAAGACAAGAGACTTGGTAAGGGAATATTTCCTTGGAATTTGATATATCTATATAAGGAAATTATGTACACCCTATTTGAAAATCGTCATTTGCACAGATCTTTCGTGCTATGCCACTTTTACCCTTCATATTCTATTTCTTTGTCTTCTTTTGGTGTCTCCCATGTTTTGCCGCAATACTCATCCATTTTCTCTCCGCCATTTGATATTTAATGCCAGTAAACATCTCTTTATATACTACTGATAAATCTTGCCAGTAACACAGGCCATAAGTATACATGGGTAGTATATAAAGTTAATATTCCATATTACTTGGTAATTATACTCTGGTTGCATTTATATTCGCTCACTAAGATGTCAAACAGTATCTCGAAAATGCAGACATTAATTGATTTTTATTACATTAGGTTCACTGATGTCAAAGGTAAGTGTTGAAATGCTTTACTTATTTATTTGTTTTTTATTTATTTTTATTTTTGATTACAGCTTGATTCCACACTGTATTTTTGGTACAAGTAGGGAATTTTCAGCATGGATATCGGTAGCCCAAATTTTGCAGGTCGACCATAGATATCAGGTGTCCGTGTCGGCAGGGGATCGAACCTCGGACCATGTGCATGGTCGGCGAGAGTCCTAACCACTATGCCACCGACGCACAAACACTTCGTTCAAACATCTCTTCTCAACTATGAGCCAGTAGTGTGAACATTGGATTCTTAACCCGTAGAACACTGAAATTTCAGAAACTAGATGGTTTTATTCTATCATTCATACATTCCAAATTCCTCTGTGTTAGTATAGTTTCATATCTTTACATATCAGAATTTGTATTTGAAAAGTTCTTAGCATGGAAGCAATTATATCTTCTTTCTGCATTAAAATAAATTCAAGGAATTGGCTAAGCGTCTACAGAAAATTCGTCCTACAACCGGTATGACAAGAGAAGAACAACTAAGAGATTATAAAAAGTATTTTGTTACACCGAATTCATCTGACGCCTATTCGAAGACAATATTACCTCCACATTATCAACGAGATTCATATATAAATCATAGCACATCATCCAAGAATAAAAATAGTACAAAAATTATGGACCCAAAACCGAGAGATTTTATAATCGATTCACGTCAAACAACGTCTAGTTTCAGTACTAGTGTACGTCCACTACAAGGAAACTACAACCAAAGTCAAATGAACATCAGTTGTATTAAAAAAAAAGAGCAAAGTTGCTGATAGAAAAACAAATCTAGAAAATTCCCTCGATCCGAAACAAAAAGAAGCGTCATCTACAAGATTTTCACATAATCATGAAATCAAGAATTCTAAAGAAAAGCATAAACATATATTTTCTGAGATAATATTTAACAACCATACTTCATTGTCACTAGAATCGTTTCAGTCATGCACAGCTTTTGTCAACGCTTAAAAATTGAATGATAATACAATGACGACCACACATTTTGTTTACTTTTGCTCACATGGATATTATGATGATGTGATATTTTGTTAGCAGAATGTAAAATAAACACTATTCTTTTTGTCCACAATGCATGACACTAACACACACTTGTTTGAAGAAATGAAAAACTATGTTAATTACTGAATGACTGACTGACATTATTTGTTCGACTAGCCAGCTACCAACTTCCTCAAATACTCTAACAAAAATGGGATTATTGTTTTGATAAATTTCATTTCAATCCCCTTACTTATTATTTTATCATCACTTCATTCTCAGCTTTCTTAAAGCATTCTGTGGTAAGAAAAATAGTTTTGGGGGATAACGATGTTTCTTTACAAAGAAGTTGTTTTCACTTACACTTGTATTTATTAACTATGCTTTAAAATGTTTGAAGTGTATCCATTCAACCTATTTCAGTCTCTGTTGATTGCTTATTAGAGTATAGACTGATTTCATTTTTGTGATACGTCAGTGAGTGAGTAGTGACAAAAACTCTCTGTAAGTTAACTTAATGTGCTAAGTATAGAACTACATATTTAAAAAAGTAAGATCTTTTTCAATACAAAAGTGATCAATTGACAGGTTTTCCACTATTGTTAACTATTTGCAAACCATCTGCTTTCACTTTGTGATAATCAGTGAATGTTTACTTCCTTTTATAACCTTTACAAGCATTGCTTATTACTGATATGATTGAAGTCTGTGTTCTTTTAACAGTAGGATGAAACACTATAAATTATAGTTAGTGTTGCCTGGGAGAGCGAAAGTCACTTCATTCCTTGTATTATTGTACATGCAGTTGTTTTGCTTAATCGAGGTAATAGTAAGGAGTATGTCTTTTCACTAATATATATCAAGTTTGTATCACCTATTTTTATATTGAAAAAAAAGTACATTACCTGTAGTTGTATTAAATAGAACAGCTTGTTTATCAACAATTAACTTCTGACGTTTGTTTCTGCCACCTGGTGAAATGTAAGGTTTTACTTGTTATTATTCAGATTGGTAATTCTAGTTTTATTTTAGTTTTTGTTAAGTATTCAACACTATTTTCAAGTTAGATCATAAGCTGACAATAGTTATCGAACCATTGAAAACCAGAGAGCAGTAAACAGCTATTTCTTTCTCCTCAACGGCACGGATCCATGACCCTACAGGGGGTGGGACCCAGAAAGTTCACGTCATGGCAGAGCCTACTGACCATTCAGCCAGTGAGACGGAATCCAGTGACCGATCTGTTAATTCTAATTACCACTAATTAGCGCCAAATAGTGTGGTGAGAGCAGGCTGCTAGCCGATTGGTTGGCACTAATCTACGTTAAGGTCTAGGTCACTAATATGGGCCGTGAGCAAATATGAACAAGCCTGAGTCAACAACCAATCACAGCAAAGTTAACGTGGCAGAATATGATTCGCAGAGAGAACTCTATTTGTCAAGGAATCCCGAAACAGCCAATCAGAAGCCTGCGTTTGTCTACCCAAACAACCAATCAGATGACTGCGCTTGTCTATAATAATGTAGTTGAAAGATATATAAATACGTGTTGATTTTCATAATAAAACGATCTGTTGCCTGGCCCTTGTCTTCTGTTGTTACATTTGGTGTCGCTGCCTACCGAAAAATGGAAAGCCTATGCCCTGCTGTTTTTGATGGAGACATATGGATCTTCGGGCAGGACTTCAAGGCTTCTGCGCAGTTGAGTGGCGTTCAAGATCTGTCAGCGATGGAGCTGCTACTTGGGACGCTGCTGGGAGGTCGGGTGAAAGCAGCATATGAAAGTGTGAGCCGAAGTATGGACGAGTGTTCGACAGGGTCAGGCAAACAGTTTCCAAAGTGGGAAGGACCATATATGGTCACTTCGAGATGGGGTTACGCAGACACAGTCGCAATGGCGAACAATGAGAGGCGCGTGAACGTCAGCGAGCTCCAGAAATGGATACAGCGAGACAAGCCAACGATGACGCCTGCACCAAGTAGATCAAGCCGACTTCAGTCGCACGTATTTGACGGGGGGACGAGTGTGGTGAGAGCAGGCTGCTAGCCGATTGGTTGGCACTAATCTACGTTAAGGTCTAGGTCACTAATATGGGCCGTGAGCAAATATGAACAAGCCTGAGTCAACAACCAATCACAGCAAAGTTAACGTGGCAGAATATGATTCGCAGAGAGAACTCTATTTGTCAAGGAATCCCGAAACAACCAATCAGAAGCCTGCGTTTGTCTACCTAAACAACCAATCAGATGACTGCGCTTGTCTATAATAATGTAGTTGAAAGATGTATAAATACGTGTTGATTTTCATAATAAAACGATCTGTTGCCTGGCCCTTGTCTTCTGTTGTTACAATAGTACTACTGCAAGCAGATGTCATAGTTCAGTATTTTTCTGCATATCTGACTTGGAAGACCAGGCTAGTCAGATGAAAACATTTTATTTTTTTTTGAAAAATGAATTATTTGTATAGTATGTCTTAGTTTAGTTTTTAAAGAATGATATATGTAGAGAAACTGTGTTCTTTAAATTCTTATTAATGAGTCAACACAAAAGTGTTGAAACACTAAGAAAACGTTGACTGGCATTGCATGCACGAGCTGTCTAGATTCCGAAATTAATATATTCAGGTTATTTGAAGATCATAAAACACAATTTTGAAAATGACTGATGATTTTGTATTGTCATGATTATGTCATGTTGAAAATATATTGTGTCGTATCTCCGTATTCCGTTTATTTGATACGTGTATAAGAATGAATTTTTGTAAGAACGTTTTGTGATATTATACAGTGAAAAATGTACATGATTAATTCAATGAAGGTCATCTACTAAACTGGAAGCTGATTATCATCTAGAATGGAGGCGCTTTTGATTGGCTACTTAGCCACTAAAGCAAGATATATGTTAATAAATCACAGTATCTGTAGATATGGCTAGGTATTAATTAAAGTCTCAATATGAATGTATCAATGGTTTGCTCTTCATACATAGTACAAACTTTAAAGTAAATATGATAAGCTATTCATGCCAATACGATGGAGAGAAAAAAGATAACTATGATAAGAATGAGTTGAATAGATTTAAACAAACATGATCGTATATGTGTAAATAACTTTATCAGTGGTCTATCTGTCTGTCTGTTTTCGACATAGAACTTTGCACAAATGTGCGGAAGTTCAAGTCGCCACACTCCGTGTAGCACGCGAAGCAAGAGAAGAAAGTAAAAGAAAAGCATAATAGAGACAGTGAGCAGAGGTGTGAGACAAAGGAGTAATAAAGAAAAACAAAACAGTTTCATTGGAGATCATAAGGCACAAGGAGTGGATGCATCTGCGCCACTGAGAACGATTTTGAGCCATGTCACCAATTGTTTCCAACCATAGATTTTTACCGTCCCGAGGACCCCAGCCTGGAAGTCTACACCTTCCTACGTGGCTTAGACCAACTGTTGTGGATTTGATTGACTGGTGACAAGTTTTTGTTTGACCGCCGCTAGCTTTTTTCCAGCCTGGGCCTATATCCGCTAACATTGCTCGTCGAGGGAGGCGATGGCATGGCATACGTAACACATGTCCTAACCATCTCAGTCTTTGTAACTTCACGACTTCGTCGATTGATTTCCCCTGTTTACCTAGAACTCGACGCCTAACCTCAATGTTGCTCACCTTATTATGCCACTTTACACGGGAAATAGAACGCAGGCACCTATGATCAAAGACAGCTAGTCTTTTCATGTCTTCCACTCTCGATGGCCAGGTCTCACAACCATAAAGGAGGACGGAGCGGACTGATGAGCAGTACACCCGCCCTTTGGTCGATAGTCGAACATCTCGTCTGCGCCAGAGTCGGCGTAAACTGGCAAATGCGAAACGAGCCCCCTGTATTCGTGCTGAGATTTCGTCAGAGATCAGCCCGTTGGGGCTGATGGTACTTCCCAAATAAGTGAAGCGGTCAACGTGCTCTACCACTTCACTTCGTATTTTTAAACTAGGCGTCGATGTAGTCCAGTCCTGTAACATCATTTTGCATTTGGTGGGAGCGAATCGCACTTTATCAGTGGAAAAAAATAATAAATGAACTCCTGTATGCACTTGAAAGTTATGAATTTACTTTACCTGTTGGTTATTGTGTTACAAACACAAAATTTTTAAAGTCTTGGGACAGATTCTTCATTCGATAATTACTGTGTAAATTATGGTATTACTAATGTTTTATTGTAGATACAGGCGACGATATTTGACAATCATAATTTTTAAATCATTTACTGCCGTGGGTCAAGAAACTGAGACAGTAATTCTATCGCCTACATTAATATTACTCGAACGGAGTGTTGAAATCAAATGAAGTGCACTCGATCGATATTCACTCTACTATTTTTTTCATTTGGTAATGGTAAGAGCAATATCTGTCACGACTTCTGCTCATTAATTCATAAATGGTCCCAAATAACTACCATTATCTCACAATAATGTTGTTCAGCTTGATAATAAATTCGTTGAAAAGAGTTGCTTCTCTGAATCACTTGTTTTGATTTTCTATATAGCTCATTATCTCGTATTTATACCATTGAAACACAATTTCATGAAACATTTATCTAAATAGTCATACTCGTTTCAATATGTTCATACCACTTTCATATTTTAAAACAACCAATAAAAGTTAATAACTTCAACTGCCGAACTTCTTAGATTATTTAATGGTTCTCACCCATCTTTGCTTTTCACGATCGTAGAAGAGTCGGATTCTTCGTTTCACTTCCTTGATGTTAAGCTAGATAGAAGAGAGAATGGAACGCTGTTAAGGTCGATTTACCGAAAGCCAACATTCACTGGGCAGTACACTAACTTCAACAGTTGGGTACCTTTAGGGAGAAAGAGAAATCTTATTCATTCCTTATGCTCCAGAATTCGTAAAATCTGCTCTGCAGAGACAATCGATAGGGAACTAGATAACCTTCGATCAAATCTCCTTAACAATGGTTATCCCACAAGGTTCATTGAACGTAATATCAAGAAAGAATCCGCCCCGAGACAAGTCACAGTACCAAAGAAAAAGCTGTTTATGAGTCTTGCATTCAAAGGTGACACCATTTCAGAATTGATTAAAAGTCGTTTATCTAAATGTGTTAAACGCACTTTTCCTGCAGCTGACCTGCAACTAGTTTTTACCAGCCGAAATATGATCAGACAATGCGTCAAGGATAGATTACCGCTTTTGTCCACATCTATGTGTATTTACTCTTTTACCTGCTCTTGTGGAGCTGTTTATATTGGACGTTGTAAGCGTAATCTCCGAAAACGTGTAGCTGAACACTATCCGGTTTGGTTAATGAAAGGCGAACGTAGAACTGCAAAGTCGTCTATTTGTGATCACCTGTTAGAATCTGGTCATTTAGCCCCACGTGATTCATCTTTCAAAGTTATCTACATGGCAAAATCGAACCGTTCCAAAAGTTTACGTTTTCTTCACTTATGCATAGCCGAAGCTTTAGCTATACATCAACAGAAACCTAAATTATGTGTTCAAAAGCGTTTTATCAAACCCCTTTCTTTACCTTGGTCATAATAATGTTCTTTCTAGTTTTTATTTTATTTTACCACTTGAATTCTTTCCACTTCACTTCACATCTTCATTCTTATCATAATCGTACTCCTAATTTTCAAAATTTTTAGACAACACTTGACATTTTTGTTATAGAACAATCTTTAATATTTTTGTAATTTATCCACTTCAACTCTACCCCTCATAACTTTTATCACATATATACGTACATTGACTGAGCAATTATTTAGTGCCACTTAATAACCTTCTTCTGTAATATAAATACGACTGTACAGCTTGAAAATGAAGTCGTTGAAAAGAAATTTCTTCGCTGAACAAAAGAGGTTAATAAAGCAGTATTTAATGAATTCATCAAATTTCGGTAGAACTCGTCAGCTGAATACTCTTCATACACGGATATATAAACTTTTGAAATTACATTGAGAGATATAAGACTGATAAGTAAATAAACTACATTGAATTAGTCTTGCTGATGAACACATGCGAATTTTCTTCAGGTCATGTTCGAATGGATGAGGCGAGAGAGAGTTTATGAGAGATCGAAATTAATATAAATTGCGTTACGCTTCAATTACATCACTTAGATAAAGAATGATTCATTAGGAAATATAGCGAGAATTGTAAACAGACTAATATCGATAGTAATAGTTATAATAATAATTTTAATAGTGTTGAAGTGAGTTAAGATAATCTTACGGATAAAACATAGTTTTAAATGAATCAAGAATGATATCAGTGATAATAATAACAATAAGAAGAAGAAGGAGAGGTAGAATAATAGTAATAACAAGTAGAGAATAATAAGTAAAACGTATTACCATGGTAGATTCAGAGTGACGACGATCTCCTTTTGTATACAGAGAGCTGGTTTGTAATTTCGAATTGCACAAGACTCTGCAATTGCAAGCATCTTCTTGTTTCTTTGTTTGCTGACAATGGTGAATGACTTGATCGCGTCGATATCGTGTCCGTAATCCACAAATCCTCAATAACAAAACATCTTATCTAGGTAGAATCGTTTCAATTATAATCGGCATTGGTGAGGATGGCGAATCCATAATCTCAAAGGCAAGGCCCACCTTCATCACTCTCAGTTCAGTTTGGAAAACTTCTGCACTCAGTATGAAGAACAAAATTCGGATTTTCAAAAGTTATCTTAAGTCAGTTCTATATGAGTCTGAAAGCATTTCCAACAGGTCATTGTAGACTTTTGTTAATGACTGTCTTTGACCCATATCGAAGATCAAATGGTTGGATAGAATTAGTAACAAAAAACTGTAGGAATGAACCAACCAAGAACCTATTGCCCAAAAAATATTCCGAAGAAAATACAGGTGGATTAGACACATGTCGAGAAGACAGTCGAATGACATTGCGCGCCATGTCATCTTTGGAGTGGGACACGAATGGAAAACGACCAATTGGGTATCCGACGGTGACATGAAGGAGGTCGTGAGAAGAGGAGATGAGAGACTATGGGCAATCGTGGGGCCAGCTAAAGAGGACCTCAGAGAATAGCATAAAGTGGGGATCTGCTGTTGCAGTTGTATGTCCCACCAAGTGAATAATAATAACAATTTGAAACCTATATATTCAGCACCACAGTAAAGTGTTTGACTATTGTTTGAGATAGTCCGTCTAAACCCTAGCCATTAGGAAGTTATCCAAAGAGGTGTAAATGCATTCTAACTGTACTCACCAGAACAGACCTTAAAATGCCTAAAGCATAAGTCAACCATTTACAAAGTTATTTGACCATTGTTTAAGCTAAACCTGTAACCTGATGATTAGCAATTAATCTTCTATTCTTTGGTAGCTGGGAGTTGTTAAAGAGCTACATATTATAATGAGACAGTTTCTCACTGCTTCTTTGTTTACATTTTTCTTGTAGCTGTTGTCAGTCTGTGATAAACTCCAAATGACTGATGATTCTGATTCTGCAAATTTAAGCTTTTAGTACACAGTAAATAGATATCTTGTATTACACATAAACAGACATCAAGTACCCTTAGTCTTCATTCGATCATTTAGATGATATTAATTTATTATGCAAATTTTATTAAGACTAGTTAATTCCCAAAATGTTTTGAAAGAAGTAGCACCTTTGGTAACCTGAAGTTATTTATCATACGTTTAATTTAGTCTTAGCACACGCAAAATAAGAAGTTTTGGTTTTCAGTCTCCATAAAATAGATTTCCTTCGAACTCTCTTCGCGGTCTCTATACGATGAAATTTGTCTGCTCAGCTAAAGGAATATCCGGCTTTCTAATCAACAAATCATTTGTGTTAAGACTGTGGGTTTCGTGGAGGTTGGGGATCATTTCAATGTAGATTTCGCCACGAATCAACGTCACTTAGGGGTTCATTAAAAGCTAGGGATTACTACATAGCTGTGTCAGTGTGAAGCGGATATTCATCAGTGGAATTAGTGAGTAGTGGACCTATATCGCATATATGGCTTAAGTTATGACTCATGGGCCAATGAATTTCGACACAAAAGCTGAATGGTCAGTGACCTGGATTTGGTCTAAAGTGGTAGTGTCATGACTGCGCACATGTGAAGAACTTCAAATTAAGATGAAATGGCTACCCAGTGCATCTATCTAACTGATTTTCGTTCTTAGCGTAGGCTACGCTGAAATCACCCATGCTTTCAATTCACTAAAATCCTGTGAAGTTTGTCTACATAAAGAGATGCAGTAATCACTCCGTTTAATCTTATGTATCATTATCTCGTACTTAAAATTATAAGTAGCCATTTAAACAACTGATTTTGGCTGACTTCTAAATTGAAATAAAAGTTTTCGTTGATTTCTACTACAAGAAGTAAATTTGGGTGATTTTTTTGTTCAATTATAGGTTTCCAGAACGTAGGTGTTACGAATTTCCTGGAATAATTTGAGCGCCGAGTCAGATTGATTAATTATAAATTATTTAAATTAATCCCAGCGTGTTAAGAAAATCAAAACAAGATTTTTCTGCACGTTTCGCCGTGTAAGCCACAGCTTATTCAGCAGATTTATTCGGATTTTTATTAATCATCAAAATATATCGTCAAAATTTTTTACATAAATTGAAGTCAGTTTATTTGAAGGTCATTTGTCCATGGACACTTTTACCAATAGAAATAGGTAAGCAGTCCTCACATATATTTGTAATGACTAATGTCAAATTGTTGTTGTGTTTACTCTTCTATAGTTGATTTGTAAAGATTAGATTTGTATGCATGTGTGTGTGTATGTATGTATGTTATTTGTCATATGGAAAATACATGAATTTATATGTGATATACATAATACTACATGTTTTAAAAGGCCATGGAGGCTCATAGAGTGTTTGTTGTTTTTTCATCTGTCTTGCCATATAGGTGATAAGTCTATCCCTTCTTTCCTATTCACTGCATTTGATGTGGTTAAAATGTGCAAGGCTTCAGAAGTCAATCTTTCTTTATGTGAATGAAATCCTCTTCCAAGAATTTCGACATTGTCGAAATCAATCTTATGTCCGCTGTCTATCGCATGCATTGCTATAGCCGATCTTTTTTTCTAGACTTTTTATTCTACTTCATTTCTGGGTGGACATTTCGTGCATAGTTTATATTCATTCACTTTGACCTTCACCTGCCTACTGCTCTCCCCTATATAGCATGCATCACATTCTGAACACTTTATCTTGTAGACACAATTACTTTGTGACATTTTGGGAACTATATCTTTGACATGCACCAGCGCCTTCTCTAGAGAATTGGAAGGTTTGACATAGACTTCAATATTATATTCAGCAAATAGTCTTTGAAGTTGTTCAGCTGTGTCTTTTCGATATGGAATGGCTATCGTCGATGGCCAGGATTTTTCAACTTTTTGTTTTTCTCTATGCTCCTTTCTATTGATGATATTATCTAGTAGCTTTTCAGGATAACCATTTCCAATCAAAATCTGTTTTATATTGGTTATCTCGTTCTCCATATTGTCATTATCTGTTGTATTGTTTCTAGCCCTGTTAATGAGATTTAAAGCTACTGAAACTTTCGTTCCTATTGGATGATCTGATTGGAAATTCAAATACTTATTGGAATGTGTCGACTTTATGTATATGGTAAACTTTAGTTCCTCGTCAGTTTGTCTTTTTACAAGACAATCAAGAAAGTTTAGAGTTCCCTCAGCCGATTCTATTTCATTAGTAAACTCAATATATTCTGAGATTAAGTTAATTTCTGTTAGAAAGTTTTCTTTTTCAGCTTTCTTTATGACAATAAAATGTGTCATCTACATATCTGTACCATATTCTAGGATGACAGCTGAGACTTGTCAATGCTTTCTTTTCTAGGGCTTTCATATATAGGTTTGCTACAATCGGAGATGCTGGTGAACCCATTGCAACTCCATTTGTTTGACAGTATAGTTTGTCTTTAAAGGTAAAATATGTAGATTCCAAACATAGTTTTAAACATTTTATAACTTCATCTATTGATAATAAAGATTTAGTTAATACTTCTTGATTGTTTTCAAGTTCATATTTCATAATATCGAGTGAATCACAAATAGGAATACTAGTAAATAAAGAAACCACATCAAAACTTGCCATAACTTCGTCTTCTTCAATTATGTCCATTACTTTCCTTTTAAATTCGTCAATATTTCTGATGTTCGAAGGAATATTGTATTGAAGTGGTTTCATTATTCATGATATGTATTTTGATAAAGTATATGTTACTGAATTAGTAAAATCAATTATTGGTCTTAATTTTATGTTAATCAAAAAAAGACTTAATGTTTATCACATATGAATTCATGTATTTTCCATATGACAAATAACATACATACATACACACACACATGCATACAAATCTAATCTTTACAAATCAACTATAGAAGAGTAAACACAACAACAATTTGACATTAGTCATTACAAATATATGTGAGGACTGCTTACCTATTTCTATTGGTAAAAGTGTCCATGGACAAATGACCTTCAAATAAACTGACTTCAATTTATGTAAAAATTTTTGACTATATATTTTGATGATTAATAAAAATCCGAATAAATCTGCTGAATAAGCTGTGGCTTACACGGCGAAACGTGCAGAAAAATCTTGTTTTGATTTTCTTAACACGCTGGGATTAATTTAAATAATTTATAATGGATTTATTTGTTCCTTTACGTTCCCAGTGGAACATAGGGCTTCAAGCTAGAGGCTAAGTTTTGGTAGCAGTGGTGTTCATTTTTACAGGATGTGATTGCTACCCTTATGCCCAACCTTCCTTCTTCACCAGTCTTATTACTGGCTTAGCGAGGTAAAGAAGTGAGTCGGACGGGGATAGAACCTCACCGCTGTGATGAGTAGTAAAATTTCATTCATAATATCATTACAGATGAATGAGAGATAGAAAGTTATTTGAGGTATGGAAAACGTTGAAATTCTTATAAAGGGTAAATAATTCACGATGTTCTTTGTTAAACTTAGTAGTTCTGAACATTAATTTTCTGAATTCAACCTTGAGGTCCGAGGAAAACTGGCAGCGAATGTCAACAAATCTCATAAAATAAAAAGTAAGCCTTAAGCTAACCAACTGGACGCATCTGGTTTATCCAAAGCTCTAGACTGGAAAAATAAAATGCCTATTTTGGGGAACTAAGGGCAAGCATTAAATGTCAAATGATGAAAAGTAAAATCTCACGAATGATATCAACATAGATGAGGTAACTAATTATACTACTTCCAAATGAAAACATAGTAGCTAACAGTTAATGCTTTTCAGTATGAACAAGTGGTTACCATGAATTCATCAAATACTCAACTGTTGTTACAGATCTAGTGTTGTGATAATATTGCCACTCTTATATTTTGCAGTGCTTTGAGCCGAATAGGGCTTCCTAGCTACAGACGACGCGATGATCACGCAGTTACTAGTCTAACACCAACAACATTATATAACAGCTACCTCTTCCCAACCCAGCTCTACTTAAGAGAGAACAGGCAACGACTTGAGACGAAAAGTCTGTTTTACTATTGATTGTTTGAGGTGGGTAACTGTAAACCACTCATATCAGTTAGTAGTGCTTGCTGGGCAGATCGAAGTAAGCCGAAAACCGGCTGCCAGTTGCCCTAGTTTGGGGCCAAGCTCATCAGTGGTATAACCGGTTTGAGTCAGTTCAGAGAACCGAAACGGTTCAGATAACTTCTATCTGCCTATCAAGCACTCCTAACTGATGTCAATGGCATACAAGTGCTCATCTCAACCAATCAGTGGTATACAGTTTTGCGCATTTAAGCTTGTCCAACCTCTTCATCTTGCATGAATCCAGTCTTGTTCTCCTCCTTTTTACTTATTTTTCTTCTTTCCCTTCATACGTTTGTCATCTACAGTTATAAAATATTATTTCATTATATTTCTGTGCACCTTTTATCGAACCAGTCTTCGGTAAAAATATTTTACGCATCTACATTCGTGACTCCGTAATATTTTGCTCTCTATGCTCCTTGTGGTTAATATTTGTCCCTTTCAGCACCTGGGAACTTCTATAACAGGTTGAGAATTACTATTGTCTTTAAGTCTTACCCTGGTTATTATGCCGAGTCAAAAAAATATATAACTATACTGACTTACATAAGGAAAAATGTATGTTAACTGTGATAGCACAAATTTCGCCAATGGAACTGCCGACCAGATATCATTGTTGAACTTCGTGTTTCCTCTCGAATGGGTGTAGGCAGGGTAATCATTTCCGACAGGAAATTATGAAATAAGAATTCATTCGGTAGTTTTTCCAACTTTGCACCATTTCAGTATTCCTGGTGTAATGCTCGCGAATAAATCTGTGTCTTAAGAAACATAAAACACATACTGCTCATTTTAGAAGAGTAAGTTACGATAGAACTCTTTCCTTCCGGTGATACACACTTAATATGGGTTATTGTGAGAATAACACATCAATATAGAACTGTATACACAAGTGCGTTATTTCACAATCTCACCTTTTACAACGAAATACATCAATGAAATCACAGAAAAAGGAATCACACGGAAGTAAAAAACAGGTTCAACATGGAAAATAATCTGATTTCGAGAACTTTAAAATTTCACTATTTATTTAAACAGTATCAGAATCGCTCTATTGTTTCTTATTCTTACGTCGGTATCCACGGCCTTCCGTACAGATAGACTGAAGTATACGAAAGTTATTACAAATATGCCAAGGAAATCACAAAAATGTGCCGCAGATTTGAGGTATTTTGATGTCGTTGTGTTCTCTGAGTCGTATAGTTAATTTGCAATTTTCTATTATGAAACTAATCCTGTGTTCTAAGCATTGTGGATTTCAAATCACATTTCATTCATTTTGTCACTTATCAAAAAAGAGAAATGCTAATGAACAGTATACCACAGTACATTGTTTTGAGTAATACCAAAACACATGCCTTCATTTTACTTTTTTGAGGCATTTCCGTGGTTAATAAAAGGAATAAATGTTCAAAGTGAATACTATTCATAAGTTACCCGAGAAGTCTAAATAGATACTACAATAAAGAATAGTTTAAGGACAATTAGGAAATGATGAAATTAGAAAACGTTACATAAACCATAAGAACAATAGAATTTCGATCCCTTTCCCAATAACACAGTTTACCAAATAAGCAAATTGTGTAACATGAAGATGATTAAAGACAGAAAAAATACGCGTTGCCAAGACAATATAAAACATAGGCAAGTGCGTCAAATGACATATTTGTGCATTATTTAAATATGCTGATCTGAAAACAACACTTACAATTCAAAGTAAAACTGCAAAACCTAAGCATTTCGCCTCTTTGTGGAACTCATGTTATCTAGGTAGCAATAAAACAACAAAATAACATCGGCTAGTTACAATTGTTTTTACTGTATGCAATGCATATTTAATTTTTCACTCACTAAGGCATGAATTTCATTTAAAGCTGAGAAAAAGGCAACTCAAATAAATAAATACATAAGCCGCTTGAGCAACAATATGCATGTTCGTGTAATTGGCAGTTGACGAAAGTTGCTGAGTAAAAGTCAACGATATTACCTGGAACCTCAAACCCTCCCAAGTGAAGCAATATTTCACACTATAACCTAACAATTAAAAATCGAGTGTTTCTTTTGAGTTTATGACACTCAAAAGTTTGGGTTTTTCTTTTCGCCATTCCTACTCAAGTTTGTCACAAGTGACATTTTAACATCAACGATTGATGTACCACCTAAAAATCAGTCAAATTTATGGTATACAGAAAATAGTTGCATCAGACATTTGATTAACAGACCCTCGTTTTTATTACATTCACATAATGTACTAGTTGCTTTCGGTTGGGACTTATAGCACTCTCATATCAATCTCGGCGGATTACCAAAAAGAACAAAAATTTCAGGCTGTCACAACATATAAATCAATCTTGCACTCATTTAAGTATACTGCTTTACTGACTAACACACTTCAGTACCACATTTGTGGAGTCCTCAAAAATAAACTTATCCAAATTTTACTACTATGTAAGAAATGAACATGTTGTACACTACTTTGTTTTAACCATAAACTCTGTACTTTGAACTTTACCTCGGGTTTTGAATAAATATATAGTTCAGCCTTCGACTCTCCGTCTTCTCCACCATCTCAACTACCGTCGATCAATTATAACAACCTGCTTTCTATCTCAAATTTTTGCAGGAGCACCGTAGTTTCTTCCTACGTACTTTGGTCGACCTCCGGCAACGTCAACATTGGAGAATTAGTACTGGAGCAGCCTTCCCGCAGCAACCCTGGAGTCTATTACGTTTATTGTGGATTTTGGATCTTTGTAAACCCGAGTAACGAAACTTTAATATATTCTTCCCGTAACTAAACTGATTTGGTATTTTATTTTCTATTTGAATTTGGGTAACTAAACTAACAGTGTAAAAGGTCCACCACAATTTTGGTTCGTGGAGATGTGACTCATTAGCCAATGAGTCACGGGTCGGGGTCCTATTCCACCCACTTTAGCCTAAAATATTACGTAGTATCACTAGCCCTCACATGATAAGTGTGGCTCTTATCCTAGCACATGAATTATCTGTTCTGTATGAGCTTAAGCAAAAAAAATTGATATGCTATTCGCCATTCAGAAGATATTATTTAGTATTTTGAAGCCGCGAACGCATTGGAATACTTTCAAAAAGCGAGGACCTTATAAATTACCAACAGTTCCGACTTTTCTCACATACCAGTATGTGGCTACGTTCACATGCAGAGGAAAAATCGGCGAATGAGACACTGTATAGTAGTGAGACAACTTTGTGGAACTTTCATTTAGCGTGTATTTTTCTCTCTAATATTTTTATCCCTCAGACCTCTAACAAAGTATTGTCAAATGTATTCTTGTAGTATGATTCGATGGCACAATTACTGGTAGTTAATAATATTATGTATGTATAATATTCATATTTTCTGCACCATTAATGTGCGCCACATTTGAAAAGAGGTGTAAACTCGGATGACTGAATTTATTGAATACTTAAGTCATATGTAGTCATGCATGTTAATTATAATAATCATAATAATTTATATTTCGTTTAAATGGATAAGTTTACAAGAAAAGCATACCATTTTTACAGTCACGATCATTTATGTTATAAATTACAATCCTGAAGTATCATAAATTAATACTTTTTCAAAAGTTTCAATTGTTCAGTTATTGTACAAGCAATTAGAACAGGTTCTTATAAATGTTAAATTGTAAACCGTTTACTAATATCACCATCAAAGTTGAGCGACAACCCGAACTTCGTTGTTTCCTGCTGATAGTTATGGTCAATCAGTGAACAGAGTATATCTGGGTGAGTTCTATGCCGCCAAGTGACTGAACGCTATTTCAGGAAGAGAAGAAAATTCCGCGCAGCTGCAAAATGATATAAAATGCAATTATGAACAATACATTACTGGAAGTATATTTACAAGATAAATGCAAGAAGAAAGCAATGTTTATTGCTAACCATATTGGTCTAAGCATGGAAAATATGATGTTTTCGATGAAGATATAGCTTCGTTCAAACATTGTTGTTGTTGTGTTTTTAATCAAAGCAACTAGAATTTGGGCAAGCAATAAATATGAACAAAGAGCAAGTTTTAGCTTTAATAAAGGCCTACATTGTTAGGATCAGGTAGAGTATAATAGTGCATAAATGAAAAGATTATTGTGAGCTAGGTAAGTGATGTTTAAGTGAGGAGTGAATTTAAAGATCTGGAAAATTAGACGCCGTAGATCAAGCTGATCTGTAAGATACCTCACGAATTTCTGTAGGGCCTGATGGATAGCATCTTGACAAGAAGCTGAACAGGCTTGTAGATGGTAGGAGCAAAAGCACTTTATTTATTTATAATTTAGATATCTACAACCATTATTTTGTTGATGGTCCAGACTCATGTTTAATTCTCGAGCTGTCTAAAAATGCATGTTGCTGTCCTACAGATCAGAGCGATTCACATTTGTGACCACTACAACATCTGCTGATCAGCATGCGCCACCCTCCCTCCTTCTTATCATTAATTATGTAAATGCTTTATTTATGTAACTGAATTTAATCTGTAACAGTTTTAGAAATGTCAAGCCTTAATGAGGTCTGTCAATTAGTTAAATTCAGCGGACGCAGATGAAGTCGCACTCGGACAAAAACATCTGAAAAACACTGACGAGTGTTTAACCACTTATGACCAGATACATTTGCATAATCAGCTGTAGGAATTTATTCTGCATACAACAACAAGTGAAGGTAAGTTCACTCATTTATGTATAACCATGCAGATATTCTGTTTTGCAGTTTGTGATACCGGATAACTTTGGACATGGGCATAAAGTTCTGTTTACTTGAATTGCGGAAGAATTTAAAGGGACGCAATTTGAACACTGGGCAGTTTCCGTCGAATAATGGGAGATACTTCCCAGACGAAGACTTTCATCTTTGACTGTGCTCAGTCTATACATGTTAATAGACTTGTTTGCGTTGCAGCGAAATAAAATTTTCTATCTAATTTTGTTGTGTTCTATTTGTTCTACATGCGGTGGGAGTATTGCATGCTAGACCAGTACTCCCTAGGATATGAACTTGTTAATACACGTAAGTGTCATTCTGTACGAACACTATCGTTCGATACAAGTGGTGAATTATAAGTACTTTAATCAAGCCTAAACATCTGCCAAAAGACACGCGAGTACATCTCCTAGTCATAGGTAAATCTGTAAGGACCAATGGCAAAAGTACTTACCTTCAGTAGTTGAAAAATAAGAATAGAACTTAGGCGCTGTGGTGAAGTTCGATTTCGTATAAGGTTAAGTGTATTCAAAAGTAGTACATTACTATTATTTCACTTGAAGCGTGATGTCAATCCATATGATTACGGGTGTTAGCGTATAGTGTAAAATGAATTACACACGAGACGAATAAGTGAATGGGTTGAGCTGTATCAATCGTAGTAATATTTCGCTTACGCTTAATTATGCCAAGAATTACTTTCTCAGGTCTCATTGATAAGTCAGGTCTCTATCTCGTCATGATGACAGATCTAGTTTCACTCAGATAGAGTAAGGAAAGTACGGTAAGCAGGATGTTAAATATATTTAATGAAAAATAATGACTAGCAAACGTCTTTACACAATTGTTTGTTGTAGTTATTTCGGCGATGTTGAATTTCTGTGACGAGGTTGACTGACGTTACTCGACATCTACAAGTAAGTGAATGAAGTGTATTTTTTAAATCGCTGAAGTTAGGAAAAAGTAATATAAAAAAAGTTAAACGCTTTATATTTGCCTACCTTCGCTGAAAAAGTTACATTCTCTTTTCTCATCCTTTGGTCATGGCAGCATTCTTCTGTGGTCTTCACTGTCAGAAACATTGTTCATCTTGTAAAGTACGGCACTAAGCAAATAATAATAATTTACTATGTCGTATAAACGGGTATTTAAAAGCAATGCATGCTATTTCTGCAGGTACAATAATTTATGTTATAAATTGCAATCGTGAAGAATCATAAATTAATACTTTTTCAAAAGTTTAAATCGTTCGATTATTGCACAAGCAATCAGAACAGGTTGTCATAAATTTGAAGAGATATTGGTGGCCTGTTTGACACCTGGGCTACCTTTTCATGCTGTAATGAGATAAAAACTAGCATGATAACACTAGATGAATTTCTTATTTCCTCTTTTTCAGAAAGAAAGGTTGGCCTGGCTGTACTGGAGCAAGAAGAGGACCGATTGTCAAAGCTTGTTATAAATGATGATATGTAGCTTGTACCCGGATAGTTTAAACTTTGCGTGGCTGAATAAAAGCTCTTTTCTTCCGCATCTTCGTCTTCTTCCTTCACTGGGTGTGCCTGTTGTTTCCAAGTGTTACAGTGCATCTACATATTGCATCTAATACGTCATGTTTTCATTCTTAATTTAAATAAAATATGACCACAAATCGTATAAAACAGTAATTCATTCATTAAACGTTTCAAACCATATGACTTTCATGCATCTAATAAAACTAAGAGAAAACATCACGGTGGTTGATAGCGTGTTCTTAAACAGACACCTTTATATCACACAACTATTCCTGTTATTGTCACTTCAAACTGCCGTTCACTTCCCAACAAAATTATGCATCTCCAGTCTCTCTCACCATCTGATACTTATCACAATACGGCGATTGTTGCATTAAAAGAAACATGGCTACATGAACTCTATGATGACAATCTGGTTTCCCTAAATGGTTTTACATTGTTTAGACAACATCTACTATGCTTCAGAAAGAAAAGAGTTGGAGTTGTTGCAACTTTCATTCATTCTCAATGGTCAACTTCAAATAATGTATGTTTTTCTTTCTCTAGTGATTGATGTAACGGTCGAATGTCGTCCGAAACACACATCCAAGTTTAAATACGTCTTCATCTCAAACATTTAGGTTATTCCTGGCTGTTCTGCCTCGGATCTATCTGATTTTGCTGATGAATTCACTGAATTTGCCGTTACACCGTTGTGATTGTTCTTTCCTTGTACCATTACGTCATGTCAATATTGTAAAATTTCCTACTCGACTTGATAAAACTCTTGATCTAGTGTTTATTAATGATGAGGAAATATATGAAGTATGCAGACGTGCTCCTACAATGAACTCGAATCATTGTATTATTCGGATATTACCCAAGATATACAGAAGATCTCACATAAATATCTTCTCAAATCTGTCCAGGAAAGCACAGCAAAGCTGTTACTCACAGGAAAATGTGCTCAAACAAAGATGTATGCTAAATGACAGTAACTGGGATCTTTTCACCGAACACACACTGGATGATACTATTTCGAATTTGACTGACTATCTTAAATTCCGCCTTGATGTTTGCTGTCCAAAACAGATACTTTTCAAAAGAATGGACCGTTTCTCTTCCCCTCATCTCAAAAAGCTTCGAAGAGAAAACGAGAAGCTGTATAAGACAAAGAATAAATCTCAACTTAGGAAGATAAACATCCAAATTAAATCTGAAATCAAGAGACTAAACAACATTTATAATCAAACAATACTGTCTTGTAAAACTCCAGAAAACATATGGAAGCTTTTTAGAGAAATTACTGGTTGTGGTAAGCATAATATTTGTGCTCCTTCTATTGATGCAAATACTCTAAATAGATCTTTTATCCGCCCTCCTAATGTCCTTTCTGCCTTCAATTTAACTAATAACACGACCAGTGACTTTCATAGTTTCAATACTTCTGATGTTCTTAAATGTTTAAAATCTCTTAAACCTTCCCAGAGTCTAGGCCCTGGTGGTATACCTGCCATTGTTCTAAGGAAATGTGCTGATATTTTAAGTAAACCACTTACAAACATTTTCAATACTTCTTTTTCTAATAATGTTGTGCCTTCTCTGTGGAAAGATATTAAAATCATCCCTGTACGCAAGTCTGGTTCTGGAAATAGTGTTAAGTTTAGACCTATTGCTATTACCTCTCCTTTTTTGAAACTAATCGAGAAATTATTGTTACTAAAACTTGTTCCCTCCCTAAACTTCTCAAATGATCCAAAGCAGTTTGCTTACAAACAGGGTAGAAGTACTTTAGACGCTGCTGCTGTGTTTATCCTCCTTAGACAAAGGGGCCAAGTATGTCCGTTGTACGTTCCTTGATTACACATCTGCTTTCGACTCTGTACCTAGAGGCCTTTTGTTAAACAAGCTCAGCCTTACACAAACTGAGTCATGGGCTATCAACTGGCTGCACTCTTACTTCTCCAATAGGATGCAGTACACGATATATAATGGTGTAGCTTCCTCTCCTTTGCTTACTGAAGCTGGAGTTCCTCAGGGTGGTGTTCTCGCTCCGTTTCTCTTTTCCTTCTTCTTACATGACTTACCTCTCTCAGACGAAATCAACTTCCAAGTATTGGTTTTGTAGGGATTTTGTTTGATTGCATGGAGGATTTAATCATGAGCTGACATCAGTTAGAGAACCACTGGAAAACCTGGGAGTACTGGACAGCTGTTTCGTCCTAGTTTGTGACTCTTCATCCCGGTGGGTGCGTACTGCTGAAGAGTCCCAAACTAGGACGAAACAGCTGTCCAGTGGTTCTCTAACTGATGTCAGCTCATGATTAAATCCTCCATGAAATCAACTTCGTCAAATATGCAGATGACCTGACTGTTTCGCTTCCCGTTAAGTCTCAGTCAGACTGTTTCAAATTAAATAGCTTCCTGTCGGACATCAGTCAGTGGTCTAAACTAAATGGCCTCAGGCTGAATCCTTCAAAACGCCGGACTATTGACTACTCCTTTAGGCATAAACGAGGTCTACAAACACTAGTAAGTACTCATGAAGCCTGTAGCAACTAGGGGACTAAAACTGAAACTAAGTCTAATGCAAAATGCCTCGGACTAGTTCTATCTTCCGACCTTACTTGGTCATCTCATATCCTAATGATTTCTAAGAAAGTGTTCCGTCTAACCTACTACATAAAGAAACTTAGACTATCTGGAATCACCCAACCTCTACTAAAAAAGGACTATACCATCCTGAGAAGGATGTTGAAGGTAGTTAGTAGGACTAGTGGTGTAAAACTCAGTCAGCTCGTCACATTAGTAGAAAGGCATCTGAATACATGCGAAAAATGGTCTAAAACCATACTCTCTGACCCCCAACACCCCGTTTATTCCCAACTCTCTCCTTGCATCTCATCAGGTAGAACCAGAAATCAGTACAAAATAATATATGCTCGTAGAAACAAGTATAGGAACTCAACGATACCATATTTGGTCCGTGTTCTAGGTGACAGAGACAATGTCAAGCGTGAAACCTATGACTTGCTTTGTTAATAACATAATTTTGGCTCTTTTATTTCCCCATTATACTCTCTTATTTGTACTCTATAGTGAACAACCCTCTTAAACATACTTAGCTACCTAAAATTATTATCACTGGACTACTTTTTTATTCTTTATTCTATTTTTTCTTTTGTGTATCTACTGGATCCGACTATATTATCACTATGAGTATTACAAAATTGTCCTGTCATTAACCATCATGTAATATTAGTTTTTTGATTGTTTTTTTTCGGCAATATTAAACTGACAATCTTGGTTGTGAATGCCATTATTACCATCTAAAAATTTTGTATTATGCATGATTACTCACACTACCACAACAAACACTGCATTAGTGCTGACAATAAAAAAACCTGAAAGGTTTATTTTATGATTGTTCAGTGTAGTTCAATCAAATTAACTGATCATCTTGGCTATAAGCATTCTCAAGAACATTTCATAGCTTCTTGTATGATTATAGCTGTTACTGTTCACCACGCAGACACATATCATAGCTCCCACTAACAAATACTGAAATATTATTCATTATTGGCGTTTATCTTCCTTTCTACTTGGTATTTTTATGGGCTTTTTTGTTATTTTTGTGTTTCTTTTTGGTTTTTCTTATGTTTAATTTTTTGTTATACTCCTTTTAAACGTGCGATGAAATTAGATGCAATACTGCTGAAAATTCCACACTGTACCACTAGTACTGTTTCTGAAACAAAGGCGAAATTATTATTATTAAATTGTAGAGCCTTCACAATGGACACCGTAGATTTGGGTAAGTGCTATGCTCTCACGTGATTAAAAGCCATTTCAGGAGGAGAACAACATCCAGAGAAACTGTAAAATGGCATAAAATACAATTATCGATAATGCGTCATTGAAAGCCCGCCTACAAGATATATACAGCAAGTGGCTGTAGAGTCCTTGGAATGGTAATATACATTTGCAATGTTTAGTGCTAAACATATTGGCCTTATCATGGAAACTATGACGTTTTCGATGAAAATATTTCTTTGTTTTGGTGTTCTTCGTCAAGGCAAGCAGAATTTAGGCAAGGAACAAATCTGAACTAAGAGCGGTTTTTTGCTTTAATAAAGGCCTAGGCAGCTAAGTTAAAACAAAGCATAATAGTGCGTGAATGAGATAATGATAGCCAGGTTCAACTCAAAAGGAAGGAAAGTTACAGTCATTCAATGCTATACGCCTACAAACGTCTCAGAACAAGAGAAGAAGGAGGCTTTCTACAGACCACTACAAACAGTAATGGACAACGTCCCAAATGGCGATATCAAAATCCTTGATAGGTGATATGAATGCGGAGCTTGGAGGAGAAAATATAGGAAGAGAACTCACCGTGGGTCGCGAGGCCCTAGGTGACTTCCAGACTTCTGCGCCTTCGATGATTTGGTGATTGGTGGCAGTGTGTTCAAACTTAAGGATATACACAAGGCGACATGGATTTCACCAGATGGAAACACCAAAAACCAGATAGACTTCATTTCAATCTCAAGAAATTGGAGCCGGAGCCTACTGGACACAGGTCGAGGAGAGGAGCAGATGTGGGTTCAGACCACTATCTAGTACAAGGGAATTTCAAGGTGAAGCTAAAAGCCTTGAAGATAGCTGGGGACAGGCCACAATGCAAGTTCAACTCTCAGAAACTGAAGGACACAACGACAAACGACACTTTCACTGCAACTGTCAGAGCAAAGCAGGAAACACTACGTGACATCACTGAAGAATCATGCGTGGAAGACCATTGGAACTCTCTGAAGGCGATTCTCAACGAAACGTGTTCAACGGTTCTAGGAAGAAAGAAGAGACAAGACAAGGAATGGCTCTCAACGGACACTTGGAAATTAATAGAAAAGAGGAGAATGGTGAAAGAGAAAATGATTCAATGCATGGACGGACAGGAGAAAGAGACGCTGAGATCAACTTACAAAGCACTGGACAAAGAAGTGAAGAGGAGTGCTAGGAAGGACAAAAGACGATTCTACGATAACCTCGCCACTGAAGCTGAGAAGGCAGCAGGCGAAAGGGACCTGAGGACATTATATCAGATAACCAAATCTCTATCCGGGAAGAGACCAACACAAGCGAAACCTATAAAAGACAGCCAAGGGAACCCAATTACCAAGGAAGAAAACAGATTAAACAATGGGCGGATCACTTCAAAGGACTCTTGAACCGACCATCACCTGCAACCCGTCCAGAAATACCAACAACAGCGCACACACAACTGCAAGTTGACACCAATCCTCCAACGAAAGCTGAAGTTTTGAATGCAATCAAGCTTCTGAAAGCTGGAAAAGCAGCCGGACCAGATGGAATACCCCCTGAAGCACTGAAAGCGGACCCAGAGTCCATAGCAGATATGCTGACTCCATTACTGAAAAAGGTCTGGAAGGAGGGAAAGGTGCCTACTGACTGGAGGAAAGGTTACCTCGTGAAACTACCAAAGAAGGGCGACTTAGGGCTCTGCAAGAACTGGCGAGGATTCACGCTCCTGTCGACACCGAGTGAAATCCTGAATCGCATCATCCTGGGGAGAATAAAGGACGCACTGGAGACAGAACTCCGACCAGAACAAGCTAGATTCAGGAAGGGCAAATCACGTTCTGACCAAATTGCAACTCTACGCATCATCATCACAGAACAAAGCATGGGATGGCAATCAAACCTCTACCTCAACTTTATGGACTCTGAGAAGGCCTTCGACAGATGTCGACCGCGAAGTAATTTGGAAACTACTCGAGTACTACGGCGTACGGTGCCCAAATTTTCATCAACCTTATTCAACAGCTGTATGACAACGGAACATGTCAAGTGATCCACAACGGAAAACTCAGCGAGGCGTTTGGAGTAAACACAGGAAGGAGTCAGACAAGGGTGCTTATTATCTATCACCAATGATATTCCTAATTATGGTGGACTGACTGGACTATGCGTCAGACAGTGGGAAACGAGAAGACAGGGATATCCTGGACAGATAGACGTGAAGAACCTAGAAGACCTGGATTTCGCGCGTGGATGATTTATGTTTGATGTCACACACAATCGAAGACTTACAAGCGAAAGAAGCAACAAAGACAGGACTCCAGGTGAACACAGACAAGACGGAGGTTATGAAAATAACCAACCAACAACAACATCCAACGCCAATCACCATCAACGGGAGGGATTTGAAAGAGGTTACTTTATTCACTTATCTAGGGAGCATTGTCTCAACTGCAGGCAGTCGGAACAGATGAGGATATCAAATCGAGCGAGAATCGGGAAGGCGAGAAACACATTCATCAATCTGATACCAATCTGGAAATCTTCGTCACTCAGCATCAACAACAAAATTTGGATCTTCAATACAAACGTCAGGTCAGTTCTTCTATACGGGTCAGGAACTTGGAGGGTCACAAAAAATATTTCCAACGGCCTGTTGCAGACCTTTACCAACAACTGTCTTCGCTGGATCTATACTGAAGATCAGATGGCCGGGCCGGAAAGAATCATCAACAAGAAACTATGGGAACAAACAAAGCAAGAACCAGTCGCCCAACAAATATGCAGGAGAAAGTGGAGATGGATTGGACACTCGCTGAGGAGGCCGCTGGGTGATATCGCGCGTCAGTTAAGGTCTTCTGAAATTAAATGTGACAATGTACATTCAACTGCTAACACATCTTCGACTAAGCAATTCTAACCATGAACTTCATCAAAATGGACATAGTCACCACCAAATTCAATCGCTTCTTCCATTCATTGTATGATTCCTTCCATGTGTTATGAAAGATTTCAATCATCGCGGATGAAAATAGAAATGTTTAACCTCCTCGGAACATACATATAAGTTATGTATATGGGTTATTCACTTTTAATTACCTGATTCTCATAGATCAACTGCTATGACAACAACCATTGCCTTTAGTCAATATAAAACCTAGAAATCTAAAACAACTCGCAAATAACAAAGCTCTGAGGCTCTCAAACGAAAGTAATAGTCATTACTATGTATAACTTCTTTAAATGACTGCCTTTCTTCGCAACTCTAAAGAATAGCAGCCCAAACCGAAACGACCTACGAACGCACAAGTGACCTTGAGCAACCAATCAGGTGACTCTGTTTTATCCAGACGTACTTATGGGTGCTCTACACCTTTTCCGCTGCAAATTCGCTCCAGATCTTCTTTTGATTACTGTTAGGGGTGACTCTAAAGAATAGCGGCCCAAACCGAAACGACCTTTAAACGCAAAAATGACTTTGACAGGACAACTTCGACCAATGAAAAGGCTCAAAACGAAAGGCGCATAATTGTAAAAAACGGTTTATATTGTTGCGTGCGTTTTCTGACTAAACTGCTGTACACATATATTCTATGTATTTCTTCGTTCTTATTGATGTGCGCAGACGTTGTGGCTACTCGACGCCCACAACGTAAATCAAAAGGCACTTGTGAAGAATACGAATATGTATTGAAGCAGTAGTCAAATTCGAAATTGTGTCAAGGTAATATTCAACAGTGAATGGACAAGTATTTGCGAAGTATATATAAAATCGGTCTGTATACACATATAATGCAAGTATACAAATTAGATTAAAAAGCATGTTTACAGTTGGTATAGGGGTACTACATAATTCCCCCACCAGAACACTAAATATATAAAAAAAATACATTTAAGTGTTCGAAAATAACATGCGTCAGCGTAATACGTAGCAGCGATAGTACACAGAAGGCGATTTATTAAGCTGAAAAATGAGCGTTTAGCGGTTAATAACATCGATAATAAATGCGATAATCTAGGGAAAGTGGAATTGCTAATCGTAATAGAATATATAAGGAACGATAAAATTGTCCGGGGATCTGTAGTCGGTAGACGAAAACGATACGTGAATAATATACGAGATGTGATTAAATATAATAATATAGGAAATATCGATGTTAAAATAATAGTGACGTGATTTATGTATGAAAATATTAATCAGTTAAATGAGTAATCAAATGACAATTACGAATAAAGACAATAAAAATGAAAATTCATAGTAAGTCATATTTCGATGACTTGCACGTAACGTTTAGGCCAATGGACTCGTCTACCAGATCGTGTTGTTTTCGCAGGCTTCTCTGTCGACGTTGAAGCTTGTGTAGATGTAGGTGTTGGCACGTCGTTCAGCTGGTTCTTATCGTTGACTTCGAAATCGTCGAGGAACGCTGGTTTGACTCTGTCGATACTGATGGCTTCTGTTTTATTCAATCTTTCTATCGTGATAACTTTCGCGTTTCTGTTTAGAACTTTGAATGGGCCATCATAAGCGGGTTGAAGTGGTCGTTGTACACCTTCTCTCCTGACGAAGACGTGAGTACAATCTGTCAGTTGTGACGGGATGTATGACGCTCGTTCCTGCTGACGTGGAATTGATATCTTTAGCTCGTTCATGTGTCGTTTTAGCTGATGCACGTAACCAGTCATATCGTGTGGAACTTGGTTACCCGGGGTGAAAAATTCTCCTGGTAATCGTAATGTTGTTCCGTAGACTAGTTCGGAAACACAGCAGCCAATATCTTTCTTTATAGTAGCTCGTATACCAAGTAATACTAGTGGAAGTTTGGTTGACCAATCGTTTTGAGTCAAAGAAGCAGCGAGTGCAGCTTTGAGTTGTCGATGAAATCGTTCGACCATACCGTTGGAACTAGGATGATACGCTGTCGTTCGTATTCGTTTAATGCCTAGTAATTCAGTTAGTTGGTCAAACAGTCGGCTTTCAAACTGGGCACCTCTGTCTGTAGTGATAATTGATGGGACACCAAAGTTGGCTATCCAGTTTTCGACTAAAGCTTTAGCTACCGTTTCAGCTGAGACGTCGATTAATGGAACTGCTACTGGCCAACGAGTAAATCTGTCAATGCAGGTTAGAATATAGTTGAAACCATTGGAAGGAGGCAGTGGACCAACTATGTCTACATGTACGTGGTCAAATCTAGAGTCGGGGTTAGGGAAGCGACCAAGTGGTGCTTTGGTGTGCCGGTTGATTTTGACTCTTTGACAAGACAAGCAATTTCGTGTCCACTTCTTAACGTCGCTGTTAATGTTTGGCCAGATAAATCTTTCTCTTAGTAGCTTGGTAGTAGCGCTAACACCAGGATGCGACAAGTTATGTAACTTCTCGAATACTGTATGTCTCATAGCTATTGGAATGAAAGGTCGATATTTACCTGTAGAGGTGTCGCAGATAACTTTTGTCGTGCCGAAAGGAATTGCCTCGAGGTTTAAAGATGTTGTTTTAGAAGACATGATCTTTTTGAGTTCGGCGTCATCTCGTTGTAAGTTTGAGAGATGTTCGTAGTCGATGTCTGGGCATACAATGTTATCAATGTGCATACGTGATAAAGCGTCTGCCACTTCATTGTTTTTACCCTTTATGTGTCGCAGATCGGAGGTGAACTGTGATATAAACTCGAGATGTCGTAGTTCACGTGGAGAGTAGTTATCCTGTTTTGCTGATAAGGCTTTCGTTAGAGCCTTGTGGTCTGTAAAGACAGTTAAAAGATGTACCGAGAACTTGGAGGGTCACAAAGAATATTTCCAACGGCCTGTTGCAGACCTTTACCAACAACTGTCTTCGCTGGATCTATACTGAAGATCAGATGGCCGGGCCGGAAAGAATCATCAACAAGAAACTATGGGAACAAACAAAGCAAGAACCAGTCGCCCAACAAATATGCAGGAGAAAGTGGAGATGGATTGGACACTCGCTGAGGAGGCCGCTGGGTGATATCGCGCGTCAGTTAAGGTCTTCTGAAATTAAATGTGACAATGTAATTCAACTGCTAACACATCTTCGACTAAGCAATTCTAACCATGAACTTCATCAAAATGGACATAGTCACCACCAAATTCAATCGCTTCTTCCATTCATTGTATGATTTCTTCCATGTGTTATGAAAGATTTCAATCATCGCGGATGAAAATAGAAATGTTTAACCTCCTCGGAACATACATATAAGTTATGTATATGGGTTATTCACTTTTAATTACCTGATTCTCATAGATCAACTGCTATGACAACAACCATTGCCTTTAGTCAATATAAAACCTAGAAATCTAAAACAACTCGCAAATAACAAAGCTCTGAGGCTCTCAAACGAAAGTAATAGTCATTACTATGTATAACTTCTTTAAATGACTGCCTTTCTTCGCAACTCTAAAGAATAGCGGCCCAAACCGAAACAACCTACGAACGCACAAGTGACCTTGAGCAACCAATCAGGTGACTCTGTTTTATCCAGACGTACTTATGGGTGCTCTACACCTTTTCTGCTGCAAATTCGCTCCAGATCTTCTTTTGATTACTGTTAGGGGTGACTCTAAAGAATAGAGGCCCAAACCGAAACGACCTTTAAACGCAAAAATGACTTTGACAGGGACAACTTCGACCAATGAAAAGGCTCAAAACGAAAGGCGCATAATTGTAAAAAACGGTTTATATAAAAGTAATGCAGTCATAAAAAAGTTACAAAGGATAACCTTCGCGTATATGTTGCAGAAAAACCTCCCAGTTTCTCATAGGAGTCTTCATTGTCATATTAAACCAGTTTCTGTACATAAATTCATCTAGATAACTGTTAATCATTGGATTTCTTGATCAACTAACAGCCCTTATCCGTCTTTTTAGACGACTCCACAAACTTTCGATGGAATTAGTGTGCGTTCCATCCAAAGGATTCCTGAAACCCTCCGTGTGATTGACGACATGATGAATATACCCATGATTGGATAATTGACGGTAGCCACTCCATTCATCTGTGTGAATAGTCGTCCCAGGCAGCACCAAACGCTGAATAATAGGCAATAATACAGCTGCACTGCGATTGGAAATCGCCTCTATATACCCTTTTCGTAGTGTTGTGTCGTATATACCCAATATCCACTGCTGGTTGGCTTGTAATCTCCCTCGGATATATTTCCTTTCTATTAAATACAGTTTCATCAATATGTACGATTATGCCGACTCCTCCAAGAACTTGAGTCAGGGTGTTCATTTTCCAGGAGGAAACATCTCTGCAGTAATTGTACCATTGCACTGCTGACACCTCTGAATTTTCTGTTTCATAAGCTGTAGCTGTAACTGGTCTTTTCAGGACCCAGAAGTTACAGATCATTAAAATTTTCATCAGAGGTAGTTTGGACCTACAGAAAAAAGTTCCTAAGGGATCTGTAAACTAAAAAACAACGACAAACCTCGAACCGATTTTCTCCTTCGGCACTCAATACATCTGTAGACAAAGCCATCAATGGCCTCTGTGTATTCCTGTATATGCATAATTCCTCCGCACTGGCAAATTTTCGACCTAGCTATCAATCCGTTATCCAAACAGTAATCGAACACATGATCTGGAGCGAATTTGCAACGCATAAGGTGTAAAGCATTCATGATTACTTCCGGAAATGATACAGTCACCTGATTCCTTGCCCAAGGTCACTTTTTTGTTCAAAGGTTGTTTCGGTTTGGGCCACTATTCTTTAGAGTCACCGATATCAGGTGTCCGTGTCGGCAGGGGATCGAACCTCGGACCATGTGCATGGTCGGCGAGAGTCCTAACCACTATGCCAGTTGCTCATATGAGGAATGCAATGTTAAAAAATAGTTACAAAGGATAACGTTCTCGTATATGTTGCAAAGAAACCTCCCAATTTCTCATAGGAATCTTGATTCTCATGTTAAGCCAAGTCCTGTAGATAAACTCAACGGGACACCTGCATGTTATTGCATTTCTTGATCCATTCACAGATCTGATATGTTTTTTAGAAGAGTCCAGAAACTTTCAACAAAATTAGTGTGAGTTCAGTCGGAAGGATTGAGAAAACCATTTGTATGGTTGATCACTTGATGAATACATCCCAGATTCGATAACTATTACAGCTCAGGAGAGAAATGATATACCAGTGGATTTATTTACTGAATTTAACGAATTCATGCCGTATCAAGATGTAAGGACTTCTCAGGAGTGTCAAGAATGTAAACAACGTTCTGAAGAGGTAACAACTTCAAGCAAATTCAATTATCGCTTGACCATTATTTTCAGAGATCCTTAAATAAGTATAATATACGCAGTCAGGGTAATCATGATAAAAACGGCATGGTTGATGCAGTATATACGTATCCTAGCTGGCATTTTTTCGGGCGTACTGCAGGCATTTTGGGACAAAAAACGTAGGGTGCATACAAATACGTGGGACAGTTTCACTGAGCCTGCCCTAAACAGTCTGCAAAGCGCCCGAAGTCTGCCTAACAAGTCTGCAATGCGCACTAAGTCTGCCCCCAAAAAATGCAATACACCCGAAGTCTGTAGTGCGCCCTGAGTTACTTTTACTGACTTAAGCGTGCGACAACGCGCCTCTCCTTGTCCGCATTTAACAATCAGTTGACAACTAACACCGTCAAATCGATTACGTACACGGGTCGCCTCAAAAAACAGCAAACAAGCAGTAGCTCAACGACTCACGATATCAGAAAGCAGTTGATTATAATTGAAAATATATTTAACAGTCTTGGCAAAGGAATTTACAATCTTTCGACAAGTCATAAAAGTAAAAAATCACCAGAAAAAAATTAATCCGTGTGCTTTCGACGTTTGGTATGTTCTCTTTGTTGACATCGACGGTGATCTGAAAATGAAATTTTGAAAAAATTGAGACCTCCCGAAGGGGATAGTTCAAAGAGGCAGCATCCTCCAAAACTTCTCTTGTCTGTTTCAAAACATTGGGAAGAGTAGTCAAGAATGATATCTTACCGGTTTACCCTGCATTAGCTTGGAGGCTACGTGTCCTCTGATGATGAGCCCATGAATCTGTTCAAAGCTTCTGCTGCAACTGCCTGCTTAAAATCATCTGAAAAAGAACATTAGTAAAAAATGTGACGTTACCGTAACGTCCCAAAGGAATGAACTTATAAGTCATGGACCAATGATTTACCAGCAGCCCACGACTCTCTAACTACCGGAATCTCATTCATGGCAGGGACCTTGACTAACAGGAACTGCTTAGTCATCCGCAAATAATGTACGGCTATTAGATACGAAAATAGGGACATAGGAAGAAGGGAAGTCTTGCAAAATGTATATTGATATAAAAGTGTGTGCGTATTTAATTTAGGCAAGTGAATGCAAAAGTAAACTCACCATTTGGTTGTATCCTTGGAATCTGTCAACTGTGGCTGACTGTCAGCTAATGAGTAGTCAATAAGTTACGACAATTTAGAGGTGTGCAATATGAAAATTAAAACGGAGTTATGACAAAGACTTAAGCTAATGCACCTCGCCCGAATTTCATTGAAAGTGTGAATACTTGTCTCACCCTCTAAGTTGTCTACCTTATATATTCCAATATCCGTAGAATCCAGTGGGTGTTCAAAAGACTGAAATGGGAAGCATGAGAAAGTGTCTAGTGGTCCGTGCTGTCGTTCGTCCTCACATATATGAAGTAAGCCATGGACATTGCACACCATGTTATCCTCCACATATGATGACCTAAGGTTCCCTACGAATTTCAACAGTAAATTTTTGACGTCATAGAGGTGATACGAAGAATAAATTGGACGACTTAAGATGTGACAGGTCAGGAATAACTCGAAAAAAATTGTCACAAAAGCAGGATGGTAAAACGTCTTTCAGCACATATGCATTCTAATTTGACAATAGTGTCCCTCAAAAAAGTGTGTATACTTTAAGGTTTACATGAACCACAGTAGACACCTACCAAGAATGCCTTGTCACAGCCAGACAAGAACCCTTAAAGCTCACGTTACCTGGAAAAAATCGGAAAAACTTTCAACAAAGAGATTCCTGAAATCTACACAACTTATACGCTACGCATAATAATAAAAATGGGCAGTGTGTAATAGTTCTAACATAAAACAGAAGTATACAATCAGTTACTTTGAAAAATTCGTAAACAAGGAGGCTAGAAAGTAGGCAGGCAACTCACTTAAGTGGAATATATATATATATGCTTATGTATATGTAGGCATATGCTGTATTCTTGTCACGAAGATCGGAGAGCAGGTATCAAATGTCTCAGTAAGCAGTGTAACACATGTAGGCTACATGTTTTTATTTGACATAAACTGGATGTCCACTCACTTTCAGATTTAGTCTTGAGTTCATTTGGAATTAGCTAGTTGAGCACATGAGTATTGAGAGAATACGGTGAAAGTAAGCAAACACATGCTTCTTAAGATTAAGTGATACATTTATTTGATATGATTGCATTATTATTAGTTGTCTGTCTAAGTTAATAATGAATTCGTTGTGATAATAATACCTATTCTTGCTTTTATAGTCACCATGAACGTTATTATTGTTATTGCTGTTAAGACTCTTATTATTTGTCATAAAGCCATTGTCATTTTTTATTAAAATCTTTGTCCAAGCTTTGGAAACTGCTGCATAATTTGCCATTAAGCAGTTTTAACATTTCATGATGCTTCGATGTACCTACTAGATATCGACCAACGATAAACACTAACTTATCTCTATGACTGCTGTAATTTTTGTTTTTCCTCTCACCATATCATGTAAGGAGAACATTATATTCAATATTTTTAAAGATACTGGGATTTCTATACTGTGTGAAACAAGCCCACGGCAATTTTCAATTGTATTATTATCTTAGCTGTTATCATTATTATCATTTCCATTTTATATGCTGCATGTTTCTGGCATTACCCCGATTGTAAATGTGGAAAATTTTCTGTGTGAATAATTTTATTTATAATTTGAGGAAATTACATGCAGTAATTTGTGATTAATGCCAAAAACTCCATTCCATATCACAAGTACTCTTTTTGGAATAAAGTAAATCATTATTATTGTTATCATTATGAATAGCACTGATATTCCAGCTATGATAATGACAAGTGCCGTTGGCTGCACTTATATATCATGCTCTGTTGAAATTTAGCTCGGAAACGTTTTTGTCAATAAGTTTTAGTAAAATAGTGTTATATGTTATCTGGATTGATGGGAATTTCCATTTCCTGGCTAGTTATGTTGGTGTCCGCGTCATGTGATCTGACTGTGACACACCCTTAGCATATTAGTTGCAATGATTAGTGTTTCAGGCAGACTGGGTCAAAATATCGCTATAACGCGGAAGTTAGGATAGTTGGAGGGTAATGTCATCTACACAAATAGTCCACTTTATTTGCAAGTTGCACCTTTCGGCAGTCATTCAATTCAGATTTATTGGATGAGGATAGATGGCTTGGAGCCTATGTTAATCCTTTTCTAGTAAATTTCTGCGGTTCTCCGAACCCTTCTTGAACGAATCAGTTGAGGTTGCAGACACCACTTCTTCTGCGAGTCGGTTCCAAGAGTTTATGACTCAGTGTGAGAACCAATACTCAACAGTAATATGATTTCTTCTTGGTTTTCGAACTCTCCTGCTATGTCCTCTAAGGTGTTCCGACCTGGTGGGAAGGAAAAGAGAGAATAGGTCAGGTCCGTAGTCATTATTTAAAATTCTAACCATTGTGATTAAATCTCCTCTCTGCCTTCGGTATGACAGGGAGAAGAGATTTAAACTGTCTAGTCTTTCCTCGTATGATAAGTTATTCATGCCGTGAACCATACGTGTTGCCTTCCTTTGAACACTTTCTAGAATGTGTGAATCCCCTTTTAGACAAGGACTGGCGGCCTGGATACAGTTTTCCAGTCTTGACCTCACCAGAGATGTATATAAGGAGGTGAACATATCACTGGTGATTCTAGTAAAGGCACTGCGAATTGCCCATAAGGACCTGAAACTACGTGCAGCCACCGCGCGACAGTGTGCTGTAGTTTTTAAGTCGTGGCGAACTATGACACCTAAGTCCAAGTGAGTCTGAACTGATGGAAGTGTTATTCCCTCTAGTTCGTAGTAGCTGATGATTGCTTGTCCAATGCGCATGGTTGCACATTTTGCCACATTTATCGGAAGAATCCATTCTGTGGATCACTCCGACAATTTGTTGAGGCCTTGCAACGTGGGCGTATCACTGTTGCCCTTCAGCTCTGTTCAGTTTTTTAAGTCATCTGTGTATAGGACCATAGGGGAGTCGGTGAGCACAGATAACTCATTGATATACAAAATAAATAGGAGAAGTCGGGGTACCGTGCCTTTTGGCACTCCGCTACGTTCTGCTGACCAAGAGGAAAGTTTCGAGTAAATCCTAACCCTCTGACTCCTATCTATGAGGAATTCCCTAATCCTTGTTAAGTAATCTGCCTTTGACACCAAGACTTTCCAACTTCACGAGTAGTCTTTTGTGAGGCACTTTATCAAAGGCATTTCTGAAGTCTTTGAAGACGATGTCAACGGGTCTTCTGTTATCCCTCGATTTGACCCAGCTTTCTCTTGCATTGAGGAGATTTGACAGGCATGAGAGGTTCCTTCGGAAGGCATGCTGCGCTCTAGATAACAAGTTGCTGTTTTCCAGATATGCCATGATGCTTTTCTTGATGATTCTTTCCAGTATCTTGATTAAAGTGCTGGTGAGACTGATAGGCCTGTAATCTGAAGGGTTTTGTCTTGATCCTCCTTTGTCGATGGGGGTTACTATGGCGTCTTTCCAGTCACGCGGTAACACTCCATTTAGGAGAGATAGCTTGAGTATCGTGGTCAATGGGCCGGCTATTTCCGCTGATAGCTCCTTGAGAAGCCTTGGATGAAGATTATCAGGACCCATTGATTTCTCTACATCTAGTTTCATTAGGCAGTTGAACAAGATGCCTTGGTCGATGTCAACGGAATCTATTCCTCTGATGTAGTTCATGTACGAGAAAATTTTCTTAGGTTGTGGCTTTGCATTTTGAGCCAGATGTGCTTCGAACTTCATCCTTGATTGGCGGATTTCTGCAATAGCTTTATTTCTAGCAGTGTTGCATAATTTCCTCGCCTCAGGAGTCTCAAGTGTGGCAAACAGGTTCCAACATTTGTGTTTACGTCTGAGTAACATACGAATCACTCGGTTTATCCAAGGGGGACAATGTTTCCGACGCTTTGGGACAGACTAAGGGATGAAAGGTTCAGTTACTTGGGCGTAAACTTGTTTAAATTGGTTCCATGAGGCTTCTACTTGGGACTCTGGGTTGATGTACCAGTCCAGTGGTTGGCTGCTGAGACGATCGCATTTATATCAGCTTTTCAAACGTTTGGTCGAGCTGGGATTTTGGCCCTTGCTGCCGTCGCTGTGAACTTGAAAGTGAGCACAGTGATCACTTCTAGGGAAGATGTTGTATGAGATTCACATCCTCACTATGGGAAAACAACGGATCCAGAGTTGAGGAGGAGTGCTGTGAGTCATAGCGCGTGTGCTTAGTGACATGTTGGACTAGAGCTAGCAATATACTAGATTCCAGCATATTATGATTAAAGGAGTTGACTGAGGATGGAGTTACAAGGCTCGTCCAGTCAACTGTTGGAGCGTTGAAGTGGCTTCGACTTCAAAGTGACTTCGACATTTCAAAGTCTGGGAGCTTAGCTTCTCTATTAGGAAGTCATCTGCACTGCAGTCAGGACTGCGGTACATAGCGATGAGGTCAATGTCTTGGCCTATGCATTTAATTCTGCAGCGTAAAAGTTCGCACGACTCACTTTCGTGAGCGAGTGCTTCGATGCTACGCACCGTTAAGCATTTCTTAAGGTAGATGATTACACCACCTCCTTTTCGGTTTATCGGCCCACCCTACGCACTTCGAAGTTTGGCAGGTTAACTTCGTTGTCAGTGATATCGGGTGTGAGCCATGTCTCTGTGATGGTAATTACATCCGGATTTCCGGAGTCTATCATATTACCAGCGCAGTCCATTTGTTCAACAGGCTACGGTCGTTTGTGTAGCAAAATGTCAATCCAGTTTGGTGCTTCCGCGGCCTACCCACAGAGGTTTCGGAATCATCGAACTACGAACTCGGACAACCCGAAAAGCCTTAATCTTAAGGTTCTTTTCGCCGTTTCGACATCGTTCGCGTAATTCTAGGGCCACAGACTATCTTTTGACACGCCCTGCTAGGCTTGAGTCGGCACAGACATATATGCCTGATCCTTTAGGAGTATGAGAGTTGCTTGGAATGGCATCCCTTTCTTCTTTCGAGTTTAGTACGACTTTGAGGGGACGTACGGCTGACTTCCTGGAGGGTCAGGCTTTTGGCCGATTTTATATACGCTGTGTATAGTAACGCCTGATACTGTTTGTGGCAGTAGCTTGTCAAAAAGGGGCTTTACCAAGCTAAGTTCATGCTTGAATCTGGCCTTGGGATCGGAGGCCAGTGACTCTTCCACTTTGTGGAGAATGAGCGACCTCTCAGAGAGATCACGTTTGCTTGTAGTGGCTTTCTTGCTCTGCGGCGTAAGTGTCTTTCTGTCCTTCGTGGAGAGTGTAGCCGATATGTTATCCTTATCTCGCTTGTTGCGAGAGGTCACATTACGCCATTCATTGGCGTCCTCCTCGCTAATCGTATTCGATTTTACCTGCCTGCTTACTCACCGGTGTGGATGAGGCTTGATCTAACAGTCCCTGAGTGACTTGAGTTGCAGGTTTGCAACCCCTGGTACGCCTCTTCTTCGTCGTGGTCTTTCCCTTACTGTCACTGGAGGGCTTATCCAGTATCGTGAGAGCAGCATAGGTGTCTAGAATATGGTGGGTGCTCTTCTGTGCTGAAGGGCACTCACTTATTGACAGAGATGCATCGGGGACATGTGCTGTTTTGTCGACGACACTAGTCACGTAATCGTTGTCTGAGCAAAAGTCGGTGTTCTCCTGTGGTGGAAGACCCTTGCAGTCCATGAGCTTAAGAGCCCCACCGAGAGTGGCAACGGCTTTTGTTATACGGAATTTAGTTGTACTAAAACAGTCATTGCACAACCAGTTTGCTAGAGGTTTGCAGCAGCGTTTGTATGCTGCAGGAGTTAGGTTTGTGCATATACTAAGAAACCATCTTTTGCAGTAATCACACTGCATTCCCTCATCCACTGGATATTGGCACATAAACCTGCCGCAGCGGTTTCTTTTGATCGGCAAGCTTTTTAGAGCGAACTGTGGAGAAACAATTTAATTATGACTTTATATGTATATAACTTTTATAAATCAGTGATAAAAAGCCAATGAATATATATATATATATATATAACTATTAATTTATAAGAACACAACTTCCTATAATTTAATAGACTCAAATCTAAAACGTATACAAACTTCGATCAGGATAAACAGATCTAAAGTTAATCTGTAGACTTTTTGAGCGTGTAACTCAACAAAGGCAAAACTAAACAAGAGCCTGTAAAATTCACTCCCTTTACATAATTGATAACAGGATGTCGCTGTCAGTATTCAATGAAGTCTTCGCGTCTCAGGATATCAATGCAGCCTATTTTCGTGTGAAGAACAGTATTTTTGACAAAAGAATATTAGTACTTAGAATTCACCTGTAAATTCTAACAGAATCGTCTGTGGGAACCTAAGTTATCATGTAGATATACTTTTCACTCTATCTGTGGTTGGACAGGAATTATGGTAAGTTGAAAGGTTATCTCTAAGTGGATTTCACATATATTTGCACTGATTGGTGCAGTGCAATATGGATTATGTAATTCAGTGCACGAAAATATCTCAGCTCTATTAATATTGCACCATTGTCTACTTAGCTGACCAATAGGCTAACAAATGTAGTGAGTCTCATGATTATTGTAAGCGCAGTGCAGAGAGAAGGCAATTACAATTTAGTCGTAAGATTTCGTGTCTAATTCCATAAAATAGCACATAGTAAAAACTAAGTAGGATTTAGCAAGTTCAATAATAATTCTGTACTGTTCGATACGCTAAAGTCGCCTTATCTAGCCAGTTGTAAGTCTGTATAATGCTAAACGCCAATTCTGTATTCCAAGTAAATGTAGTGAATTAGGGTTGATAGCTACTTCACTAATCTCTGAATATGCAGTGACATCATCAATATGCAGTTGAATCATATGATGTCGCCTAATATCCATCATTTCTATGATCAACAACTGCGGGATTTGCATATCTACCTTGTTAAATATGCGGGTGACCTAACTGTTTCAATGCCCCTTAACTCCCGGCTAGACTGTACTAAGATGAACAGCTTCATATCACGAGTCAGTAAATGGTCTTAAACTGAATCCAAATATCTGACTGTTAATTTCGGTTTCTGACGTTAAAAAAGTTGAATAAAGCTGTTAATTTCTATGGCCGTTTTACAATTGATGATAGTGACATAGAAATCAAGACTGACGTTAAGTATATGGGATTAATTCTTCCTTCTGACCTATCCTGGTCTTCTCAAAGTCTTAGAGATTTATAAGAGAATATTTCGTCCGACTTTTTACATTAAGAAGCACGAATTTTATGTGATCAGAATAGTGTCGGGGACAAACTGGCTAACCGTCTTTGCATTAGTGAATAAACCATTCTCCTCATCCTCATCTCATCAGGCTTTACTATTATTATTGTTATGTTTATAATCCTCTCTCGAATATTCCTGACTTAATAACGTAATTGTGTACAAATTCCTGTGGTTAATTTATATTTTAAGTAATTCAGCAATCAACCTACACCGCTTACTTCTATGACGCATTCCCTGAAGCTACGTAGTTACCTTAAAGTGGTTTCCGCTGAAGGTAATCTCCCATAGCTACACCATTAGTGACAAACTTGACCTTATCTTTGAATTACAAAGTAAAAGCGGATATCTTGAGAACCTTCTTGGTAAAAAGATCGTTTCCTAGTCTAAAAAATGAATATATCCTCATCATCTACGAAAGCGTTTAGAGGTATTCATCCTATCACCTCAAATGACTCACTATTTTCAGTCACTTAAACAGGTAAAAATAAATTTACCGAAGACAGTGTGCTTATGACTTCTAGATATCACCCCAGCTAGCAACCATTTCGGGCGCAATGCAAAATTTTTGTTCAGGCTTAGGGGCACTGTCCCACATAAGTAGATGCGCCCGAAGGATTTGCCCCAAAAAAATCTGCAGTGCACCCGAAAATAATGCTAGCTGGGATAATGCACCAGTCCATATATAACAGTCAGATGCGCGAAATTAATCCAAAACATAACGACTACAATTATCATTCACAGAACATTCTACTTGGCTACCTAATCGCCTAACCGTATCAGCAGATGTTACGCCAAGAAAAACAAGAAAAAAAACCACTGGTTTAAGAAAAATTTATTTAGGTTTTTTTTAAATCATGAACATCTGTATATATATAGTCACGGAGAAACCACAACTTTGGGAAAACCGCCGATCGTAGACCACAACCCGAAACGTTATTCTTGTTAATTAAAGTCTTACCTTTAACATTCACCAGATCACCATATGTTATCCGCTTGGTAAATCGTTTTGCAACATATCGAATGGCTGTTAACACTGGCTTTACTATAGACAGTCCTAGTTCATGTATTTGGATCTAGTACATTAGGCATTAATAGGCATAGGTAACACTTACCGTTTAGGGGTTTCTGACTGCTTTCCAGATTAATTAATATCAGTTTGTTTTTGCTCTCAAAAATACACACAAACACAACAGATTAACAGTTCTCATTTAGTTCAAACTTGTTTGATTCAGATCTGATTTTTTAACTGATAACAGACACACTGATGACATATTTACCTTCACGAAAAGCTTCAAAGCTTTTTTCAACTTCAGCCCAGGTTCTAAATTCTCAAGGATTAATATGATCATTGAAAACCTTGTTAATATCAACTCTGATCGTGCTCTCCTCACCAGATTCACTCGTAGATTGTTGCATGCTGTAAATAAGAACGTGAAAGACATTATTTTTCCAGATTTCTACATTCCATTATGGGCAAATTTTTGTTTCGATGAAGTCTCACAGTGTTATACAGTAATGTTTACTGATGACGTTTCAGGCACTATTTATTGCTCATAATCATATCAAGACACGACTTCCCAGCTTCATTAATATAGTTCCATTATTTTTCACTTGATTCGATTGATTTAGATTCAAATGATAAGGATAGAAGGCTCTTGTGGCCTGTGTTTATCCTTAAAAATATATCTCTGCAGAGATCTAACTTCTCTTTGAAAGCGTTCACCGATGGAGCTGATACTACTGAATCAGGTAAGGAGTTCCAATCATTGATCACTCTGTGAGAGAATCTAAATTCTACACGTATTTTAATCGTCCTCGGTTTGAGCACCTTTTTGCGGTGACCCCGTAAATGTATCCTAGAAGGGGAGAAAAGGTTAGGAAGGTCAGTTCCTAAATCACCCTTAAGTATACGGTATGCTTAAAATTAAGTCGCCTCTCTTCCTTCGGTATGATAACGGGAAGAGATTTAAATGCTCCATCCTCTTATCACAATGAAGGTGTGAGATACCACTAACTAATTTCGTTCCTACTCTTTGTACCCTCTCCAGAATATTTGCCTCCTTTTGAAGCATGGATTCGCCCCTTGTATGCAGTATTCGAGATGATGCCTGTTGCGTAGAGTATTTGGAACATGCCCTCGTCTAATCGTTTGAAAGCCCTTCGAAGTGCCCATAGAATTCGAAAAGCTTTAGCTGCGGCTGCATTGCAATTTACAGTTGTTTTCAAATCATTGCTGACAATGATTCCTAGGTCCTTCTGTTCGTTAACATCAGGTAGTTCTGTGTCCCCTAGAAAGTACGATGTATAAGACTTCTGACCTAAGTGCATTACCGCGCTTTTCCTAGCATCCATTTCCAAACTCCATAGCCTTGACCACTCAGCTAATTTATCTAAATCAGTTTGTATGGTCAACCTATCCTCGTTATTATTTACAGTTTTCCATATCTTTCCATACTTGTACCAAAAATACGGTGTGGAATCAAGCTGTAATCAAAAATAAAAAAATGTCGTCCGCAAATAATAATGATGATGAAGTAAGAATCTATGGTAATTCGCTAACATATAATGGGAATAGCAAGGGGCCTAATACAGTCCCCTGGGGCACTCCGCTGGATACTGCTTTCCACCCTGATAGTACAATGTTAACTCTAACCTTCTGCCTTCTATCCATTAAGTAATCTCTAAACCACTCACATAGGCATTGGTCTAGTCCGAAACCTTTAAGTTTACTAAGGAGACCTAAGTGGGATACTTTTGTCGAACGCCTTGCTAAGATCAATAAAAACCACGTCCAACAGATGGTCCCTATCTCTGGCCTCAACCCAGTCTTCCCTAGCCAGTAGTAGGTTTGTCAAGCAGGATCGTCCTGGTCGGAATCCATGCTGTTCCACAGCCAACAAGCCATGTGTTTCAACATAAGCTAATATCTGATCCCTTATAATAGTTTCCAATACCTTTGCAATAATGCATGTCAGACTTACCGGCCTGTAAGATTTAGATATGATAGAGAAGATTTGTAGCTCAGGTGGATAATTTTGATGTGGTTTTGTTCTCTGAGCTGGATAGTTAGTTTGCAAACTAACTATCCAGCTCAGAGAACAAAACCACATCAAATTACCGGCCTGTAGTTAGATACCAATTGCCTATCCCCGTCCTTGAAGATAGGGCTTATAATGGCATCCTTCCAGTCCCTGGGTAGCTTAGCCTGCGTCAGAGACATTTGGAAAATCTCCGTAAGTCCTGAACAGCCATCCTTGGCTAAGGTTTCTGGTACAGGCTTTTCAACTATGTCTTTCGACAATTTCTTGGACATCAAGAGTCCTACTGCCTCTTGGATGAGGACATCTAACGGGTTGCTGCAAAATTTGCACAGCCCTGGAGATGATGGCTTGCAACATCTTTTATAGGCTACTGGTGTTAAACCAGTGCAAACTTTGTGGAACCATAGGCTGCAGTTGTCACACTGCATTCCATCATCCCCCGGAAAGTGGCAGTCCGGTCGTCCATAGTTGTTAGTTGGGCCCATAACTTTAATTTGTTTCAACTACACAGTTATATGTACGTGAAAACAGTGAGGTTAATACCAAACAACTACACAAATATATATACGTGATAACAGCTAGGTAAATATCAACCAAAACACAAAATGTGAATAAAATAAACAACACTTCAAGTAAATAAATCAGTTAAAGTAAACTAAAAGCTCCTGATGTGGTTTAAACAACAAAAGCATAATTTACTTCACAACGCTAAAAATGCCACTCTCCTTTTTCAAAGTAGTAGTATTTTCCATATTTCAGGTATGAGTGATGAATCATTCCTGTTGCATGTGTTTCGTGTAGACTCCATGAACAAGGATTCAGTAATCAACCTCTCTCTCTCCACCTATCTAGATTACTTTTAAAAATTTTAACCCTATCCCACCCTATTGTGTGGTTGTGTTTAAGCATGCATTGCAATTGCTGAGCTTTTTTCTAAATTACTTATCTTTTCAGAGTCAACCATTCTTACCTATCCTTTAAAATTCATTAGAAAGTTCGAAAAAGGCCAAACGAAAATTAAAATAATTGTGAAACTATTAAAAATAACATAAATAAGAGAGAATATAAGTCATCTACAGTTATACCATATAGAGAGGGGACATCTGAAACCCTACGTAGGATTCCTAATAAAGCAGGTATCAGCCCAAGCTTACAAAAATTCTAAACTTATTCTAACCTATGCGTCGATATTGCCTTTTTTGGTAAATGAATATTTTTTCTACCCACTATGTTCTAAAATAACGCTGGTCGTGCTTAAAAATAGAGCTGGGTGCTTAATTAATGCGACAAATTCTTAAAAATAAGATCAGCATTTGAAATAATGCCTTAAGTACTGAAAATAAGCACTGCATGCCTAACTGCTGCGGTTAATACTGAAAAATAGCACGTTCTCTCTCTCTCTCGACATCGTCTATTGAAACCAACCAACCAATCAGCAAACGGTAGGTTTCACACAGAGTACGTAGTGTGACGGCTTCACATTTGTCTGTGAATTTGATGTGATGTGATTGGTCTATTTCACCAGAGGTGTGACAGTAAATATGAATACAACGAAAACATAATTCAACAGGGGTAGGGGAATGTGAATTGATAACATATGAAGATTGTAATGAATAATATATTTCGTTTGTGGAGCGTCCCTGAATTTTGATTACAATTCAGTTGAGACGAGGTCACAAGTGAAAAAAATTATAAGCAAGGTAGTCTGTGTCTAATGTGTATCCTAGTACCTATGAGGCAAACATAAAGGCAAACACAAAAATTCAAAACGAATTAAAGGGGGAGGGGATGAAAACTGAAAACCCTTAGATGAAAAAGGATACTTGTCATAAGTGAAGTGTAAATTTTTTCCGTTACTGAGCACAGTTTACGAGGTTATGTACTTAAACCTTGGGAATCCAAACGAAACAAGGTGGGGGTGATCGTGTTGATTCATAGACGAAAACATATACTTCCCATAAGGAAAATGTTAACAGTTGTGATAACAGTTCACCCGTCATCCCTTTTCATATTAAAAGTACGGATGTTTGCATAGAGTTATATAAGCAGTACGCCGTACATACAGAGATCATTCTTACAGGATTTATAAGTCATGCAGGTGAGTTACATTTTGGGTGTATATTTGTCCAATTCTATTATAAGGAAAACAACTCCGATAATGTGTTAAATACGGGTATTCAACATTCTACAACAAGTCGTAGGAGAAGAATATCTTCTGGCAGACTGCATGAATAAGAACTGTAAAAAGGGTGTAGAGATTTTGAGAAGCAATGATCAAGGCACCAGGAATGTAGACATGGACGATGATACGTTGCCAATGCCTAGCAAGAGACCGAAAAGGTAGGTACCGTTGTCTGTCTAACACATTTTTCAGGGATGCCAAGAAAAATGATAAAAATTTCCTTTACAACTCAATGGATATTGATGTAGCCGCCAGTGAGGTTGGTTGCATCAAACCACAATATCCAGATTATAACATATTTGATGACTTCGTGGCCCCAATTCCAAGGTATTAACCTAATTGAAAGCCCTTCATTTTCACTACTTCGGGTGCCCCCATATTCCAGTCTTCATCTCCTATTGGCAAAAAGACGTGTGTGTGTGACCGGTAGGAATAATTGTCACAATTTTTATTCATGCTTTAGATTGCCGTCTAACGAATATGCTACTGAATCCTCAATTAAGAAATTACTCGGTAATTACTTGAAAATAATTATTTATTTAAAGATACAAATATGGAAATCATTAACCTGTGCACGAAAATGTTGAACATTATGACTACTGATAGAAAATTTCGACAGCAAACCTACCCTCCAGCAAACGGGGACTTAACACTGCAGTTTCCGATCGAGAATGAAGACCAGTTAGAGATGCTGGAAGCATCTTTAAGAGACGAAAAGTACAAACAGCAATATGTGAGTTGACGTGTTTAATTCTTATTTCTTGTAGACTGCTAAGATGGCTAGCTGCCTTCAGAGTGATCCAAAGTTATCGCTTAAGGTCATGATGCACCATGTTATAAAACCTGAAGTGGGTTTGAAGTTTACATTCCAGGGGACTTTGACAAAGTCAAGCATTGTGCCTTATGCCTTTTATAAAATAATGAGAAGTAAGTTTCATTAATGAAGTAATTAGTTCTCCAGCTTTAATTATGTCGCACTTCTCCGACCAACTAATGACGACAAGAGAGATTGGTGAAATGATGGATAGGGCCACGAAATCGTACTTTCATAATTTGAAAGATCGTGTCCAAAGGCGTAAGAGGAAGCAAGGAATTCAGGTAATATTGCGAAACGCCTGCTTACTTTTATAAGTGGACGTTTATTCAACATGTAGTAATCACAACATTGTTTTTCATTTTTAGGCAAATGAAAAAGATACCGGGGGATATAACAGTGGCACTTATGTAAGTAAACTTTTATAAATGTAAATGCTAAGAATGTGCTGAGCACAATTTTTCACCCACTAATATTTTATTTTGCTTATTTGCAGGATGCTACCAGTGGATCGCACTTGACGGGATTGCAGTGACATTATAATACAGTTTATAAATAAAAAAGTCTCAATTATAAAAACTGATTTCTTCTGTAAACTAAATGAATTTCGCCGCCGTAGGACACAGGTGATGATAATAAGTAGAAGTCTTTTTCGTTTTAAAGTAATGCTAGTCAGTGCTGAAAATGATCTGCGAAGGCTTGAATTAGGCTGAAAAAATTGCCACTATGTGCTGAATTTAGTCTTTTCGTTCTGAATTAGTGCTAGTCAGTGCTGAAAATGTTCTGAAAGGGCTGAAATAAAGCTGATAAGCAAACCCAGTAGGCTCCGATCTACTCCTAGCAATGCTTAAAAGAAGAACACGGTTCTGACATAGCGCTAGTTATGCTGAAAACTAGTACTGAGTTCTAGTCTGTGCCATCAAACAAACGATTTCAGAACAAATTCAGAATTTACTCACTATAGGATCCTAGAATTATTTCAGAATTACTGAGATTTAATTCAGATTTATCAGTCAGAATTATGCAAACCTACGGTAGCATTCAAACCTACAAACTCAACCAGGAACAAGGTCTGTAGTGTAGTACCCTACAGCAAATGTAAACACGCTTTTTAATCTAATTTGTATACTTGTATTATATGTGTATACAGACCGATTTTATATGTAATTCGCAAACATTTGTCAATTTACTGTTGAATATTACCTTGACACAATTTCGAATTTGACTACTGCTACAATACACATTCGTAATCTTCGCAAGTGCCTTTTGATTTACGTTGTGGGCGTCGAGTAGCCACAACGTCTGCGCACATTAATAAGAACGAAGAAATACTAGAATATATGTGTACGGCAGCTTAGTCAGACAATGCACGCAACAAAATTGGTGAGCCCGACGTGATTTTGGTGAGCCTCACGGAACAAATTGGTGAGCCCGACGACAAATTGTTGACCCCAACGACAAAATTCTACCCCGACGACAAATTATCCATCGCGACGACAACTTTTTCACCTCGACGATAACTTGTTGATTCCGAAGACAACTTGTTCACCACGACGCATCATTACGCTTGTTGGATTATTTATACCCTAACTTTATCAGATCTATATATATCCATATAATAGACATTTCGAACTCATTCTTGTGCTTTCTCATCACACAACTTGCAGTAATCTGTGGTAAGCATCTGCATTGCATGTTTTTCTGTTTTGCCATATTCTTCGTGTGCATTATTCTTGCTATTTTGTTACTGTTAAACTATTTTTCTACGAATTGTAACATGTCTTCCAATACCTCTAATGACTTAGAGCTGGGATCTGTTAGTACTATTTCTCTTACTGTACCAGTTTTTAAGCCCAGAGACCCTCATCTTTGGTTTACACGACTGGAACATTATTTCACTGCCAATAAGCTGACATCACAGACGGCTAAATTCAGCATTTTGAGTACAGTACTACCAGATGAAATCGCCGAACAGGTTCGACAACACATAGTTCAACCCAGCACAGACGCTCCTTACGACAAGTTGAAGGAAGAGGTACTTCGACGCACTTCGCTTTCTGATAGACAAACACTCGATCGTTTGTTTTGCAATGTAGAGCTAGGTGATAAAACCCCATCACAACTCATGAGGCACATGCAAAGCCTAGTAGCAGGAAGAGATATCGATAAACGTCTCTTTTACCAAATTTGGTTGCGACGACTGCCTGCAAACATTCAGCAAGTTCTTGCTTTTGGAGACGACGACATTGACATAGGAAAGCTCGACAAAATTGCGGATCGCATGTACGAGAGATCAACACCTCAATCCGTTGCTTCCACTAGCAGAATACCAGACATTCACGATAGGATACAGACTCTAGAACACAAAGTCGACACCTTACTGAGTCTGTTAGCAGCACTGACCACACACACACGACCAAGCCGTTCTAGAAGCTCATACATACAGACGTATGGTGAACAGTCATTGATTTTAAACCTAGGATTACGCCGACGTTTCACATGGATCTTCTTAGTAGCTGATGTACGTCACGCTATACTAGGTGCAGACTTCCTAAGTCATTTCAATCTGTTAGTTGATATCAGCAAGAAAAAACTGATTGACAACTGCACACAACTCAAGATCCACGGTATTACATGTGACTACTCTGTTCATAGTATTTGCATAGAAAAGCCGGAGAGTGAAATGTTCTCTACTTTATTGCAACGATTTCCTAAAATCCTTAAACCGTCATACAACATCGAAGATATACCTCATACAGTTACTCATAAGATCATCACAACAGGACAAGCTGTGAAGACACGTCCACGACGGTTACCACCCGATAAACTAGCAGCAGCTAAGTCGGAATTCGAACATATGATGCAGCTAGGCATCATACGACCATCTAACAGTCCATGGTCTTCACCTTTGCATATGGTACCCAAAACTAATCACGACTGGCGACCATGTGGAGATTATCGCGCTTTGAATAACGCTACGGTCCCAGACCGTTATCCTATACCTCATCTCCACGACTTCTCCTTGACCTTACATGGAAAGACCATTTTCACTAAAGTTGACTTGGTCAGGGCACATCATCAAATACCAGTCGCTCCGGAAGACATCGCAAAAACAGCAAATATCACGCCTTTTGGATTATTCGAATTCTTGAGAATGCCTTTCGGACTAAAGAATGCCGCTCAAACATTTCAGCGTTTTATGGACCAAGTTACCCAAGGTCTTGATTTCGTCTTTGTATATATCGACGATGTCTTAGTAGCCAGCTCATCGATGGAAGAACATATGGAACACTTAAGCTTGTTATTTCAAAGGCTTGAACAATTTGGAGTTGTTATCAATCCAAAGAAATGTATTTTTGGTCCCTCTTCCATCGAGTTTTTAGGACATCGAATAACTGCCGAAGGCATCAGACCTACCCAAGATAAGATAAAGACTATTAAGAACTTTCCCGAACCTGATTCCTTAAAGAAACTTAAACGTTTTCTCGGGATGTTCAGCTTCTACCGACATTTGATTCCATCATGTGCCTCCATAGTTCAGCCACTTACCGACCTACTTAGATGCAATTCGAAGAAATTTCAGTGGTCTGAAGAAGCAAAAGCAGCATTTAATAATGCAAAAGATGCCTTATCCAACGTTGTAATGTTATCTCACATCAACCCAGAAGCTTCACTCATTTTATGTACAGATGCATCACAGGTAGCAGTGGGAGCAGTTTTACAACAAAAGTTCAATAATGACACCACTCCAGTTGCTTTCTTCTCCAAGAAATTGGAACCTGCGCAAACTCGTTACAGCACTTTTGGTAGAGAACTGTTAGCCATCTACCTAGCAGTTAAACATTTCAGCTTCCTACTACAAGGTCGACATTTTACTATCTTAACCGACCATAAACCTCTTTGTTATGCTTTCACCAATTCGTTGGACAGACACTCTCCGAGAGAAGCCGGATAACCGGATTACATCTCACAATTCTCAACAGACATCCAGTTCATCAAAGGAGATTCCAATATCGTAGCAGATTCTTTGTCTCGATGTGACGTTAATCACCTTCTATCTTCGATAGATATTAGCTTAGACAATATAGCTAAGCTGCAGAAAAATGACGCCGAACTCCATACTTGTAGACGAAACTCCTCCCTACAGTTGCAGGACGTACCTATTCTCCTGTCTGATACAACTATCGTCTGCGACGTTTCAACTGGCGTTCATAGACCTTTTGTTCCACTAAGTTGTCGAAAACTTTTGTTTGAACATCTACATTCCTTGTCTCATCCTGGTATACGTGCTACAGTCAAGTTGATCAGCGAGCGTTTCGTTTGGCCCAAGATGAACTCCGATATTCGGAAATGGGCCCGACAATGCTTGCAATGTCAAAGATCTAAGGTACATCATCATACCGTCACACCTCCAAAACAGTTCAATTTACCGGATAAACGATTCCAACACGTGCATATAGATATTATTAGACCATTACCGCCATCCAGAGGGTTTACTCATATACTTACTGCTATTGATCGATTTACCCGATGGGCTATTGCTTGTCCGCTCAACGACATATCCGCAGAAAATACCGCTTTGGTTTTCTTAGATCGTTGGGTGTCAAACTACGGAGTACCAGCAACTGTTACAACAGACCGAGGAGCTCAATTTCAATCAACTCTGTTTCGAGAGTTTACGAGACTCCTTGGAGTGAACCATATCTCCACTACAGCTTATCATCCTGCAGCGAATGGTCTGGTGGAACGCTTCCATCGACAACTGAAAAGCTCCCTAATGGCACAAGCTGACTCATCTAAGTGGAGTGAACACCTACCATTAGTTCTTCTCAGTATCCGATCAACTGTCAAAGAAGATTTGGGATGTACACCAGCTCAACTTGTGTATGGTACTACCCTCACATTGCCTGGTCAGTTAGTTCCGTCTAATGTTTCCACTGATGTAAATATCTCCGACTTCACCAACCGCCTTACCCAGGAGATGCTTCAGCTTCGACAAGTAGCCCCTCGCCAGTCACTTCAGAAAGCTCAAGTTAATAAGAATCTACTCACTTGCAAATTTGTATTTGTTCGCGTCAATACCATTAGAAAAGGTTTACAACATCCTTATGAAGGTCTCTTTCTAGTACTTAAGCGCACCGATAAATACTTCACGCTGAACAAACATGGTAAACCGGAGACTGCTTCTATTGATCGTCTTAAACCAGAGTACACCGACAGCGAATATGAAACACTAGCAACGCCTGCACCAATAAGCAAGGAGAAAGTCAATGCAACTCCAACTCTCCCGCTCTTCACACTTCCCCCAGTACAGACACGCAGTGGGCGGCAGATCTGTAAACCTGCCCGCTATGTTCTTTTCATTGACTGACATAAACGTTAACCTCATTTAGACATTCTTCTCATTACTGTTGTTGTCGACATTCATTTCATTATAACCATTAATATTTATTAGTATTATTGTTTGCTGTTCGTTAACTGTACTGCAAGCACACGCATTCACCAAGTTTATGTATATATCTATTTATATATGAATTTCACAAATGTTAGTGAACATATCATGGTTTATTATGTACATAAATTTTTTATTTAAAATTATAACAAGTTTTGATTTTTTTAAATTCCTGTATGTGGTTGTATGTGCTAAACTTTATACGACATGGATGCATTCCATACATCCTGATCTAATTTTGTATCCTTATTGTTGTTGTTATTTTTTGTTATCCTTATTGTTGACATTATCCATTATTTATATTGCTTATATTCATGTAATCGTCCACGAGGACAGTACTGATAGCCCTCCGAACGTCTAAGAGGGGGACCCGTGTGTAGTACTCAAAAATAAACTTATCCAATTTTTACTACTCTGTAAGAAATGAACATATTGTACACTACTTTGTTTTAACCATAAACTCTGTACTTTGAACTTTACCTCGGGTTTTGAATAAATATATAGTTCTGCCTTCGACTCTCCGTCTTCTCCACCATCTCAACTACCGTCGATCAATTATAACAACCTGCTTTCTATCTCAAATCTTTGCAGGAGCACCGTAGTTTCTTCCTACGTACTTTGGTCGACCTCCGGCAACGTCAACATTGGAGAATTAGTACTGGAGCAGCCTTCCCGCAGCAACCCTGGAGTCTATTACGTTTATTGTAGATTTTGGATCTTTGTAAACCCAAGTAACGAAACTTTAATATATTCTTCCCGTAACTAAACTGATTTGGTATTTTATTTTCTATTTGAATTTGGGTAACTAAGTCAACAGAGTAAAAGGTCCACCACAAACATAAGAATTCAGCTAAGGTAAGAATGGTTGACTCTGAAAAGATAAGTAATTTAGAAAAAAGCTCAGCAATTGCAATGCATGCTTAAACACAACCACACAATAGGGTGGGATAGGGTTAAAATTTTTAAAAGTAATCTAGATAGGTGGAGAGAGAGAGGTTGATTACTGAATCCTTGTTCATGGAGTCTACACGAAACACATGCAATAGGAATGATTCATCACTCATACCCGAAAATGGAAAATACTACTGCCAATCAAATCAAGTGAAAAATAATGGAACTGTATTGATGAAGTTGGGAAGTCGTGTATTGAAATGATTATGAGCAATAAATAGTGCCTGAAACGTCATAAGTAAACATTACTGTATAACTCTGTGAGACTTCATCAAAACAAAAATCTACCCATAATGGAATTGTAGTCTACCACAGTGCACAAGTTCTATTCTTATATCAGATTTCTACAGGTAAAGCAACCAAATGAGCCAGCAAAAATAACGACAACCATTTAATGAACTGTGTGGAGTACGTAAGAATGTGATTGTACACTTTTTGGTTATTTGTATAAATTCGAGATATTGTACATAATTTTTGTTTAAAACGCTTCTTGTTGAAATATACATAACTTCCGTGTACAATTGGAAAATACACTCTGCTGTTGGAGACTTCGTCTTCTCCCTGGTCACTTCTGCTTACTTGCTCACTCACACCGTGTTGTATACTTCGGATTTATTGTAGGAGCCTACTACTCTCAACCGAAGACATTTCTACAACCGGAACACAGCAGCTACAGCAGACGCAGTCCAAACAATTAACGTGCCCGTGGCTGCACGTAGTTTCAGGTCCTTATGGGCAATTCGCAGAGCCTTTACAAGAATTACCAGAGATATGTTCACCTCCTTATATACATCTCTGGTTAGGTCAAGACTGGAAAACTGCATCCAGGCCGCCAGTCCGTGTCTAAAAGGGGATTCACACATTCTAGAAAGTGTTCAAAGGAAGGCAACACGTATGGTTCACGGCATAGCTAACTTATCATACGAGGAAAGACTAGATAGTTTAAATCTCTTCTCACTGTCATACCGAAGGCAGAGAGGAGATTTAATCACAATGGTTAGAATTTTAAATAATGACTACGGACCTGACCTATTCTCTCTTTTCCTTCCCACCAGGTCGGAACACCTTAGAGGACATAGCAGGAGAGTTCAAAAGCCAAGGAGAAATCATATTGCTGTTGAGTACTGGTTCTCACATCGAGTCATAAACTCTTGGAACCGACTCGCAGAAGAAGTGGTGTCTGCAACCTCAACTGATTCGTTGAAGAAGGGTTTGGACAACCACAGAAATCTACTAGAAAAGGATTAACATAGGCTCCAAGCCTTCTATCCTCAATCAATAAATCTGAAATCTAACACTCCACTGACTTGGATTATTATTTTTATATTTGGAATGTTAGTGAACTCTAATATTAATCCCCTACAACTGCAGTTCATTATTTTCGGGCGTACTGCAGACTTTGGGAGAAGAAACTTAGGGCGCATTAACGTACGTGGGACAGTGTTCATATGCCTGCCCTAAAAATCTGCAGTGCACCCGAAGTCCACCCAAAAAGTCTGCAATGCGCCGGAAAAAATGATAGCTGGGTGTTAAGAAGAACTTCTGCCAACCAAACGTGTTCATGTGCATAATTTCCAAAACTTCTACACATTACTGATTCATAAGTAGATGAAAAACAACTAAAACACTGATAGCCACATGAAAGGAGCGTATAGGCCTATTACAATGGAATGGATGCAAATCCATCCATGCAGTGCGCACTGCATGACCTGGTTGTAAAGTCTTTTGAAACGGAATAAGTAATTTTAACAGCAGCGGAAACAAAAATGAGGTGAAACGCAACCCTTATAAACAACGCGCAGGATAAACGTAAAAATGATGTGTAAACGAACGGCTGAGGAACTGCGATCCAATAGGGCCGACTAACACAGGCGAAAATGACCTTTGAACGTCTCACTTCACCAATGACCTTGAACGTGACAGACAATGTAGGCCACACATGGACGTATAAACGAAATTGGATATTGAGAGTATCCCATCTTGCAACGTAAGGCGGAAAACCCTCAAGGTCAGTCTCTCACATGAAATGGACAGGCAAAGATCTTTCGAAGTTCTGGACCTTGAGGTAATTTTAATTTACTGAATTATATATAATTGCAGAGTGATGAACTGAAGCAAGGTATGTCCAAGGTTGTGCACGTACCACTGAACCAAAAATTCTTTGATTTATAAACAGTAATTGTCTGATTGTTTGGTGAACTTATTCTTCATGTCTAATATTGTCAGTGCCCTTTTCAGCTCACCTAATACGTGATAAATGTGCGAACATGCAACATGCAAGTTTGTTTCAGTATACCAAGCTGTAGCTTGAATAATAACTCAATTATATATAATTGAATTAGCTGACAAAGAATGAAAAGTAGATCATATCTAAAAAAATTTAAGCTTTCGGTTTGTGCGCACTGAATCAACTATTGTCATACACCAGTGAGACATATTTCAAATGTCACTTGCGAATTGTCTCACCTATAAGATGTGAAATTACTATATAGGCAAAGTTTAACTAACATAGCCAAAACCACAGGTATGCAAAGAATCTTTTTTACCGGAAGCGCAGTATAACTTCCAGTGTGTACTTATCGAACTACCTTGAGGTATAACAAAACTTTAGTAACGGCAGAATGCTTCTGAGTTTGTGGTACACTGCTGATCAGCGTGAGTCTTAATTACACAAGAATCCACGGATGACTGTGATTATTATGACTGCCTTCCAGAAAGTCAATCCAAGTTTGTCAGCTGGCGACTGCAAGGTTTTGTAAAGGATTAGTCATGACCAAGGAATGAATGCATTCATTCCTTGGTCCTGGTGAATAAAAAACCATAACCTAAAACTTCTCAAAAATCCTATTTAATAAGATAACTCTCCGTTAAGCATATTTTATCCATTATTACAATATTATTTACCAGGTTTCGATAACTTGCTCACTGAGCATTCCAATGTTATTGGTTTGACCTCACTCCACTGGCACTTACTGGTGCCTAAAGTTTAACTTGGCCGGTAATTGTTTTGAGTCACATTTTGAGTAAGACATGTCTTTTCGCTGGTCATCTGGTGTTGTAAGCCTACGTATCCTGTCTACAAGACCATGTACTAACTCTCTTTTTACCATTAGTGGATGAGCTGAGTGATAATCAAAGAATCTCCCAGAATACGTAGCTTCTCTATATGTCGTCATTTTTATTTAGCCATCTGTTACTCTATGTACTTTCCAGTTTAACATAGGGGGTTCTCCAATGTCATTCTCTATTTCCATATTGAATTTTATTGAGTCTACGGGAATGTTTATGTGTGAGATGAATTTTCAATATCATTCTTTTTCATTATTACTAACGTGTCATTTACATATCTCCACCAACATTTTATTGATGACCTGAGTGGCTTAAGTGCAGTCTCTTCCCAAAAATCTATGAATATGTCAGCTATTATTGGTGAGATGGACGATCCCATGGCTACTCCTTCATTTTGTTGGTATATTTTTCCTTCAAATGTAAAGTATGTTGTTGTCAGACAGAATTCAACCCCTTTTATTATCTCTTCTACGGATAAGTGTGTCCTGTCCTTTAGGCCATCATCTTCTAGTTTTGTTTTTTGTGCATTCATGGCCATTTAAGTGGGTATTTTAGTACAGAGACTGTTTACATTAAAGCTGACTAGTATTCCCTCTTTGTCTAGTTTAGTATGTTTTAGTTATCGCACTAATTCAAATGAATCTACTATTCCAGCTTTTGAACTGTTTCTTGTTGGCCTTAGTATTGTTGAGAAATCTTGACAGCTTATACGTCGGTGTGTTTCTAAAATCTGCAATCGATCTTATCGGATATCCTTTTGTTTGCAATTTTATCTTGCCATATGTCCTAGGCATATTACATGATTTCGGCACAATTTCCAAACATTTTGACCTAATTATTTCTTTCATCTGTCTAACCACTTTTTCTATCTCTTTCGTCGTTTTATTTGTGATCGTTTCTGATGATTTGGTCACTAGGGTATGGGGTCCGGATTGTAAATGTTCGTTCACTTATTTTTTCCCCCGTATATGTTGTTTCGTTAAGTATTACTGTTTCATTTGTCCGACTGAGTGGTCACAATAGATTTATGTGTTTTTATGTCTTTAAGTACTTTTAGTTCTTCCGACGTTATATTTAGTTTTTCTGCTTATTGTTTTTTCGATGATAATGCTTATTTCGCCAGTACCAGTTTTGACTTTTGTTTGCCACATCCTCCCAGAGATATTTTAGTCACCGGTATAACATCTTCAGGTTTTAACCTTTTGCTACTAATATTGAATTTCATTCCTTTCATTAGTATGCTTTTCTCTGCTTCTGTTAGCTTTCTGTTTGACATGTTTACAATCCAACTGGTTTTTGTTACTTGTATTTCATTTGTGTTTTTGCGATCATTAGTTTATTAAATTTTTTAATTTACCAAGAAATATATGAAAGCATACTAGAAGTTGCGCTAAAATGAAAAGAAACTACCTATGCACTGAAGGAAAATAGGCTATTGGAAGTGATAAACAGAAGTAGCTGATACCTGTCACACGAAACGTAGCCTTCACCAGCTAGCGACTTAGGGCTCCAAATGATGGGCTGGGATTGTTAATGAACTATTGATTGTCTGCTTAATCTACTTTACTTATATTGTACATAAGTATAATTGTGACTCTTATGATTGAGAATCTTCCCAATTTTGTTTTAGAGCTGGTTATTGAAGCAAAACAAATTGAGGAGTATGAGACTGAGCGCATTCAACTATTGACAAGTAATTTATACGAATTTGATTTGTTTCGCTTTTCATTTCATTTTCCACTTTTTACTCAGTAATATTAACTGATGATGACTTGATATGAATATGAGCAATAGTTTGTGCTTGAAACTTCATGAGTTAATATTACTGTGTAACACTGTGATTCATCAAAATAAAATCTTATCTATAATAGAGACAGTTAACAGAAATATAAGACAAAAAGAATAGTAATATGGAAGAACAATAGAATTTTATTGGATATTATAAGTCACATCGAGTGGATGCATCTGCGCTATTGAGAACGATTTTGAGCCATATCACAAATTGTCTCCAGCCATTGGCTTTTACCATCCTGATGACCCCAACGAAGAAGTGTACATCTCCCTACATGGCTGGCTTAAACTAACTATTGTGGATTTCATTGGCTGATGTCATGTTTTCGTTTGACCAGCACTAGCTCTTTTCCAAACTGATCCATCCTGTGTCAGCTAACATTGCCCGTCAAGGAAGGCGATGGCTAGGCATACGTAACACATGTCCTAACCATCTCAGTCGATGTAACTTCACAGACTCGTCGATTGATTTCCCCTGTTTACCTAGTGCTCGACTCCTAAGCTCAATATTGCTCACCCTATTATACCACTTAACACGGGAGATAGAACGCAGGCACCTATGACCAAACACAGCTAGCTAGCCTATTCATGTCTTCCACTCTCGATGACCAGGTCTCACAGCCTTAAAGGAGGTCGGAGCGGACTTCTGAGCAGTACACACGCCCTTTGGTTGGTAGCCGGATATCAGGTCTACGCCGGAGATGGCGTAAACTGACATATGCGAAACTAGCCCTCTGCATCCCTGTTGAGATTTCGTCAGCGATCAACCCGTTGGTACTGGCTGATGAAACTCCCCAAATAAGTGAAGTGGTCAACACGCTCTACCACTTCACTCCCTATCTCTAAGCTAGGAGTCAATTTTGTCCTGTCCTGTAGCCTAATCATCTTACATTTGACTGACATGAGCGAGTTGCATGTCGAACATTCTCAGATTGTAGCTCAAGGTGTTGAGAAGACTCTGCTCTATTTTGTCAGCGTCTTCACCTAGAAGGACTATATCATCTGGATATTCTAAGTCAACGAGATTATTCCATGGTAATTAGCTGATGCCTTTTCCATCGCGTTTGTCGCCCACCACTGTTCACAGTCGTCGCGAATGCTTCTCAATTTGCTTTTGGGCAGCTTTCGCTTCTCATCATATTCGGAGCTTGCCGGAATCAATCTTCTTGTTTTAATCAGCTCGATGAGGTGGTAGAAATCCAATGGCTCTTACGAACCTTTGGTTTCAGGTTATTAACAGCCTTTACAGCTGTGTCTACAGCTAACTGTATGTTGTGCCAGCCAACCTCATGTGAAGTCCTGCTGTCGACCTCAGATACTCGTTTCGCTATTTCTTCCTTACATACGGATTTGGTGTCTTGATCTAGTTGGGGACGTAACTGTTTCGCTGCCAACAATTTATTAAGTCTGTTTAGTTGTAAGCATAAACGTGCGCGGACCAGAGCGTGATAGGAGTTTACACACGTGTTCCAGATGAAGCGACAGTCTTCTACTGACCCTCGCCAACGATACCCTATTGCTATGTGGTTTATTTGAGTCCGACGTTGATTTGGTGATGGAGATCGTCAGGTTAGGCAATGTCTCTTTTTATAATAATACGTTGATAAATATATTAGCATTAAATAGCGAAACGTCAGTGAAAACAATATCGTTTTGTTTTTCATTCATTGGGAAATACAAAAACCTTTATTAGAATGAATGTCTCTTTTTGCCTAAATTTAGTACTGACCAGGGAAAGATGGATTATCTGTGCAGAACTGTTTAAGACGATCACAATTGTCCGTTCGTCGGCGTTGAACTCGATACGTACCACCTACATACTTCTCAGTCTGGTATAACTTCCCTACTTGGGCATTAAAGTGGTCTGCTAAAACAACCATATCTGAGCGTTTTGCTTTTTTGTTGTAGTTATTTGTAATAGTAGTATTAGTATTTCACGATGACCGAATTACAAGAATTCAACCAAAACACGGAGAGGGTTGAATTTAGGAATTTGTATTTCGCGGGATTATTATTCAATTCATATAAGACATATATTAACAAGCAACAGGTAAGTATTTAAACAATTCAGAGATAGAAATTGTCAATCACCACATTTTCGCAGCAAACTAGGCAGTGGTAGAAACCATCCTTTAGATCATCTGAAATGCAGTGGGTTGGGGCGTTAGCGGAGACTATGAAAAGACAACTATGCGTAACGCCGTCCTTCTTCTAACGGACCCGTTCAGACGGACTGCACAAATACGACTATCCACTGAGATCCAGCCGAGAAGTGATTTTTCTGCGCTAACACTCAATTCTATCCCTACACCTGCAAGTCCTTGTGAACTAGCTGAGGTGTCTCCTGACAGCCTTAGGGTGAATTTTGCAGATTCACTTTGTTGGCCGGGTGAGATTAAGTGAATGATCACACTTGGGTCTTGTACGCGTGTCCCCGAAATACAATATACATCCATGGCTCGAGATGACAGAGTTCTGGCTAGTGTTGCCTGCTGTCTCATTTGACAGAGGGTCCTGACGTTGAAAGCTCCTATATGAAGTTGGCGACGTGGTTTTAAGAGGTTGTCGGGAGTGTTTCTATGGCTCTCATCGTTGTTTGTGGTCACAGAGTGAAGTGAAGATGACTCACTAGTTTGAAGAATAGTACTGACTGTAGTAGAGGGGAAAGATGGTGAGGATGACGATCAGGAGGGTTTTATGTGCTTTCTGAGTGTGTGGGTGGTTGTTACTTCCCGGCTGCTCACACCGTGAAAGTTGATTTATTCTTGGGGTACCTGAAATAAAAAGGGGGTTAGTGTTGCGTAACCTCAGAGCCCAGGAGACAACTTCTCGAGGCCAGTTATACACGGCCTGTATGAACTTTTTCCTTGGATTGGTTCCGTATTAGTAAATTTACCGCCAGTTACGGACCACCATAGGGTTTGTCGGGATGTACAATTTTGGGGTCGATTTTTTCAACCCACTCTCCAGATTGCAGAGACAGCATCCTAGTCATCTGAAGAAAACATCTCACTGCTGTTACATCCCCATTACCCAGCAGTACAACTTCTCCCACAGACACCCAGCATAGTGTAAAAAAGTCTTACACTATGCCGGTAACGGCTTTTAGTCTAATTGCTATCCTAACAATCTTCCTGACATGGTAGGACCTGCAGGAACATTATCTCCCGTCAGTGTAGCTTGTTGGGTCATTGGGACATGGAAGCCTGACCACCACGTAAAGGTAGCAGCTGTTGCTTGGGTCAAGATAACCAGCTATCGGTCGGGGACTATCAGAGTGAAGTAGACATATGTACCATTAATAATCAAACAGATTAATTTAGCAGGTAGAAGCTCATATGTACCTATATGCCAAAGCACTCAATTAGTAGAAACTGAACGAAGATTGCATCGTAGTCGAATGGTACTTCCAGAAGTTAGCATGTATGGCTTTTTCTCAGTTTAATTAGTATGATTTCGCTGGAAAACACAATGATTCATGATGAGTGATCTATATGCTATAGGTTACCTGTTTACATACTGACATAGAGGCCTTTTGGGTTTTAATAAGAGGCACGAATCATTAAGATTCTGTCTGTCTGGATTCAACATACAACTTGGCACCGAAGTGCAGCAGTTCGAGTTGTCACGTTCCTAATAGCACACAAAGATAGACAAGAAGAGAATCAATATAACTTGACAAGTATAAGAGTGAAACATAATGGGTAATGGTGAAAGGGAATATGAAAGATTACAGAGACTGAATACATCTGCGCCATTGACAGCGATTTTGAGCCATGTCACCACCTATTGTCTCCAGCCATTGATTCCTATAGTCCCGAGGGCCCCAACCCGGAAGTCTGCATCTCCCTACCTGACTCAGTTGTACTGTCAAGGATTTCATGGATTGATGCCATGTTTTTGTTTGGCCACCACTTACTCTTTTCCAACCTGTTGGTAATGCCCGTCGGGGTAGACGATGGTTAGGCATGAGCGTCACGTGACCTAGCCATTTCAATCTATGTAACTTTATAGCCTCGTCGATTGATTTCCCCTCTTTGCCCAACACTCTACGCCTAACGTCAGCATTACTTACCTTATTAAACCACCTAACGTGAGAAAGAGATCGCAGACACCTATTATCGAAAGCAGTCAACCTTTTCATGTCTTCAACTCGTATTGGCCATGTTTCAGAGCCATAGAGAAGGACGGAGCGAACTGCTGAGCATTATACACGTCCCTTGGTTGATAGCCGAATGTCACGCCTACGCCAGAGATGGTGTAAGTCAGCGAAAGCAGCTCGAGCTTTTTGGATCCGTGCTGAGATTTCGTCGCCAATCTGTCCGTTGGTGCTGATACAACTTCCCAAATAGGTGAAGTGGTCAACATGTTCTGTCTGTCACTTCACTCCCTATCACTAAGCTAGGAGTTGACGTAGTCCAGTCCTGTAGCAGCATCTTGCATTTTGCAGGGGCGAATCGCATGCCAAACATACGAAGATTGCTGCTCAAGGTGTTCAGAAGACTCTGCATTTTGTCACCATCCTCCCCTAACAGGACTATGTCATCTGCATATTCTAAGTCCATAAGACTATTCCCTGGTAACAAGTCGATTCCTAAGTCGTTACGTTCAGTTAAGGATACTTCCATCAGCATATCTATGATGAAGTTAAACAGAAATGGGGAAAGTGGACATCCCTGTCGGACACCACTGGTTGTTACCAATTCAGATGACAATTCCCCATAAGCCCTTACACGACTATATGAGTTTGAATAGAGTGCCTTGATTAGTGCAATGTCCTATCTTGGCACTCCCTTCACAGTCAAACATTGCCATAGTAGTTCAGTCGTAAGCACACACGAGCGCGGTTCAGTGTGTGATCGGTATTTACACACGTGTTCCAGTAGGAGCGACAATCTCATACCGACCCACGCCAACGATAGCTTATTTCTATGTGGTCTATTTGTGTCCAGCGTTGGTTTGATGATGGGGGTCGCCAGGTCAAACAGTGTCTTTCCTTGTGTTTGAAGTTAATGCTTACAAGAAACAAATGATTATCAGAACAGAACTGTAGGAGACGGTCACCGTTGTCGGTTCGCTGGTACGGAACTCCATAGGTGCCACCGACATCCTTCTCAGATTGACACAATTTCCCTACTTGAGCTTTAAAGTCGCCGGCTAGAACGACTATATCTGAGCGTTTAGCCTTTCGCAGCAAACTAGACAGCTTTTGGTAGAACTCATCCTTCGTTTAATCTGAACTGCAGTCAGTGGGTGCGTAGACTGAGATTACGAAAAGGCATTGGCGAGTAGTGCAGTCCTTTCTCCTTTTTACTGATCCGTTAAGACGGACAGCACATTCGGCTATCTACCGGGATCCAGTCAAGTAATGTCTTTTCTGCCCTAGTACTCAAAGCTATCTCTACGCCAGCTAATCCTCGTGAACTAGCTGTGGTATCTCCTGATACCCTCAAGGTGAATTTTGCAGATTCAACCTGTTGGCCAGGTGGGGTTAGGTGGATAACCACACTTGGGTCTTGTATGCGTGTTTCTGAAACACAACATACATCAATGGCTCGGGATGCCAGAGTCTTGGCTAGTGAATCTTGTTGTCTTATTTGGCAAAGTGTCCTAACATTAAATTCTCCTATATGAAATTGTTGGCGTGGCTTCAGGAGACTATCGGTAGTGGTTTTTTGGCTTCCGTCGTTTTTAGTGGACAGAGTGAAGGGGAAGTGTAGAGCCATCAATTAGAGGAGTTGCATCAGTGGAAGGAAAGCAAGATGATAGAGATGAAGATGAAGACAAAGATGAGTGAGGACTAGAGAGGTTTCGTGTGCGTTTCGGATTGTGAGGGCGATTGTTGCTTCCCGGCTGCCCACACCGTGGAAGTTGGTTGCGTGACCGCAGATTCCAGGGGACAACTGCTTGAGGCCGGTCACACGCGACCTGTTTTTGTTTGTTCTGTTTTGTTTGGTGTGTCTCAGTAGCATATGTATCACTTCTGCCCTGTGACACAGCAGCAGTAAGCGCGGTCGTTGTTAATCGAGGCCCCGACCGATCCGGCATGATACTTTGTGATATTGTTTGAATCATGGTGTTGGATTGGGTAGCTGCTTTTTGTCTAACTGCTATCCAAACAACTTTTCTGGCATGGTAGGACCTCAAGCGACATAAGTCTCAGCCAGTATAGTTTGTTGGGTCATTGCGGTGTTCAAGCCCGACCACTTACTTACTTTACTTTACTTCGGCTATCTCCTACGGGAGGATGAACCGGCTTCATGAACATCTCGAATGTTTGTAAGAGAGTTGATGAAGTTTCATGGAAATTGGGTACGAGTGATGTCCCCAGCATCGCTCGGCCTTTTGTTTGAGAGTACAGCTTTAGCCTTTACACAACCAAGTGTGACCTACAAGGCAGTAGGAGTGGAGTAGGGAGTCCACTATCCATTGGTAGCCGGTGACCGGAGTCCGGTTCATACGCCTTTTTGAATGGGGCCAGACATCCAAGGCATCCAATAAGCCCTTTGTCCATACGTCTGCCGGTGAACTCCGGTGAGCTTCATACTCCAGTCGTTGGAGGTTTGGAATCAGGGTTTAGCCATCTCCCCTAGACTGTCATCCAATGGACAGACAACCCGGTGAAGAGCGCCGGGCATCCGCTTTTGCCCCCTCACTTCGGTGAAATAAACACCACCACGTGAAGGCAGTGAGTAGGACTTCCTCAGGAGAGGCTATGTAAGACGCATGGTCATATGGGAGCATTTCAAGAGGTGTACGGAGGGGTGGCTAACCCGCAGCGCAAGACACCCATCCCCGACCATCCTGAGGCTTTGGAGGCCAACCACCACGTCAAGGTGGCAGGTTTCGGTCGGGAATCATTAAGGTTACCTCTCGCTTTTCGATTTGCGACTGACATTTTTGCATACTGAGCAACGTTTATGATAAACGTCTACTTTACTAACCATACTTGCCCTTATGCTTCATATTTTTAGTCAGGAATATTTATATTTCAGCACTCACTGTCACTGTGTTATCGTCTGAACATTTCAAAGATTCTGGGTGAACTTTTAGGTGATTTCAATGAATTGATCGTTTATTTGTATCCTGTCAAAATCCCACAGATTACTATGGAATGTGCCTCACGTTATTGCAAGACTATCTTCTAAGCTGTTTATGTTCTATGTAGGATAAGTGCTGAGGAATAACTACTTATTTGAAATTTATGGCAACACATAGCTCTCAAATTTCAATTTGGTTACACCGATCCCTAAGATTACGTAGGCGATTAATTGCCTCAGAGATTGTTGGCTGAATAATCAAGTTAATGAGTTCAAGGACTAAGAGAAAACACTTCCTCACACTAAGTATTGGTTTGCAAAAACCCAGTAAATATTAGCATCTGTTAGTCGTTGCAGGCTTATTAGCATATGTATTTTAAACCGCTTCTTAGCTTAATGTAGCAGTGTAAACTGTGGTATTGTGTATACCGAGTATCATTCTGTTTTGAGTTTTCTTTTCCCCAGTTTATACTAGAAAATTAAAGTTAATAACGGAAATATTCCCAGCTATTGCGCAACTGACCTACATAATCAGAATGTAAGGGCTGATTGACTGAGTTTTTAACTAACAATTTTGCATTAAACGCCGGGGATGTATATGGTCTTTGCTTAACGAAACGTAATCCAAATTAACGGTGACACTGTCGCTAAGAAATCAATGGACTCGGTAATTTTATTCAGAGAAGTGTTCAGTACTTGTGATAAATCGGTGAATATTTTAGTCATATAATCACGGGCTAGTAAAGATTGGACGGTTGAATTCCGTTCGATACTTCGTGCTCTATTGTTCGTTTTTCACTTGTCATCTAAAGAAAAATCTAAGTATAAAGTTTACAACAAGCTTTGTCCTTTTTAGTAAAAATCGTTTTCTCGTACTAGGATTCCATCTTATTATCTATAAATGCATCCCTCATTAGACTTTTGTGATAAGATGTCTTAGTATGGACTCCGTTCGTTGGAAATAAATCATTTCACTGAGGTATGAGAAACGTAGTACTGTAACCTACCTGAATGTGCTAGGTAAACTAATAAAAAATGAAATTCAATCAAAACTCACAGTATTTTTTGTTTCAGATGAAGTCAGTGCAGAGGAAAGCACCAACTCATTCTCCGACTTAGTTCCGCAACATGAATCACCTAGCACAGAGCTTTTGGAGTCCGATTGCTCAGAAAATTCCCTTTCTACATCATCCGACTTCGTGAAACTCGACGTTGATGAGGAGCAGACGTAAGTAATACTTGTGAATTTGAAGTTTGTAGAATGTAGTTGGATTTTTTATCTTGTGGCGTAAAACAGTTAACTTCACAGTCATCATGCTTTTCATTTTTACAGCTGCCTCTTGAAACAGGAAATCTAATCAGTCTTTGATTCCTATTTCCATCGGTCGTTTGGCTTGCATTTTGTTTTTGGCACCATGGATAACCGTGGTTGTTATACATTGAGATATTTTGTAATTAGAGATATCTAAGGACTAAACATTCATTCGTTGTCAAAATATTACCTCATTTTCTCTATACAATAGTTTCTTCTACGATTTATTGCTTATTGGCATATCAGAAACAAAAACATTATCACTGGATTCACATGAATTAAAGGACAGCTATTTGCTTAATAAATGTATTAGCTGATGCAATGTCATAATGCTTTGTAAAACAGTCTAGCAAACTTAAAAATGTGTCAGATTGTATTACAGGAAAACATGAAGTACTTTTCTATCATGAAAAGCTCCAGGAATGCGTTCACAAATCTGTCTTGTTTCATAAACTTTCACATAAGAAGGACTGATAAATCCCAGACTAATCGACAAACAGTGTCATGATACTTCTCAATTATTCATCCGTGGCGTTATGAATGACATATGGGGCTCCATCGACATACTTTCATCGTGCTTAATTCTCTGCCATGACTTTCACTCGGCTCCACTACTGCCTTCTTCCTCTTCATACGCTCTTCCCCGTATCACTCTTGGACGCCCAACTTATAACTTCTCATTCGGGTTCCATTCGACGGCTTAGTCTATGATGCCACTTAAATATCCATCCATCCCTGTTTTCTTTTACATATTGGTTGGGCAATAGGTTTAGGGTTGGCTGACTTCACAAAATTGTTGCACATCCTTTCTGGTTACCTGATCTTCAGTATGGAGCGAAAACAAGTGTTGATGAAAATATGCAGTCTACTGGAAATGGTTTCGGTGATGCGTCAAGTCTGTGTATCGCATTAAAAGGTTATTTGACGTTGGTAGTAAAATAGATGATCTTGTTCTTTGCTTAACAGGCCGTGGATTTCATCACCTTCATGACAAGTAAACAAAAATGACAGTTCATCTTTCCAGCACAAAAAAATACATTCAGTATAGACTCTGTTCTATTAAGATATGTTAGTGACATCTTAATTGAACTTATTATTTTTACCCTGTTATGAACGACTTGATTTCTATCTATCGAAATAAGGTATGTGTCAGAAGTTCACTATAATTATCTAGGATGGATATTATAGCTTCTATATAGTTGAGACAAAAACAGTTAAATAAGAAAATGGATCCGTGTTATACTACTCCAGTTTTTTTTCTTTTTAAATAATCAATCGGTGTGTGATTGAATTTTTAAAAATGTTTACTACACTACTTTGTTCGAATGAACGACGTGTAAAACACACTCTTTTCCATGTTGCAAGTCATTATCCTTAAACCCCCCACTTATAGATTTATTTCTCTTTCTAAATACATATATTTAATTCCATATTAGTTTGTTTTTTAGATGTATCACACAGTGAAACAGTATTATTTACTGGATGACGTTTTGTTTAGTTAATATCTAAGCTAAAAACAAAATGGGTTCTTCACATAGTATAAATAAAATCATTCTTGACAGTTAACTAAATGGATAATAATAATAATAATAATTTGCCTTATTCCAAAAACAGTACTAATGATACAGCAAGGAATTTTCAGCATTCACTACAATATTGCATCTAATTTACTCAAAAACGACAACAAAAATTAAAAATACGCATTACATAATAATAATAAAACGAATGTTATAGCAGCTACATAGCAAAATACTGTATGCAATACGGAGAAAAATATGCATGGAGTATAAAAATGTAGTAATAATAGTAATAACTAAAATAAAGTAGCAAAGTTATAATTAAACGATAGAAATTTCATACATTTATTCCCCTTAATGACACCATATAATACAGAAAGATGAACAATGAAAGGGTCGATTCACTGTGCTAATTACATAGTAACTTGTAAGTTTCACGTCTAACAGAGTCTTCGTCACATAAAGTACGCGCTAAATGGGGTATTGTAGTATTTTTGTACTTAGTGATACGAGCATATAACTTTTTATATTGACTTCTCGTCCTACCTTATGAGATACAAGGGGATAGTTGTGAATAAAGGGGGTGTAGAGGGTCTGACATTATAGCCTTTGCCCATTTGGTACAGGAATTTATGTCTCTCGACTATAGTATTGGCGAGCTCACGCAGTGGCATGCCACAAGCCCTACTCACAGCATTTAATACTCTTCGTAATATGATATAATTTTTTTTGAGCAGCCCAGGAAGGATTAATGGAGAGTAATAGAGTACAATAAGTAAAATACAAGAGTTTAAAAATTGCAAAACTAAAGGTTGGTTGATACCTGATTGTCTTAACTTTTTAATGTAGAAGGTAAGACGAAACATTTTCTTAGAGATAGATAAGATATGGGATGACCATGAAAGGTCATAGGAAAGAACTAATCCAAGGTATTTAATGCTTGACTTGGTTTCGATTTTCGTGCCATCTATGATACAGGCATCATGCGAACTAACTAGTTCGTGTAAGTCACGCCGATGCTTGAAAGTAAAGTCAACTGCCTGATATTTGGAATGATTTAACATAAGACCATTTGACTTAAACCACCTGTTGATGTCCAACAGAAAGCTACTAAGTTTGGAGCTGTCAGACTCGGAAGTGATAGTCAGTGATACAGTCAGATCATCTGCATATTTAACAAAGTTAGTTTCGTTTGAATGAGGCAGGTCATGTAGGAAGAAAGAAAAAAGAAAAGGAGAGAGGACAGCACCTTGTGGAACACCGGTTTTGTAAGCGAGGTAGAAGAAGATTTGCCGTTATATACAGTATACTGCATTCTATCAGAAAAATAGGAATGCAACCAACTCTTTGCCCATGCTCCTGTTTGTGTCAACGATAGCTTATTTAACAAAAGGCCCCTAGGTACGGAGTCAAAAGCAGATGTATAGTCTAAGAAAGCTCTCTATTGATTCTCTTCACTCATCTTCTTGTCTACCTTGTGTGCCAATTGGAACGTGGCAACTCAAACTACTGCACTTCGGTGCCAAGTTCTATGTTGAACCCAGACAGAGAGACTAAGAAAGCACTACGAACATATTTAGCACCTTTGTCTAAACAAGAAACAACATTGTGATATAAGACAACCGCAGCATCCAAGGTACTTCTACCATGTTTGTATGTAAATTGTTTACGATCATTAAAAGGTTTCAACGAAGGTTCAAGACGAAGTAAAAGTAATTATTCCATCAATTTTAAAAAAGGAGAAGTAATTGCAATAGGCCGAAATTTAATATCAGAACCAGAAGATGGTTTTGGTATGGGAATAATTTTAATGTTTTTCCTTGCAAAAGGTAGAACGTTACCGGAAATAGAAGCAGCAAAAATGTTAGTAAGAGGGTAACACAAAATATCAACACAATTCCTGAGCACAATGGCAGGTATGTCGTCAGGATCAAGGCTTTGAGAAGGCTTAAGAGACCGGAGACATTTAAGCACATCAAGGGTATTAAAACCACTAAAATTATTGTCAATATGATTTGTATCATTAGGAAGAATATCGACAGAAGAGCGTATGAAAGATTTATTAAGAGTGTCGACATTAAGAGATGGGATAGAAGTACATCACTTACCGCTAGTAATTTCTTTGAAAAGTTTTACATGACAAAAATCTTTGATTATATAAAACGTTTCGAGTTTTATCAGAGTATTTAACTTTTTTACACCTGACTTATCATTTGTTTTGAACAACAGTTCTTTATCTCTATGTAGCTTTTTGAGATATGGCGAAGAGAAACGATCGAATCGAATGAATAATGTTTCTTTAGGACAACATATTTGGAAACAGAATTTAAGATAATCAGTAGTATTTGTGATTATGTCATCCAATGTTTGTTCTGTAAATAAGTCCTAGTTAGTGTCTTTCGACATCCATCTGAGCTTGTCTAGGTTGTCTTATGAGTAGCGTCTCCGTTGAACTTTACCGTAGAGGTGAGAGATTACACCTTTGTGTGATTTGGAATATATTTTAGGCAGTACACGTATGATGCAGTGGTCAGAGTTAAGTAAAGGAGCACGTTTGCGAGCTTCATATATACCAACATCATTGATAAATACTAGATCCAGTGTTTTACCAAGACGGGTAGCAAAGTTAACAAAATTGTCATGACCAAGTGATATAAGGAAGAAGTGATCGCATGATTCAAAATCACCAGTTACTATTGATAACGTGTGATATTGATAAGGAGTTCTCGAAGCAAGCTGCAGCAAAAGCGGTGAATTCATCAGCGAACATAGATAAATCCGGTATGGTACAGCCAGGAGAGACATAAACATTAGAAATATAAATGAATTTGTATTTTGACAAGTGTTTCGGGCGACATCTCACAGTGATGCAATCAATGTAGTCATTCGAGAATTTGAAACAAACTTTGTTAGAAATGGACCATTTTGAGTGAATAAAAGTTGCAACATGTCCGCCACATTTTTCCCTGGAACAAACACGGGCTTGTCGGAATACATTAAAATCGTTTAGAGACACTATATTGTCATCATATGAGTCATGGAGCCAGGTTTCTTGTAGAGTGACAATACCAATATTGTGGTAAATTCCGGACGACAACAGGGACTGAAAATCCAGAATTTTGTTAGGCAGGGATCGACAGTTTGTACTAATGATAACCGGAACACTGGTGTGATGTATGGGTGTAGATTTTAGCACGCTGCCAACCCCATGGTGCTTTTTATTGAGTTTATTGCAAATATGAAAGTTTTTGGGTTTAAAACGTTTTATGAAATCCCGGGAGTGAATAATACGATTAGAATGCATAATTCGATATGTAAACACCAACAAAATATGAGTAAATAGATGCAAAATGTACATGGAATATGGTAGCCCAAAATGTCCAAACAGGCCGCCAAGGTCATTCGATGAAGACAGCAAGAACCAACATTGAATCATGGTGAGAAACTGGAATGGGTGAGTAAACAAGACTATAATCTGTAATTTGCAGATGTCTAATTAAAAAAAATTAAGTAAGGATCTTCAAAGAGAAGATGAATGAATCTCTCTCCCTACAAGTTTCTCAGTAGTTTCACACCATGTGAGTTAATAGAGAAAATCAGTATTTAAACGAGCATTCTTTATCTATTTTTCCATGACACTTTGTATTTATACTGAAAGCAACTGTAGGCTAAAAGAAAGAAAAAGAAGGTAAGATAATTCAATTCATTTAAACCGAGTTCCCAATCTTTTTTATACAAGAGAAAGAAGGTAACATAATCAATATTTAAACCTCAGAGGTGTAAACCCTTTGAAGATGTCACGCAATAAAATGAACTGAAGTATATATAAGAGTAGTGTTCACACTATTCACATTCAGGCATCGATTTTCGTTTATATGTATGTATCTCATATTTCTATATTCTAACTTGTTTCCATAACTTGTCTAGTACATAAACTTGAATAGTTTCTTTTGTCATTACCTTTTACTGTCTAATTACAGCGCTGTTACACAGTTTACTACATCTCATGACTTAGACAAGTCTCAGTCTTCTGCTTTGTCTTATGAAACAAAAACATCCATTCTGTACCATCAATTAGAAGTTCAATTTTCGAAAACTTTGCCTACAATCATATCTGACCGAATACATTTTTACTGTAAGTAAATCGCTTCGTTGTTATTATAATTATTATTATCATTAATCATTTTATTATTTATTTATTTAAACGCATAAAAAACTTGGTACAATATGGCACGAAGAAAGATGCTCCACACTACGTTTGTTGTGTGAGGGCTGAGATACTGTCCGGGGGCCCAGACCGAAGCAGGTGGTTTTCTTAAGGGACCACCCCCGAGCCTTTGACTTGGAGTCTAATCCGCAATGCAGCGGAGCAGCGTCAGGAGCTGCATTCACATGGTTGCCGGTTACCCATATGGGTTCTTACGCCATTTGATCCTATTGGATTCTGGAGCCCATGTACCCCAAAGTAACTGCTTTTAGTCTAACCGCTTTCCAAACAACCTTCCTGACATGGTAGGACCTGCAGGGACATGAGTCCCAGCCAGTTTAGCTTGTTGGGTCACTGCGGTATTCAAGCCCGACCACCACGGCAAGGTAGCAGTTGTCGGCCGGGATTAATCGTTACTATCACGATTGTCACTTATCACTACCATTTGTAATATTACTTCAGGGTTTATATATATATATATATATATATATATATATATATATATCCTTGTATATACCCCATTGCTGAAGATATTGTGCAAAATTTGGAGAAGCATCTGTGCAAGCTTTTCGGTCTATTTGCCTTGAGTTGTCTCCCAAACTTTTCCTTGGGCATACCGACCAACACCACCATTGAATTTCTGGGAAGGAGTGATTTTTTTCTTTTCAGTAACATTCTTCTAATACGTTTGTTCCCGATGCAGAGGCATCCCTTTAACAGTACAAGCATATTCGTGCATAATTCGAAGTGTATACGTAAGTATGGAATCCAAGCCTCGCATATCTTGCTTTCGTCTTCATCTTTAGGTTTCCAGGATTACTTCACCATTCTACCTTCAAACTAACTGCGCCTACTGATAGGAATCAGCTTAAAGTAGTAATCATCTTATGTTTCATCATATGATTCATCGTATGGTCAGATGACTGTAAAATGTTATCCTCTTTTTCTCACCTTTGTCGTGGTCAAATCGCCAAGCAATCAGAACAATATATTTACACTTCTCTGGGTCGATTTTAATGTTACAGAGTTTAAATGTGACATGTTTTTCCTAATAAAATCGTATCCAAACAGTCACATGCCAGTATCTGCCTTTTGATATTTACATGGCTCAGTGAGGCGGAAGGTACCACGGACGAATCGGTGTATCCAGTATGTCATTTGGGTTGTTCATTGCGTCAGTATTATTATACCCACGCATCAGTCCACTGGATCATATCAACTGTCGACACGACTGGTATACAACACCTACACTGATGATGAAATATAAAATTTGCATTTAGTTTTCTTGTATTCTCCAAGTTGAATGGCTATCCAGATCGGAGAATACAACAGTACTGTTACTAATTATGAAACTTTCAATATCCATCTACACAACAGCTTTCATGTGAAAATGTTACCCAGAAGGACAATGAAAACGTCTCGGTTAAAGCATCCAGATCAGGCAACACAAAAACATCCATCTAATCTACAAATCTCCGCTGCTTCGAAAATTTGCTTAAATTTCAACCAACTTATTATTAACTATGGATTTAACAAATAAATCCATGTATTGATCTCGATTATTTAGTACTGAAGCATAATACAGTTGCGTTAGCCATAATTGTTATGATGTACAAGAATGTAGAATAGCTAGGTCAAAAGGCATATAATGTCATAATCCCACTTTCGTCAATGATCTCTTCAGTGGTGTTATTCTTCCCACGGGAAATTATAATTATGTTGGATCCAATAAATATGGTATTCGGCAAAGTGTTTGAACGAATAACACTCGTATTAATCACTTGAATAATTATTCTAACTGATGATTTAATAAGGAAGTGGTCTGATTAGCTGATTGCATTTTTTCCATCACTGCCTCTAATGAAATTTCTCTATTTATTCGTCAATAAGTCAGATTAACATCATCGTCTGGTATTTTAGATGAGAATATGAATCACTGATTTTAATCATGAATTTAAGTAGTTTTTATGTTCCTAGTTGCACTGTTCTTTCTGATACTTAGAAAATCATATTTCTCTCTGTTATTACTGGAAAATTTTCGTTATTAACCTAGACTATATATTGGACAGAAATCCGACTTTGTCCTAAATTCTCTGGTAATTTTCTTGTCTTTTGCTTTTGTCCTCTTCTCGCACGCCGATTAACAACACTATCAAATCTTCTCTCTTCCTGTCACTGCACGGTTATAACACTACAGACTAACTAGCTCTATAGTCCATAATTCAGGATTTAAATTGTACAAATATTGACCATTTGTGCACTAATCAGATAAGCGACCAATCAACTGTCGCCACATAGTTTATCTGAAACGTGTAATGTATTGGCGCAACACATTTCGAACATTCTGATCACACACGTACTTGTCATACACAGTTTTTATAGAAGGCAAGAAGGCATGAATAGTTACAATACAGGTCAGATTGTGTACAGATCAAAGTCACAAATAATGGTAGGAAGACGCAAAAGGTGTGGGTAAGAAAGATTTTTTCTTCCTTCACGTTCCCCAGTGGAACATAGGGCTTCAAGCTAGTGACTTGAAGTTTCTGTAGCAGTGTTTAATTCTACAGGATGGAGTTGCTAGCCTCATGCCCAAACTTTCCTCTTTACCAGCGTTATTTCTGGCTTAGCGAGGTAAAGGGGAGCGTTGGCCGGGGATTGAACCCCGGACCATGTACATGGTCGACGAGCGTCCCATCCGCTATGCCACCGACGCACTGGGTAAGAAAGATAGGGAGAGAAAAAAACAAGGCAAAGAAGGGGTTTGAAAATATTATGAAGTAAATTGGTCATTGGTTCTAAATTGTATTACCAAGGCAGGTTTAAGGTGATAACAAATAACTTTTGGACACATAAGACAGGTTCAAGCCTTTTTATGGCTAAGGCTTCAATGAATTTAAGTATGTGGCCCAACCTTTTTTTATATATCGGCTTAAAGGCATTGTTAAAATCACTATGATATACTTCGCTATAGATGACGTTGGACGTCTATTTCTGGGGGCAATTGTATCTAGCGACTTCATTTGTTGCTGCAGCCATTTTGGAATGTGTTCTGTAGCCCTGACATGCAGAGACCGATGGGTCCTCCTTATGTACGTGTTTCCACACATGTAAATTGATAAACACAGTGGGGTGTGACACTATCGTTCGGATAATGTGAGGGTTTACAGGATAGCATAGTTCTCGTTTTCTCTATGAAGATAAGTTTAGCTGCATAATAGGTTCTATTAATTGTGGCCTTGAGTGTTTGTCTAGTGACTAAACTTTGTTGATCACCTCTGAACGGCAAGGATATGTAAACATCCTTTTTGTGGACTGATTGGATTGGTAAAGCTCTATGGTTGACACTTCCATAACGTCTAATAAATCTCAGTGGGTAATTGTTATCTAACAACATTTCAGTGAGATGTTGTCTTTCTTCTTCAATTATATCGGCAGTACATATACGGTGAATTCTCTTGAACAAACATTTAACCAACGCCTTTTTACACTGTAGTGGACAGAATCTATGATAATTGAGGTACTGTCCAGTTCATGTTGACTTCCTGTAGACAGATCGTTTTACTGACCCATCTTCTCGGCGGGTTATGAGTACATCTAAAAGTGCCAGGCATCCATTATTCTCTTTAACGTATGTTAGCGATATACTGTTTCGTGCTCTGCTGATCTGGTTTAGGATTTCTACGGCGTCTGTCGGTTGATCACAAATGACTATTATGTCATCTACATATCTTTTAGAAAAATAAACTTTTCCAATTTCTTTCTCCACTAGGTTCTCGACATACGTTTATATATATATATATATATATATATATATATATATATATATATATATATGTAACAACAGAAGACAAGGGCCAGGCAACAGATCGTTTTATTATGAAAATCAACACGTATTTATACATATTTCAACTACATTATTATAGACAAGCGCAGTCATCTGATTGGTTGTTTATCAGAAGTTAGGTAGACAAACGCAGGCTTCTGATTGGTTGTTTCGGGATTCCTTGACAAATAGAGTTCTCTATCTGCGAATCATATTTTGCCACGTTAACTTTGCTGTGATTGGTTGTTGACTCAGCCTTGTTCATATTTTCTCACGGCCCATATTAGTGACCTAGACCTTAACGTAGATTAGTGCCAACCAATCGGCTAGCAGCCTGCTCTCACCACACTCGTCCCCCCGTCAAATACGTGCGACTGAAGTCGGCTTGATCTACTTGGTGCAGGCGTCATCGTTGGCTTGTCTCGCTGTATCCATTTCTGGAGCTCGGTGACGTTCACGCGCCTCTCATTGTTTGTCATTGCGATTGTGTCCGCGTAATCCCATCTCGAAGTGACCATATGTGGTCCTTCCCACTTTGGAAACTGTTTGCCTGACCCTGTCGAACATTCGTCAGTATTTCGTCTCACACTTTCATATGCTGCTTTCACCCGACCTCCCAGCAGCGTCCCAAGTAACAGCTCCATCGCTGACAGATCTTGAACGCCACTCAACTGCACAGAAGCCTTGAAGTCCTGCCCGAAGATCCATATGTCTCCATCAAAAACAGCAGGGCATAGGCTTTCCATTTGTCGGTAGGCAGCGACACCAAATGTAACAACAGAAGACAAGGGCCAGGCAACAGATCGTTTTATTATGAAAATCAACACGTATTTATACATATTTCAACTACATTATTATAGACAAGCGCAGTCATCTGATTGGTTGTTTATCAGAAGTTAGGTAGACAAACGCAGGCTTCTGATTGGTTGTTTCGGGATTCCTTGACAAATAGAGTTCTCTATCTGCGAATCATATTTTGCCACGTTAACTTTGCTGTGATTGGTTGTTGACTCAGCCTTGTTCATATTTTCTCACGGCCCATATTAGTGACCTAGACCTTAACGTAGATTAGTGCCAACCAATCGGCTAGCAGCCTGCTCTCACCACACTCGTCCCCCCGTCAAATACGTGCGACTGAAGTCGGCTTGATCTACTTGGTGCAGGCGTCATCGTTGGCTTGTCTCGCTGTATCCATTTCTGGAGCTCGGTGACGTTCACGCGCCTCTCATTGTTTGTCATTGCGATTGTGTCCGCGTAATCCCATCTCGAAGTGACCATATGTGGTCCTTCCCACTTTGGAAACTGTTTGCCTGACCCTGTCGAACATTCGTCAGTATTTCGTCTCACACTTTCATATGCTGCTTTCACCCGACCTCCCAGCAGCGTCCCAAGTAACAGCTCCATCGCTGACAGATCTTGAACGCCACTCAACTGCACAGAAGCCTTGAAGTCCTGCCCGAAGATCCATATGTCTCCATCAAAAACAGCAGGGCATAGGCTTTCCATTTGTCGGTAGGCAGCGACACCAAATGTAACAACAGAAGACAAGGGCCAGGCAACAGATCGTTTTATTATGAAAATCAACACGTATTTATACATATTTCAACTACATTATTATAGACAAGCGCAGTCATCTGATTGGTTGTTTATCAGAAGTTAGGTAGACAAACGCAGGCTTCTGATTGGTTGTTTCGGGATTCCTTGACAAATAGAGTTCTCTATCTGCGAATCATATTTTGCCACGTTAACTTTGCTGTGATTGGTTGTTGACTCAGCCTTGTTCATATTTTCTCACGGCCCATATTAGTGACCTAGACCTTAACGTAGATTAGTGCCAACCAATCGGCTAGCAGCCTGCTCTCACCACACTCGTCCCCCCGTCAAATACGTGCGACTGAAGTCGGCTTGATCTACTTGGTGCAGGCGTCATCGTTGGCTTGTCTCGCTGTATCCATTTCTGGAGCTCGGTGACGTTCACGCGCCTCTCATTGTTTGTCATTGCGATTGTGTCCGCGTAATCCCATCTCGAAGTGACCATATGTGGTCCTTCCCACTTTGGAAACTGTTTGCCTGACCCTGTCGAACATTCGTCAGTATTTCGTCTCACACTTTCATATGCTGCTTTCACCCGACCTCCCAGCAGCGTCCCAAGTAACAGCTCCATCGCTGACAGATCTTGAACGCCACTCAACTGCACAGAAGCCTTGAAGTCCTGCCCGAAGATCCATATGTCTCCATCAAAAACAGCAGGGCATAGGCTTTCCATTTGTCGGTAGGCAGCGACACCAAATGTAACAACAGAAGACAAGGGCCAGGCAACAGATCGTTTTATTATGAAAATCAACACGTATTTATACATATTTCAACTACATTATTATAGACAAGCGCAGTCATCTGATTGGTTGTTTATCAGAAGTTAGGTAGACAAACGCAGGCTTCTGATTGGTTGTTTCGGGATTCCTTGACAAATAGAGTTCTCTATCTGCGAATCATATTTTGCCACGTTAACTTTGCTGTGATTGGTTGTTGACTCAGCCTTGTTCATATTTTCTCACGGCCCATATTAGTGACCTAGACCTTAACGTAGATTAGTGCCAACCAATCGGCTAGCAGCCTGCTCTCACCATATATATATATATATATATATATATATATATATATATATATATATAGCAGCTAACAATGGACCTAGAGGGCTTCCCATAGCAACACCATCGATCTAGCGATAATGCTCGCCCTCGAGTGTAAACTTAACATTGTTAGTACAAAGTAGTAACTCTTTTAAGTAAGATGTGGGTACTGGTAATAGGGATGAAGTCACATAAAATGTCAACCGTCTGTAAAAGAGGTACATTTGTAAATAAAGATACAACATCTAGGGAAAACATGGTTTTGCCCTTTTTATCAACGTTGTCAAGATAATCAGTTAACTCAAAAGTGTCTTTCAATGAGAACTTACAGAAACTTCTAATAGGGTCTGGTATTTCCACTAGCCACTGTGCAAGTTTGTCGGTTGGAGATCTGCACAGTGACCTTATGGGACGTAGAGGAATGTTAGGTTTATGTGTTTTGGGCAGACCATACATGTGTGGTAATTGAGACTGCGTGGGCTTTAGTGAGTTGAATTTATCTCTGTTAATTGCGTTCATATTTAAGAGTTTTACTGCATTATTTTTCACCATATTTTGTACATTCTTTACATCCTCAAGATCGGAGTCTCTCATAAATTTATCATTGTTTACAGGAATGCATAACATTTTACTTTTATATTCAATTTTGTCCATTATAACTACTACAGACCCTTTATCTGGTCTGAGGATAACGATATCAGTATTATGTTTGAGTTCTTTTGGCGCTTTAAAGTGCTCAGATGTTAGGATACTTTTCTGAAATGTACGACTATTGCGAAATTGGTGAGCAATGTCCACTAACTTTGATTTGAACCAACTGTGATGATCATCAGAAACGGGATTAAGAGGCTTCAACTGGTCATGTAGATTTTCAAATTGTGCGTGTACTTCGAATTCTGAGAAATACTTTTGAGGAACGCAAAGCTTAGGTCCAAGTGATAAGGCTTGTTCCTGTAGTGATGAAAATGTTATAGAAGATATGTTTACAACGTATTTCTCTGGATTGACAGGGAAAAGAGTTACAAGTTTATTGTCATTAAGTGATTTGTCTAGCTTCTTACGCATGTTTGCTCTTGTTTTACCAGCGAGGGATGCACAGAAGGCAATGAATTTCATGTGACATATTAAAGTTAATTCCGAAAAAACAGATGAAGCAAATGTATGAATCAATAGTAATTTTTGCAGCTTTTCTTCTGCTTTTTCAATATGCGACTTGGCAAGGCGAATAAGGTTGGAATTATTTGGTTGCAGTTTACTTGATTTCAAAGTTTTATAGAAATGTCTTGGATAGGTATGATTAGAAATACCTTGGATAGCACTACATGCAATGACACACAGACATACAATAGGATGGGATGGGATGACAGTTTTAAAATCTAAGGTCACAGGGTATAGGGAAAGATTGATAACAGAAGCTTTGTTTATCGAATCAACTGCAAATACATTCTCGAAATATTACCAATAACAAAACTTATCATTGTGTGTAAACTATTGAAATATAATTATACTTTATTTGATCTAATCCACAATGCTCAAACTTTTTACTGACATGTAATAGGAATGATTCAACACCGGCCCAGATATCTGGAAAATTCTACTACCCCTACGACAGATAGGAGAAGACAAAGAAAACTATAAAACTCACGTTTCAAACTCCTGTGATTGCAATTGATATGATTATGAACAATAAATTTTATTCGAAACGTCATCCAGTAAATGATACTGTTTCACTGTGTGATGCATCTAATAAACAAACTAATATGGAATGACTCAGTCTAACTGTCAACAACTGGGATTTTAATTTCGGATACAAAATAAATGGACTAATAAGTGGTTGATTAGGTGTGTGAATTTTAAAAAATATTTCCAACTGTTGATGTGATCACGGGCAGTAATTCTGCTCGAAAATAGTACTAAAATCAAACTGCAAAAACAACCTTTGAAATATAGAAGCAACTTAGTAGAAGTCTCCTGTGTAATGGAAAATAGATCAGACTTATTTCCTTTCTGATTTGTTAACAAGTGCTTCATTGTTAAATAAGGTTTTCTTATCAGTATGCATTTAAACAGAAACGAAGGTATGCCGTTTAAATTGTGTTATCTTCCGTAAATTCAACTGCGTTGTCGACAAATTTTAAAAGATGTAGCTACAGCTGAAGCACAGCTATATTACTCACTATCTTATGAAAACTGTAATGAATTACTGCGTGCATAACTAATTGTTCGCATGAAGTAAGTGTAAATTTTGAGTGAATATTTAACCTCATTAGCGCAATATTTTCCTGATTATTTCTGCCCGAAAAAGTAATTTGTGTTCTTCCTACTCATGTATCAACTAACCTTTATCACGGCTATCCCCTCTTTCTTTACAACAGTGAGACGTGGCCTTTGAAAGTAGGAGTTATGAAGAGGCTAGGCATATTTGATCGTAGATGCCTACTTCTTTCTCTCACGTTAGATAGCATTACATGTTAGGCAGAGTATCGGGTAAGGAGGGAAAGTCAGTCGATGAGGTTGTGAAGCTGGATCGAATTAGATGGCCAGGATACGTATCACGCGTACTAGGCCATTATCTCCCTCATCTAGCAGTGTTAGCTAACATGGAATTACGTAAGAGAGGAGTTAGGAATGGTCGAACCCAAAGTGGACATTAATCCATGAAGTCTCTGACTGTTACTTTGACACACATAGAGAAGTATAGACTGTCCTGTTGAGGTCTTCGTGGTTCTAAGAACCAAAAGCTTGTGAATGTTGGTTATATCGCTCTCAGTAGCGCAGATGCGTTTGTTCCTTGTGAATTCAGATCTATTAAATCGTCATCATTTCCCATTCATTTATTCTTTTCCCGTAAATTTCAGTATATTGTGATTTCTTTGAATTTCTTCCTTCTACCGTCATCTGTGATTTATAAAATGTGGCAACTTGAACTACTGTTTACTAGTGCAACGTTTTTAGTTCTACGCAACACATTCAAAACAACACATTATATATATATATATATATATATGTATATAATTATTGATTCATTTTAAATACTTTCTTTGAATTAAACGCTTTTACAAAAACCTCACGCAGTTTCTTTTGAAATTTCCAAAACCTTTTGGTCAGCTTTCCATTTGAATACCGGTTATATTACTCATATTTTTGATGTATTTCATTTGCTCCAAGTTAATGACCATAAAACTAACCATCACAAGTCCTGTATACTAACAAAAAGGTGAACTAAGTTTATCTGTGATCATTAATCAGTTGTTGAATGCAGAACTCAGGTTTCGTCAGCTGAATGTCGCTTTACCTCCAATGAGTGGTGGTTTTCTTACTGGCATTTCATTTCAGCACTTATCTTCACAAACACTATATAGGAAAAAATAATCTACAATCAGCTTTAACGTGTTCTTTCATTTTCACCGACTTTCGCTGCAGTATATCTTGTTACAATTATCTTACTGATATACGTATGTTAAGATTATTTAAGTATGTTTGAAATTTGTGTATGTTTTGATTTTTCTTCTCATTTACCCTGCAGTTCATGATTTCCTGTTGGCAAGCATATTATTCAGTTTACTTCTAGGTAAGTTTATAACCTCATAGATGGATAATCCTTTTCGATAAATTCCTCTTCTGGCTCTACAATTATATATATATATATATATATGTACAGACATAGAATGTTCTAGATTAGTAGTCAATAACAATATTAGTGTTTTTTAAATAATATCGATTTGTAAAGTGAGATCATTGCAATTATAGTTTATTCAAGATGCTTAAATTATAATAGTAGCAAAGATATAGGAGCGAATAGAATATCAACTAAAATTAGGAAAATTCCACAAAATTCAGGATCATTCAAACCTAGATGACTAAGGTAAGGATAATGTCTGAACTAACTTCTTTTGGATGTACAAATTAGGCTTGTTAACATGGATCCCAACAGCTTCAGCAATATTTAGTAGTCGAATTCTTAAGGCGAAATTGAGATTCGTTGGTATGCGGTAAATGACCCTGAAAGCATCGTTAACGTCAATGTTGTGTTCTGTATCCACAAGATGAGATAGAATAGCGCTGCGAATAAATTTTGTCTGTCGTTTGCTTAACCACGCGGGGTGATGTTCGGAAATTCGACGAGAAACTGGCTCGACAGGAGCAGTTAAATTGGTAGATACACATAGAAGAGGTGAAATTAGGCAGTTTGTCTTTTACTCCCGAACGCAAGAGAGGAGTGGTTTCGAAGACACCGCGTAATTCGGCAGCAGGGAATGCTCTCTTTACGGCATTTCTAAGGCGCTGTGTTAGTATCTCGCTGATGTTGTCCCCAAGGAACTCCATTTATAAGAATAAGGCCTGTTAAGGACATGTTGGCATCCATGTTCATATTCTCATCAATAAACTTTTCTATATAACCATTTCCTCTCAGCAACCGCTTAATGTTATTTAGTTCCTCATTAAGACATACATGCGAGCAAATCGCTCTTGGTCTGTGTACCAAGAAATTTATCAGATTGCTTTTGTATTTCAAGGGCATGAAGCTGAGAAAATGAGTATACTGACCCGTTGATGCAGGTTTTCTATATACAATTCTTTCTACTGCGTTATCCTCCTTTCTGGTCATAAGGACGTCTACAAATGAAATACTAGTCTTTTTTATTACAGCGTGATTCTACACCGTAGTTTTGGTACAAGTATGGAATTTTCAGCATGGATATGGGTAGTCCAAATTTTGCAGGCCGACCGTAGATATCAGGTGGGTGTTGGCAGGGGATCGAACCCCGGACCATGTGCATGGTCGGCGAGAGTCCTAACCACTGTGCCACCGACGCAAAATGGTGAAATTCATTGCAGGATGAACTTCGTTAAATGTATCCAGGATGTTCTTTGCTTCCTCCTCATTTTTCATTGTCAAAAATGTATCATCGATGTACCAATAATAGAATTAAAGTTCATTAATGACATCCTTCAAAGTCCCATTTTCTGGTTTCGCAAAGAAAATTTCGGCTAGAATGGGTCCCTTGGTGACTCCATTGCCACAACGCTGATTTGTTTGTATAGCTCCTTATTAAATAAAAAAGTGGACATTCATTGTACATTTCAAGAAAAGCTCTTTCATAAAAGTTGCAGGGATGCCAACATGTCCTTAACAGGCCTTATTCTTATAAATGGAGTTCCTTGGGGACAACATCAGCGAGATACTAACACACCGCCTTAGAAATGCCGTAAAGAGAGCATTCCCTGCTGCCGAATTACGCGGTGTCTTCGAAACCACTCCTCTCTTGCGTTCGGGAGTAAAAGACAAACTGCCTAATTTCACCTCTTCTATGTGTATCTACCAACTTAACTGCTCCTGTCGAGCCAGTTTCTCGTCGAATTTCCGAACATCACCCCGCGTGGTTAAGCAAACGACAGACAAAATTTATTCGCAGCGCTATTCTATCTCATCTTGTGGATACAGAACACAACATTGACGTTAACGATGCTTTCAGGGTCATTTACCGCATACCAACGAATCTCAATTTCGCCTTAAGAATTCGACTACTAAATATTGCTGAAGCTGTTGGGATCCATGTTAACAAGCCTAATTTGTACATCCAAAAGAAGTTAGTTCAGACATTATCCTTACCTTAGTCATCTAGGTTTGAATGATCCTGAATTTTGTGGAATTTTCCTAATTTTAGTTGATATTCTATTCGCTCCTATATCTTTGCTACTATTATAATTTAAGCACCTTGAATAAACTATAATTGCAATGATCTCACTTTACAAATCGATATTATTTAAAAAACACTAATATTGTTATTGACTACTAATCTAGAACATTCTATGTCTGTTATATATATATATATATATTCATATATAAATATTCTTCTTAGTTTTTTAGGGCTCTAAACGCTGATGCTGTAGACCGTATAGAAGTTAATTTATTTACCACCCGATTTAATAATCATACCCGCTTTACTATAGTTAGTTAATTAGTCAATTACTGAGATACCAGTTACTCAGCTCACTACTGTGAACCACAGTTATTGTTTAATGAGTGATTACGTAACCTAGTTTCACTGACTGAAGTAGGTAAAACTAGATTCACACGCAAGAAATCCAGTATGCTGAAGACAATAAGCTATATCTTCAACTAAGATTGCGCACAATGGAAGCATATTATCTAGCTTTACATTTAGCAAAAAAAAACACATTACAAGAAACTGTGATGTACTCGTCGCTAAATTGTTGTTATGGTCTGGTCGAGAAACTAATAGTCACGACGCGAGAAGGCGGAAATCAGAAGACCACTAGGTTTGTGATGATACTTCTATTGTCCAAACACAAGGAGACGAAAATAAATGGTCTCACACCAAAATGGTAAGTAAGTAAAGTAGTTCACACAAAATGTGTGAACGAAATATATATATAACAAAATATATATAGCAGACATGTCAAACTACCATATATGGATATATGTCACTAAGCAACGGACTGTCAACAAACACTCGTATTATATATAATATAATATAATATAAGGAGAATACACATTATTAAAGGAGACAAGTTCATACAAGTGAAATGGTCACAGACTAAGCGAGCAAACAGAAAGAGACCAACATACACACACATAAATATATATATATATATGTGGTTACACATCAGAAACGCACAAACATATGTGTCATGGGATGTTAAACATAATATTTAATGTATTTCACTTAAAATATTTTGTTTTTATATAACAATTGTTATATGTTTGCATTTGTGATAGGTCACATGCTATATACTGAACAGTGTAATATTAGTAAGTTGAAAGTTTTGTCTACCGCTTTTTCATCTGTTTGTCTCTCTCCACTAAGTTATCTTCTCTCTGATCACTAAATGAGGTGTATCTGTGTTTGTTATTATTTTGAAAATGAATAAATTCGACAGTGAAGACTATTCTTTGTTGATATTTTGGTCTTAGACTAAGTCATTTTTATTGTGTACAGGGATGCAAATGTAGTTGTAGTTAGTAATAATAATAATAACAATGAAGAGCCAATTCTTTGTCATTTTGGGGCTGTGACTCACTGATCTAATCACTGTACGCGTAAGGTGTTCTAATCCCGCTCCACCCATCAAAGATTAGGCAGTCGAATAATGTCACTAACTTGCATGGAATAGTTGTGGCTCGTTCTAGTAGCCTCCTTGAATCACTGGGCTACCGAAATTGCTTTCCATCAAAATGCTTGATTTCACCTGGATTTATCATTGTTTTAATCGTCTAGTTTAACCAAATGACCTGTACATGAACTTGCGCGTTTTTTTAACTTACCTTTAACGAAATGAAGATATGCTTCAGATCATTGCTTAACGTGTAAATCCTTTATGAGGAAGAAATACGTTAAAAATTTTGTACCATATGTTCGCATTTTGTTTGAAACAAAGCTTTATTACTACTTACCAACTTACTCGCTTCTTTGACTGTTATTTATTCACCTTAACGAAAGTATATCCAGTTATTCATTCTATGTGAACAGATTATGTCAATTCATGTTATTGTATAAGCCCTTAAAATGAATATCTCGTATTCTCTTCAGATATCATTCGAATGTAATTTGCTTGTTGTTGGTTACCAGGGCATTTCGTTGCATTTGAACTTGCCAGATAGATATAACTGAACACTAGTCAATTATCACATTCCAACTAAAAGTACAATTCAGCATTATCAAGCAAATATACATTAGAACGAACCTAAAGCCAATTTCAAGGTTTCAGGAATAAAATTTCAAATACTAAAAGTGCTAGGGTGCGTACCTCAGATGAAAGATATTAGTGTAGTTGTTTTCCCTGAACTGAGTGGCTTGGTCGCGTAGTTTTGATAGCCATTCTAGATAAGATCGCTTCGGTGCTGACATTAATATGAAGTGAGCTTGTAGATGTCCCCATCAGCTTCACAGTCGTATATCCTGGTGAAATTGAAAGTGATCTCTTCTTTCTGCAGGTTTCTTTACCCTCTTGTCACTTTGTATTAGTATTGTTGATTTTGCTGATCTGAATTCGAGAGAACAATCCTAATCTTTGCATACAAAAGAATATTCTACCTTTGTCTCTCCCCTGGCCTAGGTAAATTCTAATCAAAACCCTCCCCCTTTTTCTTAATTTCCACTTCCTTCGTACTTTTATGATACTTATTTAAACTCTAATTATCTGTCCACTTCACCTTTAATATTACATGCCTCTTGAGATTTGACTGAATTTATTTATTGAATTGTCTACTAACTTCGCTATTCTTATTGCCACCTGCATAAACCTTATCACCATTATTTTTGTTATCATTATAATCATTGTTATTACAGACGTTCAAAACATTTACCACATTACTATTATTATTTGACCTACAAAATCATCGTCATTGGTTAAAGTTTTTATATATGAATCCATATAAATTACGTTAAAGGTTGAAGATCGAATTGGAAACCATATTCAAGTGCAGGTTTGTAGGGATTTGATTGGTTTCAGGATTTCATCATGAGCTGACATTAGTTAGAGAAGCATTGGAAAACCTGGGAGTACTGGACAGCTGTTTCGTCCTAGTTTGACACTCTTCAGCAGTACGCGCCCACCGGGATTCGAACCCAGGACCTCTCGGTTACAAGGCGAGCTTGTATACCATTAAGCCACTGGGACCCAATACCAATGAGATGCTCACCGGTGACTGGCCCTATTCAGGTAGGTAGCTACCTGGGTTCCAGTGGGAAGTCGTGACCAGTAGGGTGCAGCCGGTCGGGTGTGAGGACAAATATTCGCCGAAGACATTGGCTAGCGGTTGCGCTATGTCGTGAATTGGCAGAAGTTAGAATTCAAGGACCATTGGATCGGGTCCCAGTGGCTTAATGGTATACAGGCTCGCCTTGTAACCGGAAGGTCCTGGGTTCGAATCCCGGTGGGTGCGTACTGCTGAAGAGTCCCAAACTGGGACGAAAAAGCTGTCCAGTACTCCCAGGTTTTCCAATGGTTCTCTAAATAATGTCAACTCATGATGAAATCCTAAAAACAATATTGTTTTCAACTGATATTTGTTCTAAATTCATATTTCATAAATGTGATCTACGTTAACGTATCTCTAATGTCAGTGAAAAGTTTTTGCACTGTGTAATAGATCGAATTAGTCTATAATTATATTTCAATAAGATTATAAGTTTCCAGACTGTAGATTTTACCGATTTCCCGGAATAATTTGAGCGCCGAGTCAGATTGAATCATTAGAAATTATTTGAAATAATCCAGCATGTTTAAGAAAAAATCTTATTTTGATATTAAATAAATTATATACTCCAATAGTCTATACACAATTTAACTGCTCCTGTCGAGCCAGTTTCTCGTCGAATTTCCGAACATCACCCCGCGTGGTTAAGCAAACGACAGACAAAATTTATTCGCAGCGCTATTCTATCTCATCTTGTGGATACAGAACACAACATTGACGTTAACGATGCTTTCAGGGTCATTTACCGCATACCAACGAATCTCAATTTCGCCTTAAGAATTCGACTACTAAATATTGCTGAAGCTGTTGGGATCCATGTTAACAAGCCTAATTTGTACATCCAAAAGAAGTTAGTTCAGACATTATCCTTACCTTAGTCATCTAGGTTTGAATGATCCTGAATTTTGTGGAATTTTCCTAATTTTAGTTGATATTCTATTCGCTCCTATATCTTTGCTACTATTATAATTTAAGCACCTTGAATAAACTATAATTGCAATGATCTCACTTTACAAATCGATATTATTTAAAAAACACTAATATTGTTATTGACTACTAATCTAGAACATTCTATGTCTGTATATATATATATATATATATATATATATATATATATTACTAGACGAACGTCCTGTGTACCTATCTCCGCAAGAACGGGTTAACGTATAAATACATTTGGAAATAGACAATCGTGGTGACATTTCCTTGAAATTGAGGTGCACCAGTGGATGGCCATAGGAGGTTATTCGTAAAGTGGCAACAAAGAACGTTTGTCTCAGTGATCTTTTCTGATGATTTTGAGGTATTTCACTGGCAGTGTCACCCCTAGTGTCTGAGTTTAGGTGCAATACATTTTAAACCACCTTATCAATATCTATAATCCTCTCACATACTTTTCTATAGGCCTCTACGAAGCGTGGTGGTGTCTTTTAGTTGGTTACCAACACCATCTTTACCACAAATTCTTCGCACCCGTGTCTTGATCTTCTCACGTTCAGGTTTCTGAAATTTTGTCTCATATGACAGGATGTTTTACATTTTATCAATATAATCTTTCATCCATTATTACAATCTCTGCACCTTTATCTGGTCGTGCTAGTAGAATGTTATCATTTTTCTTCAACTCCTTTAAATGAATGAAATATTCCTTCGTGAGATGCTGAAGCAATTTCGGCTTTGATTTCATGAACTGATGAGTGCAGTTGAGCACTGATGACTTGAAATGATTTAGGTCTTCTAGTGAATTCGCTGTCAGATCTTTTGTTTGATTGATTCGATTTTCAAACCGCACCTGATCATACAGTATCTTTTCATTCGATTGAGAGATACAGAATTTCGAGCCATATGGTAATATTTCCAACTGTGGACGACTCAAATTAATCCAGGGGTATTTAAATACATATTTTCAAGGCATTTCTGGAATTCCCACTTGATTTAGTCGGCTACAGTAGATTCTTCAATTTGAGATTGGCACTTTCGCATCTGCTTTTTATAAACACAGCACTATATTCTTCAAAATGTACACGATTATCAAGTGGAAGTTCGCTCAATACCTGTGCTCTCCGTGCAATGTTTCTTGCAAGGTGCAATGTTTGATGATGGGGGTCGCCAGGTCAAACAGTGTCTTTCCTTGTGTTTGAAGTTAATGCTTACAAGAAACAAATGATTATCAGAACAGAACTGTAGGAGACGGTCACCGTTGTCGGTTCGCTGGTACGGAACTCCATAGGTGCCACCGACATCCTTCTCAGATTGACACAATTTCCCTACTTGAGCTTTAAAGTCGCCGGCTAGAACGACTATATCTGAGCGTTTAGCCTTTCGCAGCAAACTAGACAGCTTTTGGTAGAACTCATCCTTCGTTTAATCTGAACTGCAGTCAGTGGGTGCGTAGACTGAGATTACGAAAAGGCATTGGCGAGTAGTGCAGTCCTTTCTCCTTTTTACTGATCCGTTAAGACGGACAGCACATTCGGCTATCTACCGGGATCCAGTCAAGTAATGTCTTTTCTGCCCTAGTACTCAAAGCTATCTCTACGCCAGCTAATCCTCGTGAACTAGCTGTGGTATCTCCTGATACCCTCAAGGTGAATTTTGCAGATTCAACCTGTTGGCCAGGTGGGGTTAGGTGGATAACCACACTTGGGTCTTGTATGCGTGTTTCTGAAACACAACATACATCAATGGCTCGGGATGCCAGAGTCTTGGCTAGTGAATCTTGTTGTCTTATTTGGCAAAGTGTCCTAACATTAAATTCTCCTATATGAAATTGTTGGCGTGGCTTCAGGAGACTATCGGTAGTGGTTTTTTGGCTTCCGTCGTTTTTAGTGGACAGAGTGAAGGGGAAGTGTAGAGCCATCAATTAGAGGAGTTGCATCAGTGGAAGGAAAGCAAGATGATAGAGATGAAGATGAAGACAAAGATGAGTGAGGACTAGAGAGGTTTCGTGTGCGTTTCGGATTGTGAGGGCGATTGTTGCTTCCCGGCTGCCCACACCGTGGAAGTTGGTTGCGTGACCGCAGATTCCAGGGACAACTGCTTGAGGCCGGTCACACGCGACCTGTTTTTGTTTGTTCTGTTTTGTTTGGTGTGTCTCAGTAGCATATGTATCACTTCTGCCCTGTGACACAGCAGCAGTAAGCGCGGTCGTTGTTAATCGAGGCCCCGACCGATCCGGCATGATACTTTGTGATATTGTTTGAATCATGGTGTTGGATTGGGTAGCTGCTTTTTGTTTTAACCGCTATCCAAACAACCTTTCTGGCATGGTAGGACCTCAAGAGACATAAGTCTCAGCCAGTATAGCTTGCTGGGTCATTGCGGTGTTCAAGCCCGACCACCACGTCAAGGTAGCAGCTTTCGGTCGGGGTGTGACGTATAGACTCGTTGAGGTACGTAACCACCTTGGTGTCTTTGCTCTTTTTAACTAAATTATTAATCCGCATTGAGACATATCCTGAAACTTCTGAAATATCTTTGTTAAGCATATTTTATCCATTATTACAATATTATTTACCAGGTTTCGATAGCTTGCTCACTGAGCATTCCAATGTTATTGGTTTGACCTCGCTCCACTGGCACTTACTGGTGCCTAAAGTTTAACTTGGCCGGTAATTGTTTTGAGTCACATTTTGAGTAAGATATGTCTTTTCGCTGGTCATCTGGTGTTGTAAGCCTACGTATCCTGTCTACAAGACCATGTACTAACTCTCTTTTTACCATTAGTGGATGAGCTGAATGATAATCAAGGAATCTCCCAGAATACGTAGCTTCTCTATATGTCGTCATTTTTATTTAGCCATCTGTTACTCTATGTACTTTCCAGTTTAACATAGGGGGTTCTCCAATGTCATTCTCTATTTCCATATTGAATTTTATTGAGTCTACGGGAATGTTTATGTGTGAGATGAATTTTCAATATCATTCTTTTTCATTATTACTAACGTGTCATTTACATATCTCCACCAACATTTTATTGATGACCTGAGTGGCTTAAGTGCAGTCTCTTCCCAAAAATCTATGAATATGTCAGCTATTATTGGTGAGATGGACGATCCCATGGCTACTCCTTCATTTTGTTGGTATATTTTTCCTTCAAATGTAAAGTATGTTGTTGTCAGACAGAATTCAACCCCTTTTATTATCTCTTCTACGGATAAGTGTGTCCTGTCCTTTAGGCCATCATCTTCTAGTTTTGTTTTTTGTGCATTCATGGCCATTTAAGTGGGTATTTTAGTACAGAGACTGTTTACATTAAAGCTGACTAGTATTCCCTCTTTGTCTAGTTTAGTATTTTTAGTTATCGCACTAATTCAAATGAATCTACTATTCCAGCTTTTGAACTGTTTCTTGTTGGCCTTAGTATTGTTGAGAAATCTTGACAGCTTATACGTCGGTGTGTTTCTAAAATCTGCAATCGATCTTATCGGATATCCTTTTGTTTGCAATTTTATCTTGCCATATGTCCTAGGCATATTACATGATTTCGGCACAATTTCCAAACATTTTGACCTAATTATTTCTTTCATCTGTCTAACCACTTTTTCTATCTCTTTCGTCGTTTTATTTGTGATCGTTTCTGATGATTTGGTCACTAGGGTATGGGGTCCGGATTGTAAATGTTCGTTCACTTATTTTTTCCCCCGTATATGTTGTTTCGTTAAGTATTACTGTTTCATTTGTCCGACTGAGTGGTCACAATAGATTTATGTGTTTTTATGTCTTTAAGTACTTTTAGTTCTTCCGACGTTATATTTAGTTTTTCTGCTTATTGTTTTTTCGATGATAATGCTTATTTCGCCAGTACCAGTTTTGACTTTTGTTTGCCACATCCTCCCAGAGATATTTTAGTCACCGGTATAACATCTTCAGGTTTTAACCTTTTGCTACTAATATTGAATTTCATTCCTTTCATTAGTATGCTTTTCTCTGCTTCTGTTAGCTTTCTGTTTGACATGTTTACAATCCAACTGGTTTTTGTTACTTGTATTTCATTTGTGTTTTTGCGATCATTAGTTTATTAAATTTTTTAATTTACCAAGAAATATATGAAAGCATACTAGAAGTTGCGCTAAAATGAAAAGAAACTACCTATGCACTGAAGGAAAATAGGCTATTGGAAGTGATAAACAGAAGTAGCTGATACCTGTCACACGAAACGTAGCCTTCACCAGCTAGCGACTTAGGGCTCCAAATGATGGGCTGGGATTGTTAATGAACTATTGATTGTCTGCTTAATCTACTTTACTTATATTGTACATAAGTATAATTGTGACTCTTATGATTGAGAATCTTCCCAATTTTGTTTTAGAGCTGGTTATTGAAGCAAAACAAATTGAGGAGTATGAGACTGAGCGCATTCAACTATTGACAAGTAATTTATACGAATTTGATTTGTTTCGCTTTTCATTTCATTTTCCACTTTTTACTCAGTAATATTAACTGATGATGACTTGATATGAATATGAGCAATAGTTTGTGCTTGAAACTTCATGAGTTAATATTACTGTGTAACACTGTGATTCATCAAAATAAAATCTTATCTATAATAGAGACAGTTAACAGAAATATAAGACAAAAAGAATAGTAATATGGAAGAACAATAGAATTTTATTGGATATTATAAGTCACATCGAGTGGATGCATCTGCGCTATTGAGAACGATTTTGAGCCATATCACAAATTGTCTCCAGCCATTGGCTTTTACCATCCTGATGACCCCAACGAAGAAGTGTACATCTCCCTACATGGCTGGCTTAAACTAACTATTGTGGATTTCATTGGCTGATGTCATGTTTTCGTTTGACCAGCACTAGCTCTTTTCCAAACTGATCCATCCTGTGTCAGCTAACATTGCCCGTCAAGGAAGGCGATGGCTAGGCATACGTAACACATGTCCTAACCATCTCAGTCGATGTAACTTCACAGACTCGTCGATTGATTTCCCCTGTTTACCTAGTGCTCGACTCCTAAGCTCAATATTGCTCACCCTATTATACCACTTAACACGGGAGATAGAACGCAGGCACCTATGACCAAACACAGCTAGCTAGCCTATTCATGTCTTCCACTCTCGATGACCAGGTCTCACAGCCTTAAAGGAGGTCGGAGCGGACTTCTGAGCAGTACACACGCCCTTTGGTTGGTAGCCGGATATCAGGTCTACGCCGGAGATGGCGTAAACTGACATATGCGAAACTAGCCCTCTGCATCCCTGTTGAGATTTCGTCAGCGATCAACCCGTTGGTACTGGCTGATGAAACTCCCCAAATAAGTGAAGTGGTCAACACGCTCTACCACTTCACTCCCTATCTCTAAGCTAGGAGTCAATTTTGTCCTGTCCTGTAGCCTAATCATCTTACATTTGACTGACATGAGCGAGTTGCATGTCGAACATTCTCAGATTGTAGCTCAAGGTGTTGAGAAGACTCTGCTTTATTTTGTCAGCGTCTTCACCTAGAAGGACTATATCATCTGGATATTCTAAGTCAACGAGATTATTCCATGGTAATTAGCTGATGCCTTTTCCATCGCGTTTGTCGCCCACCACTGTTCACAGTCGTCGCGAATGCTTCTCAATTTGCTTTTGGGCAGCTTTCGCTTCTCATCATATTCGGAGCTTGCCGGAATCAATCTTCTTGTTTTAATCAGCTCGATGAGGTGGTAGAAATCCAATGGCTCTTACGAACCTTTGGTTTCAGGTTATTAACAGCCTTTACAGCTGTGTCTACAGCTAACTGTATGTTGTGCCAGCCAACCTCATGTGAAGTCCTGCTGTCGACCTCAGATACTCGTTTCGCTATTTCTTCCTTACATACGGATTTGGTGTCTTGATCTAGTTGGGGACGTAACTGTTTCGCTGCCAACAATTTATTAAGTCTGTTTAGTTGTAAGCATAAACGTGCGCGGACCAGAGCGTGATAGGAGTTTACACACGTGTTCCAGATGAAGCGACAGTCTTCTACTGACCCTCGCCAACGATACCCTATTGCTATGTGGTTTATTTGAGTCCGACGTTGATTTGGTGATGGAGATCGTCAGGTTAGGCAATGTCTCTTTTTATAATAATACGTTGATAAATATATTAGCATTAAATAGCGAAATGTCAGTGAAAACAATATCGTTTTGTTTTTCATTCATTGGGAAATACAAAAACTTTATTAGAATGAATGTCTCTTTTTGCCTAAATTTAGTACTGACCAGGGAAAGATGGATTATCTGTGCAGAACTGTTTAAGACGATCACAATTGTCCGTTCGTCGGCGTTGAACTCGATACGTACCACCTACATACTTCTCAGTCTGGTATAACTTCCCTACTTGGGCATTAAAGTGGTCTGCTAAAACAACCATATCTGAGCGTTTTGCTTTTTTGTTGTAGTTATTTGTAATAGTAGTATTAGTATTTCACGATGACCGAATTACAAGAATTCAACCAAAACACGGAGAGGGTTGAATTTAGGAATTTGTATTTCGCGGGATTATTATTCAATTCATATAAGACATATATTAACAAGCAACAGGTAAGTATTTAAACAATTCAGAGATAGAAATTGTCAATCACCACATTTTCGCAGCAAACTAGGCAGTGGTAGAAACCATCCTTTAGATCATCTGAAATGCAGTGGGTTGGGGCGTTAGCGGAGACTATGAAAAGACAACTATGCGTAACGCCGTCCTTCTTCTAACGGACCCGTTCAGACGGACTGCACAAATACGACTATCCACTGAGATCCAGCCGAGAAGTGATTTTTCTGCGCTAACACTCAATTCTATCCCTACACCTGCAAGTCCTTGTGAACTAGCTGAGGTGTCTCCTGACAGCCTTAGGGTGAATTTTGCAGATTCACTTTGTTGGCCGGGTGAGATTAAGTGAATGATCACACTTGGGTCTTGTACGCGTGTCCCCGAAATACAATATACATCCATGGCTCGAGATGACAGAGTTCTGGCTAGTGTTGCCTGCTGTCTCATTTGACAGAGGGTCCTGACGTTGAAAGCTCCTATATGAAGTTGGCGACGTGGTTTTAAGAGGTTGTCGGGAGTGTTTCTATGGCTCTCATCGTTGTTTGTGGTCACAGAGTGAAGTGAAGATGACTCACTAGTTTGAAGAATAGTACTGACTGTAGTAGAGGGGAAAGATGGTGAGGATGACGATCAGGAGGGTTTTATGTGCTTTCTGAGTGTGTGGGTGGTTGTTACTTCCCGGCTGCTCACACCGTGAAAGTTGATTTATTCTTGGGGTACCTGAAATAAAAAGGGGGTTAGTGTTGCGTAACCTCAGAGCCCAGGAGACAACTTCTCGAGGCCAGTTATACACGGCTTGTATGAACTTTTTCCTTGGATTGGTTCCGTATTAGTAAATTTACCGCCAGTTACGGACCACCATAGGGTTTGTCGGGATGTACAATTTTGGGGTCGATTTTTTCAACCCACTCTCCAGATTGCAGAGACAGCATCCTAGTCATCTGAAGAAAACATCTCACTGCTGTTACATCCCCATTACCCAGCAGTACAACTTCTCCCACAGACACCCAGCATAGTGTAAAAAAGTCTTACACTATGCCGGTAACGGCTTTTAGTCTAATTGCTATCCTAACAATCTTCCTGATATGGTAGGACCTGCAGGAACATTATCTCCCGTCAGTGTAGCTTGTTGGGTCATTGGGACATGGAAGCCCGACCACCACGTAAAGGTAGCAGCTGTTGCTTGGGTCAAGATAACCAGCTATCGGTCGGGGACTATCAGAGTGAAGTAGACATATGTACCATTAATAATCAAACAGATTAATTTAGCAGGTAGAAGCTCATATGTACCTATATGCCAAAGCACTCAATTAGTAGAAACTGAACGAAGATTGCATCGTAGTCGAATGGTACTTCCAGAAGTTAGCATGTATGGCTTTTTCTCAGTTTAATTAGTATGATTTCGCTGGAAAACACAATGATTCATGATGAGTGATCTATATGCTATAGGTTACCTGTTTACATACTGACATAGAGGCCTTTTGGGTTTTAATAAGAGGCACGAATCATTAAGATTCTGTCTGTCTGGATTCAACATACAACTTGGCACCGAAGTGCAGCAGTTCGAGTTGTCACGTTCCTAATAGCACACAAAGATAGACAAGAAGATAATCAACTGAATTCGGTTGGGTGTCCATTACTTCGTATAGCCTTTCTGCAGTTAAAGGAATGTGCTAAGTCGCCGCATGTTCATCATAACTTTTAGTTGTGTGCTTTTTCAAAGTGTTCAATGCGACATTGCAGGAGTAATTTTAAGTTGCTAATTGCCTCACAGGCCTCACTAATGCTAACACCGGTAGCTGATTGCGACGTAATCTTTTTGATTCCATACTTGAGTGGCAGTTGGAAGACGCCACGTAGCAGTGCGGTAATATATGCGCTGGAAGTTGATGAGACATCACGATCTGCACAAGGCTGCAAAAGACGGTCCCCGTCATGTAACCTGCGACTACCTAATCCTCACTGTCCACCTGAACTTCTGTTAGCCCCACCTGAGCATGCAAGTCCCCACGGAGCAGTACAACCTCTGTCGAGCACCGTTGATTGAGGTTATAGGTGGAGTTGACAAAAACACAATGATTTTTCCACTGATCGTTTACTATTCTAATATAAACTTCTAGCTTCATAGTACATAAACGACTCTCAGTGGGGATACAGTGGAGTGCTACAGCTTTTTCAAATACAACTGTAAGTAGTTCGGAGATCTATAATAAATGTAAAAGATTACAAGTTGTATAGATTGAAATAATGATTTTTAGTTTCTAAATGATGCATTACCAAAGACTATAAAGGGCAAGTTAACCGTCTCCTATTATAAATATCTTTCCACCTAACATATTATTGCTATTATCATTATTATCGTTTAGATCGTCGTTGAGCGCAGATGTGGACTAATTTCACCTTCATCACAAACCTACACTACTTAAAAAATCACTGAAAACCAGGAAGTACTTGTCAGGTGTTTTTCCCCTATTTGGGACCCATAATTAGGGTGTATCCATAACTCTACTTTGGAACGAACCTCGGGCCTTGGGGTTTTGAGGTCAGCTTCTTGACTATTCAGCCATATAGCCCGGAACTCAGGGACCGCGCCGTCGATGAACATCTACTTCACCGTGATATCGTGAACCTCAATGGCCGTGAATCCTCACAATTGTGGGACATATAGCCAGTATCCGCTAATGAACTTGCGATCAATATTTGTATTATGGGTTTCATAGGGATTCGGAATAATTCTGATCCCTAGTGAAGTCTTAGGATCTTATTGTCAGAGTCCCTGAACTGGGACGAAACACCTGTCCAGTGTCCCTTTATTTTCGATGGACCTTTTATGTTGGTTCGTGACGAAATCTACAATGAATTCATTATTATAATTATTATTAATTATATCTTTGCTCCAATTTTTAGACGTTTCTCTTTTGTCAACTGAAATTTCACGGAGAGACGCGGCCTATCAATATCTGAAAAATAAACATAAACAGTTGAAAAATGTGACACGTCAGTTGCAGCTAGGTAATCTTTTCTATGCCTGTTTTGAAAAAGTGATTTAAAAAGTCGCTCTTTTTAACCTTATCTCGGTTAAAGTTCATATTGTTTGATGCAGCATAATAAGAAGGCCTGTTCTTTTCATCATTTTAAATAAGTATTTTTTTGCAAATAATGACAATAGCTACATTACATGGTTGACTCACTAGTTTTTAAGTAGTGAACATAGCAAGTTTTGTTGTCGGTGTCATATGTGAATTTAAATAAATACTCTGCATTAATTTATGATCCATATTGACTGCCCCAAAATTTAATTATTTTTAGTGTAGATGTCATCGTTACGTACCGATCATGAAAAACCAAATCCATATTGTTAACTGAATTATAATTCTATATATATGAGGGAGATGTAAAAGGGGAGATTTATTGCTCCATGGAAAGACAATATGAAATTACAGCTAATTATATGGTTATTTTACATGACAAATAGTTAACTAGTTTAAGATTTAAAAACTACTTCAGGTGGATAGCATATACTAATAAAAATGAACTAACCTTTCATCTCCGTTATGGTTAAATGTCTTGTTTGCAGATCACGTGGTAAACACTGATTCATAATATGTTTCCTCCCCTAATAAATTTCCACACCTTTCATATACTATAGTACACTATTCAGTGTTTCTATTTTCTAAATACTAATTTCATGCAAATAAATGAACATTTTCAATGTTGGCTATTCTTTGCAGATCTATCTATTGTAACAACTGAGTTACGTGATCGAAAATCAGCCTACGGTAAACTGAAGTCTGACTACAAAGTTATGAAAAGAAAAATGAATGGGTTGACCAGTGGTAATTTCTTTAAAATTCTTTATATTTACTCTTCTTCGCTATGCCCTCTTAAATAAGAATATAAGTATATATTGTAGGAAGCACTTAAAAACTAACTAAACTCATTACTAAAGTTATTATGAATGTAATAGGCGATGATTAGTTGGAAGCCATCGTCTCTGAATGATTCGCTATGGCGATAAGAAAGCTGACTCTCCGTAAACTTACTAACTACAAAGCCACAAAAAAACAGCTACCCAAAACTGTGCATGATAAGAGAGGGGTTGAGAAATATAAGTAAGCGGTGGTGATGACGTCATCATTTGGTTGGATTTTAATAGGCCAAGGAACGAATAATGACTTTAAGTACTTCTTTTGAATGAATAGTTGAGGCTTAATAGTTCGAATTCCTTTCACCTCAGCCATGTGCAGTAAACGAATACGAAGTCTATTGGAAAGATTCGGTAGGATGCTATGAATAATTAATACCAGTAAAAGGTTTGAGGATTGTGGATTAAATCAATTAAAGTATAAGTATATTTCGATAGTTTACACACAATAATAAGTTTTATTATTGGTAATTTTGCTCGAAATATTACCAATAACAAAACTTATCATTGTGTGTAAACTATTGAAATATAATTGTACTTTAATTGCTATGAATAATCTTGCATGCTTTCGTTTTCTCCACTACATGACCACCATCAGCTAAACGTGCAGTAGACGAATACGAAGTCTATTGGAAAGATTCGGTAGGATGCTATGAATAATCTGGCATGCTTTCGTTTTCTCCACTACATGACCACTATCAGCTGAACGTGACAAAATTGAGCTACGGTTTGTTTTTGTCTCTCCTTTACTAAACTGCAATGAAAGGTATTCAGTGACACGTTGGCTAGGCTGTCTAGTAGTACGTCCAACACAACTGTGCAGCTGATGTGGCAAAATTATCTGGCTTATTCTTCGTTTGCGTCCCAATAATTCGTCGGCTGGAGAATGACAAACATAGGTTTGCTGCGTAAAACGTCCTTCGTATACTCGTGGAAAGTCTTTGGAATAAAATCTCACTTGGCAAGTCACCATTAAATTGCAAATAGAGGTTTTTACGTGCAATCATAGTCTCAAGTCTTCTCTCCAATGTTTTCATGTATCTGTTTAAGTAACTACTCGGACAGCCCATCTTCTTTAAGGAGTCATGAAAATATTCAAATCCCTTATGTAAGTGGTCATCCTTGCATATCTTTCTTGCTCTGCTCGTAAGACATTTAACAACATTCCTTGTATTTTTAATGGGCACATTACTAAGGAAGTGTTTGTATTGCCCTGCGAATGTGCTTTTTCTATACATGATTCTCCCAAGTGACCTATCTCCTCGCCTACTTAGCGAGGCGTCCAGAAAATGCAGTTTATTATCCTTCTCCTATTCACAATTAAAAGTAAGCAAAGGGTGGACATTGTTGAATTTCATCAACAATTCGTCCATGTTTACATTCTTACTAATTAAGATAATGTATCATCGACATAACTGTAATACATATCCAACTCCTTGATGATGTCTTTCAATCTGCCCTTTTCAAATTTTACGATAAAGTCAGCTAGGATTGGGCCTAATGCTGAACCCATAGCGATTCCATCTAATTGTTAGTAATATTAATTATTGAAGAAAAAAATGCACATTTATTGTGCATTTAAGTGGTTTTTTGTTTGAGGCTACATAAGGGAATTCCTAAGTAAACCTGCCTTTCGGTGATTTCTTGGCAAATGTAACATACCGCTCTGACAAGTGGTACATCCATGGATAAAATACGTTTATCACTAACATTAGTCTCATGTTTTAGAAATGAAGTCAAAGACATCATTAATTCTATATCGCACAACATCTTTGTGCAAAGGTCCCAGAATCCTCACTATCTACTTTGCTGTTTTGTGCAATGACGAGTTACATACCTAAAACTGGGCAAATAGGAAGACCCGGGCACTTTTGGTATATTGTGAAGGCATGGTGTTGGTCCCTGTTGGTTTCATAGACTCATACATGGCTGACTATATTATTCCTTTTTGATTCAGTTTTTTGGAGAGCATCTGTCACTAGTTTCTCCACCTTTATATTGAGGTCTTTGGAATTACTATGGGATTGGAATTTAGTTTTGTCATTCAGAATGCCTTACATTTTCTCATTGTAATCACCTTTGTCGAATAATACCACCACCACCCTTATCCAGTTTGCCTATAATTAAGCTTTCAATATTTTTAAGTTCTCTTAGAGCTTCTCCGTGTTGCTTAGATAACAGACTATTCACTGAATGTCTGCTACTTTAGTACTGTTGGCAGCTGTTAACTAACGTAGTTTTGAACCTAGGTAGTTCATCATCCGATGCTGGAATTGGGTGAGACGTTTGCGAATACAAATTTTAAAACTGAATATCTGTGTCTAATTGACTAACTTCACGATCATAATCACCAAAATTTAGGACCTATAGATAACGCCCCCAGTTGAGTCATACTAAGCACAACACTGGGAAAATTGTAAACTTATCGGTCCGGAACTGACCTAAATTTCTTTTCAAGATTTTGGCTTTCAAGTCCGTTTTCTATACATTCCTTACGAAATTCCAATTTGACTTCAGTGAGCCTTGTACTAAACTTCAGGAACTCATTAAGTGCTTTGAATGCAATAAGATCCCCACGAGATTTCAAAATATTAAATATTCCCGTAATAAATTTTTTAATTAAGTCTGACGAGATATAATTGAAAACAATATTGTTCGCTTAAATGTGTTTTTCGTAATTTTATCATTGGAATATCTGTTAGGAAGATAACCTGTTCTGCACGGCAGCTGCGTTGCGTTATGATTGATATGCGTAATACGATAGATAAATGACATTGTGTGGACAAGACCATGTGGCCTCTGAATGTTCGCTATTCTTGATACATTTTGTGACTGTACAATAAGTTATCCAAGAATTTGCCCCTAAAACTACCCTCACTACACTTTTTGGGATTTGTCATTGCATGATGGGGTAGATATAATTGAAGACGATAATTGAGATCGTGACAGCGGAATCACCTCTGCAAACCGTTTGTTAGTACTCTGCTGCATAGCTTTAATGCAAATCTCACGAAGACTTTCTGGACTCATGACGCAGCACACTGTCACTTAGTCACTATGTAATACTTTTTATTTGATAAGTACCCAACCATCGTAGGAAGGCATTTCACTCAAGTAATCAAGGTATTTTTTGTGAGAAAAAGTTGAATTAATATCAATCTTTAAAAAGTTCCTTCTGCAGCTTCACATAAAAGCTTGTGTTTAGATCACTTCGATGTTCGATTTGAGTGGCATCCAACTGCTTATATTAATCAACCAGTAGTGTAAAATTTCATGCAATGGTGCTTGTTTTCTAATTTATCATTTACAGAGTCGAATAGAAGACACATTGTTATCTGAATAATTTCAGTTCCCATAGGAGACTGATTAGATTTCACTTCGAACTGTTTCGATTGCAAATCGTGAATTCGTTTACAAATTACGAATAAAAGTGCGTGTTCATGAACAGCTTGCTCGAGAAAATCTCTCTGAGTGATTTTAAAATGTTGTCACTTAACCTCCAGTGAAAAAGAAAGTTTCGTGTGTGTATGTAAAACCTGGATACTATGTTATTATGCAATTCCACATTAATTTGTGTATTACTGAATCTATCATATCAATGGATATGCATATGAATAAATCGTGTTTAGTGTGTTTCACCATCTGATATATCTAATAAGAAATAATGTGGTCGTTAGTTTACTTATTTACTCATTAAAAACTTTCAAACGGAAGTTTTTGCGATTTAGACATGACCGAGAAGAATAAACCCTTATTAACATTCTGTGCAGTCAGTAAGCAATTTTTCTCTTGGCCACAGAAGAAGCTTTTCATAATATTTTGTATTCACTATTTTCTACTGTTACAAAATCTCTACTGATTAGTAAGGGGAGTCCTCATGATTCTCCAGTGTTGATTTATAGAGATTTCATGAATAATTCCCATTCGAACATTAGTAGAGAGAAGACAAGTAGTTCAGCGAAGAGTCTCTTTTCGGCGAATTCATTTCATAGCTGTACAATCGCAAATATATATGGTTATTTTGTGTGTGTGTGTGTGTGTATACATTAAATTTGTCAAACGAAAATACAATTAGTAAGTTCAGATGAATTGGATGTTGATAAGAGGATAGTAACAAAAGTGATGAGTTGTCATAAATGATTGTTAAATAAGAGTTACGTAATGGCATGAATAGTTTGATGAATGAGTTGTGCTCAAAGGGTGTACATGGAAACAAAATAATATACAGAATTCCACAAGGGTTTTAAGTTAGAAAAATAAGCATACAAACAGAAGTAGGGTCAAATCAAACAAACAAAGAAAAGTTAGGTCAAATCAAAGGAGTAGTTACCATGCGAGTGGAAGTGGTTGGATAATTTTCTTTTGTATGCATAGTTCTGGTTCCTCCAACTGGATGGCTAGGGCTTCTGCGATGCAAAGAAGACGGAATCGTACTGTCTTTGGAAGGTTGTTCTTCACTTTGTAGATTACTTTGAAGGAGGCGTTCGTTGAGATGGAATGACCAGTATTGACGAGATGTTCGATTATTGCACTCCTTATATGGCCATTATTTCCTTTCTGTAGCCACGTTGGATAGTGTTCTTTTACCCTTTTAGACAGGATGCGCGTTGAACGACCGATGTACCTGGCTCCACAGCAACAGGTGAACTGATATATACACATAGAACACTATCCGACGTGGCTACAGAAAGGAAATAATGGCCATATAAGGAGTGCAATAATCGAACATCTCGTCAATACTGGTCATTCCATCTCAACGAACGCCTCCTTCAAAGTAATCTACAAAGTGAAGAACAACCTTCCAAAGACAGTACGATTCCGTCTTCTTTGCATCGCAGAAGCCCTAGCCATCCAGTTGGAGGAACCAGAACTATGCATACAAAAGAAAATTATCCAACCACTTCCACTCGCATGGTAACTACTCCTTTGATTTGACCTAACTTTTCTTTGTTTGTTTGATTTGACCCTACTTCTGTTTGTATGCTTATTTTTCTAACTTAAAACCCTTGTGGAATTCTGTATATTATTTTGTTTCCATGTACACCCTTTGAGCACAACTCATTCATCAAACTATTCATGCCATTACGTAACTCTTATTTAACAATCATTTATGACAACTCATCACTTTTGTTACTATCCTCTTATCAACATCCAATTCATCTGAACTTACTAATTGTATTTTCGTTTGACAAATTTAATGTATACACACACACACACACAAAATAACCATATATATTTGCGATTGTACAGCTATGAAATGAATTCGCCGAAAAGAGACTCTTCGCTGAACTACTTGTCTTCTCTCTACTTATAGAGATTTGATTGATTTTAAGCTCGGTCAGAAACTGACATCAGTTAAAGAATCATTGAAAGCCAGAGAGTATGAGACATCTGTTTCGCCCTGAGTTGGGACTCTAGCATTATGCATTTGTCACCTCGTCGAGGATCGAACCCGAATCCTCCAATTTGTGGAGCAAGCCCGTTGACCATCCAGTCAATAGGACGGAATTCTTTGTCTCATGAGTTCTAACTTCTGCCAATTAGTAATATATAGCAACATTGGCTGGCGTTAGCGCTGTTGTACAGACTTAGAATAAAACGAAATAGGTGTCCTCCAAAGCCTCAGGATGGTCGGGGGTGGGTGTCTTGCGCTGCGGGTTGGCCACCCCTCCGTACACCTCTTGAAATGCTCCCATATGACCGAGCGTCTTACATAGCCTCTCCTGAGGAAGTCCTACTCACTGCCTTCACGTGGCGGAGGTGTTTTTCACCAAAGTGAGAGGGCAAAAGCGGATGCCCGGCGCTCTTCACCGGGTTGACTGTCCATTGGATGACAGTCTAGGGGAGATGGCTAAACCCTGATTCCAAACCTCCAACGACTGGCGTATGAAGCTCACCTGAGTTCACCGGCAGACGTATGGACAAAGGGCTTATTGGATGCCCTGGATGACTGGCCCCATTCAAAAAGGCGAATGAACCGGACTCCGGTCACCGGCTGCCAATGGATAGTGAACTCCCTACTCCACTCCTACTGCCTTGTAGGTCACACTTGGTTGTGTAAAGGCTAGAGCTGCACTCTCAAACAAAAGGCCGAGCGATGCTGGGGACATCACTCGTACCCAATTCCCATGAAACTTCATGGTTCATGAAGCCGGCTCATCCTCCCGTAGGAGATAGCCGAAGTAAAGTAAAGTAAAGTAAGTACGCCTTGATTTTCAGTTATTACCTAATTGATCTGAGTTCGTGATGTAACTTCAGACTGTTTAGTTTCCAATAAATCACTGAATCACACGATTCCTTTTGATTTATTTGACTGACTTGGTTGCATGTTTTTGTTGCACATTTATTTCTCCACACTTCTTTTAAATCTCTGTCTCCCTTATCATTACCATCGTCGATTATAGAGTTACGGAAATTGAAGATCGCTCTTATGGATATTAAACGATCGTCTTTGTTCTTTCCTGGTGTTAGACTTATCAAAGATATACTGTGTAGGATTCTAAGTGTTTGTCCTGATCTAGACGGATGATGTTGACAGTGATACGTATTTTTCATTTACTGAAGATAAACAGAAGAAAACATAATCATCATTGACATCTTTCAATCATTTTCTGTTTAAACTTTGTTTCAATTATTTATGGATATGTGACATTATTATTATTTTCATCATCGTGTATATTATATGCCCGTTTCTCTTACTAACTAGATTTACTTGTATTTCGTATTTATGCATTTTATTCAAAGAGTTTTTAAAGTCATTTCTTTCGTTTGTTTTCGGTTAATTTACCTTCGCTTTGTTGTTGCATTCTACAGTTTGAACAAAAGGTCATCAAAATTATTTAAAAAATTTTCCTTTTCTCTCTGGCACTATCTTTTTTCTGTTCATTAGTGTGCAGGCGAAAAAGATAACTAACAAGCAATAACTATTCTGTAAGAACAGATAAAATATTATTTAAAAAATGAAAATCTGCGTTGTAGACACCAGGCAGGTGGCCTCCAGATTACTACTAGTCCATTACTTGCTGTAACAGCTCTGTTATGAGACCCGATGGCTAACCAGGTTGCTACAGCCATGGTAGATAGTCTCGCCATCAGTTAACAAACTAATTCTCTCCTAATTCAGCTTGAGTTGGACTTGACAAGAAAAGGCCTAAATGGGCAGCTAGCGTGGTTATGAACGAGTAGCAATTTACAACTAATTTTCATGATGTTTATTGTGAAGGGATGACCTGATTAGCGATTGGATCTCGTAGCTTAATTGTTTGTCCATCGGACTATTAATTCAGAGGGTGCTTGACTTGAATCCTTCCGTTACCAATATTCTTACTTCACCTTTAATCATCACTCATCCCTTCAGTTATAGTGCGCTATTATTATTATTATTACTATCATTGTCTCATTTAGTTCCTAGAGGAACATAAGGCTTCAGCCGCACGTCCCCATTGCTTTCGGTTCTCCCCCAACATTTTCACCTGGCTTCATGTCTGCCCACATGCTTTCATCTCCTCTTCTCATGACCTCCTCCATGTCACCTTCGCACTGGCTGTCAACTAACTCGCCGCTTCTCATTAGGGTTTCACTCGAGTGATGGCCTAGCGTGTGAAGTCACTTGATGGTTTTCTCAGAGTATGGCCAATCCACCTCCATTTCTTCTTGCATATTTGTTGCACAATTGGTTCCTGGCTGGTTCACTCCCAGAGATCCCTGTCGCTGAACTTTCCTGACCATCCGATCGTGACTACTGAGCGAAGAAAGGTGTTGGTAAAAATGTGTAGTTTGTTTAAAGTGCCCTTCGTGACGCGTCAAGTCTCTCATCCGTATAGTAGGACTGACTTCACATTGGAGTTGAAAATCTGGATCTTATTCCGCATACTGAGTGCTGTTGACCTCCACATAGACTTGAGAGTAATGAAGTTTGTCTTGATTTCCATGTCCTTGCTTTGACATCCTCATCAGTTCCGTCTGTATTTGAAACGATACTTCCCAGGTAGGTAAAGGAGGTTGTTTCTTTCAGGTTATTCCCATTTATGCTGATTGTTGTCTGTTGTTGTTGCTGCTGTTGGTGTTGGCCAGGAATCTTTATCACCTCTGTTTTATCTATGTTCACCTGAAGTCCTATCTTCTTTGGATGCTTCTGCCAACTCGTTGCTTTCCACTTGCATATCTTCCAGTTTGTGGGAAATCAGACATATATCATCGGCGAAGTCCAGATCCTCCAAGTTTTTTTTGTGTGAGTCCATTTTATGCCTGTTTCCTCATTTCCCGTTGTCTTTCGGATTATCCAATCTACTGCAATCAGTAAGATCATTGGCGATAATAGACAGCCTTGCCTCACTCCCGTCCTTACTTCGAAGGCTTCCGTAAGTTTCCCGTTGTGGAATACTTGGCGTGCAGCATTGTCGTATAACTGTTGGATGAGATGTATAATTGTCGATGGGACCCCGTAGTAGCGAAGTAGTTGCCAAATGACCTCTCGATCGACGCTGTCGAAGGCCTTTTCAAAGTCGATGAAGTTGAGATAGAGAGGTGACTGCCATTCCAAGCTTTGTTCAATGATGATTCGTAGAGTGGCGATTTGATCAACACATGATTTGTTTCTCTTGAATCCAGCCTGTTCCGGTCGAAGTTTTTCATCTAGGGCTTGTTTGATTCTCTCCAGAATGATGCGGCTTAGTATTTTGCTTGGAATGGACAGGAGCATAATTCCGCACCAGTTTTTACATTGACTTAAATTTCCTTTCTGTGATAGTTTGAATAAGTATCCTTTCTTCCAATCCTCGGGTACCTTGCCCTCTTTCCACACCTTCTCCAGTAGTGGTGTCATCAAGTCCGCTGTTGTCTCTAGGTCCATTTTCAATGCTTCTGTGGGGATTCTGCCTGGTCCTGCTGCTTTTCCAGATTTTAGTATTTTTATAGCCTTCAGGACTTCTTCTTTCGTCGGAGGGTGTGAATTTCTCCCGAAAGAAATCCGAAACGATAATCCAAACTATAGATTTAACCACACGTAGAGTGACGCGTAAAGTCCAAAATACAGGATATCCTGAAATACGGTACTTTATTACATAAAAATAGATATATAATATACAAACCTCAAAATGTGAGGTGTCTGTGGCTAAATGCCGTCAAATGCACAACCACTGTGCAGTCAATAAGTAAAAACAGCAATGCTGTGTCAAGGTCGATCCACGCGTCGGTTCAAACGGCCCGCGAATGCCAAGCAAAGAATAAACAAATATGAACAAACAACTTTCAATAGTAAAGCATACACTATAGGGTAAATGCAGCAAATAATGTTTAAGGAGAAGAAAAATAAGAACTATACATTAATAGAATGATAATAGAACAAGTAATTTAACTGCAGTTGTAAGCAAATGTCATTGTTATAAATTAACATATAAAATCATACTACTTACTAATGGCAAGTAGTATAATGTTGAACAAAGGAAAGATTGAGAATGAACAAGTAGGAAAGGAATTAACACCGCCCCCTCAAAACCAGCCTGGTTTTCCCTACTCTACCTGCTAGTAAGACACAGAAATGGTACAATTTACTCTCGCCACATCTGCATCCACTATCCAGCTATATATCCTACAAAGTGCTTATCTCTCCTTAATACCTTCTAATAGGCAAACCTTACGCACATCTCGGTTGACTATACCCCTCGGTGTCTTGATATCCACTTTTCTGATATACCCATCACAGCTTGCCGTAACACCTGTAATTATTCCCATTGACCAACGATTGCGAGGTGAAGGCTCCGCAGCCACTAGTACTAGGTCTCCCACTTGTAAGTTTCGATGTCGTCGAACGCGATTGTAAGGTCGTCAAGTACTCCCGCTTCCACCGTCTCCAAAACGTATCAGCGAGGAGTTGCCCTTGTTTCCATCGTCTTGTGCCTCGTTTTAAAGCATAGGCTGCACAAAAAGGTGATGAGGTAGCACCGAAGGGATGTACGTTTAATTCATACAGGCTCGGTGGTAAGTCCAGTCTACCCTCAGAATACCATAAGAAACTAAAGGCACTTTTATCCTTGACAGGTAAGTGAACCTGAAGAAACATCTCCTCAATATCTGCTGACAAGGCTATCCGATGTTTTTTAAATCTCAATAGTACCCCAGCCAAGTCATTCATCAGATCAGGTCCCGAATACGGACAATCGTTCAAGGATATTCCCTTACATTTAAAGGCACAATCGAAAACCACTCTAATTTTACCAGGCTTGCGGGGATTCATAACTGGGTGGTGAGGGATAACTCTACGTTTCTTGGAGAAGTCGTCAGGAACGCGACTAATATAACCCTTCAACTCATGGTCTGTTAGTATTTGATTGTAGGACTTCAATAGGCTTTCGTCCTTTTTTAGTCTCTTCTGAAGACTGTCCAGCCTGCGTTCTGCCTCAAACTTATTAGGCGGTAATCTACGCCAGTCCTCTTTCCAAGTCAATGGAACTTCATAATGTCCGTTCCGCAATCTTATCTCCCTATCGGTTGCCTTCAGAACCCCTTTATCTATTTCAGAACTGGACCTTTCGCATGAGTGCTTGTCCTGAAATTCAGCTTCAATCATTCGCAAAGGCTTGTTCTCTACTGATTCACTTTCCTCTAAGCAGAAGATAGAGGTTGCTTCTTTATATTCGTCTCCTGAACCCAATAAATACCAACCAAAAACTGACAAAGATGCAAACGGTTGGTTGGATTTCCCTATACGCTGCTCCAGCACCCAGTGTGCTTCAGGTACATTAGTCCCAATTAGTAGACTGACCTGTTTACATTCGACGTCTAGAAAGGGAATTTCTGCCAGGTGAGGCCATTTTTTCACCTGTTCGTTTGAAGGAGTCTTAGGTCTCTTTACAGGTAAGCTTTCCACGGTGTAGGCACTCTTGACCCTCGTCTTGTAATCTCCCGTTAAGGATTCAACTTCGAAATCAACCTTAGATGAATTCTGAGAAGTAGTTCCACAGAAAGATGTTACCTGCATCAATGTATTAACCCCTTCCAGTCCTATTTGGCGGCAACATGACTCAGCAGTAGTGTAGCATCTGAACCATTGTCAAGAAAGGCATAGGTATCTAGAAATCCTTTAGGACCTAAGATACGAATCGGCACATATCCTAAAAAGGAAGTTCCGGATTCCGTGCTAGAGTAGTTGACAGTCTTGCATGCTGAATTATCTTCATTGTGTAGAAGTTTATGATGACGTCTAGTGCATCCTACTATATCGCAACCTCTTGCTGCACGACAAGTGTCAGCTCGGTGATTACATTTCAAACAGTTGAAGCACACCTTATGCCGCATTGACACTGCTAGTCTCTCTTTGTGACTCATCGACAAAAAGCGTTGACAGTCCCATAAGTCGTGATCTGTGAAGCAAACTATGCACGACTTCTGGGCTCGTGACTTCACGACATTAACACTGTGCGAAGGCATAGCTCTGGACATTTTATCGTTGGACCCTACTTCGTTGTTGTTCCTATTCCCATTAGCTATCTGGCCGTAACAGCTTGTAGCCAAGGACAGTTGCCTTTCGAGGAATTCTTTGAGGTAACGAAAGCTAGGTTCAGCAAACTGTAAACCATCGTTTACCAATTCTGCCCACTTCCATCGTAGGTGCCGAGGGAGACGTTGAACAATGCACTTAAGGTTGGTAGAGCAGTCCAAGTCTGCCATGTGATTCATCTGAGATAAGGCTATCTCACAATTGGTCATCTGTCTCAACAACCGTTGTAGCCCAACTATATCTTCAGGTTGCAGCTGTGGGCCTGACAGTAATTCGGAGAGGAAGGCATCTGAAACTGCATGAGGTTGGCCAAATTGACTTCGTAAAATCCCCATGGCTTTCCTATAGCCTACCTCAGAGGGCAGTAGAATGCAATGCTCTATGGCCTCCTTGGCTATACCAACACAATTGTGTATAAGATGCATTAACCGTAGGTTGTCATCATTAGTTTGTTCTCCTATGAACATGTTAAAGCATCTTATAAACTTCAAGAACTTAGTCGGTGTACCATCGAACTTATCCATCTCAATTTGAGGCATTCTAATGGGGCTAAATGAGTTCAGGAGTGGTTGGACTGGAGTAGCAGTACAATTTGACCCTGATGGTTGTGCTGTACAATACATGGTGCTACCGTCTAGGAGTTGGCTTTCCGAGGGATTGGCGCAAGATCGAACGCAGCTGGCTGCAGTCTTGACTTGTTGAGAGCGCTCGCTCTTCAATTTTCGTTGTTTGCTGCGAAGTCTAAGCTCTTGAACCTTAAGCTCTAGGATCTCTAATTCGGTAGCCACATCCGAATCAACATCGGAGTCTACTACTACACTACCTCTCATAGCAATATTATCAAAACCTGGGCTGACATGAGGGGTGTGTTTAAAATTATCAGAAACAGATAAGGAAACAGGTAAAGAAGAAACTTGCGGTGAAGATAAATTGACTCGAAGATATTCTTCAGCGTTTTCCAGTTTTCCAGACATATTACGAGTAACCGGCATTGATAATCGTCCAAATAGATCAACAAGACCAATTTTGAGTACTGTGAATTTCTCCCGAAAGAAATCCGAAACGATAATCCAAACTATAGATTTAACCACACGTAGAGTGACGCGTAAAGTCCAAAATACAGGATATCCTGCAATACGGTACTTTATTACATAAAAATAGATATATAATATACAAACCTCAAAATGTGAGGTGTCTGTGGCTAAATGCCGTCAAATGCACAACCACTGTGCAGTCAATAAGTAAAAACAGCAATGCTGTGTCAAGGTCGATCCACGCGTCGGTTCAAACGGCCCGCGAATGCCAAGCAAAGAATAAACAAATATGAACAAACAACTTTCAATAGTAAAGCATACACTATAGGGTAAATGCAGCAAATAATGTTTAAGGAGAAGAAAAATAAGAACTATACATTAATAGAATGATAATAGAACAAGTAATTTAACTGCAGTTGTAAGCAAATGTCATCGTTATAAATTAACATATAAAATCATACTACTTACTAATGGCAAGTAGTCTAATGTTGAACAAAGGAAAGATTGAAGATGAACAAGTAGGAAAGGAATTAACAGAGGGTTGGTATCCACTGGTAGTTGTGCTTCCGCTGTTGATGTTATTGGGCGCGTTGTAGGTGGAAGTCGATTTAGGAGTCTTTTGAAGTGTTCAGCCCAGTATTTCCTTTGCTCCACCTCTTTGGTGATTGACTTTGCATTGTCGCCTTCACTGGCTTAATTTGTGTTGATCTCTTCCCAGATAAGAACCTATTTGTTTGGCAGAGTGTTGTGAGGTCTCCTCTGCCTACAGCTTGTTATGCTTCACAATTTTGTCTTCCCTGGCACTCTTCTTTACTCTTTTGTTCAGTGTATTGTAGCTTGAATTCAACTCCTGTTTTTGTTGCTCGTCAGTGCACTGGATAATCTTTTGTTTCCCCATCTTTCTCTCTTCTATTAGTCTCCATGTGTCTGTTGTGAGCCACTGTTTGTCGTGTCTCTTTCTGTCTAGAACTTCGATGCAATTTTGACTCCACACGGCTTTCAGGCTGTTCCAGCGCTTTTAAACACTGGTCTCTTCGCTAGTGTTGATTTGTGTCTGCACTCTTTTCCTTATGATTGTAGTGAAGATCTCATTTGTGGCCTGATCCTTCTGGTTTTGAGTAGTGAACTTGACTTGTGGTCTATCTACAGCTCCTGTTTCCTTGAAAGCTTTTAATTTGATTTGGAGTGTTCCTTGCACGAGATAGTGGTCTGAGCCAACGTTTGCTCCTCTTCTTATTTTTGTGTCCAGTAAGCTGCATCTCCACTTCCTTGAGCAGCATTTGGATGAAGTCAATTTGGTTTTTGGTTCGCCCGTGTGGTGACACCCACGTAATCTTGTGGATATCCTTGTGCATGTATACGGCGTTGCCAATCACTAAAGTTCATTGAAAGCGCAGAAGTCAGCGAAGAGTTTTGCGTTTTGATACTCAAATCAAAAAGTTCTCCGTCTTCATTCGTCTCTCTAAGTGCTTCTCTACCCGTAATGAGTTCTCTTCCTGTGTTGTCCAGTTCCAGTTCGGTGTTCATGTCGTCCATTAGGATTTTAATGTTACCGACTGGACTATTGTCCATTGTTGCCTGTTGCACTCTTCTTTCTTTTCTACGTCTGCGTTGCGCTAACTTATAGCTATCGTAGATGGTCCCGATATAAGTAGCAAAATCTCTGTAAACTGCCTAGTTGAATAAATCAGTCAGTATCTCTGGGCTCTTATTGATCACACTCGACGATCTGTGAATAGTGAAGACACAGCTAACTGACTTCTCAGTGAAGTTCCAATGTAGAACTATGCACAAAAGTGCAGCAGTTCATGTAGCTACCCTTTAATGAAGTACATAGAAATGTAGAGAATGAGAAAAAAGAAATTCAATGAACCTACGATAAATGGAAAGAAAAAAGGAAATCACATGGAATAATGAAAATTTAATGAATCTCGGGAATCATAAAGTGTGGAAGCATATATGTATTATTGCGAACGATTTTGAACCATCATCACTGATAGGTTTTAGCATTTTGGGGAACCCAGGGAACACCAACAGATTAGTACATGATTTTACTTAACTATGTACATCCAATTAGTAGAAAATTATTGGTATAATGATACTTCTGCCAGTTACCTATTATAAATGAATGCTTCTAACGATGGATAGTTCACTATGCTGTCCATCGGTTTAAGCAATTGAATAGGTCACATAAATCCATTATAATCGGTGGAACCACTTAATCCCTAAGTTACAATTTCACTCCTCATTGAAGAAAAGTCAAGTGAAATTTTGAAAACATTTGGATGTACTGAAAGGTAATTTGTGCAGAGACAAAAAGGTCACCAGCATACAGCAGCTTTCCGAAGGAACACAACTTGATTAATCATCTTTGGCATATACTCATGCAATTAAGGTCTTACTTTCTTCATTACCAATCAATGTATCAAGCACTTGACATTGTCATCTGAGTAATTTCCCTTTCCAAATGAATCTGTAGCGAAATATCACCGAGAAATGTGTGTACGTGTGTGAATTTCGAATTTGCCATTTCATGTAGGTTATTAGCATTTGTCTTGAGAAGCTGGTCACAAATCGGCTGGTTATGAGTGATTGGGCTCTGTGAGGTGAGTGAGACGGCGTCAAGCAGCGAAGAGGTAGGGCTGAGACGAGGCAGACTGCCATTCAACGACTACATCACTTCCATCTGGCTAGTGGACCATGTGGTTTTTTCCAACTCTTATAAGAGCGTTTATCTGAAAATATCACCAGTAGGTTTCCTCTGTCATTGCAATATTTTGTAATGCTTATGACACTTGGTTGTCATATCTATGATTCCCGATATGTAGCGCATGTCAGTCTCATAGGCGTCTTACCTGACTATGTTTCAATTATCTCTCATCAGCATAATTAACATTTAGATAATAGATATCTGCTTGAGCAAGTACATTGTGATAACAATGATGACAACTGACGACAAATTAACAGCATTCTCATAATTTGGCGAAGACCCCAACTGAACGAGTTCATCAATAACTTTGAACTCACCTATTGCCTTAAAACAATGTGGCAAAGAAGGGAGAAATCGAGCTGAATATTAGTAACGATTGGTGTTCAGGATTAGGAGGAAAGATTTTGGAAAGTGCCATAAACCACACCCTAACCAATAATTTAAAGTTAGTTGTAATTCACTTAAACGCTGAACTCTACCTCCTGATGTTAAACGATAATCATATTGATGAAATTCAACATTCCCGTTGAAAAATGAGTGTTATTCTTTCTGTATTTTAAAGAAAGGTATCCTGTTTAATCACCTTAAAACATTTTGAACACATTTAGATGAATACATTATTATTTACTTAGTCTTACTGGGCCATTATGTTCGATCATTTCAGTGTCATCGGTGCACTCTTATAATTTAATAATAATAATTTACTTTATTCCAGAAACAGTGCTAGTGGTACAGTGTGGGATTTTCAGCACCTATCTACAATATTGCATCTAATTTTATCAAACATTTAAAGGAGTATTCCAAAAAATAAATATAAAAAACAACACAATATAGCAAAAAAAAATACCAAGAAGTAGAATGGAAAATAAACAACATAGTAAATAATATCTCAGTATTGGGTAGTGGAAGCTATGATATGTCTATGCGCGGTGAACCGTAAAACTATATCATACAAGAAGTTATGAAATGATATCAAGAATGTTTATCCCATGATCAGTTGATTTAATTGAACAACACTAAAAACAATCATAAAATAAACATTTCAGGTTTTTTTTATTGTCAGCTCTAATGCGGTGTTTGTAGTGGTAGTGTGAGTAATCCTGCATAATACAAAATTGTTAGATGGTAATAATGGCATTCACAACCAAGATTGTCAGTTTAATATTGCCGAACAAAAAAACAATCAAAAAACTAATATTACATGATGGTTAATGACAGGACAATTTTGTAATACTCATAGTGATAATATAGTCGGATCCAGTAGATACACAAAAGAAAAAATAGAATAAAGAATAAAAAAAGTAGTCCAGTGATAATAATTTTAGGTAGCTAAGTATGTTTAAGAGGGTTGTTCACTATAGAGTACAAATAAGAGAGTATAAGGGGGAAATAAAAGAGCCAAAATTATGTTATTAACAAAGCAAGTCATAGGTTTCACGCTTGACATTGTCTCTGTCACCTAGAACACGGACCAAATATGGTATCGTTGAGTTCCTATACTTGTTTCTACGAGCATATATTATTTTGTACTGATTTCTGGTTCTACCTGATGAGATGCAAGGAGAGAGTTGGGAATAAACGGGTGTTGGGGGTCAGAGAGTATGGTTTTAGACCATTTTTCGCATGTATTCAGATGCCTTTCTACTAATGTGACGAGCTGACTGAGTTTTACACCACTAGTCCTACTAACTACCTTCAACATCCTTCTCAGGATGGTAAAGTCCTTTTTTAGTAGAGGTTGGGTGATTCCAGATAGTCTAAGTTTCTTTATGTAGTAGGTTAGACGGAACACTTTCTTAGAAATCATTAGGATATGAGATGACCAAGTAAGGTCGGAAGATAGAACTAGTCCGAGGCATTTTGCATTAGACTTAGTTTCAGTTTTAGTCCCCTAGTTGCTACAGGCTTCATGAGTACTTACTAGTGTTTGTAGACCTCGTTTATGCCTAAAGGAGTAGTCAATAGTCCGGCGTTTTGAAGGATTCAGCATGAGGCCATTTAGGTTAGACCACTGACTGATGTCCGACAGGAAGCTATTTAATTTGAAACAGTCTGACTGAGACTTAACGGGAAGCGAAACAGTCAGGTCATCTGCATATTTGACGAAGTTGATTTCGTCTGAAAGAGGTAAGTCATGTAAGAAGAAGGAAAAGAGAAACGGAGAGAGAACAGCACCCTGAGGAACTCCAGCTTCAGTAAGCAAAGGAGAGGAAGCTACACCATTATATATCGTGTACTGCATCCTATTGGAGAAGTAAGAGTGCAGCCAGTTGATAGCCCATGACTCAGTTTGTGTAAGGCTGAGCTTGTTTAACAAAAAGCCTCTAGGTACAGAGTCGAAAGCAGATGTGTAATCAAGGAACGTACAACGGACATACTTGGCCCCTTTGTCTAAGGAGGATAAAATGCTGTGATGCAACACAGCAGCAGCGTCTAAAGTACTTCTACCCTGTTTGTAAGCAAACTGCTTTGGATCATTTGAGAAGTTTAGGGAGGGAACAAGTTTTAGTAACAATAATTTCTTGATTAGTTTCAAAAAAGGAGAGGTAATAGCAATAGGTCTAAACTTAACACTATTTCCAGAACCAGACTTGCGTACAGGGATGATTTTAATATCTTTCCACAGAGAAGGCACAACATTATTAGAAAAAGAAGTATTGAAAATGTTTGTAAGTGGTTAACTTAAAATATCAGCACATTTCCTTAGAACAATGGCAGGTATACCACCAGGGCCTAGACTCTGGGAAGGTTTAAGAGATTTTAAACATTTAAGAACATCAGAAGTATTGAAACTATGAAAGTCACTGGTCGTTTTATTAGTTAAATTGAAGGCAAAGGGACATTAGGAGGGCGGATAAAAGATCTATTTAGAGTATTTGCATCAATAGAAGGAGCACAAATATTATGCTTACCACAACCAGTAATTTCTCTAAAAAGCTTCCATATGTTTTCTGGAGTTTTACAAGACAGTATTGTTTGATTATAAATGTTGTTTAGTCTCTTGATTTCAGATTTAATTTGGATGTTTATCTTCCTAAGTTGAGATTTATTCTTTGTCTTATACAGCTTCTCGTTTTCTCTTCTTAGCTTTTTGAGATGAGGGGAAGAGAAACGGTCCATTCTTTTGAAAAGTATCTGTTTTGGACAGCAAACATCAAGGCGGAATTTAAGATAGTCAGTCAAATTCGAAATAGTATCACCCAGTGTGTGTTCGGTGAAAAGATCCCAGTTACTGTCATTTAGCATACATCTTTGTTTGAGCACATTTTCCTGTGAGTAACATCATTGTTGTGTTTTCTGGTTACCAACAATCCAGTAGAAACCTTCAGCAGTCGAAGTGATCTAATCCAGATTTTTCTGTCTTAGATTGGAAAGTAAACACTAATATAACAAGTTTCAAGCCGTATTGCAAATCATAATCGTGTTGTAGAGTAAAATTACTTTTACCAAGCCAAAAACAATTTAAAGAAACAATGTCTAAGAATTGACAAAATAATAAAAGGGGCAACCAAAAGATATTTTCATACAACTAAGCTTGTATTGCTATACAGTACCACATGGCAGATTTAAATATGTCTATAAATATACAAACACGTTGCAATGATAGAAAGAAGAGTTTTCCGAGCACCTACCAAAAAAATTGTCTACAGGGAAGCAAATATTCACAAGGTGCATCTGCCAAGCACCTGGTAAATAAAAGGCATTTGGTCAAGATCTCCAAATCCTTCAAAATAATAGTTATGTTAAGGACACCAAATTTACTGAGATTCGCTGAAGCGATTGCAACCAAACCTGTTCATACTTAAAGACATGGTGTCCAACTTGTCACTTCCTTAGTAACTTCATTTTGATTACACCGCATAATCACCCATATTAGTGGTTTCATTATTATGAATTATAACTTTCTTCAGTTGTTATACAACCTTGCAGGTTAGGAGTATTTTTGTTTTCTGTCTGCTCCTCCCTTCTCCGTCTGCTTTGTAATACATATAAACTAATGATGACTTGAACCGAACACTGTGATATTTACATTTTGGACGGCCTAATTTATAATGTTTTCTCTGATGTCATCATAACATTAAAGTATGTTATTTTCAGTTCTTTATAACCCGTAGGTGGTCCAGTTCTGTTTTAGGACAATATACCTCGTCTATTTTTACCAGCCAATAATATGCCATGAAATGAGGGGGAATTGAGCGTGATTGCAGCACAACTCCATCTCATAAAAACGACACCACAGCTACTGAAACTTTAAAAGCTTGAACCTCGGAACACAATTTCTAGTTAGTCTACAGTTGATTAGATGCCTTGAAATACAATATTGCTATCTCGTTTTATACTGCAGATATTAGTGTTTCCAATCAATCGACAAAGCAGTTTTTACTACCGGTCATATATGAAAACTAAATAAAACAAGTGGAGGAATAAAACTACACAAATTTTATGAGGATGCAAAAACTGAAAATAGACAAGATGGAATAGACCAATAGAAGAAAAGACACTACTTCATGTATGTTGCAGTGTGTATACACATAGGTAGATAGAGCTATTTGAACAAGTGCGTGTTTTTGAGATTACTTAGTGTTTTTCTGTGAAAAGATAAAACAAAACTGGCCTGTACAGATGGAAAAGATACGGAATGAGGTTGAATATGAATACTTTTGGCGATCATATTATTATTGTCGTCAACATCAACACTAATATTTGTCCTGACATTATTCATTTCTGCATCTACAGACGATGATCACTGAAGTATGAACATTTTCGTCCCATTGTCGTTGTGGTTTTTGTTATCATTATCACATGATTGACTGAAATGTACTGTTTGTCTTTGTCCATCTTCTTTTGTACTATTCAAGTCATCATTATCAACAGTATATTTACTTATGAATAAATGGGTATTTTTCGTGATCAACACTATAGTATTTTGTTGACTTAGATCGTTTAAAATTTGTAGCAAATTCAGGTGTTGAAAAATTAACACCATTGAATGCATCTGCTTCTTTAATACAATGTCGAATAAGTAAATCAGGAATACTTTGATTTAATGAGAGGTCAGATTTCCATAAGTTTAAATTCGTGTATTTCTCGGATAGTAAATACCAACAATAACATTTTCTTCAACATCCCGTCCAATGTATAGTTGGTGATTTTGCTTATTACTTGGAATTATTGTTAAATGCCGCCGATAATCTGAATGATTTGTCGCTCTAATGTAACGATCCGATGTACTATTATCTGGAATTGACCCACCAATCTATCGTTAATTAAAATTTAATTTAAAAAATTTATTTTTTGTTTGAAGTTTTGCATCGAAAAATTTATTATTGGAAGAAACTCAGTTAAAATGGACAAAAAACAGTAGGAAAACCTTAAAACTTCTGAACAGTAATTAATACTTACTTCACCTTGATTGATCTACACCTATATGAAGAGTTGAAAAAATAATTGGACGCTGACAGATAACGAACCTAGTGCACACTATAATCTATACGAACCCAATGCGCTAGCGAAAACTCCTCCACTCGCTAATAAACAACACCACCACCAGTAAAACGCGAAAACAAGAGACTAGATGAAAAATTAACATGAGAGCTTCTGTTGACTCAAACAATATTCTAAAGAGTCCAGCGAAATGTTTTACAGAACGCGGAAAAACATTAAATTCATCGAAAAGTTCCAAGCAATAAGAATTTGCCATACAGAAACAGTAGGAAACAGTCTGAATACTTCAAGAGTGGCTGAAAACAAGAATATAGTTTTTTTTATTATTCCCTTGTCTCCCACGTGGTACATATGGATCCGACAGCACATCTCCATTTCATCCTGTTCTCCACAGTCCTCTCTGGCTGGCTCCACGATTCCCTATAAGCCGTCATCTCCTCCATGTCACCCTCGTGCACCCCACTCGTCGTCCCCCATTGTAGTTCCAACCAAGGACCTGGTGCGTGATGTCATTTAACGGTCTCTCCAGTGGCGTGTGTCCCATCCATCTCCATTTTCCCTTACATATTTGTTCGCCGATAGCTTCTTGATTCGTTTGTTCTTTCGTTCTCTGAATTCCTTGTTGCTAATTCTTTCTCGATGGCCATCTGATCTTCAGTATGAAGCGAAGGTAACTGTCCATAGTAGTCTGAAGCCTCTTGGAAGTGCTTTACGTGACGCGCTGGCCGAGTTTCTGACTCCATATGAAGGAACTGACTGACTTAACATTGGTTTTGGGAATCCGAATCTCGTTGTTTATGCTGAGCGCAGAAGATTTCCAAACTGATTTCAGAGTGATGAATGCCTGTCTTGCCTTTCCGATTCTGGTTTTGACACCCTCATCTGTCCCGTCTGTAGTTGAGACGAAGCTGTCTAGATAAGTGATGGATGTGACCTCTTTCGGATTTCTCCCGTTGATGGTGATTGTTTATGGTTGGTGGTGGTTGTTTGGTTGGTCATTCTCACCACGTCCGTCTTCTCTGTGTTCACTTGAAGTCCTGTCTTTGCTGCCTGCCTCATCTGTCGACTTATTGGTTCTCCCCTGTAAATCTTCGAGTTTATGCGACATTAGAGACTAATCTCATTATAGATAAGATTTTTATTTTGATAAATCGCACAGTGTTTACAGTTATATGAACTGATCAGTTCATATAACTGTAAACACTGTGCGATTTATCAAAATAAAAATCTTATCTATAATGAAATTATACTCTACCACAGTGCCCAAGTTTTATACTTATATTAGAGACTAATCGTCCACAAAGTCCAGGTGTTCTAGAGTCTTCTCATCGGTTCAGAGTATTCGTGTCAACCCACTTCCGTGCACAGTCTCACGCATAATCCATTTCACCACCACTAGTTCAAGTAGATTTTACGGGTCATAAAATGTCATCTCAAGTGGTTATTTGACTTTGTCCAAGATTGTTGGCTTACGGAAGATTTTATTAATTTCGATGAAGATGCGGAGATGAAACGATAGGGTTCCTGGACTTCTTATAAGCAGACCATGACGCTTGGTGTTCACTAGGTTGGGTGTGACAGGTGTGTAAATCACTAATTACATAGGATTCATCATCAATTACATTATCAATCAATTCATTACACATCATCATTACATCAATTCAAGAGATGGATTAATAGGTGATCGATTTCCTACCTAGTGGCCGTTGTTGCCGACTGAAGGTCATGGGCTTTCTGCCTAGTATGGGATCTTAGCTGCACATTGCTGAAGAGTCCTGGACTAGGACGAAGTAGCTGTCTAGTATTTCCTTATTTTGAATGATTCTAATTGATTTTCGTTGATGAAGAAACCTATCTTTGTATAAGTAATGTCGAGTAAAGTATTCAATAATCACTTTCCATATTTCTGTTTATTCTTGTAACTAATAATACTAATTGAAATAAATAGGTTTTCTTGAAAATAAGATAGCCTAAACAAAAATAACTCGAATTCATTCCATTTGTGTGAATTCACTTTTCAAATACATACCTGACATACACTGTTTGCATCTTTGATTTGTCGAAATTTAAACTTAGATGTATCGTAACTGTTTTCAGGAATGCAACTCACATTTGATACGTCTTCATTATACCCGTTAAAAAAGCATACACATCCATTAAGGTCAGTTTTTCCGTTTTGATGTTGTTGGTGGTGTTGTTTTTCACCGACATTGTAGCTATACGTTAATCGATTACCTGAAAATCATTAAAAGTAAATACACATTACCACAATCAATGAAATGTTCAGGTTATGCTAATAATCTTAAACAACATTTGATTTTATGCATTTATCCACAAACAGTAAAATATACATTGTACACACATATACTCTGACAAGTAAAAATCTGTGGAATTTCTTTCAGCCTTGTCTATCCTACTTTTATTGTTGTCAAACAATTCTCAAGTTTTTGTCATTGGGGAAAATACACAGGAAAAGGGGTCCAGTGCCACTCATGAAGTTTATTATTATTATTATTATTATTATTATTATTATTATATCCTTAGTTCTCTTCCTGTGTTGTCTCGTCCCAGCTTCGCATTCATGTCGCCCATCAGGATTTTGATATCGCCATTTGGGACGATGTCCATTACCGTTTGTAGTTGTCTGTAGAACGGCTCCTTCTTCTCTTGTTCTGAGACGTTTGTAGGCGCATAACATTGAATGACTGCAACTTTCCTTCCTTTTGAGTTGAACCTGGCTGTCATTATCCTGGAGGAGATTGGTTCCCATTGCATGAGAGCTTTGGTTGTTGTTGGTGACATCATGATGGCCACTCCCTCGGTGTGCTCATGGTTGTCCCCTCTAGGTGGCCGGAATAGATTACTGTCTCTCCAGTAGGTAGTTGGCACCTTCCAGTTCCGTTCCATCTGCTCTCGCAGATTCCCAACACTTATATTCTGTACCTTCTCATTTCAGCGGCTATCTGGGCAGCTTTTCCAGTTTCCTACATTGTACGAACATTCCAGGTACCCATCCTTACTTTTGCTTTCATCGAAAGAAGGCACATCGGCTGACTGGTTTCCCGAAGGCTTTCACCAGCCCGCGTCATTTCACTTCCCCGATTCCAGCGAAAAGTAAGGCTATTGCTTATGTTTTTAGAATTTTTAATATATTTATTCGTTGAATTTTCTGTAGCGATTTGGTTGTTTTACAGGGGTGGAGTTGCTAGCACCACGCCCCAACCCTCCCTCTTTACCCGGGCTTGGGACAGGCGAGAAAACTAGTAAGCTAGTAGCCTAGCAAGCTAGTATCTGGCGAGGTTGCTATAGTCAGTGATTTTCTGGAATCATTTACCGCTACAAGGTGTATGTTCTGACTGAATTTTATGAATCAAGTTTGTAACAAAGTCAGGCAAGAGACTGTTCACCGCATTTCACTTAGAATTATTGTCATACGATTGGAGGTATTCGACAGGAAGTCCTAGACCTTCGATGTCGTGCTTGTTGATTATATTATTATTATTATTATTATTGTATCCTTTAGTTCCTAGAGGAACATAGGGCTTCAGCTGCGCACCTCCATTGCCTTCGGTTTTCTGACAACTTTTTCACCCTGCTCCAGGTATGTCCACATGCTTTCATCTCCTCCTCGCATGACCTCCTCCAAGTCACTCTTGGACGACCAACTCGCCGCCTCCCTTTCGGGTTCCACTCGAGGAATGGCTTGTCTAGTGATGTCACTTGATGCTTTCCTCAGCGTATGGCCAATCCATCTCCATTTCTTCCTGCCTATTTGTTTCACAATCGGCTCGTGCTGGGTTGGTTCGCTCCCAGAGATCCCTGTTGCTGATCTTTTCTGGCCATCTGATCTTGAGTATTGAGCGGAGACAGCTGTTGATGAAGGTTTGAAGTTTGTTTGAGATGCTCTTTATGACTCGCCAAGTCTCTGATCCGTATAGTAGCACTGACTTCACATTGGAGTTGAAAATCCGGATCTTATTTTTGATGTTGAGTGCTGTTGACCTCCACACAGATTTGAGAGTAATGAAAGCTTGTCTTGCTTTTCCGATCCTGGCTTTGATGTCCTCGTCAGTTCCGCCTGTAGTTGAGACGATGCTTCCCAGGTAGGTGAAGAAGGCTGTTTCTTTCAGGTTCTTCCCACTTAAGCTGATTGTTGTCTGTTGTTGTTGTTGTTGCTGTTGATGTTGGCTAGGAATCTTCATCATCTCTGTTTTATCTATGTTCACGTGAAGTCCTATCTTTGATGCTTCTTCTGCCAACTTGTTACTTTTCACTTGCATATCTGCCAGTTTATGGGAAATCAGACATATATCATCGGCGAAATCCAGATCCTCCAAGTCTTTTGTGTCAGTCCATTTTATGCCTGTTTCCTCATTGCCCGTTGTCTGTCGCATTATCCAATCAATTGCAATCAGGAAGATCATTGGTGATAGTAGACAGCCTTGCCTCACTCCCGTCCTCACTTCGAAGGCTTCCGTAAGTTTCCCGTTGTGGATTACTTGGCGTGCAGCATTGCCGTATAACTGTTGGATGAGATGTATAATTGTCGATGGCACCCCGTAGTAGCGAAGTAGTTTCCAAATGACCTCTCGATCGACGCTGTCGAAGGCCTTTTCAAAGTCGATGAAGTTGAGATAGAGAGGTGACTACCATTCCAAGCTCTTTTCAATGATGACACGTAGTGTTGCGGCTTGATCGTTGTATGACTTGTTTCTCCTGAATCTAGCCTGTTCCGGTCGAAGTTTTTCACCCACGGTGTGTTTGATTCTCTCCAGGATGATGCGGTTTAGTATTTTGCTTGGGATAGACAGGAGCATGATGCCACGCTAATTCTTACATTGACCCAAGTCTCCTTTCTTTGGCAGTTTGAATAGGTAGTCTTTCCTTCAATCAGCAGGTACCTTGCCCTCTTTCTTCATCTTCTTCAGTGTTGGTGTCATCAAGTCCGCTGTTGTCTTTGGGTCCATTTTCAATGCTTCTGTGGGGATTCTGCCTGGTCCTGCTGCTTTTCCAGATTTTAGTATTTTTATAGCCTTCAGGACTTCTTCTTTCGTCGGAGGGTTGGTATCCAGTGGTAGTTATGCTTCCACTGTTGATGTTATTGGGCGCGTTGTAGGTGGAGGTCGATTTAGGAGTCCTTTTGAAGTGTTCAGCCCAGTCTTCACTTTGCTCCACCTCTTTGGTGATTGACTTTCCATTGTATTTTTTTAAATTTTATTGTATTTTTTGGTTACAGCTTGATTTCACACCGTATGGTAGAAGTGTGGAATTTTCAGCATGGATATCGGTAGCCCAAAATTCTCAGGCTAACCATTGATATCAGGTGTGCGTCGGCGTGGGCTCGAACCCCGGACCATGTGCATGGTCGGCGAGAGTCCTAACCACTGTGCCACCGACGCACAAATAGTTGCAGAAATTACACTGCAAAGAACAGATACTACACATGATCTTAGCTCAGAGAGCCGAGAAGTGGCTTAATCTGTGTCGAACTTTTTCCCGATAGGTTCCTAGTTGTTTGGTAGAGTGTTGTGAGGTCTCCTTTGCCTGCAGCTTGTTCCGCTTCACTTGTCATGCTTTCATAGTATTTTCTTTTTTCTTCCCTGGCACTCTTCTTTACTCTTTTGTTCAGTGTATTGTAGCTTGAATTCAACTCCTGTTTTTGTTGCTCGGCAGTGAACTGGATAATCTTTTGTTTCCCCATCCTTCTCTCTTCTATTAGTCTCCAAGTGTCCATAGTGAGCCACTGTTTGTCCTGCCTCTACTTTCTGCCTAGAACTTCCATGTAGGTTTGACTCCACACAGTTTTCAAGTTGTCCCAGTGCTTTTCGACGCCGACCTCTCCGCTAGTGTTGATTTGTGTCTCGGCTTTGTCCTTTACGCTTGCAATGAAGATGTCCTTTGTAGCCCGGTCCTTCAGTTTTTGAATGTTGAACTTGACTTGTGGTCTGTCTGCAGCTCCTCCTTCTCTGAAAGCTTTTAGTTTGATTTGGATTGTCCCTTGTACGAGATAGTGGTCTGAGCCAACGTCTGCTCCTCTTCTTACTTTTGTGTCCAATAGGCTGCACCTTCACTTCCTTGAGCATTGAGATGAAGTCAATTTGGTTTTCGGTTTACCCATCTGGTGACACCTATGTAGCCTTGTGGATATCTTTGTGTTTGTATACACTGCCACCAATCACTAGTTCATTGAAGGCGCAGAAGTCGGTGAAGAGTTCTCCATTTTCATTCATTTCTCCGAGAGCTTCTCTACCCATGATGATTTCCCTTCCTGTGTTATCTGGTCCCAGTTTGGCGTTCATGTCTCCCATTAGTATTTTAATGTCACCAGCTGGCGTATTGTCCATTGTTGCCTGTAGTTGTCTGTAGAATTCTTCTTTCTTTTCGGGGTCTTCGTTGTTTGTGGGTGCATAACATTGTATAATTGACACTTTCCTTCCTTTGGAGTTGAATCTGGCGGTCATTATCCTGGACGAGATCGCCTCCCATTGCATCAGGGCCTTCGTTGACGTTGGTGACATCATGATAGCCACGCCCTCGGTGTGCGTGTGTTAATCTTCTGGGTGACCGGAGTAGATCACTGACTCACCCGTTGACAATTTGGTGAGTCCATTCCCGTTCCATCTACTTTCACATATTCCCAGTACTTGGATTTCGTATCTTTCCATCTCGTTGGCGATCTGGGCAGCTTTGCCAATCTCGTACATGGTGCGGACGTTCCATGTCCCCACACAGACTTTTTCTTTTGGTGCAAAGAGGTTCATCGTGCTGAAGTTTCTGTAGCGATTTTAATTACAGGGTGTGGTTGCTAGCCTCACGCCTGAGAAAGTAATGGTTACATTAAGATAAAGTTTAGAGAGAAGCGACCTTTTGGGTTGCTCCCCTTAAAATCAGATAACAAGGGATAAAACAATCAGAACAACACCAACAATAGGAAAACAATTCACAGCAAAAAGGGCAAAAAGCGACAACAACGATACAATAAAACAACATGCAATATAGTTCAGCACAGTTAACTAAAATGATACCAAAATCACAGACTCACTGACTTGGGCCAACTTGAACATATAAATCCAATAATATATACAATTTCACATATGAGTTGTTGTTAAAAGATTCAAATGTCCAAAACTCTGTTATAGGTATTAGTAGTCAATAATAGTAAATCCAGGGTTTAAGCGTCCAAAAGTTAACGGAATTTAATAATTTCCAGAACTTCGTGATGAGCAATAGCAAAGAAATGAGAGTTTTATAAATTAGTGCAAAAAGTAATGCACTGAATCGAAAGGCGCGCGCGTAAAAGTTCCTCATGAAGTTTGGCATATTCTAATCCTATAGAAGACTGGGTGGCAAAAGTTTCATCATCAGAACACACTGGTTGATGGATTACCATACATCTTTAATGTCTTATTTTGTTCTTTAGGACACCTGCCTAGTTCACTATCACAGATTTGTTCATAGAGAGATTTTATCCATGGCTAGGATGAGAAAAGTTCAACAGCGATTACTAATTCGTAAAATCTTTGCTTCACGGTATCCACTTATGTAGAATCCCTATATATTCCCCATTTCTCCCTTATATTAGAAGGTATCCTTAAAAACAGATCTATTTTACTATTATTGAGCACTCCTAAAGGCTGAAATATGATAGAGAAGATTTGTAGCCCAGGTAGATGATTTTGAGGTGGTGGTGTTCTCTGAGCTGGATAGTTAATTTGCGAAGCTTTCATCGCCCTACTATGCGACATCTTCACCGCATACCTCAATTTAAAGTGAGCTTTTACATTTCTCCACGAGTTTATTAATCATCTCTCCTGGTGAACTTGAACGTGATTGGTTGTTTTTGTGTTTTCACACCTTCTAGGTTACTTGTATTGGAAGTGATTGTGATCCTTTGACTTGAACTTTGACCCTTTGTGTGTGAGGTTTCTTTCTTATCGGTTGATAAATTCTGTCTATCTCGATGTGCTATTAATCGGTGATTCATCGGAATACCAGGCTTCTAAAAATTCTCTAGCATTCTTGTTGTTTCCTCTGTCTAATATTTGAACGTTGTCCCAGTCGAATTGATGTCCGTGGTTGTCTGTATGTAGTGATATGAAGGAGTGGATATCATGTCTTTTGACAGCTAGCTCATGTTCGTGGATACGAAGACGAATAGGGCCGTCCACTTTGACCAATGTAGTGTTTTTCGCAATTGTTACAATTTATTTTGTAGATGATGTTGGCTTTAGCTTCCTTCGCTGTTGAGTCTTTTGGTTGACATAGAACTAAATGAAATGATTGTGTTGGTTTGTGTGTGACGTCAATTCCTAAAGGTTTGAAGAGTCTCGCAGTGATTTCTGAGATATCCTTTATATAAGGCAAGCCGATTTTCTTTGTGCTTTCCTTGGAGGCTTTTGGTTTGATAGGTTGGCTTGGGGGTATATGTCTTTTGATGAAATTCCGTGGATGTCCATTCTTTTGAAAGACGTCCATGAGATATCTTTTTTCAATTTTCCTTAATGTGGGAGTGCTGCAATGACTCCTTGCCCTCTTGAATAGTGTTTGTATGCAATTTCTTTTGTGTGTTATTGGATTGTTGCTGTTGTAATTCAGGATTTGGTTTGTGTGGGTTGATTTTCTATAAACTTGGGTTTCTAATTCCCCTGGAGTTGTTCGCTTGACTGAGACGTCCATAAATGGGATTTGGTTCTCGGAGTCCTCTTCTCTTGTGAATTTGATGTCGTTGAAGACGTTGTTTATTAAGTTTTGAATTTTATCTAACTCGTTTCTTTTGATTATTACAAATGTGTCGTCGACGTGTCGTACCCAAATCTTGGGTTTGATCTTTAGTAGAATTATGTTTTCGAGCCTTTGCATCACTGCTTCTGCAATCAAACCTGATATTGGCGATCCCATGGGTGTTCCTCTGACTTGTTCATATATTTGGCCGTTGAATTGGAAGTACTTTGTTAGGCATAGGTTTATGCATCCTATCCAACTTCTGTGTTGTATTTTTGATTGTTGTGGGAGGTGTTCGTCGTTGCTGAATAAATGCTCCATGGTCTCTTTTGCTAGTTTCTGTCCGATTGAGGTACATAATTCTGTGACGTCGCAGGAAATCATGATTTCTTGTTCATCTATTTTGATACCTCTGATTTTCTGTAGAAATTGGATAGCAGAGCTGATGGAATGATCACAAGATGCCGTTAAGTGTTTTAGTTTTCTGTATAATTCTTTGAATAAATTATATGTTGGAGTTCCTGGGAGTGATACAATTGGTCGTAACGGGATTTTTGGCTTGTGTATTTTGCGTCTGGCGTAGGATCGGAGTAGGACTGGTTCATTGGATTTCATTTGTCATTGGTCTTGTTTTGTGATCTGTCCAGTTTTGATGAGCTTGTTTAAGGTCCTTTGGATGCGATTGTCCAATGTTTGTATGGGATTTGTTGGGAGTTGTTGATATACATCCTCGTTTTTGAGTAGTTCTTCAGCTTTCTTGGTGTATTCTTCTCTGTCCATGACTACTGTTGTTCTTCCTTTGTCGGTTGGTAGAATGACGATGTCCTTCTTATTTTCCAGCTTTTTGAGGGCCTTTAGTTCTTGAGATTTGAGTTGTGTTTGGTGACAAGTTTTCATTATGACATTAGGATCAGTTTGTAAGGTCACACTTACCAGATATTGTAGATGAGTTGGACAAATATACATCCAGTATTATTCCTCAGAACCGAACCATATACAAACTTCAAAACATTTTTACACTTACAACTAGTATATATTCCAGTTTCTTATCATAAAACTGAAATGAAGATTTGAGGGTCACGTTAGAGAACAAGGATCCAAGCGAATGATTATCTCAACTTTAACAACTTTAGGCACAACATAATTTCTAAATAGTCATGTTTAATATATTCGAAACTATATTGTCTCTTGTACATATCCACAACAATTATGTTTGTCGCGTTTTTTGAGATCAGGAATACATAAAACTATGCTCTATATTCATATTTCAGTTAGGATGATCTCAGAAAGTCGTTTAAGAAGTCATTTTAAAATCCAACCCCCAGTCCAGCAAATACAAATATTGACAACCTAAATGGGAGTCTGATTGAAATGTGGGCTAATAAAAAAGCTCTCTTTCGTCAATCTATTTGCTGATTACAGTTTTGATCAATTAGAGAAGTCCGCAAAATATGTTATATTCACTCGAACGTTTTCAAAAATATTTTAACCTATCGTTCTTCGTATTCCTTTCCCTCACCACTACCTTTAAATTTGCGAGAAAATGACATAGTGGATGACAAAAAGTAAAGAGAGTGCGCAAACAAAAGTCGAAATGATTGTCCTTCAATTACTGAGAACAATCTGCTGATTTCGTGATTGCATAATTTTGAATTCGTAAAAGCAATAAATTGGTTGAAATATAAAATGCTGAAGATTCCAATCTGTACAGTATCACTGTATGGAAAAACGTGACCATCCTGGAGAAAGATACACAGAAGAACCTAAACATTCGTTCACTTTTGCCAATTTTTAATACCTGTGGATTGGGTTCGACAGGGTGCAATATGTTTACTTGCTGAAGTAAATTCTTCATTAGCTCTATGCAATAATAATTCAAAGTGGACCCCAGTGATGCGTCTCCTAGCTAGCTAATTACATCGTACGCTTCAATTATATAACCCAGTCAGCGCAGTGTATCTGCAAACCCAAAGGAGTTGCTGTCCTCTCGGGGGTGCAAACTGAGGTCACCTAATGCTGCACTCAAAACCGCTACCATTTATCTATTTTGTTTCATTCGCGAAGAGAACATAATTGCCTTTAAGTTTGCAGATAGCTTTTGCTAACGAGCCTCAACAAATATGAAACCTAGTTCCAGAAATACCTGACCATTCCCTTCAAGTAACTAAAATCATTTCGAATCGCACCACTGCACCAAATCATCTAGCTTGTTTGGTGACCGAATTGCTGCACCCACTAGACACATGACACTGGTTATATCCTAGTGATTTATCATTGTAAACACTACAGTACTATGGGAAGTGAATCTTGGCTCTGAAACGTTCAACGGTAACAACTCTAAATGCAGCACTAGGTGACGCGAGTTTCTATATCCAACAGGCCATCAGTTCCCTTGAGGTTGTAGACATGCTTAACCAGCGAGTATCAACAAGCACGACATCGAAGGTCTAGGACTTCCTGTCGAATACCTCCAATCGTATGACAATAATTCTAAGTGAAATGCGGTGAACAGTCTCTTGCCTGACTTTGTTACAAACTTGATTCATAAAATTCAGTCAGAACATACACCTTGTAGCGGTAAATGATTCCAGAAAATTATTGACTTTAGCAACCTCGCCAGATACTAGCTTGCTAGGATACTAGCTTACTAGTTTTCTCGCCTGTCCCAAGCCCGGGTAAAGAGGGAGGGTTGGGGCGTGGTGCTAGCAACTCCACCCCTGTAAAACAACCAAATCGCTACAGAAACTTCAACGAATAAATATATTAAAAATTCTAAAAACATAAGCAATAGCCTTACTTTTCGCTGGAATCGGGGAAGTGAAATGACGCAGGCTGGTGAAAGCCTTCGGGAAGCCAGTCAGCCGATGTGCCTTCTTTCGATGAAAGCAAAAGTAAGGATGGGTACCTGGAATGTTCGTACAATGTACGAAACTGGAAAGGCTGCCCAGATAGCCGCTGAAATGAGAAGGTACAGAATAGAAGTGTTGGGAATCTGCGAGAGCAGATGGAACGGAACTGGAAGGTGCCAACTACCTACTGGAGAGACAGTAATCTATTCCGGCCACCTAGAGGACAACCATGAGCACACCGAGGGAGTGGCCATCATGATGTCACCAACAGCAACCAAAGCTCTCATGCAGTGGGAACCAATCTCCTCCAGGATAATGACAGCCAGGTTCAACTCAAAAGGAAGGAAAGTTACAGTCATTCAATGTTATGCGCCTACAAACGTCTCAGAACAAGAGAAGAAGGAGGCGTTCTACAGACAACTACAAACGGTAATGGACAACGTCCCAAATGGCGATATCAAAATCCTGATGGGCGACATGAATGCGAAGCTGGGACGAGACAACACAGGAAGAGAACTCACCATGGGTCGTGAGGCCCTCGGCGAAATGAACGACAATGGTGAACTCTTCTCAGACTTCTGCGCCTTCAATGATTTGGTGATTGGTGGTAGTGTGTTCAAACACAAGGATATACACAAGACGACATGGATTTCACCAGATGGAAACACCAAGAACCAAATAGACTTCATCTCAATTTCAAGAAAGTGGAGACGGAGCCTACTGGACACAAGGTCAAGGAGAGGAGCAGATGTGGGTTCAGACCACTATCTAGTACAAGGGACTTTCAAGGTGAAACTAAAAGCCTCGAGGATAGCTGGGGATAGGCCACAATGCAAGTTCAACACTCAATTACTGAAGGACACAACCACAAAAGACACCTTCACTGCAACTGTCAGAGCAAAGCAGGAAACACTACGCGACATCACTGAAGAATCATGCGTGGAAGAACATTGGAAGTCTCTGAAGGCGATTCTCAACGAAACGTGTTCAACGGTTCTAGGAAGAAAGAAGAGACAAGACAAGGAATGGCTCTCAACGGACACTTGGAAATTAATAGAAGAGAGGAGAATGGTGAAAGAGAAAATGATTCAATGCAAGGACGGACAGGAGAAGGAGACGCTGAGCTCAACTTACAAAGCACTGGACAAAGAAGTGAAGAAGAGTGCTAGGAAGGACAAAAGACGATTCTACGACAATCTAGCTACTGAAGCTGAAAAGGCAGCAGGCAAAAGGGACCTGAGGACACTATATCAGATAACCAAATCTCTATCCGGGAAGAGACCAACACAAGCGAAACCTATAAAAGACAGCCAAGGGAAGCCCATTACCAAGGAAGAAAAACAGATTAAACAATGGGCGGATCACTTCAAAGGACTCTTGAACCGACCACCACCTGCAACCCGTCCAGAAATACCAACAACAGCGCACACACAACTGCAAGTTGACACCAATCCTCCAACGAAAGCTGAAGTCTTGAATGCAATCAAACTTCTGAAAGCTGGAAAAACAGCCGGACCAGATGGAATACCCCCTGAAGCACTGAAAGCAGACCCAGAGACGACAGCAGACATGCTGACTCCATTATTGCAAAAGGTCTGGAAGGAGGGAAAGGTGCCTACTGACTGGAGGAAAGGTTACCTCGTGAAACTACCAAAGAAGGGCGACTTAGGACTCTGCAAGAACTGGCGAGGAATCATGCTCCTATCGACGCCAAGTAAAATCCTGAGTCGCATCATCCTGGAGAGATTAAAGGACGCACTGGAGACAGAACTCCGACCAGAACAAGCTGGATTCAGGAAAGGCAAATCATGTACTGACCAAATTGCAACTCTACGCATCATCATCACAGAACAAAGCATGGAATGGCAATCAAACCTCTACCTCAACTTTATAGACTTTGAGAAGGCCTTCGACAGCGTTGATCGTGAAGTAATTTGGAAATTACTCGAGTACTATGGCGTACCCCAAATATTCATCAACCTTATTCAACAGCTGTACGACAACGGCACATGTCAAGTGATCCACAACGGAAGACTCAGCGAGGCGTTTGGAGTAAACACAGGAGTCAGACAAGGGTGCTTATCTATCACCAATGATATTCCTAATTGTGGTGGACTGACTGGATTATGCGTCAGACAGTGGGAAACGAGAAGACAGGGATATCCTGGACCGACGTGAAGAACCTAGAAGACCTGGATTTCGCGCGTGGATGATTTATGTTTGATGTCACACACAATCGAAGACTTACAAGCGAAAACCGACAAACTGGTCGAAGAAGCAGCCGGCGAAGACAGGACTCCAGGTAAACATAGACAAGACGGAGGTTATGAAAATAACCAACCAACAGCAACATCAGCCACATCCAGTGCCAATCACCATCAACGGGAGGGATTTGAAAGAGGTTACTTCATTCACTTATCTAGGGAGCATTGTCTCAACTACAGGAGGAGCGGACGAGGATGTCAAATCGAGCGAGAATCGGGAAGGCGAGAAACACATTCATCAACCTGAAATCAATCTGGAAATCTTCGTCACTCAGCATCAACAACAAAATTCGGATTTTCAATACAAACGTAAAGTCAGTTCTTCTATACGGATCAGAAACTTGGCGGGTCACAAAGAATATTTCCAAAAGGCTGCAGACCTTTATTAACAACTGTCTTCGCTCTATACTGAAGATCAGATGGCCGGAAAGAATCACCAACAAGGAATTATGGGAACAAACAAAGCAAGAACCAATCGCCCAACAAATATGCAGGAGAAAGTGGAGATGGATCGGACACTCGCTGAGGAGACCGCTGGGTGACATCGCGCGTCAAGCCCTCGAGTGGAACCCGAAAGGGAAGCGGCGTGTGGGACGTCAGTGCAAGGGTGACATGGAGGAGATCGTGTGAAGAGGAGTTGAAAGAATATGGACTAACATGGATGCAGGCGAAAAGTACAGCAGAAGACAGAAGCAAATGGAGACGTGCAGTTGAAGCCCTATGTTCCACTAGGAACCCAAGGGAGCAATAATAAAATAGTAATAATAATTGACCATAGCAATCATCACTGAACATTGGATGCTGACCTTTAGTGTTTAAGTCGACTTGTGTAGCTGAAGTTCTCCGTCGTGTCACGTCCGTTCACGATTACTAGTCAGCTTAGCTTTCGCTTCTGTCCACGATTTAGTCCGAAATATATCTCTTTATTTGGACAACCAATCTCGTCGTTTTGCTTTGTCTCTGGTCCACGAGAAACGAATACTATAGAAGTTATGGTACAAGATCTTGCGTTAGTATACTCCGTACAGCAAAGTTAAACTGTAAGCACCACTAACTACCAATCAGCGAATGACTTCGAACGTACCAATCACGTTAAGGAAGCATTTTTGTGTACGGAGTACATATATTTACGAAATAATGCATACAAACTGTATAAAAGTGTTACAGAGGAAACATTCCTCTCACATGTGATAAAAATAGCTCCCAGTTTTAGGTTGGAGTATCAACAGAGTCTAATTTCATTGTGGGTAAAATCTGTTTTGATAAAGTTTCATAGTGTTACACAGTAATATTCACTGAACAATAAATTGTGCTCGAAACGTCACCAGTAAATATTACTGTCTAACAAACACTGTGAGATTTCATCAAAATAAATTTTACCCACATTGGAATAATAAATACTTTAATACAGTGCACAAGTTCTATTCTTATATCAACAGAGTAATTTAACCACATTCTATGCATGTAATTATTTAGGTCTTCTAAGCCTAACCTTAATCTTTCATGAACCTAACCCTAATGTAATGTATGTCGAATCAACCCTAATTTCGCCTTTCTTAGGTTAACCTAACCCTAACTTGTCCTTGGCTTAAAGCGTAACTTAATCTTTCTCAAACCTAAGCTGAAAATTACCAGATATCCCCATTTAGTAGCATAACACCTCGATGAGCATACTTGATTGATGATGACAACATTATCTGCCGGGTTTCACTAACTTGCTCAGTGAGCGTTTCAAGGTCATTGGTGTGGTCGAATTCCATTGGTAGTAAATGGTGCTTAAAGTTTAACTTGGCCCTCCGTACAATTCGCAAACGTCAATACCGTCAACCTCTAAAACCTAAAACTATAAACACGACACATCACTGGTCAATCAATGTAAACTTCATAAAGGTGTAGAGATATGGTATGGATCAATATACACCATCTCCAAGAAAAATTATTTGAATAAAAGATTCTAAAAGAAAGTGGCTTCAAAATCAAGAATGTCGGAAACGAAGTGATGGGAGAAAGATAAGAAAGGGATCAATAACTCCTGCTATTGACAGTTAAGACAAAATGAAGTGCAAACCTGTTTTACGATCAGACTAATTTGGTTTGTCAGTTCTGTATTCTATTGGAGGACATTGAAAACATCACGCACATAATATACATTAGAAGCCATTGTATTACATCTTTTCCCGTGTTAGCAATAGTATAAACAAAGGTGGATCAAAGTATTGGAAATTTATCTTGTGTTGAGATATGTAATAAACCCCTAATTTTCCTTTGTGCTAAAATATTTATATTATGCAGGCTAACTGCTCAGCTATATCTAAGATTGGGCTTAGACCATTGGCTTCTGAAAGACTTAGGTTATATATATATATATATATATATATATAAAATGAAGTGAAACAAAAGTAGAACATGGAATAGAGAAGGATAAAAAAGGTTGTTATGCGAATTGCATAGTAAAGACAAGAATCTGATAACGAAAGAGATCGTACAAGTTGATTTTGTACACAAAGTTCTGGCTTTATGGTTTGTATTCCCAAAGCATCTGCCATACAAAGCAAATGCACTCGTGTCCCTTTACACAAATTTGAATACTATACTAAATTCTGCAACTATAAAATCTAAACTGAATAATAATACCTCTCAACGTAAAGTGCTAACTTTATTTAAACATACCTCTCTGGTGTCCTACCAGTTATTTGTTCGCAGTTTTAATCTCCTGAGAAATTACATATACCATCAACATAATAAAATTTAGGTACAACAATGGAGGATAATCTGATGATAAGTAATGTACATAGGTCCACAAATAGACCAATATCACTGGTTGACAATGTTGCATGCACTGAATGTATTCACTAAAACTCAATCGAAAAGCGTAGAGCTACAATTTCGAAAAAGTAAAATAGTTAAGTAGAGAGTTGTTGATCACTGAATCTTTACTCATCGAATCTACAGCAAACACATTTAGTAAGGAAGATGTACTATTTTGATTACAGCTAGATTTCACACCGTATTTTTTGTCACAAGTATGGGATTTTCAGCATGTGATATCGGTAGCCCAAATTTTGAAGGCCGACCATAGATATCAGGTATTCGTCAGCGGAGGATCGAATCCCGGACCACGTGCATAGTCGGCGAGAGTCCTAACCACTGTGCCACCGACGAACACCAATACCGTAAATACAGAAAATATTACTACTAGTCAAAGAATAAGAAATAATAGAAGTATATAAACAATACCAAACATTTATTTATGTCAGCCACTCTGATATGTTTACCAACAATGAATTCTGATTGAAGTATCAGCAATTTAAGAATAATGTACATATATATACCATGCTACGTAAAATTATTCGATCACAAGTAACTTTTTTCGACATACTTCCAGGTATCTTAATCTCAAAAATGTTATCCTTACTATTTGATTAAAATAAAACCAAATCACTTCATTGATATTTAACACATTAGGTAAGTCAGAACCTACCAAGGTAAATTTATTTGGGCAGTCTTATGAGTTCCGAAAAGTTTGAAATATTTTCTTTTCCACATAATGATACTCAACAGAACTCAACCGGTTGCAAATACCACTTATATATATCCATTGAAATTTGTGTATTGAAGCAATCGAGTTTGATCGAATAATATAACATTTGCAGCGAAGTCTTATCATCATCTATTAGGTAGCACTAGTATACAATAGAAACAAAAAATTGCTACGAATCCAAGTTGAAAACATGAAGGGCTTAATGCAGATGTGACCTTGCAACAATCCATTGAAGTTCATCTCCATTACGGATTAGATTTTATTTTGATAAATCACACAGTGTTGTACAGTAATATTAACTGATGACGTTTCGAACACAAACTATTGCTCATAATCATATCGAGTTACTCACACAACTGTTTTTCTTCATTTATATACATGTGTGGGATCGATTAGATATTGGAATAAAAATCAATACAGGATAATGTATATTCAAAAATAATACAACGAGTGTTATTGACCAATTACAACTAGATGGGAAATAAGACGAGTGTTTTTTATAGTCATAATGAGTTACTTGTTAGAATGTTGTGATGTGTTTGAATTGAAATAGAATTTTGAGATTATTTATTATCCTCTTCTGATTTGACCGGCGGTAATAATATCTCCCATATTTCTGGTATTGCACTGAGTCATTTCTGTTGCATTTGTTGGGTGTAGAATCTCTCCACCCACCTACATTACTTTTTAGAATTTGAACCCCATCCCACCCTATTGTGTGGTTGTTTGTTAATGCATGAAGTGCAATAGCTGAGCTTTTTTCTAAATTACTTATCTTTTCATGGTCAACCCTTCTTGCCTTAGCTAAATTCCTATGTTCTGATAATCTGACTACCGCCGACCTACTAGTTTGACCTATGTAGTTGACCTAACTCACAGTCATTGCAGGGTATTTTGTAAATTATATTATTTTGTCTAATTGGGTCAACAGTGTCTTTTAACCTACAGAGCTTGTCCCTGAGTGAGTTTGTAGGTTTGAATGTCACCCTTTTTTTCCTTCACGTTCCCCAGTGGAACACAGGGCTTCAAGCCAGTGGCTTGAAGTTTCTGTTGCAGTGTTTGTTTTACAGGATGAGGTTGCTAGCCTCATGCCCAATCTTTCCTCTTTACCAGGAATATTTCTGGCTTAGCGAGGTAAAAGAGTGAGTCGGCCGGGAATTGACCCCCGGACGATGTTCATGGTCGGCGAGCGTCCTAACCGCCATTCCACGGACGCCGTGACTGTAAAAACACTCGTCTTATTGATCAATAACACTCGTTGTATTATTTTTGAATATACATTATCCTGTATTGATTTTTATTCCAATATCTAATCGATCCCACACATGTATATAAATGAAGAAAAACAGTTGTGTGAGTAACTCGATATGATTATGAGCAATAGTTTGTGCTCGAAACGTCATCAGTTAATATTACTGTACAACACTGTGATTTATCAAAATAAAATCTTATCTATAGTGGAGTTATATTCTACCACAGTGACCAAGTTTTATACTTTTTTCAATAATACGTATTGTCTTCGTACTAGGAAGGTTATCAGTAAAGTCACACGCCATTCTCAAACAGAAGCAAGATTCACAAACCATCGGATTTTTAACAGTATATGTTTAAAAAATCATATAGACTCAAAATATTTACTCATACCTACTATAATTACTTCAGGAAAAATATCATCTGCAGCTGCATATATCAGTAGATTATATCTAAGAGAAGAACTACATCTAATCATCTGTTCATTTCATTTTACAATCTAACGTAGCTAATTCTCCTTGTTCATTTTCCGATTCAAATGTGAATTTTATTCCCTCTACTTTTGGGTTTATATGTGTCAAGAAGCTAGAGATATGTTATTTATTATTATTATTTTCTTAATTTTTATTACCGCTTGAGTCCACACTGTATTTTTCGTACAAGTATGGAATTTTCAGCATGTGATATCCGTAGCCCGAATTATTCACGCCCGGCATAGATATGAGGTATGCGTCGGCAGGGGATCGAACGTCGGACCATGTGCATGGTCAGCGAGAGTCCAAACGACTGTGCAACTAAATGAGGATCCTGCTGTCAATCATAGGAATAAGCTGTCCATTGAAGAATTCGTATCAGGGAATCAGTTAGGCCTTAAACCTAATATCTTTAAATTCCAGGGCGAAATATTTAGACAAACAGAAGGTGTAGCTATGGGATCACCAATATCCACTATCGTAGCAGACATATTCATGCACAGCTGGGAAAATAGTGCTCTCAATACATATCTAGTCCTACTCCAAAAATATGATGGAGATATGTGGATGACACATTCACAGTGTTAAAAACAGAACATATCTCTAGCTTCTTGACACATATAAACCCAAAAGTAGAGGGAATAAAATTCACATTTGAATCGGAAGATGAACAAGGAGAATCAGCTATGTTAGATAGTAAGATAAAACGAATAGAAGAAATCCAACTACACACTAGTGTTTATAAAAAGCCAACTCATTCTAATGGATATTCAGATTTTAATTCGTCTCATCCGTTAACTGTTAAGGCAGGCTTAGTGAATTGTCTAACAAACAGAGCCATAGCACTAAGTAGAACAAGAAAAGACCTAAATGACCAAATAAAACAGATAGAAGAAGCGTTGGTGTTGAATATCTGTCCAATGAAATTCAGTAGGAGGATAAGTAAAGGCCAAAAGCAAAATAAAAATAATTGTGGAACTAGTAATGATAATATAAATAAGAGAGAATATAAGTCATCCACTGTTATACCATATAAGGAGGGGACATCTGAGACCCTCCGTAGGATTCTGATATTTAGTCACATAATGTGCGTTTTGTTTTTGACAGTCTGTTATATTTCGCTATGTGTATATGGATCAACATTCCATTATAACTGAGATTATGCTTGTGTCTGTCCATTAACTAAATAAACAATGTATGACCTTTTTTATCACGTTACATTACAACCAATCACAATCCAATGATGGTAAGAATAAACTACCTACATGTCTTATTGGTTCATGTGTATTAGTTATTTTCGTATATACTTTTGCATTGTACACTTGTACACACTTGTTCACACAATTTTCGTTCACTACGTCGCCTTCACTCACACACTTGTGTGACAGTCATTATTTTCCTTGTTTGGAAAATACAAGTATCATCGTGAATGAAGTGGTCTTCTGATTTTCCTCTTTCCGCGTCAGGACTATTAACCACTCAGCAGTACATAACAGAAATTTAGCGACAGGGAAAACTATGGATTCTGCAAAATTGGAATTACTATTTGAGCTACAAATGAAATTAATGGAAATGCTCATCAACCAACAGACTTGTTCAGTTTAACCTTCAAGCAATCCGAATCATACCATGTCACCATCTGTCGATGGAATTGTGAATAGTATTACACAATTCGATTATGATCCAGATGCGAATGTCACTTTTTACACATGGTATCAACGCTATGAGGATTTATTCACAGTTGATCTCGCCTCACAAGACGATGCTTGGAAGGTACGATTATTATTACGTAAATGGGGTCCTGCAGAATATGAAAGGTACTGCAACCTAATTTTACCCCAGAAACCACGTGATATGTGTTTTGATGACACAATAAAGCTGCTGAGTGAACATTTTGGAGACCACTCCTCATTATTCAGCATACGTTATCGTGGCCTCAAGCTGACAATGAATGAAAATGATGATTTTCTTACTCATGTTACAAGGCGAGCTCTAGGTCGAAGCAGAATTCGAAAGAATGGCCATCGAAATACCGGTCTGGCGCTCTGCTAGTTGGACTTCAACATACTGTATTCATTATTTTCATCGGGAATTGATCAACTTCCAGTTTTCATGAATAGAAGAATACTTCTCCGGCAGAATCAGGGATTACGTGCAAATAAACTGGAGATAAAATGAAAAGTATTGACACTTTTGAAACCTGAGCTGAATATACTTATTTAATAGAATGTATTCAGTAGTTGGCTTAGAGTTTGAAACGGTGGGTGCTGGGTTCTAGTTTCCTTTGGAGCACTATCATCCACTGAAAATGCAGGTAAATCCAGCTGACCAGTCACATATACAACGAAGTGCGCATACTGGATTTTGCTGCTTACTACCGCTAATCAAGTAACATCATGTTAATCTGAAGGCATCGTCGAAGCGCCCGTACTAGGGGTCGACATGTCAATCAACATATCAACAGCCCAATAAAAATCATCCCACTTGAAAAAAGCTACTTTATAACTGTAAGAGGCTTAAGTGAATTTATTGAGAATAACATTGTTCGTTTAGAGTGACTTTTAAATAATAAGTTGCACAAGGCTGAAATTATCCTGCATGCTCAAGGTCTTTTGTGGAGTGAGGCGCTCAAATGTCATTTTCGTCCATGTTAGCCAGCCATGTTGGATTTCAGTTCCGTAGCCGTTCCTTTACACATTGGTTTTTTCGTTTATCCTGCAGTTATTCACAGCTTACCATGATGCGCAAATGTTGCGTTTCACCTCACTTTTGTTTCCGTTGCTGTTAAAATTAGTTATTCCGTTGGTTTCAAAAGTTTTTACCACCAGGTAATTGCATTCATTACATCGTAATAGTTGCATGCACTGCTTTCATGCGGTTTTCAGTGTTTTAGTTGTTTTTCAGGCATTAATGAATTAGTACTGTGTAGAAGTTTCGGAAATTATGTATATGAACATGTTTGGGTGGCAGAAGCTGTTGTTTCTAGTTCATTTGTTGGTTGTTGGCTCATTTATTTACTTAAAATGTAGAAATCTGGTAAACTAATGCCTTTCACCTTCATGTTTACAGCATGCAACAGTCCACGTGTGAATCTGATGAAGAGAGTACGATCAGAGCTGATATTAGCAAGTTTTTCCAAGAGGATATTAAACCTTGAGAATTTAGGACTTGGGTGGAAATTGGAAAATCTTGGAAGCTTTTCGGAAATCCAAATTAAACAAGGTTGAGCCACATGAGAATTGTGAATCTGTTGTGCTTTTATGTATTTTCGGGAACGAAAAGAAACAGAAAAGCAATCAGAAACCCCTAAATGGTAAGTGTAACATGTTTGTTAATGCCTGATATACTAGATCCAAATCATGAACTAGGACTGTTCGTAGTAAAGCCAGTGTTAACAGCCACTCAGTGTGTTGCAAAACGACTTAAAAAGCGGATAACACATGATCTCGTGAGTGCACGAACTATTATAGTTAAAGGTAAGCCTTAAATTTACAAGAATAACGTTTCGGGTTGTGGTCTACAATCGTTGGTTTTCTCGAAGTTGTGATTTCTCCGTGGCTATTTTTAAGTAAACTTTAAATAAATTTTCCTTGAACCAGTGGTCTTCTTTTTCTTGGCGAAACATCTGTTGATACGATTAGACGATTACGTAGCAAAGTAGGATGTTCTGTGACTGAGAACCGTAGTCGTTGTGTTTCGGACTAATTTTGCGCGTCTGACTTATAACCCTACGGATATGGCTTTTTCCTCACGGTGCATTAAGATATCTAGAAATCATAAACATGCTGTCTTCGGTAAATTTATTTTTACATTTTAAGTGACTGAAAATAGTCTTTTTTAAGCAATCTAGGAAAGAATAAGGGTTAACATTTAGGAAAAATAGGTAAGATGGACGAATTAACAAACTGTAAGAGGAGAGGATGAGTTATGCCTGAGTGCCTTAACTTCTTAATGTGAACAGTCAGACGAAATATTCTTTCAGAAATTGCTAAGACATGGGAAAACCAGGATTGGTCGGAGGAAAGAATTAATCCAAGATACTTAACGTTAGACTTGATTTCTATATCACTATCATCAATCATACAACGGTCATGAGAATTAACAGCTTCATTTAACGTTCTTTTACATCTAAAACTGAAATTAACAGTCTGACATTTAGAAGGATTTAATTAAAGCCGTTAGACGAAGACCATTTGCTAATTCCTGATAGAAAGCTGTTCATTTTAGTACAGTCTAGCTAGGAGTTGACAGACATTGAAATAGTTAGATCATTGGCATACTTAACAAAGTAGATATTCAAACACTGCAGTTGTTGATCATAGAAATGATGGATATTAGATAACAACACATGATTCAACAGCATATCAGAAATAGGTAAAAGTTGTTTCATAGCTCATCGCCAAGTAGACAGTCTATTTGATGATGCCACTGCATATTAACTGATTAATGAAGTAGCTATCAACTCTAATTTACTTGTATTACATACTTGGCGTTTGGCAGTATACAGACTTGCAACTGGCTACATAAGGAGACTTTAGCGTAACGAACTTTACGGAATTATTATTCAACTTGCTAAATCCTACCTGGTTTTTACAATGTGCTATTGCATAGAAACAAACGCGAAATCCTATGAATGATTGAAGTAACAGCCTCATAATACTTTAGTGAATCTCCATTCCACTAACTAAGCTTAACATAACATAAGAGTGTACTTTCGTGCATCTAACACCTTACGCTCATTGCTGGTGAAGGTTAAGGATAAAATAGAACAAGAAAACCAGCAGAATTGCGTATACCAGATCAATTGTGGGGATTGTAACGCGGTATATGTAGGAGAAACTTCTAGACAGGTAAATATAAGAATGAAAGAGCATAAACAATGTCTAAAGGTGGTTCCAAAGAGCTCTGCAGACCTGAAGAAGCTAGAAAACAACTCAGCGATTGCGCTACATTCAATAGAAACGGGACACAAAATCGACTTTGATAAGACTAAGCTTTTACAAAAAGGTTTTGGATCATATCAAGAAAGACTGGCTGCAGAAGCCCTACATATATGGGTGGATCCCAACAGTTTAAACAGACGTGAAGGTGTGATGTTAGCCGATGCATGGCAAATCCTGACTAATAAATAAAATAAAATTTGATATGTATGATCAGGTAGTCACACTTGGTCAAATTCCCGATTGTCTACGTCTTCTAATAGAGAGAATAACATATCTATAAAAATTAAATTATATTTATAAAAATGTCAATTATTTTGCAACTATCCGGTCAAATCTTGATCACAGCTCATATGAGAATAGCAAATGTTTTATGACTGTTCCACACACACACACACACACATACACACACACCATTGTATCCTGCATATACTGCATATACACATATATTTTAACAAAAGTAGACAAATTTTGAAAGTCTGAGGTCAAAAAGTTTTTGATCATAGTTCATGCAATTTTTGTTTTGTTTTGTTCAGTATACCTATTGATTCATATTTAAAAATAAGAGATGTACTTTTATATAAACATACAATTCTATTTATTTATTTATTATACATATTGATAACTGTTGCATGACTCATGATTGGACAAAAATTTTAAAACAAGATGTATCCCTTTATATATAAACTTTGTTATGTTAATTTCGATTAATTTCCCTGAAGAAGTTCGGACCAGATTGCCGAACGAAACGTTGGAATTAATCATTTCAATTTCGCTGAGATTTTACAAATATAACTTTATAAATAAGCTTAACATGCATTAATCAGAATTCACACACTGCAATAGCTCAGAGAATAGCGACACACTGAAGAAGTTCAGAAGAAGTAGAAATGAAGAGTATATTAAACATCAAATAAAGTATAATTATATTTTAATAGTTTACACACATTTTCTTAATTTACAAAAGAAAATTTTGATGAAGGATATTGGCTTTAGTTTGACCGATTGACATTTCCGCTACTTTCATATTCGACAACCTCCATATACCTAAAATAAGAAGCACAACATGAAGTTATGAAAGATAATTTTATATATTAGTATACACTCTTCTATTATTATTTCTAAGTAAAATTCTCATACAACTAGAAGTACTTGAAGTCCACAGATGGTCTTTATATTGACGCCGTATGCATAAATAGACCTCATAAGTTGTCCAGCATTAGAGGATTACACGCAAATCTCCGGATAAACTCTGAAACACCCATAGTGTTGAGACGTCATTCTCTCATCAATTTCACACTAAATACATCTATGTTAAATGAAGTATTGCAAATGTGTAACTTAGAAATGAATCAGCAATCTCAGTAATGTCTAGTGAACATGGTTTTGTGAATTCTACCGAAATAACATTCTCACATTTAGGAAATTATAGCCATCAAATATATGCTGAACATGTCTCAAATCTTAGCAGCTAAGCAGTGTTAACAACATAGAGAAACACTTAAAATATTGTAAGATACGCAGACCTGTTGTGTTGATGAGGATAACAATGAAATATAATGCAACCTAGACATTCAATCGTGGAACTGCATCTGCACTGTATCGTGTAAATGGAATTTTTATAAGAAATTCATCTGCACTATTGGTGATCAAAAACAGCGGTATTAAGTTTACAGTGTCAGTGGGAATGACATAACAAACGGTAGATTAATTATAATAGCGCTAACTGGATTCAGTTCTCGTAATCAGCACAAACCATGTGTAGATTATTACTACACACTGAATAATTGAACTAAGTGAAACAGTGAGGAAAATTAAACGAGTTATTGCCTTCTCCACTGCACTGCACTCGCAACAATCACGAGAACCATCACATTTGTTAGTCTAGCAGTGAGCTAAACACACATTGGCACAATAATAACAGAGATATCTTTTATGCATCGAATTCACATAGCCCATATTATACTGCGCCAATTAGTGTAAATATATATTAAATCAACTGAGAGATAATTGAAAACATTTATTTCCCGATACGAAATAACCTTTCAACTTACCATAATTCTTGTCGAAACACACATACAGTGAAAGACACATCTACATGATAAATTCTGTTCCCACAGAAAGTTCTGTTAGCATTTATAGGTGATTCCCATGTACTGATAACATTCTTTTGTCAAATAGTGCTGTTCTTCACATGTAAATAGCCACATTTAGACGCGGTGTTCATTGAATGTTACTATGTCGAAAGGTGCAGCTTCTACAAAAAGTAAACTATTTGTGTAGATGACATTACCCTCCAACTAATCCATCTTGTTAAATATAGCGACATTTTGACTCATTCCGCGTGAAACACTAATCATTACAGTCAATATGCTTAGGTGTACCGCAGTCAGATTGTATGAAGCGGACACCAACATAACTAGCCAGAAAATGAGAATTCCTATCAATCCAGAAAACATATAACACAATATTATCGAAAATTATTGACAAAAAAATTTACCCAACTAAATTTCAACCAACATGCCGGGTAAGTCCAGACGCTGCACACCAGTATATGATGTAATTCTGTTGGGGAGGAATAATCATTTTTCGCGAATGCCTACATTCTATCATTACTTTCAGCAAGTGGTTATTTAAAAGATGGAATATATTCCTCTGTTTACAGTACGCTGACTACTAAGGTCAATTAGAATAGTCTAAACACTAATGTATAATTGAAACACTCTATTTGTTTATGAAACCTATTAAGAAAAGTGGGCTGTCAAATTCCAAACTGTTTTGGTTTGTCTGGGCTGATTAGTTATAATATTGGATTTTATCACAAATAGAAATCAGGTACATGACATCATTGCAAACTGCATAGCAGTGGCAGAAATTAAAGTTTTATCAATCCAATATTTTAGTGTGTCTAGCTAGAAACCTAACGAATATCTGTCTGACTAATCCCTTGCACCGTCATGTTTTTATATTATTGGAAATATCATAATTAGGAATAGACAAGTGTCTAATACACCCTGGTTTCTAGTGGTTCTCTGATCAGTGCTAGTTTATCATGAAATTAGGGTTTAGATCCAATATCGATTCTCCCTGCTTAACATTTCAGTTACATGCAACAAAAAGTATGTTATGTTTGAAATTCGTTTCTGATGAAGATTTTAGACTGATTGCTTAATTTGAAAATCTCTGTGTGAAATGGAAAGGTTTTCAGATTTTGGGTTATTGTCTCAGTGTTATAAAATTAGTTTTAGGAGAAGTTTTTTGTCAACTCTTAGACTGTAGACAGATCATCGCGCGCTATGAATGTTGTGTAACTATTCAATATAATTGGTTACTGTTCTACTTATCAGTTAGGCTGACTTCAAGATGAACTTCGTTATGAGTAGAGGTCAACTACAGGAAAACAATAGCAAACATCTCTTTCCTCCCGAATCAGGATTCTTCAACATTGCATATCCACTGCGTTCTGATGAATGTAGTTAACAACTGTCAAATTTCGAGACGAGGATTTTTCCATTTATTCGATAATTCAGGATCTAGTAGTTCACACTGTAAAATTTGTGTAGCTGCTATTTGTTATTAAAAAGAAAGAATAATTCTCGAGATGCTGGTTTGAAACAACTAATCCTTGTTTTACAAGAGATGGTACTTGTAGCCCAAGGGTCCAGTGGATAACGATCTGACGTTTGAAACCATGAGGACTAGGTTTGAATCTTAGTGAAGATGTTATCACTCACAAGGGAACAGGTGCATGTGACTGACGTTTCTCAAATAGGACAAAATGCGCGTACTGGATCACACCGTTAGTCACTACTGAACAAAAAACATCATCGTCACAGCGTTTGTACTAGGAGTCGACATGTCAACAGATATCGAGCATAAGAATCATAGAAATTAATCAAATATAAATAAAAATTAACTTAAAATAATTGGTAGGAGATAATTGGCGTGATTCAAACAGAAAATCATATACTTCACTCTACGCAATAAGGATATAGGTACCATTATGGATTAGATTTTATTTTGATAAATCACACAGTGTTGTACAGTAATATTAACTGATGACGTTTCGAGCACAAACTATTGCTCATAATCATATCGAGTTACTCACACAACTGTTTTTCTTCATTTATATACATGTGTGGGATCGATTAGATATTGGAATAAAAATCAATACAGGATAATGTATATTCAGAAATAATACAACGAGTGTTATTGACCAATTACAACTAGATGGGAAATAAGACGAGTGTTTTTTATAGTCATAATGAGTTACTTGTTAGAATGTTGTGATGTGTTTGAATTGAAATAGAATTTTGAGATTATTTATTATCCTCTTCTGATTTGACCGGCGGTAATAATATCTCCCATATTTCTGGTATTGCACTGAGTCATTTCTGTTGCATTTGTTGGGTGTAGAATCTCTCCACCCACCTACATTACTTTTTAGAATTTGAACCCCATCCCACCCTATTGTGTGGTTGTTTGTTAATGCATGAAGTGCAATAGCTGAGCTTTTTTCTAAATTACTTATCTTTTCATGGTCAACCCTTCTTGCCTTAGCTAAATTCCTATGTTCTGATAATCTGACTACCGCCGACCTACTAGTTTGACCTATGTAGTTGACCTAACTCACAGTCATTGCAGGGTATTTTGTAAATTATATTATTTTGTCTAATTGGGTCAAGAGTGTCTTTTAACCTACAGAGCTTGTCCCTGAGTGAGTTTGTAGGTTTGAATGCCACCCTAATACCTGCTTTATTTGGAATCCTACGGAGGGTCTCAGATGTCCCCTCCTTATATGGTATAACAGTGGATGACTTATATTCTCTCTTATTTATATTATCATTACTAGTTCCACAATTATTTTTATTTTGCTTTTGGCCTTTACTTATCCTCCTACTGAATTTCATTGGACAGATATTCAACACCAACGCTTCTTCTATCTGTTTTATTTGGTCATTTAGGTCTTTTCTTGTTCTACTTAGTGCTATGGCTCTGTTTGTTAGACAATTCACTAAGCCTGCCTTAACAGTTAACGGATGAGACGAATTAAAATCTGAATATCCATTAGAATGAGTTGGCTTTTTATAAACACTAGTGTGTAGTTGGATTTCTTCTATTCGTTTTATCTTACTATCTAACATAGCTGATTCTCCTTGTTCATCTTCCGATTCAAATGTGAATTTTATTCCCTCTACTTTTGGGTTTATATGTGTCAAGAAGCTAGAGATATGTTCTGTTTTTAACACTGTGAATGTGTCATCCACATATCTCCATCATATTTTTGGAGTAGGACTAGATATGTATTGAGAGCACTATGTCTGCTACGATAGTGGTTATTGGTGATCCCATAGCTACACCTTCTGTTTGTCTAAATATTTCGCCCTGGAATTTAAAGATATTAGATGTAAGGCATAACTTAATTCCTAAAATAATTTCTTCAACATCTCGCAACAAGCGAGATAAGGATTACATATCGGCTACACTCTCCACGAAGGACAGAAAGACACTTACGCCGCAGAGCAAGAAAGCCACTACAAGCAAACGTGATCTCTCTGTGAGGTCGCTCATTCTCCACAAAGTGGAAGAGTCACTGGCCTCCGATCCCAAGGCCAGATTCAAGCATGAACTTAGCTTGGTAAAGCCCCTTTTTGACAAGCTACTGCCACAAACAGTATCAGGCGTTACTATACACAGCGTATATAAAATCGGCCAAAAGCCTGATCCTCCAGTAAGTCAGCCGTACGTCCCCTCAAAGTCGTACTAAACTCGAAAGAAGAGAGGGATGCCATTCCAAGCAACTCTCATACTCCTAAAGGATCAGGCATATATGTCTGTGCCGACTCAACCCTAGCAGGGCGTGTCAAAAGATAGTCTGTGGCCCTAGAATTACGCGAACGATGTCGAAACGGCGAAAAGAACCTTAAGATTAAGGCTTTTCGGGTTGTCCGAGTTCGTAGTTCGATGATTCCGAAACCTCTGTGGGTAGGCTGCGGAAGCACCAAACTGGATTGACATTTTGCTACACAAACGACCGTAGCCTGTTGAACAAACGGACTGTGCTGGTAATATGATAGACTCCGGAAATCCGGATGTAATTACCATCACAGAGACATGGCTCACACCCGATATCACAGACAACGAAGTTAACCTGCCAAACTTCGAAGTGCGTAGGGTGGGCCGATAAACCGAAAAGGAGGTGGTGTAATCATCTACCTTAAGAAATGCTTAACGGTGCGTAGCATCCAAGCAGTCGCTCGCGAAAGTGAGTCGTGCGAACATTTACGCCGCAGAATTAAATGCATAGGCCAAGACATTGACCTCAATGCTATGTACCGCAGTCCTGACTGCGGTGCAGATGACTTCCTGTTAAGTACTGCTGAGTGGTTAATAGTCCTGACGCGGAAAGAGGAAAATCAGAAGACCACTTCATTCACGACGATACTTGTATTTTCCAAACAAGGAAAATAATGACTGTCACACAAGTGTGTGAGTGAAGGGGACGTAGTGTACGAAATATGTGAACAAGTGTATGTGAAAGTGTACAAAGCAAGAGTATGTATGAAATGACTAATATACATGAACCAATAAGATAGACAGTAGCTTTTTCTTACCATCATTAGATTCTGATGTCATGTGATAACAAGGTCATACATTGTTTATCTAGTTCATGGACAGACAAAGCATATTGTCAGTTATAATGAAATATCGATCAATGTACACATAGCAAAATATATCAGATTGTCAAAACCAAAACAGACATCATGTGACTACATATCACCTCCCCTTTTGAGAATATTGATGATTAGTAGCGTGCTTTCTTGGGGTTTATCTGGAACCGTTGAGTTTGTTGTCGACGTCTGTTGCTTCGTCTGCTTGTTGAGTTTGCGACTTCTGCTTTGTCTTGAGTTGTCTGAGCTGCGCAGTTTTGCTTTTCTGTATTGTCGGTTGTAGGTAAGTTAAGAGTATCTAAGAGTATATCGAGATGTAGAGATGACTGTGTACTGGCAGGGATATTTGAGTTTCTTGGACGCAACTGATTGTAGTGACGGGTCCATAAGTCATTACCAACTTGCACGTCGTACATAACTCGACCATGTCGTGGTGCGATGGAAGCTTAAATCCAAGGTTTATGTCCTGCTCGATAGTCGCGTACATAGATAGCGTCACCAACATAAAATTTTTTTCATTCCGAATTGATGCGTCGGCACGTTTGGGTGCCGGTGGTAACATTGAGTTGTGAATCGTTCTAAGTTTGCGTCCGTAAAGAATTTCTGCCGGCGAATTCTTGTTTTGTGCTGACTTATTCGCTGTTGTACGGTACACCATCAAGAATTTTTGGATGATGTCAAAGGGTGTCCCCTCTCCCTCTGTTTTGAGTATTGCTCTCTTCAAAGTGTCGGAAAAACGTTCAGCTTGGTCGTTTGATTGAGGATGATACGGCGGTGTGAACATATGCTCGATAGCATTTTGATGACAGAACTGCTGAAATTGATGAGAAGTAAACTGCGAACCATTGTCTGTAACTATGGTTTGTGGCAGCCCATGATGAGAGGGTACGTCGGTTAGAGCTTTGAGAATCTGCGACGTTGTTGGCGAAATGATCGATGTAACTTCTGGCCATTTCCAAAAATCATCTACCAACACCAGATAATATGCTCCATTTATAGGACCAGCAAGATGAATATGAATTTTGAACCAAGGATGGTCTGCTGGTGGACACTGTGTTGTAGGTAGTTGCACAGAACTAAGTGAGACATCAACCAAATGCAGACGGTCGAACCAGTCGAGTCCCAAAATATTTAAATCACTCGGGGTGACCAAACAAATTCCTGTGAATTTGATGTTTTGAAAAGACACAGAACATTGGAGTTTACTAATTAGTTTGAGCCGCTCACCACAGGCGCTGACAGCAGTCTGAGAAGTATTTGTGATAGGTGGTCTGCCAATATCATTCCAAAGTTTCTCTGATATAACAGTAATATCAGAGGCGGTATCTAGCCGCAGACGTGTATCATGACCATTCATCTGAAGATCAAGATATTTCCGCATACCTGGTGTTGTGACTTTACAGGTTGCGAGTAGACTCAATGATCTCCTTGGAGATTTAGGACCAACAGTTTGTCGAGCTTCCGCTGGATCATGATATCTGGGTTTGCGTGGCTGACGAAATCCATTTTATGACCGATGATTTTGCACTTGCTGCAACGATGATTCTTGTATGGACAGGACTTTACAAAGTGCCACGCGCCACAATGCCAGCATGGTGATGGTTGGGTCTTCTTTGCAGTATTCTGTGAAGTTGGACGAGTATGTGTAGATTTACGCGGAACATTAGGAGAAGGTTGGTCAGGACTGGATGATGAAGTGAGATTTTGGCTCTTTCGTAATGCACGAATATCAGAGCTTCTCGAAGTTGTTGATTCGACCAGGTGTGCGCCTTTCTGCAAATTAATCAGCCGTTGATATTCATCAGCTATATCATGTAGTGTTAAATTGGGATTTCGCTCTAGCTGATTGAGCAGTCGTGTTCGGATATCTGTGAAACGAGGAGACTGAAGACTGCATATGAGAATCAAGGCTTTGAATTGATCATCTGTTAAGGACCTGAGTCGAAATCTCTCATATTCTCGGTTGACTGTGCCAACGTGAGTAAGAAAATCATCATTTTCATTCATTGTCAGCTTGAGGCCACGATAACGTATGCTGAATAATGAGGAGTGGTCTCCAAAATGTTCACTCAGCAGCTTTATTGTGTCATCAAAACACATATCACGTGGTTTCTGGGGTAAAATTAGGTTGCAATACCTTTCATATTCTGCAGGACCCCATTTACGTAATAATAATCGTACCTTCCAAGCATCGTCTTGTGAGGCGAGATCAACTGTGAATAAATCCTCATAGCGTTGATACCATGTGTAAAAAGTGACATTCGCATCTGGTTCATAATCGAATTGTGTAATACTATTCACAATTCCATCGACAGATGGTGACATGGTATGATTCCGATTGCTTGAAGGTTAAACTGAACAAGTCTGTTGGTTGATGAGCATTTCCATTAATTTCATTTGTAGCTCAAATAGTAATTCCAATTTTGCAGAATCCATAGTTTTCCCTGTCGCCAAATTTCTGTTATGTACTGCTGAGTGGTTAATAGTCCTGACGCGGAAAGAGGAAAATCAGAAGACCACTTCATTCACGACGATACTTGTATTTTCCAAACAAGGAAAATAATGACTGTCACACAAGTGTGTGAGTGAAGGGGACGTAGTGTACGAAATATGTGAACAAGTGTATGTGAAAGTGTACAAAGCAAGAGTATGTATGAAATGACTAATATACATGAACCAATAAGATAGACAGTAGCTTTTTCTTACCATCATTAGATTCTGATGTCATGTGATAACAAGGTCATACATTGTTTATCTAGTTCATGGACAGACAAAGCATATTGTCAGTTATAATGAAATATCGATCAATGTACACATAGCAAAATATATCAGATTGTCAAAACCAAAACAGACATCATGTGACTACATATCACCTCCCCTTTTGAGAATATTGATGATTAGTAGCGTGCTTTCTTGGGGTTTATCTGGAACCGTTGAGTTTGTTGTCGACGTCTGTTGCTTCGTCTGCTTGTTGAGTTTGCGACTTCTGCTTTGTCTTGAGTTGTCTGAGCTGCGCAGTTTTGCTTTTCTGTATTGTCGGTCGTAGGTAAGTTAAGAGTATCTAAGAGTATATCGAGATGTAGAGATGACTGTGTACTGGCAGGGATATTTGAGTTTCTTGGACGCAACTGATTGTAGTGACGGGTCCATAAGTCATTACCAACTTGCACGTCGTACATAACTCGACCATGTCGTGGTGCGATGGAAGCTTAAATCCAAGGTTTATGTCCTGCTCGATAGTCGCGTACATAGATAGCGTCACCAACATAAAATTTTTTTCATTCCGAATTGATGCGTCGGCACGTTTGGGTGCCGGTGGTAACATTGAGTTGTGAATCGTTCTAAGTTTGCGTCCGTAAAGAATTTCTGCCGGCGAATTCTTGTTTTGTGCTGACTTATTCGCTGTTGTACGGTATACCATCAAGAATTTTTGGATGATGTCAAAGGGTGTCCCCTCTCCCTCTGTTTTGAGTATTGCTCTCTTCAAAGTGTCGGAAAAACGTTCAGCTTGGTCGTTTGATTGAGGATGATACGGCGGTGTGAACATATGCTCGATAGCATTTTGATGACAGAACTGCTGAAATTGATGAGAAGTAAACTGCGAACCATTGTCTGTAACTATGGTTTGTGGCAGCCCATGATGAGAGGGTACGTCGGTTAGAGCTTTGAGAATCTGCGACGTTGTTGGCGAAATGATCGATGTAACTTCTGGCCATTTCCAAAAATCATCTACCAACACCAGATAATATGCTCCATTTATAGGACCAGCAAGATGAATATGAATTTTGAACCAAGGATGGTCTGCTGGTGGACACTGTGTTGTAGGTAGTTGCACAGAACTAAGTGAGACATCAACCAAATGCAGACGGTCGAACCAGTCGAGTCCCAAAATATTTAAATCACTCGGGGTGACCAAACAAATTCCTGTGAATTTGATGTTTTGAAAAGACACAGAACATTGGAGTTTACTAATTAGTTTGAGCCGCTCACCACAGGCGCTGACAGCAGTCTGAGAAGTATTTGTGATAGGTGGTCTGCCAATATCATTCCAAAGTTTCTCTGATATAACAGTAATATCAGAGGCGGTATCTAGCCGCAGACGTGTATCATGACCATTCATCTGAAGATCAAGATATTTCCGCATACCTGGTGTTGTGACTTTACAGGTTGCGAGTAGACTCAATGATCTCCTTGGAGATTTAGGACCAACAGTTTGTCGAGCTTCCGCTGGATCATGATATCTGGGTTTGCGTGGCTGACGAAATCCATTTTATGACCGATGATTTTGCACTTGCTGCAACGATGATTCTTGTATGGACAGGACTTTACAAAGTGCCACGCGCCACAATGCCAGCATGGTGATGGTTGGGTCTTCTTTGCAGTATTCTGTGAAGTTGGACGAGTATGTGTAGATTTACGCGGAACATTAGGAGAAGGTTGGTCAGGACTGGATGATGAAGTGAGATTTTGGCTCTTTCGTAATGCACGAATATCAGAGCTTCTCGAAGTTGTTGATTCGACCAGGTGTGCGCCTTTCTGCAAATTAATCAGCCGTTGATATTCATCAGCTATATCATGTAGTGTTAAATTGGGATTTCGCTCTAGCTGATTGAGCAGTCGTGTTCGGATATCTGTGAAACGAGGAGACTGAAGACTGCATATGAGAATCAAGGCTTTGAATTGATCATCTGTTAAGGACCTGAGTCGAAATCTCTCATATTCTCGGTTGACTGTGCCAACGTGAGTAAGAAAATCATCATTTTCATTCATTGTCAGCTTGAGGCCACGATAACGTATGCTGAATAATGAGGAGTGGTCTCCAAAATGTTCACTCAGCAGCTTTATTGTGTCATCAAAACACATATCACGTGGTTTCTGGGGTAAAATTAGGTTGCAATACCTTTCATATTCTGCAGGACCCCATTTACGTAATAATAATCGTACCTTCCAAGCATCGTCTTGTGAGGCGAGATCAACTGTGAATAAATCCTCATAGCGTTGATACCATGTGTAAAAAGTGACATTCGCATCTGGTTCATAATCGAATTGTGTAATACTATTCACAATTCCATCGACAGATGGTGACATGGTATGATTCCGATTGCTTGAAGGTTAAACTGAACAAGTCTGTTGGTTGATGAGCATTTCCATTAATTTCATTTGTAGCTCAAATAGTAATTCCAATTTTGCAGAATCCATAGTTTTCCCTGTCGCCAAATTTCTGTTATGTACTGCTGAGTGGTTAATAGTCCTGACGCGGAAAGAGGAAAATCAGAAGACCACTTCATTCACGACGATACTTGTATTTTCCAAACAAGGAAAATAATGACTGTCACACAAGTGTGTGAGTGAAGGGGACGTAGTGTACGAAATATGTGAACAAGTGTATGTGAAAGTGTACAAAGCAAGAGTATGTATGAAATGACTAATATACATGAACCAATAAGATAGACAGTAGCTTTTTCTTACCATCATTAGATTCTGATGTCATGTGATAACAAGGTCATACATTGTTTATCTAGTTCATGGACAGACAAAGCATATTGTCAGTTATAATGAAATATCGATCAATGTACACATAGCAAAATATATCAGATTGTCAAAACCAAAACAGACATCATGTGACTACATATCACCTCCCCTTTTGAGAATATTGATGATTAGTAGCGTGCTTTCTTGGGGTTTATCTGGAACCGTTGAGTTTGTTGTCGACGTCTGTTGCTTCGTCTGCTTGTTGAGTTTGCGACTTCTGCTTTGTCTTGAGTTGTCTGAGCTGCGCAGTTTTGCTTTTCTGTATTGTCGGTTGTAGGTAAGTTAAGAGTATCTAAGAGTATATCGAGATGTAGAGATGACTGTGTACTGGCAGGGATATTTGAGTTTCTTGGACGCAACTGATTGTAGTGACGGGTCCATAAGTCATTACCAACTTGCACGTCGTACATAACTCGACCATGTCGTGGTGCGATGGAAGCTTAAATCCAAGGTTTATGTCCTGCTCGATAGTCGCGTACATAGATAGCGTCACCAACATAAAATTTTTTTCATTCCGAATTGATGCGTCGGCACGTTTGGGTGCCGGTGGTAACATTGAGTTGTGAATCGTTCTAAGTTTGCGTCCGTAAAGAATTTCTGCCGGCGAATTCTTGTTTTGTGCTGACTTATTCGCTGTTGTACGGTACACCATCAAGAATTTTTGGATGATGTCAAAGGGTGTCCCCTCTCCCTCTGTTTTGAGTATTGCTCTCTTCAAAGTGTCGGAAAAACGTTCAGCTTGGTCGTTTGATTGAGGATGATACGGCGGTGTGAACATATGCTCGATAGCATTTTGATGACAGAACTGCTGAAATTGATGAGAAGTAAACTGCGAACCATTGTCTGTAACTATGGTTTGTGGCAGCCCATGATGAGAGGGTACGTCGGTTAGAGCTTTGAGAATCTGCGACGTTGTTGGCGAAATGATCGATGTAACTTCTGGCCATTTCCAAAAATCATCTACCAACACCAGATAATATGCTCCATTTATAGGACCAGCAAGATGAATATGAATTTTGAACCAAGGATGGTCTGCTGGTGGACACTGTGTTGTAGGTAGTTGCACAGAACTAAGTGAGACATCAACCAAATGCAGACGGTCGAACCAGTCGAGTCCCAAAATATTTAAATCACTCGGGGTGACCAAACAAATTCCTGTGAATTTGATGTTTTGAAAAGACACAGAACATTGGAGTTTACTAATTAGTTTGAGCCGCTCACCACAGGCGCTGACAGCAGTCTGAGAAGTATTTGTGATAGGTGGTCTGCCAATATCATTCCAAAGTTTCTCTGATATAACAGTAATATCAGAGGCGGTATCTAGCCGCAGACGTGTATCATGACCATTCATCTGAAGATCAAGATATTTCCGCATACCTGGTGTTGTGACTTTACAGGTTGCGAGTAGACTCAATGATCTCCTTGGAGATTTAGGACCAACAGTTTGTCGAGCTTCCGCTGGATCATGATATCTGGGTTTGCGTGGCTGACGAAATCCATTTTATGACCGATGATTTTGCACTTGCTGCAACGATGATTCTTGTATGGACAGGACTTTACAAAGTGCCACGCGCCACAATGCCAGCATGGTGATGGTTGGGTCTTCTTTGCAGTATTCTGTGAAGTTGGACGAGTATGTGTAGATTTACGCGGAACATTAGGAGAAGGTTGGTCAGGACTGGATGATGAAGTGAGATTTTGGCTCTTTCGTAATGCACGAATATCAGAGCTTCTCGAAGTTGTTGATTCGACCAGGTGTGCGCCTTTCTGCAAATTAATCAGCCGTTGATATTCATCAGCTATATCATGTAGTGTTAAATTGGGATTTCGCTCTAGCTGATTGAGCAGTCGTGTTCGGATATCTGTGAAACGAGGAGACTGAAGACTGCATATGAGAATCAAGGCTTTGAATTGATCATCTGTTAAGGACCTGAGTCGAAATCTCTCATATTCTCGGTTGACTGTGCCAACGTGAGTAAGAAAATCATCATTTTCATTCATTGTCAGCTTGAGGCCACGATAACGTATGCTGAATAATGAGGAGTGGTCTCCAAAATGTTCACTCAGCAGCTTTATTGTGTCATCAAAACACATATCACGTGGTTTCTGGGGTAAAATTAGGTTGCAATACCTTTCATATTCTGCAGGACCCCATTTACGTAATAATAATCGTACCTTCCAAGCATCGTCTTGTGAGGCGAGATCAACTGTGAATAAATCCTCATAGCGTTGATACCATGTGTAAAAAGTGACATTCGCATCTGGTTCATAATCGAATTGTGTAATACTATTCACAATTCCATCGACAGATGGTGACATGGTATGATTCCGATTGCTTGAAGGTTAAACTGAACAAGTCTGTTGGTTGATGAGCATTTCCATTAATTTCATTTGTAGCTCAAATAGTAATTCCAATTTTGCAGAATCCATAGTTTTCCCTGTCGCCAAATTTCTGTTATGTACTGCTGAGTGGTTAATAGTCCTGACGCGGAAAGAGGAAAATCAGAAGACCACTTCATTCACGACGATACTTGTATTTTCCAAACAAGGAAAATAATGACTGTCACACAAGTGTGTGAGTGAAGGGGACGTAGTGTACGAAATATGTGAACAAGTGTATGTGAAAGTGTACAAAGCAAGAGTATGTATGAAATGACTAATATACATGAACCAATAAGATAGACAGTAGCTTTTTCTTACCATCATTAGATTCTGATGTCATGTGATAACAAGGTCATACATTGTTTATCTAGTTCATGGACAGACAAAGCATATTGTCAGTTATAATGAAATATCGATCAATGTACACATAGCAAAATATATCAGATTGTCAAAACCAAAACAGACATCATGTGACTACATATCACCTCCCCTTTTGAGAATATTGATGATTAGTAGCGTGCTTTCTTGGGGTTTATCTGGAACCGTTGAGTTTGTTGTCGACGTCTGTTGCTTCGTCTGCTTGTTGAGTTTGCGACTTCTGCTTTGTCTTGAGTTGTCTGAGCTGCGCAGTTTTGCTTTTCTGTATTGTCGGTCGTAGGTAAGTTAAGAGTATCTAAGAGTATATCGAGATGTAGAGATGACTGTGTACTGGCAGGGATATTTGAGTTTCTTGGACGCAACTGATTGTAGTGACGGGTCCATAAGTCATTACCAACTTGCACGTCGTACATAACTCGACCATGTCGTGGTGCGATGGAAGCTTAAATCCAAGGTTTATGTCCTGCTCGATAGTCGCGTACATAGATAGCGTCACCAACATAAAATTTTTTTCATTCCGAATTGATGCGTCGGCACGTTTGGGTGCCGGTGGTAACATTGAGTTGTGAATCGTTCTAAGTTTGCGTCCGTAAAGAATTTCTGCCGGCGAATTCTTGTTTTGTGCTGACTTATTCGCTGTTGTACGGTACACCATCAAGAATTTTTGGATGATGTCAAAGGGTGTCCCCTCTCCCTCTGTTTTGAGTATTGCTCTCTTCAAAGTGTCGGAAAAACGTTCAGCTTGGTCGTTTGATTGAGGATGATACGGCGGTGTGAACATATGCTCGATAGCATTTTGATGACAGAACTGCTGAAATTGATGAGAAGTAAACTGCGAACCATTGTCTGTAACTATGGTTTGTGGCAGCCCATGATGAGAGGGTACGTCGGTTAGAGCTTTGAGAATCTGCGACGTTGTTGGCGAAATGATCGATGTAACTTCTGGCCATTTCCAAAAATCATCTACCAACACCAGATAATATGCTCCATTTATAGGACCAGCAAGATGAATATGAATTTTGAACCAAGGATGGTCTGCTGGTGGACACTGTGTTGTAGGTAGTTGCACAGAACTAAGTGAGACATCAACCAAATGCAGACGGTCGAACCAGTCGAGTCCCAAAATATTTAAATCACTCGGGGTGACCAAACAAATTCCTGTGAATTTGATGTTTTGAAAAGACACAGAACATTGGAGTTTACTAATTAGTTTGAGCCGCTCACCACAGGCGCTGACAGCAGTCTGAGAAGTATTTGTGATAGGTGGTCTGCCAATATCATTCCAAAGTTTCTCTGATATAACAGTAATATCAGAGGCGGTATCTAGCCGCAGACGTGTATCATGACCATTCATCTGAAGATCAAGATATTTCCGCATACCTGGTGTTGTGACTTTACAGGTTGCGAGTAGACTCAATGATCTCCTTGGAGATTTAGGACCAACAGTTTGTCGAGCTTCCGCTGGATCATGATATCTGGGTTTGCGTGGCTGACGAAATCCATTTTATGACCGATGATTTTGCACTTGCTGCAACGATGATTCTTGTATGGACAGGACTTTACAAAGTGCCACGCGCCACAATGCCAGCATGGTGATGGTTGGGTCTTCTTTGCAGTATTCTGTGAAGTTGGACGAGTATGTGTAGATTTACGCGGAACATTAGGAGAAGGTTGGTCAGGACTGGATGATGAAGTGAGATTTTGGCTCTTTCGTAATGCACGAATATCAGAGCTTCTCGAAGTTGTTGATTCGACCAGGTGTGCGCCTTTCTGCAAATTAATCAGCCGTTGATATTCATCAGCTATATCATGTAGTGTTAAATTGGGATTTCGCTCTAGCTGATTGAGCAGTCGTGTTCGGATATCTGTGAAACGAGGAGACTGAAGACTGCATATGAGAATCAAGGCTTTGAATTGATCATCTGTTAAGGACCTGAGTCGAAATCTCTCATATTCTCGGTTGACTGTGCCAACGTGAGTAAGAAAATCATCATTTTCATTCATTGTCAGCTTGAGGCCACGATAACGTATGCTGAATAATGAGGAGTGGTCTCCAAAATGTTCACTCAGCAGCTTTATTGTGTCATCAAAACACATATCACGTGGTTTCTGGGGTAAAATTAGGTTGCAATACCTTTCATATTCTGCAGGACCCCATTTACGTAATAATAATCGTACCTTCCAAGCATCGTCTTGTGAGGCGAGATCAACTGTGAATAAATCCTCATAGCGTTGATACCATGTGTAAAAAGTGACATTCGCATCTGGTTCATAATCGAATTGTGTAATACTATTCACAATTCCATCGACAGATGGTGACATGGTATGATTCCGATTGCTTGAAGGTTAAACTGAACAAGTCTGTTGGTTGATGAGCATTTCCATTAATTTCATTTGTAGCTCAAATAGTAATTCCAATTTTGCAGAATCCATAGTTTTCCCTGTCGCTAAATTTCTGTTATGTACTGCTGAGTGGTTAATAGTCCTGACGCGGAAAGAGGAAAATCAGAAGACCACTTCATTCACGACGATACTTGTATTTTCCAAACAAGGAAAATAATGACTGTCACACAAGTGTGTGAGTGAAGGGGACGTAGTGTACGAAATATGTGAACAAGTGTATGTGAAAGTGTACAAAGCAAGAGTATGTATGAAATGACTAATATACATGAACCAATAAGATAGACAGTAGCTTTTTCTTACCATCATTAGATTCTGATGTCATGTGATAACAAGGTCATACATTGTTTATCTAGTTCATGGACAGACAAAGCATATTGTCAGTTATAATGAAATATCGATCAATGTACACATAGCAAAATATATCAGATTGTCAAAACCAAAACAGACATCATGTGACTACATATCACCTCCCCTTTTGAGAATATTGATGATTAGTAGCGTGCTTTCTTGGGGTTTATCTGGAACCGTTGAGTTTGTTGTCGACGTCTGTTGCTTCGTCTGCTTGTTGAGTTTGCGACTTCTGCTTTGTCTTGAGTTGTCTGAGCTGCGCAGTTTTGCTTTTCTGTATTGTCGGTCGTAGGTAAGTTAAGAGTATCTAAGAGTATATCGAGATGTAGAGATGACTGTGTACTGGCAGGGATATTTGAGTTTCTTGGACGCAACTGATTGTAGTGACGGGTCCATAAGTCATTACCAACTTGCACGTCGTACATAACTCGACCATGTCGTGGTGCGATGGAAGCTTAAATCCAAGGTTTATGTCCTGCTCGATAGTCGCATACATAGATAGCGTCACCAACATAAAATTTTTTTCATTCCGAATTGATGCGTCGGCACGTTTGGGTGCCGGTGGTAACATTGAGTTGTGAATCGTTCTAAGTTTGCGTCCGTAAAGAATTTCTGCCGGCGAATTCTTGTTTTGTGCTGACTTATTCGCTGTTGTACGGTACACCATCAAGAATTTTTGGATGATGTCAAAGGGTGTCCCCTCTCCCTCTGTTTTGAGTATTGCTCTCTTCAAAGTGTCGGAAAAACGTTCAGCTTGGTCGTTTGATTGAGGATGATACGGCGGTGTGAACATATGCTCGATAGCATTTTGATGACAGAACTGCTGAAATTGATGAGAAGTAAACTGCGAACCATTGTCTGTAACTATGGTTTGTGGCAGCCCATGATGAGAGGGTACGTCGGTTAGAGCTTTGAGAATCTGCGACGTTGTTGGCGAAATGATCGATGTAACTTCTGGCCATTTCCAAAAATCATCTACCAACACCAGATAATATGCTCCATTTATAGGACCAGCAAGATGAATATGAATTTTGAACCAAGGATGGTCTGCTGGTGGACACTGTGTTGTAGGTAGTTGCACAGAACTAAGTGAGACATCAACCAAATGCAGACGGTCGAACCAGTCGAGTCCCAAAATATTTAAATCACTCGGGGTGACCAAACAAATTCCTGTGAATTTGATGTTTTGAAAAGACACAGAACATTGGAGTTTACTAATTAGTTTGAGCCGCTCACCACAGGCGCTGACAGCAGTCTGAGAAGTATTTGTGATAGGTGGTCTGCCAATATCATTCCAAAGTTTCTCTGATATAACAGTAATATCAGAGGCGGTATCTAGCCGCAGACGTGTATCATGACCATTCATCTGAAGATCAAGATATTTCCGCATACCTGGTGTTGTGACTTTACAGGTTGCGAGTAGACTCAATGATCTCCTTGGAGATTTAGGACCAACAGTTTGTCGAGCTTCCGCTGGATCATGATATCTGGGTTTGCGTGGCTGACGAAATCCATTTTATGACCGATGATTTTGCACTTGCTGCAACGATGATTCTTGTATGGACAGGACTTTACAAAGTGCCACGCGCCACAATGCCAGCATGGTGATGGTTGGGTCTTCTTTGCAGTATTCTGTGAAGTTGGACGAGTATGTGTAGATTTACGCGGAACATTAGGAGAAGGTTGGTCAGGACTGGATGATGAAGTGAGATTTTGGCTCTTTCGTAATGCACGAATATCAGAGCTTCTCGAAGTTGTTGATTCGACCAGGTGTGCGCCTTTCTGCAAATTAATCAGCCGTTGATATTCATCAGCTATATCATGTAGTGTTAAATTGGGATTTCGCTCTAGCTGATTGAGCAGTCGTGTTCGGATATCTGTGAAACGAGGAGACTGAAGACTGCATATGAGAATCAAGGCTTTGAATTATTATTATTATTATTATTATTATTATTATTATATAAGCTTTATTCCAAATCAGTACTTGTGATACAGAATGGAATTCTCAGCATTTTACTACAATATTGCATCCAGTTTTTACATTAACAATAAATAAAGTTCTACATAGATTAAAGATTATCTCAACAACATATTAGTATGTCGGTAGCAAAGCCAAAATTAAAATGTTTGAAGGTGTTACAAAAGTAGATACTACTAGCATATTTACTGGCGTAAGCGATAGCAAAATGGTCGAGATATACAGAGTGTAAAAGAACAACAAGAATGTTTTAAGTAGAGTTTGCAAGGAAGAGAAAAACAAAACAGCACTTAACAAAAATAAAGACAAAAAATAGAGAGAATGGAAAAGAGAGAAAACGTTGTACCCATAAATGATGTGAGTTGGAAAGACGAGATTCATTGGTTCTAGTGACTATTTAATAAGTTAAAGGTTTCATGCCTGATGCATTCTTTATCACACAGAACACGGGCTAGGTAGGGTATGGATGAGTTTTTGTACTTACTAGTGCGGGCATATAGTTTCCTATATAGACTTCTTGTTTTCCCTGAAGAGATACATGGGGAGAGTTGTGAGTGTAGAGGGTGTTGTGAGTCAGATAAAATGGACTTCGCCCATTTTTCACATGAGTCCATGTGCCTGTCCACCAGAATGTTAACAAGCTGGCTAAGTGGTAAACTGCTTACCCTGCTGACAACCTTTAACATCCTACGTAATAAGGTATAGTCTTTCTTCAATAGCCCAGGAAAGACTAAGGGGGAGCAATAGAGAATTATAGGCAGAATACGGGAGTTAACAAATTGTAGTAGTAAGGGTTGGGTTACACCAGAATGTCTTAACTTCTTGATGTAGAAGGTAAGACGGTATATTTTCTTGGAAATCGTCAAGATATGAGACGACCAGGAAAGATCAGAAGATAGAGTGACGCCTAGGTATTTAATTTCCGACTTAGTTTCTATTTCAGTGCCATCTATGTTGCACACCTCGTGAGCGCTAACCAGTTTGTTTAGGTCAGATTTATGCCTAAAGGTGAAATTAACTGTTTGGCATTTGGAGGGGTTTAAGGTTAGACCGTTTTCCTTGGACCATTGGCTAATTTCTGATAAGAAGCCATTTAGTTTAGAGCAGTCATTTTGACATTTGACAGGTAAAGATACAGTTAGGTCATCAGCATATTTGACAAAGTTAATATCATTTGAAGACGGTAGGTCATGAAGGAAGAATGAAAAGAGAAGTGGGGAGAGTACAGCACCTTGGGGGACACCAGATTCAGTGAGCACAGCAGAGGAGGATTGACCTTTGTATACGGTGTACTGCATTCTGTTTGAAAAGTAGGAATGCAACCACTTAGTGACCCAAGACTCGGTTTGTGTCGTGGATAGCTTATTTAGCAAGAGACTTCTAGGTACAGAGTCGAAAGCAGAAGTAAAGTCAAGAAACGTGCAGCGGACATATTTGGCACCTTTGTCTAATGATGAGACAATACTGTTGTGTAAGACGGCTGCAGCGTCTAAAGTACTCCTACCCTGTCTGTAGGCAAATTGTTTGGGGTCTTCGAAGCTTTTAAGGGAGGGTTCGAGTTTAAGAAGTATTAGTTTTTCCATGAGCTTTAGAAACGGGGAAGTGATGGCGATGGGTCTGAACTTTACGTTCTTGCTATTTCCAGGTTTAGGGACAGGGACTATTTTAATGTCTTTCCATGGAACAGGTACAACGTTTTCGGAGAAAGAAGCATTTAGGATATTAGTTAGAGGAGAACATAAAGCATCTGCACATTGTTTTAGGACATATGCAGGTATGCCATCAGGGCCAAGACTATGTGAGGGCTTAAGAGTTTTAAGACATTTCAAAACATCGAGAGTATTGAAGTCCTGGAAGTTATCAGCTACAAGATTGGTAACATTAGAAGTGGTTATGGTAGAAGGAGAGCGTATAAAAGACAGATTAAGAGCATTAACATCACAAGAGGGAAAAACATTACATCGCTTACTATTGCCAGTAATTTCATTGAAAAGTTTCCACATGCTGTTTGGAGATTTGCATGATAAAAGTGTTTGGTTATAGATAGCATTAAGATTTTTGATTTCAGATTTGATTTGAGCATTTATCTTTTTAAGTCCTAACTTGTCTTTGCATTTATATAACATTTCTTTTTGCCTGCGAAGTTGTTTGAGATGGGGAGACGAGAAGCGGTCGAGGCGTTTGAACAGTGTTTGTTTGGGACAGCATATGTCAAGGCAGAACTTGAGATAATCCATTATATTGGTGATTGAGTCATCTAATGTACTTTCATAGAATAGATCCCAGTTGGTATCTTTTAACATGCATCTTAGATTGAGTAAGTTGTCAGATGTGTAGCTTCTTTGTTGTGCCTTCGTGGACAGGTGTGAGAAGATTTTAATATGTGTTTTGCTGTATATTTTTGGCAAAACGCGGACAATGCAGTGATCGGAGTTATGTATCGGTGAACGTCTACGTGTTTCATATACTCCTTCATCATTGGTAAAAACCAAGTCAAGGGTTTTGTCAAGTCGAGTGGGAAATTTGACTATATTTGTGTGACCAAGAGCTTCAAGAAAGGAGCAATCTGATGTGTTGAAGTCTCCAGTAATAACGGATAGAGAGTTGTCGAAGTTGGCAGCAGCAAACATGGTGAATTCATCAGCAAAATTAGATAGATCAGATGGAGAGCAGCTAGGAGAAATGTACATGTTTGTAATATAGAATTGTTGATATTTGGGGAGGTGTTTGGGGCGACATTTGACAGTTATACAGTCAATGAAGTCATTTGAGAAGGTGAAGCAGATGTTATTTGAGACAGACCATTTGGAGTGAATAAAAGTTGCAACGCCACCACCATTTTTCTTATTACAACATTGACGGTCTTGTCGAAATAAAATAAAGTCCTTTAGTGAGATAAGGTTGTCATCATACAGTTCATGCAACCACGTTTCTTGTAATGCGATTATGGCAGTGTTATGATACGTATCAGTTGACATCAGGGATTGTAGATACATTATCTTATTTGGTAGAGAGCGACAGTTTGAGTTCATTATGACGGGGACCGTAGTTAAGTGTATTGGTGTACGTTTGAGAGCTCTCTGCCAACCACTACGATGTTTCCTTCTTGGTTTCTTTGGAATATGAAAGTCATTTGGTCGTAAATTTTTAATAAAGTTACGAGAGTAAATGATTCTGTTAGAATTCATATTTAAGTGATAAGTGTATGCTGGTAAACAGGAAACTGGATGCAAAATGTAGATATTTTGGTAGCAGGCCCAAAAATTCAACAGGCCGCCAAGGTCAAGGTCATAATTGATCATCTGTTAAGGACCTGAGTCGAAATCTCTCATATTCTCGGTTGACTGTGCCAACGTGAGTAAGAAAATCATCATTTTCATTCATTGTCAGCTTGAGGCCACGATAACGTATGCTGAATAATGAGGAGTGGTCTCCAAAATGTTCACTCAGCAGCTTTATTGTGTCATCAAAACACATATCACGTGGTTTCTGGGGTAAAATTAGGTTGCAATACCTTTCATATTCTGCAGGACCCCATTTACGTAATAATAATCGTACCTTCCAAGCATCGTCTTGTGAGGCGAGATCAACTGTGAATAAATCCTCATAGCGTTGATACCATGTGTAAAAAGTGACATTCGCATCTGGTTCATAATCGAATTGTGTAATACTATTCACAATTCCATCGACAGATGGTGACATGGTATGATTCCGATTGCTTGAAGGTTAAACTGAACAAGTCTGTTGGTTGATGAGCATTTCCATTAATTTCATTTGTAGCTCAAATAGTAATTCCAATTTTGCAGAATCCATAGTTTTCCCTGTCGCTAAATTTCTGTTATGTACTGCTGAGTGGTTAATAGTCCTGACGCGGAAAGAGGAAAATCAGAAGACCACTTCATTCACGATGATACTTGTATTTTCCAAACAAGGAAAATAATGACTGTCACACAAGTGTGTGAGTGAAGGGGACGTAGTGTACGAAATATGTGAACAAGTGTATGTGAAAGTGTACAAAGCAAGAGTATGTATGAAATGACTAATATACATGAACCAATAAGATAGACAGTAGCTTTTTCTTACCATCATTAGATTCTGATGTCATGTGATAACAAGGTCATACATTGTTTATCTAGTTCATGGACAGACAAAGCATATTGTCAGTTATAATGAAATATCGATCAATGTACACATAGCAAAATATATCAGATTGTCAAAACCAAAACAGACATCATGTGACTACATATGACTTCCTGATAGAGAAGCTAGTCTCCTGAACTTTGAAATGTCTATGTCTTGTAATCGGTGGCTTCAACGCCCCAATAGTTGACTGGACGAGCCTTGCAACTCCATCTTCAATCAACTCCTTTTATCATAACATGCTGGAATCTAGTATATCGGTAGCTCTAGTCCAACATGTCACTAAGCACACGCGCTATGACTCACAGCACTCCTCCTCAACTCTGGATCCGGTGTTCTCCAACAGTGGGGATGTGAATCTCATACAACATCTTCCCCCTTTAGGATGAAGTGATCATTCGGTGCTCACTTTCAAGTTCACAGCGACGGCAGCAAGGGCCAAAATCCCAGCTCGACCAAACGTTTGAAAAGCTGATATAAATGCGATCGTCTCAGCAGCCAACATCAACCCAGAGTCCCAAGTAGAAGCCTCATGGAACCAATTTAAACAAGTTTACGCCCAAGTAACTGAACCTTTCATCCCTTGGTCTGTCCCAAAGTGTCGGAAACATTGCCCTCCGTGGATAAACCGAGTGATTCGTATGTTACTCAGACGTAAACACAAATGTTGGAACCTGTTTGCCACACTTGAGACTCCTGAGGCGAGGAAATTATGCAACACTGCTAGAAGTAAAGCTATTGCAGAAATCCGCCAATCAAGGATGAAGTTCGAAGCACATCTGGCTCAAAATACAAAGCCACAACCTAAGAAAATTTTCTCGTACATGAAGTTCAGGAATAAAGCATCCAATGGTGTCCAAAACCTGACTGTTGGCAATGATACAATCGAGGAAGATCAAGAAAAAGCAGAAGCAATGGCAGACTATTTCTCCCAAGTCTTCACTCAGGAGTCATCAGTCCGTATAGAATCAGCTCTGGCTACATCAGAGGAATACAGGGTAGATTCCGTTGACATCGACCAAGGCATCTTGTTCAACTGCCTAATGAAACTAGATGTACAGAAATCAATGGGTCCTGATAATCTTTATCCAAGGCTTCTCAAGGAGCTATCAGCGGAAATAGCCGGCCCATTGACCACGATATTCAAGCTATCTCTCCTGAGTGGAGTGTTACCGCGTGACTGGAAAGACGCCATAGTAACCCCCACCGACAAAGGAGGATCAAGACAAAACCCTTCAGATTACAGGCCTATCAGTCTCACCAGCACTTTAATCAAGATACTGGAAAGAATCATCAAGAAAAGCATCATGGCATATCTGGAAAACAGCAACTTGTTATCTAGAGCGCAGCATGCCTTCCGAAGGAACCTCTCATGCCTGTCAAATCTCCTCAATGCAAGAGAAAGCTGGGTCAAATCGAGGGACAACAGAAGACCCGTTGACGTCGTCTTCAAAGACTTCAGAAATGCCTTTGATAAAGTGCCTCACAAAAGACTACTCGTGAAGTTGGAAAGTCTTGGTGTCAAAGGCAGATTACTTAACAAGGATTAGGGAATTCCTCATAGATAGGAGTCAGAGGGTTAGGATTTACTCGAAACTTTCCTCTTGGTCAGCAGAACGTAGCGGAGTGCCAAAAGGTATGGTACCCGGACCTCTCCTATTTATTTTGTATATCAATGAGTTATCTGTGCTCACCGACTCCCCTATGGTCCTATACACAGATGACTTGAAAAACTGGACAGAACTGAAGGGCAACAGCGATACGCCCACGTTGCAAGGCCTCAACAAATTGTCGGAGTGATCCATAGAATGGATTCTCCCGATAAATGTGGCAAAATGTGCAACCATGCGCATTGGACAAGCAATCATCAGCTACTACGAACTAGAGGGAATAACACTTCCATCAGTTCAGACTCACTTGGACTTAGGTGTCATAGTTCGCCACGACTTAAAAACTACAGCACACTGTCGCGCGGTGGCTGCACGTAGTTTCAGGTCCTTATGGGCAATTCGCAGTGCCTTTACTAGAATCACCAGTGATATGTTCACCTCCTTATATACATCTCTGGTGAGGTCAAGACTAGAAAACTGTGTCCAGACAGCCAGTCCTTGTCTTAAAGAGGACTCACACATTCTAGAAAGTGTTCAAAGGAAGGCAACACGTATGGTTCACGGCATGAATAACTTATCATACGAGGAAAGACTAGACAGTTTAAATCTCTTCTCCCTGTCATACCGAAGGCAGAGAGGAGATTTAATCACAATGGTTAGAATTTTAAATAATGACTACGGACCTGACCTATTCTCTCTTTTCCTTCCCACCAGGTCGGAACACCTTAGAGGACATAGCAGGAGAGTTCGAAAACCAAGAAGAAATCATATTACTGTTGAGTATTGGTTCTCACACTGAGTCATAAACTCTTGGAACCGACTCCCAGAAGAAGTGATGTCTGCAACCTCAACTGATTCGTTGAAGAAGGGTTCGGAGAACCACAAAAATTTACTAGAAAAGGCTCCAAGCCTTCTATCCTCAACCAATAAATCTGAAATCTGAACAATTTTGGCAGCAAACAATCCCGGAGAAATAGGCACTCTAGTCGATATGAAGAATAGGAGAGTGGTCATAAAACACGGGCATTTTGCTTTACACGAGAATAGCAAAGTCGCTGAGATAAAAACCGCAACGATTGTTCCGAAAGAAGCTTCACATCTGACCACACTGATGAGTAAATATGCCTGCTGATTCACTGAAGATGGAGAACACTACGGATATTTTGATAAGGTTAAGCATGACGTCCCACTGAAGGACCCGGGGAAAACAGCCTTCTCAGCTCGAAAAGTCACTGTGCACCTAGAATAAGTCAACTGACAAGTCGATTGGTGACACAGTGGTTAGGACTCTCGCCGATCATGCACATGGTCCGAGGTTCGATCCGCTGCCGACGCACACCTGATGTCTATGGTCGGCCTGCCAAATTTGGACTACCGATATCCATGCTGAAAATTCCATACTTGTACGAAAATACAGTGTGGAATCAAGCTGTAATCAAAAATAAATAAATAAATAAAATTTTAAAAAATAAAAATAAAAGTTAATTGACAGTATAATCGAAGAAGCCGACAGCCCATAGAGTCCGTCGGTCATAATGGTAAAGAAGCCCAAAAGGCAAATATAGAATTTGTGTCGATTCCAGATAGCTGGAAGCCTCATCGCAGTAAAACACTGTACAATGACAACCAGAAAGATAGATAAAGAGACGAGACAGTTTGATGATGGCTTGGAGGACAATTGTCAAGATATGAGTGTGATCGAGGGGAGGAAAAGGCAATCCGACGCAAAGGGCAATTTACGCCTCTGGGTAGCGACAAACAGGTGTCCTATGAGGTCTTGAGCAGGAGTGTGCAGACCACACCTTCATCTTGCGAATTAGGATACCACCATTGCAGACACTATACTTACATAATACTCATTACATATACATATAAATTTGTACATCTCGACCAAATACTCCTTATGCGACACACAGAACGCATAAAGCGCTCTCACACATCAAACGAATAACAATCAAAATGCTCGAATCAGAGTTCTCAAGACCAGTGCTCTGCAATCCATTGCGATCACCACTTACTAATAAGTAGTATATCCTGATCTCGCACAAAATTTGACTTCTCTCATAAAAATATCCAATTAACTACTCTCAAACATTTTAGTAGGACAATACAACCTTCTGAAAATACGACGATGACGACTACTACTAGCACTAGCCCTATTACTGATAATAGCACTACTTCTACTAATTACACTGCTAGTTTCCACCTGCTTCACTCAAGCTTATCTCGGCTTGTTTCATTGTTTATTATGAGCTGACGTGACTACTATCGTTTTGTCCGTAAAATATAACGAAATATACTGTTAACCGACTGCCAGTTTGCATGGTGTGAACGCTGACTGACTTTGTGATTGACGTTATCTGTTAGGTTATCTGGTAATTTTGAGGATTGCGATTACGATTACTAGGAGAGTTCTACCCCGAGTATGTTTTTCAGGTTAGGTTAGTCTGGCTTTGATGTATAGTCTGAGTGAGAGGAGCTGACTAGCATCTGGCGGAAATGTTGGCTTGTGCATTTCTACAGGCGGAGAAAGAGGCTAATTTTCACGTGAATACCCGGAAGGTATGACGGTGGTGAAGGTAGTTTGAATCCGATAACTCACCCGTCACTACTAACAGGACGAAAGATTTCTTCTCACTCCCGTTTGACACTAAAGAAATCCCACTTCGCTGCTGACCAACACTCAGCATCGCTCGCTAACACAAGTAAATAAATTAGTGTTGCTTACGTCAGTTATCCCTCAACTAATGTGGACAAATAACTAAAGAACCAGAAGTTAGGGGAAAGAAGGCTCCTTTTTATCTTAACCAGTCTGCGTTTAGGAATATAATATGCTGGACTGATTGTGCTTCGAGGTTTTCACACGACAGATTCTTCTTGATTTGTGAGAATGAAGGATTGAAAGTGTTGTGATATTCATATGAACTGTGATCAAGCTTTGACCGGATAATTGCAAAATTATTGAGCGTTGAGGGAGAAGTAGATATTTATAAAATTATATTTGTAAATTCTCAGCGAAATTGAAATGATTAATTCCAACGTTTCGTCCGGAAATCTGGTCAGAACTTCTTCAGGGAAATTAATCGAAATTAACATAACAGAGGTTTATTTATAAAAAGAGCATCTCTTGTTTTGAAACTTTGTCCAATCATGAGCCATGCAACAGGCATCAAGATGCATAAAAAATAAAATTGTATGTTTATATATAAAAGTACATCTCTTGTTTTAAATTGTTTGTCCTGCCATATGAATCAAGAAACAGGTATCAATAGGTATAATAAAAACAAAAATTCAATCAATTGTGACCGAAATTCGACGTAAGATTATCAAAATTAGACTACATTTGTTAAAATATATGCGTATATGCAGTGTAAAAGGTGTGTGTGCATGTGTATGTGGTTGAAGAGTCATGAAAAACCAGTAAAAAGTATTATATTATCATTTCTCACGCACTTTGTTATTGACTATTACAATCAATTATTTCAAATGCTGTTGGCTGTCTATATTGTTGTAAAATGTATAAATACCATGACTTTCTTTGTCGTTGTTGTTGTACTACAATACACAGTCACAGTCCAGTCTTTGTCTTTTGATATTTGCGTGCTTCACTGAATCGGAAGGTACCACAAGCAGATAGGCATATTAGTCAGGCGCAGACAGAACAAGGCGACAACGTCCTCATCTAATTCCCTACAGTTATAACAAATTGGCGACGGGGTTTTACCTTAATTCATTGCAGCTATAACAAGCAAGCGACGACGGGTTTTATTCTGTTCAGCGCAGCTATATAACATTTTTGACTGTGTTAATTACAACCCAATTACAATGTCTATCTCTCTGGACGATCTCAAATCTATCTTGCAGCAGCAGCAAGTTCAGAATGAAGCAGCTCAACTAAAATTAATCGAAGCTCTCACTCAGAAGCTGTCCATTCAAGTTCCATCAACATCTCATTCTGACAAATATGAAAGCATCTCAAATTCCATCAGTGAGTTCAACTACGACCCAATATCTGGTCTCGTATTTGATGCATGGTTCAATCGTTACGAAGACGTTTTCCGTATTGAATGCTACATGTTTGATGATGCTGCCAAAGTCCGATTGTTACTAAGAAAACTTGGTACTGTTGAGCACAACAGATATGTTAACTTCATTCTGCCCAAGAACCCACGTGAGTTATCATTCGATGAGACAGTCACCGTTTTATCACAAATCTTTGGTGAACAGTCATCCATGTTTAATATTCGGTATCAATGTTTTCAGTTGACAAAAATGCCTTCCGATGATTATGTCACTTACGCTGGCAAAGTGAACAAGGAATGTGAAAGGTTCAAACCACACGAAATGACATCAGATCAGTTCAAGTGTTTGATTTTTATTTGTGGGTTGAAGAACCCAGAAGATACTGACATAAGAACTCGACTTCTGTCACTCGTGGAACAAGACCCGAAAATGACTTTACAAATGGTGACAGCAGAATGCCTACGTTTAATCAACTTGAAGCACGATACTGCTATGGTGGAGTGCAAACGACAGTCGTCTGAATTTGGTTCAATTAACACAGTGAAAAGTCCTCCGATCACCGTTAAGCACACAGAACGTCAGTCTCAGAATTCAGCTAAACCTCCTTCAGTGTGCTGGCACTGTGGTTCGTGGCATTTTGTCAAGTTCTGTCCTTTCAAGAAACATAAATGCCGTAATTGTCACCGTTTTGGACATAAAGAGGGTTACTGTCCACCGCAGAAAAATTCTTCGGTGAGGAACAGAAGTAGTCGTTTCAAGCCGAAACAATCTCCTCGAGTACAGACCATTTTCACAACTTCCAAAGTCGATTTCGCCAGCAAACGTAAGTACATTACACTAGGTATTAACGGCAAACATATTCGTCTTCAGTTGGATACGGCATCAGATATCACCTTAATTTCCCGAACTACGTGGCGCAAACTTGGGTGCCCACAGATTCTGCCGACCGAGCATGTCGCTAAGAATGCCTCTGGAGATATACTGAAACTCGTGGGTGAGATAAATTGCCAGGTTCAGTTTGGTGAGCATCACTTCAATGGTGTATGTTACGTTACAAACTACCATGATTTGAATTTGCTTGGTCTTGACTGGTTAGACAAGCTCCATATCTTTAATGTACCATTAAATTCAGTATGCTCTAATGTTTCGTCCTCACCACATAACGTTGTTCCCGGAGATGTATCTGATCAGTCTCTCTTGCAACGCCTGCGTCAAAAGCACGCTTCTGTCTTCCAGGACAAACTTGGTTGCTGCAAATTTACCCAAGTTGTTTTGTCTCTAAAGCCAAACGCGAAGCCAATTTTTCGTCCAAAACGTCCAGTTCCGTATGCTGCTGTCACATTGGTTGAGAATGAACTCGACAGACTGGAAGCATTGGGTGTCATCAAACCAGTAACGTATTCGCCCTGGGCTGCCCCTATAGTTGTTGTACGCAAAGCAAATGGTTCCATTCGCCTGTGTGCAGATTTCTCAACTGGGTTAAATGATGCTCTAGAGGATCATGCTTATCCATTACCAATTCAAGAAGACTTATTCGTCAAACTTAATGGTGGAAAATGTTTTGCAAAAATTGACCTTGCTGATGCTTATCTTCAAATAGAAGTTGAACCAAAGTCTCGAGAGTTGCTAACAATCAACACTCATAGAGGTCTCTACCAGTTTACTCGCTTACCATTTGGTGTGAAACCAGCACCCGCAATTTTTCAGCAGATCATGGATACTATGCTTGCTAACCAACCTGGTGTTGCTGTCTACCTCGACGATGTGATAATCACAGGGAGTAGTAAGTCTGAATTGTTTGATCGACTTGACGCTGTGCTATCCAAAATGTCAGAGTTTGGGTTCTACCTTAAAGAGGATAAATGTACATTTTTCATGGATTCAGTAAAGTATCTTGGGTTCATTTTCGATCAACATGGACGTCGACCAGACCCAGAAAATGTACGTGCTATTCAGAATATGCCCGCTCCCACTAATGTTGCCACTCTGCGATCTTTCCTTGGCCTCATCAGCTATTACAGTGCATTTCTACCAGAGCTTCATCGCATACGTGCTCCACTGAATCGCCTGTTATCGAAAAATGCAAAATGGAATTGGTCACCTGAATGTCAAAATGCATTTAAAAAAGTAAAATCGTTACTCCAGTCAGACATGCTGCTTACTTATTATGATCCAAGTCTTGAAATCATCCTTGCTGCAGATGCATCCGACTATGGTATTGGTGCTGTTATATCTCATCGTTTTCCTGACGGAAGGGAGAAAGCTATTGCACATGCATCTAGAACACTGAATACAACCGAACGCAAATATAGCCAAATTGAGAAAGAAGGTTTGGCGCTTATCTTCGCAGTCAAAAAGTTTCACAAAATGCTTCATGGTAGGAAATTCACCCTATTTACTGACCATAAACCCCTGTTGTCGATATTTGGTTCGAAAAAGGGCATTCCAGTGTACACTGCGAATCGGCTTCAAAGGTGGGCTGTCATGTTACTGGGATATAATTTTGATATCAAATACAAACCTACCTCTGAATTTGGCCAGGTAGATGCATTATCACGGCTGCTAAGCCATCAGAAGTTGGAAAGCGAGGATGTTGTTATTGCATCCATCTCTGTTGAAGATGATGTAAACAGAGTTCTGGTAGGCGCGACTCAACTTCTTCCGGTGACTGCAGTTGAGGTTGCCAGCCACACACTGCGTGATCCAGTTTTACAGCAAGTATCAAAGTTCATCCGATTTGGCTGGCCTCCACATGTTCATTCAAATGTTTTAAAACAGTTTTACCAGCGACGCCAATCCCTATCCATCGTTAATGAATGCATAATGTTTGCTGATCGTGTTGTGGTTCCAGCTAATCTTCGTAACCATGTGCTTCGTCAGCTTCATATATCACATCCTGGTGTTGGGAGAATGAAGGCGATCGCTCGCAGTTATGTTTACTGGCCCAACATCGATGACCATATCGAAGACCTCGTTCGCAAATGTAGTAAATGTGCTCAAGCATCAAAGTGCCCACGCAAGACAGAACTATGTTCCTGGCCACGACCGGACAAACCATGGTCCCGTGTTCATGTTGACTTCGCTGGACCGTTCAATAGTATGCATTTCTTAATATGTGTCGACGCGTTTTCCAAATGGCCAGAGATATTTCCTATGCATTCTGCCACATCAATTGCAACAGTGTCCCACCTACGTCAACTATTCTGTCGTTTTGGTATGCCTGATGTTCTGGTGTCCGATAATGGATCGCAGTTCACCTCATCACTGTTCTCAGATTTCTGCAAACTGTTTGGCATCCAGCATATTCGTAGCCCCCCGTATCATCCCCAATCGAATGGACAGGCTGAACGTTTCGTCGACACCTTTAAGCGTGCTTATGCAAAAGCGAAGGGGGAGGGAACAACAGAAGAAATTTTGGATAGATTCTTGCTGCATTATCGTACGACGCCAAATCCTTCCGCCCCAAATCAGTTATCCCCAGCGGAAATTATGTTTGGCCGGAAGATCAGAACTGCCCTCGACTCAATTAAGCCTAGGCAAGTAAAGCAGGGCTGCAGAAATACAAAAATGGAAAACCAATTCAATCGCCATCACGGAGCTAAACGTCGAGTTTTCAAATTGTATCAGCAAGTTTATGTACGAGATTTTCGCTATTCACCTCCGAGATGGATTCGAGGACAAATAGTGGGGCAGAAAGGAAGGGTTTTATACAAAGTGAATGTAGAAGGACAGTTATGTGTCAGACACACGAATCATATACGAGATGCGTCAGATAGACCCGACAATGGGAGACGAGACCTCACGTTAGAAGTATTAGTAGATACATTTAATCTTCCGCAGCCGGAAGCCCGGGACACAGATCACACTCTATCCAGTACCACGCGAAGGTCAACTCGACAAAGAAGAGCTCCGAAACCTTTTCAAATAGATCCAAAAAGCAAGTCCTACACTTTTTACGGGGAGAGGTGATAGGATCCCACGCATTTTGGTATTGACTGTTAATCTCGCATATATGGTATATCATCATTCCCACACATTTTGTTATTGACTGTTAATCTCGCATACATGGTATATTATCATTTCTCACGCACTTTGTTATTGACTATTACAATCAATTATTTCAAATGCTGTTGGCTGTCTATATTGTTGTAAAATGTATAAATACCATGACTTTCTTTGTCGTTGTTGTTGTACTACAATACACAGTCACAGTCCAGTCTTTGTCTTTTGATATTTGCGTGCTTCACTGAATCGGAAGGTACCACAAGCAGATAGGCATATTAGTCAGGCGCAGACAGAACAAGGCGACAACGTCCTCATCTAATTCCCTACAGTTATAACACTACTCTATATCCAGCCAGTGTTTTATATTCTCCAAATAAATTGCCATTGCACGCCCGTGTTTTTCATATTGTTCAAAATGTGATGAGCAAATGAATTACGTTTCAGATAATCTTTTTCCAGTCCGTGTGACACGGGTTAATTGTTAATATTATCTTTATTTTTCAAGAAACAATTTGTAGAAGTTTGAATTGTCTCACGTTTGATTAGGGATTTATGTTAGTTAGAGAGTCTTTGAATACCAAGTAGTAGTGAACGGCTGTTTTGTCGTAATTTGTAGCTCTTCAGGAGTACACGACTGCCACCACCCCAGTGATCGAATTCAGGATCAACAGATTAAATGACCAAGCTAATTGGCCATGCAGCCATTTGGATAGGAATCGTGAGGACCATGAATTCTCAATTCTATCCATTCTTATTGTCTATGGATGCCCACAGGAAATTTCAAAAGATTGATTACTGAAGAAAGAATATTCTTTTCGATTACCTCCTCTTCATCAGATTCTACAGTTATACATTCATTATAATGACAGAATGATTGTTATTGACAACATTAGTGGTTTTTAAAGAGTGACATCAAATCATTTAGATCAGAATTCCAATGGTTATTTGCAAATAGGTTGTCAATAGATTATAGTCCAAAATATATGAGTATGTGGTAATATGTATAATTGTACGTATTATACTAAATTGAACACCAATATTGCAAAGTAAATGATTATGAGTGACAACGAATGAGTAGTAATAAATTGTCATGAGTCATTTTCATATTAAGTTCCATTCATGTTGATTACAAACTTCAAATGGATGAGTAATCATGTCAACGACGAGGGTAGAGAAAAAGATTTTTAGGGTTGAATTTTATATATGTTGTATGTGTGTCAGTCAACCACTACGTTTAAATAAGAAAACTGAAGGTTAGTGAATGCAAGCATAATAATAATAATATCAAAAGGGCCAACATAATAAGGTATTTTTGAATTTGCAGACTCCCCAGCAGGCCAGGGCAATAATAGTGGCTGGCTGGACTTGTTTCTTCTGTACACATAACACCGGTTGTTTCAGGCGAAGCGCAATAACTTCTGCTGTTTGGAGTATACGGTACCTGTATGTTTTTGGTAATTTGTTTGATGCTCAGTAGGTGATACAGAAGGATTCATCATTTCTGACTGGCTTTGTGGCCAGCCGGCCAGTTTGCACCAGATGGTCTAATATCGATCTGTTGATGTTTTTGACTACATCTTTGCTTTGCCACACCGCACGAGTGAGCACGAAAAATCAAGTTCATAGAGCAACGGTCAGCATAACTCACCCCACCTTAAGCGCAGTTGAATTGGTAGATACAATCAGAAGTGGCCAGTCTAGTCTACCTCATCTTTCAATCGAGGAATCACCATCTGTCGTGTAGAAAATAAGACTTGTAGTTTGTCGGCATTAAAAGTTCTTTCAATGGATTATCTTAACACAACAACATAAATTAGCTGTAAAAAGACATGATACATATTCTCTCATATCAATGTGTAACGACAGAAGACAAGGGCCAGGTAACAGATCGTTTATTGAGAAAATCAACAGATATTTATAGATCTTTATGTACATTATTATTCGTCGTTTTAGTAGAGAAGCAACGTCTTCTGATTGGTTGTTTTCCTGCTGAAGGGTATTCTTTCATCTCTTTGTTGTCGTTTCTTGGACAGTCTGGTGATATATCTGCCAATGGTATCCGCCCACGCAAAGTTTGCTGTGATTGGTTGTTGAGTTCCTCAGGGTTAGGCTTTGCTTCTGTATTTTCTCATGACCTCGATTTGGGACGTACACATTGACGTCAATTGTTGTCTACAATTTTGTCTTGCAGATAGCTCTCACCACAAATGCATGTAGATAATTATGGACACCAAATTCATTTAGACAATGTCGAAGTTTTAAATAGAGGAAACACTGTCACACAATTTTCGATCTCATTAAATGCATATACACTATGTATCGATTCACGCAGACCCAAATTTTACGAAACAAGAAATATAGAAATCTAAGTCAACCTTTTCTTTTTCAAAATTTATTTGTCGATAGTGAAACAACTATGAATTAACAGTGACATTGTCAGCTAGGCAAGTATCTGTCTGGGGTAAAAGTAAAGGTGTAGCAATGCGGTTTGTGATGTATGAAGGTATGGCAACCACAGCAGTTCGTATAGGGAGCGCTAAGCCACATAACCAAGTTGCACGTACTGATTTCTAAGGGCGAACTGTCCCACATCTTATAATACATGATTTTGAAGAAATTAGAACAGAATGATGTTTTAAATGTCCTCATTGTAGCTGTTCATGTTTGGTTGCCCAAACCGTAACAAAATTCAGATGAGAATTGCGTTTCTTTACTATCTTGGAATGATATCTTATGCAATCTCTCAAGGAAGAATGTTTAATTTATGCGCAACCATCTCGTCCATAATCATTCAAGGTTTAACGATATAGACTCTGAGATGTAGTCCCTCTCACAACAATATACGAGTGCTTTGGACGTGAAAAACTGCCACAAGATCTCCGTCTTCAGTCTGTCACATATATGAGTACGAATTGGAATAAATTTGAAATATTTTACAACACGTCTTACATGTATCTTGCATAATGTCACTTTAGCTTCATGATTGTAACAGTTTCTGAGTATGCATCCTAAGGCCCCATATGAAGATAACTTGTCCTGTGCAAAGTTAGAGTGCGACTCGGGTGCAGGTATAGAAAATGACGTCTTTATTTAGGTTATTTTTTATTTATTTTTACACCTTGATTCCACACTGTATTTTTCGTGCAAGTATGGGATTTTCAGCATGGATATCGGTAGCCCAAATTTTGCAGGCCGATCATAGATATCAGGTGTGCGTCGGCGGAGGCTCAAACCTCGGACCATGTGCATGGTCGGCGAGAGTCCTAACCACTGTGCCACCGACGTACAACAATAGAGACACTAAGGGTTTAATATTGATTAACCTTTTAATGGCTGATAGTATTGATGTTCACGAATCGTACGCAGTACGCTAATGCAAGATATTATACCAACAACTTCTATAGTATTCGTTTCTCGTGGATCAAAGGCAAAGCATAACAATAGAATCGGTCGTCCAAATTACGAGATACATTTCGTGACCAAAACGGATGGCGAGATGATTGCTTAACTGGCTAGTGATCGTGCACGAACGTGAAATGACGGAGTACCAAATGGCATGGGTGCTTGACCGGAAGCCTTCAGCTAGACAAGCCGAATTGAACACTTATGATCGCTGTGGTCAATAATTTTGGGGAATTATTTACCGCTACAGCTCACTCGCCCTCTAGTAGGGTTGTGAGGATCCTAAGACAGAATCAGCCGGAAGTAAAAAAACTCGATGGTTCCCTTATGGGTGAAAAATCTCATCCGAGAGGCTTGGTGGAGTGCCTACAGGTCCGTCTACCTATGCCAATAGGGTGTCCGTACATCGCTTCCTTGATGTTTGTCTGTTGGATCTCGCGATTCATTAGTTTCTTGTTCAGTGCCCGTCGCACCTGGAAAAGAAATCAAGAATACTTAGAACCTTGTTGAGGTAAATGTACCAAATGAGCCTTTTAAAAAAATGATGTGCATCTACCATACAGTAAAATAATGCAAAGTTTAGAACATCGAATAAAGTATACATCTCAATTTTTAGTATATGTAACATGTACTGTTAAAGAAAAAACTGTTTTACTTGTGTTTAGTAATGCTATATAAAAAAAAAACTGATGTGTCTGGAAATAAAAAAATTATTAATTCCACAAACAAATGAGTTGGGTGAATCGCAACACTGTGTTATGTGATATAGGTGTGAAGATATTCTGGGAATCTTACGTTACGTCCAGAACGCGTTTTCTTCGAGAGATCGACAGAAGGTTCGGTGTCCTTCACCGTGCTAGTTAGTTCTTCGAGGACTAAAGGATATTCGATTACTTGTGGATTGTTGGGTACGTTCAGCTCTAGGCTAATAGGATTACCTTCCAAGTAAGCCAGTTTCAGACGGTCATTGCTTACGGTGTCTTCGCGGCCTTTTTTGTCTAAGACAAAGAATTTATCCGAACGTTTAATTACTTTATATGGTCCTTCGTATGGGGGTTCCAGAGGTTGACACACAGAGTCACGACGAACAAATACATGTGAAGAAGTTTTCAAACACAGGTGAACAAAAACATCAATGGACTGTGGGAGAAGGGGAGCAGGTTTAACTGAACGCATTACGTTTGTAAGCCTGATGACGTATAAAGCGTGATCTATCGCTGGTGGAAAGCTCGAGGTAGAAACAAATTCACCAGGTAGTCGTAGTGTCGTACCATATACTAGCTCAGCGTTAATACAACCAACGTCGGTTTTCAGGGCGTTTCGTATCCCTAGGAGAACTAACGGAAGGGATTCAGTCCAGTGTGCATTGTTTGCATCTGACAGACCAGCTTTCAACTGTCTGTGTAGATGTTCTACCATACTATTAGCTTGAGGATGGTAGGCTGTTGTTCGAAAACGCACGCAACCTATGATTTTAGTCAGGGCGAAGAATAAGCCACTTTCGAATTGCCGCCCGCGATCAGTTGTTATGGAAGATGGGCATCCATAGTTAGCGATCCATCTTTCTACGAAGACGCGTGCGACTGTTTCAGCAGATACATCCTTGATGGGTACTGCTTCCGGCCATCGTGTGAAGCGATCGATGCAAGTTAAAATATAAGTATATCCATAGGATTCAGGAAGGGGTCCAACCAAATCTATATGGACGTGTTCGAAACGAGCGTCAGGGAGAAGAAAGGTGCCAAGTGGGCTTTTGGTGTGTCTTATCATTTTGCACTTTTGACAAGCTAAGCACGTGTGTGCCCATTCCCTTACTTCTTTATTAATGCCAGGCCAACAAAACCGACTATTTACGAGCTTGACAGTAGTTCGAATACCTGGGTGAGATAAGCCATGCAACGTGTGGAAGACGTTACGGCGATAACTTTTAGGCACGATGGGGTGAGGAGTACTCGTGGAAATGTCGCATAGAATAGTATCTCTTCCCATACCTAAGGGTTTCTCAGCTAATTGTAGAGTTGTTTTCGACAACTCATGTTGAAGCTCGGTATCTTCTTTCTGAAGACGAGCCAGTTTTACAAGGTCTATGCCGTCGATTTGGGTGAGGGAACAAACGCGCGACAAGGCATCTGTCACAGCGTTGTTTACTCCGGATACATGGCGAATATCTGATGTAAACTGTGAAACGTAATCCAGTTGTCGTGATTCCCTAGATGGATACTTATCTGAAGTCAAGTTCAGAGAGTACGTCAGAGGTTTGTATTATTATTATTATTGTTCCCTTGGGTTCCTAGTGGAACATAGGGCCTCAACTGCACGTTTCCAATTGCTTCTGTCTTCTGCTGTACATTTCACCTCCATCAATGTTAGTCCATACTGTTTCAACTCTTCTTCATACGATCTCTTCCATGTCACACTTGGACGTCCCACTTGCCGCTTCCCTTCCGGGTTCCACTCGAGCAATGATCTGACGTGCGATGTCACCCAGCGGTCTCCTCAGCGAGTGTCCAATCCACCTCCACTTTCTCTTGCATATTTGTTGGGCGATTGGTTCTTGTTTTGTTTGTTAGTGCCCATAGTTTCTTGTTGGTGATTCTTTCCCGCCCGGCCATCTGATCTTCAGTATAGATACAGCGAAGACATTTAGTTGTTGGTAAAGGTCTGCAACAGGCTGTTGGAAATATTCTTTGTGATCCGTCAAGTTTCTGATCCGTATAGAAGAACTGACTTGACATTCGTATTGAAGATACGAATCTTGTTGTTGATGTTGAGTGACGTAGATTTCCAGATTTGTTTCAGACTGATGAATGTGTTTCTCGCCTTCCCGATTCACATCGGTCCAGAATATCCTTGTCTTCTCGACTCCCACTGTCTGACGCAAAATCCAGTCCACCACAATTAGAAATATCATTGGTGATAATATGCATCCTTGTTTGACTCTTGTGTTTACTCCAAACGCCTCACTGAGTTTTCCGTTGTGGATCACTTGACATGTGCCGTTGTCGTACAGCTGTTGAATAAGGTTTGTGGCCAGTGAAAATTATGAATTCACGACCCTCTACTGAATGTCGAAAATGACGCATAGCACAGTACGTAGCCATAAGTTGTCTGCTGAATGTGCTGTACTTAGTTTCCGCTAATTGGAGGTGCCTCAATAGAAAGGCGAGTGGTTGCCACTCTTTGTTAACTAGCTGTTGTAGAACTGCGCCGATTGCAGTGTGTGATGCATCAACCGAGATACTTAACGGTGCCGTTAGATCCTGATATATAAGAAGTGTGGTATCCGCAATAGCTTTTTTAACCTGAGTAAAAGCATTTCGAGCAGACGCGTCAAGTCCGACGGACTTGTTATTCCCTTGAAGAAGGTCTGTCAATGGCTGAATCAGAGAGGCACAGTTGGGAATAAAGCATCGATAATAACTTACCAAGCCGTTAAAAGTGCGGAGACTTTTCACTGTCTGTGGCTCTGGAAAGTTCAGTATAGCCTCGACCTTAGTAGCCAGTGGGCGAATGCCCTTGCAGTCAATAGTGTGACCCAGAAAGTCGAGTGAGTCAACACCGATTTGAAACTTTTGAATATTAATGGTAACACCATGTTGGCGTAACCTTTCAAATGCCAAGTCCAAATGTCTAAGGTGAGTTTCCTTGTCTGGACTGGCAACGAGGTAGTCGTCTAAGTGTGCATATACAAAGTCTAGACCGCAAAATACTTCATCGATGAAGCGTTGGAATGTTTGGGCTGCATTACGGAGACCGAATGGCATACGTAGAAATTCAAAAAGTTCGAAAGGCGTAATGATAGCCGTTTTCGGAATGTCTTCTGTTGCCATCGGGATTTGGTTATACGCTTTAATCAAGTCGATTTTAGAGAATATAGCCGGGCCAGATAATGTTGCCATCAAGTCGTGTATATCAGGGGACAGGTAGCAATCAGGGGTTGTTTTGGCATTCACTCGCCGGTAATCACCGGTGGGTCACCAATCATTGCTATCCTTTTTCGGTAACATATGAAGTGAGGATGCCCATGGGCTGTTCGAAGGTCGAATGATGCCAAGCGTGAGCATATGGTCAAACTCATTCCTAGCGATTCTCAGTTTGTCAGGAGCCAGTCGTCGTGCTCTAGATGTCACGGGTTGTCCTGTGGTAATGATGTGGTGCATAACATTGCTGGTTATCCACGGTAGGTCGTTAGACGGGCAATTAATTTCCGAATATTTATTTTATTTTTTTATTTTTGATTTACAGCTTGATTCCACACTGTATTTTTCGTGCAAGTATGGGATTTTCAGCATGGATATCGGTAGCCCAAATTTTGCAGGCCGACCATAGATATCAGGTGTGCGCCGGCGTGGGCTCGAACCCCGGACCATGTGCATGGTCGGAGAGAGTCCTAACCACTGTGCCACCGACGCAACAATAGATTGAAAAGTTGGATCAAGGATTGCCTTTATCTTAACGGGTGACAAGCTGGGGCCTATGCAGGTGATGCCTTTGATAGACAGACTAGTAGTATTATCAGTCAGTCGTTTTCGGCGGACGTCTACAAGTAAATCATGATGATTAAGTAGGTCCGTGCCAATGATGGGCATTGTGACGTCAGCGTGAAGGAAAATCCACCGAAAAGGTTTGCGTAAGCCTACGTTCAGATAGACGTATTTCCTACCAAAGATTGCGATTGGTTTTCCATTTGCAGCCTGTAATTTGAAGGTAGGTTCCTTCCGTCGATCTGCTGCTGTAGCAGAAAGGACACTGACTTCGGCGCCTGTGCTGACTAGATATCGAGTCTGTCTGATCACATCATAGATGTAAAGTAGGCGGCTAGTGCCACCGGCGACGGTTGCCTCTAACGCGTGCCGGCGGGATAGTTTCCCACAGACTTTGAGACATTTCCAAAGTTACAAGGCTTACGGCAACACTTCGCTTCTTGGCCATAGGCGTTGTGGTACCAGCACCAGTCAGGGGTTTTCAGTGAATGTGTCTTGGACTTAGATCGACCACGTGAGTTTCGCCGTTGAGGGTAGTTTTGACGACGGTAGGAGGAATTGCAAGGCATGTTCGACCTAAGCATCTGCTGGATGGAGTTGCATAACTCTATCACTGCAGTATCCTTACTCGAAGTCTGTTTGGCCACCGAACATATTTCAAGAACTGACCGTTTAGTTGTTTCTAGAATTTTATCTGCAGAAATAGCTAAGTTATCTATAATAACACCCTAAAGTGTCACCAGCATAGTCTGTACTGACTGTGGCAGTTTGGATAAGAAGAGTTATCTGAAAAGTCCTTCATCGAACTGACTTTGGCCAATAACCTCTCTCATTCTTGTCAACATGTTCACGACTGACTGATCCCCTAACTCGATGTTATGGTATAATTCGTCCAGACTTTGTTAATCCGTGAGGACGTTTCTCTTGCAGAGGAATGCTTTGAGGAACTCGTACTAATTACTTACCTCGGGACTCGACATCTGCAAGGTTACGCACTTGCTGAACTCCCATGGTAGGACGTGAATAACTGCAAGGAACTGTGAACGTTGATCAGTTATCCCATGCTCACAAAAATCAGACTCAGCTATCTGAAACCATGTTTGGTTATTAACTGGCCAATATGGCACGAGCTGAATGGTTTTTGCAGTTGAGCGAATACGAACGACCTTGGGGCTAGGACGAAATATATGCCGATTACAATATAGTAGTTGCTTACTTCTGTCTTTCAGCTGAACCCATGTCCAGGTGTGATAAGTGTCTTTTCCATGTAGCCAGGCAAATAAAAATTTTTAACAGCATGGTAATGATTTTAAACGGCAATATAGAAATGTCAGAACCACTGTACTTATAAAAATACGATTGTATACCGGCAGTGACAACACCACTAGAGCTTTTGAGAGTTCCATTGGCTTAGTTAATGTCAGCATATGTGAACCGGGCGGTTCAAGTGAGTGCAAAGAGGAAGGTTCCACTATGCCCGTGGAGCGCATACTCAAAACTGGGATTATGGGCTTAAGATAACTAGCCGCGAATGTCGGCGCTGGTCATTGCGGTGCTACCCTTATTACTCATGTGCACATTATAACCATGTGATATGGTGCTCTCTGCATTAAAGATTGACCGTAGTCAACCAAAGTTACCACGTTTCAGGCATCTTGGATTTTTTCTTCTTGAGACTTAGTCCAAAATGTTGAATGCGTTTTAATGCATTCGCGTGGTCAAATGGTCAGTTTGACTGTGCATGACCAAATCATCACCACACATCCCCACTATTTCAAGCTTCTAAGTAGCAACGGTATTAGACGTCTGAATGTAAAGGGTGCACCTAGTAATTCAAAAGGCATATGTTTATGCCGATATCCTCTCTGACCCACGATGAACGCTGCTTTATCTATGTCGCCATGTTATGTCGGTATTTCCCAATACCCTGAATGTAGGGCTAGAACTGTAAACAGATCTACGCTCTGTAGGTTATCATCTAGGTGTTTTGCTGCAGTTGGCATGGCACAAAATCTCACTTCTATCATGTTGTTTAGCTGTCGGAAACCAACACAGAATATGTATTTCCCATTGGCTTTTTCACTAAATGGACTAGGGAGTTAAACGGGCTGTAAGCTCATTCATCCTATTTTTTGTTATAAAATCAGTTATTTTAAATTTGTTTCCATGCTCCTCCTGATCACACTTGTAATCCGTTTAGAATAACCATTTTACAGTTATATTCTACCCCTGTGTCATTTTTTGTTTCTATGCCTCTAGTAATCTGTATTCACACCTCCTAACTTACATTTCAAGTTGAAAATTTTGATTTCAATTTGTTTCCATGCTCATTTTTGTTCACACCTGTAATTCGTTCGTCTCTAAGCCTCTTGTAATTCATATCAAGTTGAAAACAATTATCACCTTTTATTCGCCTTTAAAATTATTTCTCCAGTTATCAAATATTAATTTTGCATACGTTGTGACTGTTTTCTAATCCTATGCAATCTTGTCTCTAAGTCCCTTGTAATCTATAATCCTACCTTCAAACTTTCATATCAAGTTGAAAATTACTATCACCTTCGTTACTATGTGGAATTAAACAAATAATAATTCTATCCATGTAAACTAATCTATATAAATGCGACTGTACAGCTTTTGAGAATGAAATCGCCGAAAAGACATTGTAGTAATTATTTGTAGTCGTAGTATTAGTATTTCGAGATGACCGAATTACACGAATCCAACCAAAACACAGAGAGGGCGGAATTCAGGAATTTGTATTTAGCGGAATTATATTGCAATTCATATAAGAAACATATTAACAATCAATAGTAAGTATTGAAACAATACAGAGATAGAAATTGTCAATCACCACAGACATCTTTCCTGAATTTTTTGTTCTTTTCAATCTAATCATTCAGTAATGTCATCCCGCAACATCTCGTTCATCTGTTGCTCAAGTTCTCCTTCTAAGTGATACAAGAAGCTTCGTCTTATGAATGGTGTCATTTCCTGACCAGTCACTATGATTTTATGCCTCACCTAATCACAACAACTGCGAGGGATCTCTATCTCAAGTAAACACATGATCATGTTCTCTAACTAACATTGTCATTCTGTTTACTGAGTGCGATTAAATCCGCTTCGCATTTCATTTAACTAACTCTGAGACCGCATCAATAGCCCACATTCCTGAAGCTAATACAGATAACATTAATTTACACATAATAATCATATACGCATATGTCACGCATGAGTGATGTATTCGATAAATTGATTTATCACAATTTGCTTTTCTTTTGTTATTTGGAATAGGTTTATTATACAGGAAATGTAATGAAATCTACGAATATATGTTATGATTAACTGCTCTCTCTCGAATCATCCTACATGAATACATTTAACGATAATTTGCTCTGAGTGACATATTCATTAGAAAGAAACCTACACGCTAGATAAAATTTCCATATAGTTTTCTCACTGGAATGCTACGTCTCTCATCTGCTATTTATAAGGTCCTGACTTTTTGAAGGCCTTTTAATGCGTTTTCAGCTCTTTACATATGTGCTGCTGCCACTCTCACTGATTACCTGCGTTGAACTTCTAAAACAAGGCTCCGTCAACGAAGCACACTATTGCCACAGCTTGTAACAGTCCGTTTGCGAGAAACACAGAATATTAGCCTACGTGAGTGAGAAATAATGCCGGATAAAATGTTGCACGTATAACCACAACTCAAAAAATGCATTGTGACCCACGGGATTGTAGTCACTGATAACCACCAAAACGGCTAACCAGTCTCAAGAGAACGTATGACGAAAAAAGCCTTCTGTCTGTATAAAAAAGGTGAATCAACGTAAGACTAGCGAAATGTTACATTTATATTCATCACAGTTGCTTGCAAACCACTAATAACACAACCACACAAAGCCGTACAAAAAAGCACCTACCTACGGTAATTCAAAAATGCAACTGACCAGTACTGTTCTAGCTAATAAAACACGGGACACCCAGAGGCGAAAGAAACTTAAAACGCGACAGCGTTTGGTCCCAGGCAGCATGTATACGGCTGTAGGTCATTTGATCAGCTGGAGTTTACAGGCTATATTTATTGAAAAACCTCAAAATTAGGTAATTATTAGTTGTTTTACACACTTTCATGCTTGTATTGCAGCTAAAAGTCTATGAAATGAAGCGTTTTTAGCATAAACAGCAAATGATGGTGCCCTTATCCGGCTGTAATTTACGGCCAATTTACAAATAGTTGAAATACGTACTTTTCTGTCCAGAAAGTGTCAAATTACTTGAATACACATGTTATAACGACTTTTAGTCATGCTTTTTTTCAATTCAGAGGATTACACATAGACATAATGAGGTAGACAAGTTCGTTATGTTAGTCCTTTTCACTTACTTTGTTGTGTACCTTTAGGTGATGGTGTCAAAGGTCCTCCACGTGTACCTATTTAAAGAAAATCTACAGAAATACTTGAGAATTATTTTCACATGTTATTTATTACACTGCATGTATTTGGTTTTTACAGGCAGGTGCAATGTCCATCTTGTCTGCTTGAAAAATATTGAATGACGTAAGTACACACAATTTAACGCATTATCTAGTATTTCCTATCACTTAAATGTTGTATTTATAATGGTAACAATGTCTACATCTTTTGATTGCTTAATTTCTTTTTCAGGTGATAGCTACTTTTGGGGATGTCATGGAGTTGGGTGTTAAAGAAGATTTCCATAGTATCATTGATTTTTCATTACATGTTATTTCATTAATAAATCTATTCCTCGTTATTTGGTTGTATATTCCACTTGATAAGACCGAATATTAGCCCTTGCATAAGTTGTGAGGTACAGAGTATTTTTTGATATATATTTTTTTATATACTAGGTAAGAGCAGATATTCGGAGAAGGCTATTTGTAAAAAGATTGTTTTAGTCCAATAAAGTAAAAATGTCCAAATCTCAGAGGAGGTATTACGATTATAAAGCTTTTTGAGTTATCTATCCTCTTCGCGGAACACATAAACTGATTCGCGATTCATAATCACAAAGTGAAAATAAATCTACCTGGGATAGTGTGCTTGTCACATCTACGTGTCGCAATGTACCATAAGGATAGACTGTGCCTATACTGCTAGATTAAAACTCAGTGCAACTACGGCTATCGTAATAATTAAAAAGAGAATGCCTACTGTTCTCAGCCAGAGGACGCGATACTTTGCTATCTGTTCATATAATCACGTAAACAAAAGTTTTCCAGACGCCGCGTTTATTCCTAACAGTTTACCCTCAAAACTTAGCACGTGTTACTTATGTTACTGAAACACAATCGCATTACAACGGAAGGAACACGGATTCATTGAAAAATTGTTTATTAAACAAAAATTAGATTTTAAATGTACAGATAATTCAGATGAGTAGTCCTCTGTTACCGTCAGTAAGTTTCATCTGGGTACACGGCACATATATGTCTTTCCATAAGTCTGAAAAGGTTTAAGAAAAGCACTATTAACTTGGGTATTACATGTATGATCTGAATAAAAAAGTTTTCTTGATAAGTGCCTACAAGTAATCACTTTATAAACAATATATATAAGTAGCTAAATTGTTTTCACTAACCTTAAGGGACTTCGCAATTTATCGTTGGTCGATATCTAGTAGGTACATTGAAGCATCATGAAATGATAAAACTGCTTACTGGCAAATTATACAGCAGTTTCCAAAGCTTGGACAAAGATTTTAATAAAAAATGACAATGGCTTTATGACAAATAACAACAGTCTTAACAGCAATAACAATAATAAGGTTCATGTTCATGGTGACTATAAAAGCAAGAATAGGTATCATTATCGCAATGAATTCACCATTAACTTGGGTAGACAACTACTAATAACACAATCATACCAATTAAATGTATCACTTAATCTTATGAAGCAGTCGTCTACTTACTTGCACTGTATTCTCGCAATACTGATGTAGTCAACCAGCTTATTCCAAATGAATTTTTTTTATTTATTGAACTGAGTGGAGACCCAGATTATGTCAACCAAAAACACAGCCTACATATATCACTCAGCTTACTGACATATTTGATACCTTCTTCCCAGTCGGTTAATTCACATGGGCAAAGTGGGCAAAACGTGGGATAAAAGGGTAATTTTGATCGGCAAACACGTGGGCAAAAGATGGTGTAAATGCAACCGATTCTACCCATTTTGGCCACATTTCCCACTTTTTCCCATGTCAGTAAAAAATGTTTTTTCCCACTTTTTCCTAGTTTTCCCACTTGACCCACGTTTTTACCCACTTATCCCATGTGCCGGAATAACCCACTTTTACCCCGTTTTCCCAGGTTTTCAACGAACAATTTAACCACTTTTTCCCCGTTTTCCCACCTTTTCAACGAACAAATTGCCCACTTTTTAAACGACCTTTTCATCCACTACTGCTATTTCCGTAACGAAAAGAAGCCTTCATTTTTCCTAGGCAAGCGCACGTATCATTAGAATTACTTTGCGTCCTACTATAGTAGGCCATTATAATGGCCTAAGAAATTGCTTAAACACTGTCATCCTTAATAGTAACTAATGCAATCGGACTCACCAAAGCTACGAACTTAGCGACTACTGCTTTACGATTCTCTCACTACATTCAAGGGTTATGCTACTGATATAAACGAAGGCCAATAGAGTGAAGCAATTTTATATTTTATACAGTAAGATATCGGATTTATAAAAAAGTAATATTTTGAAAAAATTTAAAATGACTTCATAAATTATTCTGAAGACGGCGATTTGCTGGTCCCAGGTTGAATCTTCGTAACAAAAATATAGTGTACGAATATACGAATGTGCCGCGTCAACTATGCCGTTTTTATCATAATTAACCAGAATGCTGTGTATTTCATAGTTATTTAGGGATCTCTGAATATAATGGTCAATCGATATTTGAACCCAGTCGGTTACTTTTTTTTGGACCTGGGATATGTGGGTAAAAACGTGGGCAGTTTTCCGTTCAAACGTAGGCAAAGTGGGATAAAGTGGGCTGTTTTCGTTTGTAACATGGGTAAAGTGGGAAGAAGTGGGCTAGTTGGTCAAGTGACATGGGAAAAGTGGGCAAACGTGGGCAACTATTTTCTGGAGACGTGGGAAATGTGGGAAAATATGGGAAACAGGGGAAACATGGGAAGAATGGGGTGAATTTGTTTTTGTAGCGCAGTCATACTAAGATGGGGAATGCATGAGGTGAGGAACATTTCAGCTTGAATATTATACAATGCGTCTGTAATCACTGTGAATTGGCATGAAGACAAATGGTGACGATTTCATTTCAATTATTTTGACACGTTTGTTTATGTGAATTCAAACTGAAGTTTGACTTCCGAAGCCGCGATTTCAAATTCTTCGTCGTGCACCCCTGACTAGGTGAGTTAAGTATGTGCAGTAATGTCTTTTTTAAGGTAATAAAATGGATACTGAAAGTGAAGTAGTACCAAGTGGTAGTAATGTGAATACCCCTAGACGTCTTAGAAGTACTTTATTCTCTTTAATATATATATATATATATATATGCTCGGTGACGTAGCCAAGATGATACTTCCCGATTTCAGAGTCGAGGCTGGTGAATGTCTAGTAGATGAAACTTCTTGTAGCGTCGTTAACGTGCAAAGTGACATGCAAACCACTTTACCAAGTTGGTTTCTTAGTATTTCGTGTGACGACTATTTTATAAGGTAATGCTGCGGGCGCTCTTTTGTCCCATGAGATACGTTCCGATAAGGTGAAAGAACGCAATTCAAAGGCAGAGCTTAGGAAGACTGCCTTAAAGCTTATGATGACCACTAAAACATCCATTGTTGATGGTGGAAAGATTATGCGATTGTTCAAACGGCATATTCCAAGATTACCAACAAATATAAGACACACTCTCAAAACTAGCCAGTCATGCCCCTCAACTGTTATTGGTAGTGGAGTTTACTATCATATTGGTTTGCGAAGTATACTTACGCCTATACTGAGTTGTTGGTGTCAGTTTGCATCTTTTGATTGCGTTAATCTGCAGCTGAATGTTGATGGATTGTCACTGTTTAACAATGGTACACAGCAAGTTTGGCCGATATTGGGTCGACTGGTGAAACCGTTTCTCAGTGATGTATTTCTTATTGGAGTTTATGGTGGTTTTCATAAACCGTCTGACTTCAATAGTTTTTTATTGCCAGTTGTAACTGACATGGAGCACTTATATGCACATGGTTTACAAATCAATGAGAGGCATATCGGCTCCTGGCTTAACAGTGTTATCTGCGATAAGCCTGCAAGATCTTTGAGCGAAAGCTTAATAACAGAAAGTATTTCGAGGAAATAGTAAGAAATTCCATCCAAGTTTGTTTAATTGATTCGTTTCAGATGTGCCAATTCTCATTCAAGGTGCATAATGACCCAAGCAGCTCAGCGCGCCGGTTGCTCAGCACAGTCCTAAATAAAAACCTCGCAAGGTTGATGAGTTATAAGGGGACTGCTGATAAGATTGGTATCCGTGACTTCACGTTTTTCCAGCTTATAATTGGTATGTTGATTTTTTGAAATAGTAAAATTGTATACCTAAAAAATTCAGATGTCATCACTCGTAAGCAATTACAACTCGGGTCCACCGAGGAGGAAACAATGGAAGCGATTGTGAAAGCCACTAAAAATTGGTGCCATGACCAGCGTGTTCGGAAGAAAAGGGATTTATCACCAGAAGAGGTAGTTTTTAATAAAAGTGTTACCAGTTTTTCTGCACTTAATGGGAATTGACGCGTATTTAAATGATTCTCTCTTTCCTTCATTACAGATGTCTGCTGAAGTCATTCAACCTGGGACCAGCAAATCGCCGTCTTCAGAACAATTTATGAAGTCATTTTAAATTTTTTCAAAATATTACTTTTTTATAAATCCGATATCTTACTGTATAAAATATAAAATTGCTTCACTCTATTGGCCTTCGTTTATATCAGTAGCATAACCCTTGAATGTAGTGGAAGAATCATGCAACTTAAGTTGCATGAAGCTATCACCTCTTCAGAACATTGTACAATGTAAACGCTTGCATTCTTGACATTCGAGTGTCACGGATCCGTGAGAAGTCCTTAGATCTTGACATGGGATGAATTTATTGAACTCCAATATCCAATATCCTGATTACGAGCTAGTATAAACCAGTGATTTCTTTGAGCTCGCTTCTTGATTGTGAGGTAGAGGTTCCAGATCTTCGGTGAGCTTCTGCGTAGTAAGTCCCGCCACTCGACTGCTTTAGCTCTGGTAGACTCCAGGAGGAGTGGTGCGGGCATTGGTCGAGATGTGGTTTGTAGTATGCAGTATGTTAGGACTGTATTGCTGCCGTGAATGGAGTTTGACCTAACTCCCGTTGGTCATTCGGTGTAGTCATAAAAGCAGAATAGTAGTAATAATAATAAGAATAAAAATAATGGGTTGTAGTGTAGATAATATGGGTTGAGATTAGTGGAATAATAAAGGTGACCTAAGGAAAAGATAGAGTGAGAGAAGGCAGAATAGGTCGTGGGGATTTAGTTTGTATGCTTATCCATTGACAGTATGGTTTCAGGTTTTATGAGGATAAGCCATTGAGACACAAACCTTGCATTTCTGCATGAATGTCCAGCTTCCGCTTAAAATCTCCACAGATGGCGCTGTAGTCACGGCCGCCGATAAAGCGTTCCAGAGACGGCAAACTCGAAGCGAAAAGAAATGTGATCGCACTCGAGTCTTTGGTCTCTGATGTGCTATCCTTAGCGGGTTACCTCGTGGAAGCCTATAATCACTTAATGGCAGGATGCTTTTATTTGGGTGGGCCTGGTCATTTAGGATTTGGTAGACGGTGATGAGGTCTCCTCTGTGCCTACGTTTACTAAGTGTGAAAAGTCCTAATTTCTTTAGTCTTTCCTCATATGATTTGTTGCGGAGGCCGACCACCCATTTTGTCTCTCGTCTCTGGACACTTTCTAGAATGTTAGCATCCCTTTTGAGTAGCGGAGGTGCAATGATATTATGCACCTCAAGGTGTGGCCTCACATATGCCTTGTATAGCCTTAAGAACAGTTCGGGAGTGAGAGCTTCCAGCTGCCTATGCATAAAGTGTAATGTTGCGTAGGCTTTGGCGACGTCCCTAGAGTAATTTCCACTGGTGTCTAGCTTTTCTGTTAGAATAAGACCTAGTGTGGTGATTGACTATTTCTATCTTTGTATTGTTTAAATACTTACTGTTGATTGTTAATATTTTCATATATGAATTGCATTCTAATTTCGCTAAATACAAATTCCTGATTGCTGCCCTCTCTGGGTTTTGTTTGAATTCTTATAATTCCGTCATCTCGAAAATCTAATATTCCAAGTACAATAAATTACTACAAATTGGCGTCGCGATGGAGCTAAGTAACCTGGGAAAATTTCCTCTTAATGGTTCTCCGCGGGAGATTGCTGATTATTTGGAATGCTTTGATGCGTGGTGCATTTCCAAGAATGTTCGGGATGATAAAATACCTGCTCATTTCATCACCGCTATTGGGCTTGATGCATATAGCCTGGTGAAGAATCTGGCATTTCCAGATAAACCCATTTCTATGTCATATGACAAGATCCGTGAGCTTCTGACAAATCACTTTCATGTGACTACATTTGAGACCAGAGAGAGGGCTCACTTCAACAAACTGGTTCGTGCTCCCAACCAGAAGATTCGAGAATTCATTCTTCAACTTCAAATTCAAGCCTCAAAGTGTAATTTTGGAGATCAGCTGCATACACAACTACGTGATCGTCTAATTGCTGGAATCAACATTCCTAAATTAGAGAAGCAGTTAATTCAGATTCCTTCTTGTACGTTTCAAACTGCTAAAGAGGTATGTATTACATATGAAGATGTCCATAAGGAATACTCTGCTCCCACTACGTCAGTATCTGATGTCATGCTGTCCAAAGTCGAAAATACAAGTGTTCATGGAAAGAAATCCAAACTGCCGTCCACAGGTAATAGAATGCAGCAAGAGATCAAAAACATTAAACCGTGTTTATCCTGTGGAAAGTTACATCTACGAAGCACTTGCCGTTTTCGGAGTGCTAAGTGCTATAAATGTGGTAAAGTTGGACACATCAAGACGGTTTGCAGAAGTTCGAATACATATGTTGCTCAACATTCTTATAATTCTCCCAAGCTGTCTAGCAAAATGGAGTCAATGTGTCTTTCAACTTTTCAAAATACTCAAGCTAATCCAATGAAAACCTCTACTGCAAGTTCAGCAACGCAAGCATAAACTGTATTCAAAAATGAGGTAGCCAAGTTGCAATGTGAACTGTCGAAAGCACGAAAAGACCTGAATGAGATAATAATAATAATAATAATAATAATAGTATATTCTCATTTTGTACATGAGAGACGCCAGTTTACAGGCATCATCAATATGATAAATTACATATACGATTAGGAATCATAATTAATAATAATGTTTTAATAAAGTACACATTTTTTCCTACTTGTGTAGGACACACCAAATATACAGGCATGGATAAGCATAAATTAAATTTCATAAATTCGGTTTATGGTTAAGTTACATGGTTGCTGGCGTTTTTGTTTTAATAATAATTATAATAATGTATATTCTCATATAAACATATAAATTTACATGAAAATGCATGCCATTTTTTTTAGGTCTGTGGGAACAATATGATAACCAATCATTCAATGGAGCACATAATGAAATATAGGAATATTGACTTCGCATTAACAAAAAAAACCCAAGTAAGTTTCGGATGGATTAAAAATACTTGGGAAAAAATAAAGCTTGAAGTTATTCCACAATATAACAAGTCATTCAATGGAGCACATCATGAAATATAGGAATGTTGTCTTCGCATTAACAAAAAAACCCAAGTAAGTTTTGGATGGATTAAAAATACTTGGGAAAAAATAAAGCTTGAAGTAATTCCTCAATATAACCTGGGTGTGTACAAATCCGAATCTCATTTTTGATTTGATTTCTATCCAAATTGGGTAATAAGGAAGCTATTTTTACAGATACGATCAGTTATGTTATCAGCTACAATCGTGAAGTTGTATTACAAATTGATACTTTTCCATTGGTATAAGAGTATATTCCACAAATGTAATCCAGGTTGCGTCGTGGAGAAAGTTAATTCGTTATTAACCAGGCAACTGAAAGATACGGGACCAATAATGTTTGCAGATCATTTGTCATTGTAAATGGTCAAATATCCACATTATTCATTCTCATTCAAAAAGTCAAATGGAAGCTGAAATGGTGAGAGAAAAAAGAAGAGATGAGAGAGCAACTGAATAAAATTGAGGAATTACTGCATATGCATAGACTATGTCTGGTGAATCCAGAGCATACAAGTTCTTGTGAAAGTCCTGCAAAACTATTCAAATCTCGAATTCTCAAAAAGCATCTGGTATCCACGACTTCTAATGTACATTATTACATAGATAATAACTACAGACCTTCTGTTGGAATTATACTACAAAAAATGGGAAATCGAGTGGTGAAGATATTAGACATCAAAGATCACTCAGTTCATAACGGACACCTGGACAAAGTGACAATAAATGAAGTAGGTCGTTCCAATTATAATATTATTGATTCCGCTAATAATCCTGATTTTGTAGATAATTCAGAAATAAGTCCAGATAATACTGATGAAAATAATATCACAGAATCAGTTAGGTCGAAGCCACTTGCAAGCAAACCGAGACATCGTTATAAATACGCGAGGAGATATTCAACGTGTGGCAGATGAGGTGATTGACTATTTCTATCTTTGTATTGTTTAAATACTTACTGTTGATTGTTAATATTTTCATATATGAATTGCATTCTAATTCCGCTAAATACAAATTCCTGATTGCTGCCCTCTCTGGGTTTTGTTTGGATTCTTATAATTCCGTCAGATCGAAATACTAATACTTCAAGTACAATAAATTACTACACCTAGATCGCGCTCTGATGGAACACAACTCAAGTTCTGGCCACCAAGGGTGTAATTTACACTCTGTGACCTGCCGGAATGAAGCTGCACTACTTTTCACTCCTTTAGGTTGAAAAGCATTCCGTTAGCCAGACCTCAGTTTCCCAGAGTTTGCAGGTCAGCCTGCAATCTATCTGAGTCTTCCGATGAGTTTATTGCTCTCCAAATCTTTACGTCGTCAGCGTAAAGAAGCGCAGAGCAGTTCAGTTGGGAGGGCAGGTCGTTGATAAAAATCAAAAACATCAACGGCCCTACGATGGAAGCCTAAGGAACCCCTGACGCCGAGGTGTGCCAGGATGATCGGATGCGGTTGACTTTGGTGCAGAATTCTCTCTCGCCTAAGTAATCTGTCAGCCATGCGAGAAGTGCTCCAGAAACACCCACCTTGCTTATTTTGTGAAGGAGCAGACCATGGTGAACTGTGTCGAATGCTTTCGCAAAGTCGAGAAAGATCACGTGGACTGGTACCTTTTTGTCCCAGGATAGTGTCCAATCATTCCAAGCTAGTAGAAGATTCGTCACGCAGGATCTTCCCCTCCTGAAACTGTGCTGTGCTTCGTGAAGAAGGTTAGTCCCATCGAAGTATTTTCTCATGTGGTCGTCAATGAGACATTCCAATATCTTCGATACCACTGGAAGTAGAGCAACTGGTCTGTAACTGGTTACATTCTGCCGGTCACCACCCTTGAAGATAGGATTGCACGTTTCCATTCACATGGAAGTTTCTCTACATCAAGGGAGAGTTGTAACAGATCGCTTAGGGGTTGACAGAGACTTTCTGAACACTGCTTCAGGACAGATGGTCTGATGTCATCACAACCTGAAGACTTTTCCGAAGCCAACCTTCCCAATTTTGCAAGTACCATAGCCGGGGTAATTTGAAATGTACCCAGCAGGTTTTCTTGTGTTGGTTTTGCGATGTAATCTGGATTTTCTGTAGGGGTAATATCCTCGTTACTATTTAGTTGCCTGTGAAAGGCTAGGCTGAATGTCTCTGCCATTTCAAGACTAGTAAGAGATTTCCCATCAGAACCCACTAGATTGCATGCTCCCTGGTTGGTCGGTTTTCTTTCGGACATAAACCTGTATAGGCTTTTGGGGTTCACGAGAAGCTTATTGGAGAGGTTTCCCTGAAATGTCCTTCTATCGCTCCGGACTCGTATGTTACATCGATTCCTGAGTTCAAGGTACACTTCATATTTGGGTTGACTCAGCAGAAAAATCCACTGGTATATCATTTCTTTGCTGAGCTGTAATAGTTTGTGTTGTCCATTATGCAACCGACTTGAAAAACCCACCATGGATATTGCAGGCAACGGATAAATGAAGGATAAATATAAATAATTAGCATTTTCTATCATAATTGACATTTTTCAACGGATTCTGTCATTTCTTATGCACCTCAGTATGTCAATTCGATGAAAAGACAGCACTTCGTCAACACATTGAAAACGACTATTTTTCTCACTTTTTACACATTTTTCCGTTAAAATACGATTTTTAAAGTGCTTTTCTGTCGAAAAAAAAAACCCAGTAAAAACAAAAAAATAGCCCAAACACAACGTCACGATAACACCTTAAAACTGCCTCTATCGAGGATAGAGGCACAAATGGGTTATGGAAAGGCTGAGCACTTGAAGGTCACTTACGCACACTGTGATTGGTAGATTTTCCTTTGCATAAACGTCGCGGCTAATACGTGCCTTACGTTACTGAGGCGGGCTTTGAAATAGCAATAATAAAAGCGGATAGACATTATATTTTTTAGCTTAAGGGAACAAGTTAAAATGCTTATAAATTTCACAGATGTGAGAAGCATCAGATCCACTAACAAGGAGAATACTACTGGGTAACTTAATCAAAGAAGTACAAAGTTTGAAGATTTTATCTCTTTTAGTTAGTTATAACGGATGGATAGGAGTCACTTGTATAATATTTGCTTTTTATAGAAAAGAAAGTGTGACAGGTGATTTGGAAGTTACATAATTCCTGAAATCTATCGTGGAATATATGGACGACGCGCGCTCCTTGAATAAGACGTGCTTTTACTTTCTAACCGGAAATATCCACTTTTGTGAATTATTCGTTTGGGAAACCTGATCCTCCTACCCGGCGAATTTTATTCAACCATTTCTTCCTCACCGAGCCTGTGTGTGGTACTTCCCGCTGTCTCGAACTACTGCCAAAGCTTCAGGTGCTACTTCTGTAGCAACATCCTCCTCACTCTTTCAAATATACAGGACTTGTGGGTCTGTTACGTGATTGCTGTGAAACCGAATAACCCGAAAGTTACAGGTAAAGTCTAAAGCTTTTACTTAAATACTTTATCCTTCTTTTCTGTGCTCTCTATTGTCTTTTGCTGTAAGTCTATTGGACAAAATAACAGTCTCTTATTATTTAATCACCAGTATTAATTTAGGAGTAAAATGACAATAGATTCTCAACCTAAAATAAGTAATGGGACATCATACTCTGTAGTTACCAGGGCTTCAGCCAAACTAGGCAAACAGGTGAAGGTGATGGACTCACGCATACCGGTCCTGAAGACCAGGGCTGATATTCCCAGCTCGTACAGATTACCCATGTCGCCACAGTCCTACAGTGAAGCTGTGCAAAGTCAGCCAAGTGGATGTGGCTCCACCCCTGTTAACACGACTAGGTTAACAGATCCGAGTGGGAAAATTGCACTAAGTGAGAACTTCATAACACCCATCCCCATGGTAGACCATGAAACAAATAGGAAGGCCAAAAAGAAACGTTCACGACGTCGCAAGACGACAAGAACGCTCCCCAAGAAGACAGACGACTGCAAGGTCTGTGCTTCTGTTGTCGAACAAGCAGACTCTGCTTTCGAATGTAACTTTTGCAACCGATGGGTGCATTGCAGATGCGACAGTGGGGTACCAAAAGCATATTATGACTTTATGCGTAAAAACCCATGCCAATGGTTCTGGTACATATGCCCGAGTTGCCGTCCTGATGTAGCCTCGCGTAGTCCTTTGAAAACTAAAGATGGTGCAGAAGTAGCGGGGAAAAATATGAAATGCTCGACCCCCACCAATCCGGAAATTAGTACAAATGCGCGTAAACCGGGGATACCAAAATCCTCACCGGTTAAACTTGTAACTCTTGCCATAACCGCTCCAGACACAGAGGCTGGAGAACCACGGGTTTCCGTCGTTGGAAAAAGACCCCAACCGTCTGCCAGTAATATTGGCCATAGCACTGAGACACAAAAAAATACCCAGTCGCACCAGACAAACCAAAACGGTCTTAAAGGTGATCACAAATGTGCGAGGACCGAGCCCAAGCCCACGGTTAGCAGATCAAATTGTGTAATCCTCTTTAATGTACCAGACTGTAGCAGTAGTCTGCTGAAAGATAGGGCCCTATTTGATCAGGAACAGTGGTCCATCTTGTGCAGCACACTGGGTTTGGACATCCAACCAGTAAATCTATGCAGATTGTATAGGGGCACTGCTGCACCTGAAGGCAAACCATCCCCACTGAGGGTAACATTGGGCTCTACCGAGGATGTTGAAAAAGTGTTACTGGCTTCTCAAGTCCTTTCTATAGGGAGGGCCTGTAACATACGCGTTAAGCCAGACAGGCCGTGGAAGGAAAGACAAATGGCGAGGGAGTCGCCAGAGCTCATTCCTTCTGCCTCCATGGTTGTGCATGGCATTCCCGAACTGGTAACTGGGAACGCCTGCGAAAAGCATTGTCATGATGTACAACAATGGAGATGGTTAGCATCCCAGATGGCCCTGGGAAGTTCAGGGGCTGTCTCTATTTATAGACTGCCTCGACCCACTCATCTTATGTCAATTAACTCGCCACGTCTGTTAGCTGTCAAGTTCAGCTCCCAAGACCAGTTGACTACCGCTCTCCATAGATGGTACGAGACCAAGGACAAGGTCAGCAAACACATTCGCTGCTGCGAGAGCCGGCCTCGCACTCAAAGGAGAGAACAAAGCGTAGTAAAAAAAATCCTCAACCCCTAGTCACACTACAGCGGTGCAGCACGGACGATGATAGCCAGTGTCATCCGAGTGCTCCAACTGAACTAGAAGAAAAAAACGCCAACAGGCCGGTTCCTGGGGAATCGGCCAACTAGTTCGTAGGATAACTCCTCAACCGATAGCCAATATCAAGTCAACTACCCCCCAATACGGGGAAGTGGTGAGACTGACTACCAGTTGCCTGTATAGTAATGTGAGAGGGCTAAGAGGCAAAATAGCTGAACTTAGACACCTACAATCACAACTGAACTCCAAAATCATAATACTGACGGAAACCTGGCTAACCCCTACGGTGGCAGACAGCGAAGTCAGTATAAATGATATGGTCCTAGTCAGGCGAGATAGGGACCTGAAAGAAGGAGGTGGAGTCGCCATATACGTCGACAAACAGCTCAGATGTGTTCACGCGATGGACCCTCCCCTCACAGAGCTCCCTGACTCCATATGGTGCCACTTCACCGTTGGGTACTGCAAATATCTAGTGGGCAGCATTTATCGATCACCTTCATGTGGAGCAGACCACAACCAGGTACTGCTAAATACAATCTCAGCAACTCAAGACATGGGTTATGATCAAATTGTCATAGCTGGTGACTTCAATGCCCCATCTCTTAACTTGGTGTCGGGAAAAGCCCATGATAGATTTGATCGAAATCTGCTGCATACCATCAGGAAGGCTGGATTCACTGAAAATGTCAAGATGGATACTAGATGGGGCCCTGATGGGAAGTCTTCTAGACTGGATTACGTGCTCACTAGTGACCAGCTACTAGTGGAAAACGTTCAGATCACGACTCCCATAGGTAGTAGTGACCACGCGGTCATAGTATTCGACATAGTCCTCCGCGAGCGCTTACAGTGGGACAATACACAGCCCTATCTGTGTTATAACAAAGCCAACTACACCAAAATGCGAAGACTTCTGTCTGAAGCAAATTGGCCTAAAAAATGGACAGAGCTAACAGTAGAAGAACACTGGAGAGTGGTAAAGGAGATCATTCACCAGGCGGTCTCAGACACTGTTCCTTTAGTCTCACCAAAAGCTAGGAAGCAACGATCATGGCTGAAAAGGGGGACACAACGCCTTCTGCAGGCAAAGCGAAAAGCCTGGTTCGCGTGGCGACGATCGAAGAGTCAACCCGAATATGAAGTGTACCTTGAACTCAGGAATCGATGTAACATACGAGTCCGGAGCGATAGAAGGACATTTCAGGGAGACCTCGCCAATAAGCTTCTCGTGAACCCCAAAAGCCTATACAGGTTTATGTCCGAAAGAAAACCGACCAACCAGGGAGCATGCAATCTAGTGGGTTCTGATGGGAAATCTCTTACTAGTCTTGAAATGGCAGAGACATTCAGCCTAGCCTTTCACAGGCAACTAAATAGTAACGAGGATATTACCCCTACAGAACATCCAGATTACATCGCAAAACCAACACACGAAAACCTGCTGGGTACATTTCAAATTACCCCGGCTATGGTACTTGCAAAATTGGGAAGGTTGGCTTCGGGAAAGTCTTCAGGTTGTGATGGCATCAGACCATCTGTCCTGAAGCAGTGTTCAGAAAGTCTCTGTCAACCCCTAAGTGATCTGTTCCAACACTCCCTTGATGTAGGGAAACTTCCATGTGAATGGAAACGTGCAATCCCCTATCTTCAAGGGTGGTGACCGGCAGAATGTGACCAGTTACAGACCAGTTGCTCTACTTCCAGTGGTATCGAAGATATTGGAAAGTCTCATTGACGACCACATGAGAAAATACTTCGATGGGACTAACCTTCTTCACGAAGCACAGCACGGTTTCAGGAGGGGAAGATCCTGCGTGACGAATCTTCTACTAGCCTGGAACGATTGGACACTATCCTGGGACAAAAAGGTACCAGCCCACGTGATCTTTCTCGACTTTGCGAAAGCATTCGACACAGTTCACCATGGTCTGCTCCTTCACAAAATAAGCAAGGCGGGTGTTTCTGGAGCACTTCTCGCATGGCTGACAGATTACTTAGGCGAGAGAGAATTCTGCACCAAAGTCAACCGCATCCGATCATCCTGGCACACCTCGGCATCAGGGGTTCCTCAGGGTTCTATCCTAGGGCCGTTGATGTTTTTGATTTTTATCAATGACCTGCCCCCCAACTAAACTGCTCTGCGCTTCTTTACGCTGACGACGTAAAGATTTGGAGAGCAATAAACTCATCGGAAGACTCAGATAGATTGCAGGCTGACCTGCAAACTCTGGGAAATTGGGCTTTGGCTAACGGAATGCCTTTCAATCTAAAGAAGTGCAAAGTAGTGCAGCTTCATTCCGGCAGGTCACAGAGTGTAAATTACACCCTTGGTGGCCAGAACTTGAGTTGTGTTCCATCAGAGCGTGATCTAGGTCTTATTCTAACAGAAAAGCTAGACACCAGTGGAAATTACTCGAGGGACGTCGCCAAAGCCTACGCAACATTACACTTTATGCACAGGCAGCTGGGAGCTCTCACTCCCGAACTGTTCTTAAGGCTATACAAGGCATATGTGAGGCCACACCTTGAGGTGCATAATATCATTGCACCTCCGCTACTCAAAAGGGATGCTAACATTCTAGAAAGTGTCCAGAGACGAGCGACAAAATGGGTGATCGGCCTCCGCAACAAATCATATGAGGAAAGACTAAAGAAATTAGGTCTTTTCACACTTAGTTACCGTAGGCACAGGGGAGACCTCATCACCGTCTACAAGATCCTAAATGACCAGGCCCACCCAAATAAAAGCATCCTGCCATTAAGTGATTATAGGCTTCCACGAGGTAACCCGCTAAGGATAGCACACCAGAGACCAAAGACTCGAGTGCGATCACATTTCTTTTCGCTTCGTGTTTGCCGTCTCTGGAACGCTTTACCGGCGGCCGTGACTACAGCGCCATCTCTGGAGATTTTTAAGCGGAAGCTAGACAATCATGCAGAAATGCAAGGTTTGTGTCTCAATGGCTTATCCTCATAAAATTTGAAACCAACTGTCAATGATAAGCGTACAAACTAAATCCCCACGACCTATTCTGCCTTCTCTCACTCTATCTTTTCCTTAGGTCACCTTTATTATTCCACTTATCTCAACCTATATTATCTACACTACAACCATTATTTATTATTATTATTATTATTACTATTCTGCTTTTATGACTACACCGAATGACCAACGGGAGTTAGGTCAAACTCCATTCACGGCAGCAATACAGTCCTAACATACTGCATACTACAAACCACATCTCGACCAATCCCCGCACCACTCCTCCTGGAGTCTACCAGAGCTAAAGCAGTCGAGTGGCGGGACTTACTACGCAGAAGCTCACCGAAGATCTGGAACCTCTACCTCACAATCAAGAAGCGAGCTCAAAGAAATCACTGGTTTATACTAGCTCGTAATCAGGATATTGCATATTGGACGACTAATATACAGAATTTCACCAACTCTGTGGTTGTTCCTTGTCTTGTTCACATATTCACTGTGGCTAAGATTAGGAATTGTTCACCAAAGTAAGATTAATTTACCTGATATGTATACATCTTCAGATATTTCTCAATACGGCCGAAGGCATTCGAAGGAATACAATCTCAATCTCTGCTTGGAAATTTCACATCCAGTTTCTGCGAACGGAACTGGTGGTGACGAAAACTGCAATGACTGGTCCAACACCACTAACAACGGAGGCAAACTGACACATGTTGCGGATAGAGTGTTTGGTGGACTTTATGATGACTATGATGCAGCTATAAAAAACTCTACAACTGCGATTTTTTCACTGGATTTTTATTAACTCTTTTTAGTGTATATATGTACTCTTCCATTGAGTCATTTTTAACTTGATTGATTATTGTTTCCTTACAAATATATGCATTTATGTCGACTAACTTTGTCTATTTACCTTATCATTTTGAGGACATTGCGGAATTAACGAGAATGATAGGCAGCGTATTAATACTTATGTGAAATGCGTCAGTCTTAAACTATCATTACTTCCTCAATGCATCATCAAGCCTTGTGTAAAGTGTTTCAGTTGCGTATAAGATTAATATTCAAGATTGTTAAGAAAGTAGCCGTCAAACATGTGCTCGTACTGTAGTAACGAAACATAACCTAGCAAAAGTAGGTTCTATGTGCACACGACTTGTATTAGTGGTCTAGGCACTTCAAGTACACAATGCAACGTATATCCCATTTATCACAAATACTCTGTTATTATTATGTTGCGTTTAACACCACTATCTCAAAGGGTATCATTAGGTAATAAAGAGAAAACTACATTACTCTTCTTGTGTTATCATTTCGTATCAAAAGGCTCTTACATGATCACACCAACACTTAGACTCGTGCATTAGTTGACTACGTCACTAAACTTCGTTGATTATTTTGTTACCATGAAATACTGTGACGCATTAAATAGGCTTTTGTTGTGCATAACGTCTATTTAAGATTTACTAGCGAAAGCAATTACTCAAAAGCGATAACAGTACCCCATCGTGACCAGATTCGGCAACGTGTGAATATGCAATTTTACGAATATTACGTCTTCTACACTGGCATCACTTTGCAACTCGTCAAACACTGAGTATTAATAGAGCAGAATTTTTACAACAATATTTATTTCGGTAAATACATTAGTGATATCTCAAATATTTCATCATTTACACAAATACTATCGTTTTTAATCCCAATTAGAATGTCTGAATGTATTGAGTGATTGCGGGATTGAAGACCATAATCTGGAAATTAAAAATAAAAATTCAGTCGAGATGTGATGAGTTAAATAAATAAACATATATCAAGTTAAATGACTATCTCTTCACCGTTATCTGACGAAATAACCAACTCAATTTCCTTTATTACTGTGCAATTTGGTAAAAACCATGAAATCATAATTACCCCGATATTAATAATAATAATAATAATGATTTGCTTTATTCCAAAAACAGTACTTGTGATACAGAATGGAATTTTCAGCATTTATCACAATATTGCATCTAATTTCCTCAAATTATAAATAAAATTAATCACACAGAAACTTTTTCACATTTACAATAGAGGTAGTGTCAAAAACATGCAGCATATAAAATGGAAATAGCAATAATAATGATAACAGCTAGGGTAATAATAATAAGAATACAAGTGAGAATTGCCGTTGGCTTGTGCCACACAGTATTGTCAATGTGGTATGGAAATCCTAACATGTTTAAAAATATTGAATATAATGTTCTTTTTACATGATATGGTGAGGGGAAAAACAAAGATTACAGCCGTCATGGAGATAAGTTGGTGTTTGCAATTATGAGAGTAAAACAGAGAATTAACAGGACCATAAATATAACAGAAGTAATAAAAGTAAAACTTGAAGGTATGTAAGGATGGATGGAGGAAAATGTTTATTTACTAGATGAAAGAAGGTTAGTTAATTCTTTCCTGACACTATTTTCATCACATAAAATACGTGCCAAGTATGGTATCATAGAATTCTTATACTTAGACGTGCGAGCATACAGTTTTCTGAAGTTACTCCTTGTTCTACCTGAGGAGATGCAAGGTGAAAGCTGAGGGTAAAGCGGATTCTCCAAGTCAGACAAAATCCCTTTAGCAAATTTACTGCACGAAGTCAAATGCCTATCGACAACGATGTTAATTATGTGGTCCACTGGGGCACCACTCACTCTACTGACAGTCTTCAGTATTCTACGAATTTTGACATAGTCTTTTTTAAGCAAACTAGGAAAGAATAAGGGTGAGCAATAAAGAAGAATAGGTAGGATGCAAGAGTTTACGAACTGTAGGATGAGGGGTTGAGTTATACCCGGGTGTCTTAACTTCTTAATGTAAAATGTCAAGCGGAATATTTTACTGGAGATTGCTACGACATAGGAAGACCAGGAGAGATCAGAAGAGAGAATGAGTCCAAGATACCTAATTTCTGATTTGATTCCTATATCATTGTCGTCAATTTTACAAGTGTCATGAGAATCGATGACTTCTTTTAACTGTCGTTTACATCTTAAGCTGAAATCAACAGTTTGACACTTAGAAGGATTCAGTTTAAGACCGTTAGACTCAGACCATTTGCTGACTTCCGATAGAAAGCTATTTATTTTAGTACAATCTAGCTGGGAGTTAACAGCCATTGAAACCGTTAAATCATCAGCATACTTCACAAAGTTTATTTCATCAGAGTGAGGCAAGTCGTGCAAGAAGAAAGAAAAAAGAAAAGGAGAAAGAACGGCACCTTGAGGGACACCAGCTTCAGTAGACAATGAAGTGGAGGACTTCCCTTTATATACGGTGTACTGCTTTCTATCTGAGAAGTAGGAATGCAACCAGTTAACAGCCCAACATTCTGTTTGACTAGCAGCAAGTTTATTTAATAAGATGTCCCTAGGGACCGAGTCGAAAGCAGCTGTATAGTCTAGGAAGGCGCAACGAACAAATTTAGCCCCCTTGTCTAGACTAGAAGCAATATTATGATATAAGACGGCAGCTGCATCTAAAGTGCTTCTACTGTGCTTATAGGCGAATTGTTTAGGGTCATTAAAGGATTTAAGCGAAGGTTCAAGACTAAGTAAAAGTAATTTCTCCATAGTTTTCAAAAAAGGAGACGTAATAGCAATGGGTCTAAATTTGACACATGCTCCAGGAGAAGATTTAGGTATGGGTACAACTTTAATGTCCTTCCAAACGGCAGGCACAATATTATCGGAAAAAGATTTGTTAAATAGATCAGTAAGAGGGTGACACAGAATATCAGAACATTTTTTAAAAATAATACTAGGTACATAATCGGGACCTAAGCTCCCCCTTCTCATCATATACGTTAAAAATAAACTTCAAAAACTAAAATAATTTAGCATTTTCTATCATAATTGACATTTTCCAATGAATTATTTAATTTCTTATGCACATCGGGATGTCAATTCGATGAAAAGACAGCATTTCGTTAACACAATGAAAACGATTATTTTTCTCACTTTTTACACGTTTTTTCGTTAAAATACGATTTTTAAAATGCATTTCTGTCGAAAAAACCACTAAAATCAACGCAGAATAACCCAAACACAACACCACGATAACACCTTAAAACTGCAGCAATCAGCTGATGTGTCCCTCTATCCTCACACCTCCTCGGCAGCCTGTCGACGGACGTAATTTTGAGTGACAGCGAATGAGATGAACAAGCGATTCGCTCGCTTGTGATTGGCCAGTTTGTCATTCGAGTTGAGGTAATTTCAAACATCATTTTGCTGCTTGGTTAAGTCCAGAATTTCCGTGAGCGTTTTATCAAATTGGAGAGATAACTGACAACACAAATGATTACAGCTTAGGAAAGAAATGATATAGCAGTGGATTTATTTGCTGAATTCAACGAATTCATGCCAAATTACTATCTAAGGACTTCTCAGGAGTATCAAGAATGCAAACAATGTCCTGAAGAGGTAATAACTTCACGCAACTTCAATTATCGCTTGACCATTATTTTCAGAGATCCTTAAATAAGTATAATATACACAGTAGTCTGGCTAATCATGATAAAAATGGCATGGTTGATGCAGCATATATGTATACTTTTGTATATGTAGGTAAACCTAGATGAACTGTGTTCTTGTCACGAAGATCGGAAAGCAGGTACCAGATGTCTCAGTAAGCAGTGTAATGCATGTAAGTTGCATGTTTTTATTTGACGTAAACTGGATGTCCACTCACTTTTAGAATTAATCTTAAATTCAGTTGGAATAAGCTTGTTGAGCACATCAGTATTGACAGAATACAGTGAAAGTAAGTAAACACATGCTTCTTAAGATTAAGTGATACATTTATTTGATATGATTGTATTATTGCTAGTTGTCTATCTAAGTTAATGTTGAATTCGTTGCGATAATAATACCCACTATTTTTTTATAGTCACTACGAACATGAATGTTATTATTATTGCTATCAAGACCTATTATTTGTCATAAAATTGTCATTTTTGCTAAAATATTTGTACAAGCTTTGGAAACTACTGCATATTTTGTCGTTAAATAATTTTATCATTTCATGATGCTTCGATGGACCTACTAGATATTGACAAACGATAAGTTGCGAAGTCCCTTAAGTTTAGTGAAAACTATTGGGCTATTTATACATATATTGCTTGTAAAGTGATTATTTGTAAATGCTAATCAGGAAATTTTTTATTCAGATCATACATGTAATACCCAAGTTAATTATGCTGTCAGCCAAGTCTCATAAACCGTTAATGCCCAGCTCTCGCTACGCTCGGGCCCACGCTGTTCTTAGAAGATTTCTCAGAAACGCTTAGTTATAACGGACGCAAAAACCAAAACACCGATCTGCCGCTTGATATTTCTGTATTGTTACACCAACATATAAAAGGAATAAACTAACTAAGGTCTGAAAACAAATATTACAATAATAAATCTCTGTATTACTTCTGACGATGTTTCACTCTTCTTTCTGAACAGCGACAGATGAGACGATGACTGTCGTATTGATGCCTCCGCGAAAATTGGGGAAGTTGATTTTAAGCAAACAACCAAGAATTGATCGTTCAATCTTCAACTCCATTGACACTCCCCGGCAAAAAGGGATCCAACCCTTTTTTCCTTCACGATCAATACACGTCGACTTGGATGCCATTGCGAGAACCTGGGTCACACGGACAGAGCTGAAATGGAAAACAAACAGAAAAGCCAACACACCACAAGCATACCCACAGCACAATCTCACACATCAATGACGACCTGCGCCTCCAGTTAGAGACCTCCTCTCGACACATCCTCTTGCAACACAATCGCCACTTGCTAGAATGACTCTTGCAGAATGCAAAGTGACCATGGCAGGACCTCACGATACTCTACGCACATCGTCTTAATTACTTACTACCAATTACCATTGAAATCGCTTGTCACTCATCCTGCCTCAGTTCTAATAGCGGTGACGCATGCGAGCCTCAGTCGTTTACACTCTTTCTCCCCGGCGTGTCGGACCTCAGCTAACATTTATCTCCGTGTGCATTTCATTCTCAGCAATAGCCTAGCCTCCCACGCGTATACGACCCATCTGCTGTCCTTAACATCAATCAATTCATTCACGGATGTAGAAGAGTGGACACAACTTCGAAAGTAATCACGACGAAAATTTAACAAAATTATGCAATAAAAACAAGACACGAAAACAACGAGTAAACACAATGAATTCAAATAACACCAATTGATATGACACACCACACGTATATACAAATAGTACAAACAACCTCGCATTTCATGTCTTGATGGAATACCCTTAAAGAATTGCAGGACTTACACCAGTACGCCTACAAACCTTCACAGGTTGACGATTGTAAGTTGTGGAATGTCCAGACACAAACAAGATTAACCAACAATTACAATAATCAGAACTCACACAACTATTTAACACAAACATATGTACAATCAACACATCAAATGTTGTGGATTCTGACACGAAAAACTACCCTTGAAGAACTGTAGAACTTACAGCAGTACGCCTACAACCCTTCTCAGGTTGACGCCCTAGGTTGGAAAATCGTCGCAGAGTTCATTTGCTAACTTCCTTCTATCAGCTATATCATCAAATCTGAACGGTAACACGCCCATGTCATTGTATCGTAGAATATAGATGACCAACAAACACACGACATATCTCATCAACCAAGTATAGAAACAGAGTAATTTACACCAAAGATAATAACATTCAAATAGCAACTTGAAACTAGAAATGCCTTTATTCGTGAACGTCAATTTAACAATAACTCTCTCCTTTACACTTGGCTTATCCTCATTAAACTGACCATTGATATTCGTCCTTTCAAACGAACTGATACTATCATAGTCATTGCACAAGATACTTGAGTTGATGGGCGTCCTTCTCATTGTGGAATACAACACCAACGACGACTGATTGATATCAGTTGATGAAGTTAGCGGTGGATCAGAAGCTGTTGTTGCTCGACTTTCAGAATGTTGTCTACCTGCAAGACCACCAACACTGCCGACTTTTACTACTAGTTCGGGTTTAGCACTATCATCTGATGATAGGTGGGCTACATGCTGATCAATTACACTGACTGTCTCACAAGTATGCACACCTTCTGGAACTGCATCTGCGTTCAATTCTACTTCACGTTGTAGTTGCACAGAACCTTTATTTAACTTAGCAGTAGTAGGCATATCCCTCATCTCATCATGATCAACCAAAGACAAATGTGCACTATCATGATCATTACCACAAATATTCAATTTACCGTCAAGTTCATCATTTTCAAACTCTTTAATAACAGAAGTAGACAATTTTGGTTCCTCCTCACAAATCCTTAAAGTTTCTATATCTTCAATCTGTCTAGTAATACCTTGTAAACTTGTAGGGTCGGAACTGCACTCTGAAGCAATAACTCTATTCTGTGACACTCTATTCAACAATGGCTTACCAGTTGCAACTACAGACTTCTTCACCGCACCGTTATCCTCACACAATTCGGAGTCAGGCCCGGAGTTTACATTTAGCTTATCACTGAACTTGCTCACTGGTTCACAGTTCACTTCTGTATGCACCTCTTGCACACGTGTAAACCACAACCGTGTTTGTCTTGCATCTTGTAACTTATCTGTTGAGGATGTACTACGAAACCTGTTACACTCACTAGGTCTATATGCATTACTAGACATCATCGAGCCTTCTCGATATCCACCTCTCTGAGGCCTACTCGTCATCAATGATTGCATTTTACCCTCAGACTGCTCTATCCTAGGGGTGAGATGTAATATACTGGCAAACTTGCTCATAGATTGATTGACGCTATCTTTTACCAGTTTCAGGATATCATCAAATTTTGGCTCGATACCCTCATCCTCCATACGGGAGCTTATCTTCACCCACTTCCTTTGCAGTCGAGTAGGTAGGCGTCTTGCTATTACTTCTAGTATAAAACTCGAGTTGAGGTCACTCATGCGATTCATCGAAATCATTCCATTCTTGTAAATTAGCAAATTATCTAAAAACTCAGTGAGTGCCTGGGAGCCATCCTGTAATTGACCACCATTACCCTTAACAGCCTCGAATAATTTCCCTGCAATCATCGAAGGTCTTCCAAACCTTTGACGTAATATGCTCAGAGCCTCGTAGTAGCCCTCTTTTGGCTTCATAAACTTACAACACTGTATAGCTCTTGCAGCATCTCCAGTGCAATATCTCATCAAATACATTAACTTCATTTCGTCACTTAATAGAAAACTACTCAGCATGATCTCAAACTCCTTTACAAATTGTAAATAATCAGCTGGGTTTCCATCAAAACACCGTGGTTCAAATTTAGGGAGTTTGATGTTCCTATTATCCCTGAACGGCGAAACAGCAACATCAACCATGTCATGCTTAACATCAGACACATCGTTACAATTAACAGACAAGTCACCATGACTTACTTTCCTGTTTGCATCCAAGACGCTCTGTCCCTTCTTTGACCCAAGCATTGTTGAACTTGACCCAATTCCAAAAATGTTCCAGATATTGCTTGTTCAAAGAGGACTTGGCCGGCACCAGGAAAGATGAACGGCGACTATCCAAACTTTCACCAACTGTTTGAATCCGCCATATCTGTTTCTATCGTCAGAAACTGTCAGCCAAGTCTCATAAACCGTTAATGCCCAGCTCTCGCTACGCTCGGGCCCACGCTGTTCTTAGAAGATTTCTCAGAAACGCTTAGTTATAACGGACGCAAAAACCAAAACACCGATCTGCCGCTTGTTATTTCTTTATTGTTACACCAACATATAAAAGGAATAAACTAACTAAGGTCTGAAAACAAATATTACAATAATAAATCTCTGTATTACTTCTGACGATGTTTCAATCTTCTTTTTGAACAGCGACAGATGAGACGATGACTGTCGTATTGATGCCTCCGCGAAAATTGGGGAAGTTGATTTTAAGCAAACAACCAAGAATTGATCGTTCAATCTTCAACTCCATTGACATATGCTTTTCTTAAACGTTTTCAGACTTATGTAAAAACATATATGTGCCGTGTACGCAGATGGAACTTACTAACGGTAACAGAGGACTACTCATCTGAATTATCTGTACTTTTGAAATCTAATTTTTGTTTAATAAACAATTCTCAATGAATCTGTCTTCCTTCTGTTGTAATGCGATTTTGTTCCAGTAACATAAGTAGCACGTGCTAAGTTAGAAGTTGAGGGTAAACTGTTAGGAGTAAATACGGCGTCTTGAAAACTTTTGTTTACGTGATTATATGAGCAGATAGCAACGTATCGTGTTATTTGGCTGAGGACCCTAGGCATTCTGTTTTTAATTATTACGATAACCGTAGTTGCACTGAGTCATACATCTAACAGCATAGGTATAGTCTCTCCTTATGGTACACTGCGGCATGCAGAAATCACAAGCGAACTATCTCAGGTAGATTTACTCTCACTTTGTGACTATGAATCGCGAATCAGTATATGTATTCTGCTAAGACGACAGATAACTCGAAACGCTTTATAATCGCAATACCTCCTCTACGACTTAGACATATTCACTTTATTTGACTAGAACATAATGTTTTACCAATAAGCTTCTCCGAATATCTGCTCCTACTTAGTATTTCAAAGATAGCCTCATATACTCTATACCTCACAAATTACGCAAGGGCTAATATTCGGTCTTATCAAGTAGAATAAACAAACGAATAACAAGGGATACATTTATTAATGAATTAACATGTAATACAAAATCGACAACAGTGCAGGCATCTTTTTCTTTATCACCGAAATCCATGAAATTCCCGAAAGTAGATATTATCTGAAAAAGAAGATAAGAATTATACAGATGTAGATATTGTTACCAGTTTAAACACAATAATTAACCATTAAATATGCTTAAAATGACAAAATAATGATTTGAACTGTATATAATTATGTTAGTCAACATTTTTCAATAATGCAAAGTTGAGATTCCATCTGCCTGCTAACATCAACTTTATGCCATCATATAAGGAAATACTATGCATATATAATTTTTATGTATTTTTGCAGATTTTTCTTAAAGGAATACATGTGGAGGAGCCCTGTCAGCATTTAGCCAAAGTACACAACAAAGTAAGTGAAATAATTACCAAAACGAGCTATCCCACCTCATCATGTCCATGTGTAATCCATTAAACTGCAAAATAAATTCACAAAAAGTCGTTATAACATGTGTCTTCAAGTAAGTAGACATTTTCTGAACGGAAAAGTACGTTATTTTCAACAAACTGTAAACTGTCTGTGACCTACGTCCGGATAAGAACACCACCATATGCTCTTTCTGCTAAATAGGCCGCATTTCATCAACTTTTAGCAGGAATATAGGTAAAAAAAGTGTGAAAAACAACGAAAAAGACCTAACCTTGACATTTTTTCAATAAATAACGCCAATATCCATCAGCTGATCAAATGACCTACGTCCGTCCACAGACTGCCCACCTCCTCCTCTATATGACGTTTGAAATTACCACAGCTCGAATGCCAAACTGGCCAATCACAAAAGAGCAAATCACTTGTTTATCTAACCGACTGACTTGGAGATCAACTTTACATTAAATACTTTTACATGAAATGAAGTATTGCAAATGTGTAACTTAGAAATTAATCTACAATCTCAGTAATGTCTAGTCCATAAGGTTTTGTGAATCCTACAGAAATCACATTCTCACATTTAGGAGACTATAACTATCAAATATAAGCTGAACATACCTCAACTCTAAACAGCTATTCACAGTGTTAACAACATAGAGAAACACTTAAACTATTGTAAGATACGCAGACATGCTGTGTTGATGAGGAGAATAATGTCATATAATGCAACCTAGAAAATTCAATCGTGATACCGCATCTCCACTGCTTTGCGTAAATGGAAATCTCAGGAGAAATTCATTTCCACTATTGGTGTTCAAAAATATTGCAGCATTAAGTATAAACTGTCAATAAAATTTTTTAAAACAGACAATAGATTCATAATAAAGATAATATAGCTGAATAGATTCAGTTCTCGTAATCTCGATTGTCACTCATTCTGCCTCAGTTCAAGTAACGGTGACGTATGCAAGCCTCAGTCGTCTATACTCTCGCTCCCCGGCGTGTGGGACCGCAGCTAACAATTATCTCCGTGTGCATTTCATTCTCAGAAATAGACTAGCCTCCCATGCGTATACGCCCCATCTGCTGTCACTAACATCAATCAATTCATTCGCGGATGCAGAAGAGTAGACACAACTTCAGAAGTAATCACGACGAAAATTTTAACAAAATTATGCAATAACAACGAGGTACGAAAACAACGAGTAAACACAATGAATCCAAAATATACTGTCAATGGAGTTGAAGATTGAACGATCAATTCTTGGTTGTTTGCTTAAAATCAACTTCCCCAATTTTCGCGGAGGCATCAATACGACAGTCATCGTCTCATCTGTCGCTGTTCAGAAAGAAGATTGAAACATCGTCAGAAGTAATACAGAGATTTATTATTGTAATATTTGTTTTCAGACCTTAGTTAGTTTATTCCTTTTATATGTTGGTGTAACAATAAAGAAATAACAAGCGGCAGATCGGTGTTTTGGTTTTTGCGTCCGTTATAACTAAGCGTTTCTGAGAAATCTTCTAAGAACAGCGTGGGCCCGAGCGTAGCGAGAGCTGGGCATTAACGGTTTATGAGACTTGGCTGACAGTTTCTGACGATAGAAACAGATATGGCGGATTCAAACAGTTGGTGAAAGTTTGGATAGTCGCCGTTCATTTTTCCTGGTGCCGGTCAAGTCCTCTTTGAACAAGCAATATCTGGAACATTTTTGGAATTGGGTCAAGTTCAAAGATGCCTGGGTGAAAGACGGGACAGAGCGTCTTGGGTGCAAATAGGAAAGTAAGTCATGGTGACTTGTCTGTTAATTGTGACGATGCGTCTGATGTTAAGCATGACATGGTTGATGTTGCTGTTTCGCCGTTCAGGGATAATAGGAACATCAAACTCCCTAAATTTGAACCACGGTGTTTTGATGGAAACCCAGCTGATTATTTACAATTTGTAAAGGAGTTTGAGATCATGCTGAGTAGTTTAATATTAAATGATGAATTGAAATTGATGTATTTGATGAGATATTGCACTAGAGATGCTGCAAGAGCTATACAGTGTTGTAAGTTTATGAAGCCAAAAGAGGGCTACTACGAGGCTCTGAGCATATTACGTCAAAGGTTTGGAAGACCTTCGATGATTGTGGGGAAATTATTCGAGGCTGTTAAGGGTAATGGTGGTCAATTACAGGATGGCTCCCAGGCACTCACTGAGTTTTTAGATAATTTGCTAATTTACAAGAATGGAATGATTTCGATGAATCGCATGAGTGACCTCAACTCGAGTTTTATACTAGAAGTAATAGCAAGACGCCTACCTACTCGACTGCAAAGGAAGTGGGTGAAGATAAGCTCCCGTATGGAGGATGAGGGTATCGAGCCAAAATTTGATGATATCCTGAAACTGGTAAAAGATAGCGTCAATCAATCTATGAGCAAGTTTGCCAGTATATTACATCTCACCCCTAGGATAGAGCAGTCTGAGGGTACAATGCAATCATTGATGACGAGTAGGCCTCAGAGAGGTGGATATCGAGAAGGCTCGATGATGTCTAGTAATGCATATAGACCTAGTGAGTGTAACAGGTTTCGTAGTACATCCTCAACAGATAAGTTACAAGATGCAAGACAAACACGGTTGTGGTTTACACGTGTGCAAGAGGTGCATACAGAAGTGAACTGTGAACCAGTGAGCAAGTTCAGTGATAAGCTAAATGTAAACTCCGGGCCTGACTCCGAATTGTGTGACGATAATGGTGCGGTGAAGAAGTCTGTAGTTGCAACTGGTAAGCCATTGTTGAATAGAGTGTCACAGAATAGAGTTATTGCTTCAGAGTGCAGTTCCGACCCTACAAGTTTACAAGGTATTACTAGACAGATTGAAGATATAGAAACTTTAAGGATTTGTGAGGAGGAACCAAAATTGTCTACTTCTGTTATTAAAGAGTTTGAAAATGATGAACTTGACGGTAAATTGAATATTTGTGGTAATGATCATGATAGTGCAGATTTGTCTTTGGTTGATCATGATGAGATGAGGGATATGCCTACTACTGCTAAGTTGAACAAAGTTTCTGTACAACTTGAACGTGAAGTAGAAATAAATGCAGATGCAGTTGCAGAAGTTATGGATATTTGTGAGAACGTCAGTGTGAGTGATCAGCATGTAGCCCACCTATCATCAGATGCTAGTGCTAAACCCGAACTAGTAGTGAAAGACAGCAGTGGTGGTAATCTTGCAGTTGGACAACTATCTGAGAGCCGAACAAGAACAGCTTCTGATCCACCGCTAAGATCATCACCTTGTGTCACTCAGTCATCGTTGGTGCTGTATTCCACAATGAAAGAGACACCCATCAACTCAACTATCTTGTGCAATGACTATGGTAGTATCAGTTCGTTTGAAAGGACGAATATCAATGGTCAGTTTAGTGTGGATAAGCCAAGTGTAAAGGAGAGAGTTATTGTTAAATTGACGTTCACGAATAAAGGCATTTCTAGTTTCAAGTTACTATTTGAATGTTATTATCTTTGGTGTAAATTACTCTGTTTCTATACTTGGTTGATGAGATATGTCGTGTGTTTGTTGGTCATCTATATTCTACGATACAATGACATGGGCGTGTTACCGTTCAGATTTGAGGATATAGCTCATAGAAGGAAGTTATCAAATGAACTCTGCGACGATTTTCCAACCTAGGGCGTCAACCTGAGAAGGGTTGTAGGCGTACTGGTGTAAGTCCTACAATTCTTCAAAGGGTAGCGCATCAATGAACAGTCTAATGTGCTCGGTGTGTGATTTTGTACATATGTTCATATTGTATATACTGAATTGATATCATCTGTCATCTAGGTGTTGGTAATTCTGTTTGTGTCCGTACGACTTCCACTTGGATCATCAACCTGTGAAGGTTTGTAGGCGTACTGGTGTAAGTCCTGCAATTCTTTAAGGGTATTCCATCAAGACATGATCCGCGAGTTTGTGTGTACTGTTTGTATATACGTGTGGTGTGTCATATCAATTGGTGTTATTTGAATTCATTGTGTTTACTCGTTGTTTTCGTACCTCGTTGTTATTGCATAATTTTGTTAAAATTTTCGTCGTGATTACTTCCAATGTTGTGTCCACTCTTCTACATCCGTGAATGAATTGATTGATGTTAAGGACAGCAGATGGGTCGTATACGCATGGGAGGCTAGGCTATTGCTGAGAATGAAATGCACACGGAGATAAATGTTAGCTGAGGTCCGACACGCCGGGGAGAAAGAGTGTAAACGACTGAGGCTCGCATGCGTCACCGCTACTAGAACTGAGGCAGAATGAGTGACAAGCGATTTCAATGGTAATTGGTAGTAAGTAATTAAGACGATGTGCGTAGAGTATCGTGAGGTCCTGCCATGGTCACTTTGCATTCTGCAAGAGTCATTCTAGCAAGTGGCGATTGTGTTGCAAGAGGATGTGTCGAGAGGAGGTCTCTAACTGGAGGCGCAGGTCGTCATTGATGTGTGAGATTGTGCTGTGGGTATGCTTGTGGTGTGTTGGCTTTTCTGTTTGTTTTCCATTTCAGCTCTGTCCGTGTGACCCAGGTTCTCGCAATGGCATCCAAGTCGACGTGTATTGGTCGTGAAGGAAAAAAGGGTTGGATCCCTTTTTGCCGGGGAGTGTCAATGGAGTTGAAGATTGAACGATCAATTCTTGGTTGTTTGCTTAAAATCAACTTCCCCAATTTTCGCGGAGGCATCAATACGACAGTCATCGTCTCATCTGTCGCTGTTCAGAAAGAAGAGTGAAACATCGTCAGAAGTAATACAGAGATTTATTATTGTAATATTTGTTTTCAGACCTTAGTTCGTTTATTCCTTTTATATGTTGGTGTAACAATAAAGAAATAACAAGCGGCAGATCGGTGTTTTGGTTTTTGCGTCCGTTATAACTAAGCGTTTCTGAGAAATCTTCTAAGAACAGCGTGGGCCCGAGCGTAGCGAGAGCTGGGCATTAACGGTTTATGAGACGTGATTGACATACATCAATTTGTATGACACACCACACATGTATACAAACAGTACACAAAAACTCGCGGATCATTTCTTGATGGAATTCCTTTGAAGAATCGCAGGACTTACACCAGTACGCCTGCAACCCTTCTCACGTTGACGATTGTAAGTTGTGGAATGTCCGGACACAATCAAGACTAACCAACAATTACAATAATTGGAAATCACACAACTATTTAACACAAACATATGTACAATCAACACATCAAAGCGGTGGATTCTGCATTGACGAACTACCCTTGAAGAACTGTAGGACTTACACCAGTACGCCTACAAACCTTCACAGGTTGATGATCCAAGTGGAAGTCGTACGGACACAAACAGAATTACCAACACCTAGATGACAGATGATATCAATTCAGTATATACAATATGAACATATGTACAAAATCACACACCGAGCACATTAGACTGTTCATTGATGCGCTACCCTTTGAAGAATTGTAGGACTTACACCAGTACGCCTACAACCCTTCTCAGGTTGACGCCCTAGGTTGGAAAATCGTCGCAGAGTTCATTTGATAACTTCCTTCTATGAGCTATATCCTCAAATCTGAACGGTAACACGCCCATGTCATTGTATCGTAGAATATAGATGACCAACAAACACACGACATATCTCATCAACCAAGTGTAGAAACAGAGTAATTTACACCAAAGATAATAACATTCAAATAGTAACTTGAAACTAGAAATGCCTTTATTCGTGAACGTCAATTTAACAATAACTCTCTCCTTTACACTTGGCTTATCCACACTAAACTGACCATTGATATTCGTCCTTTCAAACGAACTGATACTACCATAGTCATTGCACAAGATAGTTGAGTTGATGGGTGTCTCTTTCATTGTGGAATACAGCACCAACGATGACTGAGTGACACAGGGTGATGATCTTAGCGGTGGATCAGAAGCTGTTCTTGTTCGGCTCTCAGATAGTTGTCCAACTGCAAGATTACCACCACTGCTGTCTTTTACTATCAGCTCAGGCTTAGCACTATCATCTGATGATAGGTGGGCTACATGCTGATCAATTAAACTGACGGTCTGACGTGTATACATTCCAGCTGCAACTGCATTTATTTCTACTTCACATTTGAGCTGTACAGAACCCTTATTTAACATAGCAGTATTAGGCCCCCTCCTCATTTCATCATGATCGATCAAAGACAAATCTGCACTATCATGATCATTACCACAAATATTCAATTTCCCGTCATCTACCTGGTCGATTTCATCGTCATGCTTAATTTATGTGAAATACATATTATTATCATGAAACTCTTTAATAACACAAGTAGACAATTTTGGTTCCTCCTCACAAATCCTTAAAGGTGTTGCAACTTCATTCTGTCTAGTATTACCTTGTAAACTTGTGGAGTCATAACTGCACTCTGAAACTGTAACTTTCTTCTTTCACAATCTATTCAACAATGGCTTACCATTTGCAACTACAGGCTTCTTCACCGCACCGTTATCCTCACACAATTCGGAGTCAGACCTGGAGTTTACATTTAGCTTATCACTGAACTTGCTCACTGGTTCACAGTTCACTTCTGTATGCACCTCTTGCACACGTGTAAACCACAACCGTGTTTGTCTTGCATCTTGTAACTTATCTGTTGAGGATGTACTACGAAACCTGTTACACTCACTAGGTCTATATGCATTACTAGACATCATCGAGCCTTCTCGATATCCACCTCTCTGAGGCCTACTCGTCATCAATGATTGCATTGTACCCTCAGACTGCTCTATCCTAGGGGTGAGATGTAATATACTGGCAAACTTGCTCATAGATTGATTGACGCTATCTTTTACCAGTTTCAGGATATCATCAAATTTTGGCTCGATACCCTCATCCTCCATACGGGAGCTTATCTTCACCCACTTCCTTTGCAGTCGAGTAGGTAGGCGTCTTGCTATTACTTCTAGTATAAAACTCGAGTTGAGGTCACTCATGCGATTCATCGAAATCATTCCATTCTTGTAAATTAGCAAATTATCTAAAAACTCAGTGAGTGCCTGGGAGCCATCCTGTAATTGACCACCATTACCCTTAACAGCCTCGAATAATTTCCCCACAATCATCGAAGGTCTTCCAAACCTTTGACGTAATATGCTCAGAGCCTCGTAGTAGCCCTCTTTTGGCTTCATAAACTTACAACACTGTATAGCTCTTGCAGCATCTCCAGTGCAATATCTCATCAAATACATCAATTTCAATTCATCATTTAATATTAAACTACTCAGCATGATCTCAAACTCCTTTACAAATTGTAAATAATCAGCTGGGTTTCCATCAAAACACCGTGGTTCAAATTTAGGGAGTTTGATGTTCCTATTATCCCTGAACGGCGAAACAGCAACATCAACCATGTCATGCTTAACATCAGACACATCATTACAATTAACAGACAAGTCACCATGACTTACTTTCCTGTTTGCATCCAAGACGCTCTGTCCCTTCTTTGACCCAAGCATTGTTGAACTTGACCCAATTCCAAAAACGTTGCAGATATTGCTTGTTCAAAGAGGACTTGGCCGGCACCAGGAAAGATGAACGGTGACTATCCAAACTGTCACCAACTGTCCGCATTCGTCAGCAACTGACTGGAATCCGTCTGAACCTGTCAGCGTACCGTGAGAAATTGTCAGTCACGTCTCGTAAACCGCTAATGCCCAGCTCCTGCTACACTGGGCCTCACGCTGTTCGTCGAAGCTTCTCAGAAACGCTTAGTACGAACGGACGAAAACCAGAAGACAGATTGGCGACTCGAGAATTCTTTATTCTAACACCAACTGTCAATATAGTTGAAGATTGAACGATCAATTCATGGTTGTTTGCTCAAACCCAACTTCCCCAATTTTCGCAGAGGCATCAATACGACGGTCGTCGTCTCATCGGTCGCTGTTCAAAAAGAAGAATAAAAAACCGTCAGAAGTAATATTGTGATTTATTATTTTAATATTCGTTCATAGACCTTAATTGTTATAGTGTTTATATGTTGGTGTTACAATAAAGAATCCTCGAGTCGCCAATTGGTGTTTTGGTTTTTTCGTCCGTTATTACTAAGCGTTTCTGAGAAACTTCAAGGAACAGCGTGAGCCTGAGTGCAGCGAAAGCTGGGCATTAACGGTTTACGAGACGTGGCTGACACCAACGTATAGCCAACTTTACAACTATGGTCTATGAACAAATATTGCAATAATAAATTACAATATTACTTCTGACGGTTTCGTCCTTGCTTTTTTTTTTTTGATTTACAGCTTGATTCCACACTGTATTTTTGGTACAAGTATGTAATTTTCAGCATGGATATCGGTAGCCCAAATTTTGCAGGCCGACCATAGATATCAGGTGTGCGTCGGTGCGGGCTCGAACCCCGGACCATGTGCATGGTCGGCGAGAGTCCTAACCACTGTGCCACCGACGCACATCGATCGATGAGACGATGACTGATGTATTGATGCCTCCGCGAAAATAGATGGAAGTTGGGTTTGAGCAAACAACCATCAATTAATCGTTTAATCTTCAACTGTATTGACAACAGTTGTGATATTTTTGTACATTTAATTCACATAACCCATAATACACTGCAACAATCAGTGCCGATGTATATGAAATCCACTTAGAGATAACCTTTCCACTTACCATAATTCCTGTCCAACCACAGATAGAGTGGAATGCACATCTAAAGACCACTTAGGTTCCGACAGACGATTCTGATAACATTTGCAGGTGATTTCCAAGTACTGAGAGAATTATTTTGTCAAGAAAGACTGTTCGTCACACAAAAATAGGCTGAGTTAATATCCTGAGATATGAAGTCTTTATTGAATGATATTATGCCGAAAGGTGCAGTTTCTACATTGAGTAAACGATTTCTGTAAATGGCATTTCCCTCCAACTATCCTCTCTTTCTCATTACACCGATATCTTGATACAGTCCGCCTGAAACACTAATCATCGCATCCAATATGCTAAAAGTGTGTCGCAGTTAGATCACATGACGCAGACACCAACATAAATAGCCTGAAAATGGGAATTTCCATCAATCCAGATGACATATAACACAATTTTATTAAAAATTATTCGCAAAATAATTTCCAAGCGGAACTTCAACAGAACGTGACAAATAAGTCCAGCCGTTTATCTCACTCGTGGCACACGAAATTACGGTCACCGACAGGCCCTCTTTGGCCTGGTGAGGTTCTGGCTTTATTGAATGTGTAGACAGTCAACGCGAAATAGGATATATATGTACTTAGATAAAAATTATCCAGAAGTATAAAAATGATATTTAAGTTAGTATTGGCTTCAATGATGTGAGAGGTTAGAACGTGTGGGACATAAAAATACATTTGTTCCAATCTATGTATGACACACCAATTGTACAGGCAGGGATAATTATTATTTAAATTGCATAAATTTGGTTTGTGGTAAAGTTACATGGCTGCGGTCCTTTTCTCTCTTAAGTTCGTGGGAACAATCTGCTAACTAGTCATTCAGTGGAGCACATCAAGAAATACAGAAATAATGAATTCGCATTAGCAAAGATACCAAGCATATGTTGGATGGATTACAAATAATTGGGCAAAAATGCCTGAAGTCATTTTCCTCACACATCTTTGGTGTGTTCGGCACCGAATCTTATACTTGATTTGTATTCAAATTGGGTATTAATTTAAAATAGGTGATATATTTGTATAATTTTGTCAGCATTTTCATCGTAAGAGAAGTCCGAAGTGAATTGTACTCGATACAGACTAATATTGGTCATTGTCAGGCATATTTGTGTCACTGCGCCTAGGCCAGCTGCCGTAGCAGTAAGTTGACTAACATGGTGAAGCATCTGTGAACTATTTCGGGTCACGGAGAATGCTCGTAAAGGATGTTATACAGCGTCGCGATATGGTGACAGTGGATTTTTCAAGGACGTTGAGTTATTACGAGCCAAGAGTTTGAAGGATTATGTGGCTTCAAGTCCTGTTCAACTTCAGTCTTACTGTAGATCTGTGTAACTTCCACTACAAGGCAAATAGAAGAGAAGAGATGATCAGCAAAGTACCGGAGAGGAAAGAAAAAGTATGTGGGCACGAACTGAACCTTAATGCTTGCATCTATATGTTTATATTCGTTGTACATTGCCGTCTAGAAAGCATATATATATCCCCCTAGTTCATCCATACACCTATGCGACTTGTCTCTTAATCGTTCATGCAAGGTAATTAGTAGAGTTTTACGTGTTGTTTAGATACATTGCGGATCTAATAATCGATGTGTTCTAAAAAAGTTATTTCTTCACGCAATCGGTAGGATGAAACAGTCTCCATAGTGGGCGCTAGAAACTTATAACCGAAGTGCAGGCTCCCACTTCCACGGTCAGGCTGTTCCACGTTATATGATACATGACTACGAAGACAGCCTCGCAGTGATGATTTAAAGGCTTTTATTTCATTGTTTAAGTTTGGCTGCGCAGATCGTAAGTATACTGCAGTGATAACTGTATGTCCCAACTGTCTGAGTATGATATATTGTGTAGGACCCTGAAGAGAAGTATCAGGTTTACAATAAGTCGTCTCGTTCAAGGTGGGGCAAGATTTAGAATCATGCACCCTGAGATGTGGTCTTTCTTACAATCTTAGGGAAGTAGCTTCGACGTGAAATATCTCCGGACACTCTCCATCCTCAGCTTGTCACATATGGGAGTGCTGCTAATAATAATGATGATAATAACAAATGGACAGTTTCTTAAGAGTGGCCTTGCAAATGTTTTGTATAGAGTGAGCTTGTCCTCATTGTCGTGAAAGTTCCTGTGTATGCATCCTAAGAGCATCCTCGATACTTCAGTCTGTGATACCACTTTCCCGGAAAATGTAAGTTCACTAGAGTACCTCGGGCCTAAATCAACGACACTTCGGAGTCTGAGTAGGTTGGCAGATTGAAGCGTTAATTTCATGTCGAGTTAGGGTGCGCTGCAGCAGATCCGACCACATTTGTTTGGGTTGCATTGTGGATTTCATAAAGGTGACCAAGCAGTCACTTTTTCTAGTTCATTCTGAACAACATTCAGGGAACCCCCTAGGTCATCACACTGGAACGTGTGAGCTACGTTTGGGTCATCTGCAAGGATGAATGGTTTACCGCGTGAGGAGGAGGCGCATATACCATTGATATAAAGTGTAAATGGGAGGGGCCCAATAATACAACCCTAAAATACTCCAGAAGTGAAAAACCTAGGTTTGAAAGTCTCAGAGCCAAGTCTAACTACTTGGGAGCTGTTGGTTAGGAATGACTCAGGCCATCTTAATAGTGAGTCACGTATTCCTTAGGAGTTAGGCTTATGTATCAGCAGAAAGTGTTCGACTCGGCCAAATGCCCTAGAAATGTCAAAGCAGATGACAAGTACTAGTTGTCATCTGTCGCGACTGCTGGCCACAAAATTTAAGATGTCTGTGTGGCAGGTTGGACATTACTTGTATTTTAGGAATCCATGTTGGAATTACTTCACTCGTTATATAAAACCACTTATTAAAAGCATGGCAACATTCGCTTTGACTTATCTAGGATCAAGCACCCTCCTTAAGTTAGACATAATTCACATACCATAGAAGCTTACTCATTTCCGACTTCCACTACCAGTCCTATGATAACAAAAGACAATCATCACATATTTCCCAAACCACTTCGAAAACACGAAGTTGCCCCGCCCCTAACGAGTGCACCCTCAACTATGATGTAAAGGAAACACCAGTCTGGGAATATGGACATTAGGTCAAAAACACGTATAGTGCCCTGTCATAATTCTCATGCATTCAGTAGGGGACACATGCCAATTGCAGCACAATGCTCATCATGGCCTGGGAAGTACTTTAACCAGATACAGGGATCTGAGTCATATGCACACAGCAACACACTGGTCACACATTTTGGTCATAACTACGCAGACTACATGGCTCTAGCTAACTCATATGACCAAAATTTTCCCCAGCGACAACCGGTGGTAACGCCAGGGATCATGCACGTAGCACGCATGATATCAGACCAATTCCCTGCTGGTATAGCGAACACCTTGCAACAGGGAAGCTGCTTCTTCCCCGGTTGATAGCAAACACCTTATACACACCTAATACCAACAGTATACCTTAGATTATCATACTAGTATCGCCCATAGCACGCAATATCTAAACAACCAACTACACACCAACAACAAACAACAATCAGTATAAATGGGAAGAACCTGAAAGAAACAGCCTCCTTTACCTACCTGGGAAGTACCGTTTCAACCACAGGCGGAACTGACGAGGATATTAAAGCCAGAATCGGTAAAGCAAGGCAGGCTTTCATTACTCTTAAGTCTATGTGGAAGTCAACAGCACTCATCATCAAAAACAAGATCCGGATCTTCAACTACAATGTAAAGTCAGTGCTATGATGCGGATCAGAGACTTGGCGAGTCATAAGGAGCATCTCAAGAAAACTTGAGACCTTCATCAACAGTTGTCTTCGCTCAATACTCAAGATCAGATGGCCGGCCAGAAAAGATCAGCAACAGGGATCTCTGGGAGCGAACCAATCAGGAACCGATTGTGAAAGAAACCGACAGGAAGAAATGGAGGTAGGTAGATTGGTCATACTCCGAGCAAACCATCAAGTGACATCACTAGGCAAGCCCTTGAGTGGAACCGGAAAGGGAAGCGGCGAGTTGGTCGTCCAAGGGTGACTTGGAGGAGGCCATGTGAGGAGGGGATGAAAGCATGTGGACAGACTTGGAGCGGGGTAAAAAGTTGGCAGAAAACAGAAGGCAATGGAGACGCGCAGCTGAAGCCCTAGTTTCCTCTAGGAACTAAAGGATATAATAATAAATAATAACACACGAGTGACTTTTCACAACCGATCCCTAAGTATCAAATTAAAGAAAACGTCTCTAGTGATCAAAAAGTTGTAATTAATGAATCCGATAACGACTGCACATATTCAGTTAATAATCATAGCGTATTTTATTACGATATTGCCCATACACTAAAACCATGTAGTAAAAGTCTATCCGTCATGCTCATAAATGCTAGATCAGTTCTTAACAAACACTTAGCATTATGTGCGTTAGCCTCTATATGCAATCCGTCGCTGATCATGATCACTGAAGCCTGGTGCTCAAGTGATATTACGGATGATAGCTTATGGATTGATAAGTACATCTTTTTCGAGGGAACAGGGAAATAGGTCGTGGGGGGGGGAGCACTTATATACGTTAAACAACCCATTTGTGCAACGCATTTTAGTCACCCTATTCTGTCACTACTTAGTGATTCGGTGTGGGTTGAAATAAAAGATCTCAGAAGTAAACCTATCTTTATAGGTCGTGTATACCGACCGCCACCATCCAACCACGAAAACGATAACGTACTCAGCAACATATTTAATGTTGCATCCAATCTTCCTTTCAGTTAAAATATAATTGGAGGTGACTTCAATTTGCCTGATATATCATAGCGCACACTTCGTGGACCCTCGAGGCATGATAATCTTCCTAATTCCATCATTATAGGAGGATGGACTCAACGTATAAATGTACCCACCAGGTCCGATAATATTCTTGATCCTATATTCACGAGCAACGTAGTACCATCTACAAATGTGGGACATCAATTGCCAGGTAGCGATCATCAAGTGGTAGCATGCTCGTTTAATATTTCTCCAGAAACTATACGCAGAAAACGAAGTTAGTCGGACACCTATAAGACTATATACACATTGATTGGGACCCGTATCAGGACTTGATTAGATACTCTAATTGGGATTCCTACTTTACTAATGACTCCTTAGAGGAAGTCCTTAAAAGCCTCTATGAAAACATGCAGTCAGTTAATGTTGTCATAGCGCCTATGAAATCGATTAAATTCAAAATTCCTCATGGTGATTTTATTCCAGTATCATCAAGAAGAAGTTTGCGGAAGCATTCATTAAGTTACTGCAGATGTTAATGTAGTTGAAGATTGAACGATCAGTTCATGGTTGTTTACTCAAACCCAACTCCTCCATATTTTCGCAGGAGTCATCTAGACAGCAGTCATCGTCTCATCGTTCGCTGTTCAGTGGAAGACTGAAAACTGTCAGAAGTATTATCGTGATTTATTGTTATAACATTTATTCTTAAGAACTTTTGTGTAATAACCTTATTGTTAGTTATATGTTGGGGTAAGAATAAAGGATTCTTGGGTTGCCAATCAGTGTTCTGGTTTTCGCGTTGGTTAATACAAAGTGTTTCTGAAAGTTTTCGAGGGACAGCGTGAGGTCCATCGTAGTAAGAGCTTGACATTGACAGTTTATGAGAGTTGGCTGACAACAGAAATGACGACTTATCGTCGTTAATCGCAGTCAAAACAATCCTCATTAGAATCCGTGAGTTGAGAAATCTAAGTCTTAGGAATAAAGAAACGCGAGCTATTCAGTCATCACATAATACTGGAGAAATAGCCAAACTCTTCAAAAGTAGGTTAACAAACTCCAGATCAACATATCCAAAAATAATATACCTAGGCGATATTACTCACGAAAGTGCTGAGGATATATGTGAAGTGTTTGCACGCACTTTGTCAAGCTGTACAATCTGAAAAATGACCAGGATATTGATTTTCCTCGTAAAACAGAAAAGTGTTTAAGCGATGTAGTCATTAACGCCCAAGAAATTGATAAATCTATCGCGACTCTTAAGCTTACTAATACTCCCGGCTCAGATAAAATGTCTTCCGTCGTCTTAAAAAATGGTGGAAATGACATGAATCTACTTCTTCTCAAGATATTTTCATTTTCAATAAGGAGTGGAACATATCCAAATAGCTGGAAGAAATCCTACGTTGTACCTATTCACAAAACCGGACCTACAGCGGACACAGATAATTACCGCCCCGTCAACATCACTTCCGTAGTTTCACGTGTGATGGAAAAGATTGTAAAGAAGCAAATTGTTCAGTATTTGCTTTCGAATGACTTAATATCCCCTTTCCAATACGGTTTCTTAAATAGAAGGTCGTGCATTACTTGCCAGTTAGATTATTTTGACCACATTACTGAATATGTAGACAGAGGTCGTTCAGCAGCAACATTATTTCTAGATGTTAGGAAAGCTTTTGATAAGGTCCCACATAGCAGACTCATATTGAAACTCCTTTCGTATGGAATAAGTGTGAGGCTACTCGAGTGGATAATTTCCTTTCTTACAGGAAGAGAACAGTTAGTTAAAGTCAACCATCACTTATCAATATCCAAACCGATAACCAGCGGCGTGATACAAGGTAGTGTTCTTGGCCCTACCCTATTCATTGTATTCATAAATGATATTGTCTCTATCATCAAGTATGGCAAGCCGTACTTCTTGGCAGATGACCTCAAAGTTGTCTATGATTTTGACTTTAATGATATGAATATTGCTAGTAAAATCCAACAAGACCTAAATAGTCAATGTAATTGGAGTGAAAAGTGGCGGTTAACGTTCAATCCAGCTAAGTCTCAGATAACATACTCCGGACGTTGGAAACCTATCATGTGTCTTTACATGTACGGTGACCTTGTCTCAAACACAAACACAGTCACAGATCTCGGGGTGACATACTCAGATCTTGCCTTTACTGAACATGCAAATAAGGTGGTACCTGATTGTATACATCTAACCGACTTTGCGCTACGCAACTTTTACACTCCAGAAGCCAGATTAGCCATAAATAAGATATGCATTCGCCCCAAACTTGAATACTGTGCCCACTTATACAGTAGCTTTAAATCAGAAGACAGAAGGAAAGTTGAAAGTGTCCAAAGATTCTTCACGAAACGCATATTAGGATATGGTCAGCAAATAGAATACCTTGACAGATGTATTCGACTGCACTTAGAACCCTTATGGTTAAGGAGAGTGAAGTGCAATTTATTTCTCTTATTCAAAGTTATAAGAAAGCACTGTAACAGTAACTCATCCATAACGTGGGCTAATCCTAAATCGTATGGACTACGCAACCATGACTACCTTCTCGAGGTTGACACCCATAATCTCACCACTAAAGCTAACGTTTTTACCACTAAATATTGCAAACTTTGGAACCAACTACCCTCTGAGATTAGATCCTGTAAAAGGCCTGACAGTTTCAAAAGGATCCTAGAAAACACATTAACATGTCCACCCTAGCCCGCCTGAAAGATCTCAACTGTTGGTAGAGTGGTGAAAAAAAGACATTTCCATATTTAACTAAGGAAAGTACACTAGTTCCCAGACTAACATAAAAATACTTAGTAATTATGCATGTGAATTCTCGAAATTAGATTGTCATTAAAATACTTAAAATGATTAAAATATTTACTCGGCAAGTGTTCTCTTGCTTTACCTTGCTTGTTTCCCTTACAACACTCAATTATTGAGCCTGATGTATTCTTTGATAATACGAATTATAATATTGATTATACCCTCATCATGTATAGATAGATTTACTTTACGGCTCCCTGTAAGACTAACTACCCTGCTGCAGTACTGTTAATGAAATATTCAAATTTTGTTGGTTCTGTTAATATCTTTTTATAGTATGTGAAGACAAGTTACTTTGCAATATCAAATGTTTAATAATAATAATAATGTATATTCTCATATAAACATATAAATTTACATGAAAATGCATGCCATTTTTACAGACACGATCAAGTATGATATAATATCAAATCGTAGATTGTCTACAAGTTAATAATGTTTCAACAGTTAAATATTTGATATATATATATATATAAATACACATTGTCTGAACAAGGCTGTATAGTTATTGAATTGTACAATTGTCCTCCAGGTTGAGCGGGAAAATCGACTTCGTTTCGTTTTCAACCCGTGGTTGTCGGCATACGATAACCAACCAATATTGAGGTAAGTACAACGTTTAAAAGGGATTGAAAGCTGTTTTTAGAAAAGTAAAAGTGCTAAGGTGAATCAATAAAGTGTAATGAAATGGGTAAGTGCAAGTATCACTAATAAATGCATTAATAGAGAAAACTCCCTAGGCTGACAACGTTCATTTGCAATGTATAATGCTACGCGTATTTCTCGTACTATCATGATGTCCACTTTTGATTTTAATACATTTTTTCCTTATGTCGGTTTTTTTATTTTATGCTTTTTTGTGCATTTGGTGCACAACCGTACCTCACAGAGAATAAGAATAGAATAAGTCGAATCAAATTCATAAAGAGCTATATATAAGACTGTCCGCCAATGTAGTTGAAGAGTGAACGATCAATTTATGGTTGTTTGCTCAAAACCAACTTCCCCATAGTTTTCGGGGTGATCAATCTGCCAGTCATCGCCTCAACGGTCACTGTTCAGAAAGAACCTAGAAAAACTGTCAGAATTAACATTGTGATTTATTGTTGTAATATTTATTCTTAGACCTTAGTCCGTAATACCAATAATGCTGGTTATATGTTGGTGTTAGAATAAAGAATTCTCGAGTCGCCAAACTGTGTTCCGATTTTTGCGTCCGTTAGTACTAAGCGTTTCTGAAAGGCTTCGAGGGACAGTGTGAGGCCTAGCCTGGCGAGAGCTGGGTATTAACAGTCCATGAGACGTGATTGACACCGTCATGATAATTTAGTACTCTAAGTCCTGCCAAACGACCTTACCTTCAGTTCATATTACCTACAATAAACCCTAACTATAGTGTTCTGCTGAATCTTGCTCAACTATTCACAAAACCTATTCCTTTTACTGTTTAAGAATTTAACTTCTTATAAACCAATCTGTTCACTAGGAGGCATGCACATATATATAATATGTTCATAGAGATGTACGTGGAGACCTATTGGAAGCACTCATTAAGATAGCTAGGGAGATGGAATATCAGGTACGAACATGTCTGGTAAAAAGCAATATGAAATTGACTAAACTTATTCTATTCCTATTCTCTTTAGGGCACGGTTGTGCACCAAATGCACAAAAAGGTAAAAAACAAAAACAAAACTTGCATCAGGATATATGTATTAGAGCCGAAAGTGGACATCATGATAGTAAGACCTATATGGGTAGCATTATACATTGTAAATGAAAGTTGTCAGCCTAGGGATTTTCCCTTATTAATGCATTTATTAATGATACTTGCACCTACCTATTTCATTGAACTTTATTGATTCACCTTAGCACTTTTATTTTTCTAAAACAGCTTTCAATCCCTTGTAAACGTTGTGCTTACCTCAACATTGGTTGGTTATCGTATGCCTACAACCACGGGATGAAAACGAAACGAAGTCGATTTTCCCGTGCAACCTGGAGGACGACTGTACAATTCATTTACTATACGGCCTTGTTCAGACAATGAGTGTATTTATATATATGTATCAAATACTTAACAGTTGAAACATTATTAACTTGTAGACAATCTACGATTTGATATTATATCATACTTGATCGTGTCTGTAAAACGGCATGTATTCTCATGAAAATTTATATGTTTATGTGAAAATACAAATTATTATCATAAAATCTGTTGTCGTGAATGTTATCAGAAATCTGGCGTCATAAGAATCGCGATATAATAGGTAACAGTCGCAATTAGGATACATAATCGGCTGTAGTTACATTCTTACAATAAACTACCTGGTGCAGAAGGTGCATTTAGCTTGGACGTTGCCATACTACCGCTTCTGGACGGCAGTGTATTTTTTTTGAGTATCACAAAACTCATACTGTAGACGTAACGGATCTGGGAGTCGCAGAGTGAATGAAAACACTGCCGGGATATATGCACATTATCTGCGACCCCGTAGCCTCTAAAAGGGGCGTCGACACGAATACCAATTCTCTGAGAAATTGGTGCACTGAGGTTTCGATTTGTCTCACCTGATTACTGTGATCCTGTTACATTATTCCTGTTCCAGATTTTAATACACATGCCCAACCTACTGCATAAGCGTAGTTGTACTGTCTATGCTACCATAAGAGTAACCTTCAAGCTGAGGATAGCAAGACTTCCTAGAAGGAAGCAGATTGAGGAAATATTGAGGTTCGTCCAAGAGCAGTTAACTAGACAGATACCCCTTTAGCAATATCTCAATGAAAGACAGACGGAAATCACCTTTCTCATCGTCGAATTATGTGCTAGCATACCGCTAGTAATTAACTGAAGCGATCCACGTGCATGTTCAAAGTTTCCATTACATTTTAGCGCGATTAGTTATATATAATCCGTCTTTGCTGTAAACTTCTCACAAGATTTTCTATTTCTATTTTTATTTTTGATTGCAGCTTGATTCCACACCGTATTTTTGGTACAAGTATGGAATTTTCAGTGTGAACATCGTTAGCCCAAGTTTCACAGGCCGACCATAGATTTCAGGTGTGCGTCGGCGTGGGCTCGAATCCCGTACCATGTGCATGGTCGGCGAGAGTCCTAACCACTGTGCCACCTATAACCATTAAATCTTCCACTAAGTTAGAATGCCTAACCAAATATAAAAGCCACGAAATCTCTCATCTGTTTATCTGATAACTGAAAGCACATCTCTGCTTGCTGCAAAAAGCAGCATACTTCTCATAAAACGTGGTAATATAGGGCCACTACAACGTGGTATTATAAGGCCAATGAGATGCGCAAGGGATTAAGGAACTCTCAACGATGAAACGAACAACCAATTAGAATATGTCTCCCCTTTGTGATTTTCAAAGCTTTCTCTACCTGTTGAATAATGAGCGTCCTTCCGTTTCTTTGAATAGGTGTTCCCTGATTCACTTGTTCCTTGCCATGCTTTCGGAAAGAAAGGTTCATTAACACCACTGGTCTTCTGCAGTATTGCATGTCGTCGGTTGGTAATTTGTGTAATCATTTTAATAGGAAAGTCGGTCTCTAGATTGATTATTCTGTTTCTTTTTGTTACATTTTGCATTGCATCCTGCACAGTAGACTGCAGTCCATATATCTGTCTTGCTTCTTGGAGCTGTTCGTTTATTCTGTAGTACGTATAATTTTATTCAATATTTTAGTTCATTACAATGTCTCATTTTCCAGACATAGAAATAACTTAAAAACTTTAAATCTGTGAAGGCGGGTTCTCCAATAACTGCCAAGGTCAGGTTGTTTCAGTTTCATCGATATGACCTAGAAACATGGTGTCAATGTCCAGGTCTTACTACACTGGATGTCAGCCACGTCTCGTAAACCGCCAATGCCCAGCTCTTGCTACTCTGAGACTCACGCTGTTCCTTGAAGTTCCTCAGAAACGCTTAGTAATAACAGACGCAAAACCAAAACACCGATTGGCTACTCGAGAATTCTTTATTGTAACACCAATATATAGCCAACTTTAAAATTAAGCTTTAACTAAGGTCTATGAACAAATATTACAATAATGAATCACAATATTACTTCTGACAGTTTTGGTCTGACTTCTTTCTGAACAGCGACCGATGAGACGATGACTGGTGTATCGATGTCTTTGCGAAAATACAGGGAAGTTGGGTTTGAGCAAACAACCATGAATTGATCGTTCAATCGTCAACTACATTGCCATATGGTTTTCTCAAATAACGCACCACTTCGACCAGCGCAGTAATAAATCCCAAACCAACAGTCTTAGTCGCGTGTGTTCCTAGTTACCTATGGGTAAACAAGGGGTGCAGGGCTTTATACTTCACCCTCTAAAAGGGAAGCTATATATGGTGTTTAATTGCGAGGTGTTAAAACGCCTCTTCATATCAGAAAATCCGCATATACAACGCTTGTTTAAAGGAGAGAAAGTGTGAGGAAGATCCACACCATGTTCTAGGGCCACTTGCAGTAGCTTGTAGAGAATGTTACTACGGGATAGGCTGTACTGAAGCGAGTTTGGTTGAAAGCCCTCCCTGAAGCATGTTCAGCGTCTAACAAACGCACAAGATCCTGACTCTCCTCCTGAACGGTTAGCAAGCTTTGCTGGTTGGATTTTGGAGAGGAAACGACTTACAGAAGAACAGATGAACCATATGAGTGAGAATAAAGACCCAATAACCTCAGAACTAGTGGTCAACTTCACGTCATTAATGGAACAGCCAGCATAAATGCAACTAACATATGGAAGACGAGGTAGCTCGCCCGCTACAGAACACGTTTTGTGAAAGAGTATGCGTAGAAAAATTGGTCGATAGCATTACTGAAGGTTTGATGTAGAGTCAACGAAATGCACGAAAGGGCGCGCCTAACCTAAACCACCCCATCAGCAATAGGGAAATAATTAACTCCCTCTCATGTAGTAACCAGTGAGAAGGGGTGCCCAGACAGTCACCCGTCCTACCTCAAGAAGAAAACACTTGGTTGGTATTGGAGTTGCACTAAGCATCATTCCGAAAGCAAAGGTAGAGCTGAAAAGACAAGTCTCCCGTCACACCACAGTCTGTCAGTAAAATATAGATCACAACCTTCGAGAAGATACTGACCTTTGACCTCAGATGTGAGCAACTGCTTCCATAAGCGTTCCCCGCTGCTGATAGAGAGCTGGCAGTAATCGCTATCGAAATCCTAGAAAGGCATGACTTTTTAGTTCATACTCGGAAGAGACGTTTAACAGGAAAAGAAACATCCTGGTATACTGATAGCAAAGCGAGCACCCTTTGTTGAACCTAGTCCAATCTCCGGCAACATAAACCAAAAGTTCCTGAAAATTTTCGGCGGAATCTCCAACTCTAGCGGCAACCAACCCTCAAACTTCTAAGGTTGCTCCAAAAATTACTCATGCCGTAAGGACACCTGGCCCCTTGAGTGTCCAACAGGCCACGAAGATTATCCCTCTACAAGTTGAAAATAGTGGAAGCTGAATTTGGATATAAAATCAAATTGCGGATTATTCGGCCTTTAGATAGTCAACGGGCTTCGCCCTTACACGTAGTCACGAAGAAAAATTAGACCGATTGACACCCTTGCAATCACAGAGCCCTAAACAAGCAAAGCGTCTCAGACAAGTACCTAGTACCCCACATTCAAGACTTTGTCAGTAGGCTTAGAGGCGCCACAATATTTGTCCAAACTGACCCAGTTCGCACCAATCACAATATTCTGGAGGCTGGAGAAGATATGCCTAATATAGCCATTACATAAGTTTGCACGGATGCCACTCCGTCTCCAGAATGCTGCACAAATTTCCCAAAGATATATGGATGAATTGCTGTGTTAATTGACGCGCAGCAAAGTATACATGGATGACTTAACCATTGGCAGTGTGCATATAAATACACATGCAGACCACGTTCGGGTAGTATTACGCAAATGAGAAGGAAACGTCATGACAATCAGTTAAAGTGTGGAGTGGGTCTGAAACAATAAACTTGGTGGGGTATATCGTTTGCTGCAGTGGGATCTCACGAATGCCCAAAGAGGTGGATATCATCAAGAGGTGTCCCCCACACACATCCGTCACACAATTCTAGATTCTTCTGGGAATTATCAACTTCTGTTGACGCCCTGTACCTGATTACATATAACAAATGCACCCCCTACTAGTACATTTAGGTGGAAACCAAAGGAATTTCAGTTGTCAAAGAAGGCATCCAGTGCAGATGCATAGCTGAAGAATGCGCCGGCAAAAGCCACAACCCTTAAGTTTCCTGATACGTGCTCTCCCTCTGGATTAACGGTAGGTGAGTCTGGTATGGCTGCGGAAACAACCCCAAGCCAAATGCTTTACAATAGGTGGGAACCTATAGGATCTTTCCCTAGACGACGAAATCCTGAAGAAACGAGTTATCCTTCTTTTGACAGAGAAATGTTTCAATTTACCTGTTGGTTAAATACTTCTTATACATTGAGGTGGCAGACTATTCACAATCTACACAGACTTCAATTTCCCCAATTACGCACTCAACGAGAATAATAATAGTAATGTGTATTCTCATATAAACATATAAATTTACATGAGAATACATGCCGTTTTACAGACACGATCAAGTATGATATAATATCAAATCGTAGATTGTCTACAAGTTAATAATGTTTCAACAGTTAAATATTTGATATATATATATAAATACACATTGTCTGAACAAGGCTGTATAGTTATTGAATTGTACAATTGTCCTCCAGGTTGAGCGGGAAAATCGACTTCGTTTCGTTTTCAACCCGTGGTTGTAGGCATACGATAACCAACCAATGTTGAGGTAAGCACAACGTTTACAAGGGATTGAAAGCTGTTTTTAGAAAAGTAAAAGTGCTAAGGTGAATCAATAAAGTTCAATGAAATAGGTAGGTGCAAGTATCATTAATAAATGCATTAATAAGGGAAAATCCCTAGGCTGACAACTTTCATTTACAATGTATAATGCTACCCATATAGGTCTTACTATCATGATGTCCACTTTCGGCTCTAATACATATATCCTGATGCAAGTTTTTTTTGTTTTATACCTTTTTGTGCATTTGGCGGACAAATGCTCACTAAATGAAATTCGTCACCTAGATTTAATGTCAGAGTTAGCCAGTGATGTAAGGCAAATGAATGGGTTGGAGAGCTGTGTGACTGGTGCTGTATCCATAGTGCACGTAAATACGGTACAGCAAACCATTTGGTTCTGCAAAGCGCTGGACGAAAATCAAAAGAATGACTAAGAGTTAAAACATATCCTCATAGCAAATAACTCTGATCTCTAACGTAAACAACTGCAATCTCCCGTAGATGGTAATTCTATATACTGTGACACAGTGAAATTTTCACCCAAGACCTTTGTCACTAAAATAATGTGGAAACCCATATCTAGCAACTTTCACTCGTTATCAGATTCTGGGACAGAAGCCTCCACTAAAGCTATCTCGGCAAGATTTATTTGACTACACCTACAACGTGACGTGCAGAAGTAGGTGAGAGAGTACATCCATGCCAGAGGATTGAAATATCCAGACAAAGAAGTCACCCTTAGGAATATTCTCGCAGCCGTACTCATACGGATTCACTTACTTACACACATTGATAGATTCAACAGGCTTCGGCGGCTGTACCATTTACCGATATGACTGCGGAAACGGTGGAGAAAGCCTTTCTGCAACACTGGATAGTCGTGTTAGGCGTGCCAATAACAATGACAACTGGCGGAGGAGCCCATTTCGAGTCAGCACCTGTACAGAAATGCTACTTACCTTCCTCAACTAACGCAATCATTTATAATTCCCGCGTGAAATTGATATGTATTTTTTTAATCACAGTTTAGATTTGACGCTGTATCTATTTCCTTATTTGTACACTTCATTTTAAATTTTTCTCTCACATTTACCAGTATTCAACGTATTTCTAAATTAACAAATCATATTATATATTCTATAAGTTCTAATAAGTGTACATATGTTCATACCTGTAAAAATGGCTGGTTTCTGTTCCAGAAATAAATATATTATTATTAGCTGTTTGGCAACTTGTCGAAGTTACTCGAGTCACACAGAATCCGCTGCATAGCATATCACCCTTAAGCTGACGGGGTGAGAGAACGATTTTATCGACAAGCAAAGGCTGCACTGAAATCTCACTTTGGATTCACTCACTTGACAGAATTCCTCCAATTAGTAATGCTTGCTATGCTGCTTCCATATGAAATAATGATGGATGTTCCGCTGCCGAAATGGTATTCGGAAGCCCACTGAAGTTTGTTGGTCCTAGTGCTGATGAGAACAGCCCTAACCAGGCTATGTACAATGACAGATTCTAAATAGAAATGGTCAACTTAAAACCAATACCGTCATGGCAGCAATCTAGAGCGGTGCACATACTTGAAGACTTGGGTTCCTTCCCCTTTGTATGGGTAAGACGTGATAAAACACAGCCAACCCTCAGTCCACTATACAAAGAACCCTTCAAAGTGTCGGCAAGAAACCTGAAGAACTTCGCCACTAGACCAAATAATGTCACGGACAGTGTTGAAAATGACGGGGCTAAACTGGGCTATCTAGACAGTAAACTACCTCACGTATTGTCAATGAAGTTGAAGATTGAATGATCAATTCTTGGTTGTTTGCTTAAAATCAACTTCCCCAATTTTCGCGGAGGCATCAATACGACAGTCATCGTCTCATCGGTCGCTGTTCAGAAAGAAGTCGCAGTGAACCATCAGAAGTAATCTTGTGATTTATTATTGTAATATTTGTTCACAGACCTTAGTAGAAATATTTTTATACGTTGGTGTTACAATAAAGAATTCCAAAGCGGCCAATCGGTGTTTTGGTTTTTGCGTCCGTTATTACTAAGCGTTTCTGAAAAACTTCAAGGAACAGCGTGAGCCCGAGCGTAGCAAGAGCTGGGCATTAACGGTTTACGAGACGTGACTGACAGTTTCTGATGGTGGAAACAGACTTTGGCGGATTCAGACAGTTGGTGACAGTTTGGATAGTCACCGTTCATCTTTCCTGGTGCCGGCCAAGTCCTCTTTGAACAAGCAATATCTGCAACGTTTTTGGAATTGGGTCAAGTTCAACAATGCTTGGGTCAAAGAAGGGACAGAGCGTCTTGGATGCAAACAGGAAAGTAAGTCATGGTGACTTGTCTGTTAATTGTAATGATGTGTCTGATGTTAAGCATGATATGGTTGATGTTGCTGTTTCGCCGTTCAGGGATAATAGGAACATCAAACTCCCTAAATTTGAACCACGGTGTTTTGATGGAAACCCAGCTGATTATTTACAATTTGTAAAGGAGTTTGAGATCATGCTGAGCAGTTTTCTATTAAGCGACGAATTGAAGTTAATGTATTTGATGAGATATTGCACTGGAGATGCTGCAAGAGCTATACAGTGTTGTAAGTTTATGAAGCCAAAAGAGGGCTACTACGAGGCTCTGAGCATATTACGTCAAAGGTTTGGAAGACCTTCGATGATTGTGGGGAAATTATTCGAGGCTGTTAAGGGTAATGGTGGTCAATTACAGGATGGCTCCCAGGCACTCACTGAGTTTTTAGATAATTTGCTAATTTACAAGAATGCAATGATTTCGATGAATCGCATGAGTGACCTCAACTCGAGTTTTATACTAGAAGTAATAGCAAGACGCCTACCTACTCGACTGCAAAGGAAGTGGGTGAAGATAAGCTCCCGTATGGAGGATGAGGGTATCGAGCCAAAGTTTGATGATATCCTGAAACTGGTAAATAATAGTGTCAATCAATCTATGAGCAAGTTTGCCAGTATATTACATCTCACCCCTAGGATAGAGCAGTCTGAGAGCAAAATGCAATCATTGATGACGAGTAGGCCTCAGAGAGGTGGATATCGAGAAGGCTCGATGATGTCTAGTAATGCATATAGACCTAGTGAGTGTAACAGGTTTCGTAGTACATCCTCAACAGATAAGTTACAAGATGCAAGACAAACACGGTTGTGTTTTACACGTGTGCAAGAGGTGCATACAGAAGTGAACTGCGAACCAGTGAGCAAGTTCAGTGATAAGCTAAATGTAAACTCCAGGCCTGACTCCGAATTGTGTGAGGATAACGGTGCGGTGAAGAAGCCTGTAGTTGCAAATGGTAAGCCATTGTTGAATAGATTGTGAAAGAAGAAAGTTACAGTTTCAGAGTGCAGTTCTGACTCCACAAGTTTAGAAGGTATTACTAGACAGATTGAAGATATAAAACCTTTAAGGATTTGTGAGGAGGAACCAAAATTGTCTACTTCTGTTATTAAAGAGTTTGAAAATGATGAACTTGACGGTAAATTGAATATTTGTGATAATGATCATGATAGTGCAGATTTGTCTTTGGTTGATCATGATGAGATGAGGGATATGCCTACTACTGCTATGTTAAATAAAGGTTCTGTACAACTACAACGTGAAGTAGAATTGAACGCAGATGCAGTTCCAGAAGGTGTGCATACTTGTGAGACAGTCAGTGTAATTGATCAGCGTGTAGCCCACCTATCATCAGATGATAGTGCTAAACCCGAGCTAATAGTAAAAGACAGTAGTGGTGGTAATCTTGCAGTTAGACAACTATCTGAAAGCCGAAAAAGAACAGCTTCTGATCCACTGCTAAGTTCATCACCTTGTGTCACTCAGTCATCGTTGGTGTTTTTATGCACAATGAAATGGACGTCCATGAACTCACGTCCCTTATGCAATGACTATGATAGTATTGGTGCGTTTGAAAAGACGAATATCAATGGTCAGTTTAGTGAGGATAAGCCAAGTGTAAAGGAGAGAGTTATTGTTAAATTGACGTTCACGAATAAAGGCATTTCTAGTTTCAAGTTACTATTTGAATGTTATTATCTTTGGTGTAAATTACTCTGTTTCTACACTTGGTTGATGAGATATGTCGTGTGTTTGTTGGTCATCTATATTCTACGATACAATGACGTGGGCGTGTTGCCGTTCAGATTTGAGGATATAGCTCATAGAAGGAAGTTATCAAATGAACTCTGCGACGATTTTCCAACCTAGAGTGTCAACCTGAGAAGGGTTGTAGGCGTACTGCTGTAAGTTCTACAATTCTTCAGAGGGTAGCGCATCAATGAGCAGTCCAATGTGCTCGGTGTGTGATTTTGTACATATGTTCATATTGTATATACTGAATTGATATCATCTGTCATCTAGGTGTTGGTAATTCTGTTTGTGTCCGTACGACTTCCACTTGGATCATCAACCTGAGAAGGAATGTAGGCGTACTCCTGTAAGTCCTACAGTTCTTCAAGGGTAGTTTGTCGTGTCAGAATCCACAACATTTGATGTGTTGATTGTACATATGTTTGTGTTAAATAGTTGTGTGATTTCCAATTATTGTAATTGTTGGTTAGTCTTGATTGTGTCCGGACATTCCACAACTTACAATCGTCAACGTGAGAAGGGTTGCAGGCGTACTGGTGTAAGTCCTGCGATTCTTCAAAGGAATTCCATCAAGACATGATCCGCGAGTTTTTGTGTACAGTTTGTATATATGTGTGGTGTGTCATATCAATTGGTGTTATTTGAATTCATTGTGTTTACTCGTTGTTTTCGTACCTCGTTGTTATTGCATAATTTTGTTAAAATTTTCGTCGTGATTACTTCCAATGTTGTGTCCACTCTTCTACATCCGTGAATGAATTGATTGATGTTAGAGACAGTAGATGGGTCGTATACGCATGGGAGGCTAGGCTATTGCTGAGAATGAAATGCACACGGAGATAATTGTTAGCTGCGGTCCCACACGCCGGGGAGAAAGAGTGTAAACGACTGAGGCTCGCATGCGTCACCGCTACTAGAACTGAGGCAGAATGAGTGACAAGCGATTTCAATGGTAATTGGTAGTGAGTAGATAAGACGATGTGCGTAGAGTATCGTGAGGTCCTGCCATGGTCACTTTGCATTCTGCAAGAGTCATTCTAGCAAGTGGCGATTGTGTTGCAAGATGTCGAGAGGAGGTCTCTAACTGGAGGCGCAGGTCGTCATTGATGTGTGAGATTGTGCTGTGGGTATGCTTGTGGTGTGTTGGCTTTTCTGTTTGTTTTCCATTTCAGCTCTGTCCGTGTGACCCAGGTTCTCGCAATGGCATCCAAGTCGACGTGTATTGGTCGTGAAGGAAAAAAGGGTTGGATCCCTTTTTGCCGGGGAGTGTCAATGGAGTTGAAGATTGAACGATCAATTCTTGGTTGTTTGCTTAAAATCAACTTCCCCAATTTTCGCGGAGGCATCAATACGACAGTCATCGTCTCATCGGTCGCTGTTCAGAAAGAAGTCGCAGTGAACCATCAGAAGTAATCTTGTGATTTATTATTGTAATATTTGTTCACAGACCTTAGTAGAAATATTTTTATACGTTGGTGTTACAATAAAGAATTCCAAAGCGGCCAATCGGTGTTTTGGTTTTTGCGTCCGTTATTACTAAGCGTTTCTGAAAAACTTCAAGGAACAGCGTGAGCCCGAGCGTAGCAAGAGCTGGGCATTAACGGTTTACGAGACGTGACTGACAGTTTCTGATGGTGGAAACAGACTTTGGCGGATTCAGACAGTTGGTGACAGTTTGGATAGTCACCGTTCATCTTTCCTGGTGCCGGCCAAGTCCTCTTTGAACAAGCAATATCTGCAACGTTTTTGGAATTGGGTCAAGTTCAACAATGCTTGGGTCAAAGAAGGGACAGAGCGTCTTGGATGCAAACAGGAAAGTAAGTCATGGTGACTTGTCTGTTAATTGTAATGATGTGTCTGATGTTAAGCATGATATGGTTGATGTTGCTGTTTCGCCGTTCAGGGATAATAGGAACATCAAACTCCCTAAATTTGAACCACGGTGTTTTGATGGAAACCCAGCTGATTATTTACAATTTGTAAAGGAGTTTGAGATCATGCTGAGCAGTTTTCTATTAAGCGACGAATTGAAGTTAATGTATTTGATGAGATATTGCACTGGAGATGCTGCAAGAGCTATACAGTGTTGTAAGTTTATGAAGCCAAAAGAGGGCTACTACGAGGCTCTGAGCATATTACGTCAAAGGTTTGGAAGACCTTCGATGATTGTGGGGAAATTATTCGAGGCTGTTAAGGGTAATGGTGGTCAATTACAGGATGGCTCCCAGGCACTCACTGAGTTTTTAGATAATTTGCTAATTTACAAGAATGCAATGATTTCGATGAATCGCATGAGTGACCTCAACTCGAGTTTTATACTAGAAGTAATAGCAAGACGCCTACCTACTCGACTGCAAAGGAAGTGGGTGAAGATAAGCTCCCGTATGGAGGATGAGGGTATCGAGCCAAAGTTTGATGATATCCTGAAACTGGTAAATAATAGTGTCAATCAATCTATGAGCAAGTTTGCCAGTATATTACATCTCACCCCTAGGATAGAGCAGTCTGAGAGCAAAATGCAATCATTGATGACGAGTAGGCCTCAGAGAGGTGGATATCGAGAAGGCTCGATGATGTCTAGTAATGCATATAGACCTAGTGAGTGTAACAGGTTTCGTAGTACATCCTCAACAGATAAGTTACAAGATGCAAGACAAACACGGTTGTGTTTTACACGTGTGCAAGAGGTGCATACAGAAGTGAACTGCGAACCAGTGAGCAAGTTCAGTGATAAGCTAAATGTAAACTCCAGGCCTGACTCCGAATTGTGTGAGGATAACGGTGCGGTGAAGAAGCCTGTAGTTGCAAATGGTAAGCCATTGTTGAATAGATTGTGAAAGAAGAAAGTTACAGTTTCAGAGTGCAGTTCTGACTCCACAAGTTTAGAAGGTATTACTAGACAGATTGAAGATATAAAACCTTTAAGGATTTGTGAGGAGGAACCAAAATTGTCTACTTCTGTTATTAAAGAGTTTGAAAATGATGAACTTGACGGTAAATTGAATATTTGTGATAATGATCATGATAGTGCAGATTTGTCTTTGGTTGATCATGATGAGATGAGGGATATGCCTACTACTGCTAAGTTAAATAAAGGTTCTGTACAACTACAACGTGAAGTAGAATTGAACGCAGATGCAGTTCCAGAAGGTGTGCATACTTGTGAGACAGTCAGTGTAATTGATCAGCGTGTAGCCCACCTATCATCAGATGATAGTGCTAAACCCGAGCTAATAGTAAAAGACAGTAGTGGTGGTAATCTTGCAGTTAGACAACTATCTGAAAGCCGAAAAAGAACAGCCTCTGATCCACTGCTAAGTTCATCACCTTGTGTCACTCAGTCATCGTTGGTGTTTTTATGCACAATGAAATGGACGTCCATGAACTCACGTCCCTTATGCAATGACTATGATAGTATTGGTGCGTTTGAAAAGACGAATATCAATGGTCAGTTTAGTGAGGATAAGCCAAGTGTAAAGGAGAGAGTTATTGTTAAATTGACGTTCACGAATAAAGGCATTTCTAGTTTCAAGTTACTATTTGAATGTTATTATCTTTGGTGTAAATTACTCTGTTTCTACACTTGGTTGATGAGATATGTCGTGTGTTTGTTGGTCATCTATATTCTACGATACAATGACGTGGGCGTGTTGCCGTTCAGATTTGAGGATATAGCTCATAGAAGGAAGTTATCAAATGAACTCTGCGACGATTTTCCAACCTAGAGTGTCAACCTGAGAAGGGTTGTAGGCGTACTGCTGTAAGTTCTACAATTCTTCAGAGGGTAGCGCATCAATGAGCAGTCCAATGTGCTCGGTGTGTGATTTTGTACATATAATAATAATAATAATAATAATTTATTTTCATATAAACATAAATTTACATGAAAATGCATGCCATTTTTACAGGCACGATCAAGGATGATATAATGTCAAATCTTAAATTGTCTACAAGTTAATAATGTTTCAACAGTTAAATATTTGATATATATATAAATACACATTGTCTGAACTAGGCTGTATAGTTATTGAATTGTACAATTGTCCTCCAGGTTGAGCGGGAAAATCGACTTCGTTTCGTTTTCATCCCGTGGTTGTAGGCATACGATAATCAACCAATATTGAGGTAAGTACAACGTTTACAAGGAATTGGAAGCTGTTTTAGAAAAATTAAAGTGCTGTGGTGTAACATTAAAGTGTAATAGATTAAGTGAGTGAAATATATCATTAATAAACACATTTATATAGAAAACAGAATGGGGAAGTAATTAATCCTTAGGCCGACAACGTTCATTTGCAATGTATAATGAAACCAATATATTTTATACTATCATGCGTTCACTTTTGGCTTTAATACAATTATTTTCAAGCCAGTTGTCTTTATTTCATGTCTTTTTTTCTATTTGGTGCACAACCGTACCCTCCAGAGAATAGGAATAGAATAAGTCGAATCAAATTCATAAAGAGCTATAAAATGTTAGGTTTAATGGAATATAATGAGAATCAAGTAAAGACGTTATTAGAAAATAAGTGAGACAAGATATTGTGAAGTGGTATTTAAAGATCTGACAATGGATAGCAAGTTAATTCATAAGATGCCCCATAAATCTGTGCAGATCCCACGTGGTCGCATCTCAACAATAGGCTGAGCGAATGGTATATATTTAAAGGTAGAAGCATTATCTGTCAAGGCGTTCACTATTATCTTTTTCAAGATAAAGATCTAAGCCCTCATAAAAATCAGAAATATCTCGAGCCTTTAATTTGTATATTGCTGTTCCTGCAGAATGGGGCGATTCACCTTAGTGACCACCACCATATCTACTGATCAGCTAACGCCACCCTCCCTCCTTTTTTGATGTTAGGCTCTGAGACTATGATTATTATGGCTACCGCAAATATATTGCTTGGTACCAGACATGTTCGTACCCCATATTCCATCTCCCTAGCTTTCTTAATGAGTGCTTCCAATAGGTCTCCACGTACATCTTTACGAACATATTATATATGTGTGCATGCATCCTGATGAACAGATTACTTTATAAGAAGTTAAAACCTTAAAGAGTAAAACGAATAGGTATTGTGAATAGTGGAGCAAGATTTAGCAGAATACTATAGTTAAGGTTCAATTTAGGTAGTATGGACTGAAGGTAAGGTCGGTTGGCAGGACTTAGTGTACTAAATTTTCATGACAGTCTTATATATAGTAAACATCTGACATTGCAAAGTAACGTGTCTAGACATATTATAAAAAGATATTAACACAGAACCAACGAAATTTTGGCGTTTTTTAACAATACTGCAGTGTGTGTATACTGAAGAATGGTGGTTAGTCTACAGGGAGCCGTAGAGTAAATCAAACCATATATGATAAGAGTATAATCAATAATATAGTTCGTATATCAAATATTACACTAGGTTCAATAATTGAGTGTTATAAGGGAAACAAGCGTGGTAAAGCAAGAGAACATTTGATGCATAAATATTTTAAGTATTTTAATATCCATCTAATTTAAGAGTTGAACATGCATGATTAATAAGTATTGTTATATTAGTATATACATATGTAAAACGTTAAAAGGTGTGGATGCTATTACAATTATTTCCAGTGTTACTTTCACCAACACAACTTAGTGAAAATTATAGAGAATAGAAATCAGTAAATTAGTTAACGTTCGCTGCGTGAGTATTAGAGTCGAGATATACGTATGTGACTATACTGAAGACTGGACTGGCCTTCAATTTCCGTTCTACCAACAGTTGTGGTCTTTTAGACGAGCTAGGGTGGACATGTTAAAGTGTCTTTCTAGGCTCCGTTTGAACCCATCAGGGTTTTCACAACATCTTATTTCAGGTGGTAGTTGGTTCCAAAGAGTGCAATATTTTATGGTGAAAAAGTTTGCCCTAATGGATTTTCTGTGGGTAGCCACCTTGACAAGGTAGTCGTGGTTTCGCAGCTGATATGATTTAATATTTTCCCAAGTTATGGATGAGTTACTGTAGCAGTGTTTCCTAATGACTTTGAAGAGTAGAAATAGGTTGCACTTCACTCTCCTTAACCACAGAGGCTCTAATTTCAGACGTACACACCTGTCAACATATTCCACTTGTTGGTCGAACCCTATTATGCGTTTCGTGAGGAATCTCTGGACACTTTCGATTTTTTTTCTGTCTACAGTCCTGAGGTTACTAAATAGGAGAGCACAATATTCAAGTTTGGGACGGATACATGTCCTATATATAGCTAATCTTGCTTCTTGGGTGTAGAAGTTACGCAGTACAAAGCCAGTAAGTCGTTTACAGTCAGATACAACCTTATTTGCGTGATCGGAAAAGGATAAATCTGAGTATGTTATCCCGAGGTCTGTGACTGTGTTCAGTTTTGACAGGAGCTTACCGTACATGTATAGGCACATTATCGGTTTCCAGCGTCCAAGGTGGGTTATACCGCACTTGTCTGGGTTGAAAGTCAGTTGCCACTTTTCGCTCCAATCGCCTAGATCATTTAAGTCTTGTTGGATCTTGCTTTCGACGCTCATATCACCGTACCCATAATCATATACTATCTTGAGATCATCTGCAAAAAGGTATGGCTTGCCATACTTGATTACAGAGACTATGTCATTTATAAATAAGAGGAATAGAATAGGGCCAAGAACACTACCTTGTATTACACCACTGGTTATCGGCTTTGAGGAAGACAACTGGTGGTTGATTTTGACTAATTGCTCTCTTTCTGTGAGAAAAGAACTTATCCATTTGTGAAGATTTCCGGTTATTCCGTAGGATTGGAGTTTTGTTAGGAGTCTGATATGTGGGACTTTATCGAAGGCCTTGCTAACGTCAAGAAACAATGTTGTTACCGAACGCCCATTATCAATGCTTTGTGTGATGTAGTCAAAATAATCTAAGTGGCAAGTAATGCACGACCTTCTACTTAAGAAACCGTATTGGGATGGGGATAGTAGGTCATTTGACAGCAAGTACTGAATGATTTGAGTCTTAACTATCTTTTCCATTACACGTGAAACTACAGACGTGATGTTGATGGGGCGGTAGTTGTTGATATCAGCTATAGGCCCGTATTTATGGATAGGTACAATATAAGACTTCTTCCAGCAGTTAGGGTATGTCCCATCGCTTAATGAAATTGAGTATAACTTGAGTAAGAGTAAACTCATGTCATTACCACCTTTTTTCAGCAGAACGGAAGATATACCGTCTGGGCCAGTAGTGTTACTAAGCTTAAGATTTGCGACAGCTTTATCGATCTCATGTGTGGTGAAAATTATGTCACTTAAACATTCGTCTGTTTTACGTGGGAAATCCACGACTTCATCGTTCTCTAAGGTGTATAATCTGGCGAAGTGCTTGCTAAACAGTTCACATATCGCCTCATTATTTTCGTAAGCAATGCCGTCTAAGTATATTATTTTCGGATAGGGTGTTTTGGAGTTCATCAACCTACTTTTAAAAAGTTTGGCTATTTCTCCTGAGTTATGCGGTGCATGAATGGCCTGCATTTCTTTGTTTCTGAGGCCTATATTTCTCAACTCTTCAATTCTACTGAGAAGGGACGTTATGGCAATTAATGACGATAAGTCATGATATCTGTAGTATTTTATTGAGTGCTTACGTAGACTTCTTCTAAACGATGTCGGAATATAATCACTTTGGGGGAATCTGAAGTTAAGAATCTTCTCGGGTGCAATGACGTCGTGAATTGAGTTAATATTCTGATAGAAGTTGTTAAGAATTGCATCTAAGGACTGGTTCGAAAAGTACGAGTCCCAATTAGAACATCTAATTAGGTGCTGATACAAGTCCCAGTCAGCATGTGTGTACAATCTCATAGGTATCTGGCCAGCTTCATCTCTGCGTTTTGTTTCAGGAAAGATGTCAAAAGAACAAACTACTATTCTATGGTCACTACCTGGAAATTCATGTCCAACATGTACGGTAGATGGCGTTATGTTGTTCGTGAAAATAAGGTCTAGGATATTTGCGGATCTAGTGGGTGAATTTATGTGTTGTGTCCACCCTCCTGTGACGATGGAATTTATGAGATTATCGTACCTTTGGGGTCCTCGGAGTGAAGACCATGATACTTCTGGCAAGTTGAAATCGCCTCCGATAATTTTATAACTGAAAGGAAGATTGGCTGTAACATTAAAGATATTGCTAAGCATATTATCATATTCCCTGCTGGATGAAGGGGGCCGGTACACACAACCCACAAGTATAGGTTTACTTCTGACAACTTTTATTTCGACCCAGATCGAGTCATTGAGTTGTGACAGAATTGGGTTACTAAACTGGGTTGCACACATGGATTGTTCACAGTAAATTAGTGTTCCACCCCCACGACCTGTCCGTCTGTCCCCGCGAAAAAGGTTGTATTTATCAATCCTTAGGCTGTCATTGGAGATTTCACTTGTGCACCAGGCTTCGGTGATCATAATCAATGACGGTCTGCATATAGAAGCTATTGTACTTAGTGCTAAATGTTTGCTTAGAACTGATCTCGTATTTACTAGGATAATAGATAAACACTGGCTATGTGGTTTCAGTGAGCGGACAACATCTTGGTAAAATAATCCGTGAGTATCCTCTATATACATGTTATCAGACTCATTTACCAATATCTTTGGATCGTAGGAAGACTTCAGGTAGATTTTTGAGGTGGTAGTCAGGGATGGGCTTACGTTTGGATATGGTATGCAGTGAGAGACACCTGTGTGATAATCAGATATTAATATTTTAGAGATATTAGTATCCGCGTTTGGTGTCGACACTGTGTCAGCTATCTCCCGGGAAATATGCCTTGCCCTAGCTGTAGACTGTTCGCTATGCCAGCAAGGAATTGATCCGATATCATGCGTGCTATATGCATGATTCCAGGTGTTTCTGTTAACTGACGCTGGTGAAAATCCTGCCCTAAGGTATAACCGATATGTGTATTCGGTAATTTGTTGCCAGTATAAGAATGAAGTGTTGGTATCTGTTTCTGGTATTCATCAGACCATGGCAAGTTTTGTGCAGAAATCGGCACATGCTCCCCACTAGACACATAAGATATATGAATGGGTTCTGTTGGCTTGCTAAATGTGGTCTGTGGCCGATGTTTGGGGTATTTTCTATAACTTTCAGTAGACAGAATATTAGAAGTGGGCTGGTTGACAAGGGGTTTACGTAGTGGATGTGCAGAACAATACCTACTACTTTGCTGTGCTGTTTGTCTAGAATTAGGGATTCGATAAAATTGGCTTTCCACTTGGCACCAATTAGGCCTACCCCTAGGAGCTTCGTCTACCATATTTGACTTTCTCTTACAAAGAAGGCCTACAGGTGCTTTCGTCTCTTTCTTATCAAAGAGCTTTCTTGCTCCGGGTTTAGTATTTAATTTATTTACTTCTTTTTCCCCTATCTTATGATTATCTGGCTGATGATGGCTAACAGGGCAGTCAGCACATGCTATGTAGGGTTTCTGTGGCTTGAACACCTCATGAGCTTTAGTTTTCTTAATGGAAATGGGACGTTTGTCATAACGCCTAGAAAACTTGCCAACTTGGGTGGCTACATTCGACTGGTGCTTTACAGAGTGTGGATTGTCAGACAGAGGAGTAACTGACTTATAAGGCAATGGTTGGACCACCAGTGGGATGGGTTTTGATGGTTTCGGTGTCTTGACTTTTGCGTCAGTGTGAAAACGATGTATTTCAACATTATTTCCCGTTGACTCATCTATGTCCACCATTTCAGTGTCTGCATCAATATGTTCATATTGTATATACTGAATTGATATCATCTGTCATCTAGGTGTTGGTAATTCTGTTTGTGTCCGTACGACTTCCACTTGGATCATCAACCTGAGAAGGAATGTAGGCGTACTCCTGTAAGTCCTACAGTTCTTCAAGGGTAGTTTGTCGTGTCAGAATCCACAACATTTGATGTGTTGATTGTACATATGTTTGTGTTAAATAGTTGTGTGATTTCCAATTATTGTAATTGTTGGTTAGTCTTGATTGTGTCCGGACATTCCACAACTTACAATCGTCAACGTGAGAAGGGTTGCAGGCGTACTGGTGTAAGTCCTGCGATTCTTCAAAGGAATTCCATCAAGACATGATCCGCGAGTTTTTGTGTACAGTTTGTATATATGTGTGGTGTGTCATATCAATTGGTGTTATTTGAATTCATTGTGTTTACTCGTTGTTTTCGTACCTCGTTGTTATTGCATAATTTTGTTAAAATTTTCGTCGTGATTACTTCCAATGTTGTGTCCACTCTTCTACATCCGTGAATGAATTGATTGATGTTAGAGACAGTAGATGGGTCGTATACGCATGGGAGGCTAGGCTATTGCTGAGAATGAAATGCACACGGAGATAATTGTTAGCTGCGGTCCCACACGCCGGGGAGAAAGAGTGTAAACGACTGAGGCTCGCATGCGTCACCGCTACTAGAACTGAGGCAGAATGAGTGACAAGCGATTTCAGTAGTAATTGGTAGTGAGTAGATAAGAGGATGTGCGTAGAGTATCATGAGTTGGTGCTATGGTCACGTTGCATTCTGCAAGAGTCATTCTAGCAAGTGGCGATTGTGTTGCATGTCCATGTCCATGTGACCCAGGTTCTCGCAATGGCATCCAAGTCGACGTGTATTGGTCGTGAAGGAAAAAAGGGTTGGATCCCTTTTTGCCGGGGAGTGTCAATGGAGTTGAAGATTGAACGATCAATTCTTGGTTGTTTGCTTAAAATCAACTTCCCCAATTTTCGCGGAGGCATCAATACGACAGTCATCGTCTCATCGGTCGCTGTTCAGAAAGAAGATTGAAACATCGTCAGAAGTAATACAGAGATTTATTATTGTAATATTTGTTCACAGACCTTAGTAGAAATATTTTTATACGTTGGTGTTACAATAAAGAATTCCAAAGCGGCCAATCAGTGTTTTGGTTTTTGCGTTCGTTATTACTAAGCGTTTCTGAAAAACTTCAAGGAACAGCGTGAGCCCGAGCGTAGCAAGAGCTGGGCATTAACGGTTTACGAGACGTGACTGACACGTATTGACTAAAGGGCTTCCGGAAATGGTTGTCGGCAGCATGGATAATGATGTTCAATGGGCAAAGCCCCTAATATGTGAATATTTGCCGGCAAGGTTATGGAATTAATAACTGTCTGATCGAATACATAAATCCGCATGACCCTTTTAGAAACACTTTGATTGATGAATTTACGAAGAACTAGCAAATATAGAAAACTTATTAAAATAAGCAAAAAATTACGTGCGTCAAGGTATGCTGCATGTTTTCTAAAATATCATAGGCAATTTTCATTATATATTGTGGGCAACCACTTAACAATATCACATTTCAAGTGTTAGTTTAACAAGATTGAAACAGCACTTCTTACGGAATGAACCGACGCTGAACCTGAAGAAGAGATATGGAGGAAAACTATGATTCTCACTGCCCGACTGAGTGAGTCAGCTTTTTCTCATAAGCAAGAAAATCCCCGGTAGGTACGAGCTAGATTCACCCTTTTTCTCTCCATAGTCAAGTGCTTTTCAGAGTATGCTTCAAAAATAGCGAAACTCAAGAATAACGTAACATAACACAAAAGACTAGGTGGATGATACTAGTCCGAGAATGTACGAAGCACACGGAAATTCGTGGGCCTGGAATGAAAAGACAGGATTGGCAAATCCATGCTGACTGATTTCAGATAAATGTATTCTTAACGGAAAATTGGTCTGCGGACATTAGCTACTGGGTAGCAGCAGAGGATGCACAAACTATCAAGCAATGGATAACGATCTGGTAGGGCAACTTCAGTAAGAAAGACCAGCAATAAACTAAGTTGGCTGATGGCAGTATTATATTTATTCTTAATATGTTAGGTGAACAACCTTGACCGGTTCTATGTAGATTTGCTACATATATTTGGTATCTTCATGATTGGGAGTTTCAAAGTAGCTGTTCAGGGTTTGAAGTCACAGCCTCGGTCGATCCCAACTTCAAACCCGCCAATGACAAACAGTCACTGGATGGAAAACTCTAGACATAGATCCGGAGGATAAGCCAATCAGATAGATATCCTTAGAGAAATCGTTTTTAGGGGGAGGCTGATGTAGGGCTTCTATGACACAGTATGCCATGGCCACTGAGATGTGGCAAGTGATTGATGAACCCATAAACATGAAACGAGAACCCAAGCAGGAAGGAGCCCTTCACCTATCGAATTATAAATCCCCCACTCCACGTGTCTGAACAGGTTTCCTGCTTAACTTGACTTGTGCTGTGATTTAGAAAATTAAGGTCTTGCAATACCATTGGTCTCCTACAGTATTAGAAGCTGTAATTCAGTAATATCAATACACACATTAATGAGCTTAGCTCACTAAGCAAGTTTCCAATCTGACGAACTGCAAACTTCTTGAGTTGCCGTGCTGAAGTATAAACTAACACTGTTTATTAGATTTTTCAGTTTTCTGTCTTGTATCACCCCCATTTTTTCATAGTTTGATAGCATACAAATTGATGGTAACTTAAACTAAAAATTGTAACACTTTTATTACGGATGTGTTAATCTTATAATGTTTTCTTTATTACCTTTTAAACATTGAAGTATGAAGTGTTATTATTTATAACCACCGTAATTTCAGGTAGTTTGTAGCTGTTGAGAATCTGTGAAACAGACTGATATCATTTTATACTGCAAATCTGGCCTCTCTTTCTCTATCGAAACCTGAATAATTATTTTGATAGAAAAGCCCATTTCTAAACCACCGCATTGCTAAGCCAGAGCTGCCCCGCTAGATTGCAGGAAATTTTGCACAAAGGTGAACTGTGTACGATGTACCTGGAGGAACTCGTTCAATCGGATATCCCAAATATTTCCTCTTGCTAAATGTTATTCTTCATTTCCGCTGGCTGTATGCTGAATAATCTAAACTCCCCAATACTTCTTCACAAACACGATAGCTGTTTCTGTCTGAGTTGACATGACCTGTGGAGACTGTGCTTGTTATACTCCAAGGAATATTCATCAACGATTTAGTCACTTCCTCTGATTCGTATTCTGGACGATAAATTTGGTATTTTGATTTTTCTTTGGTATAAGAATAACAAGTAATATAGGAGATGGAGAATGCGGACTTGTGTCTTTGCGTGAACGTTAGAATACCTTCATCTCCTAAACGGGAACTAGGAAAGTACACGTAGACTTGTATTCAACACGGAAAATATCGATCACCGCTCATCCGTGCACCAGTAACACAGTGTTACTCACTGCTAATCTGAAACCAACTCATTCTATTAAGGAAAAAGGTGAGTTAAATTGGACACAAGCTAGGGATTTATCTAAATCCAACTTGGCAATCTACCCTGCGGACACACTACTGAGGAAGTGATGCAAAAATACTACTCACTTTAAATTAACACATCTTCTGACTATTAATCAATAATAAGAACTGATACCATACACATCAGAGTTATGTAAGATAACTGGCTTTAAGGATTATTCTTTTCCCAGTTATTTGTGATTTATCCAACACAGACCTGAATTTATTGTTGGTGATAAGACATTCACTGACTTGTTAGCTGATTGTTCTAAATGACTAAAGCCGAAAAAAATAGCAACCAGGTAAACTTACCACAAGCTAACTTTATGTAATTTGAATAATACTCATCTGTGCTTGTGCACTTGGTATTCCTGCATAGATAAGAATAAATATATTATTACTTCGTAGGAAGACAACTAGGTACACTTTCGTCTAGACATTTCTTATTTTACAAAATATATGCGCGGTCGTTTTTAAAAGAATATAGCAACACTTCTTCACCACTCCTAAAACAGATGCAAAAATCTCAAAAAACATACGAATGAAGACAACCAATACTATCATTGAACTGAAATACCAACCAACTCTGGAAATTTATTCTATGAATTCCCAGCTACTGGGACCGCTTATTTAAAAGAAACAGTGAAATAAAACACGACTAAGATCAATTAAGGGTTCAGATTTATCCTTAAATCAAGAGGCGCGCTGGAGGATATCATAAAATTTCAGACTGGTCAACTGAAAGCATTGAATATTTTTTGCACCCACTCAAGGTCATGTAAAGGTTATTTGGACTGAGGTTTTGAGTCACCTGCTTTGGTTGATTTTGTTTTCGGATGACGTTTTTGTGTGTTCCCACGATATCTACCTCAGAAGTCGACGTGACTGTACCACTAGAAAAATTTATTGCTGCGAAATTCGGACAATCTGTTGCAAGAGAGTGTATCAATCCTCTAGAAAGACTGAATGTTTTACGCAGTAAGGCTTGCTTTGTTGTGGACTGCCACTTAACCGAACGGATTGAGTCTCTAGCAATGTAAGTGTCAAACATTTGCATGTTTAACTAGAGTAGAGTTGATGGCGAAGTTGAACTTTCATAGCCAAAACGACAGTGACTTTGAACAACCGATCAAAATTCAGATACAAAATGTTTAATAATCGTTGAAAAATACACTAAGAGACATCACAAACCGGACATTACACTATATAGTTGTCACTCACGTGTTCTAGGAATGTCTCCAAGTCATTACACAGATGATCTGTGCAGAAATCATAGGTACATTCATCCATGGACTGTACGTCATGGTACTTTGAGATCTACGGATATTTCTGACACTGTTCTTTAACCATAATCCTTACTGTTGTCAATAAGAAAGAGGCACCAACTTCGGGTGACCTTGATATAGCCAGTTAGATTCTACTCGGTGAAAAGTGGCACTTGATTTATAAAAAAGTGTACCTATATAGGTACACATATGGTATGTATGCAATAAAAGTGGACCATACAGGGTATATATCTCTAACATACTGCAGAATCTGGCCTTAGTTTCTTACAGAATTGGTTATAGACATGTCAAACCAATCTGTTCCAATTTTAGGCAGTCTGGCATAAGGCAGTCTTTACTTTCTCAGTTTGTCAATTCTTGTATTCTACCCATCCCCTTTTTGCTGCTCCCCATTAATCTTTCCTGGACAACTTAAGAAAGACTGCTTCGCTGAGAAGGTCACTAAAAGCCGTTAGTAGGGCAAGTGGGATATCGTTAAACCAACTGGTTAACACTATTGTGAATAGACATATAATGTCATGTAAGAAACTAGCGAACACAATATTGTCACACCCCGGGCATCCTCTCTATACGCAGCTCTCTCCTTGAATTTCATCTGGTAGAACTAGAAGCAGCTATAGGAGGCTATATGCTAGGACTACCAAGTACAAAAACTCCACAATACCATATCTGACACAGCTGTTATGTGATGAGAAATCCGTTAGGTATGACAGGATCGACTTACTACGGCGCTCTAACAAATAGTCCTATTAGTCTTTGTTTTCCTTTCCTTGTTACCACTACACTTTGTTATCATCTATTATACACTAATTTTATATTTCTTTTCCTGTGGTGCATTGTTTAAAAAGTAAACGCAACGCTGTTCTTTTTATTTTTTTATTTTGGGTGTTGCTTTTTGATTTTAAAATCTTATAAAATTTATGAGGTAATTAGATGGAATATATAGTAATGCACGCAGAAAATTCCATACCTGTACCACAAATACTGTTTGGAATAAAGCTGTTATTATTATGTGCAGCTGTAGCAGATAATGGTCGCATATGCACAATATATTAAGGGAGTTTCAATACAAGAAGTGTCTAAAAAATCACCATTATTTACGACCTACCAACTCTTACAGACTTCCTCGTATAAGTGGTTGCATCTGAGTGCATAACCATCAGTAGCCCAGTAATACTTCTTCAGAGTCATTATCGCTCTACGTATGCATATCTTAGTCCTTCCTATTAACCTTTTTTCCATAGAGAAGTCAAAAACCAATTCTAGGAAACGCTTGCAAAGACTAGCATCTATTTGCAATTCTGAGCTATCTGATTAGTTGGGTCAAGGTCATTTAACTTTGGCGTCTATTGTTTACTATTACCTTACAGTTTAGATTTACAGGCAAAGTACCAAAAGATTGAGTGGAATACTGCATCTGCCTTCTCCAAGTCCAGAAAGGCAGGCATGATTTGATTTGGCACTACCTTTCACAAAATTCCCTGTGTGTGACTGGTCCTCAAAGGTCAACTTTTGAAATGATACTTCAAATTCATTCATGGGGTAATATGGGTAAAATGGGCAATTTTGATTGGTTGGGACATGTGCACAAAGAAGCAGGCAAAATACCACATAAACTGCCGATTCTGTGCAGTTTCACTACCCAACTGTCCTATTTTAGTCATGTTTTCAGAGAACGAATTATTTACTTTTTCCTTCAATTACAATCGAATTTCTACTGTATCTGTTTTGAAAATTAACTGTCCTAATGCTCCACTTTTCGCCGAAACTAAGTAAGAAGAATGAAGGTTGAAACCTCCAAGTTTATTTCACTTACTTCATTGCAAGCGTCTTCGTCTTACTTCACATCCAATTGGCATTTTCTTCGGGGACACTGCAGAAATTACATGGCAGAAACTTCGGGTGCATTGCAAAAAGTGAGACAACTATCTGCAGTCTGTCTCAGAGATTCTGCAGAACTACCGAAGTATGCCCCACAGTTCTACAGTGCTCTCGAGGTCAATGCTGGCTGGGTCAGCATCAAATGCATCACCTTAGAAATCGTAGACGCTGGCTGTTAAGGGAGATTTAGCACGCACTTTGTCAGTGTTATTAAGCCGAACAAGATCCATGGGACATTCAGATAATCTCTATCTTCTGATAACGCTATCCAAATTTATAAAAGGGACTAATTGTTTTACATTCAGCAGTTTTATTTGTGGAAATGGGGTCCTTTTTTTCTAACATTACCAAACATCAGTCTTTTAATTATTCTGTACACTGTTGATCGATGACATGTTACTTTTTCTTTTCAAACCGTATAGAAGAGTAGTTAATGGATTTAACTACTTCTATAATCTTAGTACATATGTATTGTAGTGGAAATATCAGAGCAACTTGTCAAGTAAGGAGGGGACAAACATTTTAAATTTTATTTACGTGTTTTGGTGTTTTCATTGACAATTGGGCTTAAAAAAGGAGTGGGTAAAGTCAAACTATAGAAGTCACTTTGATAGACCTGACCACCAAACTTGAGCAACTAATCAGAATTAATATATATATATATATATATATATATATATAACTTCAATTAATCTTTAATTTACACAGTACTTAAGCACTCGATCTTCATGGGGCTTGTTAGACAAATCCAGAACAGAAGACATAGTTTCATTTGGTTATACCACATGTAAGTTTAGTTGATTGTCGAAGGTTATGTACCGGAGTGGCTGCTATAGTTTCACTTCGACAACAGGCGTGTAATTGGGCCTCAAACATATCTTGTAGACTTCGTTCCATATGTATATATTCACCATTCTAATGATAGTGTACTTTCTTTGCCTTCATTTTGTGACTTCTCACATTAGGCTTCTCTGCAGAAATATTATTCCTCACTTTCCCCACCTATTTGGACTAGAATTCGACTTTTTCCCATATTAAGAATGTGGTGAAGAAAAATTCCCCACTTTACCCAATTTTAGGTGGAATCTTGCCTACGCTTTTACCGATATGTGCAAAAGATTCTCCTGCTGGGATTAAATATGTCCAACCCAAGTGAAATATTCGGGGACATATCAATGTGAAAATTTGGAGGAAATGGGAATTTTTCCCCAAACTCGTAAATTCCCCCTAGTTTTCCGGTTGTGCAATCGAGTTTGTGAATGCCCATAGGAAATATGGGGCGAATTCGTCTCAAGCAGACTAAATCGGGTAGAAATCCCTGGATATTGGTTATAAAAATGGGCATGGCCAGTACTAGAATAATGGGTGGATAGTGGTTATTTGACAGAATTGCGCCCATCTTTTACCCCTTCACTTGATTGCCTTCAATCTACATTGCACCACTGTCTTCCCATATTTCGCCTTCATTTCCTCAATAATTTGCTCTTATTGGACCGCTGTTATCCCATTCCTCCCTTATTTAACTACTATCTCTCACCTTTATTTCCCCCTAAAGTTATATGCACCCTTTATACAGTCGCACAGACACCTCAAAACCTATTTCCAACAGTGCTACATTCCATTGCATACGACTATAAAACTCAAATAAGAGTTTGTTAGTATTTACATAAATAAGTTTAAATATCAATAAATTAGGACATTTCAGTCATCGAACAACACTTTAATGCGTAAAACTTCATCCTTTATTCTGCATATTTAAATATGGGATGCAGTTCGTTATAAAAGTGGAATAAATGGAAAACGAAGGATGGATTTTTTGGTTTATACGGAAGGCGCAGAAAAATTATGGGAAGTTTTTCGCTGTAACAAAACATGAAATATGGAACAAGTGGGAAATCAGTGACAAAGAGTTCTTTGGAAGTATAAAGAGAGTGCGATCGAATTTCGCATTTCCCTCATTCCGCCCAAATATCCACGGCATAACAGCATCTTTCCTGCGCATTCTCCAACTAATAAACTTCAGGGGCATTGTAGATCATTTAATAACTTCGTGGTGAACTTTGGGAACTTCGAGAAAAATGCACTCCTCAACGTGCACAAGAAACTTATCGCCCAATGTTAATGGTACACTGGAAGGCTTTTATTATGTATGTATATATGTATATTTCAATCACCCCGTCGCTGGTTGTATGAAGATTCTATTTTATATTTTGCATTTGGTTGGCATGTATTGTGCATTTTGTTGAATATCAGAAGACATAACTGATTATACCATATTGTGGTTTCAATTCCCTTTCTATCAAATTTGGTCAGCACTAGCCCAGTATTTCCACATCTTCACTCAAACTTGTTTCGTCTACTTTTTTTATAGCTTAGTATTTCACAGTCTTATGGCTTTTGTGAACACTTGTCTACATTTGCTTAAACATCTTTGCATAACCACTTTGCTTTTATTGCCTTAATCACCACACACCTCTTTATTGTCCACGATTTATAGCAATCCAATCATCCTATTGACAAATTACCATGATTAGTTCATACTTCATATGCATTTGTTATGTATATTAGAGTCAAGCTTGAGTGCATCTAATTGAAAAGCTTTTTTGGTTCCGTTCTAAATTTTGCTATGGGGATCCTAATACCTTATTTAATTATTGTAGTACTGTCAATCCTATTCACTGAAACAACGTAAAAATAGAATTTTTATTTTTAACCTAGTATTTTACAGCCATGTTTCTTGATATCAATAGAGTACAATTGCAAAGAATAATAATATCTGATAAAACAGCATTGTTTGCTCACCGTGTCGAACGCAATTATTTTTCATCATGTGAAGGTGCTCAGATGGCTTTCAGATTCTGTTTATATAGTTGCATTATTTCTCTTCCTTTGGTAATAATATTTTCTACATCTCTGGCATTGGTGTTGCGTCACAACTATTGCCATTGCTCGGTGTAAATTTTATGAACAGAGATTTACTGGCCAAACTTTCCTTCCACCACAATATGGTATAATCAGTTATGTCTTCTGATATTCAACAAAATGCACAATACATGCCAACCAAATGCAAAATATAAAATAGAATCTTCATACAACCAGCGACGGGGTGATTGAAATATACATATATACATACATAATAAAAGCCTTCCAGTGTACCATTAACATTGGGCGATAAGTTTCTTGTGCACGTTGAGGAGTGCATTTTTCTCGAAGTTCCCAAAGTTCACCACGAAGTTATTAAATGATCTACAATGCCCCTGAAGTTTATTAGTTGGAGAATGCGCAGGAAAGATGCTGTTATGCCGTGGATATTTGGGCGGAATGAGGGAAATGCGAAATTCGATCGCACTCTCTTTATACTTCCAAAGAACTCTTTGTCACTGATTTCCCACTTGTTCCATATTTCATGTTTTGTTACAGCGAAAAACTTCCCATAATTTTTCTGCGCCTTCCGTATAAACCAAAAAATCCATCCTTCGTTTTCCATTTATTCCACTTTTATAACGAACTGCATCCCATATTTAAATATGCAGAATAAAGGATGAAGTTTTACGCATTAAAGTGTTGTTCGATGACTGAAATGTCCTAATTTATTGATATTTAAACTTATTTATGAAAATACTAACAAACTCTTATTTGAGTTTTATAGTCGTATGCAATGGAATGTAGCACTGTTGGAAATAGGTTTTGAGGTGTCTGTGCGACTGTATAAAGGGTGCATATAACTTTAGGGGGAAATAAAGGTGAGAGATAGTAGTTAAATAAGGGAGGAATGGGATAACAGCGGTCCAATAAGAGCAAATTATTGAGGAAATGAAGGCGAAATATGGGAAGACAGTGGTGCAATGTAGATTGAAGGCAATCAAGTGAAGGGGTAAAAGATGGGCGCAATTCTGTCAAATAACCACTATCCACCCATTATTCTAGTACTGGCCATGCCCATTTTTATAACCAATATCCAGGGATTTCTACCCGATTTAGTCTGCTTGAGACGAATTCGCCCCATATTTCCTATGGGCATTCACAAACTCGATTGCACAACCGGAAAACTAGGGGGAATTTACGAGTTTGGGGAAAAATTCCCATTTCCTCCAAATTTTCACATTGATATGTCCCCGAATATTTCACTTGGGTTGGACATATTTAATCCCAGCAGGAGAATCTTTTGCACATATCGGTAAAAGCGTAGGCAAGATTCCACCTAAAATTGGGTAAAGTGGGGAATTTTTCTTCACCACATTCTTAATATGGGAAAAAGTCGAATTCTAGTCCAAATAGGTGGGGAAAGTGAGGAATAATATTTCTGCAGAGAAGCCTAATGTGAGAAGTCACAAAATGAAGGCAAAGAAAGTACACTATCATTAGAATGGTGAATATATACATATGGAACGAAGTCTACAAGATATGTTTGAGGCCCAATTACACGCCTGTTGTCGAAGTGAAACTATAGCAGCCACTCCGGTACATAACCTTCGACAATCAACTAAACTTACATGTGGTATAACCAAATGAAACTATGTCTTCTGTTCTGGATTTGTCTAACAAGCCCCATGAAGATCGAGTGCTTAAGTACTGTGTAAATTAAAGATTAATTGAAGTTATATATATATATATATATTAATTCTGATTAGTTGCTCAAGTTTGGTGGTCAGGTCTATCAAAGTGACTTCTATAGTTTGACTTTACCCACTCCTTTTTTAAGCCCAATTGTCAATGAAAACACCAAAACACATAAATAAAATTTAAAATGTTTGTCCCCTCCTTACTTGACAAGTTGCTCTGATATTTCCACTACAATACATATGTACTAAGATTATAGAAGTAGTTAAATCCATTAACTACTCTTCTATACGGTTTGAAAAGAAAAAGTAACATGTCATCGATCAACAGTGTACAGAATAATTAAAAGACTGATGTTTGGTAATGTTAGAAAAAAAGGACCCCATTTCCACAAATAAAACTGCTGAATGTAAAACAATTAGTCCCTTTTATAAATTTGGATAGCGTTATCAGAAGATAACCTCGGTAGATACTAGCTTGCTAGGCTACTAGCTTACTAGTTTTCTCGCCGGTCCCATGCCCGGGGAAAGAGGGATGGTTGGGGAGTGGTGCTAGCAACTCCACCGCTGTAAAACAACCAAATCGCTACAGAAACTTCAACGAATAAATATATTAAAAATTCTAAAAACATAAGCAATAGCCTTACTTTTCGCTGGAATCGGGGAAGTGAAATGACGCAGGCTGGTGAAAGCCTTCGGGAAGCCAGTCAGCCGATGTGCCTTCTTTCGATGAAAGCAAAAGTAAGGATGGGTACCTGGAATGTTCGTACAATGTACGAAACTGGAAAGGCTGCCCAGATAGCCGCTGAAATGAGAAGGTACAGAATAGAAGTGTTGGGAATCTGCGAGAGCAGATGGAACGGAACTGGAAGGTGCCAACTACCTACTGGAGAGACAGTAATCTATTCCGGCCACCTAGAGGACAACCATGAGCACACCGAGGGAGTGGCCATCATGATGTCACCAACAACGACCAAAGCTCTCATGCAGTGGGAACCAATCTCCTCCAGGATAATGACAGCCAGGTTCAACTCAAAAGGAAGGAAAGTTACAGTCATTCAATGTTATGCGCCTACAAACGTCTCAGAACAAGAGAAGAAGGAGGCGTTCTACAGACAACTACAAACGGTAATGGACAACGTCCCAAATGGCGATATCAAAATCCTGATGGGCGACATGAATGCGAAGCTGGGACGAGACAACACAGGAAGAGAACTCACCATGGGTCGTGAGGCCCTCGGCGAAATGAACGACAATGGTGAACTCTTCTCAGACTTCTGCGCCTTCAATGATTTGGTGATTGGTGGCAGTGTGTTCAAACACAAGGATATACACAAGACGACATGGATTTCACCAGATGGAAACACCAAAAACCAAATAGACTTCATCTCAATTTCAAGAAAGTGGAGACGGAGCCTACTGGACACAAGGTCAAGGAGAGGAGCAGATGTGGGTTCAGACCACTATCTAGTACAAGGGACTTTCAAGGTGAAACTAAAAGCCTCGAGGATAGCTGGGGATAGGCCACAATGCAAGTTCAACACTCAATTACTGAAGGACACAACCACAAAAGACACCTTCACTGCAACTGTCAGAGCAAAGCAGGAAACACTACGCGACATCACTGAAGAATCATGCGTGGAAGAACATTGGAAGTCTCTGAAGGCGATTCTCAACGAAACGTGTTCAACGGTTCTAGGAAGAAAGAAGAGACAAGACAAGGAATGGCTCTCAACGGACACTTGGAAATTAATAGAAGAGAGGAGAATGGTGAAAGAGAAAATGATTCAATGCAAGGACGGACAGGAGAAGGAGACGCTGAGCTCAACTTACAAAGCACTGGACAAAGAAGTGAAGAAGAGTGCTAGGAAGGACAAAAGACGATTCTACGACAACCTGGTCACTGAAGCTGAGAAGGCAGCAGGCAAAAGGGACCTGAGGACATCATATCAGATAACCAAATCTCTATCCGGGAAGAGACCAACACAAGCGAAACCTATAAAAGACAGCCAAGGGAAGCCCATTACCAAGGAAGAAAAACAGATTAAACAATGGGCGGATCACTTCAAAGGACTCTTGAACCGACCATCACCTGCAACCCGTCCAGAAATACCAACAACAGCGCTTGCACAACTGCAAGTTGACACCAATCCTCCAACGAAAGCTGAAGTCTTGAACGCAATCAAACTTCTGAAAGCTGGAAAAACAGCCGGACCAGATGGAATACCCCCTGAAGCACTGAAAGCAGACCCAGAGACTACAGCAGACATGCTGACTCCATTATTGCAAAAGGTCTGGAAGGAGGGAAAGGTGCCTACTGACTGGAGGAAAGGTTACCTCGTGAAACTACCAAAGAAGGGCGACTTAGGACTCTGCAAGAACTGGCGAGGAATCATGCTCCTATCGACGCCAAGTAAAATCCTGAGTCGCATCATCCTGGAGAGATTAAAGGACGCACTGGAGACAGAACTCCGACCAGAACAAGCTGGATTCAGGAAAGGCAAATCATGTACTGACCAAATTGCAACTCTACGCATCATCATCACAGAACAAAGCATGGAATGGCAATCAAACCTCTACCTCAACTTTATAGACTTTGAGAAGGCCTTCGACAGCGTTGATCGTGAAGTAATTTGGAAATTACTCGAGTACTATGGCGTACCCCAAATATTCATCAACCTTATTCAACAGCTGTACGACAACGGCACATGTCAAGTGATCCACAACGGAAGACTCAGCGAGGCGTTTGGAGTAAACACAGGAGTCAGACAAGGGTGCTTATCTATCACCAATGATATTCCTAATTGTGGTGGACTGGATTATGCGTCAGACAGTGGGAAACGAGAAGACAGGGATATCCTGGACCGACGTGAAGAACCTAGAAGACCTGGATTTCGCGCGTGGATGATTTATGTTTGATGTCACACAAAATCGAAGACTTACAAGCGAAAACCGACAAACTGGTCGAAGAAGCAGCAAAGACAGGACTCCAGGTAAAAATAGACAAGACGGAGGTTATGAAAATAACCAACAACAACAACAACAACAGCAGCAACATCCAGCGTCAATCACCATCAACGGGAGGGATTTGAAAGAGGTTACTTCATTCACTTATCTAGGGAGCATTGTCTCAACTACACAGTCGGAGAGGACGAGGATGTCAAATCGAGAATCGGGAAGGCGAGAAACACATTCATCAGCCTGAAATCAATCTGGAAATCTTCGTCACTCAGCATCACCAACAAAATTCGGATTTTCAATACAAACGTAAAGTCAGTTAGTTCCTCTATACGGATCAGAAACTTGGCGGGTCACAAAGAATATTTCCAAAAGGCTGCAGACCTTTATTAACAACTGTCTTCGCTCAATACTGAAGATCAGATGGCCGGAAAGAATCACCAACAAGGAATTATGGGAACAAACAAAGCAAGAACCAATCGCCCAACAAATATGCAGGAGAAAGTGGAGATGGATTGGACACTCGCTGAGGAGACCGCTGGGTGACATCGCGCGCGCGTCAGGCCCTCGAGTGGAACCCGAAAGGGAAGCGGTGTGTGGGACGTCCAAGGGTGACATGGAGGAGATCGCGTGAAGAGGAGTTGAAAGAATATGGACTAACATGGATGCAGGCGAAAAGTACAGCAGAAGACAGAAGCAAATGGAGACGTACAGTTGAAGTCCTATGTTCCACTAGGAACCCGAGGGAGCAATAATAATAATAATATCAGAAGATAGAGATTATCTGAATGTCCCATGGATCTTGTTCGTCTTAATAACACTGACAAAGTGCGTGCTAAATCTCCCTTAACAGCCAGCGTCTACGATTTCTAAGGTGATGCATTTGATGCTGACCCAGCCAGCATTGGTTTGTGATCTGAAATCTTCGAAACAACCTCAACTACGCTTGTCTGGGGTGACACTTATATAAATTTCAGTTTACTTTAGTGAAAATATGCCCATTTAATTAATTCACCAACTTTTGTTAGATGAAAGATTTAGATATAGGGCTTTATCATTGTATTTCGCTGTCTCTGTCTCCAGGTATCATGATGCTTTATGGAATTTTGAAAAGCGGATCAATACGTCAGAAGACTTAGGAATTACATGGAGCTGGAGCGACATATTTCAAAAGAACTATTCAAGTAGGCTTGTCGTATTTATAATGTTTATTTATCATTTTCTTTAGAGCACTATTCCTTTAGCTTTGAACGAATGAATATCATTTTTTGTTATGCTGCTGTCCATTCAGCTTTGGCTACAACATATAATTTAAACATGGAGCACACATTAATGAAGGCTATTTCCAGTTACAAGGTAAGTTACTAGAGCTGTTGTATAGTGGACTAATTGGGCTCGGTAACATCGATAATCACTTAACATCTTTTCGGCTACACACTCAGATAAAACTTGACTTGATAATTTGGAGGCTTACGAAGTTAGAAATCAAAGGTATTATTCAACGTTTTTGTTCTATATTATCGGTGGGATTAATGATTAGTTTCATACTGAATGCAGGTCAGATGTAGTTTCTTCTTAATTGTACTTACTTTTCATGACATCCAGCCAAGATATAGTCCATATGATTCAGAATACTCTTAGCATCTTCACTGGTAGATTCAGATTAATAAAATTTTCATTTATTTTTGTGGGAGATATAATACGTAAGCATTCACATCAGAGCAGTTACTTGTCTAAGGGGATTATTTTAAAGACTTTGATTTCAGTTCACAACATAGCGCGACCCCTAGCCAATGTCTTCGGCGAATATTTGTCCTCACACCCGACCTGCTGCACCCTTTGACTTCAAGTTTGACCTACAATAACTTCATTTTTCACAAACCTTTGTGACCAGAACAGGTTTATACGTCATTCGTTCATTTTAAATCCTACAGCCCATATGTATCTACCGAACATTCGTAATTCACCCTCAACTTTTGTGGTAAGATTTCACCATTGAAGATAGTGAATGTAACTTACCTGGCAAATGAACTTAATCAGAACGCAGGTTTTGAGCAGCTAAGTTATTTCGAGAACCTACTATTCAACAAATATGCCGAAGAAAATGGAGATGAATCAGACACATGCTTAGGAAACCATCTGTTGACATCGCTCACCAGGTCCTCGAGTGGAACGCGAATAAGAAAAAAGTTGGACATGTGTCCGAGAGTGAAATGGAGGAGGTCGTGTGAGTAGGAGACGCAAGCTTATGGGCAATCGTGAGGCCAGCTGAAGAGTAACATAGAGAACAGGACAAACTGGAGATGTTTTGTTGAAGCCTTATGTCTGGGACAACGCAATAAGGAGAAAGAAATCTCTAATCATTATTTTGATAGTCCAAGATAAACATACTTAATGTATTGATGGCTAATTTGACTGGGACTTTATATGTGGATCAGTGACTGAGTTTATTTATTGTGTGGTATCTTCTCTCAGAATTGAGTTTACGTTACTTGTATCGATGAACTAAAATGTTACTCTTTGTCTAAGGTACACAATTATTAGACAGTTATTCTTTATGTTATAGACATTTAAAAGCAAGTAGTTATTGTGCATTCATAGAGTAAAAGTCAACCGCTTCGATTGATAAAGGTTCATAATCTGGTCATCTGATTTGCCTTCTTCAAGTAACCAGAAATTAATGCATTTGCTGCCAACATCTTGGTGTCGCTACTCATTTGACATCTATTACGTCAGCAGGCTAGAGAACATTGATGCTCAGGAAGATTAAGTCTCAATGCACAAGGAACAAAATATGGTGTCGTTTTATGTCTAGCAAATTACCATTTCCCACCCAGATTTGACACCCTGTTCGATATGATTTGGAAGCTTCAGGAGATGTTGAAACTGAAGCCGCTCAAATTCATTTGCTTTTTGTACTTAAAATAACCAGCCAAATATTTAAACTCTCGATAAGCACTTGTTTAACGTTTTTCGCCATCTGGTAACTTCTACAGTTTTATTGTGCTGTCGGGAGGTATTAACACCCAAACTGGTACAATATTATGGATATTGATTTCTCTTTGAGACCAATTAAAATTGAATACTTTTATCCATAAGTATTTTGTAACTTTTTTTTACGCACATCAGAATAATTGTAATCCTTTTCTTCAGATTGCTGCTGAAGCATTCGAGTATCTTGCTTCACATGTTGAACAGTCGAATAAGAATATGACTCAAGAGTTACTGACTGTTTTCAGCGATGTTATGATCGCACAAGCCAATGAGTGCAATTTTCTTCGATTTCGCAATGGTAACTTTTTGTTGAAATATTTCTTCTGTGTACATAAATCAGGGTTTTCCATCCGAATCGCTAAGATACTTCTCGACAAAATCATTCATTCACCTAGCTGTATATACTCAATTATATATAATTATTTTTTGTGTATGTGTATGCATTCAGTCTGTCAAACATGGCACAAGAATAAAAATTAGTTTGGGGTATTGTTTATGTCAAATTATTTCCAAATAGTGGTGAATAATCAAATTGTATCTAGAGGTAGGGTCAAGATTAGTAAGTTTGAACTGAGATTGCGTAATATGAGAAACGTTTAGAAAAACTTGAAATATCTTGATGGTGTAAACACTACTCCGAACAATTTTTTTATTCTCGCGTTATGTCAGGCAGACTGGATTTACGCACATAAATGTACAGAAGTGTTTTTTATTTGTACAAGGCAATACACCTACTGCATTCATATAATGCCGTGTAAACATCTTCTTTTGCTTAAGAGGAATTATTCAACCGAGTGATTTAAAATAGGTAGAGGTGCATCTATTCTTTGACTATTCGTATACAAGCCAAAAGTTTACTTAGCTATTCCATGAGTGAAACCTGTTAGTACGATCATCATTTCTTAAGGTTTTTCAAATGAGGTGAATTTACCGTCTTTGTCGGCAGTGCAGTAGTTGTTTCATGAAAAAATTATATGATTGATTTTAAAGTAATTTTTTGTGTACCTTTGTATACATTGGTCATTTAACTGTGCGTAGTTAGACTACTATACCTATTTTATTTCCAGTAATTTGGTAGTATATTTACTTGTTCTGAAGTTTATGTAATACATATTTTAATGTGAGCACTAGTTTGACGAAAGTCTTTTGAAATGTTACCTCATATTCCCGACATTCAAATTGAGTAAGTTGTAATTTCATATCAGGAGTCAAGTCTGCATCATTTTAGAAGAAAAACAATGTAAGGACAATTAGTTTTGCAGTGTATTAGTTGCCTTAGACTTGGCTTAATGTTTTTCATGTAAAAAGGGTCACGAAAACTTTCTGTGTTTAACTGAAGTATTCACAATGCTGTGCACTACGGATTAGTTAATATGAGTAGTTGGATATCACATCAACAAGCAGTGCTTGCTTCTATCTGGCTGGTAAACACCAGAGGTTAGTGCGAGTTTAGTAGTAGTAGTAGTAAATATCATCATGGATCTACGCTTATTTTCTTGTTTGCTATTCTGAGTGGGAACTGGATACTAACTAGTATCATGCATCGAGTCCTTTGTTTGGTGCAGACTGAATTCTGTCAGTCAAGTTTACAATAAAGCTACCATGTTAGGTGACTCGTCATCACGGTATATTCTGAATTTTTAAAACACTTAGTTCCCTTTATGAATTTAGACAAAGCAATAAGGTGTAATTTGTCTGAGTTGTGTAGTGTATTTGTGCACCATATTTTGAAAAATCTGATCACACATGACCTTGTCATAGGAATATATGTGAAATTAATAAAGAGTTGAGAGGTGAGATAATAGACTTAGGTCAAGTTAAAGGGATATATTGAGTGTCGAAATAGCAATGACGATTACTAAAATGCACCACTTTGTAGAAGTTATGTGGACGACATTGTAATCATAAGTGATAAGCCTTGTTCTGCCACCTCAATTTCAAATTGAATGAGTGTAGTTCAGAATAGCATATCACTTACGTCTATAGAAGAGGAAGATAATTGTTTATCTTTCCTAGATTTATTGCCCAGTCGATGGCAGAATGGATCAATAAAACAACCTATTTATAGAAAACCTACCTGGACAGGACAGTATCTTAATTATCTCAGCTTCCGCCGTGTTCGGTACAAAAAAGCCTTAGTGAGCTAAGTGCCTCTTCAGTAGAATCCAGCGAATATGCACTGAAGACACACTTGATGAAGAAGAAAGAAAATTGACACAAACTGTGATATGTAGTCACATGATGTCTACCTTGTTTTGACAATGATATATTTTGCTATGTGTATATTGATCGATATTCCATTATAATTCACAATATGCTTTGTCTGTTCATTAACTAAATAAACAATATATGACCTTTTGGTCACATTACATTATAACCAATCAGAATCCAATCATGGTAAGATGTCTGTCTTATTGGTTCATGTATATTAGTCATTTTCGTATATACTTTTGTATTGGACACTTATATACACACTTGTTCACACCTTTCGTACACTACGTACCCTTTCACTCACACTGGTGTGACAGTCAATTTCCCTTGTTGGAAAATACACATATCATCGTGAATGTGGTGGCTTTCTGATTTTACCCTTTTTGCGTCAGGACAATTAACCACTCAGCAGTACGTAACATTTAATTGCGACGAGTACATAACAAACTGGTTGATAATAATTATCCAAACAAGTTCATTGGGAGACATAAGTATAAAACTTGGGCACTGTGTTAGAACATAACTCCATTATGGATAAGATTTTATTTTGATAAGTCATACAGTGTTACACAGTAATATTAACTGATGACGTTTAGAGCACAAATTATTGCTCATAATCATATCAATCTACTCACAAAACTTTTTCCTTCATTTATATGCATGTGTGGAATTGACTAGATATTTGAATAAAAATCAATATGGGATAGTGTACACTCAGAAATAATAATATGAGTGTTATTGATCAATTACAATCAGATGGAAAATAAGACGTGTTTTTATAGTCATGATAAGTAACTTGTTAGAATGTTATGATGTACTTGAATTGAAAGAGAATTTTAAGATTATTTGTTATCCTCCTATGATTTGACTGGCGGTAATTATATCTTCCATATTTCTGGTATTTGCATTGAGTCATTTCTGTTGCATGTGTTGGGTGTAGACTCAATGAACCAGGGTTCAGTAATCAATCTCTATCTCCACCTGCATAGATTACTTCTTAGAACATAAGAATTTGGCTAAGGTAATAAGAATGGTTGACCCAGAGAAGATAAGTAATTTACAAAAAACTCAGCAATTGCACTACATGCATTAACATACAACCACACAATAGGGTGGGAGGGGGTTAAAATTCTAAAAAGTAAGTAATATAGGTAGGTGGAGAGAGAGAGAATGATTACTGGTTCATTGATCATGGTTCATTGAGTCTACACCCAACACATGCAACAGAAATGACTCAATGCAAATACCAGAAATATGGAAGATATAATTACCGCCAGTCAAATCATAGGAGGATAACAAATAATCTTAAAATTCTCTTTCAATTCAGGTACATCATAACATTCTAACAAGTTACTTATCATGACTATAAAAACACGTCTTATTTTCCATCTGATTGTAATTGATCAATAACACTCATATTATTATTTCTGAGTGTACACTATCCCATATTGATTTTTATTCAAATATCTAGTCAATTCCACACATGCATATAAATGAAGGAAAAAGTTTTGTGAGTAGCTTGATATGATTATGAGCAATAATTTGTGCTCTAAACGTCATCAGTTAATATTACTGTGTAACACTGTATGACTTATCAAAATAAAATCTTATCCATAATGGAGATATAAAGTATTCAGAACACTAACACCCACTTTCCAGCTCGTCGCTAAAAAGACATGTACATAAATCTACTCTATATGGGTGATCATAGCAGCTCGGTAACTTGACAGAGATTGAACGCTGTGGTTAAGCTAAGATCATAATTATTGAGAATTTAAAGCCGATATATCTGTCTAAGCCCTTAAAACGTGAGAAAAATGATTTCACATCGCACTGTATTTACCAATTTGAATGTACATGTGGACACACATACTTAGGGAAGACTCATCGGTCTCTGCAAGTAAGGGCCTTAGAGCATATTCCTAAATGGCTTCAGAAGCAAGTGGAATCCCGAGAACCCATTACTGGTGAGAAAAGGAGACCTAGCTCCTCTATTGCGAAATATATTATAGAGACAGGACATAAAATTGATGTTTCCACACGTCTTTTAAACTTATTTATAAAACGCATTTGGGGCGTATCCTAAAGTTTGTGGAAGCCCTAGCAATTAGAAAGTTTAAACCACCTTTCTGCGTTCAAAAAATTCGTGATCACACTAAACCTTCCTTGGTAAACTTTGTTTGGATACCCTAGCAGATGTACTAATACCTCTGTTATTTGGTTTAGTGATATTCGTTGTTATTTTGACATTCAATATGTCCTTTTAACTTGACTCAAGTCTATTTTCTCACCTCTTAACTCTTAATTTCATATATATTCTTATGATAAGACCATGTGTGATAAGATTGTTGAAAATATGTTGCACAAGTACTCTGATTTGTTGTTATTAGATGGTCGGAGGGAATCACGAAGACGTCTTGAACCTAGGTTTCGTGTTTGTTGGTAGTCGTCAGGATGGCGTACTTGCAATTTTGAAAGGATTTACGCCCCTTCTGAGATTTGAACCCGTGTCACCAATGGATCACATATTGTGACTGGGATGATTTTTTTCTCCAAAGGAAACTGGTGAAATTTCACCTCAGACTGCATGAATCGCAAATCTCAAATCTGAGGTTGACGACGAGTTCATTTCAGCTGGCGACTTAGATCATAACGAATTATCAACGGGGCTATTAAGCTCAGTGCAGCCGTAATATATTTTGGCAATATAAATATTCAGTTCAGTTTAGCCATGTCATATTTTGGCAACAACGATATTCAATCCAGTGCAGCCATAACAAATTGGCGACAGTGTCAGTGTCATCCAATTAACAATGTTTATTTCTATGGATGATCTCAAGTCTATCTTACAGCTTCAGGAATCTCAGAATAAAGCAGCTCAACTAAAATTAATCGAGACTGTCACTCAGAGGCTGTCATTCCAGGTCCCTTCTACATCTCATCCAGATAAACATGAAAGCATTTCAAATTCTATTAGTGAGTTCAGTTATAATCCACTAATCTGGTCTCGCATTCGATTCATAGTTCAGTTGTTACGAAGACTCGGTTTTTAATGTGTCGTGTTCAATGATTCTGCCAAAAATTCGATTATTATTATTACGAAAAATTGCTACTGTCGAGCACAACGAAAATCTCCATTCACTCTTCCAAGTAGTCCCCGTGAATTATCTTTCGATGATACAGTCACCGTTTTGTCCCAAATGTCTGGTGAACAATCATCCATGTTCAGTATTCGGTGCCAATATCTACAGTTATCAAAAGTACTTTCCGATGATGATGTCACTTAAGCTGACAAAGGGAATAAGGAATGTAAAAGATTCAAACCACATGAGATGACATCAGATCAGTTCAAATGTTTGATTTTTCTTTGTGGTGTGGAAAATCATGAAGATGCTGACATTCGAATTCGACCTCTGTCACGCGCAGAACAAGCTCCGAGAATGACTTTACAGATGGTGACAGCAGAATGTCAATGTTTAATCAATTTAAAGCATGATATTGCACAAATGACAGCTGTCTGAATTTAGCTCAATTAATGAAATAAAAACTGCGACTGCTGTTAAGCACACAAAATATCAGTCTCAGAATTTATCTAAGCCTTCATCAATATGCTGGTACTTTGGTTTGTGGCATTTTGTCAAATTCTGCCCATTCAAAAACATGGGTGCTGCAAATGATACCGTCTTGGACATAAAGAGACCTACTGTTTACTGGAGGGAAACTCTTCTATGAGAAACAAACGTGGTTCCTTCAAGGGGCAAACACCTCCTTGGGTAAAGGCTGTTTTCGCATTGTCCAAAGTCGATTTCGCCAACAGACGAAAGTACGTTACTCTTTCTGTTAACAACAGTTAACAGTTCACCTCATCACTGTTCTCAGATTTCTGCAAACTGTTTGGCATCCAGCATATTCGTAGCCCCCCGTATCATCCCCAATCGAATGGACAGGCTGAACGTTTCGTCGACACCTTTAAGCGTGCGTATGCAAAAGCGAAGGGGGAGGGAACAACAGAAGAAATTTTGGATAGATTCTTACTGCATTATCGTACGACGCCAAATCCTTCCGCCCCAAATCAGTTATCCCCAGCGGAAATTATGTTTGGCCGGAAGATCAGAACTACCCTCGACTCAATTAAGCCTAGGCAAGTAAAGCAGGGCTGCAGAAATACAAAAATGGAAAACCAATTCAATCGCCATCACGGAGCTAAACGTCGAGTTTTCAAATTGTATCAGCAAGTTTATGTACGAGATTTTCGCTATTCACCTCCGAGATGGATTCGAGAACAAATAGTGGGGCAGAAAGGAAGGGTTTTATACAAAGTGAATGTAGAAGGACAGTTATGTGTCAGACACACGAATCATATACAAGATGCGTCAGATAGACCCGACAATGGGAGACGAGACCTCACGTTAGAAGTATTAGTAGATAGATTTAATCTTCCGCAGCCGGAAGCCCGGGACACAGATCACACTCTATCCAGTGCCACGCGAAGGTCAACTCGACAAAGAAGAGCTCCGAAACCTTTTCAAATAGATCCAAAAAGCAAGTCCTACACCTTTTACGGGGAGAGGTGATAGGATCCCACGCACTTTGTTATTGATCAATTATTTCAACGGCTGTTAATCTCGCATAAATGGTATATCATCATTTCCCACGCACTTTGCTATTGATTATTACGATCAATTATTTCAAATGCTGTTAGCTGTCTATATTGTTGTAAAAATGTATAAATACCATGTGTTGTTTTCCTAAATAAGTTCTTTGTCGTAGTTGTTGTACTACAATATACAGTCACAGGCCAGCCTTTGTCTTTTGATATTTGCGTGGTTCACTGAATCGGAAGGTACCACAAGCAGATAGGCATATTAGTCAGGCGCAGACAGAACAAGGCGACAACGTCTTCATCTAATTTCCTACAGTTATAACCGTATCAAATATTCCGCTAAATTCAATATGTTCTGATGTAATGTCATCACCAAATGATTTTGTTTCAAATCATGGATCACATAAATCTCTGTTGCAACGCTCACGTCAAAATCATACTCCAGTTCTGCAGGAAGAACTTGGTTGCTGCAGGCTTACCCAAGTCTCTTCGCCTCTGAAGCCGAACGTGTTACTCTGGGTTTCCGCCCTAAACGTCCAGTTCTGCATTAACCCCAATCCTGTGGACAAGCTGAACACTTCGTTGATTCCCCAAAGCGTGTTTCATGAAAGCGAAGTGGGAGGGGCCAATGGGAGATATCTTGAATAGATTTTTTCTGCCTTATCATTTGGCACCAAATACTTATGTCTCGAATCAGTTATCAACAGCGGGAATTATTTTTGGCCGATAAATCAAGAGTTTTCCAAACACGTCCGAATGGAAAGTCCTATAATTACTTGCGGGCGGAGGTGATAGGGAGTGGTTAAAACAGTAATCATCTTGTGACTCATCATGTGTTTCACCTTGTGATTTGATGACTGTAAAATTTCATCTCTTTTATCGTGATCCTCGATCAACGAGTCTGAATATCTATTTACCCTGGACCTAGCCGAATTGCCTACTAATCAGAGCAACGTATTTTCCACTGTCCTAGGCCAACTTCCTTCTTACTAAGAAGATAGACGGACATCTACAAGGAAGTCAATTTAGAAAGACTAGGACGTGTCAGTACACTCATTTTCATAGCTTCATACCGCTTTACCGAAAGGGATACGAATGCACTTGCTTTGTATAGCGCGGAGGCTTTGGCAATACATAACATAAAGACAGAAAACAAATTTTACGATCTCTTTCGTTACTATGCTCTTAGTTTCACTATGTAGTTCACAAAAACTTTGTTATACTTCTTTGTTCCACGTTCCATTTTGCTTTGTTTTATTTTATTTCACTCTGTTATCATATTCTAACATTTGACCTAGTCTACTATTTTGACAACATTTCACTCATCTCATGTTTCCATCATATTATTCTATCTACATTTCTGAGTGTACTCTATTTATTCGATTCATATATCTAATCCATTTTTGACTTATAGTTGTATACACCAATATTATCTGACTTTAGTATTTCCAGTCACTGTCAAACCTAAACATATATATATATATATATATATATATATATATATATATATATATATATATATATAGTGATTGAATTAGTGTTATTAACAACAATAATGTTTCTTAACGTCGAACCAATAATATCAATAGATTTTTCCTTCAAATGATTTATGGGATATTCAAATTATTAAGATTTTTATATGGCTAAAATATATAAACATGACGTGCTTTTTTCCTATTAATAGTTATACGCTGGCAGTCACATACCAATCTTTGTCTTTTGATATTTATCTAGCTCAATGAAGCTGAAGTTACTAGGGAAGAAAAGGTTTATCTAGCATATCAGTTGAGTTGTTCATCGCTTCCTTATCATTATACCTACGCGTAAGTCTACTCGGTCATATCAACTGTCGACGATATCATATCAGTTGATGACGAGTATATAACTTCAAGCAGATGATTCGAAAAAAAGTCGACAAATTTCAAAATATAAATATACTCCTTTGGTAAAGAGGAGCGTGATTATTAACTCATCATGCATTTTCTAATGAACCGTGTAATTTTACGTTATTTTCAGTTTACCTCTGTGCTTTAAAACGGGAATGTTTACACAATAAGTTACTTGATTCGGGTTTTTTTATATGGAAGTAGCATATTAGGAAGAGTCAAATCAGTTACCAGTTTCTCTTCTTACTATTTGTTTTTAATTTTTTTGTTAGATGAACCTGAATATCGACGTATTGTCAATCATATCAATAAATTGTATAAAAAGTGCCTAGATTCATTTTCAGCCACTTCAAATTGTTTACAAGATGAAGACATAGTAAAATGTTTACCTGAGGTATGGGTGTGTTTCAGCTTTGATTAACTTATAATCCTTATTCACCACAGGACTGGCAGCGAGTTATTAAAACTAAACAAAAGTATTACAGTATTTTAGCCTCAGCTCATTTAGGTGAAGACAAACGAAAATGCAAAAAGGACGCTAAGGTAATAGTGTTAATGATAATATTCCTTTTATCATTTCTTTTAAACTTCTAGGCGATTCGCTCATTTTCTCTCTTTTTGAGGATATATATATATATATATATATATATATATATATATATATAAGGCCCCAAAATGTTAAACTGATGTTTCATCACAACACTTGACGACATCTTTAGCACTAACTTGAATGAAAAATGCGCTTGCTCAAATAAGAGTGGGCAGTTTCTCCTGTCCTTCGGATTTTTTGTGAATTACTTTTGAGAATAGAAACATTTTAATTTCGATTGCTGTGAGCTTCCATGATAGGAAGCATTGTCGTTGTGGTGTAAATTTCATGGTGTTTGATGTTGGCGATCTGTCTTGTTGATTCTTTATTGTTATCTTCCTGAGCGGACGAGATTTTGTGCATTTCCAGGTAGTTAGTTAGGTAGTTAGTCTCAGCTTCGTTCGAATCCTGGGCTCTAGAAATTTCCTTCTAGCACTACAACTTGTACTACTGATGGTTCTACTGCCGTCACTGCTACTACTGGTATTACTACTACTTCTAATACACCACAATAAACTGCCATCCAGTAACTCATGGCGTGAGTCAGAGAATAAATAATTACATTTTTGTTGCATTTATTATCATTGATTTTAGTTCGTAATATTATTGTAATATCAAATGAGTGTTTCTTTCTAAATTTTCTTGTCAGTGTTATTATAATCCATATTGGAGTAACCATTTATGTATATGCTTTTACAGGAATCTGCTGGTCTTCTAGTTTCTAGATTCACGCGTAGTCTTTCATCTCGTCGTTGGTCAGAAAGTTTTGCACCTGTGCATGAGATGGAAACCAATAGTGAATTACAAGCAACTCCTGTCCTAAGTAGTGATATCATAACAAAGGAGGTCTTGCACATACCGCTATTGTTTCCAGAACCAGAAGATATTTTTGAAGTGTTGGTTCCATTTCCTGTTCTTGAAGGTTTAGCTATTGCTAACGACACACGAACAGCAATTGTTAAGTCGGAATTTACTAAGTTGAAGAATGCTGATATTACTTTTGAGAGGTAAGTGTCTGTTTTGCTATAAAATTCCAATTTTATGCCGATAAAATAACCAGTAGACCGTTTTCATTCCTCAAATTTCATTAGATAGTGTTGACTTAGAGATTTTTCACTTTTAATTTGACTAGGAAATACAAGTACTTATGTGGTGATTAATGTATCTAAATGAATGTATATGAAGGTCATAATGCCAACTGTATTGTAATCTGTTGACGGTAATCTCTCTCCTTGTCCATCTTGTGTAGCTGTCATATTCAAGTAGAAATAAGTCTTTTGCTTTTTAGCAGGTGTTGTGTCGTTTTTCAATGGTAGAATGCTCATCAGCTACACGCATGGTTTGAGTCAGATTCCCGATTAACGTACTCTTAATTTTCGCCCAGTTTAGTAGCTAGCGTGGAGTTGCTCACCAAGTAAAACGACTCAAGTGAAACTTATAAAGTTCTGATCCTTATGTTCCACACGGAACATTGGGAATGGAAAGAGGCTAGAAAAATTATATTTAGGGGTATCTCAAGCCATTCGCACTAACAGTACATAATATATTAATATAGCATCAAATACAAGATAAACAATGAAACGTCAAAGAGTGATTGATCAATCTTAAGTGAAGTTTTTGAAGCGCATTATAATGCTGTTATTTCGCAACTGTTTAAAATCACCATTCGTCTTCGTGGTGTAATCTAATCTTCGTTGACGTTAAGGTCAGTGTCAATTACAATCTTCTTTAACATGACTGTGGGTTTTACCCATACGAATCACTGAATCCTACGTATATAATCATACCTCAAAACCCCCACAGTTTTTTGGTTCCCACTTCGAATATTTCCCATTCCTTATGAAGTTAGGTATCGTATATATATATATATATCTGAGGTACAATATCAAAGACATTTTCTTATGGCCTGTTGTAGATTTATCTGTTCTTCGTTCCTTTTTCTCAAAACATAGGGAAATGACTAAACACAATTTTCCACGTTCATTGGAACTTAGTGTATTTCAATTGGTTTGTGAAACAGTTTTGAAAGAATCTTCTAAAATTCGAAATTCTGGTGGATTAGAGGCTTTAAGACAGAAAATCAATTCACTAAAACCAATGGCGGAAGACCGATTCAAAACGCTTGCAGAAGTAGGTTATTGTTACACTTATTGAAATTTTGTATTTCAGTTTTAATTCTTATCAATTTCCTCGAAAATCGCCACAATATATTGTGTTCTACCTCTGTACTGAATTTCTCGCTTACCTATGCCTTACCGGTTTAGATTGTATATTCTTAACCAGTTTCACAGGTAATGTACATTAATTAAAAGATCAGCTAGTATCACCAGCTTTGGTCCAGTGCTTATTACACAAACTTGCATACGATAACTAAAGAATATAAAGTAGCATTTCTGTTAAACAAGTACACTGTATTCTTTATTTCACAAACTTTGGTCACCACTTAGGAATTGTGTGACATCAGAAGCAAAATTTGTGATAGTTACGTATAACTGAGATCGTTGTTAGTTAATGCCACTAGTGTAGCGTATTTGTTCAATAAAGTGTACTCAAAGCCATAAATTACAGTTTTAGAATTCAAAACTGCATGTAGACTTTAAAAAATCACATGTCATTTGACGATATTGTGTTATTACAAGTAATACAGTCTTTGTATTGACTATTCGCCATGTACATATAAGTCACATGGTGGAATAATATGAATTCCATCCATATACAGAAACGATGAAAGGATGGGACAGCACAAAAATTTATTGCTTGACAACAGAACAGAAAGGACTGTTGAAGTAACTGACGATGTACCAGACAGTGTTCGTTCACTTTCGAAAACTAAACCTGTGGATATAATCTTGTTGACTACTAATACCTACAACTAACTGTTTGGCATTTTGTGACTTTTTAACACTAACACATATCTATAATTGTATATATTGTTGGATTTACATGTTCAAGTTGGCTCAAGTCAGTGAGTCTATGATTTCAGATAACTGTGTTTAACTGGAACATTTTTATTGTTTTTGTCGCCTGTTGCCCTTTTTGCTGTGAATTATTTTCCTTTTTCTTGTGTTGTTCTGATTGTTTTATTCCTTGTTTTCCGGTTTAAGGGGAGCAACCCACAAGGTCGCTTCTCTCTAAACTATATCTTAATGTAACAATCCCTTTCTAAGGCGTGAGGCTAGCAACCCCATCCTGTAAACAAAGTTGCTACAGAAACTTTAGTCCGATGAATCTCCTTGTGCCAAAAGAAAAAGTCTGTGTGGGGACATGGAACGTCCGCACTATGTACGAGATTGGCAAAGCTGCCCAGATCGCAAACGAAATGAAACGATACGGAATTCAAGTACTCATCACTAGACAAGCCCTCGAATAGAACCTGAAAGGGAAGCGGCGAGTTGGTCGTCCAAGGGTGACTTGGAGGAGGTCATGTGAAGAGGAGATGAAGGTATGTGGGCAGACTTGGAGCGGGGTGAAAAAGTTGGCGGAAAACCGAACGCAGTGGAGACGCGCGGCTGAAGCCCTATGTTCCTCTAGGAATTAAAGGATATAATAATAATACTACTAATAATAGTAGTAATAATAATAATGGAGTCATATCTTCAAAGTTCAACAGCTTTTAGTTTCTAATATATCTTGACAGTTTTATCCTAGTGTCCTACACCTTTCAATTGACAATCATTACCTGTGTTGTAATCCATCTATCCTTAGTTTTATTTTACTCGGTATTAATTGTTAAGTCGATTAGTGTAAGAGTCATGTTAAAACTACTTAGGTTTCCATATGATGGAGAAGATTTGTAGCTCAGTTGGACGATTTTGATGTGGTTGTGTTCTCTGAGCTGGATAGTTAATTTGTGAAGCTTTCGTCGCCCTACTATGCGACATCTTCACCGCATACCTCAATTTAAAGTGAGCTTTTACATTTCTCCACGAGTTTATTAATCATCTCTCCTGGTGACCTTGAACGTGATTGGTTGTTTTTGTGTTTTCACACCTTCTAGGTTACTTGTATTGGAAGTGATTGTGATCCTTTGACTTGAACTTTGACCCTTTGTGTATGAGGTTTCTTTCTTATCGGTTGATAAATTCTGTCTATCTCGATGTGCTATTAATCGGTGATTCATCGGAATACCAGGCTTCTAAAAATTCTCTAGCATTCTTGTTGTTTCCTCTGTCTAATATTTGAACGTTGTCCCAGTCGAATTGATGTCCGTGGTTGTCTGTATGTAGTGATATGAGGGAGTGGATATCATGTCTTTTGACAGCTAGCTTATGATCGTGGATACGAAGACGAATAGAGCCGTCCACTTTAACCAATGTAGTGTTTTTCGCAAATGTTACAATTTATTTTGTAGATGATGTCGGTTTTAGAACAGCACATTTAACCGAACAATATTGTTTTCAATTAGATCTCATCAGGCTTAACTCTAATATATATAATTTTACAAATAAAAATTCAAATATAAACCAATCATGGTGTTTTGTCTATAGGATAATACGATGGTGAATATAAATTGTGCAATCAGTCATAATAGTAGTAATGATAATATTAGTAGTAGTAATAATAATAATAATGGTCTTATCAATAATAAGGATGAAAAAATGAGGCAATTTGTGATGTTGGTTTTATCTTCTTTCGCTGTTGAGTCTTTTGATTGACATAGAACTAAGTGAAATGGTTGTGTTGGTTTGTGTGCGACGTCAATTCCTAAAGGTTTGAAGAGTCTCGCAGTGGTTTCTGAGATGTCCTTTATAGCGCGATTTTCTTTGTGCTTTCCTTGGAGGCTTTTGGTTTGATAGGTTGGCTTGGGGGTATACGTCTTTTGATGAAATTCCGTGGAAATCCATTCTTTTGAAAGACGTCCATGAGATATCTTTTTTCAATTTTCCTTAATGTGGGAGTGCTGCAATGAGTCCTGACCCTCTTGAGTAGTGTTCGTATACAATTCCTTGTGTGTGTTATTAGATTGTAGCTGTTGTAATTCAGGATTTGGTCTGTGTGGGTTGATTTTCTAAAAACTTGGGTTTCTAATTCCTTTGTGGTTGTCCGCTTGACTGAGACGTCCAAAAATGGGATTTGGTTCTCGGATTCCTCTTCTCTTGTGAATATGATGTCGTTGAAGACGTTTATTAAATTGTAAGTTTTGTCCAACTCGTTTCTTTTGATTATTACAAATGTGTCATCTACTTAACGTATTTAACATTTTGGGTTTGATCTTTCGTGGGATTACGTTTTCGAGCCCTTACATCACTGCTTCTGCAATCAAACCTGATATTGGTGATCCCATGGGTGTTCCTTTGACTTGTTCATATATTTGGCCGTTGAATTGGCAGTACGTTGTTAGACATAGTTTTATGCATTCCATCAAGCTTATGTGTTGCATTTTTGATTATTTTGGGAGGTGTTCGTCGTTGCTGAGTAATTGCTCAGGGATTAGGGTGGCATTTAAACCCACAAAATCACTCAGGGACAAGCTCTGTAGGTTAAACGACCCCGTCGATCCAATTAGACAAAATAACATAATCTACAAAATACCTTGCAATGATTGTGAGGTCAACTAGATATGCCAAACTAGTAGATCAGGAGTAGTGAGATTATCAGGACTTGAGAATTTAGCCAAGTGCAGAATGATTGATCCCACGAAGATGAGTAATTTAGAAAAAAGCTCAGCAATCGCACTGCACGCGTTAACACACAACCACACAATAGGGTGGGTTAGGGTTAAAATTCTAAAAAGTAATATAGGTAGTTGGAGAGAGAGATTGATTACTGAATCTTTGTTCATCCAGTCTACACCCAGCACATGCAACAGGAATGACTCATCACTCATACCGGAAATATGGAGAATACTATTACCAGTCAAATCAAGCGATGAAAAATAATGGAATTATATAAATGAAGTTAGAAAGTTGTGTGGGTACCTTGATATGATTATGAGCAATAGATTGAGCTCGAAGAGTTATCAGTAAGTATTACTGTATAACACTATGTGACTATCAGAATAAATTTTACCCACAGTGGAATTATGAACGCCGTTATCTTGTCGTTACTGGAGTAGATTAGACCATAATTTTGGTACTATTGTTGTCATACGTTCTTTTTTTCGAGTTTACGAAGATCTTCGCCGGTGCATCCCCACTGCAGTCGCCTTTCTTCGGGCTTTCATTTCCCTCACATGATATGCAGGTGAACTTTGGACTCCTGACCTTTGGTTTCCATTTGGGTCCCACTCTCAGTCCTGGTGTGATATCGCTGAATAGTCTCCTGAACTTATATCCAGTACATTTCCATTTTATTGTGTATATGTGTTGGAGAATTGGTTGATTTGCTGCGGCACTTGTTGCCTATCCTTTCCGAGAGACTATCGAATCTTCAGTAGCGATGAAAGTGTTGATGAAAGCATGTAGCAGTCTATTGTAAATGCTTCTGATGACTCGCGCCCTATATCCCTGAAGCATACAGAAGCACTGACTAACTTGACAGTATTGTTAAACTATCCGAGTTTTTTCCTCTCTGCTGACTGAGTACTGTAGATACCTTCACTAATTTCTGAGTAATGAACGCCTGTCTTATATTGCCTATCCAAACCTGAGTGCCTTTGAGATATCCATTCGCGCTGCTCTTAGTTGAAATAATGCTGTATAAGAATTCAAGGTGTGTATCAATACAGAACGCTCGCCAACAACGCTTCTTGTAGTCCGGGGTTCGATCCTCGGCGGATGCACTCCTAGATCTCCCTAAGCGGGTAAAGAGAGAAGGTTGGACGTGAAGTTATCAACCCTACTCCGTAAAAATAAGACCATTTCCACCGAGATTGTAAAGCACTGAATGGAAGCCTTGTGTCCCACTCAGAAGGTAAAGGAATTTAAAAAACGGTTGTAAGGTGAAAAAGTCGGCTTCCTAATGTTAACGGTGAATATTGTTGTTAGTTCAGTATCTTCACTTATATTTTATCCACGTTCATCTGTAGTCGTGTCTTCACTGCTTTTTCTCTGAGCTTGTTGGTTTTTACCTGTAAATCTTAAAGTCTGTGTGATAGGAGACATGATTAATTTGTAAAATCGGAATCCTTTAGGGTTTTTTCGTCGGCTGGAAGTATGTCTTGTTTCTCGCACCTCGCGTGTGCCACATGACCCACTCAATCGCGGTCAAAAGGATCATCGGCGATGGCAGATTGCCCGAACTTACTCCTGTCTTCATTTCAAACTCTGTTGAGCTCTCCGTTGTGAATTCCTTGTCGTGTGCCATCATCATGTATAGCTGTTGAATGGAGTTTTCAAATATTTGCAACACTCCATAGTACTAAAATGCAATTGGTATAGCCTACTTTTATGCTGGTGAATTAGTCTGGTTCCACATTATTTATTTTTAAAGTTGCAGCATGTGTAAATTCAAATCTTCTGTTCTGTGTACACTACTCGTTCAGACTAATATCTTGAAAAATTTTCTCCATCCTACTTTAGATAGAAGAGATGTTACGTAAAGAAGAAAACAATGATGTTGCTTTTAGAACTGGCTACACTAATGTTTTGTTTCGTGAACCATCAGAAAAGTTGAATGCTAGTTTTCGTGAAAAAATTGATAAGATACGTCTATCTGTACAATTGGTATGTGTATAATGAGTGTATATGTTTTACCTACATATCATATTCTCAAGGTAAACAAAATGATTCAAATTAATGTTAATGAATTGATTAATATTAATTTTAAAGGAAACGCCATAAAGTCATAACAATTAAGTATACATAACTTTCTTTTGCCTGTCTATGTTGTTAACTTATTGTAAATTTTCAAGTGTTGGTTTGTAGGGATTTGATTGGTTTCAGGATTTCATCATGAGCTGACATTAGTTAGAGAACCATTGGAAAACCTGGGAGTACTGGACAGCTGTTTCGTCCTATCTTGAAACTCTTCGGCAGCACGCACCCACCGGGGTTCGAACCCAGGACCTTCTGGTTACAAGGCGAGCTCGTATACCATTAAGCCACTAGGACCCGATCCAATGGCCACTCCATGTGTTCTAACTTCTGTCTTCTATTATAGCTTTATCTATTTACAAAATTAAATGTTTCAAAGGTAGACAAAGATAAATGGTGTTTCGTTGTTTATACGGGGAATCAGCGTAGACCTAAATGTAGGCCTCGTGTTTGTTAGTATTTGTAAGCATACGCCTTTACAACTTTGAGGATACTAATGTCTATTTAGATAATCAGACATGCGTTACCTGCCTAGTGTTCTAGGCATGTAGTATCACTGTATTAGTATTATCCCCATTTAGGACGGCATTGATAAGTTCCCCAGAGAATACTACAATTCACAACAAGGTGTAGGTCAATTGATCATGAAAGTATTGCACTTTCTATACTTTTGGTTTGACTACTCTGAATCCTCATCCATTTCGATCAGCCACGAGGTTTGATAGTTACAATAGGTGGTTTTTTCTCAACAGACGGGTGGATAATGTATGCGGAGTTTGTGTGATGTTCAACTTAATGAGTTTAAAATCAAAACTTGTTATTTTATATAAACGCTCACTACAAATTAACCCCCCCCCCCACATCTTTCCAGTGTGTACTAAGAGGGAAAATAAAAATCCATCCATCCTTTTGGTATTTAGTGTGACATATCACTAGGAATATTATTAGTACTGTTTAAAAAAAGAAGTACTACCAGACCTTAGATAATTTATTTACGAAAGTAAAAGCAGCTTCCACTAGTCTCAATTTAGTAATCTGGAGGCCTCTGAGTCGAATCTTGTCGTGACCCAGACATTTATTTCACCTTCGATCACCACCTGTTTTATTAGTGGGTGCTGGTCTGTGCACGGCCATCCCAATAATATATTATCTCATTGTTACTTAACCTTAGCATTTTTAAATGTCAGTGGATTCTCAAGCTGGAAACACAAAATTTAGAAACGCCTGTAGAACATAAAGTTCCTGTTATTGATTATAATTAGGTATTTAGGCGTTAGCTGGACATATGCATTAAATCTTAGCGTGTTTTTAGGCACATCTTTATTGTTTCCTACATTTATTTCTTGCGTTCCGAGTGGAACATAGGGCTTTAAGCTCTGGAGCTTCACTAGCGATGGTTTTGTATACACAGTGTGAGGATGGCAGTTCCACGCTCCATCTTCCACCGACTGATAAATTAGACGAGCTTTAGATGTTCATCATAGGGTGGGAATCAAACTAGAATTTTCCACGTGGTTGCCAAGCGTTATACCATTGGACGCCAACATATGAGACCAGAAATTTTGTTTATGAGACAGTTTGTAGAGATTTGTGGCTTTTCTTTGGAAGGCAGAAGTTTTTGTTAGTTTTCATTTATGTTGGATGCATCGTTTAACATTTGTTAGGTCGTTTTTTCCCGTAACTTGCTTTCAGTTATTTATACGTTTAATAAATTGTATCCCTTTTTGTTCACTATATCGTTTTAATAATGTGTCTTATGATAATAATAATAAAAGGTGTCTGAAAAAGACTTGGATGTGATATCTTTATTCAAACAACACGAAGCAAGCTTTCAAACATTGAACTTGCCTGAAAATGAAATTATAGCCTATATTCAGTCAAATTTGGAGGTTGAAGAGATAAGCATTATCGCGGAAATAGAAAATATTCGTAAAGATTTAATACGTATTTGGGAACAACTTGAAGTGAATAAATGTCAGCGCAATGATGTCATAAAAATGTGGGAGTTGGTTTGTTTACCACCAAATTTTAGTAAGTGTTATTAATACCATATGTATTGTTTTTATTAGCTTTTTATTAAATCATAATACTATTGAAAATAGTTAACAATGATAATAACATTTATATAAAGTCTGATTAAGATTTGAGTGAATATTTCTACAAATATTGTGCACTGATGAGTGAAAAGTTGTCGTACATGAAAATTACATCGCTGGAATTTATACAAATATAATTTTAGTAGCTTAAAAATCCCCATTGAGTCATATAAAAAAGAGAAGATGTTTAGCGAAAATAGTCTTTTCGGCGAATTCATTCATATAGTTGTACAATCGCATTTATATATCATTATTTTTGTGTGTTCGCACATGAGGTTTGTCAAGTTTAGATAATTAATCAGATAATACAAGAATGATCTAATATAATTTTTACAAATGAAAAGTATGGAATATCACTAGTGATGTAAAGGCATTAAAATGCTCTGGAAAAACCAAAAGGAACTTTATTGAAGGTGAGCGCTATAAAGGAGATTGGAAAATAATGAATTCCAGGCATTTTTGATGAACTTTTCTAGGTAGCTGTCGTATGCAACCTTCAGTTCATTTTCAATCACATCTTCTGAACAAACAGCTTTGACTCTATACCTACAGGTCTTTACCGAATTTCTTTTATACTCGAGAGGAACAAAGCTGTGAAAATGTGTATATTAACCGATTGAAGTCCTTTTCTGGTTATTTTTTAAAATTTTATCCCTTCACCTTCTGAGTGTAACACAGGGCTTCCAGTTAGAGCTTTGCAGTTTCGGTAGCAGTGGTCTTATTTTTACAGGATGGGGTTGCTAATCTCACGCCAAACCCTCCGTCTTTACCGGTCCTACTACCAACTTAGGGAGGTCTAGGAGAAGTGCGTCATCCAAGGGTGGAATCCCGGACTACGTGAAGCGTGGTTGGGGAGCGTTCTAACGCGGAATCACTGACACTCAATTTTCTTATGCAAATTCGTTTTCATCACAGCTGAAAGAGAGGTCGGTCAACTCAAGTAAAATGGAAGAGAATGTCCAATAGTCTAAACCCGGTCTTTTTTCTGGATTGCTAATCAGGAAAAGATTAACCCTCCCTCCTATTGTGTTACTCTTATTATTCGTCAATTTCTGTTATTAGTTTCGAAAAGTGTAACTACTCATGTGTCTGCAGCGTGCTTACATCATCGAACGACCCTGTTCTCCATAGAGCATAGTGCGTCAAATTAATTTCACTTTGTTTTGGACATTAAATAACGTCATTACGAAACCCTTTGTATTTGCGTGTGCATTTTAGTAGCTTTTTATTATACTGCTAGCTTTGTTTTGAGGGGATAAAATCATCAGCTGTCGAAGCACGATTAATGTCGAATAATAGTGAATTAAAACGACCTTGACGCGCTTTTCGGTTAGTACGCTACACTTGCTCTGTTACACAAGACTTATTTCTCCGGCATTTCTTGCCAAGAAGTTGTGGAACTTATTGTAATTATTTGACCTTCACACACTGCATCTATGGATATAATCTTGTTTACCTATAATACCTATAACTAACGGTTTGGCACTTTGTGACTGTTTAACACTAACTAATATCTATGATTGTATATATTATTGGATTTAAATACCCAAGTTGACCTAAGTCAGTAAGTTTACGGTTGTGATATCATTTTGGGGCAAAGTTAAACTTTCGACACCACTAACAACCAATCAGCAAACGACCTTGAACGAACCAATTACATTAAAGAGGCATATATGATGAATGGAAATGTATATTTATAGAAAAAAAGCACAAAATAGAGAATGAAAAAGTTACATGGGATATCTTTTTCGAACATGTGAGAGAAACATCTCCCAGTTTAGCATGGGACTGTCAATGCTTTTCCATCTGCTATCCTTTCGACGAATCCCCTTCGGAGGGAGGTGTCATACAAACCTATTACCCAAATATTGTTCGTTCGCTAGCGACCACGGTTGTATTTCTTTTTTACCAACACTGTCTTATCGACACGCACGATAACGTCTTCCCCACCTAGCAAACAAGTGATTTTCCCAATTTTCCATGATGCGATGTCTCTGCAATGCTGGTACCACTGAACTGTTGAGACATGACTATTCTCCATCTCGGCAGCTGCTGCTCTCACAGCCTGTTTCAACACCCATTAGTTGCAGATATACAAAATCTGGGTTAGGGAGAGATGCGACCTAGTGAAAGTAAGTTCCTACGAAATATTAAAATTATCAGCTTACCCTCTCCAGATGAACAAACCCGTCAGTTGATTTGGTATAGCTTTTTAAAGTAATGATACAACCACACAAACAAATTCGCTCTTTCCGGAGCAACTCAAATCCAGGAAATAGTGGAAAACACTAACCTCCTCGAATTGCAACTGTAGCGTTGTAAGGTCACGCATTAGAAATGAATCAAGCGCTATACAACATTGAACTGCGTTCGTGAACCTCATTGGATAATTCGACATCGTTCGTGAATCTCATTGGATAATTCGCTGATTGGTAGTTAGTGGTGTCGAAAGTTTAACTTCGCCCATTTTGGTTAACTGTATTTGTCAGTGATACTAATGCTACGGGTTTTTCGCTGTTATCGCTGCCCTTCCTGTAGTGAATTTTTGTTACTTTTGCTGGTATTTTTCTGATTGCTTTATTCCTTGTTTTCCTGATTCTAATGGGAGCAAAACATAAGTTCGCTACTCTGTGAACTATGCATTCATGTAACAACTCTCTTCTCATGCGTGAGGCTAGCAACCCCACCCTGTAAACAAAGCTGCTACAGAAACTTCAGCACGAAAAGACTCCTTGCGACAAAAGAAAAAGTCTGTGTGGGGATATGGAACGTCCGCACCATGTACGAGACTGACAAAGCTGCCCAGATTGCGAACAAGATGAAAAGATACGGAATCCAAGTACTGGGAATTTGCGAAAGCAGATGGAGTGGGAGTGGACTCACCACATTTTCAACTGGACAGTTAGTGACCTACTCTGGTCACCTAGAATACAACCACAAACACACCGAGGGTGTGGCTATCACGATGTCATCAACGGTAACGAAGGCTCCGATACAATGGAAAGCGATCTAGCCCAGGATAATGACCGCCAGATTCAACTCAAAAGGAAGGAGAGTGAAAATTATACAATGATATGCACCTACAAACAACGCAGACCTAGAAAAGAAAGAAGAGTGCAACAGGCAACAATGGACAATAGTCCAGTCGGTAACATTAAAATCCTAATGGACGACATGAACACCGAACTGGAATTGGACAACACAGGAACAGAACTCATTATGGGTAGAGAAGCACTTGGAGAGACGAATGAAGACGGAGAACTTTTTGATTTGAGTATCAAAACGGAGAACTCTTCGCTGAGTTCTGCGCTTTCAATGAACGAGTGATTGGCAACGCCGTATACATGCACAAGGATATCCACAAGATTACGTGGGTGTCACCACACGGGCGAAGCAAAAACCAAATTGACTTCATCCAAATGCTGCTCAAGGAAGTGGAGATGCAGCTTCTGTCTGTTTTCGACATAGAACTTTGCACAAATGTGCGGAAGTTCAAGTCGCCACACTCCGTGTAGCACGCGAAGCAAGAGAAGAAAGTACAAGAAAAGCATAATAGCGACAGTGAGCAGAGGTGTGAGACAAAGGAGTAATAAAGAAAAACAAAACAGTTTCATTGGAGATCATAAGGCACAAGGAGTGGATGCATCTGCGCCACTGAGAACGATTTTGAGCCATGTCACCAATTGTTTCCAACCATAGACTTTTACCGTCCCGAGGACCCCAGCCTGGAAGTCTACACCTTCCTACGTGGTTTAGACCAACTGTTGTGGATTTCATTGACTGGTGCCAAGTTTTTGTTTGACCGCCGCTAGCTTTTTTCCAGCCTGACCCTAAATCCGCTAACATTGCTCGTCGAGGGAGACGATGGCTTGGCATACGTAACACATGTCCTAACCATCTCAGTCTTTGTAGCTTCACGACTTCGTCGATTGATTTCCCCTGTTTACCTAGAACTCTACGCCTAACCTCAGTGTTGCTCACCTTATTATGCCATTTTACACGGGAAATAGAGCGCAGGCACCTATGATCAAAGACAGCTAGTCTTTTCATGTCTTCCACTCTCAGTGGCCAGGTCTCACAACCATAAAGGAGGACGGAGCGGACTGATGAGCAGTACACCCGCCCTTTGGTCGATAGTCGAACATCTCGTCTACGCCTGAGTCGGCGTAAACTGGCAAATGCGAAACGAGCCCCCTGTATCCGTGCTGAGATTTCGTCAGAGATCAGCCCGTTGGGGCTGATGGTACTTCCCAAATAAGTGAAGCGGTCAACGTGCTCTACCACTTCACTTCCTATTTTTAAACTAGGCGTCGATGTAGTCCAGTCCTGTAACATCATCTTGCATTTGGCGGGAGCGAATCGCATGCCAAACATTCGTAGATTGCGGCTCAAGGTGTTTAGAAGACTCTGCATTTCGTCAGCGTCTTCGCCTAGAAGGACTATATCGTCTGCATATTCCAAGTCAACGAGATTATTCCCCGGTAGCAAGTCAATCCCTGAGTCGCTGAAGTCACCTAGGGTGAAGTCCATTAACACATCTATGATAAAGTTGAATAGAAAAGGAGATAATGGGCATCCTTGACGGACACCACTGGTCGTCATCAGTTCAGATGCAGCTTACTGGACACAAAAGTAAGAAGGGGAGCAGACGTCGGCTCAGACCACTATCTCGTGCAAGGAACACTCCAAATCAAATTAAAAGCTTTCAAGGAAACAGGAGCTGCAGATAGATCACAAGCCAAGTTCACTACTCAAAACCTGAAGGATCAGACCACAAATGAGATCTTCACTGCAAGCATAAGGAAAAGAGTGCAGCCACAAATCAACACTAGCGAAGAGACCAGTGTTTAAAAGCGCTGGAACAGCTTGAAAGCCGTGTGGAGTCAAAATTGCATCGAAGTTCTAGACAGAAAGAGACAGGACAAACAGTGGCTCACTACAGACACATGGAGACTAATAGAAGAGAGAAAGATGGGGAAACAAAAGATTATCCAGTGCACTGACGAGCAACAAAAACAGGAGTTGAATTCAAGCTACAATACACTGAACAAAATAGTAAAAAAAATGCCAGGGAAGACAAAATTGTGAAGCAGAACAAGCTGTAGGCAGAGGAGACCTCACAACACTCTGACAAACAACTAGGTTCCTATCTGGGAAGAGATCAACACAAATTAAGCCAGTGAAGGCGACAATGCAAAGTCACCAAAGAGGTGGAGCAAAGTGAAGACTGGGCTGAACACTTCAAAAGACTTCTTAATCGACCTCCACCTACAACGCGCCCAATAACATCAACAGCGGAAGCACAACTACCAGTGGATACCAACCCTCCGACGAAAGAAGAAGTCCTGAAGGCTATAAAAATACTAAAATCTGGAAAAGCAGCAGGACCAGGCAGAATCCCCACAGAAGCATTGAAAATGGACCCAGAGACAACAACGGACTTGATGACGCCACTACTGAAGAAGATGTAGAAAGAGGGCAAGGTACCTGCTGATTGGAGGAAAGACTTTCACCTTTCTTCGCTCAGTAGTCACGATCGGATGGTCAGGAAAGTTCAGCGACAGGGATCTCTGGAAGTGAACCAGCCAGGGACCAATTGTGCAACAAATATGCAAGAAGAAATGGAGGTGGATTGGCCATACTCTGAGAAAATCATCAAGTGACTTCACACGCCAGGCCATCACTCGAGTGAAACCCTAATGGGAAGCGGCGAGTTAGTTGACAGTCAGTGCGAAGTTGACATGGAGGAGGTTATGAGAAGAGGAGATGAAAGCATGTGGGGAGACGTGAAGCCAGGTGAAAACGTTGGGGAGAACCGAAAGCAATGGGGACGTGCGGCTGAAGCCTTATGTTCCCCTAGGAACTATGGGAGACAATAATAATAATACTCTGAATTACTATTTTGATCAAAAGTTCTGCGTAAGCAGTGATATTACAGCAAAATGAAAACTCGCTGAAATCTGATGCTGTAAATAAACGCATTGTTCAAAACTACTCAAAAATACAGCATATGTGAATGTTTCCAGTTGCCATTGTAATTCTATAGTTATTTCTTCTAACTGACTTAAAACTTATCGTTTATCCTACTATTTTTATCTGTTAGTTGAAACACTAACCAGATGGTATCGTACAAATGGTGAAATTGATCATAATGAAGTAACTGCAAGAACATTTCGTGATAAAGTTGATGCAGCACGTATCTGTGTCAATGAAAATTTAGACGAACAGAGAAATCTATTATGCCAACTACGCATAAAATATGAACCGTATATTAATCATATTCTTAAATATCAACAGCACAAAGTGATAGCAAATTTACACGAAGTGTGTAAAATACTTAAAACAATACGTAAAGATGTAGAGAAAAGTTTACATTGGCATTCTGAATTTGAAAGATTATGTAGTGAAGAACTACAGTTAGTAAGTTGTTTTTTTATGTTTCCATTGGTTATTGCTTTATTCCTTATATTTGACCGCAGAAGTAATAGTAATAGAGTAATCTTTACAAAAAATAATATCTTAGAATTGCTTCTGATCCCCCTTAGCTTTTAGCATCCCGAGAATCCATGTGACTCAATATACACCTCTCCACATCATAGTCAAGCCAAATGGGGTGACACGTACATTCCAGCCACCACAACTACTGACGATTCGAAGCCCCACTGATTAACGAAAATCTCAGCTAAAAACAGCATCTTACGGGGTTAATATTGAAATTAAACTAATAATCCCCGTTGAGGCATAAAACAAAGGCTGTGCGTTTATATTTTGCATTTATCCATATTGATAATAATAATAATAATAATAATAATAATAATAATAATAGTGACTCTATCTGTGATAACAAGAATAGTGAAAAACAGTATGATTGAACGTACTGTTTTTCATTATTATTAGTAGTAGTATTGTAAGACAAAAAATCCAGAGGAGAAAATTCCCTTTACGACGATTTCATTTTCATAGCTGTACAATTGTCCTATGTTAACTGTGCACTGAAAAGTCTTTCTATATATTTATACACTGCATATATATATATATATATATATATATATATATATATATGTTTAGGTTTGACAGTGACTGGAAATACTAAAGTCAGATAATATTGGTGTATACAACTATAAGTCAAAAATGGATTAGATATATGAATCGAATAAATAGAGTACACTCAGAAATGTAGATAGAATAATATGATGGAAACATGAGATGAGTGAAATGTTGTCAAAATAGTAGACTAGGTCAAATGTTAGAATATGATAACAGAGTGAAATAAAATAAAACAAAGCAAAATGGAACGTGGAACAAAGAAGTATAACAAAGTTTTTGTGAACTACATAGTGAAACTAAGAGCATAGTAACGAAAGAGATCGTAAAATTTGTTTTCTGTCTTTATGTTATGTATTGCCAAAGCCTCCGCGCTATACAAAGCAAGTGCATTCGTATCCCTTTCGGTAAAGCGGTATGAAGCTATGAAAATGAGTGTACTGACGCGTCCTAGTCTTTCTAAATTGACTTCCTTGTAGATGTCCGTCTATCTTCTTAGTAAGAAGGAAGTTGGCCTAGGACAGTGGAAAATACGTTGCTCTGATTAGTAGGCAATTCGGCTAGGTCCAGGGTAAATAGATATTCAGACTCGTTGATCGAGGATCACGATAAAAGAGATGAAATTTTACAGTCATCAAATCACAAGGTGAAACACATGATGAGTCACAAGATGATTACTGTTTTAACCACTCCCTATCACCTCCGCCCGCAAGTAATTATAGGACTTTCCATTCGGACGTGTTTGGAAAACTCTTGATTTATCGGCCAAAAATAATTCCCGCTGTTGATAACTGATTCGAGACATAAGTATTTGGTGCCAAATGATAAGGCAGAAAAAATCTATTCAAGATATCTCCCATTGGCCCCTCCCACTTCGCTTTCATGAAACACGCTTAGGGGAATCAACGAAGTGTTCAGCTTGTCCACAGGATTGGGGTTAATGCAGAACTGGACGTTTAGGGCGGAAACCCAGAGTAACACGTTCGGCTTCAGAGGCGAAGAGACTTGGGTAAGCCTGCAGCAACCAAGTTCTTCCTGCAAGACTGGAGTATGATTTTGACGTGAGCGTTGCAACAGAGATTTATGTGATCCATGATTTGAAACAAAATCATTTGGTGATGACATTACATCAGAACATTTTGAATTTAGCGGAATATTTGCTACGGTTATAACTGTAGGAAATTAGATGAAGACGTTGTCGCCTTGTTCTGTCTGCGCCTGACTAATATGCCTATCTGCTTGTGGTACCTTCCGATTCAGTGAACCACGCAAATATCAAAAGACAAAGGCTGGCCTGTGACTGTATATTGTAGTACAACAACTACGACAAAGAACTTATTTAGGAAAACAACACATGGTATTTATACATTTTTACAACAATATAGACAGCTAACAGCATTTGAAATAATTGATCGTAATAATCAATAGCAAAGTGCGTGGGAAATGATGATATACCATTTATGCGAGATTAACAGCCGTTGAAATAATTGATCAATAACAAAGTGCGTGGGATCCTATCACCTTTCCCCGTAAAAGGTGTAGGACTTGCTTTTTGGATCTATTTGAAAAGGTTTCGGAGCTCTTCTTTGTCGAGTTGACCTTCGCGTGGCACTGGATAGAGTGTGATCTGTGTCCCGGGCTTCCGGCTGCGGAAGATTAAATCTATCTACTAATACTTCTAACGTGAGGTCTCGTCTCCCATTGTCGGGTCTATCTGACGCATCTTGTATATGATTCGTGTGTCTGACACATAACTGTCCTTCTACATTCACTTTGTATAAAACCCTTCCTTTCTGCCCCACTATTTGTTCTCGAATCCATCTCGGAGGTGAATAGCGAAAATCTCGTACATAAACTTGCTGATACAATTTGAAAACTCGACGTTTAGCTCCGTGATGGCGATTGAATTGGTTTTCCATTTTTGTATTTCTGCAGCCCTGCTTTACTTGCCTAGGCTTAATTGAGTCGAGGGTAGTTCTGATCTTCCGGCCAAACATAATTTCCGCTGGGGATAACTGATTTGGGGCGGAAGGATTTGGCGTCGTACGATAATGCAGTAAGAATCTATCCAAAATTTCTTCTGTTGTTCCCTCCCCCTTCGCTTTTGCATACGCACGCTTAAAGGTGTCGACGAAACGTTCAGCCTGTCCATTCGATTGGGATGATGAGGGCATTCCTAAGTTCACATTATGCAAGTCGATGTAATTACAAATGAAGGATACTGTTTCATTTTATGGAACATCAGTAAACAGGATGCATACATCAGGTGATAACATAGTTTCCCCAGTAAGAATAACATCATTAACGCAATAAACAAGCTCAAAAGTATCATGTTATGAATAACCTTCCTAATGGTTCCAAGAGATTTTTGTCCACTTTGCGAGTTAATGATACGGTCAACCCGCTATGTCGTAAATGCGACGAAGTGGTAGTTCAGATTTATAGATTTTCAGCAGACCGTAGAGTCGAGGAATGACCGATCCAGATGGTCTTATCCTTTCTTATAAGTCGACTGTCAGTAATAAATCATTCTTCACTCATTTCAGAAACTGTGTGATTTGTTGCTCTATCACTTCTATCTTATTCTACATACGTTCAGGTTTCTAAAATTTTATTTCGTCTGAATTAATAATCCCCAAAAATATAACAATAGACGATTTAATGATAACAATTCAGAACATATTCGATGATTTAGGTTCCTGAGAATACTTTCGCCTTTATTCACTTCAGGTTGACGACTTCTGTCTTGCTCGAAGTGATGAAATAAACCAGATTATCGCAGAAAATGAACAGTGGGTATCTGTGACAAATGATTTAAAATCAACAGACTGTAAGTTCATTGTTCAGGTGAAAATATAACGCAATTTTTTTTCTACACATCCCCCAATATACTCGTGACTGTAAAATCTTATACTGCTAAATAATTAAGATTACTTCAAATGCATCACTTGTTAAATAAAGACAATTGAGTAATTGGAAAGCTAAAGGGAAAAAAAATTATTTTCAAATTGATAGATTCTTATAGTCTGTCTGGATTAAACATAGAACTGCACCGAAGTGCAGCAGTTCGAGTTGCCACATTCCCAATAGCACACAAAGGTAGACAAGAAGATGAGTGAAGAGAATCAGTAGAGTTTGACAGGTATAAGAGCGAAAGAGAATGGGTAATGGTAGAAAGAAATATGAAAGATTACAGAGACTGAATACATCTGCGCCATTGACAACGATTCTTATAGATGAACACACAGCATCGTATGTATGCATAAATAGTTCCAGTTAGTTTTAACTATAAGAATACCGGTTTTCAGATGAATCTATTCAAGTCCTAACCATAATCTAATTTGATTACTGTGTATAAATACACTCCTTGTTTGTAATCTTTGAGCTAATCTCATCCCGCACACGAACTCGAAGGTCTACAAGCAGGGAAGATAGGATACTTAACCAACAAGAATGGGACATCAATCAGCGAAATCTAAAAGAAGGCCTCAAGCAGTTGTCCTCTGGGCTCTGCGGTCACGCAACCAACTTCCACGGTGTGGGCAGCCGGGAAGTAACAATCGCCCTCACAATCCGAAACGCACGCGAAACCTCTCTATTACTCACTCATCTTTGTCTTCATCTTCATCTCTATCATCTTGCCTTCCTTCCACTGATGCAACTCCTCGACTTGATAGCTCTCCACTTCCTCTCCACTCTGCGTCCACTAAAAACGATGGAAGCCAAAAAACCACCACCGACAGCCTCTTAAAGCCGCGCCACCAATTTCATATAGGAGCTCTTAATGTTAGGACACTTTGCCAAATAGGACAACAAGCATCACTAGCCAAGACCCTGGCATCACGAGCCATTGATGTATGCTGTGTTTCAGAAACACGCATACAAGACCCAAGTGTGGTTATTCACCTAACCCCACCTGGCCAACAGGTTGAATCTGCAAAATTCACCTTGAGGGTGTCAGGAGATGCCACAGCTAGTTCACGAGGATTAGCTGGCGTAGGGATAGCTTTGAGTACTAGGGCAGAAAAGACATTGCTTGACTGGATCCCGGTAGATAGCCGAATGTGTGCTGTCCGCCTGAACGGATCAGTAAGAAGGAGGAAGGACTGCACTACTCGCCGATGCCTTTTCGTAATCTCCGCCTACGCCCCCACTGACTGCAGTTCAGATGAAACGAAGGATGAGTTCTACCAAAAGCTGTCTAGTTTGGTGGAAAGGCTAAACGCTCAGACATAGTCGTTCTAGCTGGTGACTTTAACGCTCAAGTAGGGAAATTGTGTCAATCTGAGAAGGATGTCGGTGGCACCTATGGAGTTCCGTGCCAGCGAACCGACAACGGTGACCGTCTCCTACAGTTCTGCTCTGATAATCATTTGTTTCTTGTAAGCACTAACTTCAAACACAAGGAGAGACACTGTTTGACTTGGAGACCCCCTTCATCAAACCAACGCTGGACACAAATAGACCACATAGCAATAAGCTATCGTTGGCGTGGGTCGGTAGGAGATTGTCGCTCCTTCTGGAACACGTGCGTAGATACCGACCATGCACTGGTCCGCGCTCGGGTGTGCTTACGACTGAACGGACGTAGGAAACAGCTGGCGGTAAAACCATCACGTCCCCAGCTCGATCAGGAAACTAAATCCGTATTTGAGGAAGAACTAGCTAAACACATATCTGTGTTCGACAGCTGTGCTCACCCTGAAGAAGCTTGGAAAAATATCCAGGCAGCCATAGATACAGCTGTAAAAGCTGTGAATAAGGTAAACCCAAAGGTGAGTAAAAACCACTGGATCTCCACCGCCTCATCCGAACTGATAGATGCTAGAAGACTTATTCCGGCGAGCTCCGAATTCAATGAGGAGCGAAAGCTGCACAAGAGGAAACTTACGAAAAGTCTCCGCAAGGACCGTGAACAGTGGTGGGCGACAAAAGCCAAAGAGATGGAGAAAGCTTCGAGGATAGGCAACACCAGGCAACTCTTTGGACTCATCAGGGAAACGGGTGGGAGAAGACAAATCATCAGTGAGACAATCTCGGAAAAAAATGGCACTATAATTAGCTCCCAGGATAGACGACTGGATCGTTGGAAAGAGCATTATGAGGAGCAGTTTAATTTGCCCACAGCCACGCTCAACCTTCCGAGCATCCAACACCTCCCTGAATGGGATATAGACACAGGTCCTCCGTCACTAACTGAGGTTACTAAAGCTGTCACCAATCTGAAACTAGGCAAAGCAGCGGGACCTGATGGAATGACTCCAGAGGTATTTAAGTACGGTGGAGACAGCTTACTGTCCGGATTAACTGAGGTACTAGGCAGCGTCTGGGAATCAGAAGAAGTCCCATCGGGTTGGTGTAAGTCACTGATTATCCCCATATACAAGAAGGGAGACAAGTCTTCCTGTGATAATCACAGAGGGATTAGCTTGACTAATATAGTATCTAAAGTCTTAGGCTCAATAATCATGCGTAGACTGAGTGGTGCTCGGGAAGCACAAACACGAGAGAGCCAGGCAGGCTTTAGACCAGGAAGAGGGTGTATTGATCATATCTTCACCCTCCGACAGATTCTAGAACATAGGCATTCCTACCGGCGTCCAACAGTCATTATATTTCTTGACCTAAAGGCAGCATTCGACTCTGTCGATCGGGAAGTTCTCTGGAGATGCTTGGCTGTAAAGGGAATTCCAAGAAAATATATTGCACTGATTAAGGCACTCTACTCGTACTCATACAGCCAGGTGAGGGCTTACGGCGAGCTGTCATCTGAACTGATGACGACCAGTGGTGTCCGTCAAGGATGCCCATTATCTCCTTTTCTATTCAACTTCATCATAGATGTGTTAATGGACTTAACCCTAGGTGACTTCAGCGACTCAGGGATTGACTTGCTACCGGGAATAATCTCGTTGACTTGGAATATGCAGACGATATAGTCCTTCTAGGCGAAGACGCTGACGAAATGCAGAGTCTTCTAAACACCTTGAGCCGCAATCTACGAATGTTTGGCATGCGATTCGCTCCCGCCAAATGCAAGATGATGTTACAGGACTGGACTACATCGACGCCTAGTTTAAAAATAGGAAGTGAAGTGGTAGAGCACGTTGACCGCTTCACTTATTTGGGAAGTACCATCAGCCCCAACGGGCTGATCTCTGACGAAATCTCAGCACGAATACAAGGGGCTCGTTTCGCATTTGTTAGTTTACGCCGACTCTGGCGTAGACGAGATGTTCGACTATCGACCAAAGGGCGGGTGTACTGCTCATCAGTCCGCTCCGTCCTCCTTTATGGTTGTGAGACCTGGCCACTGAGAGTGGAAGACATGAAAAGACTAGCTGTCTTTGATCATAGGTGCCTGCGTTCTATTTCCCGTGTAAAGTGGCATAATAAGGTGAGCAACATGGAGGTTAGGCGTAGAGTTCTAGGTAAACAGGGGAAATCAATCGACGAAGTCGTGAAGCTACAAAGACTGAGATGGTTAGGACATGTGTTACGTATGCCAAGCCATCGCCTCCCTCGACGAGCAATGTTAGCGGATATAGGGTCAGGCTGGAAAAAAGCTAGCGGCGGTCAAACAAAAACTTGGCATCAGTCAATGAAATCCACAACAGTTGGTCTAAGCCACGTAGGAAGGTGTAGACTTCCAGGCTGGGGTCCTCGGGACGGTAAAAATCTATGGTTGGAAACAATTGGTGACATGGCTCAAAATCGTTCTCAGTGGCGCAGATGCATCCACTCCCTGTGACTTATGATCTTCAATGAAACTGTTTTGTATTTCTTTATTACTCCTTTGTCTCACACCTCTGCTCACTGTTTCTATTATGCTTTTCTTGTACTTTCTTCTCTTGCTTCGCGTGCTACACGGAATGTGGCGACTTGAACTTCCGCACATTTGTGCAAAGTTCTATGTCGAAAACAGACAGACAGACAAAAGAAGTTACTTTTTTCACTTATTCGTGTAGCATTGTTTCAGCTACAGGCAGCATTCGTGAAGATGTTAATGGCAGGATCGGAAAGGCAAGACGGGTATTCATTAATCCGAAACCAGTTGCAATCAGCATGAGAAACAAGATTCAGGTGTTTAACACTAATGTTAAGTCGGTGCTTTTGTGTTTCATAGGATTGGCGTGTCATGAGAAACCTTTTCAGCAGGCTACTGCAGACTTTCATCACCATTTACCTCCGATTATGCTGACGATTTGATGGCCGACCAGAAAGATTGAGTAACAAGTTACTCTGGCATTGACCCACTGAAGAACCTGTCGCCCAATAAATATGTAGAAACAGATTGAGCATATTATGCTGAAGAAACTGTTAAGTGGTACCACGCTCGAGTAGATTTTATGCTTACTTTATCAACTGAGCAAACTATGGCTGGGTACTTGACTTTCAGTTGATAGCATCTTTAGATAAGTGTGACTCATACATGTACATGGAAAACTGGTTCCGCATAACTGAACCAGTGACTAAGATTCTATAGTATTGACACGTTTAAGGCAGAGAATTCACTGTATGTCGATTATATAATCATCCAGCTGGTTTTTTTCTTTAGACTTGACTGAACTAATTTCTGCGCTTCATTTCTTACTTTCAGAATTTCAAGGAGGTCACCACCATACCACCATATATATATATATATATATATATATATATATATATATATGTATTCAAGTGTACTTTTTGTGATAGAGTTCAGTACATACCTTTTTGACATTTCACCTATTACATTTTTATTGCATTTTACTTATTCTTAAAAACCGTCATTTTATGACAAAATCATCCATCGTTTAACTCCACTTCTTATGGTTTTCACACACCGTCTTCCTTTGAAATGTAATTTTCACCCACCAATGTCATAGAGGGCAGCAGATAGTTTGGGCGTGTGCATGCATAGGGACAGGGAGTGACAGTCATTCTCAGCACAACCATTCATTACGTTGCATTACGTTATTTTCCAACAAAAGTTTTTTCCCATTATTTTGATTATTTTAAAATTTTCATTTTAATCTGCACATGCTCGAAACCCATCACTTTGCATCAGTAATATAGAAAATATTTAACATTTTGTGATAACTGACCAAAATCTATATGAAACAGTATTTTTATGCACCAATAAAATTATAATTTATTTAATTCATCCTGTTTTATTACATAATATACATCGTCAAATTGTTGGTGAACAATAAACGATCAGTTTATACTAACTGTTTGTTTTGTTACATGCATGACCCCTTCCTCATCATGTGTTTATGGGGAGGTTTTAGCTAGACAAGTGGTCAAAAAATAGTAACCAGATCAGTCATTCCTACAGGAAGTCGACCTCAGCAGTTTCACGGTACACTTATTACCTTGGTGTTTCAGTGCTAGAATGCTTACCAAACACGCACATGTTCTGGGTTCGATTCCTGGTCGATGTATTCCTAAATCCCACTGAACCGGTAGTAAGCTCCGTAAAGAGAGAAGGTTACGCATGAGGGTAACAACCCTACGCTGTATAAGTAGAGCCGACGGCAACTGAAACTTCAGAAGTCAACCTTGAAACTGTATTTTCCAGAGTATAGAGAAATGAAAAAATGGTTTGAATTCCACTGAGAGCATAGATTCATTTAATGTGGCCACTACATAATGTAGATAAAAGCTAACAAACAAGAAATCTAGGTTCAAGGCCTTTTGAAAAATTACTTAAAGTATCAAGGATGCGAAAACCAAATAGTTGATAAAATTCCAGAAATCTTGTACTTTTGATTGTGGATGAAACCAAAAAAACTCAACGTCCCTTTTCTGGTAAAGTAATTCACAGGTGAAAACCAATCCTTACACTGCACATATGGATTATTGAGAAACTAACTAAAGGCTGACTGGTCCTGATGTCAGCAAAAACTAGAATCTACCAATCAGAGGACATGTAACTGAGGCCTACACTAAATTGCTTGCATCGAGGTTCAGCCGTTCTCATCAAATAATTATTGGTTTGTGACTAATTTACCACATAACTCAAGAAAAGAACAACCAGACCAACGTTTTCTCAACAAATATTTGATTTAGATTATTTATGCAATTCTAAGTATTAATAAGTATGTATGAAATAAGTTGTCAAATAGTCGTAAATGCAAATTGTGTTGGCGTAATAAAGTATCCATTATCTATTTGATGAAACAACTGCTACATCAAGTAGTCAGTTGCATCTCCATGTTATTGGACTACCTGAACTTCGATCCAACATGAAGCATCAAATTTCCTCCATACCTTATTATTTTAATCATTCGTTATGTCCTTCGGTCGCAAAATGTACTCACATATACATTTTTGATTAGCTTTCAACCTGCTGTTATGCATCTCTCGAAGATAAGAGAAAAATAACAAAGGATTAGTTTTGGCTTCAGACTGAATAGCACTGCGTCCTGCGATATACTCTGTCAATTATTATCCTGGTCCTGGAGGAAAAGTGGACATCATGCAATAAAATACGCTGAGGATTTAGAGCAATGTGTGTAAACATTTTGTCTGGGATAAAGCTACTTATCAAATAGAGCAGTCTTGTATCGGACTAAGCCGCAAATATTTTAAATATTAGGGTGTTGCGTACTTTTTTGTTTCTATTGTTAAAAAGCAATTCTCACATGCCTTTTTGTGCATTTTAATGGGTTTTTCTCCTCACCTTCACATTTGTGAAGTATAATACTCAAACACCTCGCTTCTCATTTAGTAACAATTTTCCCCTTATCAAATTTCAAAACTTAACTTCCATTGTGTGGTTGACTATCACTTAATTTTTCTTAAGATTCGGAAACCAATTTCTGAGTAACTGAGTCAATTATGAAAAGATTTACGTCTTTACTAAATATATGTACAGCCTTTGGAGATGACAGTATTGATAGAGAAAAATCACTGTCGTTAAATTGCCTATTACGAAATATCTTTTGCTTAATAGTAAGTTCCCCACTCGATTCATCTTGAGTGTAGTTTCACTTTGCTGACATCTTAGTAGTAATTAAATTATTTGATAATTCTTATGATGACAACTGAACATTAGCAGACTGGCTTACACTCACGCTCTTCAATAGTTTAATGTGGGACAGTTTCAAATAGGAAAACTAAATTTATTGAACAATATGAATCTGAAAGCTAACGATAGATACTGACTGTTCAATCGGTCAGAATGAATAGTCTTCTAAGAAGATCCTAAGATAATCTGGATTGTCCACCATTCAGTAAGGACAATAGGATGTAACCAAGGCATGCAGACGATTTCACGGAAAAATGCGTACTACGATGACTAGTAAATAACTACCGTTTATCTTTTGATGAATTAGTTATACTGGTAAAAATGCCAGCGATATTGAAATAAGTAATTTCAGCCTTCCTTTTGACAAACTGGTTCGGAATTCTTCTGGGAATAAAAATTATATATATATATATATCGCTTATTTTTTCAGCTATTTAAACTGTCAAAATTGAAAGCACCGAACAAATACAAGCGAAAAAAGAATTGTTGACTTTGTACGGCATATGATTTGAAATGTAACTGTCTACAAAGTACACTCACAATTGTTTTATTGAATAAATGTCAAAAAAGTCATCTAAAACCTCTTCCTCTCCTACCACCACTATTACGTTGCCGTGGTCCAGAGCGATGATGTGAACGTCTCTGAATTACTGTGGAATGATTTGGTTGTTCTTGCTTCCTTACAATGGTGAAAAGTGAACACAATGATTCTGTGCAGAATACACATCCAGAAAATGAAGCACCAATCTTCTCAGAACTGTCTTCTGTTGAATTTGGGATTTTAGTCTGGAAAAAATACATGGATTCCAAGTGAAAATTTTCCACATTTATAGTGTAAAACGAAACAGCCGTAACAAAAGTCTGACCGTTTGTGTACTATGTACTGATAACGGCATCGCCTGGATAGGCATGCTTGTTCATCTTTCCATTGTTTTCCTCATTTCGCGGTTCGGTAGTGGCGGTACTGTTTTACAGGGTGGGATTGCTAACCTCACCCTCAATCTCCCCTCTTTACTAGGCTTACTGCCCACTCGTAAATTAGGTGAGATTTACAAGTGCGTCTACCGGGACCATGCGCGTGGTTGACTAGCATTCTATCATGGGAGCAACTACATTAACACTAAGAACGTTATATGCCTTATCATATCTAAGGATTGTGTACTCAACAGATGGAGTAAGGTAAAGTCAGAAATGTAAGCGATGGTAGGATACGAACCACCTGCTTTGGCGTTATCGACTTTGGTGATCTTACACTGAATTATCCATTAATTTGCTTGTTATAGGTAAACGTATACGTGGAATCAGGAAAAATGAAATATTCAAACACTATACCTGAGTGACAGTCATAAATAATTACACCAGCCTATTCTATGTTTAGACGCTTTAAAATAGACAGGAGACGGCATTTACACATTCAGTAATTTTGTGCTTACTGAAGCCATCATATGACTCTAAAAACAGCAAAGAAACTATCATAGAATCTTTGAAGTTATTCGTGTACAAAGGTTAGCGTTTTTTGACATTTTCTGTTCACGATTTATAACCAAATATTCGACTGTTCACATAAGATCTATCCACTTATGTAGACCTAAGTAGCTGTATTTCATTGAAGTCTTTAAAATCCTATTACTATTAAGCAAGATTCTGTGAATTAGATGAATTCAGTTGAACAGGCTGAAATTACAAAATCATGTGTTGTCGTATCACTAATGAAACCTGCATACGATACGACAAAAATTGTGGCATATTAAACAACTCTCATTACATCCATACTGTGCGTCGGTGGCAGAGAGGTTAGGACGCTTGCCGACCATGCACATGGTCCGGGGTTCAATTCCCGGCCGACCCACTCCTTTACCTCGCCAAGCCAGAAATAATGCTGGTAAAGAAGAAAGGTTGGGCATGAAGCTAGCAACCCCATTCTGTAAAATAAGCACTGCTACAGAAACTTCAAGCCACTAGCTTGAAACCCTATGTTCCACTGGGGAACGTGAAAGAAAAAAATTACATCCATATATTTTAAACTTACCGGATCAAGTTTCAGGTTTAAATGCATAGCTGTACAGAGTGGACAACTAACATTTTTAACAGACATATTCTTTACAGTATCAGAAACAGCAAGAAATGTTGGACACCTACAGAAAAGAAAAATAATCAGAAGACGTAAGAATGAAAGCTAAAACAATGATTACGTTTACCGAACAATGTTCAACAATTTATACAATATGTACTGGTAGTTGATTTAAGTGACTGTAAGTTATTCACAACAAAGATGGAATGGCTGTGTGTAGTTAAATGTAGCTGAACTATTCGCCATATCTCTTATCCTATTAAGGTCAACTAATCTAGATTTTGCTAGGCTTTTATCCTCCGCTAGTCTGACTGACCCTGTTCTGCTACTTTGACCGATGTATTCGACCTGACAATCAGAAGGGCAGCGAATTGGATAAACTAAAGTTTTTGTTTAACTGACTCCACAGGAACCTTTAACCGATAAAAACTCTTTTAAATTGAGTTTGGTGGTTTGAATGCCACCTTTATTCCTTCATTGTTAAGAATTCTCCGTAAGGTTTCCGAGGTTCCTTCTTTGCATGGAAGTACTACTGATGAATTAAATCCCTTATTGTTGGTGTTGTCGTTATTCTGTGCATATTTAACATGCATGCCATTATTATTATTATTTTTGTCACTATCACTACCGTCATTATTAATTTTTGTGCTACATTTTCCCACATAATTCCTGATCAATCTATCGGGGTAATTATCAAGTTTCAAAGCTTCTCTTATATGCCTCACTTTCTGTCGTAGATTTTCCTTCGTACTAGTTAGCTTTTGTGCTCCATTACTTAAACACTTCATCAATCCTATTTTTACTGACATAGAGTGAGTGGGATGATCGGAAGTGCAAATATCTGTTTGAATGTGTGGGTTTCCTGTAAACACTAGTGTTTAACTTTCCATCTTCTTTCCTTTTAACGCTGCAATCTAACATTGGAAGCTCCTCTTCCTGATTTTCCAATTCATAAGTGAATTGAACTGCCTCCACCTTCGAGTTGATGTGTTCTAAAAATCTCTTTATATTCTGTCTTCTGAGTACGGTGAATGTGTCATCTACATACCTCCACCATACTTTTGGGGTGAGGCCGAACGTCTAAATCGGAAAGTTTTCCCGATTATCCATGAATATATCTGCTACAATCGGGGATATTGCTGATCCCATGGCAACTCCCTCAGTTTGTTTGTACATTTTCCATTGGAATTTAAATACTGTGGAAGTCAAACATATCTGCACTTTAGCATTATGTCCTCTAGTGGCACTTTTGTTCCAGTTTCAAGTTCTTGGTCAGAAATGACTTCGTTTTTTGACAGCCACTATAGCCAGATTTATCAGTGTACGTATATATAAACTGAGAATGTCAAAGAAACCAATTTTTCCTCCCTATCTAATTTTATTTTTAATTTTATCAGAATCTCTTTGTCTAGATTTTGAATGGCTCCAAATATTTGAATAATTCATAAGTAAGTGAATTTTTAGAATCAAAAACGTGTATACAGTCCAGTGACAGAACATCTGGTCAATTCAGCACCTTTCGAAAAATCCTTCAAAATAGTATACAAGATTCAATCAAACCTATTAAAGGGAGTAAAATCAAGACATCTGGGCATAGCCAAAGCGCTAGCTATACAAAAGTTCAAACCTACCCTTTGTATCCAAAAGAAATACGTCCAACCCCTGTCCCTGCCATGGCCATCATAAACAGGTATTTTTTTAGTAATGACCATCCCATCGCCTTTCTTACCTAAACTTCCTGTTTATTCTTGTTATTTTAGGTTTTTCTTAATCCCTGTTTACACTACCATATTTTCATACCCGAACTTCGTGTTTATTTTGTCATTTTACTATTTCCACACATTTAATCCCTGATTGCATAAACAATTATTCATCACATTAGTTCTTATCCAAACATCCTGTCTATTTTGTTATTTCTATATTTCTCACCCCTAATTGCACAATGTCAATCTTCTTAGCTATCATGATGCTACTTTGTTTGTTTTATCCATCCCCCTGTTTATTATGGCATTCTAATTCCTAATTTTAATTTTTACTAATTTGACCCTTGACCGGACATTATTCTGGAACTTTCCTATCCATTCGATATAAATACGCGAATGTACAGCCAAGATGATGACTTCGTCGAAAAGAAAATTTTCTTCGCTGCAATTGTCTTCTTAATCAATTATAAGTCTAATAGAGTATTCTGACTTATGAACTTTGACAACACAATACATCCTACTGGTGTTATTAGTTTTCGGTATTAAATTAGACCATTTAGACTCACCTAGAAACGGCTTCATTTAGTGTATAAGATCCACTGTGGGTTTTTTAACCTTATTCATAACAGTGTCTGTTGGTTTCTTAATTTCCTAATATGATCTTGTATGTATGTGGGTATTCACCTTCTCCGAATAGTCTGATTTGTCTAATCTTACTGTTGCATTCCCCTTTTCTGATTTAGCGATTACTATATCCTTGTTATTCTTAAACCTCTTGTTTCTGGTTTCGTCAGGCTAGGCTATCCTATTTTTGGCGTTTTGATGTCAGTGCACACTGTACCTATACTTCATCTGCCGTTGTTCTGTCTATCCCACTAAGTGCTATTTCTTAAATAGGGTTTCAGCATGTATACTACTACGCTGAATTTTAGTCCCTTTTCTAATACATTTATTTCTGTTGGACTAAACACATGTGTTGAGAGATTGATAACCCACTTTGTTTTACCGATCGTTGTTGACTTTAGATAGCTGGTCTTATCGTTCTTAGATGGAGATTTCTCTTCCAATAACACAACTTTCTAGCTTATATTACACTGTATATCCTAATCACAGTTGACAATGCATAAGTTTGACTCTGTTAGTCAAGTCATCAAACTACTGCGACTAAGCTTCATACACATTTCGCATAAACCAGCTTCAAGTTTCATTGTAATTAACCTGAATTACACGAATTATTAGTAGTCCTTGCAAAAAAGGGCACAAAACAGCTTTCCTCTTGTTAACCTTAATTAAGAGTTGCTTCTTTTCTTAACTAAAACACAAGATGAAGGATTAAACAATATATAAAACTAACCGATTACAATTCAAACGATATTTAGGTGCATTAGAATCATCCAAGACTAGAATACCATATGGACAGTCAGGACAGGCATCCACACCCAGAGACTCCATTGAAAGAGGACATGATGGATGAGGGCATCTACTACAACCGGATGTTTTTGGCATTGATTCAAATGGTGGGTGAGAATAGCAGTACGGACAAAAAACCATATTCTAGAGGAGAAAGTAAACGGATTGATGCAAATGGAAACAAAAAATGTAAAACTGCTTCACTGCCATTAGGAAACCGTAGTACTCAAAAATAGAATGATTATTTCTCCCCCCCCCTCCTACACAATTTACAAAATATTGCAATCGCATTATCATCATACTTATATTTTAATTCTATGCTGTTGATTTTAGTGATTTGATCACTTAACGAAATCACTCATTACCGCTGACCTTATTTTTGCTTTTGATTAATCAATCACCCATTTAACAAATTCATATTCATAAGTTACTATCTTAACACCACTGGTTTTCGTTTCAGCCCAAGAAAATCAAGTTCGAGTCGAACCGTGCAATCAACAGACACAGTTAGAATTTTCAAAAGAATGGATACTGAACAAAGAGTACTCTTTTCGATAACTTCATCATCAGGCTCTACAGTAATACATACATTATAGTGAATGAATGAATTAATGTTATGAACAACATTCACTATAATGTATATATGTAACTGTAGAGCCTGATGATGAAGTTATCGAAAAGAGTACTCTTTGTTCAGTATCCATTCTTTTGAAAATATCAATGGGCATTTTTAAACAGTAAGGATTGTGTAAATCTGTGATACACCACTTGAAAGTCAAACGACAAAGGCAATATGTATGAAGCATTCAGGAGGCAATAATGTACTGTGCTTCTTTTTAAGGTTCAGCTCGAAAAGCTCAATGGCAACGTCTTCAACTACACCATTAGGTGACATCTGTGATACCTAGCCTAACTAAGTTATGAGGCAACTCTGTATGTTCAACAACCATTGCCTCTGTAGAGTTGCTTGTATCCGGTAGGTTATGTAACTCTGAGGTTTGACGTTACCCTTTCGGACAGCGCAGAGGTTATTTGTCAATTGGTAACTTCATTTTAAGACATTACCTTCGGTGGTCTCGAATGTAATAACGATGGCTTCCATAACATTTGTTGTCTATTCGGTGGATGAAGAGCTGTTAAAGCTGATGTGGTCTATGAGGTAGGATCATGAGATGAAGGACAGTTGTGTTGGAAGATCAGTTGGTACATCAAGACTCCTTGGGTGGGGCCCGAGAGGTAATGCGACTGAATAGTTTGAAAACTTAGCAGACATTGCTCAGGATCGTAAGCTATTCTCATCGTTCTCCTATTTCTAGAAGCAATATAAAATTCTTGATAAGTATGTCCGCTCGCTTCTGTTCTATTCTTTATCTTCTATTCATCTTTTGTGTTCCTTATGTTGTCTAATTATTTAGCATGGTATATCTCTTGACACCGATATGGTATCAGGTTCATGTTTCAAATAAATAAGAAGTGTAAAAACCCTTAATAATAAAAATAATAATAACTTTCTCAGTGATATTTTAGCACTTAATTTAAATCATTGGAAAAATTGTCATAACTGTAAATTGTAATGAAATATAGAGTACGAAAGTGCTTACTCTGCCCTTAGAGCCTTGAGACCAACACAATAATTCAAACTTATCTAAAGGACATTTTTCAGTTTTGTATGGTCGAATAGTACCATTCGCTGGTAGTGTATACGTTTCGTTACATATTGAACAATGAAGACGTTGTGGTCGAGAGTCAATAAACTTTAAATACCGATGACATTTTCCACATCTGAAACAAACATAGCATAGAATAGACGTTCAAGTGCCTATTTAGTACTCAAAGTTATCTGAAGAGTAAAAATGATGACGGCAATTGTAATAAGGTCGATATTTCCAACGCAGGTTATTTCAAGTCATTTGATATTGTAGTTGGGTGTCTATTTAGTAATTATCAATGCAAACTGACGACAAAATACATCATATGCATTGGTGGCTCAATGCTGGAATGCACAACATCCATACAGAACGTCACGTTTAATTCCCAGCCGACACATTACTATACCTCACCTTATGCGTAGTAGGCCCAGTAACGAGGAAACATTGAGTGTGAGGCTGGCGACGCCATACAGTAAAAACAATATCACCGCTACTAAAACTTGAAGGGTGAAGGCTTAAAGTCTTATATTCCCCTGGAATGCAAGAAATGAAAGATAAATGTTGGGTTTTTCCTCGATTTTCTTTTGACGCTATCATAAACACCAATTTTACTAAAAGATATGTGCTCCCACTAAGCGACATTTCATTTTTATTAACTGGGAAACAAGCCAAACTTGTTTGCTTCAATACTAAAGATATTATGCGGCTGAGTAAATTTCAATAAGTGTAAGGGAATTAGAATGCATTGCCATCTAGTTGAAGATATATTACCTAGAAAATTGAGTCGTTATAAGAACGTTTAAACTGGGATATTTCAGCCCCTGGTAAGAAGTGTTTCACTTGAAAACTGCGGAATACATTATTCACTAGCAATAGAGTGTGCCATGAAAGCAGATACGTTAATGACACAAATGAATATAGAAATTCCTAACGAAGGCTGTATTTTTAAACGTCTTTTCAGTAGCGTGCACAGTATTCATAGTGAATAACTTAAGGTTACGAATAGAGTTGAAAAGATATTCAGTTAAGTATTGATCTCAATGCTTCTGTAATCAGTCTCGACATGTGACTTAGTGACAGAGTAAGATGTATGATTCATGCAGGTATACAGATATATTATATTTACAAGCTTATCAGAAATTTTATAACTTTTCAGTGTATTCAAAAAAGTCAGATAAAAATAAAACAATAACTCACCTAGATAAAGGTTTACCTGAACTAGCTAAAGTAGTGAATGAAACTTCAAACAACTGATCCATTGCATTAATATTTTCAACAAAATAACGATACTTAGCAGCGAATATAGCTAAGACAAATTGTAATACTAAATCGTATTTAGCATGACCACGAGCAATATGATTTAATTGTTCTTCAACAGCTTTACGCATATGTGGTAAGACGAGTTCAGCATCGATTGTCTGATAGCCATGAACAAGTACAATACCCAATGGTGTAGGTTGTAATTTACGCCCAGAAAGAAGCTGTAAATAAAATATGAAATAAGTATAACGAGAATCGTATAATGAATAAACTGTTATCATCTATCTGCATGATACTCCTTTATTAATAAACAGAAGTAAGAATGCATCTATTTGGATGTAATAAACTACCATAAGGTGAGTTTTATATTTCAAGGATATGACAAATAATAATAGACCATTTTCGGAATATTTTAGCATATAAGCATATAGATTACAAAAAAGGTGTTTTGTGTTTCTGAATATTTATCCATAGAGTAGGTTAAATAAGCTTATATATATATTGTAGGTAAGCTAGGAGTCAATGTAGTCCAATCCTGTAGCCAGATGATCTTACATTTGGCAGTAGCAAGTCGCATGCCAGACATTCACGAACTGCTGCTCCTCAAGGCGTTGAGAAGACTCTGATCTATTTTGTCAGCGTCTTCATCACCTAGAAGGACTATATCATCCGCATGCATATTCTAAGTCAACGAGATTATTCCCTGGTGGCAACAAGTCACTCCTCGAGTCGCTGAAGTCACTCAGGATTTAGTCCATTAGTACATCTGTGATGAAGTTAAGCAGAAATGGGGATAGTGGGTATCCCTGACGGACACCACTGGTTGTCACCACTTCAGATGACAACTCGCCGTAAGCTCTTACCTGGCTGAGTCCGAGTAGAGGGCCTTGATCAGTGCAATGTCTTTTCTCACCATAGTACATATCGATCGACAGAATCGAATGCCGCTTTCAGGTCAAGAAATATGACGATTGTTGGACGCTGGTAAGCATGCTTGTGTTCCAGAATCTGTCGAAGGGTAAAGATATGATCAATACACCGTCTTCCTTATCTAAAGTCTGCTTGTTTCTCTCGTGTTTGTTCCTCTTGATCACTACGTATAGTCTACGCATGATTATCGAGCCTAGAACTTTGGATACCATATTGGTCAAGCTAATCCCCCTGTGGTTATCACAGGGAGGCTTGTCTCCCTTCTTGTTTATCGGGACAATCAACGACTTACCAATCCGACGGGACTTCCTCTGATTCCCAGACGCTGCCTAATACCTTAGTTAAGGCGGACGGTAAACTGTCTTCACCGTAATTAAACACCTTTGGAGTTATTCCATAGGGTCCCGCAGCTTTGCCTCGTTTCAAACTAGTGACAACCTAAGTATCCTCAGTTAGGGACGGAGGACCAGTGTTTATATCCCATTCAAGGTGTTGGGTGCTGGGCAAGTTGAGCGTGGCTGTAGGCCAATTAAATTGCTCCCCAAAGTGTTCTTTCGAAACGCTCCAGTTTTCTATCCTGGGAGCTAATTAAGGAGTCATTTTTCTTCGAGATCGTTTCACCTATCATTTGGCCCTTACCACCTGTTTCCCTTATACGACTAAATGGTTATCTGGTCTTTCCTATCGGAGATGCCTTTTCCATTTCCTTAGCTTTTGTCGACCACCAATGTTCACGTTCGTTTGGAATACTTCTTGTTAGTTTGGGTTTTATTAGCTTCCGTTCTTCATCACATTTGGAGCTCGTCGGAATCAGTGCTCTTGCGTCAATCAGTTCGGATGAGATAGTAGAAATCCATTGGCCCTAAGTAAATTTTAGTTTTAGGTTATTTACAGCTGTGTCTACAGCTAACTGTGTATTGAGCCAGGCTTCCTCAGAATGAGTCTTGCTGTCTATCTGAGATACTCATTTCGCTATTTCTTCCTTAAATGGTGACTCAGATTCACGATCTAGTTGGGGACGTAACTGCTTCGCAGTCAGCTGTTTGTAATGTCCGCTTATCCCCTCTCTCCATAGTGGAGACAGCATAGCTGGCATGCTGGTCATTTGAGGGAAGCACTTTACTGCTGTTATATCCCTATTCCTCAGCAGTACAACTTTGCCCACAGAGCCCCAGCATAAAGTAAAAATGTCTTGCACTAAGCCGGTAACTGCTTTTAGTCTATTCGCTATCCTAACAACCTTCCTGGCACGGTATGTGCTGCAGGAATAATAGTTTCAGCCGGTGTAGCTTGTTGGGTTATTGCGATGTGCAAGCCTGTCCCACCACGTTAAGGTAGCAGCTATCGATCGGGAAGAGAAAACAAATAAACGAATCAAGGTAGCGAAATAATTACTTTCCTTCTGGCTGACTGTTTCACACTTACAAACACATTTCGTCTATTTTACAACGTATGCAAACAAAAAAAGAACTAAGAATCCTCGTATTCTTATAACTTATTGCGCATGAATCATTCACCTGTAATAGAATCACACTTTCTGCGTTTTGTAAACATTGATTCGAAGTCATTTCAACAGGAAGTTGATTGGGAAATATTCTGTTAGTTGTAGTCCATGAGTATTAGCTAGAGACAGTGCGTGTACCAGTAACTAGTAACAAATGCGGTAGGAAGTGCCAGTAAGTTAAATACAGCTAGTAAAGACAAAGACAATACTATAATTATTAATAAAATGAACTTACTTGAACATAACCTCTTTGTACAATATTTTCTATATGTGTTGGAATAGACGCATCTGTCCCAATACCATGACGTTCCATAGCTGTGATTAATTCAGCTTCAGTTAAGTAATCTGGTGGACCAGTTTGACCTTCAACTAAGTTTGGTTCATCAAGTAACTCGAAATGATAGCCTTGAACTAGTGACTTTGGTAAAGGTTTATCTTCCATCGCTTGCCAGGTTAGTATACGTGTAAATCCAGGTTGAACAACTTTTAATCCACTAATTGTGAATAGTTCACCATCACCAACTGACACTGTCACTTGTGTTTGTTCATAACAGCAATCGGGCATTATCTGCATAAAGGTTGCCAATGATAATGCGACGAGATACATAACATGTATAACAAAACAAACATTCTCAGACTTTAATGGATGAAACTTGGCTTCCAAGTATCAGCTGTTATACCTAACGATGAATATAGGAGTTACTGAAGCCAGACGCACAGTTAACCTATTCATACTTTTGTTAAAGAACTACACATGATTCTTTCCGGTTGACCGACTGGTTCCTACCCTATATAAATCAATCTCTAGGAAGCTAGAATTAAGGGAAATCACCTCCATTTGTACTATTATAAAAAAGATGAAAAAACCTCAACAAACCATTATTTGTTTCATAGACATATATGGACAGCCTTGACTGGCCAAAAAAGCATGTTAGTAGAGCACTCTGTTCACAGTCAAACACTGCGAAAATATCTGTGAATCGACACGATCGAACGCAACCTTCAAGTTAGAAATATATCAAGTGCACAGAGCCTTTAAATGTGTCTACCTTCTGAATATGTGTTGAAAGGGATTTCAGTGACACACCTTCCCCTAGACAAGGGGGGTTCACATCCTTCCCTGTTATGTTTTCATTCTCGTGTACACATGAAAACCTCAGAAAGTACGTTAGTTCGTCAACCTGACTTTATAGTTGTCTTATAAATGCTTGTTCCCTACCTATTAACTAAATTGATAAATGATGTGCGTCAAGCCATTTAATTACTCCTGTTTCTGTGCTTCGGTTAGTAAATTCAGTAATTCTTGACCAAATTATCACATACGGCTCCACTCTGTTCCAGATACAAAATAATCTTCCTAACTTTGACGTTACGTTGGACGGTAGTCTACTAAAGCGCAACTGTAAATCCAACAAAAACTGTTTATTAAAGTGATCCACTTAAGGCTATAGCTATCTGTCTCGACTTGTTTTCAGTATCCTTTCTTTATCAGAAATAACCTTACTAACATTTATCATTTTCTTCAGTGGTTATAAATAACTATTGTCTACCACTGATGCATTTCCCACCTCTTTGACTTCCATTAAGATCGACTGCTCACAATCATGACGAAGAATGATGACCAGTAACAGGACGAATACAATGACATCTTATTGCCCTACAGTTCCTAAGGAATTTCTTTACTGGACGTTTTGTTACTAACCATAGTCCCATGTCATACCATCGAGGTTTGATCAGTTCACAGTTAACCAGAGTATTAGACGACAGTTTATCTTAATTATTAGCAAAGTTCACGTCATGAGGCCAGTAGGAGCACGTGAAAATCATGTTAGGCAAACTCACAGAAATCCATCAGCTCCCAATATCCTAAACCTATAAAATTATTAATGTCTAAACCCATTTTTAAGCCAAACTAAGTCGAGTACTAGCCTAAGGTTGACTCTAAGACTCTTGTCATATTAACATCTTTAAATGAAGGCTTGTCTTAATTTTTCATTTACCACACGATCCCAAACAGGCTTTCCAGAATCATGAACCTGAATGGTGACACATAAATACATTCTCAAAGTAACCAATGGTCCGAAGTGAGGTAAGTACTCCAGAACAAGATACGGAGGTGTATAACAATGCAGTATATATGAATTAATCGTAGAGCTGATTTGGGCAACCAAAACACCGTACGATCTCTCTTTGTGTCTGAAGTTTCTGTTAACCAGAAAAAAGTACCTACCATGCATAAATTGTAGCAAACAAACAGAAAGGTAGGCTCCAATATAAAAAGCTCTGAGAAACTGGAAGAATAAATAATTGAATATCTGTAGAAGTTCACATTCAACTAATTAATACTGATAAAGAAAATCACTCATATATATGTCGATATAAATACCTACGGTAGCGATAAAATGTTGAGTAATATACTCGTATAGTCGGTAGGCCTCATGTCCTAATTCTTGAGGTGATGCATAGCGCATCGGAGCAATTGGAGGATGATCACCGGCATCATGACCAGGACGTGGTGGAGTTAATCCAGAGTGTAGGACTTCACGCGCTATATCTCCCCAAACTGGACTGTTTGTCTGCATATGATAAAAAATTGTCAAGGATGTAAGAAAAATTAACAAATAACTAACTGTGATTCAACAAGTGGAATATAATCGGGAATAACAGAAATACCACCTTCGATATTCACTACAAAATCATACTTATTCAGCAGATCATCATGTAGCTTATTGGTTCGGGTGAACATGAAGGAAAAAATTCCCTTTTATGTTGTGCTATAGTATATTTATATGGTAAATAGGCAGTATCAACATTACACTTAAACAGACTGATTAAAGACCCAAGTTGGCAATAGTCCGCATCTCCACGTCAACTAGAAGATAAAATATCACAGCCTAATGTAAAACAATTTGTACTGGGTAATGGAAGTGCATTGGAATTTCCCGCTATTTCACTGGTTAAAAATAAAGCTTGAGGCAGTTAACATGCAGTTATATATTAAAGGAACAACAGATAAAGGCTACATACAATAAAACATACAGGTAAACAGCATTTTGATCAGATGATTTACACTGAATTAATGTCTACTCTGCAACGGAATAATTGTAGTCGGAAAATCCCTCCTGAACGATCACTATTTACGATGTTTGGGTTTGCTAAGTAGCTTTGTAACTGTTCTCCTTTTTTCTCCTAGGCTCTATATCGTTGTCCTAATATTTATATATCATCACCTATTAGCTTCATTCTTATTATTCGTACTTGTTCCTGATTAATCCATAATTTTGAGGTCGTGAGGTGTGATTTGATATGTTGTTTTACAACTGTGGTTTTCTTCAATGTACGAAATATTCCCATATTGGGTCATAAGAAAAAGACACAAACAGCGAGGAAAATTTTCTTTTCGACGATTCATTTTCATGAGCTGTACAATTGTAATTACAATCAATAAAGAAATCTTCAGACCAATCAGATAATGGTAAACTTTGTCCTTGAAAATTGTACTACATAATCTAAGGTGTAAGAAGGGATGACTGATTGTAAGTTAGAGAGGAGACAGAAGTTGGCATGTCTTAACAAGTGTGAGATAATGACTTATCAATAAGCTCGTGTAGAATGGACAGGAACTTAGTGGAAAGGCTATAAAGTGTTTTTGTAAAAAATCTGTATGAAAAAGCAATGTTATTAATAAACAGTAATAGAGTGGTAATAAAATGTGGATGATGGGAATAATGCTGATAATAAAAGTATTAAGAACAATAATAATAATAACGATAGTGAGCTTACATGTTAAAGGAAAGAAGCAAAATTGTAGTAAGAACTTCACTGTGTCCATGGTAGGGCGAGAGAATAGCTGATGCTTCAGCTATGTACAGATGGCGTATCCGAAGTCCCTTTGCACGATATTGGGGGACTTTGTGTATCACTGTGAAGCATTCGTGTGGGGGTGCTCGATGTCCGGAGATGACAAGGTGTTCGAGGATCAAGCTGTTGCTATTCTTCTTTTCTCCTCAGGCTAACCAAGCTGGGCAGTGGTCCAGAATACGTTTGTGGACTTGATGTTGCCTACGACCGATATACTTTGCTCCACACGAGCAAGTAAATTGATAAATACACACTGAAGTGGCCAAAAGCGGTATATTGACCTTAGCGTTAGACTGGATTACTGTGTGGAGGAAAATGTGATACTGTGGTTTTGAGTGATTCAAGGTCGTTCTAACTTTGGACTGTCTACGTGCGATTCTTGCAGGCAGAGTTTGGATCCCATCTTCTTGGGAATATTCAACTAGATTTTCAGATACTCTTAAAAGTTATAGGTTTCCAGACCGTAGGTGTTACGAATTTCCTGGAATAATTTGAGCGCCGAGTCAGATTGATTCATTATAAATTATTTAAATTAATCCCAGCGTGTTAAGAAAATCAAAACAAGATTTTTCTGCACGTTTCGCCGTGTAAGTCACAGCTTATTCAGCAGATTTATTCGGATTTTTATTAATCATCAAAATATATAGTCAAAAATTTCTACATAATATGAAGTCAGTTTATTTGAAGGTTATTTGTCCATGGACATTTTTTACCAATAGAAATAGGTAAGCAGTCCTCACATATATTTGTAATGACTAATGTCAGTAAAAAGTTTGAGCATTGTGGATTATTTCGAGCAAAATTACCAATAACAAAACTTATCATTGTGTGTAAACCATCGAAATATAATTATACTTCATCTTCTATAGTTGATTTGTAAAGATTAGATTTGTATGCATGTGTGTGTGTATGTATGTTATTTGTCATATGGAAAATACATGAATTTATATGTGATATACATAATACTACATGTTTTAAAAGGCCATGGAGGCTCATAGAGTGTTTGTTGTTTTTTCATCTGTCTTGCCATATAGGTGATAAGTCTATCCCTTCTTTCCTATTCACTGCATTTGATGTGGTTAAAATGTGCAAGGCTTCAGAAGTCAATCTTTCTTTATGTGAATGAAATCCTCTTCCAAGAATTTCGGCATTGTCGAAATCAATCTTATGTCCGCTGTCTATCGCATGCATTGCTATAGCCGATCTTTTTTTCTAGACTTTTTATTCTACTTCATTTCTGGGTGGACGTTTCGTGCATAGTTTATATTCATTCACTCTGACCTTCACCTGCCTACTGCTCTCCCCTATATAGCATGCATCACATTCTGAACACTTTATCTTGTAGACACAATTACTTTGTGACATTTTGGGAACTATATCTTTGACATGCACCAGCGCTTTCTCTAGAGAATTGGAAGGTTTGACATAGACTTCAATATTATATTCAGCAAATAGTCTTTGAATTTGTTCAGCTGTGTCTTTTCGATATGGAATGGCTATCGTCGATGGCCAGGATTTTTCAACTTTTTGTTTTCCTTTATGCTCCTTTCTATTGATGATATTATCTAGTAGCTTTTCAGGATGACCATTTCCAATCAAAATCTGTTTTATATTGGTTATCTCGTTCTCCATATTGTCATTATCTGTTATAATGTTTCTAGCTCTGTTAATGAGATTTAAAGCTACTGAAACTTTCGTTCCTATTGGATGATCTGATTGGAAATTCAAATACTTATTGGAATGTGTCGACTTTATGTATATGGTAAACTTTAGTTCCTCGTCAGTTTGTCTTTTTACAAGACAATCAAGAAAGTTTAGAGTTCTCTCAGCCGATTCTATTTCATTAGTAAACTCAATATATTCTGAGATTAAGTTAATTTCTGTTAGAAAGTTTTCTTTTTCAGCTTTCTTTATGACAATAAAATGTGTCATCTACATATCTGTACCATATTCTAGGATGACAGCTGAGACTTGTCAATGCTTTCTTTTCTAGGGCTTTCATATATAGGTTTGCTACAATCGGAGATGCTGGTGAACCCATTGCAACTCCATTTGTTTGACAGTATAGTTTATCTTTAAAGGTAAAATATGTAGATTCCAAACATAGTTTTAAACATTTTATAACTTCATCTATTGATAATAAAGATTTAGTTAATACTTCTTGATTGTTTTCAAGTTCATATTTCATAATATCGAGTGAATCACAAATAGGAATACTAGTAAATAAAGAAACCACATCAAAACTTGATTTTCGATCACCTTTATACAGGAGAACGCGAAGATTAGTTTTCAGCGTTCAGACAACAACGTCAGTTTTGCTAGCTACATACTCTACATGATAAATGAAGTTAATGTTACACATCATGATTTCGTAAAAATCTCTGTTACAATTTGTTAACTTATCATGTACATAGATTTTATGAATTTCGAACCTATTGTCTTTCACGTTGTACTGAAATCCATTTACACTAAAGTTTCCAAGCATGAAACTATGCCTTACGCTCTCGTCTGTTATTAGTATAAGTCAAATAAGTGAAGTGCTGACTATTGTGGGTTATCCATTTGAAACCAAACTGCTTTTCTTTGACTCCTTGAACGGAAAGAGATGGATACGTAATCCATATGGTATATCATATTTATAATATGAGTAATTGACTTTAGTATTTTATTTTATGATAGGATCTAGTTATTATAATATTCACCACAGTTATTGTTATTATGTGGAATGAAATGATAGTGACAAATTTGAATTTTATTGAAAGGGCCTCCCACCGTCACTTCAGACATCATCTTTACCACTGCTTTAGAAAGAGGATGAGATGATAAGCTTTGATAATTTAAGGGGCAAATACTGCTAACAGTTATAAAGGCAAAAGTCGATTTTTCCAAACTGATCAGTTTAAAGTAGTGAAAAATTAATTGTATACCTAACTACCATGCATCCATAGTTGAATGGTAGGATTTTCGCCAACCACTGACCTCATCCGGCTTGGCTTCTAGAGAGGCTCAGTCCTAAACTGCGCCTAGTTTATTAACCGATGGTAAGCCTGGAAAAGGGAAAGCTTAAATGTGAGGCTAGGAATCTCAACCCCTAAGAAACCATCGCCATTTCGAAGCCCTTTATTTACTGTTATTTCGATACTAGTTAACAATGAAACATTGTGATTACGTGTTTTTCATTCCTTGTGTTTCAAGTAGGGCATACACGAGATTTGGAATTTCCATGGAAATGATGTCGTTTATTACAGGGTGGGTTGTTAACCTCACACCCAACTTTCCCTCTTTTCTGAACTTACAGCCGGCTAGGAGGGGTTTACAAGTACGTCGGCTGGGTATCGAAACCAGAAAAAATACGCGGCTGGCGAGCATTTTAACAATGAACCACCGACATGTAATGTAAAGTTAATGATCTTTCTAATCTCGGAAAAGTATAGTTAACCTCGCCTAGATTACTAGTTCTCTAGTTTTTTAGCCGGTCTCAAGCCCGGATAAAGAGGGAGGGTTGGGGCGTGGTGCTAGCAACTCCACTCCCAAAACTTAACCAAATTCCTACAGAAACTCCAACGAATAAATATATTAAAAGTTCTAAAAATATAAACAATAACCTTATTTTGGCTGGGATCTAGAAAGTGGAATGACGCAGGCTGGTGAAAGCCTTCGGGAAGCCAGTCAGCCGATGTGCCTTTTTTCGATGAAAGCAAAAGTAAGGATGGGTACCTGGAATGTTCGTACAATGTACGAAACTGGAAAGGCTGCCCAGATAGCCGCTGAAATGAGAAGGTACAGAATAGAAGTGTTGGGAATCTGCGAGAGCAGATGGAACGGAACTGGAAGGTGCCAACTACCTACTGGAGAGACAGTAATCTATTCCGGCCACTCAGAGGACAACCACGAGCACACCGAGGGAGTGGCCATCATGATGTCACCAACAGCAACCAAAGCTCTCATGCAGTGGGAACCAATCTCCTCCAGGATAATGACAGCCAGGTTCAACTCAAAAGGAAGGAAAGTTACAGTCATTCAATGCTATGCGCCTACAAACGTCTCAGAACAAGAGAAGGAGGAGTTCTACAGACAACTACAAACAATAATGGACAACGTCCCAAATGGCGATATCAAAATCCTGATGGGCGACATGAATGCGAAGCTGGGACGAGACAACACAGGAAGAGAACTCACCATGGGTCGTGAGGCCCTCGGCGAAATGAACGACAATGGTGAACTCTTCTCAGACTTCTGCGCCTTCAATGATTTGGTGATTGGTGGCAGTGTTTTCAAACACAAGGATATACACAAGACGACATGGATTTCACCAGATGGAAACACCAAGAACCAAATAGACTTCATCTCAATTTCAAGAAAGTGGAGACGGAGCCTACTGGACACAAGGTCAAGGAGAGGAGCAGATGTGGGTTCAGACCACTATCTAGTACAAGGGACTTTCAAGGTGAAACTAAAAGCCTCGAGGATAGCTGGGGATAGGCCACAATGCAAGTTCAACACTCGATTACTGAAGGACACAACCACAAAAGACACCTTCACTGCAACTGTCAGAGCAAAGCAGGAAACACTACGCGACATCACTGAAGAATCATGCGTGGAAGAACATTGGAAGTCTCTGAAGGCGATTCTCAACGAAACGTGTTCAACGGTTCTAGGAAGAAAGAAGAGACAAGACAAGGAATGGCTCTCAACGGACACTTGGAAATTAATAGAAGAGAGGAGAATGGTGAAAGAGAAAATGATTCAATGCAAGGACGGACAGGAGAAGGAGACGCTGAGCTCAACTTACACAGCACTGGACAAAGAAGTGAAGAAGAGTGCTAGGAAGGACAAAAGACGATTCTACGACAACCTGGTCACTGAAGCTGAGAAGGCAGCAGGCAAAAGGGACCTGAGGACACTATATCAGATAACCAAATCTCTATCCGGGAAGAGACCAACACAAGCGAAACCTATAAAAGACAGCCAAGGGAAGCCCATTACCAAGGAAGAAAAACAGATTAAACAATGGGCGGATCACTTCAAAGGACTCTTGAACCGACCACCACCTGCAACCCGTCCAGAAATACCAACAACAGCGCACACACAACTGCAAGTTGACACCAATCCTCCAACGAAAGCTGAAGTCTTGAACGCAATCAAGCTTCTGAAAGCTGGAAAAGCAGCTGGACCAGATGGAATACCCCCTGAAGCACTGAAAGCGGACCCAGAGACTACAGCAGACATGCTGACTCCATTATTGCAAAAGGTCTGGAAGGAGGGAAAGGTGCCTACTGACTGGAGGAAAGGTTACCTCGTGAAACTACCAAAGAAGGGCGACCTAGGACTCTGCAAGAACTAGCAAGGAACAAACAAAGCAAGAACCAATCGCCCAACAAATATGCAAGAGAAAGTGGAGGTGGATTGGACACTCGCAGAGGAGACCGCTGGGTGACATCGCGCGCGCGTCAGGCCATTGCTCGAGTGGAACCCGGAAGGGAAGCGGCAAGTGGGACGTCCAAGTGTGACATGGAAGAGATCGTATGAAGAAGAGTTGAAACAGTATGGACTAACATTGATGGAGGTGAAATGTACAGCAGAAGACAGAAGCAATTGGAAACGTGCAGTTGAGGCCCTATGTTCCACTAGGAACCCGAGGGAACAATAATAATAATATTGCCGTCTTCACCAGTTTTACTATGACAATGTAAAGTGAGGAGCAAATTATCATATCTATTCAGTTAAATGCAAAGAAAGAAGCTGAATTATTACAGGACGGTTATCATACTAGATTATTTAAAATAAGGCAATTTTCTCAGTCACCATTTGACTTAACAAACATTTACGTCCCATAAAATGATCAAAGCTAACAAACACCATGTTATGTCAGTAGGCTGACGTAGACTCCTCAACAGGAATCAAGTTCTTACCAATTCTAATCCGATTTTTAATAGTTATTTAACGAATATAACTTTTCAATCTAACTAATACTTGAAAATAATGGAAAATACATCAAAATTCTATATTCACAATTTGTTCTCTCAGAAAACGTTTTGGTATAAGAATAAAACTTGGGCACTATGGTAGAGTATAATCCCATTATGTGGAAAATTTATTTTGATAGTTACACAGTGTTATACAGTAATACTTACTGATAACGCTTCGAGGACAATTTATTGCTCAATAGCTGTGTTGTGATCCATCTGTCCTTAATTTTATTTTACTTGGTATTAATTGTTAAGTCGATTAGTGTGTGAGTCATGTTAAAACTACTTAGGTTTTCACATATATCAACTAACTTGGCTTTTTGAACAAAGCGAGAACTACAGTTTTAGCAGAATAGAATGGAACCATCTTTTATTTCGTTGCCTTCCCGTCATCTGCTAACAGGGCAAAGACATTATTAAATATATCTATAAAAACAATTTTGACATACTTGCACAGAGTTCATTTTAAACAAAAATCAATCGATCAATATACGCATACACTAATATATATATATATTATCAATATTAGTTTCACTATTGTTTTTATTTCGCTTTTGATCTTTTCTGATCTACCTAATGAATTTTATAGGATAGCTGTCCAACACCAACGCTTCTTCTAGGTGTTTCATCGCATCACTTAGGTCCTTTTTGTACTACTTAGTGCTATAACTCGGTGTGTTAGACACTTCACTAAGCCTATCTTAACAGTTAACGGAAGAGACGAATTAAAGTCTAAATATCTATTAGAATATGTTGGCTTTTTATGAACACCAGTATGTGGTTTACCTTCATCTGTTTGTTTTAATTTACAACCTAACATGGCTAATTCTCTTTGTTCATTTTCTGATTCAAATGCGAATTTTATTCCCTTTTCTCTGTGTGTCAGGAAGCTGGAGATATGTTCTGTTTTTAATACTGCGAAAGCGTCATCCACATATCTCCACCATATTTTTGGAGTAGGATTAAATGCATTAAGAGCTATATCTTCCCAACTGTCCATAAATATATCTGCTACTATAGGGGATATTGGTGATCCCATTGCTACACCTTCTGTTTGTTTATATATTTTGCCTTGGAATTTAAAGATAGTAGATGTGAGGCATAATTGGATTCCTAAAATAATTTCCTCAATGGGTAGCTTCGTCCTATGAGTAAGTTCAGGATCAGCAGTTAGTTCTTTTTCAACTGCTTCTAAGGTTATATTGATTGGAATATTAGTGTAAAGACTAGTTATATCAAAACTAACCATTTTTTCATTATTCTCTAATTGAATGGAACTTAGTTTCCTTTCCACTTTATATGAATTAGTTAGCCTAGTTTAAACAATTTATGATGGGACATAATACTGGAGCTAAATGTTTTGATAATTCCCTATCTTAGTGACTAACAACACTCGTCTTATTTCCAAGCGTATTATATTTTATTGATAACACTAATATTATTTCCGAATGTACTTTATCTTTCTTTCTGTTTCACATATGTCTATTGAAGTTTATATTGGCTTTGATTTATTCAATCAATTTTTACTCATGTATATAAACGAAGTCAGAAAGTTGTATGGGTAACTTGATATGATTATGAGCGATAAATTGTGCTCGAAATGGCATTAGAAAATATTACTGTATAACACTGTGTGACTTCATCAAAATGAATTTTCTGCATAATGAAGTGTTGGTCGATGAACGCTCCAATGTTCATCTAATATCGTCGTAAATACTTGAAGAGAATGTAATTGTTGGGCCGGCTAAGCACATACCACAGAAAACAACTCAGTATGAATACTGAGAACCATTTAACGAAAAATAAAATTAAAATATGATCGCTAATCAAAAGTTTATCATTTTTATTACCTGCTGCTGTACCAAACCTCTCAAGTCAAATGTATTTGGATAAGCAGTTGTTTCAGTTCGTGGATAGTTAATGTAACCAGAGGTATAAAGTCGTTCAGCGATCGCCATTGTACTATGTGGTCCAATACCTAATCCAGAACTTGCCACTCGTAACATTTCAACTGTGTTCAAACCTTGCGGACGTGGTTTAATTTTCTGTTTAACAGATACTTGTACAACTCTAAGAATAAATTACAATTACATAAGCAAATAAGTACTTATTCTTATTTGGTGCTGCTCAAGTATGTTGAGTTCTTAAAAATAAAACAAACAAAACTTTGGACAAATAGAAGGAAAATGAACAACCAAAGAGAATTATAACAATATTAAGACAATAATTATTGCGAAAAGTATCTATCTGTTTTTAAATTACATCTTGTGTTTATAAATCTTGGTAATATCCGCTTTTATGATTTAGTTTTATGTAACAGAATGTACCCATCTATTCAAGAATGTTTGTTTTGGCCTAATTGTGAGATATGTTAGGGTTATGGTGGCTGACACAACCGCTGAAAACTAAAGAGCACTGGACAGAGCTATTTTACAATAGTTTGAAATCCTTCACCAGTGAGCACTCACAAAATTGCGAGATCAAACCCCACCAAGAGGTTACAAGACAAATACACTAACATACAGTCACTTGGTTTCAATCCAATGGCTTATGATTTCCAACTCGTGATATTTGGTTATTTTATGAAACCCAACTTAATAAACTTAATGGGTTACCCCATCTGATGACTATATAAGACATCTTACCTAAATACGTGTCTATAAACTGAAAACGTAACAATGCAGACTTACTCAGCTGTTTTAGAAGATTTTACACGACTTAAAAAGACCATAGCAGCTTCTTTATCGAAAATACGATCACGATTCCATGACATTTCTAATATTCCGCCAGTTTCATCTTTTCCAGAAACCTTCACAAAAATCAAATAAAGTAAATATCTCCCCGGTGTAAGACATTATGGAATGAAATATAAAAAAAAGGGGTGATGTTAAAGCATTCCCCAACCCCTAAATTCTCCAATTTCAATGAACACGACTTACTAATTCATGGCAGTAAATGTTGCTTAATAGTCATATCTAGTCGGCAGGCTTCAAAGTTAAACATGTAAAATCTTTATTGTTTCATGATAGTATATGTGGCGTATTGCATCATAAATGCTTCACTTTTACCTATATTCTAGTAGTCACCCTTCAAAATGGTGTATTTTAGAGACATGATTTGAAATCACTGCTGTTTCATCCTAGTTTGGGAATCATCGGCAGTACGCTCCCACTGGGGTTCGCACCCAGGTTCTCTAACTGATATCAATCTGTGGTCAAACTCGTATAAACAAAATATCTTGTGCCTAGTGTCCGACTACATATGTGGGTCAAACGTCCAGATCACTCAAAATAAGAGTAAATGAACATAAGCGCCTGTCTAACTAAAGGTCAACCAACAGGAACACAAGCTTACAACAATTTAGAAAAAAATCGTCTATAACGGCACATGTATCGGACAAAAACCACAATATTGATTGGAACAATGTTTGCATTCTAAAATCTAATATGAACAAATGGTGGCTCTCATGGCCCAAGTGGTCTAGTGGATAACGCTTTGGCGTTTGAAACTATGGGCACTGGGTTCGAGCCTCAGTGGGAACATTATCACTCACTGGGAAATGTAGGTACATTCACCTGAAGAGTCCCAAATAAGACGAAATGTGCATCCTGGATTCCACTGCTAGTCACCATCCACAAATTAAGTGGAAAGAGAGAATAATAACAGAATCTATATTCATTAAGATCACACTGGATACATGTAACGACGGTTACTCAGCACAATTGTCAACAACCTGGATACACAAGAATGAAACTGACACGAGAGAGAAAAAAGAACCATATATATGAGTACAAACCATAAAAGTGTGAATAAGGAACAAAACAGTTCCAACAGTAGGCGCGATCACGGGCAGTAATTTTGCTCGAAATATTACCAAAACAGCCAAAACATATCACTGTGCTCAAATTATTGAAATATCATTAAGATTCATTTGATCCATTCTACAACGCTCAAACTTTTCTCTGGCATTAAGTAAATATTATCATTCATAATATAAAAATCGAAAGACCTGAGTAGTTCGTTTAAAAAGCTTTCCTTGTCCTTCTAGAGAGAACATTTTCAGAGGAGACTTCAATATGAGGCATGGATTTACACATCTTCATAATTTCAAAAAGATGTGTTTCTCAGTTGTATTTATGCAGCATTTCAGACATATGTAGGCATGTATGAAACACAAAAACCAGTCAATGCTGTTGTGATTCTGCAAGGATTACCAAGCCATTGTGTTCGTAAGTTCATATGGAGTTATGTTGTAAAAGTGATATGTATCCACATGTGTGTTTTGTTTTTGACAGTCTATTATATTTTGCTATGTATATATGGATCGATATTTCGTTATAACTGACAATATGCTTTTGTCTGTTCACTAACTAGATAAACATGTATGACCTTGTTGTCACATGACATTACAACCAACCATGTTAAGACTGTCTATTTATTGGTTCATGTGTATTTTCATACATACTTTTGTACTGTATACTTGTTCCCACGTTTCGTACACTACCTACCATTTCACTCACACTCTTGTGTGACAATCATTTTCCTTATCTGGAAAATACAAGCATCATCATAAACCTGTTGGACTTCTGATTTCCCTCTTTCCGCGTCAGGACTATTAACTACTCGACGAGTACATAACATAATAGGCGACGGCGAAAACTTACTGTTAACCACTCAGCAGCAGTACATAACAAAAAGAATTATAGATAGTCAAGCTAATATATCAAATCCGTCCATGAAGTCTTTGAATGTTAGTCTACCCCAAGTAGGGAGTTGTAAACCTCCTGACTGAGGTCTGATTACTACTCATTTACTTATCATTTCTCCTAAACATGTCTGTTCATTGTAGTTGCTTAGAGATTTCTGCTCTACATCTGTCTATTTTATGAAATGTTGCAAACTGCACTCCCTCACTTTTGTGTGCAATTTTACGTTGAAAACTCGATCAGTCTTCATGATACGAGACCAGCTCGTTGACCATATTGGTTATGGAATCCAATACCCTTTGAATTCCAATTTCTACCAATTCACGATATATGGCGCTACCTCAAGCCAGTAATTTTCCTCCCAACCGACTTGTTGGATTCCACTACTTGATAAGTTCGCGAATTTTAATCATTAATCAATGTACACAGAAATAGTCCCAACTTTTATTTACTCATGCCTACTGAAATCCATGTTGACTTTGTTCTCAATAGTCCATACTTCTAGTCAACTTCTGATTCTTGATCACATAAACCAATATTAATGCACTTCAGTATTTCCATTAAAATCGAATTCGGCACATTTACATAACAAACATACTTGCTGTTATCGTCTATTGTAATCCGTATGCAAACACAATTGTACCGCTATGATAAGTAAATCATCTTTAAGAGGATTTTCAGTGAATGTTTTTCAGTTCATGTTCAAATAGATAGAGCAAAGGGAGTATAAGAGATTAAAATTGAGATAAAATACATTACAGTCCAATAACATCACTTAAGTGAACAATTATTCAGCAGAGAAAGAACTTAAATATATCAAGAATTGCGAACTGAATAATATTAATGATAGTAGTAATAATGGTATTGTTAAAACGAGTTAAGATAATGCTGCTGATGAAGGACATATTTAAATGAATCAGGAATAATAATAATAGGTAGAATAAAGTACCAATAATAACAGTTAATAAGTATAACATATTACTATGGTAGATTCAGAGTGCCCACCATTTGCCTTTTTGTACACAGAGACCTGGTTTATCAACTCAAATTGCACAAGCTTCGACAAAAGCAAACATCTTCCAGTTTCTCTTTCTGCTAACAACAACACTGAATGTCTCGACAACGTCAATATCATGTCCATAGTCCACAAGGTGCTGTATTATTAAAATTTTTGCACTTTGATTTCAGCTATTTCTAACCTCTTTAGCGAAGGTTCAAGCGGAACGTGTTGTTTTACCAGAACAGAAAGTCTACTTCCGAAATAAAAGATTGAAGGTTCAATTCGCACTGTGAATGTGGATGTGGTTTGTAAAAATGGCGCATACAATTCTAGATAGATGATTCATAGTTTTCGATAGGCTTAAGAACCTCTCTCTTAGGTGACTCATCCGTTTTAACAATCTTACTCGTTTCGTTGTGTTTCATGCATCCCCTTAAACCTTATTTTTCTAATTATCCATAGTGTATCTATTATCTTTATGGAAATTATCTTAGTTACCGTGGAATTATTGTTATTCGTTCAGCCATCTTGGACGACTTGAAAATAAAAATCTTTCCATTTTTCACGTATACGCAAAACTTCTTAAATGCGTTTTTATCAAATTAACGTTGAGGAATATGGTAGACTTAGTAGTTATTTAAAGTCCATCTCTAACAAGCAGTTTTTTGTTTGATTGCGGTATTTTAAGAATGGAAAATGTTCAGTTAACGTAAATATGATGTTGTATATAGTCTACAACTTTAACAAGTTTCTTTGGTATTATGGAGGTTTTCTGCGATCATTTGGCTGTTGAATAGACTGTTAAATACTTCCTTGGAGCATTATAAGATAAAATGCACAGGATATAAATCAGAATACTAAATATTATCTTCTGAATGGCGAATAGCATATCAATTTGTTTTGCTTAAGCTCATGCAGAACAGATAATTCACGTGCTAGGATAAGAGCCACACTTATCGTGTGAGGGCTAGTGATACTACGTAATATTTTAGGCTGAAGTGGGTGGAATAGGACCCCAACCCGTGACTCATTGGCTAAAAGCTGAGTGTCTCAGCTAATGAGTCACATCTCCACGAACCAAATGTGGTACTGAAGTGTGTTAGTCAGTGAAGCAGTATACTTAAATGAGTGCAAGATTGATTTATATGTTGTGACAGCCTGAAATTTTTGTTCTTTTTTGGCAATCCGCCGAGATTGATATGAGAGTGCTATAAGTCCCAACCGAAAGCAACTAGTACATTATGTGAATGTAATAAAAACGAGGGTCTGTTAATCAAATGTCTGATGCAACTATTTTCTGTATACCATAAATTTGACTGATTTTTAAGTGGTACATCAATCGTTGATGTTAAAATGTCACTTGTGACAAACTTGAGTAGGAATGGCGAAAAGAAAAACCCAAACTTTTGAGTGTCATAAACTCAAAAGAAACACTCGATTTTTAATTGTTAGGTTATAGTGTGAAATATTGCTTCACTTGGGAGGGTTTGAGGTTCCAGGTAATATCGTTGACTTTTACTCAGCAACTTTCGTCAACTGCCAATTACACGAACATGCATATTGTTGCTCAAGCGGCAACTGTTAGCTTATGTATTTATTTATTTGAGTCGCCTTTTTCTCAGCTTTAAATGAAATTCATGCCTTAGTGAGTGAAAAATTAAATATGCATTGCATAAAGTAAAAAACGATTGTAACCGGTCTGTCTTCTTATTTAAAACATTTTAGGTAACACAATGCAGACTGTATTTATGGTTGCTGAGAAGCCTTCATTGGCTGAGTCAATTTCAAAGTCTTTATCGAATAAACGTAATTCAAGTCGACGTGGATTTAATGGAGCCTGCTCTGTTCATGAATGGATTGGACAGTTTATGAGTGAACAAGTTCGTTTCAAAATGACTTCAGTTTGTGGCCATGTAATGAATGTTGACTTTTTAAGCCGATACAACAGTTGGGATAAAGTAGATCCGGTAAATAGATTTTATTTGTATTATCTAGCATAAATCTATTAGGCTGAGTTATTTGTAGCACCTATTGAGAAGAAGGAGGCAAATCCTAAGTTACAAATGGTAGACTTTCTACGTCAAGAGGTTTTCATATAGCTGTTGTAAAGTTTTATTGTCTAGGCGAAAAATGCTGCTGTACTAATTCTTTGGCTTGACTGTGATAAAGAAGGCGAAAATATTTGTTTCGAAGTTATTAACTGCATCCATTCAGTTATGGTACATCCGGTAAGTTCTCTTTTGGTATTTTTGTACTTACCATTCCACTTTCCTCAAAACTGAAACGTTTTGAGACTGATTCTAAAATAGAAGAAGGCATTTTCTAGTCTCTATTTAAATAACTCAGTTTCATAGTGACCCGTTCTGCTTGAGATGTTATCTAAATATTTCCTCAGCGCATGTCCAATCCATTTGCAGATTTATTGTACAGTAGTTTCTTGGCTGGTTCGTTGTCAGAGTTTCTTATTGCTTGTTCTCTCCTGTATCCAGTTGTCGACAAAAGTTTTGCAGTCTATTGGAAGTGCTTTTCTTCACGTATCTCCCAAGTATCTGAATCATATGGAAAGCACTAACTGACTTGATATTAGAGTTTTGAAATTCGGATCCTCGTCCTTGTGCTGAATGAGTTCTGTAGACACTCACGTTGTTTTCAGAGTAACGAGCACCTACCTTGCTTTCACAATCCTATCCTGATTGGCTTTGATATCCTCATCCGTACTACCTGTATTTCAAAAGATTCTGTCTGGGTAAGTGATGGTTACTGGTGTTTTTTGGGCAGACAATACCTACTCTCAGTTTCATCTTTCTTTCTTAGTTTTTCTCAATTCGTTTGCTGCTAAGCCAACTTTCAGAGAAATTTCCTTACTTGACATAATATAATCACAGTCAAGTAGTGATCTCAGTACTGATAAACCCAGGTAAAAGCTCTTTTTGACTTGAGGCACCCATCAGAGTTTATATATCTATTCTTAAGGATGGAAGTTATTGTCACAAAATTACAAAATGCTTATTTACCATGGTGATTCACCACTCAAGATTAAACAATCATGACAGTTACTTCCAAGACTTGGCAAGCAGAATATCTGTTCGGTGAATTCTTAAAACCTGTACACTTTACTTTCATGAGAATTTATTGTTTCTGTTGGGCTTTACATTCTGGAATGCTGCTCAATAGTTTTTATTTAAGTCTTTTCATTTTCGTTGCATGCGAGTTTAAACACAAATGCTCTGAAGATTGTAATTACCGTCAATGTTTATTGCTTCGGTGTGATTATCTGCGAGTTACATATTCAATCCACAGAGTGAAATTGTTTCCTCCCTTTAACTTACGAACAACAAGCTATAGTCTAAAAGTGATCTTAAACGTTATTAGCTCTATATGTATATATATAAACACACACCTTTCGAATGTTGGTGATGAATGTTTTGATTCACTTGTCTTATCTTTTATATATATATATATATATATATATATATATATATATCTTCGACAAAGATAAGCGCATCAAAGTCAGTTGAAACATTTTCGAGAGCGTTTACAATCATAAGATGATAGGATAGCGGTCTGTTGGTTAACACTGTCATTTCAATGTGCAGAAAGTGCACAGTCATTCAGAACATAAGTCAAACAATTAAGTGACCTACTGATATATTTAAAATAAACAAAACACAAGTTTTAGGAGGGTGGTGAGTAGTTGTATTCAGTGATATGATTACCGCAGAATACAAACAAACAAATACCAACAAGTGGAGAACACCGAATATGAGCTCGAGGGCTGACAGATCACAAGTGTAATGATAAAATAGAGAGGTTAAATCGTGAACTGTAATCAAATACTAGAGACATGATAAAATAAGCTTAGTGTAAATTGCAACGGTTGACCCAAAATAATAAGGATAATAATGGAATGAAGTGAACTAGGTGAAAAGGAATAAGAAAGGCATATTATGAGGTGATTACGTCCCTGATGACCTTATAGTAGACTAGGATAAACAAAGAGGAGGAATGCATTTTTCTGCACACAGGCCACGTTTATTCTTACTGAGCTCTGCAACTTCAGCCGCCTATGGCCGGGAGACGTAATCGTGCAACTTTAGACAGAATGTTTAGTACTCGATGCATAACCGCAAATGACTCATCTATTTTGGTGCAGTGTTCACTATCCACTAGATGAGATAAAACAGCACTATTTGTTGACTTGCTTGCTTCTTTTCCAAGTCAAAGTATGGTGAGAGCTGGCTGTTAGTCAAAATTGGTGGACAGTAATTTACGTCAATGTTTATGTCCCCAATATTGGTCGTGAGAAAAATGAGAACAAAGGCTTTGCGTAGGCGGATACAGTTAACATATGGATGATCTGACATTCAAGAAACAGCCACAAAGAGATGAGAGGTTAACTTTCTGTGAGAAACAACCAACCAGAGGGCTGCGTTTGTCTACCAATAATAATCTATAATGATGTACATGAAAATCTATAAATATGTGTTGATTTCATTAATGAACGATCTGTTGCCTGGCCCTTGCCTTCTGTTGTTACAAAAGTAGAACATCTTCACGAGTGCGTAAAGGTAAATTCCTCTGAGTACGACGTACTGCTGAAGAGTCCCAAACTAGGACGAAACAGCTGCCCAGTACTCCCAGGTTTTCCAGTGGTCCTCTAACTGATGTCAGCTTATGATGAAATTCTCTATGGAATCATACGACGCATATAACTAGCAGTTGAATTTGTATGTGGTCGTCATCGGTAATTTATCTTTATTGCACTGTGTCAGTGTCGGTCTGGTTGAGAAACTGACGTGCATTTCAGCAGCAGTGGAATTCCAACTGATCTGATCAACCTACAGCTTAATATATCACTGGATATATATATATATATATCACTTTTGAATGCACTTCTAGATGTGTCCCGCTTAATCTTATCAGTTTTTTTGAGATATACTTCTTTTCAAAATTGATAGGATAACCAATTTTGTAGCAGGGTACTTTCAAGGTTTTCATTTTCATCTGCATACAATCCTCAGTACATATGCGTCTAATCCTATGATTAAGAAAACTAATTAAATCCCGCTTATACTGTATGAGTGTGAAACTGTAGAAATGGATACATTGTCCGTTCCACGTTGCTTTCCTGTTGATATTTCCTCTTTATCGTCCCGCCTATCCTTTTAGTAAGAACATCCAAAAAAGAAATGCTACTCTGATATTCTTCTTCACAAGTAAATTTCATTCTCGGGTGCACATTATTATAAAGACTTGCATCATATTTTGCTTATCCAAATTATTGTCGAAAACGATAAACCTATGGTTTACATTACGGCAATAATATTCAAGTTTATTAAACATCTGTCTTAGAGGAAAATTTTTGATCTAACTTAGATGTCGGCTAATAAGGGACTACGCGGGGAATCCATAGCGAGAGTTTTCTTACAGCTGGCGATGAAGTACGGCCATATTAAAAGGATAAGAATGGAGAAAGGTTTACCTAGCAACACTAGAGATAGAAGCCCGAAAAAGCCTTGAGAATAACAAGGATATATTAATTAGAGCGAGATATATAAGCGAACGATATTGTTTTGAATCAGACCTCCTTCAAGGTTTACTCTAACTTATATAGCCTTACATATAAGAATTTTAGCGAATGACGGTGAGTGTGTGAATCAAAAATAATGATAATAAGTGTTAAATGTTTGAAACGTCAGTAATAACGATGATTATAATGAAAGCAAAGTATTATACTGCATGATAAGTTTTAGTGTTGTCTTACACAGAGACAGCTTATAATGCTTGTGTAAATCTAATCTGCCTGAGACATAGTACGACCTAAACCCCACGACCTTTCAGAGCATCCTAACCATTCTCATCTTACTGCGTAATCTTTGTCTTTAACCTCACCCTCTTTTATATTCTGTAATTTTGCTTGTCTCTTGCTTCTATGATTTGAGTTCAACTCAGTACATTGTTACCTAACTTATTAGTCACTTTGCATCTCTCATCTGATTGTGTAATCTTTGTCTTTAACACCACCCTCCTTTTATAATCTGTTTGTCTCTTGTTTCTATGATTTGAGTTCAACTCAGTGCATTGATACCTAACTTATTAGTCACTATGCATCCAACGCACATCCCATCTTTATTATATGCATACATTTATTTATCATTATTATTATTTTTTTAACTTGAACTGCCGGTGTAAAAGCTATATAAGCGCAATTTTCTGAGCACTGTTCACTAATTGTGAAACTTTCTGTCAACTGACAACATGTAAAATTTGCAAGTATGTTAACACGTTTCTGTACTTAAACCTGAAAATTTATTTAGGCTGTAAGCAGCTGACGAGAAGCCAACGAAATAAATGATGGTACCATGTTATTCTGCACAAATAAATGTTGTTCTCGCTTTATTCAAGTTTATCAAGGGGAATAAATGCATGAACCATTAAAGAGATATCCCCATTATTACTTTCATGACATAATGTTAAACACAAAGTAATAGTGAATCAAAAACGTGTTACGACTGGTTAACAATTAAGCCAGACTTTTGCATCACAATATCTTTTCACTCTTGTTTGCTTACTCTGCTATCATGCTCTCAAAAGCAACAATAGGTCAAAATTAAACCCACCTATTGTGGACGGAAGCCAAACCGTGTAAACCGAGAATGATGTTTACCAATACCTTGAAAGTCCTGCATAAAGTACCGCAGTAAAGTTAACGCATTCTATTTCATCACTACTGCTCCTCAAATTTGCTCCTGTGATCACATTTGAGTTAGGTAGGAGTTATAGGGTAGTAGCACGCAAACCATTTTATTGAAAAGTCTGGGAAAATAAGTTTAAAGCTTCTTGTTTCACACTAATGTAGTTTTTTATTTGCATCTTAGTACGACAAAATATAACACTGAATATATATATATATATATATATATATATATATATATATATATATATATATATATAAACTAACCTTAATTCGCCAAAATGTTTCTGGCTTAAACGATTGGATTTGATCATGTCGTTTTACACAAAATCCAAGAGTAGGCGTTTGACACGGTCCAAATGATACAAGATTACTATTCAGATCACCATATTTCCCCTTAATAAAGTGGACAAAAATCATTTGTCAGTTGAAAGGAGAATCAGAAAAGATACAAATTCGCAACGTGCATCTTATGTTCCAATGCTAGTCACCACCAGACATAACACCTTCAAGTTAACCCTTAAACATCATCGAAGCGTCCATACTAGGATACAATATGTCAACAGAGACCGAGCATTTCACTCCAATATAAACAATTAACAGGAAATGCAAAATTAACCTGTATAAAAATGATAGCTGACACTTGTGATGCAAGAGGTAACCCTCGAGGCTTCAGTGACCCAATGAATAACGTTTTGGTGTTTGAAAGGATGAGTGAAGGGTTCAAGTACCAGTGGGAACACTACTGCTCACTGGGAATAAAGGTACATCGAGATGACAAGTCTCAAATAGGACGAAATGCAGATCCTGAACTCCACTGCTAGTCACCACCTAACAAAATAACTTCAAGAGATACATATTCATCTACTCATTGAGGTAAACTGGAACTGTACTTGGAGGTTTAACAAAGTATTATTATTATATTATTCCATTGTAACAGGTATAATCATGGAATAAATATTAAAATTCATATTAGCCTTACTTTTCTTATGTTTAAGCACCACACAGAGATAGATTGAAAAATCTCACCTGAAAAAATTTCGTCTGAAATCGAGTGAACGCACAACCAATTCTAAGATCAAGTTCTTGCCTTGCATCTACTGATAAGGCTTCATGTTTGTTAGGCTCTCTGAGATTTTTCATAGCACCATGTAATTCTTGATCAGTAACGGCACTGAAATGCGCTCGTAAAATTCTTTTCTAAAACAAAAAAAATCAAAACACGCAAAAACACACTTGATAAGCATAAATTAACAGGAGAAAAAATTGACCTGAATAATTATTTTTTTCATCCCCTAAAGAAAGTGAAACAGATAGTCCTGAAACTATTCCACCTACAAGTAACTTCAAAGTCTAGAACAGATACTTGCAAAGTAGGTAGGCTTTGAACAGGAAAGAGATCATTTTGATTCGCCGTGATAAAGGTCGGGGAATCATAGTCATGAATCGTGACAACTACATAAGTAAAAGGCTGACCATTCCATCCAACGAGTCCAAATTCACAAAACCAACCAATGAAAAGAACATGACGGAGCAATTGAACGAAAACTAACAGATATTCTTCGAAAACTAAAAACTGAATCATTCATCGACACCGAAACCTTCGAATGAATCACTGAGCCCGTCTGGCTCAAATACGCTACAACTTTGTGGATTACCAAAAGTGCACAGGAAAGATATGCCTCTTCGACCTATCCTCGATATGAAAAATTCACCTTATCATCTTAGTGCTCAATGGCTAGTAGACCTGCTAGAACCAGTCAGAAGGCAAATTTCCTGCCACCCTCACTCCAAGATTCCTTCGACTTTGTCAATTCCAATGAAAACGTCAGCGTTTCTAATCAAATCATGTTCTCGCCAGACGTGGTATCATTGTTTACGGACATCCCACTAACTGAAACAATATGCTATATATGTGGAAATATTGATTCAAAGGGGATGAACATTGATATATCCACTGAATATTTGAAGGAACTCCTATTGAGATATACCCTAAACGTCCAATTCTTTTTCAATAACGAAATATATCGACAAAATGATGGTACAGATATGGGCTCACCGCTTGGCTCGTTGCTTACACACTTTTCATTCCAAAACTAGAAAACATACATCTAAAGAAAATGATTGACAGCTTTGGGTTTTAATAGAGATACGTTGACGACACTTTCATTATCTCCAACAATGAGGAGAATTACGAGAACATCGTGGACTTCGTCAACAGCTGCCACCCAGTCATTTAGTTCACACTAGAAAAGGAATCCGACAAAAATATCCTTTCTGGACGTCCAATTAACAAAACGTGAACAGCATGGAACACTAAGAAGACCCATCTACAGAAAGCCGACATGGAACGGACAACTTACTAACTTTCACAGTTGGGTGCCCCTATACACAAAATGAAACCTGGTCCGTTCACTGAGCCACAGAATCCGAAGGCCTAATACTATAGAAGAGGAGCTAAACACTCTGAAGAGGATCCTCGGAAATGGTTACCCAGAACGTTTCATCACAAAATCTATGAAAGCTGAACCACTAAAATCGCCCACACTTTCTGCTTCCAAAAAAATTCTCTATCTGAAACTACAATTCAATGCAGACTTATTGGCAGAAATACTGAGAAACCGCCTGTCCCGTTCACCGAGGAAAACCTCCTTCGTGGCTGAACTCAAATTAACCTTCTCTACGAAACCCATGACTCGCATGAACATGAAGGATAAGCTACCACTATTGGTCTCATCAGTGTGCATCTACCAATTCACTGGCTCGTGCGGAGCTAGGTATGTCAGCCGTACCCAGAGTTTGCTATCCAAACGCATCACCGAACGCTTACCCTCATAGTTTTATAAAAGAAGAAAAACAATCCATTTGAAGCTTTATTCTGGAACATCTGATCAAATCTGGACATCAAGATAACCCACAAACCAACTTCGGAGTCATAAACAGAATACATGAGAATCTTGCTATACGAGTACGAATCAAACTTTTTCAAATCTCAGAAGCAATGGCAATTTACATGTTAAAACCTGAACTCTGCATACCAAAGAAGTTTGTTCAGTCAGTAAATTTACAGTGGACCTGATCTATCTTAACACCAAATAAATAATTTTTGTTTCGTCTTTTTCTTGCTTGTTTATTTTTTAATTGTATAATATTTTCTTCCCCAACCCCTTATTATCATTGTTGTTAACTTGACTTTTGTCTAATTTTAATTTTAGTTGACCTCTACTTAACCTCGTCAATCAGATTACATTACTCAACTTGCTTATTGAATCTTATTTTAGTTTCTAACCCATTAACGAAATTTTTTGTCTACAATTTACAATTCTAATGACAAATCTTTGGAAATATATATTTACCATATATATATATGAGATTGTGCAGCTTGACAGTGGTATCGCCGAAAAGAGTAGCTTTTCGCTGAACGCCTTTTCTATTATTTGCTTATTTGTTTACTAACCTAAGTTTTTCATTGACTGGCTGACTGAGTTTCAACGTAGAACTTTGCACGGAAATGTACTAGTTCAAGTTGCCACACTCCATACAGCACACAGAAGCAGAGAAATGAAGACAGAGAGAAATTTAAAAAAGAAACTACAATAGGCAGAAATGTGCAGGCGAAGGAATAATGACACGGAAGAGCACGAGGGTTTAATGGCTCTGGGAGGTTACAGAGGGTGATGTACTCGCGATAGTGAGAAGAGTTTTGGGCTATAATACCAATAGTCCCCAGCCATTGGATCTTAGCATCCCGAGGAATCCAATCAAACAGTCTACATCTCCCAACGAGCCTGGCTCAAACAAACCAACAGTCAAAGATCTCATGGATTGATTTATATATATATATATATATATATATATATATATGAGGAAGTTGCAGAAGGAAACATAAATATTGGAATCACACTTATGAAGTTCAAAAAGTTATTGTTAAAAGTGTACGGAATGTTCACTTTGTATTTAACAAAGAGTTTATCAGATAAACCGATAAGAATGCTATAGCTCCCCTGTAGTACCTTATTAGCTGACATCTAAGTTAGATCAAAAATTTTCCTCTAAGACAGATGTTTAATAAACTTGAATATTATTGCCGTAATGTAAACCATAGGTTTATCGTTTTCGACAATAATTTGGATAAGCAAAATATGATGCAAGTCTTTATAATAATGTGCACCCGAGAATGAAATTTACTTGTGAAGAAGAATATCAGAGTAGCATTTCTTTTTTGGATGTTCTTACTAAAAGGATAGGCGGGACGATAAAGAGGAAATATCAACAGGAAAGCAACGTGGAACGGACAATGTATCCATTTCTACAGTTTCACACTCATACAGTATAAGCGGGATTTAATTAGTTTTCTTAATCATAGGATTAGACGCATATGTACTGAGGATTGTATGCAGATGAAAATGAAAACCTTGAAAGTACCCTGCTACAAAATTGGTTATCCTATCAATTTTGAAAAGAAGTATATCTCAAAAAAACTGATAAGATTAAGCGGGACACATCTAGAAGTGCATTCAAAAGTGATATATATATATATATATCCAGTGATATATTAAGCTGTAGGTTGATCAGATCAGTTGGAATTCCACTGCTGCTGAAATGCACGTCAGTTTCTCAACCAGACCGACACTGACACAGTGCAATAAAGATAAATTACCGATGACGACCACATACAAATTCAACTGCTAGTTATATGCGTCGTATGATTCCATAGAGAATTTCATCATAAGCTGACATCAGTTAGAGGACCACTGGAAAACCTGGGAGTACTGGGCAGCTGTTTCGTCCTAGTTTGGGACTCTTCAGCAGTACGTCGTACTCAGAGGAATTTACCTTTACGCACTCGTGAAGATGTTCTACTTTTGTAACAACAGAAGGCAAGGGCCAGGCAACAGATCGTTCATTAATGAAATCAACACATATTTATAGATTTTCATGTACATCATTATAGATTATTATTGGTAGACAAACGCAGCCCTCTGGTTGGTTGTTTCTCACAGAAAGTTAACCTCTCATCTCTTTGTGGCTGTTTCTTGAATGTCAGATCATCCATATGTTAACTGTATCCGCCTACGCAAAGCCTTTGTTCTCATTTTTCTCACGACCAATATTGGGGACATAAACATTGACGTAAATTACTGTCCACCAATTTTGACTAACAGCCAGCTCTCACCATACTTTGACTTGGAAAAGAAGCAAGCAAGTCAACAAATAGTGCTGTTTTATCTCATCTAGTGGATAGTGAACACTGCACCAAAATAGATGAGTCATTTGCGGTTATGCATCGAGTACTAAACATTCTGTCTAAAGTTGCACGATTACGTCTCCCGGCCATAGGCGGCTGAAGTTGCAGAGCTCAGTAAGAATAAACGTGGCCTGTGTGCAGAAAAATGCATTCCTCCTCTTTGTTTATCCTAGTCTACTATAAGGTCATCAGGGACGTAATCACCTCATAATATGCCTTTCTTATTCCTTTTCACCTAGTTCACTTCATTCCATTATTATCCTTATTATTTTGGGTCAACCGTTGCAATTTACACTAAGCTTATTTTATCATGTCTCTAGTATTTGATTACAGTTCACGATTTAACCTCTCTATTTTATCATTACACTTGTGATCTGTCAGCCCTCGAGCTCATATTCGGTGTTCTCCACTTGTTGGTATTTGTTTGTTTGTATTCTGCGGTAATCATATCACTGAATACAACTACTCACCACCCTCCTAAAACTTGTGTTTTGTTTATTTTAAATATATCAGTAGGTCACTTAATTGTTTGACTTATGTTCTGAATGACTGTGCACTTTCTGCACATTGAAATGACAGTGTTAACCAACAGACCGCTATCCTATCATCTTATGATTGTAAACGCTCTCGAAAATGTTTCAACTGACTTTGATGCGCTTATCTTTGTTGAAGATATATATATATATATATATATATATATATATATATATATATATATATAAAAGATAAGACAAGTGAATCAAAACATTCATCACCAACATTCGAAAGGTGTGTGTTTATATATATACATATAGAGCTAATAACGTTTAAGATCACTTTTAGACTATAGCTTGTTGTTCGTAAGTTAAAGGGAGGAAACAATTTCACTCTGTGGATTGAATATGTAACTCGCAGATAATCACACCGAAGCAATAAACATTGACGGTAATTACAATCTTCAGAGCATTTGTGTTTAAACTCGCATGCAACGAAAATGAAAAGACTTAAATAAAAACTATTGAGCAGCATTCCAGAATGTAAAGCCCAACAGAAACAATAAATTCTCATGAAAGTAAAGTGTACAGGTTTTAAGAATTCACCGAACAGATATTCTGCTTGCCAAGTCTTGGAAGTAACTGTCATGATTGTTTAATCTTGAGTGGTGAATCACCATGGTAAATAAGCATTTTGTAATTTTGTGACAATAACTTCCATCCTTAAGAATAGATATATAAACTCTGATGGGTGCCTCAAGTCAAAAAGAGCTTTTACCTGGGTTTATCAGTACTGAGATCACTACTTGACTGTGATTATATTATGTCAAGTAAGGAAATTTCTCTGAAAGTTGGCTTAGCAGCAAACGAATTGAGAAAAACTAAGAAAGAAAGATGAAACTGAGAGTAGGTATTGTCTGCCCAAAAAACACCAGTAACCATCACTTACCCAGACAGAATCTTTTGAAATACAGGTAGTACGGATGAGGATATCAAAGCCAATCAGGATAGGATTGTGAAAGCAAGGTAGGTGCTCGTTACTCTGAAAACAACGTGAGTGTCTACAGAACTCATTCAGCACAAGGACGAGGATCCGAATTTCAAAACTCTAATATCAAGTCAGTTAGTGCTTTCCATATGATTCAGATACTTGGGAGATACGTGAAGAAAAGCACTTCCAATAGACTGCAAAACTTTTGTCGACAACTGGATACAGGAGAGAACAAGCAATAAGAAACTCTGACAACGAACCAGCCAAGAAACTACTGTACAATAAATCTGCAAATGGATTGGACATGCGCTGAGGAAATATTTAGATAACATCTCAAGCAGAACGGGTCACAATGAAACTGAGTTATTTAAATAGAGACTAGAAAATGCCTTCTTCTATTTTAGAATCGGTCTCAAAACGTTTCAGTTTTGAGGAAAGTGAAATGGTAAGTACAAAAATACCAAAAGAGAACTTACCGGATGTACCATAACTGAATGGATGCAGTTAATAACTTCGAAACAAATATTTTCGCCTTCTTTATCACAGTCAAGCCAAAGAATTAGTACAGCAGCATTTTTCGCCTAGACAATAAAACTTTACAACAGCTATATGAAAACCTCTTGACGTAGAAAGTCTACCATTTGTAACTTAGGATTTGCCTCCTTCTTCTCAATAGGTGCTACAAATAACTCAGCCTAATAGATTTATGCTAGATAATACAAATAAAATCTATTTACCGGATCTACTTTATCCCAACTGTTGTATCGGCTTAAAAAGTCAACATTCATTACATGGCCACAAACTGAAGTCATTTTGAAACGAACTTGTTCACTCATAAACTGTCCAATCCATTCATGAACAGAGCAGGCTCCATTAAATCCACGTCGACTTGAATTACGTTTATTCGATAAAGACTTTGAAATTGACTCAGCCAATGAAGGCTTCTCAGCAACCATAAATACAGTCTGCATTGTGTTACCTAAAATGTTTTAAATAAGAAGACAGACCGGTTACAATCGTTTTTTACTTTATGCAATGCATATTTAATTTTTCACTCACTAAGGCATGAATTTCATTTAAAGCTGAGAAAAAGGCGACTCAAATAAATAAATACATAAGCTAACAGTTGCCGCTTGAGCAACAATATGCATGTTCGTGTAATTGGCAGTTGACGAAAGTTGCTGAGTAAAAGTCAACGATATTACCTGGAACCTCAAACCCTCCCAAGTGAAGCAATATTTCACACTATAACCTAACAATTAAAAATCGAGTGTTTCTTTTGAGTTTATGACACTCAATAGTTTGGGTTTTTCTTTTCGCCATTCCTACTCAAGTTTGTCACAAGTGACATTTTAACATCAACGATTGATGTACCACTTAAAAATCAGTCAAATTTATGGTATACAGAAAATAGTTGCATCAGACATTTGATTAACAGACCCTCGTTTTTATTACATTCACATAATGTACTAGTTGCTTTCGGTTGGGACTTATAGCACTCTCATATCAATCTCGGCGGATTGCCAAAAAAGAACAAAAATTTCAGGCTGTCACAACATATAAATCAATCTTGCACTCATTTAAGTATACTGCTTCACTGACTAACACACTTCAGTACCACATTTGGTTCGTGGAGATGTGACTCATTAGCTGAGACACTCAGCTTTTAGCCAATGAGTCACGGGTTGGGGTCCTATTCCACACACTTCAGCCTAAAATATTACGTAGTATCACTAGCCCTCACACGATAAGTGTGGCTCTTATCCTAGCACGTGAATTATCTGTTCTGCATGAGCTTAAGCAAAACAAATTGATATGCTATTCGCCATTCAGAAGATAATATTTAGTATTCTGATTTATATCCTGTGCATTTTATCTTATAATGCTCCAAGGAAGTATTTAACAGTCTATTCAACAGCCAAATGATCGCAGAAAACCTCCATAATACCAAAGAAACTTGTTAAAGTTGTAGACTATATACAACATCATATTTACGTTAACTGAACATTTTCCATTCTTAAAATACCGCAATCAAACAAAAAACTGCTTGTTAGAGATGGACTTTAAATAACTACTAAGTCTACCATATTCCTCAACGTTAATTTGATAAAAACGCATTTAAGAAGTTTTGCGTATACGTGAAAAATGGAAAGATTTTTATTTTCAAGTCGTCCAAGATGGCTGAACGAATAACAATAATTCCACGGTAACTAAGATAATTTCCATAAAGATAATAGATACACTATGGATAATTAGAAAAATAAGGTTTAAGGGGATGTATGAAACACAACGAAACGAGTAAGATTGTTAAAACGGATGAGTCACCTAAGAGAGAGGTTCTTAAGCCTATCGAAAACTATGAATCATCTATCTAGAATTGTATGCGCCATTTTTACAAACCACATCCACATTCACAGTGCGAATTGAACCTTCAATCTTTTATTTCGGAAGTAGACTTTCTGTTCTGGTAAAACAACACGTTCCGCTTGAACCTTCGCTAAAGAGGTTAGAAATAGCTGAAATCAAAGCGCAAAAATTTTAATAATACAGCACCTTGTGGACTATGGACATGATATTGACGCTGTCGAGACATTCAGTGTTGTTGTTAGCAGAAAGAGAAACTGGAAGATGTTTGCTTTTGTCGAAGCTTGTGCAATTTGAGTTGATAAACCAGGTCTCTGTGTACAAAAAGGCAAATGGTGGGCACTCTGAATCTACCATAGTAATATGTTATACTTATTAACTGTTATTATTGGTACTTTATTCTACCTATTATTATTATTCCTGATTCATTTAAATATGTCCTTCATCAGCAGCATTATCTTAACTCGTTTTAACAATACCATTATTACTACTATCATTAATATTATTCAGTTCGCAATTCTTGATATATTTAAGTTCTTTCTCTGCTGAATAATTGTTCACTTAAGTGATGTTATTGGACTGTAATGTATTTTATCTCAATTTTAATCTCTTATACTCCCTTTGCTTTATCTATTTGAACATGAACTGAAAAACATTCACATCCATCGTTTTGCATTCATGCTTGGTAGCGATATGAACTAGGATATATATATATATATATATATATCAACTGAAAATCCTCTTAAAGATGATTTACTTATCATAGCGGTACAATTGTGTTTGCATACGGATTACAATAGACGATAACAGCAAGTATGTTTGTTATGTAAATGTGCCGAATTCGATTTTAATGGAAATACTGAAGTGCATTAATATTGGTTTATGTGATCAAGAATCAGAAGTTGACTAGAAGTATGGACTATTGAGAACAAAGTCAACATGGATTTCAGTAGGCATGAGTAAATAAAAGTTGGGACTATTTCTGTGTACATTGATTAATGATTAAAATTCGCGAACTTATCAAGTAGTGGAATCCAACAAGTCGGTTGGGAGGAAAATTACTGGCTTGAGGTAGCGCCATATATCGTGAATTGGTAGAAATTGGAATTCAAAGGGTATTGGATTCCATAACCAATATGGTCAACGAGCTGGTCTCGTATCATGAGGACTGATCGAGTTTTCAACGTAAAATTGCACACAAAAGTGAGGGAGTGCAGTTTGCAACATTTCATAAAATAGACAGATGTAGAGCAGAAATCTCTAAGCAACTACAATGAACAGACATGTTTAGGAGAAATGATAAGTAAATGAGTAGTAATCAGACCTCAGTCAGGAGGTTTACAACCCCCTACTTGGGGTAGACTAACATTCAAAGACTTCATGGACGGATTTGATATATTAGCTTGACTATCTTTAATTCTTTTACAAGAAAATTCCACGTGAGCTTACGAACACAATGGCTTGGTAATCCTTGCAGAATCACAAAACATTCACTGATTTCCCATACCTCGTTATCTAATACTCTTTGTCTAAACTCAGTATTACTAACCATTAAGCAGTATTGTGCATACTGCTTAACATGCGAGACAGAATGCGTAGACACTGTCAAAGACTTTTAGTAGACACGCTTTAAAGTCCTGCTGCACTGTATATACGTCGTTTGATCGAAAGGCTGACAAAACATCTACGTCAAAGATAACGTAAATGAGCAAACAATACACGAATTTTAGTACCGTGATGAGATTATAAGATAAGATTACTTCTCAAAGTGTTCAAAGGTTTCTGTATTTTGTCAGAGTCTTCACATAGAAGGGCAATAAAATGTAAATAATCCTAAGCAACAAAACTGTTTCCTGATAAAAAGTCAATCCCCAAGTTGTTAAAGTCGATTAGGGTCACATCCATGATCCTACTATTGCGTTAGTAGATCTATGTTAAAATACCCAGCTAGCATTTTTTTCGGGCGCATTCCAGACTTTTTGGGGCAGACTTCGGGACACTGTCCCACGTAAGTAGATCTACCCGAAGTTTCTGCCCCAAAAAATCTGCTATGCGCCCGAAAAAAATGCCAGCTGGGTAGATTAGAAATGCGGACACTGGCCATCCGCGAAGGACATCACTGGCTGTCATCACTTCAGATGGCGACTCTAGACAGGCCATTACATGGATGCATGAGTCCGAACAGAATAGATTGATTAGTGCGATACACTTAAGTATGTACTTAAGTATACTTAAGTACATACTTATAAGTAAGGAATTCTTTAACATTCCCTTCACTGCTCGAGATTGCTACAGTATCTCTCGGTTGACAGTTGTCAACTTGACTGTAGTGACGAGTGTAATTAGCAAAACTCGCAAATTATTCAGCCCACGCTGATATGTTATTAGCAAAAACAAGAGGCAAACAAATGTCTGCCGACTTTAAAAATGCTTCGAAAATCTAACAATCACGGGCGTTGTTAGTTTAGTTAGAGCTCTGCATTAATACATACAACTGATTTTAATTGGAGTCAATATTAAATGAAAAATTACGATACCTCAAACTTACTTCAGTACCGTACCAAACTATACGGAACCATCAAACGTAACGCACAATTTAGTTTAGTTGCCATCCAACTCTGTTTGTGCAGACTATATCCAATATCCAATATCCTGATTACGAGCTAGTATAAACCAGTGATTTCTTTGAGCTCGCTTCTTGATTGTGAGGTAGAGGTTCCAGATCTTCGGTGAGCTTCTGCGTAGTAAGTCCCGCCACTCGACTGCTTTAGCTCTGGTAGACTCCAAGAGGAGTGGTGCGGGGATTGGTCGAGATGTGGTTTGTAGTATGCAGTATGTTAGGACTGTATTGCTGCCGTGAATGGAGTTTGACCTAACTCCCGTTGGTCATTCGGTGTAGTCATAAAAGCAGAATAGTAATAATAATAATAGGTTGTAGTGTAGATAATATAGGTTGAGATAAGTGGAATAATAAAGGTGACCTAAGGAAAAGATAGAGTGAGAGAAGGCAGAATAGGTCGTGGGGATTTAGTTTGTACGCTTATCATTGACAGTGTGGTTTTAAGTTTTATGAGGATAAGCCATTGAGACACAAACCTTGCATTTCTGCATGATTGTCTAGCTTCCGCTTAAAAATCTCCAGAGATGGCGCTGTAGTCACGGCCGCCGGTAAAGCGTTCCAGAGACGGCAAACACGAAGCGAAAAGAAATGTGATCGCACTCGAGTCTTTGGTCTCTGGTGTGCTATCCTTAGCGGGTTACCTCGTGGAAGCCTATAATCACTTAATGGCAGGATGCTTTTATTTGGGTGGGCCTGGTCATTTAGGATCTTGTAGACGGTGATGAGGTCTCCCCTGTGCCTACGGTAACTAAGTGTGAAAAGACCTAATTTCTTTAGTCTTTCCTCATATGATTTGTTGCGGAGGCCGATCACCCATTTTGTCGCTCGTCTCTGGACACTTTCTAGAATGTTAGCATCCCTTTTGAGTAGCGGAGGTGCAATGATATTATGCACCTCAAGGTGTGGCCTCACATATGCCTTGTATAGCCTTAAGAACAGTTCGGGAGTGAGAGCTCCCAGCTGCCTGTGCATAAAGTGTAATGTTGCGTAGGCTTTGGCGACGTCCCTCGAGTAATTTCCACTGGTGTCTAGCTTTTCTGTTAGAATAAGACCTAGATCACGCTCTGATGGAACACAACTCAAGTTCTGGCCACCAAGGGTGTAATTTACACTCTGTGACCTGCCGGAATGAAGTTGCACTACTTTGCACTTCTTTAGGTTGAAAGGCATTCCGTTAGCCAAGCCCAATTTCCCAGAGTTTGCAGGTCAGCCTGCAATCTATCTGAGTCTTCCGATGAGTTTATTGCTCTCCAAATCTTTACGTCGTCAGCGTAAAGAAGCGCAGAGCAGTTTAGTTGGGGGGCAGGTCGTTGATAAAAATCAAAAACATCAACGGCCCTAGGATAGAACCCTGAGGAACCCCTGATGCCGAGGTGTGCCAGGATGATCGGATGCGGTTGACTTTGGTGCAGAATTCTCTCTCGCCTAAGTAATCTTTCAGCCATGCGAGAAGTGCTCCAGAAACACCCGCCTTGCTTATTTTGTGAAGGAGCAGACCATGGTGAACTGTGTCGAATGCTTTCGCAAAGTCGAGAAAGATCACGTGGGCTGGTACCTTTTTGTCCCAGGATAGTGTCCAATCGTTCCAGGCTAGTAGAAGATTCGTCACGCAGGATCTTCCCCTCCTGAAACCGTGCTGTGCTTCGTGAAGAAGGTTAGTCCCATCGAAGTATTTTCTCATGTGGTCGTCAATGAGACTTTCCAATATCTTCGATACCACTGGAAGTAGAGCAACTGGTCTGTAACTGGTCACATTCTGCCGGTCACCACCCTTGAAGATAGGGGATAGGATTGCACGTTTCCATTCACATGGAAGTTTCCCTACATCAAGGGAGTGTTGGAACAGATCACTTAGGGGTTGGCAGAGACTTTCTGAACACTGCTTCAGGACAGATGGTCTGATGTCATCACAACCTGAGACTTTCCCGAAGCCAACCTTCCCAATTTTGCAAGTACCATAGCCGGGGTAATTTGAAATGTACCCAGCAGGTTTTCGCGTGTTGGTTTTGCGATGTAATCTGGATGTTCTGTGGGGTAATATCCTCGTTACTATTTAGTTGCCTGTGAAAGGCTAGGCTGAATGTCTCTGCCATTTCAAGACTAGTAAGAGATTTCCCATCAGAACCCACTAGATTGCATGCTCCCTGGTTGGTCGGTTTTCTTTCGGACATAAACCTGTATAGGCTTTTGGGGTTCACGAGAAGCTTATTGGCGAGGTCTCCCTGAAATGTCCTTCTATCGCTCCGGACTCGTATGTTACATCGATTCCTGAGTTCAAGGTACACTTCATATTCGGGTTGACTCTTCGATCGTCGCCACGCGAACCAGGCTTTTCGCTTTGCCTGCAGAAGGCGTTGTGTCCCCCTTTTTAGCCATGATCGTTGCTTCCTAGCTTTTGGTGAGACTAAAGGAACAGTGTCTGAGACCGCCTGGTGAATGATTCCTTTACCACTCTCCAGTGTTCTTCTACTGTTAGCTCTGTCCATTTTTTAGGCCAATTTGCTTCAGACAGAAGTCTTCGCATTTTGGTGTAGTTGGCTTTGTTATAACACAGATAGGGCTGTGTATTGTCCCACTGTAAGCGCTCGCGGAGGACTATGTCGAATACTATGACCGCGTGGTCACTACTACCTATGGGAGTCCTGATCTGAAAGTTGTCACTAGTGAGCGTATAATCCAGTCTACAAGACTGGATTTAGCAGTACCTGGTTCTGGTCCGCTCTAAATGAAGGTGATCGATAAATGCTGCCCACTAGATATTTGCAGTACCCAACGGTGAATTGGCACCATATGGAGTCAGGCAGCTCTGTTATGGGAGGTTCCATCGCGTGAACACATCTGAGCTGTTTGTCAACGTATATGGCGACTACACCTCCTTCTTTCAGGTCCCTATCTCGCCTGACTAGGACCATATCATTCATACTGACTTCGCTGTCTGCCACCGTAGGGGTTAGCCAGGTTTCCGTCAGTATTATGATTTTGGAGTTCAGCTGTGATTGTAGGTGTCTAAGTTCAGCTATTTTGCCTCTTAGCCCTCTCACATTACTATACAGGCAACTGGTAGTCAGTCTCACCACTTCCCCGTATTGGGGGGTAGTTGACTTGATATTGGCTATCGGTTGAGGAGTTATCCTACGAACTAGTTGGCCGATTCCCCAGGAACCGGCCTGTTGGCGTTTTTTCCTTCTAGTTCAGTCGGAGCACTCGGATGATACTGGCTATCATCGTCAGTGCTGCACCGCTGTAGTGTGACTAGGGGTTGAGGATTTTTTAACTACGTTTGGTTCTCTCCTTTGAGTGCGAGGCCGGCTCTCGCAGCAGCGAATGTGTTTGCTGACCTTGTCCTTGGTCTCGTACCATCTTTGCAGAGCGGTAGTCAACTGGTCTTGGGAGCTGAACTTGACAGCTAACAGACGTGGCGAGTTAATTGACATAAGATGAGTGGGTCGAGGCAGTCTATAAATAGAGACAGCCCCTGAACTCCCCAGGGACATCTGGGATGCTAACCATCTCCATTGTTGTACATCATGACAATGCTTCTCGCAGGCGTTCCCAGTTACCAGTTCGGGAATGCCATGCACAACCATGGAGGCAGAAGGAATGAGCTCTGGCGACTCCCTCGCCATTTGTCTTTCCTTCCACGGCCTGTCTGGATTAACACGTATGTTACAGGCCCTCCCTATAGAAAGGACTTGAGAAGCCAGTAACACTTTTTCGACATCCTCGGTAGAGCCCAATGTCACCCTCATTGGGGATGGTTTGCCTTCAGGTGCAGCAGTGCCCCTATACAATCTGCATAGATTTACTGGTTGGATGTCCAGACCCAGTGTGCTACACAAGATGGACCACTGTTCCTGATCAAATAGGGCCCTATCTTTCAGCAGACTACTGCTACAGTCTGGTACATTAAAGAGGATTACACAGTTTGATCCACTAACCTTAGGCTTAGGCTCGGTCCTCGCACATTTGCGACCCCTTTTATGACCGTTTTGTTTCATCTGGTGCGACTGGGTACTTTTATGTGTCTCAGTGCCATGGCCAGTATTACTAGCAGACGAAAGGTGTCTTTTTCCAGCGACAGAAACCATTGGTCCTTCAGCCTTTGTGTCTGGAGCGGTTATGGCAAGAGTTGCAAGCTTAACCGGTGAGGATTTTGTTATCCCCGGCTTACGTGCCTTTGTGCTACTTTACGAGTTGGTGGGAGTAGAACATTTCACCTTTTTCCCCGCTACTTCTGCGCCATCTTCAGTTTTCAAAGGACTACGCGAGGCTACATCAGGACAGCAACTCGGGCATATGTACCAGAACCATTGGCATGGGTTCTTACGCATAAAGTCATAATATGCTTTTGGTACCCCACTGTCGCATCTGCAATGCACCCATCGGTTGCAAAAGTTACATTCGAAAGCAGAGTCTGCTTGTTCGACAACAGAGGCACAGACCTTGCAGTCGTCTGCCCTCTTGGGGAGCATTCTTGTCGTCTTGCGACGTCGTGAACGTTTCTTTTCGGCCTTCCTATTTGTTTCATGGTCTACCATGGGGATGGGTGTTATACAGTTCTCACTTAGTGCAATTTTCCCACTCGGCTCTGTTTACCTAGTCGTGTTAACAGGGATGGAGCCACATCCACTTGGCTGACTTTGCACAGCTTCAATGTAAGACTATGGCGACATGGGTAATCTGTACGAGCTGGGAATATTAGCCCTGGTCTTCAGGACCGGTATGCGAGAGTCCATCACCTTCTCCTGTTTGCCTAGTTTGGCTGAAGCCCTGGTGACTACAGAGTATGATGTCCCATTACTTATCTTAGGATGAGAATCTATCGTCATATTACTCCTAGATTAATACTGGTGATTAAATAATAAGAGACTGTTATTTTGTCCAATAGGCTGACAACAGAAGACAATACAGAGCACAGAAAAGAAGGATAAATTGTATAAGTAAAAGCTTTTGACTTTATCTGTAACTTTCGGGTTATTTGGCTTCATAGCAAACACGTAACAGACCACTAAGTCCTGTAGATTTGAAAGAGTGAGGAGGATATTGCTACAGAAGTAGCACCTGAAGCTTTGGCAGTTGTTGGAGGCAGCGGGAAGTACCACACACAGTCTCGGTGAAGAAGAAATGGTTGAATAAAATTCGCCGGGTATGAAGATCAGGTTTCCCAAACGAATAATTCACAAAAGTGGATATTTCCGGTTAGAGAGGAAAAAGCAAGTCTGCGTCTTATGATCTGACTGCAGCACACTCTTAGCATATTGGTTGCAATGATTGGTATTTCAGGCGGACCGTGTCAAACTATTCCCATAAGGAACAAGATGGGATATTTGGGGGGTGATGTTATCTACACAAATAGTTTACTTTAAGTAGAACCTTCATCTTTCGGTATAGTACCATTTAATGCAGACTTCATATCTAAGGATATTGTAGCGGTAAAAGATTCCCCAAAATTATTGACCATAGCAATCATAACTGAACATTAAATGCTGGCCCTTAGTGTTTAAGTCGACTTGTTTAGCTGAAGGCATCCCTGCCATATGGTACTCCGTCGTGTCACGTTCGTGCTCGATCACTAGCCAGCTTAGCAGCCACTTCAGTTCACAATTTGGTCCCGAAATATATCTCGTAGTTTGGACGATCAAATACTGTCTTTTGCTCTGCCTTTGGTCCACGAGGAATGAATACTTTAGAAGTTGTTGGTATAAGACCTTGCGTTAGTATACACCGTGCAATTCGTAGACGTCAATACCGTCAGCCTCTAAATTATCAGTGCAGAATATTTTTTCGTGAAAATCAGTAATATTTGACAAGTGAATGCCATCAGCACACTGAAATCACCTGTAAATGCTAACAGAATCTTCTGTGGGGAAAGATTTATCATGTGGCTGTGTCTTTCATCGCATACGCGTTTGGACACGAATTATCGTGAATTATCGTAAATTGAAAAGTTATCTCTAAGTTGACTTAGCTTATATTTGGGGCTTACGTTTACTAAATATACACATGTAATTTCTCCAGGATTCACAAAATCATGTTCACTAGACATTACTCAGATTGTGGATTAATTCCTAAATTATGCATTGGCAACACTTCGTTTAATGTAAACGTGATTAGTGTGAAGTTGATATTTAGGTAATCTTGATGAAGGAATGCCTTGAAATTATGAATATTTCAAGGTTTGTTTTGAAATTTGTGTATAATCCTGCAATACTGCAAAATATATGGGGTCTGTTTATGCATACTGCGTCAATTTGAAAAACGGCTCTGGACTATAAATACTTTTATTTACATAAAAATTTTACTGACTACTAGTAGGATCAGAGTATCCACTTTGCATATTAATATATATAATTAACTTTTATAACTTCATGTTGTGCTAGTCCTGACATGTGTTTTATTTTTTAGGTATATGGAGGTTGTCGAATATGAAATCAGCGAAAATGTCGATCGGTCACATACCCTTCATCACAATTTTTTGTAAATTAATGAAATGTTTAATGTACTGCTAATTTATACTTCTACTGTACTTCTTCAGTGTATCACTTTACTATGGGCTTTTGTAATACGTGAATTCGGATTTGCGCATGTTAATCTTAGTTAGTGGGATGGAGACTTAATATAGTATTATGAGACGGTTACTTTACTCATTCACAAGATTTCGCATCTGTTTCTATATAATAGATTATTGTAACAACTAAGTAGGCTTAACAAGTTGAGTAATAATTCCGTACTGTTCGATACTCTAAAGTCGCCTTATTTAGCCGGTTGCAAGTCTGTGTACTGCTAAACGCCAAGTATGTAGTGCACGTAATTGTAGTAACTTAAAGTTGATAGCTACTTCATTAATCTGTTAATATACACTGAAATCAAATAGACTGTTTACTTGACCATGAGCTAAGAAACAATTATTTATTTCCAATATGCCATCGAATCATGTAGTGTTGCTTAATACTCATCGTTTTTATGATCAACAATTGCAGCATTTGTATATCTACTTTATGGATGTTAGATAACTTACGCTTTTATGCATCTAACTGCAACTAATAGACTCTAATAACGCCACTTTGTCCTGCTTGACCTATTTCTCTTGCTTTAGTCATGATATTAGCGTGTTTCACAGAACTTATCACACAGCATATCGGCCTTAAACTTTATTTGTTATTTATATTTAGTACAAACTAGTGTTTTCAACAAATGCATGCGATATTTACGGGCATGCTCATCACTGAATTTGAGTGATAGCTCAAACTTCTTTCCATTTTATGCGGATAGTTGTGGTCAACCAGTGAAAAACGTATATGCGAGAGCATGTTGTGAATGATTTGAGTCTTTACTATCCTTTCCATTGCCAGTGAAACTACAGACGTGACGCTGGTGGGGGGTAATTGATGATATCAGCCACAGGCCCGTATTTGTCGGTAGGTACAATATAAGACTTCTTTCAGCAGATAGGGTATATCCCATCGCTCAGTGAATTTGAGTATGACTTGAGTAATAGTAAGTTCAAGTAATTATCACAGTTTCTCAAAAGAATGGAAGATATACCATCTGGACCAGGAGTGTTGCTTAGCCTAAGATTTGCTGTAGTTTCATCGATCTCTTGTGTTGTGAAAGGTATGTCGCTCAGACATTCCTCTGTTTTACGTGGGAAATCCACTTACCGACCGTTCTCCAAGGTGTATAGTGTGGCAAAGTGCTTTCTAAAAAGTTCACGTATCACCTTGGTATTCTCGTAAGCAATGCTGTCTATTATTTTATATGGGCTGTTTTGGAGTTTATTAACCTACTTCTAAAAAATTCACTATTTCTGCTGGGGTGGCTGAATGGCACGCATTTCTTTGTTTCTGAGGCTTGTAATTCTCGACACTTGAATAATAGTGAGAGGGGACGTAATAGCAATTAATGATGATAAATCATGATACCTGTAGTATTTTGCTGAGTACTTTCGTAAACCTATCCTTATCGATGTCGGAATATAGTTGGGGGAATTTGAAGCGTAGAATCTTCTCAAAGGCGATGACATCATGAACTGACTTAGGGTTAAGTGTTTCTTTAGAACTGATCTTGTATTTACGAGGATAATAGATAAACACTGGCTATGTGGTTTCAGTGTATACCACGTGCAGGCATAATGTTTATGAGCGAGGTATTCAAGTTAGAGTAAACGCTTGTATGGTACATTCATTTTTTTACAACAGTAACTAGTGTGTAAGAACTGGGACTTGACCAGTTATGCAAAATTTCATATCTTTAGACACAGTCAACGTACGCTGCTTACTTCTATGACGCATTACCTATAGCTACGTAGCTACCTTGAAATAGTTTTTGCCGAAGGTAAACTCCTGTGGCTACTACCTTAGGGAGCAACTTTACATTATCTTTGAATTACAAGCTAAAATGGTCATCCTGAGAACTTTCTTGGTAAAAAGATCGTCACTTAGTCGAAAAAAGTAAATATATTTTAATCTCGACGAAAGCGTGTAGAGGTACGTATCGTATCACCTCAAATGACTAACTATTAGCAGTCACTTATAGAGTAGGAATGAATTTACCGAAGAGAGAGCATTTATGATTTCTAGATGTTGTAATGCACCATGAGGAAAGATCTATATCCATAGGGTTATAACAGACGCACAATAATAATCCAGAACATAACTACAGTTCTTAGCCATAGAGCAACTACTTCGTTATTCATTCGTCTAATCGTGTCAAAAAATGCTTCGCCAAGAAAAAGAAGACCACAGGTTTAAGAAAAGTTTACTAAAAGTTTATAAAAATCATGGACGTCACGTAATTATACCCATGGCTAAATTACAAACATTCAAAAATTAAGAATTCAATTATATGTTCTGAAAAAAGCAATTTGTATCCAGTCAGTGTTTTCACTCCGTATAATAATAAGCTTCTCAGATTGTCGTAACTTAGAAAATACCACCGATTGTAGACAACAATTTGATTCGTTATTCTTGCTCATCAAAGTCTTACCTCTATTTAGGACTGTTCGTACACTCACCATATCATCGTATGTTTTCAGCTTTTTAAATCGACCGGTCAAGTATAAACCTCGGTACTTTGATGGAAACCCAGACGACAACCCACAGTTTGTCAAGGAGTTTGGGGGCATGCTAAGTGGTTTCGCTTTAAGTGATGGAATGAAAGTGACGTATTTGTTGAAGTATTGCACTTGAGTTGCTGCAAGAGCTATACAGTGCTGTAAGTTCATATCCCCAAACGAAGGATACTCTGAGGCCATGAGCCTACTGCGTCAAAGGTTTGAAAGACCTTCGATGATTGTCAGGAAATTACTTGTGGCTGTTAAGGGTAATGTTAATCAATTACCAGATGACTCCAAGGCACTCTCTGAGTTTTTGGATAATCTTACGTCTTACAAGAACGCATTGATTTCGATGAATTGCATGAGTGATCTGAACTCAAGTTTCGTCCTAGAGACAATAGAGAGACGCCTACCTACTCGACTGCAAAACAAGTGGGTGAAGATTAGTTCTCGTATAGAGGATGAAGGTATTGAGCCAAGGTTCGATGATATTCTGAAACTGGTAAAAGATAGTGTCAATCAATTTGTAAGCAAGTTTGCCAGTATTTTGCATCCCACCCCTAGAATAGAGCAATCTGAGAGCAAAACTCATTCATTTATGACGAAAGCGTCTCAGAGAAGTGGATATCGAGAACGACTTATGGTGTCTAGTAATCCAGATAAACTTAGTGAGTGTAACAGCTTTCGAGGGACGTCCCCAACAGATAGGTTACAAGTTGCGAGACAAACACGGTTGTGTTTTACACGTTTGCAGGAAGTGCATACATAAGTGAACTGTGAATCAGTGAGCAAGTTTAGTAGTAAGCTAAATGTGAAATCAGCGTCATCAAGGTCTGATTAAGAATTGTGTGACAATAATGGTGCGGTGAAAAAGCCTGTAGTCGCAACTGGTAAGTCATTATTCAATACAGTGTCACAGACGACACCGCAGCTTTTGCAGAAGAAGGGGGTTTCAGTTTCAGAGTCCAGTTCTGAATCCACAAGTTTACAAGGTATTACTAGTCAGGGTAAATGTATAAAACCTTTAAGGATTTGTGAGGAAGAACCCAAATTGTCTACTTCTGTTATTAAAGAGTTTGAAAATGTGTGGTTGATCATACAAACGGAGGTAAAGTGGATATCTGTAACAGTGGTCATGATAGTGGAGATTTGTCATTGGTCGATCATGATGAGATGAGGGGAATGCCTACTACTGCTGAGCTGAACTAAGGTGGGAGGGTGGTGACTGCTAGTCAGCGGATATGATGGTGGGGACATATGAGAACCACCCTTATCTGTGGGACAGCACTCTATTGCTAAGGCTCCTGAGTTCGAATGGCTTCTGCAAAATGAGAATAAATAAAAAAGTAAAAATTAAAAAAAAATAATGAAAAAAAGAAATAGAAGTTGAAAATTGCCTAGAGCCGAAGTTTAAATGCAAACTCCCGAATGAAAGTAAATGGTATGAGTCCGCTACTTCAGAAGGACACTGAACTGTATACTTCAGAAAAACATATATTACTTGGCCCTGGCTTTACTTTTACATACCTAACGCACTCTGACTTTTGTGTTTAACTCCTTTTAAACCTCGTAAGTAGGTGAAATTATCACCTGTCTTTCACTTAAACTAATTGTTCGCAGGAAAGACTGTAGAATATCGGGAAAATAATATTTCTTGAAAAAAAATAAAAATAATGATGAAACCCATGTCTGTCATATATTTTGAATTATTAACACCTTTTATATACTTCTGCACCTCTCTGTCGGTTTTCTTCTGTCTTCTTCTCTTTTCAAAGGTACTGCCTTCAACGAAGGTACTGATACAGCGCTGCTATTCTCCATTTATTTGTGATATTCCTAGCTCATCTGGTAAATAACGGGACCACCTATATTATAAAATCTGCTGACAAGTTCAAAGTCGGTCTCATAAACAAGTGGAAATGTCACAAATATGGTGTACGTACAGGTGAATTTAAAGTTTAATAGACTTTGAAACACTTTATGAATCATATACTGATAATTATTGTTTATTCTGCGTCTCTTATGTATAACGTCAGCACCTGTACGGAAATGCTACTTACCTTCCTCAACTAACGCAATTATTTATGATTCCCGCGTGAAATTGACATGTATTTTTTTTCAATCACAGTTTAGATTTGACGCTATATCTATTTCCTTATTTGTACACTTCATTTTAAATGTTTCTCTCACATTTACCAGTATTCAACTTATTTCTAAATTAGCAAATCATATCATATATTCTATAAGTTTTAATATGTGTACATATGTTCACGCCTGTAAAAATGGCTGGTTTCTGTTACGGAGATAAAATTATTATTATTATAACAAAGGTTCCGTACAACTCAAACGTGAAGTAAAATTAAGAGCAGATGCGGCGGTAGAAGGTATGGATACTCATGAGGCCTCTAGTCTAAATGATCAGCGTGTAGCCCACCTATCATCAGATGATAGTGCTAAACACGAACTAGTAGTGAAAGACAGCAGTGGTGGTAATCTTGCAGTTAGACAACTATCTGAAAGCCGAAAAAGAACAGCTTCTGATCCACTGCTAAGTTCATCACCTTGTGTCACTCAGTCATCGTTGGTGTTTTTATCCACAATGAAATGGACGTCCATGAACTAACGTGCCTTATGCAATGATTATGATAGTATTGGTGCGTTTGAAAAGACGAAAGATATTGCTCAGTTTAGTGAGGATAAGCCAAGTGTAAACGAGAGAGTAATTGTTAAATTGACTTGCATGAACCAAGGCATTTCTAGTTTCAAGTTACTAATTGAATGTTATTATCTTTGGTGTAAATTACTCTGTTTTTACACTTGTTTGATGAGATATGTCGTGTGTTTGTTGGTCATCTATATTCTACGATACAATGACATGGGCGTGTTACCGTTCAGATTTGAGGATATAACTCATAGAAGGAAGTCAGCAAATGAACTCTGCGGCGATTTTCCAACCTAGAGCGTCAACCTGAGAAGGTTTGTAGGCGTATTGTTGTAAGTCCTACAATTCTTTAAGGGGCAGTACATCGGTGAGCAGCCCAACTTGCTAATAGTTTTGTTTTGTCAATATGTTCATGTTGTAAATACTGAATTGGTACCATCTCTCACATATCTGTGGATTAGTTTTATTTGTGTTCGGACTTTTCTCTTCTTGGATCGTCAATCTGAAAACGAATGTAGGCATACTGCTGTAAGTCCTAAAACTTTTAAAGGGTAGCTCGTCAAGGCAGAATCCACAATATTTGATGTATTGACTGTGCATATGTTTGTGTTAATTAATTGATTGGGTTCCGATTCATTTAATTGTTGGTTTATTTGATAGCTGTCACATTGTGGGAATCATCTTGTAATGTTATTGTAAATACTTCTGATGTCGTTTTATATAGCGTCTGTTGTGTCTATCAGACGAAGATTTGTTCAATGTTGGATGAATCGGCGGGTGACCTCTCTTTTCATTGACGTTATATTTATGGCAGTATGAAGACTTGCTCTGTTTCCCTGGGTCAGTGGTATGATTGCAGTTAGTAATAATAAAATATATTTATTCCTGTTTATGCAGGGACATACCAATTGTACAGGCATGGATAAGTTATCATATAAATTACACATATTTTGATGTATGATGAATTTACAGTTTGGTTGTTCTTTCTGACATTAGAGTCAGTCGGAACAGTCTGCTATAAAGTCTGTTTGTGTAACACATATAGAGGTATAGAAATATTGTCTTTTCATTAACAAAAAACCCAAACACCAGATGAATGTAACACAAATATCTGGGGGAAAAAGCTTGAAGTCGATTCTTCTACATAACTTTGTTGTGAACATCACCCTGACTTAAAGTTTATTGGTGTATTATGTTGAGATCAGTGATATATTTATTCCATTTTTTTCAGCAGTCTTGTCGTAGTCTTATAACAGGAGAGAAATTTGATCGTCGACGCGAAAACCAGATAAGGTCGTGTTAGATTGTTTTACTGCATAAAATGGGGCCGAGTTCGATTCCAGAATTCTCCATTGGCGCCATTTGAGTCTACATGGTGGACTATACTCGTAGGTTGAGTAGGATATTGACGACTGTTTGAAAACCAGTTGCTTCTTTATTTCAGATGGCAAAGTTAAGCTTTCGACACTGATAACAATCAATCAACAAACGACTTCGAACGGACCAATCACATTAAAGAGGCATTCATGATAAATGAAAAGGTATATTTACAGAATAATGGAATAAAAAAGGATAAAACTGTTACAGGGGGTGAGAAACACCTCCCAGCTAAGCTTCGGACTGTCAACAGCGAAGTTAAAACACATGCTCTACATATATTCATCCTAATGACTGTATATGAGATTCTTTTGAGATCCATTTATAGTCCTTATCCTATTTTTCAACCTGCCTCAAAATTCTTGAATAGGATTTGTACGTATCCTCGTAACGGGATCGACAAAATCTCTTGAACTGTTGGCTCTATGATGAATATAATAATAATGTATATTTTCATATAAACAAGCCTACAAGTTTATAATGTTTAAACAAATAAATATTTGATATGTATATAAATACACTCATTGTCTGAACCAGGCCGTATAGTTATTGAATTGTAGAGTTGTCCCACGGGTTTAGCGGGAATGTGGTGAGTCAGAAGGCCACCTTTAGGAAACAAGCCTAACCCACTTTTTCCTTGTTGTGGAGGTCCCTGGATCAAACTTTTGTCTACATTAGCCATAGATTGGAGAGTTGTGTCGGGGTAGGTGTACACCTGCCCGTCGGGCTTCGACTTATTTTTAGGGTGTCCAGACATTTAGCGTCTGTTGTGTCTATCGGACGAAGATTTGTTCAATGTAGGATGAATCTCTTTTCCTTGACGTTATATTTATGGTGGTATGAAGACTTATACGGCTTCCCTGGGTTAGTGGTATGATTGCAGTTGCTTAAGTTAATGTTATCTGGTTTGCTGCTGAGAAAAATATCAGTGACGGGTTTGAGTAAAGGTATTCTGGGCGGCAGGGTTATTTTACTTCGTTTTGTATGCTCACTAGTCCGAGTGCCGGTTTTTCGAACTGAAAACGAACAGGACAACACTTTTCATGTTGACTCTTCTTCAGCCTATAGCACTTAGTCTTGGAGTTCGGCATTTTCGCCTCACTAAGTAAGATGCGCTGTTCCTTTTTTAGTGTCTCGTTGTCCGGAACGTTGTAGACAATAGCACTCAGTTTTGCGTCGAGTCGTTTTGTTACTTCTGTGGTAACAAAGCTCATGAGGTTATCTACCTTAGTTACCGATTCTGTGTCAAGTTTGTTAAGGTTTACAGTTTTCATCAGGATAGTTAGAGGTGTCAGTTCACAGACCTGAGATCTGATATCGCTGATCTGATCTGATAATTTGGATATCTCGGTATTGGTTTCGGTGTTTCCAGCATTTACTGACTTATTGTTTTTTATTTCCCTTAACTTAGCCTTAAGTTCTCCTATAGACAACTTTAGAAGTTCTGTTTCTGAAGATAGTGCTGAAAAAAAGCTTGATAGCTGGAGTGCTTCGATTAGCACATAAGGCATAGGGAGGGTTTCTGTATGAGCAGAGGGTACTGAATGTTTAGGAGTAGTGCTAATGCTAGCTGTCAGTACAGTCTAATCCTCAGTTCCAGCTCGACGCTTGGGTTCGTTGCTTTTACTTTGATTAACCATAACTATTAGAAATGAAAGTTAATGGTTTCAAGTATGGAAGTAGTATAGTACCTGTGCAAGTATTAAACAACATAAATTTTATGTAACGAATCACACAAAAATTTAACGCAAACTGTCAATCACGTTTCATAAACCGTTAATGCCCAGCTCTCGCTACGCTCGGGCCCACGCTGTTCTTAGAAGATTTCAGAAACGCTTAGTTATAACGAACGAAAAAACCAAAACACCGATCTGCCGTTTGATATTTCTGTATTGTTACACCAACATATAAAAAGAATAAGCGAACTAAGGTCTGAAAACAAATATTACAATAATAAATCATTGTATTACTTCTGACGATGTTTCACTCTTCTTTCTGAACAGCGACCAATGAGACGATGACTGTCGTATTGATGCCTCCGTGAAAATTGGGGAAGTTGATTTTGAGCAAACAACCAAGAATTGATCGTTCAATCTTCAACTCCATTGACACTCCCCGGCAAAAATGGGATCCAACCCTTTTTTCCTTCACGGCCAATACACGTTGACTTGGATGCCATTGCGAGAACCTGGGTCACACGGACAGAGCTGAAATGGAAAACAAACAGAAAAGCCAACACACCACAAGCATACCCACAGCACAATCTCACACACCAATGACGACCTGCGCCTCCCAGTTAAAGGTATCCTCTTGACACATCCTCTTGCAACACAATCGCCACTTGCTTGAATGACTCTTGCAGAATGCAACGTGACCATAGCAGCACCTCATGATACTCTTCAAGCATCCTCTTTTCTATTCACTATCAATTATCACTGAAATCGCTTGTCACTCATTCTGCCTCAGTTCTAGTAGCGGTGACGCATGCGAGCCTCAGCCGTTTACACTCTTTCTCGCCGGCGTATCGGACCGCAGCTAACAATCATCTCCGTATGCATTTCATTCTCTGCAATAGCCTCCCCGGCGTATACGACCCATCTGCTGTCCTTAACATCAACCAATTCATTCATGGATGTAGAAGAGTGGACACAACTTCAGAAGTAATCACGACGAAAATTTTAACAAAATTACGCAATAACAACAAGGTACGAAAACAACGAGTAAACACAATGAATCCAACAAACACCAATTGATATGACACACCACACGTATATACAAATAGTACAAACAACCTAGCCGATCATGTCTCGGTGGAATTCCTTTGAAGAATCGCAGGACTTACATCAGTACGCCTACAACCCTTCTCACGTTGAAGATTGTAATTTGTGGAATGTCCGGACACAAACAAGATTAACCAACAATTGCGATAATTGCAACTCACACAACTATTTAACACAAACATATGTACAATCAACACATCAAATGTTGTGGATTCCGGCATGACAAACTACCCTTGAAGAACTGTAGGACTTACAGCAGAACGCCTACATACCTTCTCAGGTTTATGATCCAAGTGGAAGTCGTCCGGACACAAACAGAATCACCAACAGCTAGATGACAGATGATATCAATTCAGTATATGCAATATGAACATATGTACAAAATCACACACCAAGCACAGTGGACTGCTCATTGATGCGCTACGCTTTGGAGAATTGTAGGACTTACAGCAGTACGCCTACAACCCTGCTCAGGTTGACCATTGTAAGTTGTGGAATGTCCGGACACAAACAGAATTACCTACAGCTAGATGACAGATGATATCAATTCAGTATATACAATATGAACATATGTACAAGATCATACACCAAGCACATTGGACTGCTCATTGATGCGCTACCCTTTGAAGAACTGTAGGACTTACAGCAGTACGCCTACAACCCTTCTCAGGTTGACGCTCTAGGTTGGAAAATCGTCGCAGAGTTCATTTGCTGACTTTCTTCTATGAGCTAAATCCTCAAATCTGAACGGCAACACGCCCATGTCATTGTATCGTAGAATATAGATGACCAACAAACACACGACATATCTCATCAACCAAGTGTAGAAACAGAGTAATTTACACCAAAGATAATAACATTCAATTAGTAACTTGAAACTAGAAATGCCTTGGTTCATGCAAGTCAATTTAACAATTACTCTCTCGTTTACACTTGGCTTATCCTCACTAAACTGAGCAATATCTTTCGTCTTTTCAAACGCACCAATACTATCATAGTCATTGCATAAGGCACGTGAGTTCATGGACGTCCATTTCATTGTGGATAAAAACACCAACGATGACTGAGTGACACAAGGTGATGAACTTAGCAGTGGATCAGAAGCTGTTCTTTTTCGGCTTTCAGATAGTTGTCTAACTGCAAGATTACCACCACTGCTGTCTTTCACTACTAGTTCGGGTTTAGCACTATCATCTGATGATAGGTGGGCTACACGCTGATCAATTACACTGACTGTCTCACAAGTATGCACACCTTCTGGAACTGCATCTGCGTTCAATTCTACTTCACGTTGTAGTTGTACAGAACCTTTATTTAACTTAGCAGTAGTAGGCATATCCCTCATCTCATCATGATCAACCAAAGACAAATCTGCACTATCATGATCATTATCACAAATATTCAATTTACCGTCAACTTCATCATTTTCAAACTCTTTAATAACAGAAGTAGACAATTTTGGTTCCTCCTCACAAATCATTAAAGGTTTTATATCTTCACTCTGACTAGTTATACTTTGTAAACTTTTGGAGTCAGAACTGCACTCTGAAGCAGTAACTCTATTCTGTGACACTCTATTCAACAATGGCTTACCAGTTGCAACTACAGACTTCTTCACCGCACCGTTATCGTCACACAATTCGGAGTCAGGCCTGGAGTTTACATTTAGCTTATCACTGAACTTGCTCACTGGTTCACAGTTCACTTCTGTATGCACCTCTTGCAAACGTGCAAAACACAACCGTGTTTGTCTTGCATCTTGTAACTTATCTGTTGAGGATGTACTACGAAACCTGTTACACTCACTAGGTCTATATGCATTACTAGACATCATGGAGCCTTCTCGATATCCACCTCTCTGAGGCCTACTCGTCATCAATGATTGCATTTTGCTCTCAGACTGCTCTATTCTAGGGGTGAGATGTAATAGACTGGCAAACTTGCTCATAGATTGATTGACACTATTATTTACCAGTTTCAGGATATCATCAAACTTTGGCTCGATACCCTCATCCTCCATACGGGAGCTTATCTTCACCCACTTCCTTTGCAGTCGAGTAGGTAGGCGTCTTGCTATTACTTCTAGTATAAAACTCGAGTTGAGGTCACTCATGCGATTCATCGAAATCATTGCATTCTTGTAAATTAGCAAATTATCTAAAAACTCAGTGAGTGCCTGGGAGTCATCCTGTAATTGACCACCATTACCCTTAACAGCCTCGAATAATTTCCCTGCAATCATCGAAGGTCTTCCAAACCTTTGACGTAATATGCTCATAGCCTCGTAGTAGCCCTCTTTTGGCTTCATAAACTTACAGCACTGTATAGCTCTTGCAGCATCTCCAGTGCAATATCTCATCAAATACATTAACTTCAATTCATCATTTAATAAAAAACCACTCAACATGATCTCAAACTCCTTTACAAATTGTAAATAATCGACAGGGTTTCCATCAAAACACCGTGGTTCAAATTTAGGGAGTTTGATGTTCCTATTATCCCTGAACGGCGAAACAGTAACATCAACCATGTCATGCTTAACATCAGACACATCGTTACAATTAACAGACAAGTCACCATGACTTACTTTCCTGTTTGCATCCAAGACACTCTGTCCCTTCTTTGACCCAGGCATTGTTGAACTTGACCCAATTCCAAAAAAGTTCCAGATATTGCTTGTTCAAAGAGGACTTGACCGGCACCAGGAAAAATGAACGGCGACTATCCAAACTTTCACCAACTGTTTCAATCCGCCAGATCTGTTTCTATCGTCAGAAACTGTCAATCACGTTTCATAAACCGTTAATGCCCAGCTCTCGCTACGCTCGGGCCCACGCTGTTCTTAGAAGATTTCAGAAACGCTTAGTTATAACGGACGAAAAAACCAAAACACCGATCTGCCGTTTGATATTTCTGTATTGTTACACCAACATATAAAAAGAATAAGCGAACTAAGGTCTGAAAACAAATATTACAATAATAAATCATTGTATTACTTCTGACGATGTTTCACTCTTCTTTCTGAACAGCGACCAATGAGACGATGACTGTCGTATTGATGCCTCCGTGAAAATTGGGGAAGTTGATTTTGAGCAAACAACCAAGAATTGATCGTTCAATCTTCAACTTCATTGACACCAACTTTGAACATACGCGGATATTTAGTGTTATTTTGTTTGCTGCTGAGAAACGTATCAGTGATGGGTTTGAATAAAGGTATTCTGGATGGCAGGATTATTTTACTTCGTTTTGTATGCTCACTAGTCCGAGTGCTACTCGGGGTGTTTATATTTGATTCTACATGCTCGAGCTTAGCCGTTTGCATAGCATTGGTAGTGGTATTAGCGGCTGATGGTGATGTGTTTAGCGAGCATAATTCTTAAGATGCATCTAAGTCTACGACCACAGTCGCTTCACTGTTGAGTTTACTAGGTAAAGCTCTATTATATAAAAGTATTTTATTTTCATGCGTGTCTGTAGCATTAGGTTTACTTAAGTGTAAGGCGAGAGAGTTTTTTGTAGGACATTCTGCAGTTACGTATGTGTTTGCGATTTTCGATACACTTGCGTGGCCACGTCTTTGACATGGCGTTAGGTCATGAGCAAGTTTAATATTACCATAAGGTGTGGATGAACTAATTAACTTATTTGATGACTGAAATTTCCTAGCATCATTAGGACTACTGAATTTAAACAGCACAGGGCAAGTATACTTTCCTGATTTTTTCCTGAGTCTGATTAGGTGGCAATTCGCTGATGGCATGCCACACGCTTGGAGACATGTCACTTTGATTTTGTCCAGAGGCGTCCGATCAGGCAGATTGTAAGCGAGAACGTTGTTAGAGGACATGATTCGTTTAGTAACTTCACTGGCTATAAAGTCCAACATACGCTCAGACTTCAGCAAACTTTCGAGATTAGTATCATGAGTTGGGTTACAAAGGAGCAGTAACGGCTTAATGGTATTTATATTCTCATTTAATTCCTTCACAGAGATTCCTAGAGAAATAAGTTCCAACTTATTTTGTTCAGCAGTTGCATATACCTCTGTTGACAAATTGGGCACAATGACCTCGAGTACATTGTTGAGGCTACGTGGAACTCACAGTGATGTACGTATCTTCTTAGCTGAGTGACCTAAACTATTCTTACGTATGGAAAGTACTAGTTTGTTACGTTGTGCCATTGGTAAACACTAATCAGTAAGGATTAAAGTTAAAGCTGAGCTAAATAGAAAACAGGTATATGGAAAAATAGTATTTCTAGTGGTTATACTATGGATACTATGGATACGGTATGGAATTTTATTGCTTAAAAATAAACAATAAATTTGCAAAGTGTTAAACCGACAAACACAGAGTATACAGAAAACAATTATCCCGAAAATTGATCCTTATATGTAAACCACAAAATAACGAACTTTCCTACAGTTTTTTTTGAGTGACGTTGTTCTAATGTTACAATAAGGAGGATGAGCTTTGCGAAAGAGTGGATCCAAACTTGATAACTGGCGGTGATATATCTGCAGAATTGGAAGCTAGGGTAACAGCCAATATAAGTTATAGTTGAGGAGCGGTATCGTATCCACTACAATATTCCAGAAATCGGCAAAAATATATCCACGTTGTGGGGAGAGATTGTTGGTTTTATGATAAATATATCACAAAGATCACAGGGAATTGTAACCTTTCCATTCGTCCGTATGTATAATAGATCACCGTTTTACGAGTCTGGTAATAAAATGTATTAAAGCAGTTGCTTTTCTGTCTGCTATTCTTTCGACGAATCCCTTCGGAGAGAGGTGTCATACAAACCTATTCGCCAAATATTGTTCGCTCGCTGGCGGCGACGGTTGTATTTCTTCTTCACCAACACAGTTTCATCGACGTGCACGACAGCGTCTTCTCCACAAGACAAAGGAGTAATTTTCTCCGTTTTCCATGAAGCAATATCTCTGCAATGCTGGTACCACTGAAATGTTGAGACTTCGCCATTCTCCGTTTCACCAGCTGCGGCTCTCACTGCCTGTCTCAATACCCAGTAGTTGCAGATATACAAAATTTGCGTCAAGGAGAGGTGTGACTGTGCGAAAAACGTTCCTGCGAAATATCAAAATTATCAGCTTACCCCCTCTAATGCTAACTCGCTTCGATCATATTGCACAACAATGGGTAAATCCATCAGTTGATATGCTATAGCTTTTTAAAGTAATGACACCACCGCACGAACAAGTTCTCTCCTTCCTGAGCAATCCTAAATCCAGGCAATACTGGAAAACACTGTCCTCCTCGAATTGCAACCGTAACCTTGTTAGAGCACGCATTAGAAATGAATCAAGCGCTATACAAGATTGAACTAACGTTCGTGAATCTCACTGGATAAATTGAAGTCGTTCGCTGATCGGTAGTTAGTAGTGCTTAAAGTCTAACTTGGCCTTTCAGATCATGAATAGCAATTGTACAGAACCTTAGCCAGTGTCTTCAAACGGCAGCACTGGATCGTTCATGGAATATGAGTGGTTATGAGTTAAATGGTCTAGGGTCCAGCTTAATTTCAGTTTAAATGGAGGAATGATCGACCTGGACCAGAAGGTAAATAGAAGAATAGGCTCAGATGCATGAATTTTACAGGCACGACCCAGTATGATATAATATCAAATCGTAGGTTGTCTACAAGTTAATAATGTTTAAACAGATAAATATTTGATATATATATATATATATAAATACACTGATTGTGTGAACCAGGCCGTATAGTAAACGAATTGTACAGTTCTCCTCCAGGTTGAGCGGGAAAATCGACTTCGTTTCGGTTTCATCCCGTCGTTGTAGGCACACGATAACCAACCAGTATTGAGGTAAGTACAAGGGACTGAAAGCTGTTTTAGAAAAATTAAAGTGCTAAGGTGAATCAATAAAGTTCAATGAAATAGGTAAGTGCAAGTATCATTAATAAATGCATTAATAAAGGGAAATCCCTAGGCTGACAACGTTCATTTGCAATGTATAATGCTACCCCTATAGCTCGTACTATCATGATGTCCACTTTTGATTTTAATACATTTATCCTAATGCGGGTATTTTTTATTTTATACCTTTTGTGCATTTGGTGCACAACCGTACCCTACAGAGAATAGGAATAGAATGAGTCTAATCGAATTCATATAGAGCTATAAAATGTTGGGTTTAGTGGAATATAATGAGGATCGAGTAAAGACGTTATTTGAAAAGAAATGAGATGAGACATTGTGAAGTGGTATTCAAAGATCCGACAATGGAAAGCGAGTTAATTTATAAGATGCCCCATAAATCTGTGCAGAGCCCATGTGGTCGCATCTCAACTATAGGCTGAGCGAATGGTATATATTTAAAGGCAGAGGCATGATATGTCTATACGCCCATTATCATCTTTTTCAAGATAAAGATCTAAGCCCTCATAAAAATCAGATATATCTCGAGCCGTCAAATTGCGTATTGCTGTTCCTGCAGAATGGGGCGATTCACCTTAGTCACCACCACCCTCCCTCCTTATTTGATGCTAGGCTCTGAGACTATGATTATTATGGCTACCGCAAATATATTGCTTTGTACCAAACATGTTCGTACCCCATATTCCATATCCCTAGCTTTCTCAATGAGTGCTTCCAATAGGTCTCCACGTACATCTTTATGAACATATTATATATGTGTGCATGCCTCCTGATGAACAAAAGTTAAAACCTTAAAGAGTAAAAGGTATAGGTTTTGTGAATATTGGATCAAGATTCAGCAGAACACTATGGTTAGGGTTCAATGTAGGTAGTGAGAACTACGATTTGACCAGTTACACAACGTTTAATATATTTAGACACAAATGACATTCGCTACTTACTTCCATGATGCATCTCCTAAAGCTACGTAGCTACCTTAAAATATTTCTGCCTAAAAAAAATCTCCTATAGCTAGAACCTTAGTGAGCAACTTAACACTACCTTTGAATTATAAAGTTAAAGAGGACATTCAGATGATTTTCTTGGTAAAAAGACGTATATCCTATCTTTACAGAAGGTTCACTATTCTCTATCATTCACAAACCACCTTTACAAGCATTACTGGGATTGCTGATTAGTTTCTTCCTACCCTGCTTATCCCATTGCATAATTTAAAGTGAAACTGATGAAATCAAAATTTCGTTGCCCTGAAGAGAACCATTTTACGTTCTCAGTGAGGTTTCACATATCCTCCTTTCCTTCCTTTAACCGGTTATACGAAGACAATAAAAATACAGACGCTTATTTTACATAACCTGCATTTACGCGTCTGTCAAGATATTTACAAAACTTTCGTTTCAACTTTTGGAAGTTTTCAACGTCACTGTTTTGCATCACCGGTGCAGCAGTTAACAGGGTAGTGGATTTCTGGTAGCAACGTGTATCGTCGACACCTCCTCAGAACACGATGTAATGTAAGATCAATGTACGCTTCACGTACCTTCAAAATGAGGATGTCAGATGAGCAACTACCATAACGCTACAAGGATACCTACAGCTAGTAAACGCCCCGCATGTACATGTACCTCTCGCCATATCACCAATTGGATGTGTGAATCCGTTGACGAAAAATATGTTGTGAGAAAAACGGTTGTCAACGCTGGCCCTTCTTATTATTATTGCTCCCTTGGGTTCCTAGTGGAACATAGGACTTCAACTGCACGTCTGCACTTGCTTCTGTCTTCTGCTGTATTTCTCACCAGCTTCCATGTTAATCCATACTGTTTCAACTCCTCTTCACACGATCTCCTCCATGTCACCCTTGGACGTCCCACACGCCGCTTCCCTTTCGGGTTCCACTCGGGCAATGGCCTGACGCGCGCGCGATGTCACCCAGCGATCTCCTCAGCGAGTGTCCAATCCACCTCCACTTTCTCTTGCATATTCATTGGGCGATTGGTTCTTGCTTTGTTTGTTCACATAGTTCCTTGTTGATGATTCTTTCTGGCCATCTGATCTTCAGTATAGAGCGAAGACAGCTGTTGGTAAATGTCTGCAATCTGTTGGAAATATTCGTAGTGCGGGCCCTTCTTACTCTTTTAAAATATGCAACAACCTTTCTTCCGGCATACTCTGTTAATTTTGATAGTAAGGGCTGCAAACTAGGTATCCTGTTGTCCACCACTCTTGTCTTAGCATCTCGTTAGCCATCAATTCTCCACAACCTCCTGTGACTCCACCAGTACGTCTCCCACATTCACTTGTATAGAGTAACACCTCTCGACAAATTTCGTTTCATCAATCTGTGCAAATTTTCAACGCGACTGCTAGCGTTATTGCCAAGTGAAAATACACCACGGTTGAATGCTCCTGCCCATAGTTTCTATAAAGGCAGCCAGTGTCTGTGTATATACCTTCCAAAACGGAAATCCAGATGCCGTATGATACCGAGGTACGTGTAGAATCTGTAAATAAATTTATGATCAGTTCTAAAATTTACCCATGCATTGATTCCTCGGGAATCATACTCGATACGTACTGCCTAACAAGTTAACTTTTTGTCTAAAAAATCTTCAAAATTAACAAAACTTACCTTCTTACTCATTGCAGGAGATAGATGGAATGCACACAATATTATATGTCAAAGTGGGTGCGTTGTCTCTGCGGCACCTCTCAATGCTTTTGCGCAGTCCATGATAAACGTTTCCGTATTAGAAGTCGAACCCATGATGGATTTAAAATTTTCCAGGATCTTCATCACATCATCTAGCCGTTCTTGTCTACTCCACGCAGACGTGACCGGTAGACCTTCTCCATGACAGTATGTAACAACACATTGAAACAGTTTATAACTTCAAATCTTGGATGTAGAAAACATTTGCACCTACTTTCCTCTATTAGTTTTGTAGGTGGAATCGAAACCCACGACCTCAGGGAATTTGTGGTAAATTTCGATTTGCCTATTCGAACTAAAGCCAGCTATTTGAATTCTTCCATTGTTTTCACCCCGAATTACAACCTACTTCCCAACCTGATGTAATTTAGAAAAAACCACTGCCAGTAAATCATAAAGGTTATTCTTGTCAACCAAAGTCTTACGTTCAACTACAGTAGCTCTTATATTTAGTAGATCACTGTGCGTCATCCTTTTTTTAAATCGTTATGCCACGTAATCAATAACCTTTTCAGGTTGGGATGAAATAGACAGCACTGGCTTAAGTATACAGAGTTCAGACTCATCCAATTCGCGTGCTCCGGCATCCCTCATTAAATACTCATGAGTGCAACAGTGATTATGAATCATATATACAGATGATATAATGAATTCGCTTCAATGACATCGGATGCGTATCAGTGACGGGCAACCAATGTATTTAGATATACTCCACAAGACATTAACAACCACAGGTAACTTACTCTCCGAGGCGGATGTGATTACCTACAGATTTCGTTTTGTGTCCAGAAGTACATACAAACACCACATATTCATAATTCGCATCTGACTCATCCTTGTTTAATTTAGATTCTCTCACAATATATGGGGTGCTTGTTGACTGATAATAGACTATGCTATACTATGCTCACCCTCTCAAAAAGTTTCAAAGCTTTTTCAACTTCATCCCATGTTCTAAAGTCTCTAAGTTTAAATTGTTCTTCGAAAACTTTACTAATATCAACTCCGATCGAGCTCTCTTTAAAGGATTGACTCGCAGATTGTTGCATGCTGTAAACATGAACGTGAAAGACATTGTTTTTCCCGGATTTCTACACGTTGAGTAAGCATCTGAGCCAGCAACAATGACGGCAACCGATGAATGCACTGAAAACAACAGCTTATGCCACCCAAATATGTTCAAGTGCATAATTTCCGAAACTTCTACACAATACTAATTCATTAATAGGCGAAAAACAACTAAAACCCTGCAACCATGATGAATGAAACGTATGAAACAATAACAATAAAGGGAATGCACTGACCTGGTGGTAAAAACTTTCGATACCAACGAAATAACTAGTTTTAACAGAAACGAAAACAAAAATGAGGTGAAACGCAACATTTGTGAACAATGGGCATCAAGATAAGTTGTGAATAACTGCAGGATAAACAGAAAAACCAATGTGCAAACGAATGGCTACGGAACTGCGATCCAACATGGCTGACTAACATGGACGAAAATGACCTTTGAGCGTCTCACCCCAACAATGACCTTGTACATTTATTCTCCTTAATGAATTTGAACAAAGCAAGAACTACAGTTTTAGCAGAATAATGTGGTACCATCATTTATTTCGTTGGCTTCTCATCAGCTGCTTACAGCCTAAATAAATTATGAGGTTTAAGTACAGACATGTTTTAACATACTTGCAAATTTTACATGTTGTCAGTTGACAGAAAATTCCACAATTAGTAAACAGTGCTCAGAAAATTGCGCTTATATAGTTTTCACACAGGCAGTTCAAGTTAAAACAAAATGAATGTATGCAGAAAATAAGTAATACGAAATTACGTAACTCCTTTACCATTTTCTGCATACATTCATTTTGTTTTAACTTGAACTGCCTGTGTGAAAACTATATAAGCGCAATTTTCTGAGCACTGTTTACTAATTGTGGAATTTTCTGTCAACTGACAACATGTAAAATTTGCAAGTATGTTAAAACATGTCTGTACTTAAACCTCATAATTTATTTAGGCTGTAAGCAGCTGATGAGAAGCCAACGAAATAAATGATGGTACCACATTATTCTGCTAAAACTGCAGTTCTGGCTTTGTTCAAATTAACTTGTACGTGACAGACAATTTCAGCCAATCATGCCACCAATTACTTTCTCAGGTCTCATTGACAAGTCAGGCCCCCATATCGTCATGATGCCAAATTTAGCTTCACTCAGAGAGAGTAAGAAATTTATAGTAATTACTATTATTGTTCCTTTGGATTCCAAGTGGAACATAGGGCTTCAACTGCACGTCTGAACTCGCTTCTGTCTTCTGCTGTACTTATTACCAGCATCCATGTTAGTCCATACTGTTTCAACTCCTCTTCACACAATCTCTTTCATGTCACCCTTGGAGGTAGCGGGATGTTAAATGCATTTAAAGAAGAAGAATAACAAGTAAATGTCTTTACACAATTGTTTGTCGTTATTTGTTTCACATGTTTATTTATGTTTTTACACAGATTTAAATTTACGTGCATTAAGTAATCAGAATATTTTCAGCTAAATAATTCTTGCTTTTATTGTATGTACTACAGAAGTGTCAACGATTGATACGGTAACACGATTCATACGCACTTTCAAGCACGTTAGAATTTGTACCACAAAAACCCTATGAGAATTACTTTACTAACATCAGGCTTATGAACGTCTACATAATGAAAATTTCTGGGAAATTTAGAGACATTGCTGCATCAGACTACGCAGGAGAAACGGCAACAAGAATGCGGCGTTTGTTTTTATGTACACACACTAGATTTGTATTGGATTAAAACTGAACTTTTTCCATAAACATTCTTGTTTATGACTTAATATGCCCGCGGTGGAAGTACGGCACGCCAACCTTGTGCTCCCCTAGGTGAGTACTTGGAAGTACAAGTAAGCATAATCCCGTACGACCATAACCAATTCACATGGACTTCATTTAAGCCTTTGAATTACGAAGCTTAGGAATGAGGTTAGTCTCTGCAGGGTAGGTTAAATGTATTCAAATGTAGTTCATGACTGCTGCTTCCACACCCATTCTTGCATCCCTCGAAATGTCAACAGAATTGTAACGTACACTTACCAAAATAAAGCGCATTATCAAGTAATGCCACGACGTTGTGCATTAAACATTTGCATATATTACATGTGAAGCTTTAATTCAACTAATATGACTGACGATATTAACACAGAATTTCACGCGACCTTTGCAATGGACGAATAATTTAGTAAATTCAGCATAGCACTATTTAACTTACACTGAACTATGCCACCAACTACCTTTTTGCGTCGTATTAGTAAGTCGAGCATTCATATCGTCAAGATAAGAAGTCCGATTATACTGTGGTAGAATAAGCCAAATGTACTCAGCAGGATGGTACTTATATTAATTGAAAAATAGTAACAAGTGATTCTCCATACGCAATTGTTAGTTATAATTATTTCGCTTGTACTGAACTACTGTGGCCAGGTCGACTGGTGATACTGGACTTTTAAAATTAAACGAATTAAGTGTATCACTGGCTATGCTGCAATTAGAATAAAGAAATGCAAAAGTCGCATGATTATTTCTTAATTACGTCCTCTCACAACAGTTCATCCTTCTTCTCCTTCTGTGGTTATGACAGCGTTTATCTGTGACTTCAACTGTCACACATAATACATTCTTTGTCAAACAAGCACACTATACCTTCATATTTGGGAGTCACTTTTAACATTGGAAGACAGTTTACACATTGATTTATAATACTTCACGATTGTGAATTGTAACGTAACTGATCGTATCTGTAAAAATAGCTTTCATTTCTTGAAAATACCCGTTTATATGAAAATATAAACTATCATTATTATCAGTCTACATTGAGTACAATTCACTTGTGATGTTACGATGAAAATGCCGACAAAACCATACAGGTGTATCTTTTATTTTAAATTGTTACCGAATTTGGATATAAATCAAGAATAAGACTCGATGCTGTACACACCATAGTTATATGGGGGAATTACTTCAAGCTTTATTTTTTCCAAAGTATTTGTAATCCATCCAAAACATACTTGGGTGTTTTTGTTAATGCGAAGTCAATATTCCTATATTTCATGATGTGCTCCATTGAATGACTGGTTATCATATTGTTCCCACAAACCAAAGACAAAACGTCAGCAACCGTGTAATTTAACTATAAACCAAATTTATGAAATTTCAATAATGCTTATCCATGCCTGTACATTTGGTGTGTCCTACACAGGTAGGAAAAATATGTATTTTATTAAATCACTATTATCAAATATGCTTACTAATCGTATATGTAATTTATCATAGTGATGATGCCTGTAACTGTTGTCCCTCGTGTACAAAATGAGAATATATTATTATTATCTAAAATGCAGTAATTATGAAGTCTTCAGTGACACTGTAACAACAGAAGATAAGGGCCGGCAACAGATCGTTTTATTACGGAAATCAACACGTATTTATATATATTTCCTGTACATTATTATAGCTTATTCAAGTAGACAAACGCAGTCTTCTGATTGGTTGTTTCTCAAAAGTTAAGCAGATAAACGCAGGCTTCTGATTAGTTGTTTCGGGTAACCATCGAAAAGTGGAGCCATCTATCTGCGAATCATATTTTCACACGTCAAATTTGCTGTGATTGGTTGCTGAATCAGTCTTGGTCATACTTTCTCACGGCCAACATTATTGGCCTACACATTGACCTAGATTAATGTCTACCAATTGGTTAGCAGCCTGCTCTCACCACAGCATGTACTTGTATACGACCTAAGTATTTGCTTTGAATAGTTTTCTCATCAAACATCCGTACTATTAATGTTACTTTTCCCGGAAATTCGAGGTTTGACTCCTTCTAATAAACTATGCCCTCCACATCTAAAATAAACCAAGGTATCTCCTGAAGAAATTCAATATATATTGACGATCTGAGAGTGATTGATTACTACAACTGGTATGACTTAGGTAACACGTGTGCAAGTGTACTAGTATAGTAGGAGGGACCTGCAGACAACTCGAAAGAAAAGGAGTACTAAATTTAAGTAGTGTGACATTTCTGAGGAACTATGCATAGTATTCTCATTATCCTAATGCACTCTGATATCAAGATAAGCCAATGCCATTCGACACAGTGAGCAGTTACGGTCTCCCGAAATTCCATGTGATGATGCGAATTCCACTGGTATCACATCTAAGACTTATTAATTCTAAGCATGACCTTCATCAAATTTCACATAATCACCGCAAAATCTAGCCTCTCTTAGTAATATTTTTATTTCTGGAACAGAAACCAGCCATTTTTACAGGCATGAACAAATGTGCACATATTACAACTAATAGAATATATAATATAATTTGTTAATTTAGATATAGGTTGAATACTGGTAAACGTGAGAGAAACATTTAAAAAGAAATGCACAAATAAGGAAATAGATAAGTTTTGAGGTCTGCCTTCAACTGAATAATTCATAAGATATAGTGTCAAATATAAACTGTGGTTGAAATAAAATACATGTCAATTTCACGCCGGAATTATAAATGATTGCGTTAGTTGAGGAAGGTAAGTAGCATTTCCGTACAGGTGCTGACGTTATACATAAGAGACGCAGAATAAACAATAATTATCAGTATATGATTCATAAAGTGTTTCAAAGTCTATTAAACTTTAAATTCACCTGTACGTACACCATATTTGTGACATTTCCACTTGTTTATGAGACCGACTTTGAACTTGTCAGCAGATTTTATAATATAGGTGGTCCCGTTATTTACCAGATGAGCTAGGAATATCACAAATAAATGGAGAATAGCAGCGCTGTATCAGTACCTTCGTTGAAGGCAGTACCTTTGAAAAGAGAAGAAGACAGAAGAAAACCGACAGAGAGGTGCAGAAGTATATAAAAGGTGTTAATAATTCAAAATATATGACAGACATGGGTTTCATCATTATTTTTATTTTTTTTCAAGAAATATTATTTTCCCGATATTCTACAGTCTTTCCTGCGAACAATTAGTTTAAGTGAAAGACAGGTGATAATTTCACCTACTTACGAGGTTTAAAAGGAGTTAAACACAAAAGTCAGAGTGCGTTAGGTATGTAAAAGTAAAGCCAGGGCCAAGTAATATATGTTTTTCTGAAGTATACAGTTCAGTGTCCTTCTGAAGTAGCGGACTCATACCATTTACTTTCATTCGGGAGTTTGCATTTAAACTTCGGCTCTAGGCAATTTTCAACTTCTATTTCTTTTTTTCATTATTTTTTTTTAATTTTTACTTTTTTATTTATTCTCATTTTGCAGAAGCCATTCGAACTCAGGAGCCTTAGCAATAGAGTGCTGTCCCACAGATAAGGGTGGTTCTCATATGTCCCCACCATCATATCCGCTGACTAGCAGTCACCACCCTCCCACCTTAGTTCAGCTCAGCAGTAGTAGGCATTCCCCTCATCTCATCATGATCGACCAATGACAAATCTCCACTATCATGACCACTGTTACAGATATCCACTTTACCTCCGTTTGTATGATCAACCACACATTTTCAAACTCTTTAATAACAGAAGTAGACAATTTGGGTTCTTCCTCACAAATCCTTAAAGGTTTTATACATTTACCCTGACTAGTAATACCTTGTAAACTTGTGGATTCAGAACTGGACTCTGAAACTGAAACCCCCTTCTTCTGCAAAAGCTGCGGTGTCGTCTGTGACACTGTATTGAATAATGACTTACCAGTTGCGACTACAGGCTTTTTCACCGCACCATTATTGTCACACAATTCTTAATCAGACCTTGATGACGCTGATTTCACATTTAGCTTACTACTAAACTTGCTCACTGATTCACAGTTCACTTATGTATGCACTTCCTGCAAACGTGTAAAACACAACCGTGTTTGTCTCGCAACTTGTAACCTATCTGTTGGGGACGTCCCTCGAAAGCTGTTACACTCACTAAGTTTATCTGGATTACTAGACACCATAAGTCGTTCTCGATATCCACTTCTCTGAGACGCTTTCGTCATAAATGAATGAGTTTTGCTCTCAGATTGCTCTATTCTAGGGGTGGGATGCAAAATACTGGCAAACTTGCTTACAAATTGATTGACACTATCTTTTACCAGTTTCAGAATATCATCGAACCTTGGCTCAATACCTTCATCCTCTATACGAGAACTAATCTTCACCCACTTGTTTTGCAGTCGAGTAGGTAGGCGTCTCTCTATTGTCTCTAGGACGAAACTTGAGTTCAGATCACTCATGCAATTCATCGAAATCAATGCGTTCTTGTAAGACGTAAGATTATCCAAAAACTCAGAGAGTGCCTTGGAGTCATCTGGTAATTGATTAACATTACCCTTAACAGCCACAAGTAATTTCCTGACAATCATCGAAGGTCTTTCAAACCTTTGACGCAGTAGGCTCATGGCCTCAGAGTATCCTTCGTTTGGGGATATGAACTTACAGCACTGTATAGCTCTTGCAGCAACTCAAGTGCAATACTTCAACAAATACGTCACTTTCATTCCATCACTTAAAGCGAAACCACTTAGCATGCCCCCAAACTCCTTGACAAACTGTGGGTTGTCGTCTGGGTTTCCATCAAAGTACCGAGGTTTATACTTGACCGGTCGATTTAAAAAGCTGAAAACATACGATGATATGGTGAGTGTACGAACAATCCTAAATAGAGGTAAGACTTTGATGAGCAAGAATAACGAATCAAATTGTTGTCTACAATCGGTGGTATTTTCTAAGTTACGACAATCTGAGAAGCTTATTATTATACGGAGTGAAAACACTGACTGGATACAAATTGCTTTTTTCAGAACATATAATTGAATTCTTAATTTTTGAATGTTTGTAATTTAGCCATGGGTATAATTACGTGACGTCCATGATTTTTATAAACTTTTAGTAAACTTTTCTTAAACCTGTGGTCTTCTTTTTCTTGGCGAAGCATTTTTTGACACGATTAGACGAATGAATAACGAAGTAGTTGCTCTATGGCTAAGAACTGTAGTTATGTTCTGGATTATTATTGTGCGTCTGTTATAACCCTATGGATATAGATCTTTCCTCATGGTGCATTACAACATCTAGAAATCATAAATGCTCTCTCTTCGGTAAATTCATTCCTACTCTATAAGTGACTGCTAATAGTTAGTCATTTGAGGTGATACGATACGTACCTCTACACGCTTTCGTCGAGATTAAAATATATTTACTTTTTTCGACTAAGTGACGATCTTTTTACCAAGAAAGTTCTCAGGATGACCATTTTAGCTTGTAATTCAAAGATAATGTAAAGTTGCTCCCTAAGGTAGTAGCCACAGGAGTTTACCTTCGGCAAAAACTATTTCAAGGTAGCTACGTAGCTATAGGTAATGCGTCATAGAAGTAAGCAGCGTACGTTGACTGTGTCTAAAGATATGAAATTTTGCATAACTGGTCAAGTCCCAGTTCTTACACACTAGTTACTGTTGTAAAAAAATGAATGTACCATACAAGCGTTTACTCTAACTTGAATACCTCGCTCATAAACATTATGCCTGCACGTGGTATACACTGAAACCACATAGCCAGTGTTTATCTATTATCCTCGTAAATACAAGATCAGTTCTAAAGAAACACTTAACCCTAAGTCAGTTCATGATGTCATCGCCTTTGAGAAGATTCTACGCTTCAAATTCCCCCAACTATATTCCGACATCGATAAGGATAGGTTTACGAAAGTACTCAGCAAAATACTACAGGTATCATGATTTATCATCATTAATTGCTATTACGTCCCCTCTCACTATTATTCAAGTGTCGAGAATTACAAGCCTCAGAAACAAAGAAATGCGTGCCATTCAGCCACCCCAGCAGAAATAGTGAATTTTTTAGAAGTAGGTTAATAAACTCCAAAACAGCCCATATAAAATAATAGACAGCATTGCTTACGAGAATACCAAGGTGATACGTGAACTTTTTAGAAAGCACTTTGCCACACTATACACCTTGGAGAACGGTCGGTAAGTGGATTTCCCACGTAAAACAGAGGAATGTCTGAGCGACATACCTTTCACAACACAAGAGATCGATGAAACTACAGCAAATCTTAGGCTAAGCAACACTCCTGGTCCAGATGGTATATCTTCCATTCTTTTGAGAAACTGTGATAATTACTTGAACTTACTATTACTCAAGTCATACTCAAATTCACTGAGCGATGGGATATACCCTATCTGCTGAAAGAAGTCTTATATTGTACCTACCGACAAATACGGGCCTGTGGCTGATATCATCAATTACCCCCCACCAGCGTCACGTCTGTAGTTTCACTGGCAATGGAAAGGATAGTAAAGACTCAAATCATTCACAACATGCTCTCGCATATACGTTTTTCACTGGTTGACCACAACTATCCGCATAAAATGGAAAGAAGTTTGAGCTATCACTCAAATTCAGTGATGAGCATGCCCGTAAATATCGCATGCATTTGTTGAAAACACTAGTTTGTACTAAATATAAATAACAAATAAAGTTTAAGGCCGATATGCTGTGTGATAAGTTCTGTGGAACACGCTAATATCATGACTAAAGCAAGAGAAATAGGTCAAGCAGGACAAAGTGGCGTTATTAGAGTCTATTAGTTGCAGTTAGATGCATAAAAGCGTAAGTTATCTAACATCCATAAAGTAGATATACAAATGCTGCAATTGTTGATCATAAAAACGATGAGTATTAAGCAACACTACATGATTCGATGGCATATTGGAAATAAATAATTGTTTCTTAGCTCATGGTCAAGTAAACAGTCTATTTGATTTCAGTGTATATTAACAGATTAATGAAGTAGCTATCAACTTTAAGTTACTACAATTACGTGCACTACATACTTGGCGTTTAGCAGTACACAGACTTGCAACCGGCTAAATAAGGCGACTTTAGAGTATCGAACAGTACGGAATTATTACTCAACTTGTTAAGCCTACTTAGTTGTTACAATAATCTATTATATAGAAACAGATGCGAAATCTTGTGAATGAGTAAAGTAACCGTCTCATAATAATAATAATAATAATAATAGTATATTCTCATTTTGTACATGAGAGACGCCAGTTTACAGGCATCATCAATATGATAAATTACATATACGATTAGCAATCGTAATTAATAATAATGTTTTAATAAAGTACACATTTTTTCCTACTTGTGTAGGACACACCAAATATACAGGCATGGATAAGCATTAATTAAATTTCATAAATTCGGTTTATGGTTAAGTTACATGGTTGCTGGCGTTTTTGTTTTAATAATAATTATAATAATGTATATTCTCATATAAACATATAAATTTACATGAAAATGCATGCCATTTTTTTAGGTCTGTGGGAACAATATGATAACCAGTCATTCAATGGAGCACATCATGAAATATAGGAATATTGTCTTCGCATTAACAAAAAAACCCAAGTAAGTTTTGGATGGATTAAAAATACTTGGGAAAAAATAAAGCTTGAAGTAATTCCTCAATATAACCTGGGTGTGTACAAATCCGAATCTCATTTTTGATTTGATTTATATCCAAATTGGGTAATAAGGAAGCTATTTTTACAGATACGATCAGTTATGTTATAAGCTACAATCGTGACGTTGTATTACAAATTGATACTTTTCCATTGGTATAAGAGTATATTCCACAAATGTAATCCAGGTTGCGTCGTGGAGAAAGTTAATTCGTTATTAACCAGGCAACTGAAAGATACGGGACCAATAATGTTTGCAGATCATTTGTCATTGTAAATGGTCAAATATCCACATTATTCATTCTCATTCAAAAAGTCAAATGGAAGCTGAAATGGTGAGAGAAAAAAGAAGACAAACAACAGCAACGCAAAAGAAAGCAACGGGAGTCCTTAAGGAGTGATTAATAAATATATACATATATATTCTGTTTAGTAACTGTGGTTATTTTGGTACACAAACTAACTAGTCCCGTTATGCTAACTTTTATATTATGTGTGAACTAATATTACTGTCCTGTGTAGAAATGTTAATCATCTAGTTCCAATAATATTAAAATTTATAATTGTAGTTTGCTGTAACTACACGTTTAAACAACTTAAAATATCTATGTAGGGTGAAAAAGAGGGTGTAAGAGTCAGACGTATAAGTGCATTGTCATCTTTGAGCAGTCTGGTGACTGAGGAGATGAACACTGGAAGTGTGTTTGCATCGCGCACATTAGCTGGTAGTCTATTCCAAATGACTGAAAACTTATTTAAGAAGAAGTTGTACCGCACGTAAGTCTGACAGTGCTCCATAGCAGCTAGGTTGTGATGATTTCTAAGATTGTAACTGATGACAGCGGTAGGTTTAGTTATTGGCTCGGAGGAATGCAAGAGAAGATTAGTTAGCTTATAGTAAAAGATAAGGTTTAGCTTAAGGCGTCTTTTCCAGAGGGGTTCTAATCTTAGTCTTACGCATCGCTCATGGTATTCCAGACCACTTTCTAAACCAAGAGTTCTTGAGGTAAACTGCCGTTGCACTCCCTCTAATTTAAGCTTGTCATTTTGTCTTAGTCCGCTAAGAATAAACGGGCAGTATTCTAAGATAGGTCGGACACATACTTTGTATAATAAAACCCTAGTTTCACAACAAAAGAAATTGCGTGTTATGCATCCTATCAGCCTTCGCGTTTTACGTCTGGCATAATCAGTCTGTTCAGCGAACGTTAGGTTACTAGAGTATCTAATACCGAGATCTACGACTGAATTGAGCTTAGCTAGTTTTCGCCCATTTATTTCAAGGTTTAGATCAAGCTTACTGTTGCCGATACAAATCCAGCCGCATTTGTCAATGTTAAAATTTAGACAGGATTCAGCACACCACGTTGCAAGGCTACTTAGTTCAAGATGTATTTTAGTAACCATATCGCTTAATTCATGAGTGTAGCAGGAGTAGACGACTTTGAGGTCGTCAGCATATAGGAATGGTTTACCTGAGGTGAAGCACTTGCAAATGCTGTTAATGTAAACTGTGAATAAAAGTGGACCTAGGACACTACCTTGCACGACCCCACTTGAGATCTGCCTAGGATGAGACAATACAGATCCAACTTTGGTTATTTGTACCCTGTTGCTTAGAAATGATTTTAACCAGTTCAGTAATGGGTTGCGAATTCCACAAGAGTACAGCTTCTCAAAGAGAATACTGTGAGATACCATGTCAAATGCCCTAGATATATCGAAGTATAGAACAACGACTAGCTTACGTGCTTCGCGACTACTAGTGATGCAGTTGAAAAAGTCGAAGTGGCAAGTAACGCAGGATCTATTTTTGAGAAATCCGTGTTGAGACCTTGTAACAAGATCCTCCCTAATTAGGTAGTCTGACAATTGATCTTTACAACTTTCTCCATGATTCGTGAGATAACTGGGGTTATATTTATGGGTCTGTAATTGCGGACGTTTGCCCTATCACCAGATTTGTAATGTGGAATTATGAAGCTAGTTTTCCACTCACTAGGGTAAGTGCCAGTGTCCATAGATATTGAGAAGAATTTAAGAAGTAACAGGGTATATCACACCCACTGTTTTTGAAAATTATCGAAGCGAGGCCATCCGGTCCCGTACTAGTGGAAGGTTTAAGGCTTTTAATTGCTTGTACTATTAGTTGATTAGTGAACACAATGCTTTCAAGGGAAGAGATAGTAAGGGGAGCGGTTTCACCAGGCATATGTGTTTCTAAACTAAAGTTTGCAAACCAATCACTGAAAGTTCACAGATAGTGGCAGGTTCATTGTAGATTACTTTGTCGTGAAGTAAGTATGGGATTTCCCTCGCTGACTGCATTCGTTTTTTAAGAAGTGCCGTTAAGTTATAAACTTTGGAGGTACTTTCAAGTGCCGTTAACTCTTCGTCGAGGTCCTTTTGAGAACGTAGGCGCTTGATAGATTCAAGAGACTCGTGGATTGAGAGCAATAGTGATATGTCCTTAGTGGAATAGTACTGTTTCTTCAGTTTCCTTAACTTATTACGGTGTGCCCTTGGAATATATTCAGTTCGGTGTCTACTTAATTTCACTATTTTATTTGGGGCAACTGTATCTAGACAAAGGGTAACATTCCTGTAAAACAGGGTTACTAAGGCCTCCAGGGAGTCAGTGGTAAAATAGTCATCCCATTGACAGAGTCGAATAAGTTCTTGGACTAATCCCCAGTCTGTATATTTGTAACTACGACATATTGTGCTTCCTGAGTCTTGTTTGTTTCCTGTATTTAGTGGTGAGAAAGGCAGAGAGCAGAGTACCATTCTATGGTCACTACTGGAAAATCTATTACCAACATAAGTGGATACTGGGATTGTGTCATGACAAAAAACAAGGTCCAAATGTTGTCCCCACGAGTAGGTGTCTGGACGTGTTGTTGCCATCCATAACAGTCTATAGTGGCAAGTAATTCGTCGAAGCGTTGGGGGCCGGAACTAGTTAGCCAATTGACTTCTGGAAGATTGAAGTCCCCTGCAATTATTTTGTAATTAGCACTAAACGAGGATGCGTGTGCAAACGATTTAGCTAATAACGCATCAGTTTCTTTTGTTGCGCTTGGTGCTCGATAAACACAGCCTATGAGAAGTTTGTACTTATCTCCATGTAAGACAACCCAGAGTGAGTCAGGTACATTATTCATTGTTTCATCTTCCACCTTACTGACTACAAATGAGTTATGTATATATATGAGACATCCTCCACCACGCTTGCAATCTCTGTTTGCACGGTGTACAGTGTAATCATCGATACCTATATGCACATCAAGTACTGAGGATGAGCACCATGACTCAGTAATCAGAGCTACAGTAGGCTTGGCGACTAATAATAATGTCCTTAGTTCAGATATCTTATTGATTAAGGAACGTGCATTAATTAGCAATATCGTGAATAAGTCACGGGATACTACAAACTGGCTTAAAATGTCACCATAACCTAAATCTATTTGTGCGTCAGCACCGCAAGAATTTATGAATGAAAAGGAGGTCGGACTGGGTGTCTGTACATCGGAGTTGGTGTGCAATGAGGTGGTCCTAGGTGCCATGGGTCGTACCAGTGATTCAGGACACCTGGAAAATTTACCATGTGTTCCTGGATATAAGGGTAGTACAGGTTGGGCCTAGGTTGACGGTTAAAAGGCATAGCATCAGAAGGTCTACCCATCCAACTGCTATTCGTCATACCGGTATACACCTTCGGGTTGTTTTTATAACTTAAAGGGAATTGTGAAGGAAGGTGCTTTGGCTGCAAGACTTTAGGAGTCTTGGAGCCTGACTTTCTATAAGGTGGAGCATGCGGAACACCTCCAGATGTACTTATGTTTCGAGAGGAGTTTTTCGTAACAAGTGATGGTTTGTTGGCATTCTTACTCTCAGCAGGCTTATTGAATACAAAGTATTCTTCCCCATCATTAGTCTCAACCCTGCGAAATTTGTTCATCGTGGTGAGGTTACTACGTTTGGGGGGAAATTTCTTAGAACAACTTGCAGAAGTTCTAGTCATTTTAACATCTTTCGATGAGGCTTTGTTTACAGGGGTACTGGTATCTAAATCAGTTCCTAGTTCCATTGGCAAGCGTGGTTGTTGTGTAGTTTGCTGAATGCTAGTTTCAGCACTAGGTGTCTGTTGCTGTGCACGATCCTTTTTAGGTAAATCTAAGCTAGAGGAGGTGACCAGGTTATTACTACGCATTATTCTGCGCTGACACGGTGTTTTATCCTGAGCTACGGTTATAGACTATATTACTATAGACTACTATAGACTATAATAATAATAATAATAATAATTTTATTTCTGTAACAGAAACCAGCCATTTTTACAGGCATGAACATATGTACATTTATGAAAACTTATAGAATATATAATATGATTTGTTAATTTAGAAATAAGTTGAATACTGGTAAATGTGAGAGAAACATTTAAAATGAAGTGTACAAATAAAGAAATAGATATAGCGTCAAATCTAAACTGTGATTGAAAAAAATACACGTCAATTTCACGCGGGAACCATAAATGGTTGCGTTAGTTGAGGAAGGTAAGTGGCATTTGTGTACAGGTGCTGACGTATTACATAAGAGATGCAGAATAAACAATAACTATCAGTAAATCATTCAGAAAGAGCTTTAAAGTCTATTAAACTTTAAATTTACCCGTAAGTACATCATATTTGTGACATTTCCAGTTGTTTATGAGACCCACTTTGAACTTGTCAGCAGATTTTATAATACCGATGATCCGTTATTCACCAGATGAGCTAGCAATATCACGAATAAGTAGAGAAAGCAGTATGTTTGAAAAGAGAAGAAGACACAAGAAAACCAGCAGACAGGTGCAGATCTGCACCTTCAGTATTTAAAAGGTGTTAATAATTCAAAATATATAACAGGCATGGGGTTCATCGTTTTTTATTGTTGTTTTTTTTCAGGAAATATTATACTATAATAATATACTATATTAAGTCTCCATCCCACTAACTAAGATTAACATGCGCAAATCCGAATTCACGTATTACAAAAGCCCATAGTAAAGTGATACACTGAAGAAGTACAGTAGAAGTATAAATTAGCAGTACATTAAACATTTCATTAATTTACAAAAAATTGTGATGAAGGGTATGTGACCGATCGACATTTTCGCTGATTTCATATTCGACAACCTCCATATACCTAAAAAATAAAACACATGTCAGGACTAGCACAACATGAAGTTATAAAAGTTAATTATATATATTAATATGCAAAGTGGATACTCTGATCCTACTAGTAGTCAGTAAATTTTTATGTAAATAAAAGTATTTATAGTCCAGAGCCGTTTTTCAAATTGACGCAGTATGCATAAACAGACCCCATATATTTTGCAGTATTGCAGGATTATACACAAATTTCAAAACAAACCTTGAAATATTCATAATTTCAAGGCATTCCTTCATCAAGATTACCTAAATATCAACTTCACACTAATCACGTTTACATTAAACGAAGTGTTGCCAATGCATAATTTAGGAATTAATCCACAATCTGAGTAATGTCTAGTGAACATGATTTTGTGAATCCTGGAGAAATTACATGTGTATATTTAGTAAACGTAAGCCCCAAATATAAGCTAAGTCAACTTAGAGATAACTTTTCAATTTACGATAATTCACGATAATTCGTGTCCAAACGCGTATGCGATGAAAGACACAGCCACATGATAAATCTTTCCCCACAGAAGATTCTGTTAGCATTTTTTTTCTTCTGAAGTATACAGTTCAGTGTCCTTCTGAAGTAGCGGACACATACCATGTACTTTCATTCGATAAACTGTATTTAAAAATCTACTTTAGGCAATTTTCAACTTCTATTTATTTTTTATTTATTCTCTTATTTTACAGAAGCCATTCGAACTCAGGCGCCTTAACAGTAGAGTGCTTTCCGACAGATAAGGGTGGTTCTCATATGTCCCCACCATCATGTCCTCCGACTAGCAGTCACCATCTTCCCAAATTTTTGTTCAAGGCTCCGGCGGAATGCTTCATTTTTTTAACTATTATATTTTTTAAATATCTGTTGCAGTATGCCACAAACTTTTTTGAATTATTCATTCGTCGACTTACCTAAGGTCATGGAATGAATGACTTCTTTCAGGAGAACATCACGTGTGTTTCATCTGTTACTGCATTTTGGAGAAGAAAAATGTAAACAAAATAGACTATCAGACTTTGCATTTTAGATAAACAAATGTAGTCTCGAAAAACAGTGCATAATCGTGTAGCATTAATCAAATAAGTTGTAGTAAGATATAATACGTTGTACTGAGTATTTTAATAATAGAACAGTAAGATAAGATTCATTGTTTAAATAAATAATAATGTATAATTGCATATAAACATAAATTTACATGAAAATGCATGCCATTTTTACAGGCACGATCTAGTATGATATAATATCAAATCGTAGGTTGTCTACAAGTTAATAATGTTTAAACAGATAAATATTTGATATATATATATATAAATACACTGATTGTGTGAACCAGGCCGTATAGTAAACGAATTGTACAGTTCTCCTCCAGGTTGAGCGGGAAAATCGACTTCGTTTCGGTTTCATCCCGTCGTTGTAGGCACACGATAACCAACCAGTATTGAGGTAAGTACAAGGGACTGAAAGCTGTTTTAGAAAAATTAAAGTGCTAAGGTGAATCAATAAAGTTCAATGAAATAGGTAAGTGCAAGTATCATTAATAAATGCATTAATAAAGGGAAATCCCTAGGCTGACAACGTTCATTTGCAATGTATAATGCTACCCCTATAGCTCGTACTATCATGATGTCCACTTTTGATTTTAATACATTTATCCTAATGCGGGTATTTTTTATTTTATACCTTTTGTGCATTTGGTGCACAACCGTACCCTACAGAGAATAGGAATAGAATGAGTCTAATCGAATTCATATAGAGCTATAAAATGTTGGGTTTAGTGGAATATAATGAGGATCGAGTAAAGACGTTATTTGAAAAGAAATGAGATGAGACATTGTGAAGTGGTATTCAAAGATCCGACAATGGAAAGCGAGTTAATTTATAAGATGCCCCATAAATCTGTGCAGATCCCTCGTGGTCGCATAGGTATAAACAAATGTAATTTCGAAAGACAGTGCATAATCGTGCAGCATTAAACGAATAAGTAGTAGTAAGTTATAATATGTTGGCTGATTTTTATGGTAGATAAGGCGATGTCTTTCAAGGAAACCAAGTCCAGTATATTGTGGTTTCGGGTGGGTTTTGAAATACTTTGTGCCATCACATAACTTAACTGCATCTATGAGTTTTCTGTAACGGGAAGGAGCACTGATTGGCCCCCATGAAACTTCAGGCATGTTAACGTCACCTCCAATCACTTTACAAGTAAAGTCTAATTTCGAAGTGTAATGGAAGGTTGCAGTTATCTCGTTTGGCAGTTCACTGTCGTGATTGGGTGGGCGATAGATGCAACCTAATAATAGGGTTTGCTGTTTATTTATGTAGAGTGTTACCCATAATGTATCGCATGTATTCAGGCTGGGGTCATCATAGTGCACAGCTCTGCAGTCAGATTTAACATAGATAATGCATCCTCCACCCCGACCAACTGATCTGTTCTTCCTGAAAAATGAGTAGCATTCACAGTGAAAGAAATCATAGTTTATTTCACTTGTGCACCAAGCTTAAGTGATCATTAGTGCTGTAGGTTGGCTAAACAGTAGTAGGGATCGGATGTATACCATCTTGTTTACAGCTGACCTGGCATTAATGAGGACTATTTTAAGATTAACCGAGTCATATCTTAAGATTTCAGCCATGTCTTGAAGTAGCTGGTGATGAGATTCAATCATAGCGTCCTCAGATGACAGTGAAATATCTATGTCTGTAGATGCCTTAGGAAAGCTAGTAGTGTGGAGGGGGTTTGTTATATTTTTGTGTTCAGGTAAGTTCGGACGCAAAGAAGATTGGCTGTCAGAAGAAAAAGTCATAGAGAGTTGTTGATGAAGAAGAGAATTGCCTGAGTCATGTAAGGTGAGCTCTAGGCAGTAATTAGGCATTGCTGTATGAGCTGCCATATCTATATTGGAGGGCGAAACATGTGGAGAGTGGTGAGCATTCGTAGTATGTTTGAGGCTATGTTGTGAACCTGAATAATAAGTGGTAATGTCGTTTCAGCATAACTGCTGATCGCCGGATGGTCAGCCCCATTGGGTATGGGCATGTAAACAGGTGGAGGTGGCCTGCCAAGCAAGCTAAATTGACTTGAACTGTTGCGATTTACGTCACCACTATTCTACGTCCCATAGTTAAGTGTATCAATCTTTCGGTTAAAAGTGGTGCGAGGGTTTAATTTTTTGGACAAGTAGCTACGAGGTTTGGGTTTTGTTTTACGATTTCTATCCTTTTCGGCTTTGTCAATATTTGTTGCTGGAGAGAGGTGTGTTATCAAACTGTGAGCGTCTGAATTAGTGTGTGGCAATAGTCTCTTATACGCGTTGTCTTTGTGGACGAACTGGTAGCCTCATTCTTCAACTTCCTGGAATTGGGACTGATTGGATTGGTGAATACTGGGTGTGGTGTACTGCAGTTTGTCACCGGGGCACAGGGATCGTCATCAGGGGAGTCTAGATCTACGGCGGATTTCCTTCTTAGTCTACGATTATACACCGAATCATTTTGGACCTAATATTTTCACGCAAGTTCGCTTCCGAATACTATGTGCTTTGTGTAGGAAGGTTCACACTCCTTTGCTCTGCCTAAAGAGAATTGTGGGTGTTCAGGGGTGTTGTAGAGGAGCTGAGATTCACGGTTTTAGAATCAGTCATATAAGTCATTATTTGGATCGGCGTTTTGTCACGAGCTAACTTAATCGTATAGCAACGCCTATTTTTCATTAGTGTTTGCCTACTGTAAAAGATGTTACCACTAGTTCTGGCGGTACGTTCGAAATTGGTGACATTTTTGCACGTGTTTGCTCTGAAATTTATTTACTGCTTATTGTCATATAATTCTTGAAATTATGGTCCAAATCTCTAAAAAACGTGTTCGTAGAAACACAATTGTTTTAGATAGTGGCTTAAATTCGGTTATAACTGCATTACCGCCTCGTAATACAGTATCAACTACTAGCTCTCAAAATGGTTTGAGTGCAGATCTCACTCCTGTGATACAGGTGAAAGATGTTCTGTTAGAGAACTCTGAGTTCTGTAAACTAAACCTCCTTTTGAAAGATATGCAGAGGCAAGTAAGTGAAATTCAGAAAAAATTAGATCAGTTTGATAGTATGTCACTGCCAATCTCAAATACCACGGAGAGCCGGTCTGATATTGGCCAGGTTAAGTGTTTACTGGATGTAACTCAAAATAAGCTTTTGAATTTAGACCCAATAGCCTGTCTTTTAGAAAGGCATCCTAAAATATCTCCAGACAACCTAAATAAAGCTGAAAATCTGATTGACTGCTTGGCTACGGAGGTGATGAAGCGTATAACCTCTTCTCACCAAGCTATAGTTTACAACGTCCCAGATTCTCTGCCCCTGAAAACTGTAAGACACAAAATCCTGATTTGTTGCGGCATGGCTAGTGTTCCATGTGAATGCAAACGACTTCGTAAAAAGTCTAACCAGGCTAATTGCCCAATCATTTTTAAATTCAGTAATTCCCTTGATGCTAGTAAGTTTACTAAATGTCAGGATCACTTAAGACTGAATAGCAGTTATAAGTCTATAACCGTAGCTCAGGATAAAACACCGTGTCAGCGCAGAATAATGCGTAGTAATAACCTGGTCACCTCCTCTAGCTTAGATTTACCAAAAAAGGATCGTGCACAGCAACAGACACCTAGTGCTGAAACTAGCATTCAGCAAACTACACAACAACCACACCTGCCAATGGAACTAGGAACTGATTTAGATACCAGTACCCCTGTAAACAAAGCCTCATCGAAAGATGTTAAAATGACTAGAACTTCTGCAAGTTGTTCTAAGAAATTTCCCCCCAAACGTAGTAACCTCACCACGATGAACAAATTTCGCAGGGTTGAGACTAATGATGGGGAAGAATACTTTGTATTCAATAAGCCTGCTGAGAGTAAGAATGCCAACAAACCATCACTTGTTACGAAAAACTCCTCTCGAAACATAAGTACATCTGGAGGTGTTCCGCATGCTCCACCTTATAGAAAGTCAGGCTCCAAGACTCCTAAAGTCTTGCAGCCAAAGCACCTTCCTTCACAATTCCCTTTAAGTTATAAAAACAACCCGAAGGTGTATACCGGTATGACGAATAGCAGTTGGATGGGTAGACCTTCTGATGCTATGCCTTTTAACCGTCAACCTAGGCCCAACCTGTACTACCCTTATATCCAGGAACACATGGTAAATTTTCCAGGTGTCCTGAATCACTGGTACGACCCATGGCACCTAGGACCACCTCATTGCACACCAACTCCGATGTACAGACACCCAGTCCGACCTCCTTTTCATTCATAAATTCTTGCGGTGCTGACGCACAAATAGATTTAGGTTATGGTGACATTTTAAGCCAGTTTGTAGTATCCCGTGACTTATTCACGATATTGCTAATTAATGCACGTTCCTTAATCAATAAGATATCTGAACTAAGGACATTATTATTAGTCGCCAAGCCTACTGTAGCTCTGATTACTGAGTCATGGTGCTCATCCTCAGTACTTGATGTGCATATAGGTATCGATGATTACACTGTACACCGTGCAAACAGAGATTGCAAGCGTGGTGGAGGATGTCTCATATATATACATAACTCATTTGTAGTCAGTAAGGTGGAAGATGAAACAATGAATAATGTACCTGACTCACTCTGGGTTGTCTTACATGGAGATAAGTACAAACTTCTCATAGGCTGTGTTTATCGAGCACCAAGCGCAACAAAAGAAACTGATGCGTTATTAGCTAAATCGTTTGCACACGCATCCTCGTTTAGTGCTAATTACAAAATAATTGCAGGGGACTTCAATCTTCCAGAAGTCAATTGGCTAACTAGTTCCGGCCCCCAACGCTTCGACGAATTACTTGCCACTATAGACTGTTATGGATGGCAACAACACGTCCAGACACCTACTCGTGGGGACAACATTTGGACCTTGTTTTTTGTCATGACACAATCCCAGTATCCACTATGTTGGTAATAGATTTTCCAGTAGTGACCATAGAATGGTACTCTGCTCTCTGCCTTTCTCACCACTAAATACAGGAAACAAACAAGACTCAGGAAGCACAATATGTCGTAGTTACAAATATACAGACTGGGGATTAGTCCAAGAACTTATTCGACTCTGTCAATGGGATGACTATTTTACCACTGACTCCCTGGAGGCCTTAGTAACCCTGTTTTACAGGAATGTTACCCTTTGTCTAGATACAGTTGCCCCAAATAAAATAGTGAAATTAAGTAGACACCGAACTGAATATATTCCAAGGGCACACCGTAATAAGTTAAGGAAACTGAAGAAACAGTACTATTCCACTAAGGACATATCACTATTGCTCTCAATCCACGAGTCTCTTGAATCTATCAAGCGCCTACGCTCTCAAAAGGACCTCGACGAAGAGTTAACGGCACTTGAAAGTACCTCCAAAGTTTATAACTTAACGGCACTTCTTAAAAAACGAATGCAGTCAGCGAGGGAAATCCCATACTTACTTCACGACAAAGTAATCTACAATGAACCTGCCACTATCTGTGAACTTTCAGTGATTGGTTTGCAAACTTTAGTTTAGAAACACATATGCCTGGTGAAACCGCTCCCCTTACTATCTCTTCCCTTGAAAGCATTGTGTTCACTAATCAACTAATAGTACAAGCAATTAAAAGCCTTAAACCTTCCACTAGTACGGGACCGGATGGCCTCGCTTCGATAATTTTCAAAAACAGTGGGTGTGATATACCCTGTTACTTCTTAAATTCTTCTCAATATCTATGGACACTGGCACTTACCCTAGTGAGTGGAAAACTAGCTTCATAATTCCACATTACAAATCTGGTGATAGGGCAAACGTCCGCAATTACAGACCCATAAATATAACCCCAGTTATCTCACGAATCATGGAGAAAGTTGTAAAGATCAATTGTCAGACTACCTAATTAGGGAAGATCTTGTTACAAGGTCTCAACACGGATTTCTCAAAAATAGATCCTGCGTTACTTGCCACTTCGACTTTTTCAACTGCATCACTAGTAATCGCGAAGCACGTAAGCTAGTCGTTGTTCTATACTTCGATATATCTAGGGCATTTGACATGGTATCTCACAGTATTCTCTTTGAGAAGCTGTACTCTTGTGGAATTCGCAACCCATTACTGAACTGGTTAAAATCATTTCTAAGCAACAGGGTACAAATAACCAAAGTTGGATCTGTATTGTCTCATCCTAGGCAGATCTCAAGTGGGGTCGTGCAAGGTAGTGTCCTAGGTCCACTTTTATTCACAGTTTACATTAACAGCATTTGCAAGTGCTTCACCTCAGGTAAACCATTCCTATATGCTGACGACCTCAAAGTCGTCTACTCCTGCTACACTCATGAATTAAGCGATATGGTTACTAAAATACATCTTGAACTAAGTAGCCTTGCAACGTGGTGTGCTGAATCCTGTCTAAATTTTAACATTGACAAATGCGGCTGGATTTGTATCGGCAACAGTAAGCTTGATCTAAACCTTGAAATAAATGGGCGAAAACTAGCTAAGCTCAATTCAGTCGTAGATCTCGGTATTAGATACTCTAGTAACCTAACGTTCGCTGAACAGACTGATTATGCCAGACGTAAAACGCGAAGGCTGATAGGATGCATAACACGCAATTTCTTTTGTTGTGAAACTAGGGTTTTATTATACAAAGTATGTGTCCGACCTATCTTAGAATACTGCCCGTTTATTCTTAGCGGACTAAGACAAAATGACAAGCTTAAATTAGAGGGAGTGCAACGGCAGTTTACCTCAAGAACTCTTGGTTTAGAAAGTGGTCTGGAATACCATGAGCGATGCGTAAGACTAAGATTAGAACCCCTCTGGAAAAGACGCCTTAAGCTAAACCTTATCTTTTACTATAAGCTAACTAATCTTCTCTTGCATTCCTCCGAGCCAATAACTAAACCTACCGCTGTCATCAGTTACAATCTTAGAAATCATCACAACCTAGCTGCTATGGAGCACTGTCAGACTTACGTGCGGTACAACTTCTTCTTAAATAAGTTTTCAGTCATTTGGAATAGACTACCAGCTAATGTGCGCGATGCAAACACACTTCCAGTGTTCATCTCCTCAGTCACCAGACTGCTCAAAGATGACAATGCACTTTACGTCTGACTCTTACACCCTCTTTTTCACCCTACATAGATATTTTAAGTTCTTTAAACGTGTAGTTACAGCAAACTACAATTATAAATTTTAATATTATTGGAACTAGATGATTAACATTTCTACACAGGACAGTAATATTAGTTCACACATAATATAAAAGTTAGCATAACGGGACTAGTTAGTTTGTGTACCAAAATAACCACAGTTACTAAACAGAATATATATGTATATATTTATTAATCACTCCTTAAGGACTCCCGTTGCTTTCTTTTGCGTTGCTGTTGTTTGTCTTCTTTTTTCTCTCACCATTTCAGCTTCCATTTGACTTTTTGAATGAGAATGAATAATGTGGATATTTGACCATTTACAATGACAAATGATCTGCAAACATTATTGGTCCCGTATCTTTCAGTTGCCTGGTTAATAACGAATTAACTTTCTCCACGACGCAACCTGGATTACATTTGTGGAATATACTCTTATACCAATGGAAAAGTATCAATTTGTAATACAACGTCACGATTGTAGCTTATAACATAACTGATCGTATCTGTAAAAATAGCTTCCTTATTACCCAATTTGGATATAAATCAAATCAAAAATGAGATTCGGATTTGTACACACCCAGGTTATATTGAGGAATTACTTCAAGCTTTATTTTTTCCCAAGTATTTTTAATCCATCCAAAACTTACTTGGGTTTTTTTGTTAATGCGAAGTCAATATTCCTATATTTCATGATGTGCTCCATTGAATGACTGGTTATCATATTGTTCCCACAGACCTAAAAAAATGGCATGCATTTTCATGTAAATTTATATGTTTATATGAGAATATACATTATTATAATTATTATTAAAACAAAAACGCCAGCAACCATGTAACTTAACCATAAACCGAATTTATGAAATTTAATTAATGCTTATCCATGCCTGTATATTTGGTGTGTCCTACACAAGTAGGAAAAAATGTGTACTTTATTAAAACATTATTATTAATTACGCTTGCTAATCGTATATGTAATTTATCATATTGATGATGCCTGTAAACTGGCGTCTCTCATGTACAAAATGAGAATATACTATTATTATTATTATTATTAGATGACGGGTCAGATTTCAACACAAGTTGTCAAGATTTATTTTTCTGAGACTTTCTTAGTCGATGGCAGCTGCACGGGACGTTATTCATAGCGCATGCATTCAAAAGAGTGCTTTTGACCTTGTTGATCTGTGCATTATCCGGTATATCATACGCAATTATGTTCTCGCGCACTACACGTTGATATATTTCAGCTGCAACGTAGTTTATCAGGTTTGCGGCTTGTGGTAACTTTCTAGGTGAAGTACTACTACTGCCAGTTTCACTAGATAGTGCCAGCTTTGATATCTTAACCTCAAGCCGCCTAATGATAGAAAATAGTTCTTCGATTTTATCTTCACAGCCAAGTGTAGAACAAAAAACTCGATTAGTTATAGGAGTTAAAATGTTTGCCGTGTGATTCATATTGCAAGACGCTTTGCAGGTGTCTACGAGGCCTAGGTCATTACATGTAGTGTCCCTATGTATACCATCCATGATGTTGTTTACTAAGCAAGCAAGTGAGGGGAGTTTAATGTCCGGACTTAACTTGTCTACCTCAGCAGACCTATATTTAGTTGTTAAATCAACAGATGTAGTGCTCTCACTTCCTGCAGGGCTACTTATTCTGTTTGGTTTGTGCTTTTTACTGGGATGTGAAGCAGATAGTGGAGTTAGACGCTTAGTTTGGACCATTGGCATTTAGAACAATGTTAAAATTCTTAAATTTAAGAGAATGAGCAAAGTGTCTGTAAGGTCCGTTTTAGAGTGTTGGGGATTTAAACTGTCTAGTTATGTATGCAATTAACAGTTTATACGAATAAAAATATCGAAATAGAATATTAAGATACCCTATACTAATACTGTAAGTACGAGGATGCTATAACAGTGGCACTTAGGTAGACACTATCTGTAACGGATAATTTTAACCGGAAAAGTTATATTTTATGAAAGAATAGGACTAATATCCGCGAGAGACCTATTAAAAAGTTGCCTATGGAGTAGAAAAAGAATTGATGAATAACACGCAAAAAAGTAACAAAGCCTTCGAATTGCGCCGAATTGAATTCAATTATCTTATTCACCGTCTGATTTCTTAGTTGTACTATGAAGAATTTCGCTCATCACGGATGAAAATAAAAATGCGTAAACTCCTCAGAACACATGTCTAACTTATGTGCTTGGGCTTATTCTCTATCGGAAGTTGGAATCTTATTGAATTACTGCCATAACATTAAACACTGCCTGTAGTCAGTTTACAACGTGAAAACCTAAAAACCACTAGCAAGTATCAGACTTTTAAGACTCATGAAAAAGAAATCATTTCCATGTATGTTATTTAAAAGCGTGCAAATCTTAGGAAAAATTACGGTAACTCTAAACCATAGCGCGAAACGATACTACCTCTAGCGACCAATAAGATGCGTCAGAATTAAAAGTGCGTAATTTGAAATAAAGATTTTCGTACAAGTGATGCAATGTCAAAGCATGGTTACATAGCATAACGTTCTTGTGTGTGTTCCAAGAAACCACCGTCATAGTCAGACTGAACCAATTTCTGTGCATAACTTCGTCAAGGTCATCAATCCGTTCACTAGGCAGTTTCGTTTTGAGCTGCTACAGTTTAGAGTCACCAAAAATTTTAATGATAAGTCACGACTGGGTGCTTAAAAGACCAGTAACAGCAAGAGAGTATGAATCAGATTATTTAGAAAAGTCTGCGGTGCAATGGTACCAGTACTGCAGAGACATAACCTCATGGAAAATGAACAGATTGACTCAAGTACTTGGCGGAGTTGGCGTCATTGTTCACGTGGATGAGACTGTGCCGATAGAAAGAAAATGTAATGCAGGGAGATTGAGTGTGAATCTGCAGTGGTTGTCGGGGATATATAACATGAACGCGCGCGCTTCGTGTAGGACGTTACAATCTCTCCATATAACGTGGAAATAATTTTTCGCATTCTGGAATATTGTGGTCTATATTTGACTACTATATAACTATAACTGATATTGGTTGTACCTCTGGTAGCTAAATATCCAAATTTATCACCTCCAGAATACTGTTTTGATCCAGTCAGATTCGGGTTATTAAAGGGCAATCTATCACAAAAGAACTATAGAGAAGTCCTTAGTTTTGTGGTGTATAATTATCAGAGTTAACTCGTTTGATAGTGGTATATTTTTAGTTTGTACTTTATACATTCATACCTGTTTATTGTTGTTTTTATCTATTTAGATAATATAGCAGCACCTCACACACTTTTATCAGTTTTTGGGAGATTTTTATAATCTTTACCTCCATAATGGTCAAAGTTATTAAACGAGTTAGTACTGTTTAGAGACTAGCATCAAACAGTCAGCAGGTCACTAAAAACATTAGTCCTGACGATGAATTCGCACTAAGATCAATCGATACACCGAGAGTTATAGTACCAAACTTAATGGAAAAACTAGTTGATAACGTAACACTAGTGATCTAAAGATCCTTCAGAAGTCCATAACAGACCTGCAGGATAAGTTTGAAAGTATCACTCCTTTCCTCCAACTTTGTGATCCATCACAAGAAATTTGCTTAGATTCACTCCTCAAATCTGAGTGCCTGCTAGACTTTTTGACTGCAGAGGCTGTAAAGAGGGTAATGTCCTCATATAATGTCTTAGGATATAACATACCAGACAATGTACCTATTATCAAACTTAAAGCAATCTGTCTACAGGCATGCAACATTTCAGTATCTGACTGCCAGGTTCTGCGTCTTCGTAAGAAATATGCAAACCACCCATGTCCTGTACTCTTCAAATTTAAGTCTGTTGACCCAGCTAAGAAATTTTTGGAGTCTGGTAAAACTCTTGGCTCCTCAACACCCTACACCAATATCAGGATTGTACCTGATATAACTTCTTGCCAAAGACGTTGCCGCGCAGGTAAACTGAATGAAGACAACCCCAATAAGACAACCGATGTTAATACTTCCCTCGTTGTATTGCCTGATGACCAAGAGCACCAGATAATATCGCATACACAAACTAACAGTAGTCAAGCAACTGTTGAAAACTTAGCTCTAAATACTGAAATTTCAGACATAGAAATGTCAACAGATCACAGTATTGACGTGCATCCCTTGCACACTGGCACTAATGCCAAACCCTCGAAAAAGTCTAAGCTGAATTCAGTTGTACACTTTGAATCTCTCGGGAAGTCATATACCTCACAACCTCTTAGCCCGGCTACTGTGAAGCAGCAATCACATGTGGCCACCCAGGTTGGCGTAAATACAAGGCGATAGGATAAACGTCCTATTTCCGTTAGGAACACCAAAAGAACTGTTGAGACTATTCAACAGAAATCCAGTTTATTAGGAAATCCTACTAATCACCAGCAGCCCAAATTACACAAGCCGACTAATACGGAAAAAGCTAAACCAAACGTTAGACCCGGAACACTAAAGCCCATAAGTAGGAAAGTTTCAAAAGGTTCACTGGCTCATTCTACTGATAGACAATCATCTAAACTTAGTCATGTTCCTGAAGTTAGACGTAATTCACATACCGTAGGAGCTGAATCATTTCCGACTTCCACTACCAGTCCTATGATAACGAAAAACAATCGTCACATATCTCCCCAAACACTTCGAAAACACGAAGTTGCTCAACCCCTCACGAATGCACCCTCAACCATGATGTACAGGAAACACCAGTTTGAGAATACAGACGTTAGGCCAAAAACACGTATAGTGCCCTGTCATAATTCTCATGCATTCAGTAGGGGTCACATGCCAATTTCAGCACAATGCTCATCATGGCCTAGGAAGTACTCTAATCAGACACAGGGATCTAAGTCATATGCACACAACAACACGCCGATCACACATTTCGGTTATAACTATGCAGATTACACGACTCTAGCCAACCCATATGACCAAAATTTTCTCCAGAGACAACTGGCAGAAACGCCTGGGATCATGCGCACAGCACGCATGATATCAGACCAATTCCTTGCTGGTATAGCGAACGGGGAAAACTGCTTCTTCCCCGAAAGATAGCAAACACCTTATACACACCTAATACCAATAGTAATACCCTAGATTATCATACTAGTATCTCCCATAGCACGCAATATCTAAACGACCAACTACACACGAGTGACATTTCAAAACCCATCCCTTACTATCAAATTAAAGAAAACGTCTCTAGTGATCAAAATGTTGTAATTAATGAATCCAATAACGACTGCACATATTCAGTTGATAACCATAGAGTATTTTATTGCGATATTGCCCATACACTAAAACCACTTCGTCAAAGTCTATCCGTCATCCTCATAAATGCTAGATCAGTTCTTAACAAACATTTAGCATTATGTACGTTAGCCTCTATATGCAATCCGTCGCTGATCATGATCACTGAAGCCTGGTGCTCAAGTAATATTGTGGATGGTAGGTTATCAATTGATAAGTACATCTTTTTCGAGGGGATAGGGAAACAGGTCGTGGGGGGAACACTCATATACGTTAAACAACCCATTTGTGCAACGCATTTTAGTCACCCTTTTCTGTCACAACTTAATGATTCGGTGTGGGTCGAAATAAAAGTTCTCAGAAGTAAACCTATCCTTATAGGGTGCGTATACCGACCGCCATCATCCAACCGCGAAAACGATAACGTACTCAGCAACATATTTAGTGTTGCATCCAATCTTCCCTTCAGTTAAAATATAATTGGAGGTGACTTCAATTTGCCTGATATATCATGGCGTACACTTCGTGGACCCTCGAGGTATGATAATCTTCTTAATTCCATCATTATTGGAGGATGGACGCAACACATAAATGTACCCACTAGGTCCAATAATATTCTTGATCTTATATTCACGATCAACGTAGCACCATCTACAAATGTGGGACATGAATTCCCAGGTAGCGATCACAAAATAGTTGCATGTTCGTTTAATATTTCTCCAGAAACTATACACAGAAACGAAGTTAGTCGGACACCTATAAGACTATACACGCGGGTTGATTGGGACTTGTATCAAGACTTGATTAGATACTCTAATTGGGATTCCTACTTTACCAATGACTCCTTAGAGGAAGTCCTTAAAAACTTCTATGACAATATACAGTCGGTTAATGATGTCATAGCGCCTGTGAAACTGATTAAATTCAAAATCCCTCAAGGTGATTTTATTCCAATATCATTAAGAAGAAGTTTGCGGAAGCATTCATTAAGTTACTACAGACATGACGACTTATCGTCGTTAATCGCTATCAAAACAATCCTCATTAGAATCCATGAGTTAAAAAATCTAAGTCTTAGGAATAAAGAAACGCGGGCAATTCAGTCGCCACATAACACTGGAGAAATAGCCAAACTCTTCAAAAGTAGGTTAACTAACTCCAAATCAACATATCCAAAAATAATACACCTAGGCGGCATTACTCACGAAAGTGCTGAGGATATATGTGAGGTGTTTAGCACGCACTTTGCCAAACTGTACACTCTAGAAAATGACCAGGATATAGATTTCCCTCGTAAAACAGAAAAGTGTTTAAGCGATGTAGTCTTAAACGCCCAAGAAATCGATAAGGCTATCACAACTCTTAAGCTTACTAATACTCCCGGCCCAGATGGAATGTCTTCCGTCCTCTTAAAAAATGGTGGAAATGACATGAATCTACTTCTTCTCAAGATATTTTCAACTTCGATAAGGAGTGGAACATATCCAAATAGCTGGAAGAAATCCTACGTTGTACCCATTCACAAAACCGGACCTACAGCGGACATAGATAATTACCGCCCCGTCAACATCACTTCCGTAGTTTCACGTGTGATGGAAAAGATTGTAAAGAAGCAAATTGTTCAGTATTTGCTTTCGAATGACTTAATATCCCCTTTCCAATACGGTTTCCTAAATAGAAGGTCGTGCATTACTTGCCAGTTAGATTATTTCGACCACATTACTGAATATGTAGACAAAGGTCGTTCAGCAGCAACATTATTTCTAGATGTTAGGAAAGCTTTTGATAAAGTCCCACATAGCAGACTCATACTGAAACTCCTTTCGTATGGAATAAGTGTGAGGCTACTCGAGTGGATAATTTCCTTTCTTACAGGAAGAGAACAGTTAGTTAAAGTCAACCATCACTTATCAACATCCAAACCGATAACCAGCAGCGTGATACAAGGTAGTGTTCTTGGCCCTACCCTATTCATTGTATTCATAAATGATATTGTCTCTATCATCAAGTATGGCAAGCCGTACTTCTTTGCAGATGACCTCAAAGTTGTCTATGATTTTGACTTTAATGATATGAATACTGCTAGTAAAATCCAACAAGACCTAAATAGTCAATGTAATTGGAGTGAAAAGTGGCGGTTAACGTTCAATCCAGCTAAGTCTCAGATAACGTACTCCGGACGTTGGAAACCTATCATGTGTCTTTACATGTACGGTGACCTTGTCTCAGATGCGAACACAGTCACAGATCTCGGGGTGACATACTCAGATCTTGCCTTTACTGAACATGCAAATAAGGTGGTATCTGATTGTATACATCTAACCGACTTTGCGCTACGCAACTTTTACACTCCAGAAGCCAGATTAGCCATAAATAAGATATGCATTCACCCCAAACTTGAATACTGTGCCCACTTATACAGTAGCTTTAAATCAGAAGACAGAAGGAAAGTTGAAAGTGTCCAAAGATTCCTGACGAAATGCATATTAGGCTATGATCAGCAAATCGAATACCTTGACAGGTGTATTCGACTGCACTTAGAACCCTTATGGTTAAGGAAAGTGAAATGCAACTTATTTCTCTTATTCAAAGTTATAAGAAAGCATTGTAACAGTAACTCATCCATAACGTGGGCTAATCCTAAATCGTATGGACTACGCAACCATGACTACCTTCTCGAGGTTGACACCCATAATCTCACCACTAAAGCTAACGTTTTTACCACTAAATATTGCAAACTTTGGAACCAACTACCCTCTGAGATTAGATCCTGTGAAAGGCCTGACAGTTTCAAAAGGATCCTAGAAAAACACACTAACATGTCCACCCTAGCCCGCCTGAAAGATCTCAACTGTTGGTAGAGTGGTGAAAAAAAGACATTTCCATATTTAACTAAGGAAAGTACACTAGTTCCCAGACTAACATAAAAATACTTAGTAATTATGCATGTCAATTCTCGAAATTAGATTGTCATTAAAATACTTAAAATGATTAAAATATTTACACGGCAAGTGTTCTCTTGCTTTACCTTGCTTGTTTCCCTTACAACACTCAATTATTGAGCCTGATGTATTCTTTGATAATACGAATTATGATATTAATAACAATAATAATAATAGTATATTCTCATTTTGTACATGAGGGACGCCAGTTTACAGGCATCATCAGTCTGACAAATTACATATACGATTAGCAATCATACTTAATAATAATGTTTTAATAAAATACATATTTTTTCCTACCTGTGTAGGACACACCAAATGTACAGGCATGGATAAGCATTATTGAAATTTCATAAATTTGGTTTATAGTTAAATTACACGGTTGCTGACGTTTTGTCTTTGGTTTGTGGGAACAACATGATAACCAGTCATTCAATGGAGCACATCATGAAATATAGGAATATTGACTTCGCATTAACAAAAACACCCAAGTATGTTTTGGATGGATTACAAATACTTTGGAAAAAATAAAGCTTGAAGTAATTCCACAATATAACTTAGGTGCGTACAAATCCGAATCTCATTTTTGATTTGTATCCAAATTGGGTTATAAGAAAGCTATTTTTACAGATACGATAAGTTATGTTGTAAGTTACAATCGTGACGTTGTATTACAAATTGATACTTTTCCATTGGTATAAGAGTATATTCCACAAATGTGATCCAGGTTGCGTCGTGGGGAAAGTTAATTCGTTATTAACTAGGCAAATGAAAGATACGGGACCAATAATATTTGCAGATCATTTGTCATTGTAAATGGTCAAACATCCACATTATTCATTCTCATTCAAAAAGTCCAATGTAAGCTAAAATGGTGAGAGAAAAAAGAAGACAAACAACAGCAACGCAAAATAATATTTAATTTAATTTAATAATATATTTCACATAAATTAAGCATTTACATGATTCACATACCGTTTGTACAGGCATGATCATATTTGACAAGTGCAGTCTGAAATTGAACACTTTTATGAAATTAAAATTTGGAAAATGAATAGAAAACTTTACAAGAATGGAATATAAGGTTTTGGTTTAATTCTAAATTATAATATTTAATACACTCATAGTGAGTCAGATTCATGCGGGAATTATGAAATTTTGCGTTAATGGAATGTAAGAAGAGAGATGATGTACATGTGCTGGAGTAATCCACAATGGATCCAGACCGTTATTTTTATCGTTTTATCAATCAATAAGAGTTCGAAAGTTTATAAAAATCCACATTAGATGGTAAGTACAGCATTATATTGGTATTAGCAGATAGAAGGGACAAATTGGTCGCAAAGTTAACTTTGCGATGTTGAACAGAATTCAGAATGGAATTTGTTCCGTTGTTCATCGTAAGTGCTAACAATATTCTGGATACCGCTCAAGTAATACAAATGTAGAAAGCAGGATTACTGTTCATTAGCAGTGCTTCAGTGCAATACCTTCGAGAAGTGAAGAAAACAGAAGCAGCCAGCAGATAATGATAATTTAAGTAAACAATATGCGATAACCGCAGTGTTTATTCTCCTTTTTTATTACTAGGAATTTCTAGTCATTGAGTTTTATAGCGTTACATACTAACGGTTAGTTTAAGTTTATAGTAGTAAACAACAACTGAAGTATAGAATAACAATAAAATATAAAGTAAAAATTAGGGCGAAACGAATTATGGTTTTCACTCTTATATAGGGTAATGTTGGGAATTGTAACTGAAGAAGTGAAATCCAAATGCCAAAGTACATAGGTTATTCAAAAGAAAAGAGGAAGTATATTAATACTGATTTATGCTGTTGTTCTGATTTATACAGTTAGATGTCCTCCTGAAGTAGAGAAATTGTACCATGAGCCATTTTTTCAAAGAGTTTGTACGCAAGCTGTGACATACAGGCAGCATTTATTTTTTATGTTATTTATTAATAATTTTTTTTTTGAAGTAATTCGTTCTCAGGAGCCTTAGCAGTATAGTGCATTCCCACAGATAAGGGTGGTTCTCTTAGGTCCCCACCATCATATCCGCTGAATAGCAGTCACCACCCGCCCACCTTAAGGAGTGATTAATAAATACACGCATATATATTCTGTCTAGTAACTATGGTTATTTTTGTTCACTAACTAACTAGTCCCTTATGCTAACTTTTAAATTATGTGTGAACTAATATTGCTTTCCTGTGTAGAAATGTTTGTCATCTAGTTCCAATAATATTAAAATTTATAATTGTAGTTTGTTGTAACTACACGTTTAAAGAACTTAAAATATCTATGTAGGGTGAAAAAGAAGGTGTAAGAGTCAGATGTAGAAGCGCATTGTCATCTTTGAGCAGTCTGGTGACTGAGGAGATGAACACTGGAAGTGTGTTTGCATCGCGCACATTAGCTGGTAGTCTATTCCAAATGACTGAAAACTTATTTAAGAAGAAGTTGTACCGCACGTAAGTCTGACAGTGCTCCATAGCAGCTAGGTTGTGATGATTTCTAAGATTGTAACTGATGACAGCGGTAGGTTTAGTTATTGGCTCGGAGGAATGCAAGAGAAGATTAGTTAGCTTGTAGTAAAAGATAAGGTTTAGCTTAAGACGTCTTTTCCAGAGGGGTTCTAATCTTAGTCTTTCGCATCGCTCATGGTATTCCAGACCACTTTCTAAACCAAGATTTCTTGAGGTAAACTGCCGTTGCACTCCCTCTAATTTAAGCTTGTCATTTTGTCTTAGTCCGCTAAGAATAAACGGGCAGTATTCTAAGATAGGTCGGACACATACTTTGTATAATAAAACCCTAGTTTCACAACAAAAGAAATTGCGCGTTATGCATCCTATCAGCCTTCGCGTTTTACGTCTGGCATAATCAGTCTGTTCAGCGAACGTTAGGTTACTAGAGTATCTAATACCGAGATCTACGACTGAATTGAGCTTAGCTAGTTTTCGCCCATTTATTTCAAGGTTTAGATCAAGCTTACTGTTGCCGATACAAATCCAGCCGCATTTGTCAATGTTAAAATTTAGACAGGATTCAGCACACCACGTTGCGAGACTACTTAGTTCAAGATGTATTTTAGTGACCATATCGCTTAATTCATGAGTGTAGCAGGAGTAGACGACTTTGAGGTCGTCAGCATATAGGAATGGTTTACCTGAGGTGAAGCACTTGCAAATGCTGTTAATGTAAACTGTGAATAAAAGTGGACCTAGGACACTACCTTGCACAACCCCACTTGAGATCTGCCTAGGATGAGACAATACAGATCCAACTTTGGTTATTTGTACCCTGTTGCTTAGAAATGATTTTAACCAGTTCAGTAATGGGTTGCGAATTCCACAAGAGTACAGCTTCTCAAAGAGAATACTGTGAGATACCATGTCAAATGCCCTAGATATATCGAAGTAGAGAACAACGACTAGCTTACGTGCTTCGCGACTACTAGTGATGCAGTTGAAAAAGTCGAAGTGGCAAGTAACGCAGGATCTATTTTTGAGAAATCCGTGTTGAGACCTTGTAACAAGATCTTCCCTAATTAGGTAGTCTGACAATTGATCTTTTACAACTTTCTCCATGATTCGTGAGATAACTGGGGTTATATTTATGGGTCTGTAATTGCGGACGTTTGCCCTATCACCAGATTTGTAATGTGGAATTATGAAGCTAGTTTTCCACTCACTAGGGTAAGTGCCAGTGTCCATAGATATTGAGAAGAATTTAAGAAGTAACAGGGGTATATCACACCCACTGTTTTTGAAAATTATCGAAGCGAGGCCATCCGGTCCCGTACTAGTGGAAGGTTTAAGGCTTTTAATTGCTTGTACTATTAACTGATTAGTGAACACAATGCTTTCAAGGGAAGAGCTAGTAAGGGGGCGGTTTCACCAGGCATATGTGTTTCTAAACTAAAGTTTGCAAACCAATCACTGAAAAGTTCACAGATAGTGGCAGGTTCATTGTAGATTACTTTGTCGTGAAGTAAGTATGGGATTTCCCTCGCCGACTGCATTCGTTTTTTAAGAAGTGCCGTTAAGTTATAAACTTTGGAGGTACTTTCAAGTGCCGTTAACTCTTCGTCGAGGTCCTTTTGAGAGCGTAGGCGCTTGATAGATTCAAGAGACTCGTGGATTGAGAGCAGTAGTGATATGTCCTTAGTGGAATAGTACTGTTTCTTCAGCTTCCTTAACTTATTACGGTGTGCCCTTGGAATATATTCAGTTCGGTGTCTACTTAATTTCACTATTTTATTTGGGGCAACTGTATCTAGACAAAGGGTAACATTCCTGTAAAACAGGGTTACTAAGGCCTCCAGGGAGTCAGTGGTAAAATAGTCATCCCATTGACAGAGTCGAATAAGTTCTTGGACTAATCCCCAGTCTGTATATTTGTAACTACGACATATTGTGCTTCCTGAGTCTTGTTTGTTTCCTGTATTTAGTGGTGAGAAAGGCAGAGAGCAGAGTACCATTCTATGGTCACTACTGGAAAATCTATTACCAACACAGTGGATACTGGGATTGTGTCATGACAAAAAACAAGGTCCAACATGTTGTCACCACGAGTAGGTGTCTGGACGTGTTGTTGCCATCCATAACAGTCGATAGTGGCAAGTAATTCGTCGAAGCGTTGGGGGCCGGAACTAGTTAGCCAATTGACTTCTGGAAGATTGAAGTCCCCTGCAATTATTTTGTAATTAGCACTAAACGAGGATGCGTGTGCAAACGATTTAGCTAATAACGCATCAGTTTCTTTTGTTGCGCTTGGTGCTCGATAAACACAGCCTATGAGAAGTTTGTACTTATCTCCATGTAAGACAACCCAGAGTGAGTCAGGTACATTATTCATTGTTTCATCTTCCACCTTACTGACTACAAATGAGTTATGTATATATATGAGACATCCTCCACCACGCTTGCAATCTCTGTTTGCACGGTGTACAGTGTAATCATCGATACCTATATGCACATCAAGTACTGAGGATGAGCACCATGACTCAGTAATCAGAGCTACAGTAGGCTTGGCGACTAATAATAATGTCCTTAGTTCAGATATCTTATTGATTAAGGAACGTGCATTAATTAGCAATATCGTGAATAAGTCACGGGATACTACAAACTGGCTTAAAATGTCACCATAACCTAAATCTATTTGTGCGTCAGCACCGCAAGAATTTATGAATGAAAAGGAGGTCGGACTGGGTGTCTGTACATCGGGTTGGTGTGCAATGAGGTGGTCCTAGGTGCCATGGGTCGTACCAGTGATTCGGGACACCTGGAAAATTTACCATGTGTTCCTGGATATAAGGGTAGTACAGGTTGGGCCTAGGTTGACGGTTAAAAAGCATAGCATCAAAGGTCTACCCATCCAACTGCTATTCGTCATACCGGTACACACCTTCGGGTTGTTTTTATAACTTAAAGGGAATTGTGAAGGAAGGTGCTTTGGCTGCAAGACTTTAGGAGTCTTGGAGCCTGACTTTCTATAAGGTGGAGCATGCGGAAAACCTCCAGATATACTTATGTTTCGAGAGGAGTTTTTCGTAACAAGTGATGGTTTGTTGACATTCTTACTCTCAGCAGGCTTATTGAATACAAAGTATTCTTCCCCATCATTAGTCTCAACCCTGCGAAATTTGTTCATCGTGGTGAGGTTACTACGTTTGGGGGGAAATTTCTTAGAACAACTTGCAGAAGTTATACAAAACAACCCGCATGAGGATAAATGTATTAAAACCAAAAGTGGACATCATGATAGTACGAACTATAGGGGTAGCATTATACATTGCAAATGAACGTTGTCAGCCTAGGGATTTCCCTTTATTAATGCATTTATTAATGATACTTGCACTTACCTATTTCATTGAACTTTATTGATTCACCTTAGCACTTTAATTTTTCTAAAACAGCTTTCAGTCCCTTGTACTTACCTCAATACTGGTTGGTTATCGTGTGCCTACAACGACGGGATGAAACCGAAACGAAGTCGATTTTCCCGCTCAACCTGGAGGAGAACTGTACAATTCGTTTACTATACGGCCTGGTTCACACAATCAGTGTATTTATATATATATATATATCAAATATTCATCTGCATAAACATTATTAACTTGTAGACAACCTACGATTTGATATTATATCATACTAGATCGTGCCTGTAAAAATGGCATGCATTTTCATGTAAATTTATATGTTTATATGAGAATGCCCTTTATTATTATTATTAGAACACCCTTCACAAAGGATACATTGAGTTGAGTGCATAAGTGTTATTGCCTATTATCCAACGCTTAGTTCTGCCTGGAACAGCTATTCATGGAGATGAATTGAGTAGTTATAGTCAGCTATCAAACCTGAGCTATATTCATTATGTCGTCAACCACACAAATGATTTCATCAATCCTTTCGAGAATTGTTAGAGTCACCAAAAAGGGATGAAATCTGTGAATGGAGCAAGAAGTGCAGTGGTATACAGTTATCTCGATAAGTTTATGTGCAGGGCTTGGGCTAACACAACTATGAAGACTCCTGTCAGCCGCGTCTCGTAAACCGTCAATGCCCAGCTCTTGCTACGCTGGGACTCACGCTGTTCCTTGACGTTTCTCAGAAACGCTTAGTAATAACGGATGCAAATCCAGAACACCGATTGGCTACTCGAGAATTCTTTATTGTAACACCAACATATATCCAAAATCTGCTGACAAGTTCAAAGTCGGTCTCATAAACAAGTGGAAATGTCACAAATATGGTGTACTTACGGGTGAGTTTGAAGTTTTATATACTTTGAAACACTTTATGAATCATTTGCTGATAATAATGTGTGGTTGATCATACAAACGGAGGTAAAGTGGATATCTGTAACAGTGGTCATGATAGTGGAGATTTGTCATTGGTCGATCATGATGAGATGAGGGGAATGCCTACTACTGCTGAGCTGAACTAAGGTGGGAGGGTGGTGACTGCTAGTCAGCGGATATGATGGTGGGGACATATGAGAACCACCCTTATCTGTGGGACAGCACTCTATTGCTAAGGCTCCTGAGTTCGAATGGCTTCTGCAAAATGAGAATAAATAAAAAAGTAAAAATTAAAAAAAATAATGAAAAAAAGAAATAGAAGTTGAAAATTGCCTAGAGCCGAAGTTTAAATGCAAACTCCCGAATGAAAGTAAATGGTATGAGTCCGCTACTTCAGAAGGACACTGAACTGTATACTTCAGAAAAACATATATTACTTGGCCCTGGCTTTACTTTTACATACCTAACGCACTCTGACTTTTGTGTTTAACTCCTTTTAAACCTCGTAAGTAGGTGAAATTATCACCTGTCTTTCACTTAAACTAATTGTTCGCAGGAAAGACTGTAGAATATCGGGAAAATAATATTTCTTGAAAAAAAATAAAAATAATGATGAAACCCATGTCTGTCATATATTTTGAATTATTAACACCTTTTATATACTTCTGCACCTCTCTGTCGGTTTTCTTCTGTCTTCTTCTCTTTTCAAAGGTACTGCCTTCAACGAAGGTACTGATACAGCGCTGCTATTCTCCATTTATTTGTGATATTCCTAGCTCATCTGGTAAATAACGGGACCACCTATATTATAAAATCTGCTGACAAGTTCAAAGTCGGTCTCATAAACAAGTGGAAATGCCACAAATATGGTGTACTTACGGGTGAGTTTGAAGTTTTATATACTTTGAAACACTTTATGAATCATATACTGATAATTATTGTTTATTCTGCGTCTCTTATGTATAACGTCAGCACCTGTACGGAAATGCTACTTACCTTCCTCAACTAACGCAATCATTTATGATTCCCGCGTGAAATTGACATGTATTTTTTTTCAATCACAGTTTAGATTTGACGCTATATCTATTTCCTTATTTGTACTGTCAATGGAGTTGAAGATTGAACGATCAATTCTTGGTTGTTTGCTCAAAATCAACTTCCTCGATTTTCGCGGAAGCATCAATACGACAATCATCGTCTCATCGGTCGCTGTTCAGAAAGAAGATTGAAACATCGTCAGAAGTAACATAACGATTTATTATTGTAATATTTGTTTACAGACCTTAGTTGCTTAGTTCGTTTATTCCTCTTATATGTTGGTGTAACAATACAGAAATATCAAACGGCAGATCGGTGTTTTGGTTTTCGCGTCCGTTATAACTAAGCGTTTCTCAGAAATCTTCTAAGAACAGCGTGGGCCCGAGCGCAGCGAGAGCTGGGCATTAAAGGTTTATGAGACTTCGACGACATGTACACTTCATTTTAAATGTTTCTCTCACATTTACCAGTATTCAACTTATTTCTAAATTAGCAAATCATATCATATATTCTATAAGTTTTAATATGTGTACATATGTTCACGCCTGTAAAAATGGCTGGTTTCTGTTACAGAGATAAAATTATTATTATTATTATTATAAAAATTAAGCTTTAACTAAGGTCTATGAACAAATATTACAATAATAAATCACAATATTACTTCTGATAGTTTTGGTCTGACTTCTTTCTGAACAGTGACCGATGAGACGATGACTGGTGTATCGATGTCTCCGTGAAAATATAGGGAAGTTGGGTTTGAGAAAACAACCGTGAATTGATCGTTCAATCGTCAACTACATTGACAACTCCCATGGGAAACTGGGAGGTATTTTCGGAACATACACGAGGACGTCATCCTCAGTAACCATTTTTAATATTTCATCACATATATATAGAGCTGAAATGGAAAACAAACAGAAAAGCCAACACACCACAAGCATACCCACAGCACAATCTCACACATCAATGACGACCTGTGCCTCCAGACAAAGGTATCCTCTTGACATCTTGCAACACAATCGCCACTTGCTAGAATGACTCTTGCAGAATGCAACGTGACCATAGCAGCACCTCACGATACTCTACGCACATCCTTCTATCTACTCACTGCCAATTACCACTGCAATCGCTTGTCACCCATTCTGCCTCAATTCTAGTAACGGTGACGTATGCGAGCCTCAGTCGTTTACACTCTCTCTCCTCGGCGTGTGGGACCACAGCTAACAATTATCTCCGTATGCATTTCATTCCCAGCAATAGCCTTCCCAGCGTATACGACCCATCTCCTGTCTCTAACATCAATCAATTCATTCACGGTTGTAGAAGACTAGAAACGACTTCAGAAGTAATCACAACGAACAATTTAACAAAATTACGCAATAACAACAAGGTACGAAAACAACGAGTAAACACAATTATTCCAAAATCACAAATTGAGGAGACACACCACACGTATACACAAACAGTACAAATGACCTCGCGGATCATGTCTTGATGGAATTCTTTTGAAGAATTGCAGGACTTACACCAGTACGCCTGCAACCCTTCTCAGGTTGACGATTGTAACTTGTGGAATGTCCGGACACAAACAAGACTAACCAACAATTACAATAATTGGAACTCACACAATTATTTAACACAAACATATGTGCAATCAACACATCAAATGTTGTGGATTCTGCCATGATGAACTACGCTTCAATCTGCTTACCTAGGAGACTCCAAACTGTGGTTGACCTGGGCCTGAGGTACTCTAGTGACTTGACATTATCAGAGCAAGTAGCATCATAGAGTAGAAAATCGAGGATGCTCTTAGGATGCATACTCATGAACTTTCACAACAATGAATCCATGCTTATTCTGTACAAAACATGTGTCAGACCACTACTGGAATACTGTCCATTTATTATAAGCAACACTCACACACGCGACAAGCTAAGGATGGAAAGTATCCAACGATATTTTTCCTCAAAACTACTTGGCTACGATTGTAAGAAAGACTACATCTCACGGTGCATTTTCCTAAAACTTGACCCACTTTGGACAAGGCGACTTATTATAAACCTAATATTCTTCTTTAAGGTCCTTCACAAAATATCATTCTCAGGTAACAGGGACATACAATTCGCACAGGAATGTTCTTACGATCTCTGCAACCAAACTTGCACAGTGACAACTCATTCTTTTAAGTCAACACTCCGTGAAAACTTCTTCACGGTCATGTATTCTAAAATATGGAATAGCCTACCCCTAGATGTCAGAACTTGCTCTTCGGTTACAAGCTTCAAACGCTCTCTATACAGACTGTTTCACTCTTGTGATTATATTAATAAACTATTTACTCCTAGAACGCATCAACTACTAATCTACTACGGCACCTAAAAGACGCACTTCAACACCCTTAGCTATCTAAAAACTATAGATAAACTGGCAGCATGAATGCATAAAGACTTAGTACGGAACATACAGGATTAGCTTACCCTTAGAAATAGGACCTGTCACTCTACCGTAACCTTCAAACGCTTGCTAAATAAGCTTTTATCCCAATTACTATCCCTACCAGAACCCATCACTTATTTCTAAAACGCATCAGCCATTAGAACACTAAAACGCTCAGACTCATTATTACACATTATGACACTAAATAAGACTTCGCATAAATACGTGAAAACACAACTACAATATAGAAAAATGTTTACCAAAGTCTAATATGCAATTGACATAAACATTTATATATATACATTAATATCCTTTTCATGTTCACATACTTTTTCTTTCTGGTATTCTGCTGCTCCTATTCATCTTCTGGTCGAGGTCGAACAACCCTGAACCTAAACTGAAATGAGGATTAATTCCAAACCGTCTATCTCATAACCACACAAATTCCATGAACGATCCAATTCTACCATTTGAAGACGCTGGCGAACATGCTGTAAATGAGTATTCATGATCTGAAATGAAGAAGCAACTGGTTTTCAAACAGCTTTCAACAATTTACTCAACTTACGAATACAGTCCGCTATGCAGACACAAATGGAGCAAATGGAGAATTCTGGAATCGACCTCGGCACCGTTTGATGCAGTAAAACAACTTAACATGACCTTATCTAGTTTTCGTATCCACGATCAAATTCGTTTCCTGTTATAAAACTACGATAAGACTGCTGAAAAATGGAATAAATATATCACTGACCTCAACATAATACATCAATAGTCTCTAAGCCAAGGGCGCTGTTCACAACAAAGTTATATAAGAGAATTGACTTCAAGCATTTTTCCCAGATATCTGTACTAAATTCATCTGATGTCTGCGTTTTTGTTAATGAGAAGACAATATTTCTATATCTCTTTATGTGGTACACAAACAAACTTTATAGCAGACTGTTCCAACTGACTCTAATGTCAGAAAGAACAACCAAACTGTAAATTCATCATACATCAAAATATGTGTAATTTATATAATAACTTATCCATGCCTGTACAATTGGTATGCCCCTGCATAAACAGGAAGAAATATATATATAAGTCCTACAGTTCTTCAAGGCTAGTTCGTCAAGGCAGAATCCACAACATTTGATGTGTTGATTGCACATATGTTTGTGTTAAATAATTGTGTGAGTTCCAATTATTGTAATTGTTGGTTAGTCTTGTTTGTGTCCGGACATTCCACAAGTTACAATCGTCAACCTGAGAAGGGTTGCAGGCGTACTGGTGTAAGTCCTGCAATTCTTCAAAAGAATTCCATCAAGACATGATCCGCGAGGTCATTTGTACTGTTTGTGTATACGTGTGGTGTGTCTCCTCAATTTGTGATTTTGGAATAATTGTGTTTACTCGTTGTTTTCGTACCTTGTTGTTATTGCGTAATTTTGTTAAATTGTTCGTTGTGATTACTTCTGAAGTCGTTTCTAGTCTTCTACAACCGTGAATGAATTGATTGATGTTAGAGACAGGAGATGGGTCGTATACGCTGGGAAGGCTATTGCTGGGAATGAAATGCATACGGAGATAATTGTTAGCTGTGGTCCCACACGCCGAGGAGAGAGAGTGTAAACGACTGAGGCTCGCATACGTCACCGTTACTAGAATTGAGGCAGAATGGGTGACAAGCGATTGCAGTGGTAATTGGCAGTGAGTAGATAAAAGGATGTGCGTAGAGTATCGTGAGGTGCTGCTATGGTCACGTTGCATTCTGCAAGAGTCATTCTAGCAAGTGGCGATTGTGTTGCAAGATGTCAAGAGGATACCTTTGTCTGGAGGCACAGGTCGTCATTGATGTGTGAGATTGTGCTGTGGGTATGCTTGTGGTGTGTTGGCTTTTCTGTTTGTTTTCCATTTCAGCTCTATATATATGTGATGAAATATTAAAAATGGTTACTGAGGATGACGTCCTCGTGTATGTTCCGAAAATACCTCCCAGTTTCCCATGGGAGTTGTCAATGTAGTTGACGATTGAACGATCAATTCACGGTTGTTTTCTCAAACCCAACTTCCCTATATTTTCACGGAGACATCGATACACCAGTCATCGTCTCATCGGTCACTGTTCAGAAAGAAGTCAGACCAAAACTATCAGAAGTAATATTGTGATTTATTATTGTAATATTTGTTCATAGACCTTAGTTAAAGCTTAATTTTTATAATAATAATAATAATAATTTTATCTCTGTAACAGAAACCAGCCATTTTTACAGGCGTGAACATATGTACACATATTAAAACTTATAGAATATATGATATGATTTGCTAATTTAGAAATAAGTTGAATACTGGTAAATGTGAGAGAAACATTTAAAATGAAGTGTGCAAATAAGGAAATAGATATAGCGTCAAATCTAAACTGTGATTGAAAAAAAATACATGTCAATTTCACGCGGGAATCATGAATGATTACGTTAGTTGAGGAAGGTAAGTAGCATTTCCGTACAGGTGCTGACGTTATACATAAGAGACGCAGAATAAACAATAATTATCAGTATATGATTCATAAAGTGTTTCAAAGTATATAAAACTTCAAACTCACCCGTAAGTACACCATATTTGTGGCATTTCCACTTGTTTATGAGACCGACTTTGAACTTGTCAGCAGATTTTATAATATAGGTGGTCCCGTTATTTACCAGATGAGCTAGGAATATCACAAATAAATGGAGAATAGCAGCGCTGTATCAGTACCTTCGTTGAAGGCAGTACCTTTGAAAAGAGAAGAAGACAGAAGAAAACCGACAGAGAGGTGCAGAAGTATATAAAAGGTGTTAATAATTCAAAATATATGACAGACATGGGTTTCATCATTATTTTTATTTTTTTTCAAGAAATATTATTTTCCCGATATTCTACAGTCTTTCCTGCGAACAATTAGTTTAAGTGAAAGACAGGTGATAATTTCACCTACTTACGAGGTTTAAAAGGAGTTAAACACAAAAGTCAGAGTGCGTTAGGTATGTAAAAGTAAAGCCAGGGCCAAGTAATATATGTTTTTCTGAAGTATACAGTTCAGTGTCCTTCTGAAGTAGCGGACTCATACCATTTACTTTCATTCGGGAGTTTGCATTTAAACTTCGGCTCTAGGCAATTTTCAACTTCTATTTCTTTTTTTCATTATTTTTTTTAATTTTTACTTTTTTATTTATTCTCATTTTGCAGAAGCCATTCGAACTCAGGAGCCTTAGCAATAGAGTGCTGTCCCACAGATAAGGGTGGTTCTCATATGTCCCCACCATCATATCCGCTGACTAGCAGTCACCACCCTCCCACCTTAGTTCAGCTCAGCAGTAGTAGGCATTCCCCTCATCTCATCATGATCGACCAATGACAAATCTCCACTATCATGACCACTGTTACAGATATCCACTTTACCTCCGTTTGTATGATCAACCACACATTATTATCAGCAAATGATTCATAAAGTGTTTCAAAGTATATAAAACTTCAAACTCACCCGTAAGTACACCATATTTGTGACATTTCCACTTGTTTATGAGACCGACTTTGAACTTGTCAGCAGATTTTGGATATATGTTGGTGTTACAATAAAGAATTCTCGAGTAGCCAATCGGTGTTCTGGATTTGCATCCGTTATTACTAAGCGTTTCTGAGAAACGTCAAGGAACAGCGTGAGTCCCAGCGTAGCAAGAGCTGGGCATTGACGGTTTACGAGACGCGGCTGACAGGAGTCTTCATAGTTGTGTTAGCCCAAGCCCTGCACATAAACTTATCGAGATAACTGTATACCACTGCACTTCTTGCTCCATTCACAGATTTCATCCCTTTTTGGTGACTCTAACAATTCTCGAAAGGATTGATGAAATCATTTGTGTGGTTGACGACATAATGAATATAGCTCAGGTTTGATAGCTGACTATAACTACTCAATTCATCTCCATGAATAGCTGTTCCAGGCAGAACTAAGCGTTGGATAATAGGCAATAACACTTATGCACTCAACTCAATGTATCCTTTGTGAAGGGTGTTCTAATAATAATAATAAAGGGCATTCTCATATAAACATATAAATTTACATGAAAATGCATGCCATTTTTACAGGCACGATCTAGTATGATATAATATCAAATCGTAGGTTGTCTACAAGTTAATAATGTTTATGCAGATGAATATTTGATATATATATATATATAAATACACTGATTGTGTGAACCAGGCCGTATAGTAAACGAATTGTACAGTTCTCCTCCAGGTTGAGCGGGAAAATCGACTTCGTTTCGGTTTCATCCCGTCGTTGTAGGCACACGATAACCAACCAGTATTGAGGTAAGTACAAGGGACTGAAAGCTGTTTTAGAAAAATTAAAGTGCTAAGGTGAATCAATAAAGTTCAATGAAATAGGTAAGTGCAAGTATCATTAATAAATGCATTAATAAAGGGAAATCCCTAGGCTGACAACGTTCATTTGCAATGTATAATGCTACCCCTATAGTTCGTACTATCATGATGTCCACTTTTGGTTTTAATACATTTATCCTCATGCGGGTTGTTTTGTATAACTTCTGCAAGTTGTTCTAAGAAATTTCCCCCCAAACGTAGTAACCTCACCACGATGAACAAATTTCGCAGGGTTGAGACTAATGATGGGGAAGAATACTTTGTATTCAATAAGCCTGCTGAGAGTAAGAATGTCAACAAACCATCACTTGTTACGAAAAACTCCTCTCGAAACATAAGTATATCTGGAGGTTTTCCGCATGCTCCACCTTATAGAAAGTCAGGCTCCAAGACTCCTAAAGTCTTGCAGCCAAAGCACCTTCCCTCACAATTCCCTTTAAGTTATAAAAACAACCCGAAGGTGTGTACCGGTATGACGAATAGCAGTTGGATGGGTAGACCTTTGATGCTATGCCTTTTAACCGTCAACCTAGGCCCAACCTGTACTACCCTTATATCCAGGAACACATGGTAAATTTTCCAGGTGTCCCGAATCACTGGTACGACCCATGGCACCTAGGACCACCTCATTGCACACCAACCCGATGTACAGACACCCAGTCCGACCTCCTTTTCATTCATAAATTCTTGCGGTGCTGACGCACAAATAGATTTAGGTTATGGTGACATTTTAAGCCAGTTTGTAGTATCCCGTGACTTATTCACGATATTGCTAATTAATGCACGTTCCTTAATCAATAAGATATCTGAACTAAGGACATTATTATTAGTCGCCAAGCCTACTGTAGCTCTGATTACTGAGTCATGGTGCTCATCCTCAGTACTTGATGTGCATATAGGTATCGATGATTACACTGTACACCGTGCAAACAGAGATTGCAAGCGTGGTGGAGGATGTCTCATATATATACATAACTCATTTGTAGTCAGTAAGGTGGAAGATGAAACAATGAATAATGTACCTGACTCACTCTGGGTTGTCTTACATGGAGATAAGTACAAACTTCTCATAGGCTGTGTTTATCGAGCACCAAGCGCAACAAAAGAAACTGATGCGTTATTAGCTAAATCGTTTGCACACGCATCCTCGTTTAGTGCTAATTACAAAATAATTGCAGGGGACTTCAATCTTCCAGAAGTCAATTGGCTAACTAGTTCCGGCCCCCAACGCTTCGACGAATTACTTGCCACTATCGACTGTTATGGATGGCAACAACACGTCCAGACACCTACTCGTGGTGACAACATGTTGGACCTTGTTTTTTGTCATGACACAATCCCAGTATCCACCTGTGTTGGTAATAGATTTTCCAGTAGTGACCATAGAATGGTACTCTGCTCTCTGCCTTTCTCACCACTAAATACAGGAAACAAACAAGACTCAGGAAGCACAATATGTCGTAGTTACAAATATACAGACTGGGGATTAGTCCAAGAACTTATTCGACTCTGTCAATGGGATGACTATTTTACCACTGACTCCCTGGAGGCCTTAGTAACCCTGTTTTACAGGAATGTTACCCTTTGTCTAGATACAGTTGCCCAAATAAAATAGTGAAATTAAGTAGACACCGAACTGAATATATTCCAAGGGCACACCGTAATAAGTTAAGGAAACTGAAGAAACAGTACTATTCCACTAAGGACATATCACTATTGCTCTCAATCCACGAGTCTCTTGAATCTATCAAGCGCCTACGCTCTCAAAAGGACCTCGACGAAGAGTTAACGGCACTTGAAAGTACCTCCAAAGTTTATAACTTAACGGCACTTCTTAAAAAACGAATGCAGTCGGCGAGGGAAATCCCATACTTACTTCACGACAAAGTAATCTACAATGAACCTGCCACTATCTGTGAACTTTCAGTGATTGGTTTGCAAACTTTAGTTTAGAAACACATATGCCTGGTGAAACCGCCCCCCTTACTATCTCTTCCCTTGAAAGCATTGTGTTCACTAATCAGTTAATAGTACAAGCAATTAAAAGCCTTAAACCTTCCACTAGTACGGGACCGGATGGCCTCGCTTCGATAATTTTCAAAAACAGTGGGTGTGATATACCCCTGTTACTTCTTAAATTCTTCTCAATATCTATGGACACTGGCACTTACCCTAGTGAGTGGAAAACTAGCTTCATAATTCCACATTACAAATCTGGTGATAGGGCAAACGTCCGCAATTACAGACCCATAAATATAACCCCAGTTATCTCACGAATCATGGAGAAAGTTGTAAAAGATCAATTGTCAGACTACCTAATTAGGGAAGATCTTGTTACAAGGTCTCAACACGGATTTCTCAAAAATAGATCCTGCGTTACTTGCCACTTCGACTTTTTCAACTGCATCACTAGTAGTCGCGAAGCACGTAAGCTAGTCGTTGTTCTCTACTTCGATATATCTAGGGCATTTGACATGGTATCTCACAGTATTCTCTTTGAGAAGCTGTACTCTTGTGGAATTCGCAACCCATTACTGAACTGGTTAAAATCATTTCTAAGCAACAGGGTACAAATAACCAAAGTTGGATCTGTATTGTCTCATCCTAGGCAGATCTCAAGTGGGGTCGTGCAAGGTAGTGTCCTAGGTCCACTTTTATTCACAGTCTACATTAACAGCATTTGCAAGTGCTTCACCTCAGGTAAACCATTCCTATATGCTGACGACCTCAAAGTCGTCTACTCCTGCTACACTCATGAATTAAGCGATATGGTTACTAAAATACATCTTGAACTAAGTAGCCTTGCAACGTGGTGTGCTGAATCCTGTCTAAATTTTAACATTGACAAATGCGGCTGGATTTGTATCGGCAACAGTAAGCTTGATCTAAACCTTGAAATAAATGGGCGAAAACTAGCTAAGCTCAATTCAGTCGTAGATCTCGGTATTAGATACTCTAGTAACCTAACGTTCGCTGAACAGACTGATTATGCCAGACGTAAAACGCGAAGGCTGATAGGATGCATAACACGCAATTTCTTTTGTTGTGAAACTAGGGTTTTATTATACAAAGTATGTGTCCGACCTATCTTAGAATACTGCCCGTTTATTCTTAGCGGACTAAGACAAAATGACAAGCTTAAATTAGAGGGAGTGCAACGGCAGTTTACCTCAAGAACTCTTGGTTTAGAAAGTGGTCTGGAATACCATGAGCGATGCGAAAGACTAAGATTAGAACCCCTCTGGAAAAGACGCCTTAAGCTAAACCTTATCTTTTACTACAAGCTAACTAATCTTCTCTTGCATTCCTCCGAGCCAATAACTAAACCTACCGCTGTCATCAGTTACAATCTTAGAAATCATCACAACCTAGCTGCTATGGAGCACTGTCAGACTTACGTGCGGTACAACTTCTTCTTAAATAAGTTTTCAGTCATTTGGAATAGACTACCAGCTAATGTGCGCGATGCAAACACACTTCCAGTGTTCATCTCCTCAGTCACCAGACTGCTCAAAGATGACAATGCACTTCTACATCTGACTCTTACACCTTCTTTTTCACCCTACATAGATATTTTAAGTTCTTTAAACGTGTAGTTACAACAAACTACAATTATAAATTTTAATATTATTGGAACTAGATGACAAACATTTCTACACAGGAAAGTAATATTAGTTCACACATAATTTAAAAGTTAGCATAAGGGACTAGTTAGTTAGTGAACAAAAATAACCATAGTTACTAGACAGAATATATATGCGTGTATTTATTAATCACTCCTTAAGGTGGGCGGGTGGTGACTGCTATTCAGCGGATATGATGGTGGGGACCTAAGAGAACCACCCTTATCTGTGGGAATGCACTATACTGCTAAGGCTCCTGAGAACGAATTACTTCAAAAAAAAAATTATTAATAAATAACATAAAAAATAAATGCTGCCTGTATGTCACAGCTTGCGTACAAACTCTTTGAAAAAATGGCTCATGGTACAATTTCTCTACTTCAGGAGGACATCTAACTGTATAAATCAGAACAACAGCATAAATCAGTATTAATATACTTCCTCTTTTCTTTTGAATAACCTATGTACTTTGGCATTTGGATTTCACTTCTTCAGTTACAATTCCCAACATTACCCTATATAAGAGTGAAAACCATAATTCGTTTCGCCCTAATTTTTACTTTATATTTTATTGTTATTCTATACTTCAGTTGTTGTTTACTACTATAAACTTAAACTAACCGTTAGTATGTAACGCTATAAAACTCAATGACTAGAAATTCCTAGTAATAAAAAAGGAGAATAAACACTGCGGTTATCGCATATTGTTTACTTAAATTATCATTATCTGCTGGCTGCTTCTGTTTTCTTCACTTCTCGAAGGTATTGCACTGAAGCACTGCTAATGAACAGTAATCCTGCTTTCTACATTTGTATTACTTGAGCGGTATCCAGAATATTGTTAGCACTTACGATGAACAACGGAACAAATTCCATTCTGAATTCTGTTCAACATCGCAAAGTTAACTTTGCGACCAATTTGTCCCTTCTATCTGCTAATACCAATATAATGCTGTACTTACCATCTAATGTGGATTTTTATAAACTTTCGAACTCTTATTGATTGATAAAACGATAAAAATAACGGTCTGGATCCATTGTGGATTACTCCAGCACATGTACATCATCTCTCTTCTTACATTCCATTAACGCAAAATTTCATAATTCCCGCATGAATCTGACTCACTATGAGTGTATTAAATATTATAATTTAGAATTAAACCAAAACCTTATATTCCATTCTTGTAAAGTTTTCTATTCATTTTCCAAATTTTAATTTCATAAAAGTGTTCAATTTCAGACTGCACTTGTCAAATATGATCATGCCTGTACAAACGGTATGTGAATCATGTAAATGCTTAATTTATGTGAAATATATTATTAAATTAAATTAAATATTATTTTGCGTTGCTGTTGTTTGTCTTCTTTTTTCTCTCACCATTTTAGCTTACATTGGACTTTTTGAATGAGAATGAATAATGTGGATGTTTGACCATTTACAATGACAAATGATCTGCAAATATTATTGGTCCCGTATCTTTCATTTGCCTAGTTAATAACGAATTAACTTTCCCCACGACGCAACCTGGATCACATTTGTGGAATATACTCTTATACCAATGGAAAAGTATCAATTTGTAATACAACGTCACGATTGTAACTTACAACATAACTTATCGTATCTGTAAAAATAGCTTTCTTATAACCCAATTTGGATACAAATCAAAAATGAGATTCGGATTTGTACGCACCTAAGTTATATTGTGGAATTACTTCAAGCTTTATTTTTTCCAAAGTATTTGTAATCCATCCAAAACATACTTGGGTGTTTTTGTTAATGCGAAGTCAATATTCCTATATTTCATGATGTGCTCCATTGAATGACTGGTTATCATGTTGTTCCCACAAACCAAAGACAAAACGTCAGCAACCGTGTAATTTAACTATAAACCAAATTTATGAAATTTCAATAATGCTTATCCATGCCTGTACATTTGGTGTGTCCTACACAGGTAGGAAAAAATATGTATTTTATTAAAACATTATTATTAAGTATGATTGCTAATCGTATATGTAATTTGTCAGACTGATGATGCCTGTAAACTGGCGTCCCTCATGTACAAAATGAGAATATACTATTATTATTATTGTTATTAATATCATAATTCGTATTATCAAAGAATACATCAGGCTCAATAATTGAGTGTTGTAAGGGAAACAAGCAAGGTAAAGCAAGAGAACACTTGCCGCGTAAATATTTTAATCATTTTAAGTATTTTAATGACAATCTAATTTCGAGAATTGACATGCATAATTACTAAGTATTTTTATGTTAGTCTGGGAACTAGTGTACTTTCCTTAGTTAAATATGGAAATGTCTTTTTTTCACCACTCTACCAACAGTTGAGATCTTTCAGGCGGGCTAGGGTGGACATGTTAGTGTGTTTTTCTAGGATCCTTTTGAAACTGTCAGGCCTTTCACAGGATCTAATCTCAGAGGGTAGTTGGTTCCAAAGTTTGCAATATTTAGTGGTAAAAACGTTAGCTTTAGTGGTGAGATTATGGGTGTCAACCTCGAGAAGGTAGTCATGGTTGCGTAGTCCATACGATTTAGGATTAGCCCACGTTATGGATGAGTTACTGTTACAATGCTTTCTTATAACTTTGAATAAGAGAAATAAGTTGCATTTCACTTTCCTTAACCATAAGGGTTCTAAGTGCAGTCGAATACACCTGTCAAGGTATTCGATTTGCTGATCATAGCCTAATATGCATTTCGTCAGGAATCTTTGGACACTTTCAACTTTCCTTCTGTCTTCTGATTTAAAGCTACTGTATAAGTGGGCACAGTATTCAAGTTTGGGGTGAATGCATATCTTATTTATGGCTAATCTGGCTTCTGGAGTGTAAAAGTTGCGTAGCGCAAAGTCGGTTAGATGTATACAATCAGATACCACCTTATTTGCATGTTCAGTAAAGGCAAGATCTGAGTATGTCACCCCGAGATCTGTGACTGTGTTCGCATCTGAGACAAGGTCACCGTACATGTAAAGACACATGATAGGTTTCCAACGTCCGGAGTACGTTATCTGAGACTTAGCTGGATTGAACGTTAACCGCCACTTTTCACTCCAATTACATTGACTATTTAGGTCTTGTTGGATTTTACTAGCAGTATTCATATCATTAAAGTCGAAATCATAGACAACTTTGAGGTCATCTGCAAAGAAGTACGGCTTGCCATACTTGATGATAGAGACAATATCATTTATGAATACAATGAATAGGGTAGGGCCAAGAACACTACCTTGTATCACGCTGCTGGTTATCGGTTTGGATATTGATAAGTGATGGTTGACTTTAACTAACTGTTCTCTTCCTGTAAGAAAGGAAATTATCCACTCGAGTAGCCTCACACCTATTCCATACGAAAGGAGTTTCAATATGAGTCTGCTATGTGGGACCTTATCAAAAGCTTTCCTAACATCTAGAAATAATGTTGCTGCTGAACGACCTTTGTCTACATATTCAGTAATGTGGTCGAAATAATCTAACTGGCAAGTAATGCACGACCTTCTATTTAAGAAACCGTATTGGAAAGGGGATATTAAGTCATTCGAAAGCAAATACTGAACAATTTGCTTCTTTACAATCTTTTCCATCACACGTGAAACTACGGAAGTGATGTTGACGGGGCGGTAATTATCTGTGTCCGCTGTAGGTCCGGTTTTTTTTGAATAGGTACAACGTAGGATTTCTTCCAGCTATTTGGATATGTTCCACTCCTTATTGAAAATGAAAATATCTTGAGAAGAAGTAGATTCATGTTGTCAATGGAGTTGAAGATTGAACGATCAATTCTTGGTTGTTTGCTCAAAATCAACTTCCCCAATTTTCGCGGAGGCATCAATACGACAGTCATCGTCTCATCGGTCGCTGTTCAGAAAGAAGAGTGAAACATCGTCAGAAGTAATACAATGATTTATTATTGTAATATTTGTTTTCAGACCTTAGTTCGTTTATTCCTTTTATATGTTGGTGTAACAATACAGAAATAACAAGCGGCAGATCGGTGTTTTGGTTTTTTCGTCCGTTATAACTAAGCGTTTCTGAAAACTCAAAGGAACAGCGTGGGCCCGAGCGTAGCGAGAGCTGGGCATTAACGGTTTATGAGACTTGGCTGACAGTTTCTGACGATGGAAACAGATCTGGCGGATTGAAACAGTTGGTGAAAGTTTGGATAGTCGCCGTTCATCTTTCCTGGTGCCGGTCAAGTCCTCTTTGAACAAGCAATATCTGGAACTTTTTGGAATTGGGTCAAGTTCAACAATGCCTGGGTCAAAGAAGGGACAGAGTGTCTTGGATGCAAACAGGAAAGTAAGTCATGGTGACTTGTCTGTTAATTGTAACGATGTGTCTGATGTTAAGCATGACATGGTTGATGTTACTGTTTCGCCGTTCAGGGATAATAGGAACATCAAACTCCCTAAATTTGAACCACGGTGTTTTGATGGAAACCCGGCTGATTATTTACAATTTGTAAAGGAGTTTGAGATCATGTTGAGTGGTTTTTTATTAAGTGATGAATTGAAATTGATGTATTTGATGAGATATTGCACTGGAGATGCTGCAAGAGCTATACAGTGTTGTAAGTTTATGAAGCCAAAGGAGGGCTACGATGAGGCTATGAGCATATTACGCCAAAGGTTTGGAAGACCCTCGATGATTGCAGGGAAATTATTCGAGGCTGTTAAGGGTAATGGTGGTCAATTACAGGATGACTCCCAGGCACTCACTGAGTTTTTAGATAATTTGCTAATTTACAAGAATGCAATGATTTCGATGAATCGTATGAGTGACCTCAACTCGAGTTTTATACTAGAAGTAATAGCAAGACGCCTACCTACTCGACTGCAAAGGAAGTGGGTGAAGATAAGCTCCCGTATGGAGGATGAGGGTATCGAGCCAAAGTTTGATGATATCCTGAAACTGGTAAATACTAGTGTCAATCAATCTATGAGCAAGTTTGCCAGTCTATTACATCTCACCCCTAGAATAGAGCAGTCTGAGGGTAAAATGCAATCATTGATGACGAGTAGGCCTCAGAGAGGTGGATATCGAGAAGGCTCCATGATGTCTAGTAATGCATATAGACCTAGTGAGTGTAACAGGTTTCGTAGTACATCCTCAACAGATAAGTTACAAGATGCAAGACAAACACGGTTGTGGTTTACAGGGGTGCAAGAGGTGCATACAGAAGTGAACTGTGAACCAGTGAGCAAGTTCAGTGATAAGCTAAATGTAAACTCCAGGTCTGACTCCGAATTGTGTGACGATAACGTTGTTGTGAAGAAGTCTGTAGTTGCAACTGGTAAGCCATTGTTGAATAGAGTGTCACAGAATAGAGTTGCTGCTTCAGAGTGCAGTTCTGACTCCACAAGTTTACAAGGTATAACTAGTCAGAGTGAAGATATACAACCTTTAATGATTTGTGAGGAGGAACCAAAATTGTCTACTTCTGTTATTAAAGAGTTTGAAAATGATGAACTTGACGGTAAATTGAATATTCGTGGTAATGATCATGATAGTGCAGATTTGTCTTTGGTTGATCATGATCAGATGAGGGATATGCCTACTACTGCTAAGTTGAACAAAGTTTCTGTACAACTTGAACGTGAAGTAGAAATAAATGCAGATGCAGTTGCAGAAGTTAAGGATATTTGTGAGACCGTCAGTGTGAGTGATCAGCATGTAGCCCACCTATCATCAGATGATAGTGCTAAACCCGAACTAGTAGTGAAAGACAGCAGTGGTGGTAATCTTGCAGTTGGACAACTATCTGAGAGCCGAACAAGAACAGCTTCTGATCCACCACTAAATTCATCACCTTGTGTCACTCAGTCATCGTTGGTGCTGTCATCCACAATGAAACAGACACCCATCAACTCAAGTATCTTGTGCAATGACTATGCTAGTATCAGTTCGTTTGAAAGGACGAATATCAATGGTCAGTTTAGTGTGGATAAGCCAAGTGTAAAGGAGAGAGTAATTGTTAAATTGACTTGCACGAATAAAGGCATTTCTAGTTTCAAGTTACTATTTGAATGTTATTATCTTTGGTGTAAATTACTCTGTTTCTATACTTGGTTGATGAGATATGTCGTGTGTTTGTTGGTCATCTATATTCTACGATACAATGACATGGGCGTGTTGCCGTTCAGATTTGAGGATATAGCTGATAGAAGGAAGTTAGCAAATGAACTCTGCGACGATTTTCCAACCTAGGGCGTCAACCTGAGAAGGGTTGTAGGCGTACTGGTGTAAGTCCTACAGTTCTTCAAAGGGTAGCGCATCAATGAGCAGTCCAATGTGCTTGGTGTATGATCTTGTACATATGTTCATATTGTATATACTGAATTGATATCATCTGTCATCTAGCTGTTGGTAATTCTGTTTGTGTCCGGACGACTTCCACTTGGATCATCAACCTGAGAAGGAATGTAGGCGTACTGCTGTAAGTCCTACGGTTCTTCAAGGGTAGTTTGTCGTGTCAGAATCCACAACATTTGATGTGTTGATTGTACATATGTTTGTGTTAAATAATTGTGTGAGTTCCAATTGATGTAATTGTTGGTTAATCTTGTTTGTGTCTGGACATTCCACAACTTACAATCGTCAACCTGAGAAGGGTTGTAGGCGTACTGGTGTAAGTCCTGCAATTCTTCAAAGGAATTCCACCAAGACATGATCGCGAGGTTGTTTGTACTATTTGTATATATGTGTGGTGTGTCATATCAATTGGTGTATTTTGGATTCATTGTGTTTACTTGTTGTCTTTATATCTTGTTGTTATTGCGTAATTTTGTTAAAATTTTCGTCGTGATTACTTCTGAAGTTGTTTCGAGTCTTCTACATCCATGAATGAATTGATTGATGTTAAGGACAGCAGATGGGTCGTATACGCCGGGGAGGCTAGGCTATTGCTGAGAATGAAATGCACACGGAGATAATTGTTAGCTGCGGTCCGACACGCCGGGGAGAGAGAGTGTAAACGACTGAGGCTCGCATGCGTCACCGCTACTAGAACTGAGGCAGAATGAGTGACAAGCGATTTCAGTGGTAATTGGTAATGAGTAGATACGAGGATGTGCGTAGAGTATCGTGAGGTGCTGCCATGGTCACTTTGCATTCTGCAAGAGTCATTCTAGCAAATGGCGATTGTGTTGCAAGATGTCAAGAGGATACCTTTATCTGGAGGCGCAGGTCGTCAGCGATGTGTGAGATTGTGCTGTGGGTATGCTTGTGGTGTGTTGGCTTTTCTGTTTGTTTTCCATTTCAGCTCTGTCCGTGTGACCCAGGTTCTCGCAATGGCATCCAAGTCAACGTGCATTGATCGTGAAGGAAAAAAGGGTTGGATCCCTTTTTTGCCGGGGAGTGTCAATGGAGTTGAAGATTGAACGATCAATTCTTGGTTGTTTGCTTAAAATCAACTTCCCCAATTTTCGCGGAGGCATCAATACGACAGTCATCGTCTCATCGGTCGCTGTTCAGAAAGAAGATTGAAACATCGTCAGAAGTAATACAATGATTTATTATTGTAATATTTGTTTTCAGACCTTAGTTCGTTTATTCCTTTTATATGTTGGTGTAACAATACAGAAATAACAAGCGGCAGATCGGTGTTTTGGTTTTTTCGTCCGTTATAACTAAGCGTTTCTGAAAACTCAAAGGAACAGCGTGGGCCCGAGCGTAGCGAGAGCTGGGCATTAACTGTTTATGAGACGTGATTGACACATGTCATTTCCACCATTTTTTAAGACGACGGAAGACATTTTATCTGAGCCGGGATTATTAGTAAGCTTAAGAGTCGCGATAGACTTATCAATTTCTTGGGCGTTAATGACTACATCGCTTAAACACTTTTCTGTTTTACGAGGAAAATCAACATCCTGGTCATTTTCCAGATTGTACAGCTTGGCAAAGTGCGTGCAAACACCTCACATATATCCTCAGCACTTTCGTAAGTAATGCCGCCTAGGTGTATTATTTTTGGATATGTTGATTTTGAGTTTGTTAACCTACTTTTGAAGAGTCTGACTATTTCTCCAGTATTATGTGACGACTGAATAGCCCGCGTTTCTTTATTCCTAAGACTTAGATTTTTCAACTCATGGATTCTAATGAGGATTGTTTTGATAGCGATTAACGACGATAAGTCGTCATGTCTGTAGTAACTTAATGAATGCTTCCTCATACTTCTTCTTAATGACATTGGAATAAAATCACCTTCAGGGATTTTGAATTTAATCGGTTTCACAGGCGCTAGGACATCATTAACAGACTGTATATTGTCATAGAAGTTTTTAAGGACTTCCTCTAAGGAGTCATCGGTAAGGTAGGAATCCCAATGAGAGTATCTAATCTAGTCTTGATACAAGTCCCAATCAACATGCGTGTATAGTCTTATAGGTGTCCGACTAACTTCGTTTCTGTGTATAGTTTCTGGAGAAATATTAAACGAAGGTGCGACTATTTTGTGATCGCTACCTGGGAATTCATGTCCCACATTTGTAGATGGTGCTCCGTTGATCGTGAATACAAGATCAAGAATATTATCGGACCTAGTGGGTACATTTATGTGTTGCGTCCATCCTCCTATAATGATGGAATTAAGAAGATTATAATACCTCGAGGGTCCACGAAGTGTATGCTATGATATATCAGGCAAATTGAAGTCACCTCCAATTATATTTTAACTGAAGGGAAGATTGGATGCAACATTATATATGTTTCTGAGTACGTTATCGTTTTCGTGGTTGGATGGTGGCGGTCGGTATACACGACCTATAAAGATAGGTTTACTTCTGAGATCTTTTATTTCGACCTACACCGAATCATTAAGTAGTGACGGAAAAGGGTGACTAAAATGCGTTGCACAAATGGGTTGTTTAACGTATATAAGTGCTCCCCCACGACCTGTTTCCCTGTCCCCTCGAAAAAGATGTACTTATCAATCCATAACCTATCATCCGTAATATTACTTGAGCACCAGGCTTCAGTGATCATGATCAGCGACGGATTGCATATAGAGACTAACGTACATAATGCTAAGTGTTTGTTAAGGACTGATCTGGCATTTATGAGGATGACGGATAGACTTTGACTAAGCGGTTTTAGTGTATGGGCAATATCGCAATAAAATACTCTATGGTTATCAACTGAATATGTGCAGTCATTATTGGATTCACTAATTACAACATTTTGATCACTAGAGACGTTTTCTTTAATTTGATACTAAGGGATGGGTTTTGAAATGTCACTCGTGTGTAGTTGGTCGTTTAGATATTGTGTGCTATGGGAGATACTAGTATGATGACCTAGGGTATTACTATTGGTATTAGGTGTGTATAGGGTGTTTGCTATCTGCCGAGGAAGAAGCAGTTTTCCCCGTTCGCTATACCAGCAAGGAATTGGTCTGATATCATGCGTGCTGTGCGCATGATCCCTGGCGTTTCTGCCAGTTGTCTCTGGAGAAAAGTCTGGTCACATGGGTTAGCTAGAGTCGTGTAGTCTGCATAGTTATAACCGAAATGTGTGATCGGCGTGTTGTTACGTGCATATGACTCAGGTCCCTGTGTCTGGTTAGAGTACTTCCTAGGCCATGATGAACATTGTACTGCAATTGGCATGTGACCCCTACTGAATGCATGAGAATTATAACAGGGCACTATAAGTGTTTTCGGCCTAATGTCTGTATTCTCAAACTGGTGTTTCCTGTACATCATGGTTGCGGGTGCATTCGTGAGGGGCTGAGCAACTTCAAGTTTTCGAAGTGGTTGGGGAGATATGTGACGATTGTTTTTCGTTATCATAGGACTGGTAGTGGAAGTCGGAAATGAGTAAGCTCCTATGGTATGTGAATTATGTCTAACTTGAGGAACATGACTGAGTTCAGATGATTTTCCATCAGTAGAATGAGCCAGTGCACCTTTTGAAACTTTCGTACTTATGGGCTTTAGTGTTCCGGGTCTAACGTTTGGTTTAGCTTTTTCCATATTAGTCGGCTTGTGTAATTGGGGCTGCTGGTGATTAGTGGGATTTCCTAATAAACTGGATTTCTGTTGAATAGTCTCAAGAGTTCTTTTGGTGTTCCTAACGAAAATAGGACGTTTATCCTATCGCCTTGTATTTACGCCAACCTGGATGGCCACATATGATTGCTGCTTCACAGTAGCCGGGCTAAGAGGTTGTGCGGTATATGACTTTCCGAGAGATTCAAAGTGTACAACTGAATTCAGCTTAGACTTTTTCGAGGGTTTGGCATTCGTGCCAGTGTACAAGGGATGCACGTCAATACTATGATCTGTTAATATTTCTATGTCTGCGATTTCAGTATTTAGAGCTAAGTTTTCAAAAGTTGCTTGACTACTGTTAGTTTGTGTATGCGATATTATCTGGTGCTCCTGGTCATCAGGCAATTCAACGAGGGAAGTATTAACATCGGTTGTCTTATTGGGGTTGTCTTCATTCAGTTTACCTGCGCGGCATCGTCTTTGGCAAGAAGTTATATCAGGTACAATCCTGATATTGGTGCAGGGTGTTGAGGAGCCAAGAGTTATACCAGACTCCAAAAATTTCTTAGCCGGGTCAACAGACTTAAATTTGAAGAGTACAGGACATGGGTGGTTTGCATATTTCTTACGAAGACGCAGAACCTGGCAGTCAGATACTGAAATGTTGCATGCCTGTAGACAGATTGCTTTAAGTTTGATAATAGGTTCATTGTCTGGTATGTTATATCCTAAGACATTATATGAGGACATTACCCTCTTTACAGCCTCTGCAGTCAAAAAGTCTAGCAGGCACTCAGATTTGAGGAGTGAATCTAAGCAAATTTCTTGTGATGGATCACAAAGTTGGAGGAAAGGAGTGATACTTTCAAACTTATCCTGCAGGTCTGTTATGGACTTCTGAAGGATCTTTAGATCACTAGTGTTACGTTATCAACTAGTTTTTCCATTAAGTTTGGTACTATAACTCTCGGTGTATCGATTGATCTTAGTGCGAATTCATCGTCAGGACTAATGTTTTTAGTGACCTGCTGACTGTTTGATGCTAGTCTCTAAACAGTACTAACTCGTTTAATAACTTTGACCATTATGGAGGTAAAGATTATAAAAATCTCCCAAAAACTGATAAAAGTGTGTGAGGTGCTGCTATATTATCTAAATAGATAAAAACAACAATAAACAGGTATGAATGTATAAAGTACAAACTAAAAATATACCACTATCAAACGAGTTAACTCTGATAATTATACACCACAAAACTAAGGACTTCTCTATAGTTCTTTTGTGATAGATTGCCCTTTAATAACCCGAATCTGACTGGATCAAAACAGTATTCTGGAGGTGATAAATTTGGATATTTAGCTACCAGAGGTGCAACCAATATCAGTTATAGTTATATAGTAGTCAAACATAGACCACAATATTCCAGAATGCGAAAAATTATTTCCACGTTATATGGAGAGATTGTAACGTCCTACACGAAGCGCGCGCGTTCATGTTATATATCCCCGACAACCACTGCAGATTCACACTCAATCTCCCTGCATTACATTTTCTTTCTATCGGCACAGTCTCATCCACGTGAACAATGACGCCAACTCCGCCAAGTACTTGAGTCAATCTGTTCATTTTCCATGAGGTTATGTCTCTGCAGTACTGGTACCATTGCACCGCAGACTTTTCTAAATAATCTGATTCATACTCTCTTGCTGTTACTGGTCTTTTAAGCACCCAGTCGTGACTTATCATTAAAATTTTTGATGACTCTAAACTGTAGCAGCTCAAAACGAAACTGCCTAGTGAACGGATTGATGACCTTGACGAAGTTATGCACAGAAATTGGTTCAGTCTGACTATGACGGTGGTTTCTTGGAACACACACAAGAACGTTATGCTATGTAACCATGCTTTGACATTGCATCACTTGTACGAAAATCTTTATTTCAAATTACGCACTTTTAATTCTGACGCATCTTATTGGTCGCTAGAGGTAGTATCGTTTCGCGCTATGGTTTAGAGTTACCGTAATTTTTCCTAAGATTTGCACGCTTTTAAATAACATACATGGAAATGATTTCTTTTTCATGAGTCTTAAAAGTCTGATACTTGCTAGTGGTTTTTAGGTTTTCACGTTGTAAACTGACTACAGGCAGTGTTTAATGTTATGGCAGTAATTCAATAAGATTCCAACTTCCGATAGAGAATAAGCCCAAGCACATAAGTTAGACATGTGTTCTGAGGAGTTTACGCATTTTTATTTTCATCCGTGATGAGCGAAATTCTTCATAGTACAACTAAGAAATCAGACGGTGAATAAGATAATTGAATTCAATTCGGCGCAATTCGAAGGCTTTGTTACTTTTTTGCGTGTTATTCATCAATTCTTTTTCTACTCCATAGGCAACTTTTTAATAGGTCTCTCGCGGATATTAGTCCTATTCTTTCATAAAATATAACTTTTCCGGTTAAAATTATCCGTTACAGATAGTGTCTACCTAAGTGCCACTGTTATAGCATCCTCGTACTTACAGTATTAGTATAGGGTATCTTAATATTCTATTTCGATATTTTTATTCGTATAAACTGTTAATTGCATACATAACTAGACAGTTTAAATCCCCAACACTCTAAAACGGACCTTACAGACACTTTGCTCATTCTCTTAAATTTAAGAATTTTAACATTGTTCTAAATGCCAATGGTCCAAACTAAGCGTCTAACTCCACTATCTGCTTCACATCCCAGTAAAAAGCACAAACCAAACAGAATAAGTAGCCCTGCAGGAAGTGAGAGCACTACATCTGTTGATTTAACAACTAAATATAGGTCTGCTGAGGTAGACAAGTTAAGTCCGGACATTAAACTCCCCTCACTTGCTTGCTTAGTAAACAACATCATGGATGGTATACATAGGGACACTACATGTAATGACCTAGGCCTCGTAGACACCTGCAAAGCGTCTTGCAATATGAATCACACGGCAAACATTTTAACTCCTATAACTAATCGAGTTTTTTGTTCTACACTTGGCTGTGAAGATAAAATCGAAGAACTATTTTCTATCATTAGGCGGCTTGAGGTTAAGATATCAAAGCTGGCACTATCTAGTGAAACTGGCAGTAGTAGTACTTCACCTAGAAAGTTACCACAAGCCGCAAACCTGATAAACTACGTTGCAGCTGAAATATATCAACGTGTAGTGCGCGAGAACATAATTGTGTATGATATACCGGATAATGCACAGATCAACAAGGTCAAAAGCACTCTTTTGAATGCATGCGCTATGAATAACGTCCCGTGCAGCTGCCATCGACTAAGAAAGTCTCAGAAAAATAAATCTTGACAACTTGTGTTGAAATCTGACCCGTCATCTAGTGGTGACATCTTTTACAGTAGGCAAACACTACTGAAAAATAGGCGTTGCTATACGATTAAGTTAGCTCGTGACAAAACGCCGATCGAAATAATGCACGATGGCGGCCTGCTTGAACATAGAGCTACCGAAAATTCCACCTAACATCATTTTGCAAAATTGCTTTGGTTTGCTATTTTAATTTTGTTTTAATTTATCATTAATGTGTCCTAATCGTATTATATATAATAGCGCATTTTTAAAATCATTACCGCGGTGTGTCATACACAAAAATTGAGAAAAAAGCATCACTGTGGCTGGCAGCGTGCACTGAAACGTACACAAATTAATCATATGACTGTTCCTGAACTCGTTAGCACTAATTGTAGATCCCTGCCCAACAAAATGGATTATCTCCAATCCCTAATGTATTCCAATGTTTATCGAAATGCTGGAGTTTTAGCAATACAAGAGACTTGGCTGCACCAGCATTATGATGATAATCTAGTTTCAATAAATGGATATAAAGTTTTTCGCCAAGATAGAAATAGTTCCAAGAAAAAAATGGAGGAGGGGTAGCCACGTTTATAAACGCAAGTTGGTCTACATCAAATCACGTTTGCTTCAATTATTCCAATGACAATACATAACCGTCAGGTGTCGCCCAAAACACTTAAGTAAATATTCCTATATATACATAACAAATATTGACATAACACCCAATTGTAGCCTTTCTAATATAGTTATTTTTGCAGATGAGTTTACTGAATTCGCTGCTCCTGCATTCGGAAATTCGTTGTCTATAGTCTGTGGTGATTTTAATTAATGTGATCACAGCTTTCTTACTTCACTTGGTCATGAGAATCTAGTCAAGTTTAATACACGTCTGGACAAATCACTAGACCTGGTTTTCATAAATGACCGTGATGTATATGAAACCCGAAGGAGAGCTCCTTTGTTAAATTCTGACCACTGCATTATTCGTATTTTACCGAAAGTGTACGGCAAGTTACAACGAACATTGTTTAGTCATTTAACAAAGAAGATACATGAACGTTCATATTCCCATGACAACATTCTAGCATTAAGAAACATGTTGCATGATACCAACTGGGAACTATTTACTGAAGATAAGTTGGATGCTACTGTCTCTAATATAACCGATTATCTGAAGTTTTGTTTGGAAATTTGCTGTCCATATGAAACTCTGTTTTCGAGATTTGACAGAATCTCTTCTGTGCAACTGAAAAAACTTAGAAGACAAAAAAAGAAGTTGTATAAGAATTGTGATAATACTGGTGTCCGTAAAATAAACACCCATATAAAAATTGAAATAGAAAGGTTGAACAGACTATATAATGAAAAATTTTTATCATGTAAAAATCCTTCAAACATTTGGAAACTTTTCAATAAACTTACAAGTAATAAACAAATGTCTGTTGATGCTTATTCTGATGTTAATGCTTTAAACAAATCATTTATCAAGAAACAAATTAATATGGTTGTACCTGATGTACCTAGTCAAGAAAATGGTCATTTTCCGGGTTTTAAAGAAAAGGATGTACTATTATGTTTGAAATCATTAAATCCAACACATAGCCTTGGTCCAGATGGTGTACCAAGCATTCTTCTTCAAAAGTGTGCAGACATCTTATGTCATCCTCTTACTCAAATCTTTAATGCATCATTTAACAGGGAAACGGTACCTGCTGACTGGAAAGAAATCAAGGTTGTACCTGTACAGAAATCATCTTCTGGAGCAGGTATAAGGTTTAGACCGGTAGCTATAACATCTCCTTTTTTGAAAACTATGGAGAAACTTCTTTTGAATATTCTTAAACCTTCTTTAAATGCTTTTAGTGACCCTAAGCAGTTTGCTTATAAGTGTGGAAGAAGTACATAAGATGCAGCCATTGTACTACACCACAGTATTGTTTCCTGCCTTGATAAGGGTGCTAAGTTTGTTCGAACAGCTTTTTTAGACTAAACTGCAGCTTTCGACTCTGTTCCTAGGACACTTTTATTAGGAAAGATGATTTTGGCTCAAACAGAGTCCTGGGCAACTAGATGGCTGTCTTCTTATTTTAAGGATAGGAAACAGCATACTGTTTTGGCTGGAAAGCGCTCCACTTTTCAGCTAACTCAAAGTGGTGTGCCTCAAGGTGCAGTACTTTCTCCATTTATTTTCTCTTTCTATTTGCATGACCTTCCGAACTCTCCCAAAGTTAACTTCATTAAGTATGCCGATGATCTGACCGTTTCTGTCCCTGTAGTTTCCACATCGGGTTGTTCCCATATGAATGGCTTCTTAGCTGAAGTAAAGGATTGGTCTGGCTCAAATGGTCTTAAACTAAATCCAACTAAATGTAACACTGTTGATTTCAGCTTGAGAAGTGAAAAAGACATGCATGGATTGATTCAATCTCATGATTGTTGTAATATTGATGGTACCATGATAGAGAGTAAGTCAAGTGTTTCTTATCTTGGAATTAGTTTCTCTTCAAACCTTTGCTGGTCGTCTCATATTCTTATAGTTTCTAAGAAAGTTTTCCGTCTGACTTATTACATAAAGAAGTTGAGACACTCAGGTATAACTCAATCTCTTATCATACAATTTATTAATTCATGTGTTTTGCCCATCATTCTTTATTGTTCTCCATTATTCTTCCCTGGGCTACTCAAGAAAGTCCATATAATACTACGGAGAACATTGAGGGCTGTAAGTAGGGTCAGTGCTATCCCTTTGACTCAACTAAATGACACTGTTGTCAATAGGCATATGAATTCTTGTAAACACTTAGCTACAGTTATCTTATCTGATAGTGAACATCCTCTTTATTCACAATTGTTTCCTTGTATCTCTTCGGGTAAGACCAGAAGAAATTTTATAAACATTTATGCTCGTACTACAAAATATAAAAATTCGACCGTTCCATATTTGGCACGAGCATTGTGTGAAGAGACAAATATCAGAAAAGAACTTTTGCAACTTTTGAATCAATAACTAAACTATAAAATGTAATGAAGCATATTATTATGCATGTGTTATTCGTTATATTATTTATTTATTATTCACTATGACCTAGAATGGTGTGATTTTGTTGGGTTTTCTTATTATTATTTTTTTTGTTTTTTCCTATTAACTATCAATATTTTAACATTCTATACATTTATATAATTATAAACAGAGCTAAACCATTGCAATATGTAAAAGAAACGCTGAAAATTCCATGCTGTAAATTTTTATTGTTGTGGAATAAAGTGATTATTATTATTATTATATAACTGATTCTAAAACCGTGAATCTCAGCTCCTCTACAACACCCCTGAACACCCACAATTCTCTTTAGGCAGAGCAAAGGAGTGTGAACCTTCCTACACAAAGCACATAGTATTCGGAAGCGAACTTGCGTGAAAATATTAGGTCCAAAATGATTCGGTGTATAATCGTAGACTAAGAAGGAAATCCGCCGTAGATCTAGACTCCCCTGATGACGATCCCTGTGCCCCGGTGACAAACTGCAGTACACCACACCCAGTATTCACCAATCCAATCAGTCCCAATTCCAGGAAGTTGAAGAATGAGGCTACCAGTTCGTCCACAAAGACAACGCGTATAAGAGACTATTGCCACACACTAATTCAGACGCTCACAGTTTGATAACACACCTCTCTCCAGCAACAAATATTGACAAAGCCGAAAGGGATAGAAATCGTAAAACAAAACCCGAACCTCGTAGCTACCTGTCCAAAAAATTAAACCCTCGCACCACTTTAAACCGAAAGATTGATACACTTAACTATGGGACGTAGAATAGTGGTGACGTAAATCGCAACAGTTCAAGTCAATTTAGCTTGCTTGGCAGGCCACCTCCACCTGTTTACATGCCTATACCCAATGGGGCTGACCGTCCGGCGATCAGCAGTTATGCTGAAACGACATTACCACTTATTATTCAGGTTCACAACATAGCCTCAAACATACTACGAATGCTCACCACTCTCCACATGTTTCGCCCTCCAATATAGATATGGCAGCTCATACAGCAATGCCTAATTACTGCCTAGAGCTCACCTTACATGACTCAGGCAATTCTCTTCTTCATCAAGAACCCTCTATGACTTTTTCTTCTGACAGCCAATCTTCTTTGCGTCCGAACTTACCTGAACACAAAAATATAACAAACCCACTCCACACTACTAGCTTTCCTAAGGCATCTACAGACATAGATATTTCACTGTCATCTGAGGACGCTATGATTGAATCTCATCACCAGCTACTTCAAGACATGGCTGAAATCTTAAGATATGACTCGGTTAATCTTAAAATAGTCCTCATTAATGCCAGGTCAGCTGTAAACAAGATGGTATACATCCGATCCCTACTACCAGGCTATCTAAGATTTTAGATCTAGTTTTCACTAATGGTATCATCCCCACTACCCTTCGAGTAGGTAAAGAGTTTCCTAGCAGCGACCACAGAGTAGTATTTGGTACATTTAATATTTGCACTAGCATGAGTTCGACAATAAACGCCAACAAAGTATTACTTAGGGGTTACAGACATGCTCAGTGGGATGAACTGAAACCACACATTCGCACCGTAGACTGGGAGCCATACTTTACGTGCAGCTCGGCTATACAGACAAACCATTTATTCTATGAGAACCTAGGATTTGCGTATGGCTTCATCGCTCCAGGAAGACTTGTGAAAACCAGGCCTATACAGCCCGACATCATCCCCGTTGTCAGCCACGTCTCATAAACCGTTAATGCCCAGCTCTCGCTACGCTCGGGCCCACGCTGTTCCTTGCAGTTTTTCAGAAACGCTTAGTAATAACGGACGAAAAAACCAAAAGACCGACTGGCCACTCGAGAATTCTTTATTGTTAAACCAACATATAAAAATAATGTTTTTACTAGGGTTTCTGATGGTTTACTGCTGACTTCTTTCTGAACAGCGACCGATGAGACGATGACTGCCGTATTGATGCCTCCGCGAAAATTGGGGAAGTTGATTTTGAGCAAACAACCAAGAATTGATTGTTCAATCTTCAACTCCATTGACACTCCCCGGCAAAAAAGGGATCCAACCCTTTTTACCTTCACGACCAATGCACGTTGACTTGGATGCCATTGCGAGAACCTGGGTCACACGGACAGAGCTGAAATGGAAAACAAACAGAAAAGCCAACACACCACAAGCATACCCACAGCACAATCTCACACATCAATGACGACCTGCGCCTCCAGACAGAGACCTCCACTTGACATCTTGCAACACAATCGCCGCTTGCTCGAATAACTCTTGCAGAATGCAATGTGACCATAGCACCACCTCACGATACTCTACGCACATCCTCGTATCTACTCACTGCCAATTACCACTGCAATCGCTTGTCACTCATTCTGCCTCAGTTCTAGTAGCGGTGACGCATGCAAGCCTCAGTCGTTTACACTCATTCTCCCCGGCGTGTCGGACCGCAGCTAACAATTATCTTCGTATGCATTTCATTCTCAGCAATGGCCTCCCCGGCGTATACGACCCATCTGCTGTCTCTAACATCAATCAATTCATTCACGGATGTAGAAGACTAGAAACGACTTCAGAAGTAATCACAACGAAAATTTTAACAAAATTACGCAATAACAACAAGATATAAAGACAACAAGTGAACACAATGAATCCAAAACCACCAATTGATATGACACACCACACATATATACAAACAGTACACAAAAACTCGCGGATCATGTCTTGATGGAATTCCTTTGAAGAATCGCAGGACTTACACCAGTACGCCTACAACCCCTCTCAGGTTGACGATTGTAATTTGTGGAATGTCCGGACACAAACAAGATTAACCAACAATTACGATAATTGGAACTCACACAACTATTTAACACAAACATATGTACAATCAACACATCAAATGTTGTGGATTCTGACACGACAAACTACCCTTGAAGAACCGTAGGACTTACAGCAGTACGCCTACATTCCTTCTCAGGTTGATGATCCAAGTGGAAGTCGTCCGGACACAAACAGAATTACCAACAGCTAGATGACAGATGATATCAATTCAGTATATACAATATGAACATATGTACAAAATCAAACACCAAGCACATTGGACTGCTCATTGATGCGCTACCCTTTGAAGAACTGTAGGACTTACACCAGTACGCCTACAACCCTTCTCAGGTTGACGCTCTAGGTTGGAAAATCGTCGCAGAGTTCATTTGCTAACTTCCTTCTATCAGCTATATCCTCAAATCTGAACGGCAACACGCCCATGTCATTGTATCGTAGAATATAGATGACCAACAAACACACGACATATCTCATCAACCAAGTGTAGAAACAGAGTAATTTACACCAAAGATAATAACATTCAAATAGTAACTTGAAACTAGAAATGCCTTTATTCGTGCAAGTCAATTTAACAATTAATCTCTCGTTTACACCTGGCTTATCCTCACTAAACTGAGCCATATCTTTCGTCTTTTCAAACGCACCAATACTATCATAGTCATTGCATAAGGCACGTGAGTTCATGGACGTCCATTTCATTGTGGATGAAAACACCAACGATGACTGAGTGACACAAGGTGATGAACTTAGCAGTGGATCAGAAGCTGTTCTTTTTCGGCTTTCAGATAGTTGTCCAACTGCAAGATTACCACCACTGCTGTCTTTCACTACTAGTTCGGGTTTAGCACTATCATCTGATGATAGGTGGGCTACACGCTGATCAATTACACTGACTGTCTCACAAGTATGCACATCTTCTGGAACTGCATCTGCGTTCAATTCTACTTCACGTTGTAGTTGTACAGAACCTTTATTTAACATAGCAGTAGTAGGCATATCCCGCATCTCATAATGATCAACCAAAGACAAATCTGAACTATCATGATCATTACCACAAATATTCAATTTACCGTCAAGTTCATCATTTTCAAACTCTTTAATAACAGAAGTAGACAATTTTGGTTCCTCCTCACAAATCATTAAAGGTTGTATATCTTCACTCTGACTAGTTATACCTTGTAAACTTGTGGAGTCAGAACTGCACTCTGAAGCAGCAACTCTATTCTGTGACACTCTATTCAACAATGGTTTACCAGTTGCAACTACAGACTTCTTCACAACAACGTTATCGTCACACAATTCGGAGTCAGACCTGGAGTTTACATTTAGCTTATCACTGAACTTGCTCACTGGTTCACAGTTCACTTCTGTATGCACCTCTTGCACACGTGTAAAACAAAGCCGTGTTTGTCTTGCATCTTGTAACTTATCTGTTGAGGATGTACTACGAAACCTGTTACACTCACTAGGCCTATATACATTACTAGACATCATGGAGTCTTCTCGATATCCACCTCTCTGAGGCTTATTCGTCATCAATGAGTGCGTTTTACCCTCAGACTGCTCTATTTTAGGGGTGAGATCTAACAGACTGGAAAACTTGCTCATAGATTGATTGACACTAGTATTTACCAGTTTCAGGATATCATCAAATTTTGGCTCGATACCCTCATCCTCCATACGGGAGCTTATCTTCACCCACTTCCTTTGCAGTCGAGTAGGTAGGCGTCTCGCTATTACTTCTAGTATAAAACTCGAGTTGAGGTCACTCATACGATTCATCGAAATCATTGCATTCTTGTAAATTAGCAAATTATCTAAAAACTCAGTGAGTTCCTGGGAGTCATCCTGTAATTGACCACCATTACCCTTAACAGCCTCGAATAATTTCCCTGCAATCATCGAGGGTCTTCCAAACCTTTGACGTAATATGCTCATAGCCTCGTAGTAGCCCTCTTTTCGCTTCATAAACTTACAACATGTATAGCTCTTGCAGCAACTCCAGTGCAGTTTCTCATCAAATACATTAACTTCAATTCATCACTTAATAGAAAACTACTCAGCATGATCTCAAACTCCTTTACAAATTGTAAATAATCGACAGGGTTTCCATCAAAACACCGTGGTTCAAATTTAGGGAGTTTGATGTTCCTATTATCCCTGAACGGCGAAACAGTAACATCAACCATGTCATGCTTAACATCAGACACATCGTTACAATTAACAGACAAGTCACCATGACTTACTTTCCTGTTTGTATCCAAGACTCTCTGTCCCTTCTTTGACCCAGGCATTGTTGAACTTGACCCAATTCCAAAAAAGTTCCAGATATTGCTTGTTCAAAGAGGACTTGACCGGCACCAGGAAAGATGAACGGTGACTATCCAAAGTCGTACCAACTGTCTGAATCCGCCAGATCTGTTTCCATCGTCAGAAACTGTCAGTCACGTCTCGTAAACCGTTAATGCCCAGCTCTTGCTACGCTCGAGCCCACGCTGTTCCTTGCAGTTTTTCAGAAACGCTTAGTAATAACGGACGAAAATACCAAAAGACCGACTGTCCACTCGAGAATTATTTATTGTTACACCAACATATAAAAATAATGTTTTTACTAGGGTTTCTGATGGTTTACTGCTGACTTCTTTCTGAACAGCGACCGATGAGACGATGACTGCCGTATTGATGCCTCCGCGAAAATTGGGGAAGTTGATTTTGAGCAAACAACCAAGAATTGATTGTTCAATCTTCAACTCCATTGACACCCGTAAAGACTCGAAGCCGACTGCGTAAGCATGCTAGGCAATTTTACAGATGTAATGACTTTTCATCACTCATTACACTCAAGCAATCTTATGATTCATACAAATCTATTCAGTTGTCTGAGTCCATCAAACTAGAACGCATCCTGCACTCTCGACCTGATAATACAGAGGCATTAGTTAAACTAATTAAGTCACGAATCAACAACAACAGAATAAGTATCCCTAACTTATTACTAGATGGAGAAAAACTACACGAAGTCCCGTAGGAGATTTGTGAGTTATTCAGCTCCCACTTTTCTAGCTACTATACTATGGAAGAAACAGTAGATAGTCTTGAAGTTCCGACAATACCAAATCACTTTTTGAGTAATATAACATTCACCCAACAAAAGATTTCCGCCGCTATAGCATCCCTCCGGACATCATATAACGCTGGGCCCGATGGAATTCCATCTATCTTGTTGAAAAGAGGTGGTGAGGATATACCCATTATCCTACTAAAGTTTTTCATTCTGTCCTTAAATAATGGCAGTTACCCAGAATGCTGGAAACTGTCGTGTATAACCCCTAGGCACAAACAAGTACCAACTTGTAACGTCGAAAACTACCGACCGATTAATATCACGTCAGAAGTTTCCAGGGTTATGGAAAAGGTTATAGGGCAAGATATTGCTTCATACCTCCACCCTCACAAAGTGTTTACTCCAGCACAACACGGCTTCTTGAAAAATCGATCATGCCCCACCTGCCTACTTGACTACTTTGATGATGTTACTGCTAAGCGTGATCATGGTTTGTATGTCGCAACTCTCTTCTTTGACTTCAAAAAAGCCTTTGATAAAGTCCCACACAAGAGACTAATCCTTAAGCTAAAGTCGTACGGGTTCCAAGACCCCTTGTTATCCTGGCTCATTTCTTTCTTGGAAGATCGTTCCCAAGTTGTGAAATTTGCAAATAATTACTCGTCACCCAGACCTATACGAAGGGGAGTGATTCAGGGTAGTGTACTAGGTCCACTGCTTTTCGTAATCTACATTAAAGACATCTGCAGTGTAATCAAGCATGGTACCCCATACCTCTTTGCTGACGACTTAAAGATTGTATATAGCTTCCCCCATTCTACACTAAACGAAGGATTCACACATGTTCAAGATGATCTGGATAGGTTACATAACTGGAGCAATGACTGGCAACTGCCACTCAATTCTGATAAATGTGGTGTCCTATATTTTAATAACTCCCATCCGAATTTCAGGTTACACCTAGGTAACTCTTTTCTCCAAACCCTCAGTTCCATAAAAGACCTGGGAGTTACCTACTCACAAAACTTAACATTCAGTCAGTACGCAAAAGCACTTGTTTCTAAATGCCGAAGACTCACAGGCTTGTTACATCGAAAAATGTACACAAATGAGGCTAAAGTCCTTTTATACAAAGTCATGGTTCGTCCAGTACTTGAATACTGTACAATTGTCTTCGGTTTCATGCATGGGTATGACAGGGTTCGTACTGAAAATATTCAGCGAAGTTTTACCCCACGCCTATTATACAAACATGAAGGACTGACTTACGCTGATAGGTGCAAAATGTATGAACTTCAGCCACTTTGGTTAAGGCGCCTGAAACTCAACCTTACATTCCTCTTTCGCCTTTAACACGGCTACATCAAAAGCAGTAATCCAATAGCTTTCAACAATTTACCCGTATATACTCTTAGGAATCATGAAAATACTCTATCCATAAGCCGGTTCCGGACAAAACTACGATCACGTTTCTTTAAAATACAGTACAGTGCATTATGGAACGGACTTCCACTTACTGTACGTAGTTGCCGATCTCCTACTGAATTCCAGCGTCTACTTAACGAGTTCTTGTCAACAAAAGAGCTTCGGACTACTTATCCATACTTTATCCATATGGGCCGCTCAACTAGCTTTAGTACTACAGACCCAGTGCAATACCCCCAATTTGAGGAAACCCATTTGCCCCGGCAACCGTACCGCATCTATAACGTGATAAAATCAACCTAATCTCTCCCACATGCCTTTAACTAAGGTTCGGTTATTCAGCTTACTAGAGATCCTATCGATATTTCTTCAATCGGTGTCAGTCTCGTCTCATAAACCGTTAATGCCCAGCTCTCGCTACGCTCGGGCCCACGCTGTTCCTTTGAGTTTCAGAAACGCTTAGTAATAACGGACGCAAAAACCAAAACACCGATCTGCTGCTTGTGATTTCTTTATTGTTACACCAACATATAAAAGGAATAAACGAACTAAGCAAACTAAGGTCTGAAAACAAATATTACAATAATAAATCTCTGTATTACTTCTGACGATGTTTCACTCTTCTTTCTGAACAGCGACCGATGAGACGATGACTGTCGTATTGATGCCTCCGCGAAAATTGGGGAAGTTGATTTTGAGCAAACAACCAAGAATTGATCGTTCAATCTTCAACTCCATTGACACTCCCCGGCAAAAAAGGGATCCAACCCTTTTTTCCTTCACGACCAATGCACGTTGACTTGGATGCCATTGCGAGAACCTGGGTCACACGGACAGAGCTGAAATGGAAAACAAACAGAAAAGCCAACACACCACAAGCATACCCACAGCACAATCTCACACATCAATGACGACCTGCGCCTCCAGACAGAGACCTCCTCTTGACATCTTGCAACACAATCGCCGCTTGCTAGAATGACTCTTGCAGAATGCAATGTGACCATAGCACCACCTCACGATACTCTACGCACATCCTCTTATCTACTCACTACCAATTACCACTGCAATCGCTTGTCACTCATTCTGCCTCAGTTCTAATAGCGGTGACGCATGCGAGCCTCAGTCGTTTACACTCTTTCTCCCCGGCGTGTCGGACCGCAGCTAACAATTATCTCCGTGTGCATTTCATTCTCAGCAATAGCCTCCCCGGCGTATACGACCCATCTGCTGTCTCTAACATCAATCAATTCATTCACGGATGTAGAAGACTAGAAACAACTTCAGAAGTAATCACGACGAAAATTTTAACAAAATTACGCAATAACAACAAGATATAAAAACAACAAGTAAACACAATGAATCCAAAACCACCAATTGATATGACACACCACACGTATATACAAACAGTACACAAAAACTCGCGGATCATGTCTTGATGGAATTCCTTTGAAGAATTGCAGGACTTACACCAGTACGCCTACAACCCCTCTCAGGTTGACGATTGTAATTTGTGGAATGTCCGGACACAAACAAGATTAACCAACAATTACAATAATTGGAACTCACACAACTATTTAACACAAACATATGTACAATCAACACATCAAATGTTGTGGATTCTGACACGACAAACTACCCTTGAAGAACCGTAGGACTTACAGCAGTACGCCTACATTCCTTCTCAGGTTGATGATCCAAGTGGAAGTCGTCCGGACACAAACAGAATTACCAACAGCTAGATGACAGATGATATCAATTCAGTATATACAATATGAACATATGTACAAGATCATACACCAAGCACATTGGACTGCTCATTGATGCGCTACCCTTTGAAGAACTGTAGGACTTAACCAGTACGCCTACAACCCTTCTCAGGTTGACGCTCTAGGTTGGAAAATCGTCGCAGAGTTCATTTGCTAACTTCCTTCTATCAGCTATATCCTCAAATCTGAACGGCAACACGCCCATGTCATTGTATCGTAGAATATAGATGACCAACAAACACACGACATATCTCATCAACCAAGTGTAGAAACAGAGTAATTTACACCAAAGATAATAACATTCAAATAGTAACTTGAAACTAGAAATGCCTTTATTCGTGCAAGTCAATTTAACAATAACTCTCTCCTTTACACTTGGCTTATCCACACTAAACTGACCATTGATATTCGTCCTTTCAAACGAACTGATACTACCATAGTCATTGCACAAGATACTTGAGTTGATGGGTGTCTGTTTCATTGTGGATGACAGCACCAACGATGACTGAGTGACACAAGGTGATGAACTTAGCAGTGGATCAGAAGCTGTTCTTTTTCGGCTTTCAGATAGTTGTCCAACTGCAAGATTACCACCACTGCTGTCTTTCACTACTAGTTCGGGTTTAGCACTATCATCTGATGATAGGTGGGCTACACGCTGATCAATTACACTGACTGTCTCACAAGTATGCACACCTTCTGGAACTGCATCTGCGTTCAATTCTACTTCACGTTGTAGTTGTACAGAACCTTTATTTAACTTAGCAGTAGTAGGCATATCCCTCATCTCATAATGATCAACCAAAGACAAATCTGAACTATCATGATCATTACCACAAATATTCAATTTACCGTCAAGTTCATCATTTTCAAACTCTTTAATAACAGAAGTAGACAATTTTGGTTCCTCCTCACAAATCATTAAAGGTTTTATATCTTCACTCTGACTAGTTATACCTTGTAAACTTGTGGAGTCAGAACTGCACTCTGAAGCAGCAACTCTATTCTGTGACACTCTATTCAACAATGGCTTACCAGTTGCAACTACAGACTTCTTCACAACAACGTTATCGTCACACAATTCGGAGTCAGACCTGGAGTTTACATTTAGCTTATCACTGAACTTGCTCACTGGTTCACAGTTCACTTCTGTATGCACCTCTTGCACACGTGTAAAACAAAGCCGTGTTTGTCTTGCATCTTGTAACTTATCTGTTGAGGATGTACTACGAAACCTGTTACACTCACTAGGTCTATATGCATTACTAGACATCATGGAGTCTTCTCGATATCCACCTCTCTGAGGCTTATTCGTCATCAATGAGTGCGTTTTACCCTCAGACTGCTCTATTCTAGGGGTGAGATCTAACAGACTGGAAAACTTGCTCATAGATTGATTGACACTAGTATTTACCAGTTTCAGGATATCATCAAACTTTGGCTCGATACCCTCATCCTCCATACGGGAGCTTATCTTCACCCACTTCCTTTGCAGTCGAGTAGGTAGACGTCTTGCTATTACTTCTAGTATAAAACTCGAGTTGAGGTCACTCATACGATTCATCGAAATCATTCCATTCTTGTAAATTAGCAAATTATCTAAAAACTCAGTGAGTGCCTGGGAGTCATCCTGTAATTGACCACCATTACCCTTAACAGCCTCGAATAATTTCCCTGCAATCATCGAAGGTCTTCCAAACCTTTGACGTAATATGCTCATAGCCTCGTAGTAGCCCTCTTTTGGCTTCATAAACTTACAACATGTATAGCTCTTGCAGCATCTCCAGTGCAATATCTCATCAAATACATTAACTTCAATTCATCACTTAATAGAAAACTACTCAACATGATCTCAAACTCCTTTACAAATTGTAAATAATCGACAGGGTTTCCATCAAAACACCGTGGTTCAAATTTAGGGAGTTTGATGTTCCTATTATCCCTGAACGGCGAAACAGTAACATCAACCATGTCATGCTTAACATCAGACACATCGTTACAATTAACAGACAAGTCACCATGACTTACTTTCCTGTTTGCATCCAAGACACTCTGTCCCTTCTTTGACCCAGGCATTGTTGAACTTGACCCAATTCCAAAAAAGTTCCAGATATTGCTTGTTCAAAGAGGACTTGACCGGCACCAGGAAAGATGAACGGCGACTATCCAAACTTTCACCAACTGTTTGAATCCGCCAGATCTGTTTCCATCGTCAGAAACTGTCAGCCAAGTCTCATAAACCGTTAATGCCCAGCTCTCGCTACGCTCGGGCCCACGCTGTTCCTTTGAGTTTCAGAAACGCTTAGTAATAACGGACGCAAAAACCAAAACACCGATCTGCTGCTTGTGATTTCTTTATTGTTACACCAACATATAAAAGGAATAAACGAACTAAGCAAACTAAGGTCTGAAAACAAATATTACAATAATAAATCTCTGTATTACTTCTGACGATGTTTCACTCTTCTTTCTGAACAGCGACCGATGAGACGATGACTGCCGTATTGATGCCTCCGCGAAAATTGGGGAAGTTGATTTTGAGCAAACAACCAAGAATTGATTGTTCAATCTTCAACTCCATTGACAATCGGGTTTATAAACTCATTAGACTCTCTATAATTTTCCTGGATGTATAATCCCAAATTAGTTGTGATAGTTCTCCCATAATATAAGCAAAGTGGTACTTTGTAATGTCTAATGCATGCCATATGAAAAGTGGCCAGGAATACCTAGCAATAACAAACTCAGCCAGCCAACCATCTTCCCCAAGTTCATTCAACCTACCCTTATCCCAAATCGTACCACTATTCACTACACTCTACTCAGTAGAATATGACTTAATTTGCTCCGGTGCTCAAAACTCTTCTACCCTTTACTTGTTAAAAAAGACGTTTTAACTACTAACTGCACAGTAGCCGTTTAACTAACTCACTGGTTTCCTCTTCACTGTAATCTTCAATAAGTTCGTCAGTATAATTATTTTCGAAAACCATTACATTAGCAACCATATCTTTTAATATTTTACGAATATACTTATATTATTAGCATAATACACTGCACTATTTTTGAGTTGAATTGATTATCTTCAGTCAACAGTTACCCATTCTCATATAATTTTCTAAAATTCATAATGTTAAAGCTATGTAGTATTTCTGTTAATATCTTTTATAATATGTCTAGACACGTTACTTTGCGATGTCAGATGTCTACTATATACAAGACTGTCATGATAATTTAGTACACTAAGTCCTGCCAACCGACCTTACCCTCAGTTCTTACTACCTACATTGATCCCTAACTATAGTGTTCTTCTGAATCTTGCTCCACTATTCACAAAACCTATTCTTTTTACTCTTTTAGGTTTTGACTCCTTATAAAGTAATCTGTTCATTAGGACGCATGCACACATATATAATATGTTCATAAAGATGTATGTGGAGACCTATTGGAAGCACTCATTTAGAAAGCTAGGGAGATGGAATATGAGGTACGAACTAGTCTGGTACCAAGCAGTATATTTGCGGTAACCATAATAATCATAGTCTCAGAGCCTAACATCAAAAAAGGAGGGAGGGTGGTGCTAGCTGATCAGTAGATATGGTGGTAGTCACTAAGGTGAATCGCCCCATTCTGCAGGAACAGCAATATACAAATTAAAGGCTCGAGATTTTTCTGATTTTTATGAGGGCTTAGATCTTTATCTTGAAAAAGATAATAATGAACGCCTTGACAGATCATGCTTCTACCTTTAAATATATACCATTCGCTCAGCCTATTGTTGAGACGCGACCACGCGGGATTTGCACAGATTTATGGGGCATCTTATAAACTAACTTGCTATCCATTGTCGGATCTTTAAATACCACTTCAAAATGTCTTATCTCATTCATTTTCCAATAACGTCTTTACTTGATCCTCATTATATTCCATTAAACCTAACATTTTACAGCTCTTTATGACTTATTATATTCCTACTCTCTGAAGGGTACGGTTGTGAACTAAATGAACAAAAAGGTATAAATTAAAAACAACTGGCTCAACTGAGGATAAATGTATTAAAACCAAAAGTGGACATCATGATAATACGAGATATACGTGTAGCACTATACATTGCAAATGAACGTTGTCAGCCTAGGGAGTTTCCTTTATTAATGCATTTATTAATGATACTTGCACTTACCTATTTCATTACAATTTAATGATTCACCTCAGCACTTTTACTTTTCTAAAACAGCTTTCAATCCCTTGTAGAAGTTGTACATACCTCAATTTTGGTTGGTTATCGTATGCCTACAACCACGGGATGAAAACGAAACGAAGTCGATTTTCCCGCTCAACCTGGAGGACAATTGTACAATTCAACAACTATACGGCCTAGTTCAGACAATGAGTGTATTATATGTATCAAATATTTAACAGTTGAAATATGATTAACTTGTAGACAATCTGAGATTTGAGACTATATCTTACTTGATCGTGCCTGTAATAAAGGGCATGAATTTTCATGTAAATTTTTTAAATTTGTATGAAATACATTGCATTATTACTGTTTAGCCAACCTACAGCACTAATGATCACTTAAGCTTGGTGCACAAGTGAAATAAACTATGATTTCTTTCACTGTGAATGCTACTCATTTTTCAGGAAGAACAGATCAGTTGGTCGGGGTGGAGGATGCATTATCTATGTTAAATCTGACTGCAGAGCTGTGCACTATGATGACCCCAGCCTGAATACATGCGATAAATTATGGGTAACACTCTACATAAATAAACAGCAAACCCTATTATTAGGTTGCATCTATCGCCCAACCAACCACGACAGTGAACTGCCAAACGAGATAACTGCAACCTTCCATTACACTTCGAAATTAGACTTTACTTGTAAAGTGATTGGAGGTGACGTTAACATGCCTGAAGTTTCATGGGGCCCATCATAAATAAATAAATAAATTTATTCTCATGATACAGTACATGAGGGACGCCAGTTTACAGGCATCATCAAATTGTTACAGAAATAGGATCATATTATTCAGTCACAATTTACAGTCGATAGCAAAATATGTTTAACATGTACACTGGAGATTATACATACACTTGATAAATGTTAATCCCAATAGTATAAAACATCCTTTTCACTTATGTACAATCATTTCTGTGCATAGTTGGAAAAATCCGCTAGATTGTCAGTGAGTGCAACACATCAGGAAATACAGAAGTATTGTCTTCGCATTAAGAAAAAAACCAGGTCTTTGGTGGATGGGTTATAAGTGCCTGGGAAAAAAATAAAGCTTGAAGTCAATTTTCGTACAATACTTTTTTGTGTGCAGAATCCTTGAATTATAGTTCATTGATGTGTTATTTTGAAATCAGTGATATGCTTATCTCATTTGATCTGCAATGTCATTGTTGGGAGTAAAATACATAAGCTTTAGACGCATTAATTAATGGATTTCTACTGCTTGTGGGTATTTACTTCTCGTGAGGAAGGTTTTTGAATTTTAGTTGTTCCGACAGGAGTTGTGGATATTGACTGCTCAGCAACATTATGGATATAAGTTCATCACATTATCTCAGGAATGTTGGGTTGTAGTTGGTGATGCATATATGATGTCCGACGAGCGTACATCTGTCCATGTGATGTTGTGGTGAGTTATAACCTTTTTCATGTTGTCGGTTTATGTCCATTTTATTCCACTTATTGTGTTGGGTAGAAGTTTTACAAACGAAACTTCTTGTCTGTTTGAGGGTAAGTATCTTAATCGTTAATGTTTTATCTAAAATTATAAATATAGGCAAAAACAGCAGGTGTAGTATTTGAACTTATACATTAAATGGACCTATAATTTCGGAGGCTCTCAGATAGGAACTAAGACTACTGTCGTTTGCAAACTCGTGTAGTTTGTCGTTAAGCACTTTTTTGAAGGAAGCCAATGTACCTGCTTGACGCATTTCCATTGGTAGTTTATTCCATATCTGTGCATACCTAATCAAATAAAACTTTTGCCTGGTAGCTGTTTTACATTGTTCGATAGCTACTGTACCCTTAGTGTGTCTTAGTTTGTAGACACTGTCATCTGAAAGTCGAATGCCATTAGTAGAGGTAAAAACTAAGTGGTTTAGAAGCTTATAGTAAAGTGTTAAGTTTAGTCTCAGGCGTCTTAGCCATAGTGTTTCTAATCCTAGGGTGTCACATCTAGTGGAGTAGTTCGCACCATTTTCGGTTCCGAGTAATTTTGACGTGAAGTACCTCTGCACTCCCTCGACTTTCAATTTGTCCTCTATGCGTATACTACTATACATGAATGAACAGTAATCAAATAAAGGACGCACACAAACCTTGTACAACAGAATTCTGGACTCATTTCTGTAAAAGTTCCTGAGTAGAAAGCCGATAAGTCTGCGTGACTTTGACACTTGTTTGGAGATATGTTCAGAAAATGATAAGTCATGTGAGTATTTCAGTCCTAGGTCCAATACAGATTCCAGTCGTAAAAGTGCATGGCCTTGAATTGTCAGGTCAAGTTCTAAATTGTTGCAACCTATGCAGAGCCAGCCACATTTGTCGACATTAAACTGGAGTTGCCAGGTGTCACACCATCTATCCATTTTTTCTAATTCTTGCTGTATGGCGTTTAATGTTATTCCGAGATCTGTGTTCTTGCATTTATAGGTCACTTTTAAGTCATCTGCATATAGTATTGGTTTACCAACACTAAAGCATTCACAGATACTGTTTATATATATTATGAATAGGAGTGGGCCTAATACACTTCCCTGGATTACACCACTACTTACAGGTTTTGGCCTTGAGATTATCGAGCCAACTTTTGTTATCTGATTCCTGTCACGGAGAAATGATTTTATCCAGCTCAGGAGAGGGTCACATATCCCTAGTGAGCATAACCTGCTGACTAGCAGATTATGGGGGACTCTATCGAAGGCTTTTGTTATATCGAAGTATAGCACAATTACTAGTTCTCTGTTGTCCCTGCTTCGTGTAACTTCATTGAAAAAGTCTATGTGACAGGTCGCACATGATCTCTTTTTGAGGAATCCGTGTTGTGATGGGTTGATAAGTTCATGTTCTAGTAAGTTGTCTGACACTTGGTCTTTAACCACTTTCTCCATTATTCGTGATATTACCGGTGTTATATTAATAGGTCTATAGTTGCATGCACTGGTTTTGGCCCCTGCTTTGTGCTTAGGTAGTATGTATGTGGTTTTCCACACTTCAGGATAAGTTCCAGTTTCCAGTGACAGAGTAAATATTCTAAGTAACAAGACTACCATTTCCGTGCTACCATTTTTGTATATGACAGATGGTATGTCGTCTGTTCCAGTACTGCCATTTGACTTCAATGTCTTAATCGCTGAGTCTATATTTTGCATATTAAAATCTATTTCTCCTAATTTGTGGTTACTTTTGCAGGTCATTTGGAAATTTGGGGTCGAGTGCACTCTGGTGTCATTGCATCAGTGCTCCTCCCCGTTACAGAAAATTCATAGATGCAGTTAAGTTATGTGATGGCACAAAGTATTTCAAAACCCACCCGAAACCACAATATACTGGACTTGGTTTCCTTGAAAGACATCGCCTTATCTACCATAAACATCAGCCGACATATTATAACTTACTACTACTTATTCGTTTAATGCTGCACGATTATGCACTGTCTTTCGAAATTACATTTGTTTATACCTATGCGACCACGAGGGATCTGCACAGATTTATGGGGCATCTTATAAATTAACTCGCTTTCCATTGTCGGATCTTTGAATACCACTTCACAATGTCTCATCTCATTTCTTTTCAAATAACGTCTTTACTCGATCCTCATTATATTCCACTAAACCCAACATTTTATAGCTCTATATGAATTCGATTAGACTCATTCTATTCCTATTCTCTGTAGGGTACGGTTGTGCACCAAATGCACAAAAGGTATAAAATAAAAACAACCCGCATTAGGATAAATGTATTAAAATCAAAAGTGGACATCATGATAGTACGAGCTATAGGGGTAGCATTATACATTGCAAATGAACGTTGTCAGCCTAGGGATTTCCCTTTATTAATGCATTTATTAATGATACTTGCACTTACCTATTTCATTGAACTTTATTGATTCACCTTAGCACTTTAATTTTTCTAAAACAGCTTTCAGTCCCTTGTACTTACCTCAATACTGGTTGGTTATCGTGTGCCTACAACGACGGGATGAAACCGAAACGAAGTCGATTTTCCCGCTCAACCTGGAGGAGAACTGTACAATTCGTTTACTATATATATTTTAGTCATTATATTTAGTCACTATATTTTAGTCACGGTAGACCATTTTACCAAATGGTGCGAGGCTATTGCGATCCCACAGATTTATTCTGTAACCATCGTAGAGTCAATTTTTGACCACTGTGTCAGGCGTTGGGGGGCACCACTTCACCTGCACTCAGATCGAGTATCAAACTTTGAAAGTATCGTTGTCAGCGAACTCTGTCGTATAATGGGCATCCGGAAGACACGCACTACCGCTTACCACCCACAGGTAAATGGCTTGGTTGAACGCACCAATCGGACACTTAAATCCCTCTTGCAGGCATATGTAGATCAAAACAACCCCAGGGAATGGGACCGATCACTCTCACAGTGCTTAATGGCGGACAGAGCAAGCATTCACATGCAATTTTTAGAAATGGTTACATAGGACAGTATTCTTACATATGCCCCGAAAAGCCTCCTAGTTTTTCATAGAGTTCCTTACACTCAGGTTAAACCAGTTTTTGTAAATACATTTGTCAAGGTCATCAATTTGTGCATTAGGTAGTTTCGCTGTGGCCTGCTATAGTTTGGAGTCACCGAATGTTGTTCATAATCGGATTAATGACCTTGAGCGGTCAGCCAGATGAGGGCGAAGTTCAATAATAGCATCTGTAAGGCATGGTAAGTTCGGCGGTTTTCTGATGTTCAAACTACGCTTGTCTACTTTCAGGTTGGCTGCGAAGTATGCAGGGATTGGTTACCCAAGACGAGGCAACGGATGACCAATAGGAGTGACCCTTCCCTCTTATCTAATTGTATTGCGATTGGTTGTAAATATAATACTTGACTTTGAGTCTTCGTTCTTACTAGCACGCAACACTTGTGTGATCACACTGCTAACGTAGGCTTTGCTCTCTGTTTCAGATCATTGCTTGACGAGTGGGATTACACATCCGAGAAGTGCGTACGCTCCAATGGCCTTGAACGCGTGCTAATCGTCGGCTAATCATTGCAACCAATATGGTAAGTGTGTGGCAGTAAGATCACATGAAGCAGCCACCAACATAACTGGCCTGGAAATGGGGATTCCCATCAATCCAGATAGCATATAACACAATTTTACTAAACCTTATTGACAAAATAAACTTTTCAGGTGGAATTTCAACAGAACGTGATATATAAGTCATGCCGTGTTCTTCGATCTGTGTAATCCACAAAATGAAGCGCCAAGTGTGATGTTCGCGCCTCAGATGGATCAGGCTGGGAGGTCTGATATCCTACTAAAGTTACTGCTGATAGGAGACATGAGTAAGTTACGTCATTATTGAAAAAAGTCTAAGTATCACCTCAGTCTTCTTTTAAGAGATTGAAAACTAATTGTGTACTGTATCACATGCGTTCCCAGCCGTGGAATCATGTTTATTTCCTATGCATTGTTATTTCGACTCTATTTTAAGAGTCGCCAACCTAAATAATTACTTTTCCGTAAATATTTTTTGCATGGTTTTTGTTAGGTATAGAGATGGCCTTGTATTCAGCTAGTTCTTGTCTCATAAGTAACATCATTATTTCGCAACATTTGTTGAATTTGGGAAAGTTTGGTTAATGTACCGACATTTATTGGTACTTTTATTACTGTACCTACGGTGTTTTATAATAATCTTAATATCCTATGAAAGTAGCACATCTGTCTGTTGTTTTTGTGTGGCTACTGTTACTCTTCCGAAGTCTTCTAGTTAACATGCGCGTGTGAATAGCGCAAACCTCCACCCTTCCATATGATGTCCTCACTATTCTCATAAAACTCCTGCACTTCGGTGTGTCGTTGCAGATAAAATGTTGATTGCTGAACATTTTCCTTCTGATTGTTTCAAAGGAAAAATTAAGTCTGTACATAGTATTTGGGTCTAGGAGTAACAGTTCATAATTTCGACGACAATATCTGATCAGCGTGATGTTCAGAACTCAACACTACGGAGTGAGAGACATCTTGGTTGACTTACACTTAGTATAATGATATGATACATAAATATTTAGCCCCACAAGTACCGGTCGTATTTCACTCATAAGAAGTAGAATATTAGTTGTATGAGTGTCCGACGGAAACCTATCTGGGGATATGAAGGCTTTTTCTAAGAGAGCTCTAGTGAAGTTGTTAAGGATGTTGACATACTAAAACACAGCTAGTGTTATTAAAGTATACGAATACCAATGAGAGATCAACTCACTATTCCTGTGTTTCAAGCCTACATGTAGGTCTTAAGACAGAATCATTAGACTATAGTCAAGGAAAAAACTCGGAAACAAGGAATTCAACTTCATTCTTTATTTGATTAAAAAACCAGTGTCATTTGAATAAATTCATTTTGGAAACCCTTGCATCTGGTAAGTCATCACTCAGGAAGTAAATATGAGAAATCGCGGGGACGTTTCCATAGCAGTCTGCATTTATTATTAACTATTCAAAACAAAAGGACTTTTTCTGGAATTATCCAGCTGCATGTCGTTTCCATTAGTCTGACTTCCGAAAATGATCGTAGCATACCCACTTTCTTGACAAACGTCTTCATCATGCGAAAGTAAAATACTTAGATTTTTTGGCAGTTCCTACTGCGCTTTACTGTGTTGATGCACTGTAGAAGTGGTTAGGTGCTGGCAACATGTAAAAACCACGTTTTTACTGAATTGTTTTTAGTTTCCGGATGATAGCTTAATATTGTCTTGTCAAAAATGTTACGTAGGGTCTCACATAGTGCTGCTTTAATTCTATTTAAGACATCGTAGTAAGTGAAGTTAGTAAAATAGACTTAAAATGTCAAGGTCGATATCAGTAAATGTGTCATACAATTAACATATCTTGTCACTCACTCATTAGGTTAATAGCAGGAAACTATATAAAAGCCTCTGGAATATCAAAAATAATATAGTTGCACCGTAGAAATCAGTTCTTTAAGGCAACCTGCCTTATTAAAGGAAAACTGTATCACATTTGGGAACCACCTTGACAGCGTTACCATCAAATACAAATGGTTTGACGCAGATTTCCGCTTGAGTATGTAGAAACTGCTAAGCATACTTACGTAGTAGAATCCATGTTTTACGGGTATAGAAGTTTAATTTCTTTGTTTTTACTGCCATGTTAGTATGTTAACATCATATTTTCCTTCCTCCTCTGAACAGCAGTAAACGCATTCCCCTTAGAATGCATTTGGAAATTTAAAAGCAGATAAAAATGAATGCGATGAGGAACTTATATCGAAGCATAGCAAGTTGACTTTGGTGTAATACAATCTTCGAATAAATACATTCTTACCACTTTTATGACTTCATTGAGTCAACCTGCTATCTTTCATGTGTCGAACTTCCACTAGTTTATTTGAGATCCGTTAGGATAGTTAAATAGCAACGAATATCCGTATTCTACAGGCTTATCAATTTTATTAACCTGTGGTCTGAGAAATACTAGCCAGCTATTCTTGTCTTATGAAGTAGCCGGCTCTATCTACAATTCCGTATCAGCTTGAAATACTTTTAACGATAGAAAAGTAAGACTTCTTAGGAAATAAGCGAATTGAAATATTTTCTAATTTTATTACCTTGTCTTTGTTTGTCCGGTAATCTGTTCTTATGATCCTTTAACTACCTTTATGAACAGATCATTTCCCCTTGTATAAACTAGTGACACACACATGTATTGGTCTTTGGTTTGTTGGTGCATTTCACATCTTTGTTAACTTGTAGCGGCCACTAACGGGACTCACTAGCTGAGACACTCAACCTTCAGTGAGTAGGTCCTGGGTTCAAAACCCTCCCCGCCTACCTTAGCCTTGGTAGATGGGCATTGTTAACAGCCTTCACGCAGCAAATGTTGCTCATATCCTGGGACATGAAGGACCTGTTCAGACAACTTGGGGTGCCTTTCTTTTTGAAGTTTTATACTACTTTGGTGTATTTATAACTTGGCAAAGAATAAAGATTGATATTTGAAGTTTTGATTTTTACGGGTTTCATATATATATATATATATATATATATATATATATATATATAGCTTAATAGTGCGTTGACAGTAGGGTAAACAGCTATTATCCTAATGAGTTGACATGTAGTCATGCTTGGTTATGAGGAAGTCTGTCGTATTCAGTGTACATTATGTGCACATTAATTGAATCCTGAAGGGCGACTTAGGCCTCTGCAGGAACTGGCATGGAATCATACTCCTGTCCACGCCAAGTAAAATACTAAGTCGCATCTTCCGGAAGAGAATAAAAGATGCGCTGGATGCAGAACTCTGACAGCCCAGAACAAGTTGGATCTAGGGAAGGCAAATCATGTGAGGATCAAATTGCAATTCTACTCATCATCATCCAAAAGAGCATAGAATGGAAATCAAATCTCTGCCTCAACGTCATCGCTTTTGAAGAGGCCTTCGACAGCGTTGACCGAAAAGTAATTTGGAAACCACTTCAACACTATGGCGTGCAGTGCCCAAATCTTTATCAACCTCATTCAACAACCATACGACAATACCACATGTCAAGTAAGCCACAACGGAAAACTCAGCGACGCCTTTGAAGTGAAGACAGGAGTAAGACAAGCTAGCTACCTATTATCAGCGATGACATTCCTAATTGTCGTGGACTGGATTATGCGTGAGACTGTGCATGGGAGTGGGAAGACACGAATACTCTGGACCGATAAGAAGACTCTAGAACACCTGAACTTCGCGGACGATTAGTCTCTAATGTCACATAAACTCGAAGACTTACAGGCGAAAACTAACAAACTGGTTGAAGGATCAACAAAGACAGGACTGTAGGTGAACATAGAGAGGATGGAGGTGATGAAGATAACCAACGGACCACAATAACGACAACAACCAGCACCAATTACCATCAACGGGAGAGATTTAACAGAGGTTACCTTCTTCACCTATCTAGTCAGTATCGTTTCAACTACAGGTGGAATGGATGAAGATGGTAATGTCAGAATCTGAAAGGCAAGGCGGACACTCATCACTCCAAAATCAGTTTGGAAGTCGTCTGCACGTAGCCTAAACATCGGGATCCTGATTTCCAAAACCAGTGTTTTAGAATCTTGGCTGTGTCACGGAAAGGTTTTCGAAGAGGCAGCTGAAGACGTTTATATATATATATTGGAATATCGCATTCGGAAGACAAATTTTGCCAGATGTGGTTTCTTAGTTTCTCTGCAATCGCTTCACAACTAGCATGGGTCACAATAATAATAAAATTGATGACAATTACTTAGTAATATAAAACAAAAGTAAATGTTTATGACTAATGATACATAAAGAGGTCAAGTAGTCCATGTTAAGCGAAGGTTGAAGCTTGTTTCATTTTGTATACATAGTTAGGGATGTGTGTGATTAATCCAAAGTGCTTCCAGGCTAGTTGTCATGCGATTGCAGAGAGACTGCGAAATGATATCTCACAAAATTTGTCTTCTGAATGCCTTATTCAAATTTATCAAATGGACTAATTGTTTATATATATATATATATATATATATATATATATATAGTTCACTTTCGCTTATCCTGTTAAATCCTCATTTTTGCTTGTAGACGTTGGAAAAAGTAGCCTTCTCTTCCGGTATATTGATGACGGCTTTAGTGACACCTATATGAGTACTATTGGAGTAGATTTTAAGGTCAAAACAGTCATGATTGGGAACACAAGAGTTAAACTACAAATCTGGGATACGGCTGGACAGGAAAGATTTCGCACTATCACTTCAACGTATGCTTTTGTTAAAAATAAATTTTGACTCAGTAAATTAATAGATATTATCGTGGTGCTCATGGAATTATCATTGTATATGATGTGAATGATGTAAGAACTTTTTGTAACGTTGAAAAGTGGGTACAAGAGGCACAAACATATGCAGATGAAGGTGTAGCAAGAATATTAGGTGAGTGATATTTGTTTATCATTCCTCTTTATTCTAATTCGACATTGTACTACTTTTCAAAGTATATGCACAGTTTTCAATAAATCTAAGGTTCGATGTACCAGTTATTTTCACGATTTACTAAATACTGTTTCCTGAAAATAAGCATTCTGAAAATAAAAACATACAATTCTTCAGACTATACTGAAGTATTTTAATTTTCGATGTATCCGATATGTCCATAATTGTTTTGTTATGAGGCTGTCTATGTACATTGGCAACAATGTTTCCATATGTATCATGGGAATTCATTTGTGGTATTGATGAGAAACTTAATTAATAATTCCACTGACGATTGGGCCATACGATTATCAACTATGTTCATGGACAGCCAGGCATCACATCTCTTATGTAATTTGCATCCGGTGAACTAATGTCAGTAAAAAGTTTCAGCATTGTGGAACAGATCAAATAAAATATTATGATCTCTATTATATTCAGCTCAGGTTAACATTAAAATGCATACAGTACGAATGCTTTATAAGATAGGCGTTAACTACTGCAACATCTCAAAGTTGGTCAAATATTTGACCAGATTAACTTGCATCTTTTATGTGAGTTTTAGTTATGTTGTAGTTCTTAATTAAGCCTCTCAATACACAAAAGACAGGCAGAATAGTATCGGAATATATGAATAAGGAGAGCCAACTATACTCAGTGGCGTATGAACCAGTGACCGAGCAGGTTAAGCACAGTGACATTTCGTAAATATTGGGACTCCTACGTTTTTTATGTACGAGAAAAATTATTTTATGCATGTCTTTGTACTGTACCAATTCATATTTAGTGTGGGTTTTATCATTCATACTTACATGGTACAAATCCATTCAAATGTATTCTTCCTCTAAATCGTAATGTTATATGTCATAGTTCTTACAGCCAGGCTAATGTTGCGGCGGCTCTGGTGGTGGCTCAAGTTGACTAATGCCACTCTAGCTTTCATGATACGTTTGGAAATGTCATCCGTCACGCCTCCGCTAGCACTCACAAAACTACCCAGATACAAGAACTTATCGACAACTTCAAGCGGTTCACCTACCAGAGTGACTGCAAGTACAGGCTCCTGCCAATCTTGTAACAGTACTCTGCACTTAGACGATGCAAAGCATATACCTACTTACAGGTATTGACGAAGTGCGATTTGGGCAGCCTGCATGCTGCCTACAGTAAAGCGATATCGTCTGCGTACTCGAGGTCCAAAAGTCTTTCTCCAGGAAGCAGATCTACACCATCTTCATGCACATCCTTCATAGCTGACTCCAGAATGTCGTAGATGGCAAAGTTAAAGAGGAATGGAGAGATCGGGCAACCGTGTCTAATGCAACTGTTGGTTGGGAACAGTGATGATAGTTGGTTGTATGCCCTCACTCTCCCTGAGGTGTTTCTGTATAGGGCTTTCAGGATGTTCCCAACTTTTCACGTGTGCCTCTGTCTAACAGACAGTTCCAGAATACAGTTCTATCCGCCGAATCGAAGGCAACCCTGATATCAAGAAACACAACGATTGTTGGCCTGCTGTACGTATGGTGGTATTTCAACAAGTGACGAAGGGTGAACACATGATCAGTGCATCCACAGCCTGAACGAGACCCAGCCTGCTCTTCGCGAATCATTCCCTCACTTGTTTTGCAGTCTGTGAAACAGGACAGCAGCCAATTTTCTAGACGCAATCGGTAGCAGACTAATGCCCCTATGGCTGTCAATGTGTTACGTCGACTGTTTTTAATGATGGGGACGATTATGGCTTTATTCCACACTTATGGTACATGCTCAGTCTTCCATACCTTCCTGAATAATCCAGTTAAAGCCATGACCAGGGTGTCGTCACCATCTTTAAAAAGAACCGGGAGTAGTATGTCTGGGTCGGGGGTACCTTATGGCGTTTCAGAACTTGGAGTTCCTTCCGGACCTCCGCTTCGATTGGTGGATTGATTCTGACCGACCAAGGAGCACTGGAGCTGGTGGCGAGCTGAAGTACTTCTCGAAGTGCTCTACCAGCGTTCCATGTGTTTTTTCAGACTGGTAATTGGCGTGCCACCTGCCTCACAGACTATCTTGCTAATACCTTGTTCCTTGCTGCTGGTGGCTGCCATCAGCTGGAACAGCTTCCGACTGTAGCTAGATACAGTAGCTGACTCTATCTCACACGCACGTTCTGATCACCAGGCTTCGCGGTCCTTACGTAAAGACTGTCTTATCTTGCATGTAAGCGCCTTTCGCATATTGCTGTATTCTCTGCCAACCGGAGTGGACCAGCGTTCATCCAGGAGTTGCAAGGAACTCGCAGAAACCTAGTGGTGTTTAGCAGAATATTCTTTTTTAGCCGCAAGCGGCTACACTCACCATTTCCATGACACCTAGCAAATGAAGCCAATGTTCATCTGTACTACTTGGGGGATTGGATTAATTGTAACTCATTCTGGTATTTCAAAGAAGTAGCAGGTGCTAATAGTTTGCTCACATCAACGTTTAGATGAAACCATTTATGAACTCTACCAAATCGAAAAACGAACCTGGGACACACTAACGCATGTTCGGAGCCCAGACATGTGTTCTAGAAGGAGCAGCAGTCTTCTATGCATCTTCGCCACCGGAAATTGACCGATATTATCAATCTGAATCCAAGCTTGATTCGCAGAGGGAGGGCGCCAGGTAGCGCTATGGCGATGGCTGTGCTGAAAGTTGGTGTTGGCTGGAAATAGGTTGTGATCTACACAAAGGTGCAGAAGATGGTCCCCATTATCTGACCGGTGACAATGTAAACCTTACTGACCACCTAGACGACTCTCCTCTGAGCTTAGATACCCGACCTGTGCATTCAAGTCCCCAGCCAGTACTACGGCATCTTTTCGACGCAGCTATTCCAAGAGATCGCTCAGCTGGTAGTGTAACTCATCCTTAATTGCGTCCGGGCTGCAATCCGTCGGTGCATAAACAGAGACAAAAAATAGGAACCTTCTATCTGGTCTACCACTTCTTACTTTCGTATAACCTTCCAGCCTCATCGCACATAAACAACTGTTAATGATGATCCAGTAGAGTAATACAGCTTCGGCTGTAGCACTTAGTGCAACACCGACACCAACCGCGCCGGATGCGGACGCCATAGGGTCCCCGAAATAGCGCATACATACACACATACTTTTCTATCTTTCAAATAGACAAGATAATCGAATCACTTCACTAGGATCTTGAATGCGGGTCTGCGAAATGCAGCAGACGTCGGTAGAAAGAGGTTTCCCAATGTTCTTACCAAATCTGTCTGTTGTCCGATTTATATCAGTGTCCCAACATTTTAGGTGGCTAGCTTGAGCGCGACACGTGGTTCCAAGATACCTGTGTTAGATGCTGCACTGGTGACCACATTTTGAAGGCTATTCACTGATATCTCGAAACGGCACAGATAGGCTGAGAATCTATACAAAGGTGAAGGACTGATGAAAGGGTAGACAACAAGGATAACGAAGGTATAACACAAAAGCATATTTACAAAATAGGGTTAAAAAGAAATGCGTCACTTGAAATATCGTTAATGTTCAAGAGCGTTGTAATGAGCATGCGAATAGTTTTGCCGGCAGTTTGTTATTTCATTCCATTGGTTGTGAGGACTGATATACTGCCCGGGCGTCCAGACCGAAGCAGGTGGTTGTCTCAAGGCACCACCTCCGAACCTTAGAGTCTAATCCGCCATGTGGCGGGGCAGCGTCAGGATCTACGTTTCCATGACTGCCGGCGACCGAAACAGGTTCACATGCCTTTGGATCTGATTGGATTCTGGAGCCCCGTAGCAACTACTTTTAGTCTAGACGCTTTCCAAACAACCTTCCTGACATGGTAGGACCTGCAGGAGCATAAGCGCCAGCCAATGTAGCTTGTTTGGTCACTGCGCTATTCAAGCCCGACCACCACCACAAAGGTAGCAGTTGTCGGCCACAAACATACAAGTCATATTCATCGTGCTCAATCAACCATTCAATAACCAAAACACACATATCATCATCACGACCATCATAAGCACCAATAGTAACCACACACACACACACTAATCAGGGAAAGAAGAAAGGAAACAAACTAAAAAACGCACTCACAAAAGCAAACACCAAAGTTCACACACGCACGAAACCCAACTACTGCATCATCAGTTCACCTGCACGCATATATTAAAATTATCAGATTAAACCCTTCTGCACTGTCAACTCTCCATGAATCCTCTGACTGTTGAGGTGAGCCACGTAGGAAGGTGTAGACTGCTTAGCTGGAGTCCTTCAAACCCCAAGAACCAATGGTTAGATACCGTTTCTGACAGCTCAAAATCGATCTACTTAGCACACATACATTATCTCTCTATGCTCTTCTTTTCAACGACTTCATTTTCAATCTGTACAGTCGTATTTATATTACAGAAAAAGGTTATTAAGTGGCACTAAATAATTGCTCAGTCAATGTACGTATATATGTGATAAAAGTTATAAGGGGTAGAGTTGAAGTGGATAAATTACAAAAATATTAAAGATTGTTCTATAACAAAAATGTCAAGTGTTGTCTAAAAATTTTGAAAATTAGGAGTACGATTATGATAAGAATGAAGATGTGAAGTGAAGTGGAAAGAATTCAAGTGGTAAAATAAAATAAAAACTAGAAAGAACATTATTATGACCAAGGTAAAGAAAGGGGTTTGACAAAACGCTTTTGAACACATAATTTAGGTTTCTGTTCATGTATAGCTAAAGCTTCGGCTATGCATAAGTGAAGAAAACGTAAACTTTTGGATCGATTCGATTTTGCCATGTATATAACTTTGAAAGATGAATCACGTGGGGCTAAAGGACCAGACTCTAACAGGTGATCACAAATAGACGACTTTGCAGTTTTACGTTCGCCTTTCATTAACCAAACCGGATAGTGTTCAGCTACACGTTTTCGGAGATTACGCTTACAACGTCCAATATAAACAGCTCCACAAGAGCAAGTAAAAGAGTAAATGCACATAGATGTGGACAAAAGCGGTAATCTATCCTTGATGCATTGTCTGATCATATTTCGGCTGGTAAAAACTAGTTGCAGGTCAGCTGCAGGAAAAGTGCGTTTAACACATTTAGATAAACGACTTTTAATCAATTCTGAAATGGTGTCACCTTTGAATGCAAGACTCATAAACAGCTTTTTCTTTGGTACTGTGACTTGTCTCGGGGCGGATTCTTTCTTGATGTTACGTTCAATGAACCTTGTGGGATAACCATTGTTAAGGAGATTTGATCGAAGGTTATCTAGTTCCCTATCGATTGTCTCTGCAGAGCAGATTTTACGAGTTCTGGAGCATAAGGAATGAATAAGATTTCTAATGCTAATTCTGATACTCTCAAAAGCTGCACTGAGAATGGAGAATATCCGAAATTTTACTGGAAAAAATCATATTTATCCAAACGGTCGAACTCTTAAGCGTCATGCGTTGAACCTGATCGATGCCATACAAACGCGTCTTCCGGAACTTGAGAATAACGTATCTCAACGTAGGCATTTCTTGTTTGAACTGACAGAGACAGAATGTAGCCTGTTTGAGGATTATATTTCTGACGTTATAAAGAAACGATCTGAAGATGTTAAAATAAATATACTGAAAAGTTGTAAAACAATCGAATCTCACTTTAAGTTTCCGGATTCGCCAGAGAAATACGTTTTTAACTATTCTAATTTAACTTTGTCGGATATTCAAATGCAAATCCTATCTCTGGGTCTGAAGTTCTCTACTGTTTCGTCCAGAGTCAACGAATTAGACACAAAAGTTCAGTTTGAAAATCTCATGAATCAAACACATGACTTGAGTCCAATGTCTAGCGAAGACGTTGAACAATTCAAATCTTCATTACTTCATTGTTATTACCAGTACCAAAGAACGCAAGGCAGACAACGACAAATGTTATCAAAAGAACACAAAAGACAACTAAATGAATTGCTTAACAACAAAAACATAATACTGATTCGTCCAGACAAGGGATCAGGTATTGTTATTCTTAATCGTGATGATTATGTCAATAAATTATGTACCATCCTGAGTGATGAAGAAAAATTTCTAAAATCACCCGATCAAAAGGACAAGACAGATAATATTGAGAAGGAATTATCTAAAACTTTGACGAAATTGAAGCAAGAATGCATCATTACTCCATATATGTATGAACAGCTTAAACCATCTGGTTCAACTATCCCTCGTTTATATGGTCTTCCAAAGGTGCACAAAGATGATGTCCCTCTGCGACCTGTATTGGATATGCTGAATTCGCCGTATCACTCTACCGCTAAATGGCTTGCGGAAATTCTGGAACCAGTTAGATTAAATCTATGTAAACATAGTCTTTCCGACACTTTTGACTTCGTCAGTTGTGTTGATGAAATTAATGTGACTGGTAAGCATATGATTTCGTTAGATATTTGTTCATTGTTCACAAATGTACCACTAGTAGACACTATCTGCTATCTATGCGAGTATATTGATTCAAATAGCATGAACATTGGCTTACCAACTGATTATCTTAAACAACTACTATTGAGATGCACACTGAATGTGCAATTTAGATTTAATGATGTCATCTACAATCAAAGGGATGGAGTCGCCATGGGGTCTCCTTTAGGACCGCTCTTAGCGGACGTTTTCATGGCAAGCTTAGAGAATGGCCCACTAAAGGAAACCATCGATAGTCTGTTTATGTATAAAAGATATGTTGATGATACCTTCATTGTATGTGATGAAAACACTTCAACTGCCGAACTTCTTAGAATATTTAATGGTTCTCACCCATCTTTGCTTTTCACGATCGAAGAAGAGTCGGATTCTTCGTTTCACTTCCTTGATGTTAAGCTAGATAGAAGAGAGAATGGAACGCTGTTAAGGTCGATTTACCGAAAGCCAACATTCACTGGGCAGTACACTAACTTCAACAGTTGGGTACCTTTAGGGAGAAAGAGAAATCTTATTCATTCCTTATGCTCCAGAATTCGTAAAATCTGCTCTGCAGAGACAATCGATAGGGAACTAGATAACCTTCGATCAAATCTCCTTAACAATGGTTATCCCACAAGGTTCATTGAACGTAACATCAAGAAAGAATCCGCCCCGAGACAAGTCACAGTACCAAAGAAAAAGCTGTTTATGAGTCTTGCATTCAAAGGTGACACCATTTCAGAATTGATTAAAAATCGTTTATCTAAATGTGTTAAACGCACTTTTCCTGCAGCTGACCTGCAACTAGTTTTTACCAGCCGAAATATGATCAGACAATGCGTCAAGGATAGATTACCGCTTTTGTCCACATCTATGTGCATTTACTCTTTTACTTGCTCTTGTGGAGCTGTTTATATTGGACGTTGTAAGCGTAATCTCCGAAAACGTGTAGCTGAACACTATCCGGTTTGGTTAATGAAAGGCGAACGTAGAACTGCAAAGTCGTCTATTTGTGATCACCTGTTAGAGTCTGGTCATTTAGCCCCACGTGATTCATCTTTCAAAGTTATATACATGGCAAAATCGAATCGATCCAAAAGTTTACGTTTTCTTCACTTATGCATAGCCGAAGCTTTAGCTATACATGAACAGAAACCTAAATTATGTGTTCAAAAGCGTTTTGTCAAACCCCTTTCTTTACCTTGGTCATAATAATGTTCTTTCTAGTTTTTATTTTATTTTACCACTTGAATTCTTTCCACTTCACTTCACATCTTCATTCTTATCGTAATCGTACTCCTAATTTTCAAAATTTTTAGACAACACTTGACATTTTTGTTATAGAACAATCTTTAATATTTTTGTAATTTATCCACTTCAACTCTACCCCTTATAACTTTTATCACATATATACGTACATTGACTGAGCAATTATTTAGTGCCACTTAATAACCTTTTTCTGTAATATAAATACGACTGTACAGCTTGAAAATGAAGTCGTTGAAAAGAAATTTCTTCGCTGAACAAAAACTGTGTTTTACTTATGAATTAATGGGTATTTTTCGAGATTTAGTTATTCGTTTTCTCGTAAATTTCGGTTCACTTGAAGTTTATTTGCATTTCTTTCCTCTATCTTTATGCTTGTGATTTTATGAAGTATGACTGCTTGGACTGCTTAAAAATAAATCAGTCAGTTCATTGTATGAAAGTTTGGTCATACCTTCTAATTGTATTTATCATTGTAATAGCGCTGTATTTTGCCTTTCTTATCACTTTCCCATTAATTATGTCAACTGGTGTTTATCTTGTTTTAAAATAGTTGGTAATAAAAATGAAAGTGAAGAACTAAAGACTGTAGCTACTTATGATGCCCAACGGTTAGCTGCTAAGAATTCGTGTTTTTTCATTGAAACATCTGCCAAAAATGATGAAAATGTTGACCAGGTATAGTGATCTCTAATGTCTTTTCAAATATTCGTTTAATAAGAGAAGGCAGCTGTCGTTGTTATTCAAATTTTTGGGTTACAATTTTCCTTAGTTTCTTTTAGTGCAATATTTGGTGCTAGAAGGGTGCTATCTTTTAATGGTTGATTGTTGTTTCGGCTTTTATTGATTAGTCATGTGACAATGCACTGTGTACAATCAGTCTAAAATGTGTACGTTTCTAGAAGATGAAAAACTCCTATGGTGTATGGAATTCTACTCAGTAATAATGATAATGGTGTTTATAATGCATTCAGGATGTCAATATTAATCATTCGTGTTAAGTGGGAAGATATTTCAACCTGAAACTACTCATCTTGATAGCCGGTCATCTGAACTCATGGATCATAAACCCTAGACCAGTGTGAAAAATAAATATATTTATGCTAGAATGAAGTAATTTAGCAAAGGGGATATACTTTTCATTGGGATGTGGGTTACAAAATTGGTTTTTAATTGTTCCTTGAATTCACTTACCTGTAACAGACTTCTCATGTATACCAGGTCATGAGCAACGGTTATTATGGGAGGTTTACCCGTGCTGAAGTACTCTACATGGGATTCAAACTCAGAACCCATTGCTTGAAAGGGTTTCAGCCAATTAATGAGTCACGCATCTACACAATAACTTCTTCACTTTAAATGTTTTGAATGACAGTCTTATGGGATGGAACATCTGACAAATAATACTCAGTCTTTGTGGTTTGTTTTTCTGTTTCAATCTGGCATTCCTAACGACTAACAAAACATTAAGCCTGTAGAGTAAGTGAAATTTGATTCCATATACTTGAAAGCTCCATTTTTGAATTAGTCAATTTTTAATGCGTTTAGAAGTGATTATTGAATATGTTAAAGGGTATAGGCGTTGTAACCCTTGCTGCCAATTCCTTTTTGTGTTTTACTCATATTAAAACTTGACCGAAGTTAGCTAGGGCTCGTATAGTGACTCACTATAGCTTTTTTGAGTTATTTCCATTTATTAACCTTCCAGAATTCACAAGATGTGTACGCTTTAGTGTTTTGTAAGTAGTTCAGACATATTTATTATTATTGCTCCCTCGGGTTCCTAGTGGAACATAGGACTTCAACTGTACGTCTCCATTTGCTTCTGTCTTCTGCTGTACTTTTCACCTGCATCCATGTTAGTCCATACTGTTTCAACTCCTCTTCACACGACCTCCTCCATGTCAACCTTGGACGTCCCACACGCCGCTTCCCTTTCGGGTTCCACTCGAGCAATGGCCTGACGCGCGCGCGATGTCACCCAGCGGTCTCCTCAGGAAGTCTCCAATCCATCTCCACTTTCTCTTGCATATTCGTTGGGCGATTGGTTCTTGCTTTGTTTGTTCCCATAGTTCCTTGTTGGTGATTCTTTCCGGCCATCTGATCTTAAGTATAGAGCGAAGACAGTTTTTAATAAAGGGCTGCAACAGGCTGTTGGAAATATTCTTTGTGACCGGCCCTCCAAGTTTCTAATCCGTATAGAAGAACTGACTTTACGTTTGTATTGAAAATCCGATTGAATTTTGTTGTTGATGCTGGGTGACGAAGATTTCCAGATTGGTTTCAGGTGCATGAATGTGTTTCTCGCTTTCCTGATTCCCGATTTCACATCCTCGTCCGTTCCGACTTTCTGTAGTTGAGACAATGCTCCCTAGATAAGTGAATGAAGTAACCTCTTTCAAATCCCTCCCGTTGATAGTGATTGACGCTGGGTGTTGCTGCTGTTATTTTTGTTGGCTGGTTATTTTCATAACCTCCGTCTTGTCTATGTTCACCTGGAGTCCTGTCTTCGCTGGCTGCTTCTTCGACCAGTTTGTCGGTTTTCGCTTGTAAGTCTTCTATTTTGTGTGACATCAAACATAAATCATCCACGCCCGAAATCCAGGTCTTCTAGGTTCTTTGCGTCGGTCCAGGGTATTCCTGTTTTCTCGTTTCCCACTGTTTGACGCATAATCCAGTCCACCACAATTAGGAATATCATTGGTGATAATAAACACCCTTGTCTAACTCCTGTGTTTACTCCAAACGCCTCGCTGAGTTTTCCGTTGTGGATGACTTGACATGTGCCGTTGTCGTACAGCTGTTGAATAAGGTTGATGAATATTTGGGGTACGCCGTAGTACTCGAGTAGTTGAAGTAGTCGGTCCAAGAGTCCTTTGAAGTGATCCATCCATTGTTTAATCTGCCTTTCTTGCTTGGTGATTGGGTTCCCTTGGCTATCTTTTATAGGTTTCGCTTGCGTTGATCTCTTCCCGGATAGAGATTTGGTTATCTGATATAATGTCCTCAGGTCTCTTTTGCCTGCTGCCTTCTCAGCTTCAGTAGCTAGATTGTCGTAGAATCGTCATTTGTCCTTCCTAGCACTCTTCTTTACTTCTTTGTCCAGTGCTGTGTAAGTTAAAGTCAGCGTCTGTTTCTCTTGTCCGTCTTTGCATTGAATCATTTTTTTCTTTCACCATTCTACTCTCCTCTATTAGCTTTCAAGTGTCCATTGAGAGCCATTCCTTGTCTTGTCTCTTCTTTCTTCCTAAAACCGTTGAACACGTTTCGTTGAAAATCACCATCAGAGAGTTCCAATGGTCTTCCACGCCTGATTCCTCCGTGATGTCACGTAGTGTTTCCTGTTCTGCTCTGACAGTTGCAGTGAAAGTGTCGTTTGTGGTTGTATCCTTCAGTTTTTGAGTGTTGGACTTGCATTGTGGCCTATCCCCAGCTATCCTCGAGGCTTTTAGTTTCACCTAGAAAGTCCTTTGTGTTAGTTAGTGGTCTGAACCTACATCTGCCCCTCTCCTCGATCCTGTGTCCAGTAGGCTCCGTCTCCACTTTCTTGAAATTGAGATGAAGTCTATTTGGTTCTTGGTGTTTCCATCTGGTGAAATCCATGTCGTCTTGTGTATATCCTTGTGTTTGAACACACTGCCACCAATCACCAAATCATTGAAGGCGCAGAAGTCTGAGAAGAGTTCACCGTTGTCGTTCATTTCACCGAGGGGCTCTCGACCCATGGTGAGTTCTCTTCCTGTGTTGACTCCTCCCAGCTTCGCATTCAAGTCGCCCATCAGGATTTTGATATCGCCATTTGGGACGTTGTTCATTATTGATTGTAGTTGTCTGTAGAACGCCTCCTTCTTCTCTTGTTCTGAGACGTTTGTAGGCGCATAACATTGAATGAGTGCAACTTTCCTTCCTTTTGAGTTGAACCTGGCTGTCATTATCCTGGAGGAGATTGGTTCCCATTGCATGAGAGCTTTAGTTGTTGTTGGTGACATCATGATGGCCACTCCCTCGGTGTGCTCGTGGTTGTCCTCTGGGTGGCCGGAATAGTTTATTGTCTCTCCAGTTGATAGTTGGCATCTTCCAGTTCCGTTCCATCTGCTTTCGCAGATTCCTAACACTTCTATTCTGTACCTTCTCATTTCAGCGGCTCTCTGGGCAGCCTTTTCAATTTCGTACATTGTACGAACATTCCAGGTACCCATCCTTACTTTTGCTTTCATCGAAAGAAGGCACATCGGCTGACTGGCTTCCCGAAGGCTTTCACCAGCCTGCGTCACTTCACTTCCCCGATTCCAGCGAAAAATAAGGCTATTGTTTATGTTTTTGGAATTTTTAATATATTTATTCGTTGAAGTTTCTGTAGCGATTTGGTTGTTTTACGGAGTGGAGTTGCTAGCACCACGCCCCAACCCTCCCTCTTTACCCGGGCTTTGGGCCGGCTAGAAAACTAACAAGCTAGTAATCTGGCGAGGTTAGTTCAGACATAACATTATGCTTTTTTTATTACCTTAAAACCTAACACGTTGGATGAATAAATAAGGCTGGCGTCAATATAAAGTCTGTTGACTGTTGTGAATCAGTTGGAGTTGTCAAAGTTGGCAACAGTACGTAAGAAAAAGAAATGGACGCGTAAGAAGTACAGCGATTTGAAATGGTAGAAGAAAACTTGGTGAAAAGGAAAGTTTATTTAGAAATTGGTATCTTCAGATATTTGTTTTTTGAAGGGATTTTGTTTGATTGGTTGGAGGCTTTCATCATTAGCTGACATCTATATAGCCAAATTATGCATACCTTGTCTTCAGAGCACCGTTTGCTCAGATCTTCGTGTTGTGGTACTTCTGAACTTCATGTTGTGTTCTTTTCACGTCTCCCATGAATCTCCACAACGTTGTATCATTTGCTTTCTTTGAAATCAAATGTATCTCCCTGCTATTTGGTGTTTTTACGCCGATGAACGTGTCTTTATGAATTACTGATAAAATCTGTCAGTAGTGCTTGGCACAATTTTACAGTGAACCAATATAATTATACACTAAATTGAGTATGGGAAAGGTTGAACTACTTAAAAATAATACATTTTGATCAAATGTCTCACTTTTTAAATACAGATTCAATCTACTTTTGTTATTTATGTACTGTGAATTGAGACAGTTCCAGAACTCAGTATGTCAGTTTTTTATCTGTATAAATCACAACATAAAGAGTAGTATTCTTGCTTCTGATACATTCCTCATATTAATGTCACATATTTAGAAGCCTTGTCTAGACCTTGGTTTCATGCCTATTGGCACTCGTCAGCAAGGTATATCTGATGTCTCCTCGGAGATCCATAATCATACCACCTAGCGTTACAGTCAGATACGCTACCACTGGGCTATTCAGGCTCAAGATCGCCCTTCCGTAGAACTGGGGTGGTTATATTGATTAGTTACTAGGTGGTAACCAGTGTCACTTGCCTAGTCCTAATTGTTGGTGCCGACTGAATTTTATCAGTTGACTTGCAACACCGTTACTAATGTAGGGGGCTCGTTATTGAATCTCAGAGGGAACCTCAATCCGTTCAGGGGTGGAGATACTCCTTGCAGACGAGTATCAGTAAGCAACTAGTTGCAGGGCTTCCTGCCGATAGCCACCAATCATCTAACACTAATTCACCTCAATAGCAAGTCTCCTAGACTGGTGTTCACTTTGCAAACTGACTGGAGTTCAGTATGCATCAACATTCAGTACTAAACACACGATATCTTCAGTGATCAATCGATATATACTCTATAAGGTATCATTTGCAAATAACACCTTTATCGTGATCTTCGTAATATTGCATTTCAAAAGGACTTTTTTTCATACTTTTTAGATGTTCGACATTATTACAAGAGAAGCACTTCGTTTAAGATTAAATGCCATTCAAAAGCAACAAGAAGCTCAACAAACAGTTGTCCAACTGACACCTATCTCTGGACTCAAAACAAAACAAAAATCAAAATGCTGTAAAGGCTAATTGATTTCATCATATGACCCAGCACAGCCAATTATTTAAAAAAATTATTATCGTCATAATGAAACTGCAAACGAATCAGCAAAATACCATTTTCCTCAAAGCTGCTTATTGTAAATAATACCCAATCGATATGATAGAATAAGAGGATGGAAGAGGTAGAGGAAGATAAGGAAAGAATGTAATTTGCTGTGTCTCATTTCTTCCATTTTTTTGTCTTTTGATCATTTCTGATTTGTAGCTACATATATATATATATATATATATATTTCCTGGTATATCTTAGCTGATTTTGCTTTTGAAAAAACAGGGAAACTCGCAACGATATAAAATAAAACTGAATCTCTTCGTTTCTGTGATCTCTAATTTACGTGATTTCACCACTTTAGTATTATTGCTAATCACTTTTATTACTCTTGTATTAAGCTAATCGAATACAGTGCGTATTATGTATGGCGACTTGAACTGTCGCACATATGTGCAAAGTTCTATGTCGAAAACAGACAGACATTATGTAACTCGATGCATATATGTTTACAGTAGCAATTTGCCAAGGTGTTGTTATCAGCGAATATCTTGCACGATAATATATATGCCTTCTTTTTTGATGCTTGATTTAGGAAAAAATTAACTAGCTAATTTTTCATTGAATAATTTATTTTGATTATGTTAAAAGAAGATGCACACGATTATTATTATTATTATTATTATTGCTAGTGATTCATTCATTTGTGCCTTTATATTTTGTCTTTCTCCTACTTTCCCTGTCTTTGTGCGTTTTACGTTTGTATTTCTACTTAAGTGATCATGTTGCGACATTCAATATTATTAACCAAAAAGAAATCAGTGATTTACATTAAATGTATAGATATATGCATTTTCCTTGAATTTTCATTATTTTTTATGATTGGGGTTTCTTGTTTTTTCATTTTTATCTTTTTAATTTGGTTATCTTGTCAAATAAAGGGATGTTTGATTGACTGAACTGAATTTTCAATGTTGAGCTATGCACTAAACTGTGTGTGTAATAGTTCAGGTTGTTACACTTCATAAAACTACTTACACACAAAAGTAGAGAGGAAAGAGGAAGGATAATTGCCTGGAGAATAGTAAGGATATAGTAAATCTGAGAGATCACAGACAATGAAGCCGTCTGTGTCATTGAGGAGGATTTCAAGCCATTGGTTCTTAATGTCTCGAGAACCCTAGCTGGGCAGTCATCACTGCCCTAATTGACTGAACCCAACATTCGGAGACATTATGGACTGGTGCCATACTTACGGTTTGATCACTCTTATCCTATCTAATTCTATATCAGCGGACATTGCTCGAAAACGATTGTTTGGAATGTGTAACATTTATTATAGTCATCTCAACTTATGCAGCTTCACAACCTCATCAATTGACTTTTCTTATCTACCTAAAGTTCTACGTCTGCTCTCAGTCATTATTACTGACCACAGTATACTGACTAACACGATAGGCTAGAAGGCGCAAAGTTATTGCTAAAGACGGCTACCTTGTGGTTTCAACGATCATGTCTCACAACGTAAAGAAGTATGGATCTAACTACCCAGTACATACATCCTTTGGTTAGTAGCCGAATATCACGCCTACACTAAAAAGGATACAAAGAAGCCTTTGTTATCCTCGCTGAAGGATAATTTACTAGGTCATAGATCAGGTGAAAATCTATCGTGTTTCATGGTTAGGAGGCAATTATCTAACTACTATTGCTGCTGCTGGAATTCGTGGTCGTCATTAGAAATCGGGTAACTGCCATTTTAAGTGGTGTATTTTTCACACTAGGCATAGAAGGATTAAATTAACTGATTAATTTACAATCCATTATAGAACACTAATTATCTCAAAGCAGATTTTGCTAACAAGTCTGAGATCCATTCAATTGCTCATATTTAAGCTAGCCGTTATTTTGAGACACTTCCAGAGGTGGTTTTTCTTAAAAATTATTATTCAATTAGATTATCCCGACCGATAACTGCTACATTGACGTGGTGGTTGAGCTCGCTTTTCTCAATGACCCAACAACCTACACTGACGGGAACTAATGTTCCTGGAGGTCCTACCATGTCAGGAAGATTGTCGGGATAGCAATTAGACTAAAAGCAGTTACCGGCATAGTGTGAGACTATTTTACACTATGCTGGGTGTCTGTGGGCGAAGTCGTACCGCTGGAGAATAGGGATGTAACAGCAGTCAGGTGTTTCCCTCAGATGACCAGCATGCCAGCTATGCTGTCTCTCTACTCTGGAGAGAGGGTGTTAGAAAAGGTCGACCCCAAAATTATACATCCCGACTTACCCTACGGTGGTTCGTAACCTGAGGTAAGTTAATAATACGGAACCAAACCTAAAAGCTAGTTCATACAGGCCGTGTGTAACCGGCCTCGAGCAGTTATCTCCTAGGCTCTGCGGTAACGCAACACTAACCCTCTTTTTATTTCAGGTACCCCAAGTATAAATCAACTTCCACGGTGTGAGCAGCCGGGAAGTAACAAACACCCACACACTCAGAAAGCACACAAAACCCTCCTGATTGTCATCCTCATTTATCCACATCATCCTCACCATCTTTCCCCTACTACAGTCAGTACTATTCTTCAGACTGGTGAGTCATCTTCACTTCACTCTGTGACCACAAACAACGATGAGAGGTATAGAAACACTCCCGGCAGCCTCTTAAAACCACGTCGCCAACTTCATATGGGAGCTTTCAACGTCAAAACCCTCTGTCAAATGAGACAGCAGGCATCACTAGCCAGAACTCTGTCATTTCGAGCCATGGATGTATGTTGTATTTTGGGGACACGCATACAAGACCCAAGTGTGATCATTCACTTAATCTCACCCGGTCAACAAAGTGAATCTGAAAAATTCACCCTAAGGCTGTCAGGAGACACCTCAGCTAGTTCGCGAGGACTTGCAGGTGTAGGGATAGATTTGAGTGTTAAAGCAGAAAAGTCAATTCTCGACTGAATCCCAGTGGATGTCGTATGTGTGCAGTCCGTCTGAACGGGTCCGTTAGAAGAAGGAAGGACCGAGTTACCTATAGTTGTCATTTTATAGTCTCCGCCTACGCCCCAACCCACTGCATTTCAGATGAACTAAAGGATGGTTTCTACCAGAAACTGCCTAGTTTGCTACCAATAGCAAAACGCTCAGATATAGTTGTTTTATCAGACCACTTAAATGCCTAAGTAGGGAAGTTATACCAGACTGAGAAGTATATAGGTGGTGCGTATGGAGTTTATTTCTGTTCCTTATCTCTTTTTACTCTCTTCTCTTGCTTTCTTTGCCACATGGAGTGCGGCAACTCGAAGTGCTGCACACCTGTGCAAAGTTCTACATTAAAACCAGTCAGTCAGATCATTTAACTGAAAAAGACATCTTTTTCTGTTTTCCTGTTTTTTACTGTACGGAACCTTATACTGGGTGGCTTAAAACCCTTTGCAAACTACATTCATAGCGTGTGCCACTCAGAAGAGTTCGTAAATTGTGTTACATCATTTTGCGTAAATTCTGAAGAATATGGATGGATTAAGCTGTAGTTAAGTAAAGTGAGGAAAATTATGAGTCTACATAGAAAGCATGAGATGAAGTTGAAGTAGCATGATGTGAATAATTTGTGCATGTTGATGTTTTAATATCATCACTCCACTTAATTCTATCAGGTACCGCAATTACAATGGGACTGAGACACTATAAATATTATGTGTTTAGTCTAATAGTTTTTAAAATGAATAGGATGATTCATTTGTTCTAGTATCTTCTAAGAGATGCAAAATAAAACTTGGTTTGGTAGCTAAGGTGATGATCGCATCACATCTGAAAATACCCACTAGTTCAATCAGAAGCTCTATAATTCAACACCTTGTTATCACTTGTCACAATTTCTTAATTGACTTAGAGTCACTTGAAAAATTAACAAAAATCCGTCGAAAGTAGTATGCCTTCTACTTTTTTGTAGTGTCGAAGCTCTCACCGTATGCATGGAGAAGTCGGAGATACGTGTTCAAAAGAAGCTTATCCACCCTACCTCTTCACCTACCATGGATCTAGTTTTGTTTGGTCTCCCTTCCTTTGGGTTTTGTTCATTTGTCTGCTTCAGTTTTTTGTCATCATCAGTTATGATATTTTTCAGTCTGTTCCTATGCACATCTTAATCACACTTGTTTTCGCTAAAAACTATTTTATACATTATCCAACTATATTCTTAGTCCTGTATTATTTTTGGTTTCTATACTCCTAGCGAGTTATATTCATCTCTTTTCACACTTCTAAGTATTCATATTAAATTGAGGAAACATAATTATCTTTACAACTCATCTTTGTCACTATATTGAATTAAACAGTACTTGTAACTGCACTGAATTCTGTTATATCTCAAGTTTTATTTCCAAATATCTTCATCGCATTAGAAGTATCTAATAGCAATACCTTCCATCTACATCACTGTATTAGACCTATTCTTTAAATTACTGTAATGACATATCTAGTATAGAAGAAACAAGTCAATTGGTTAGAGAATTATTATTATTATTATTGGTTTCTATATTTGAAGTGAAAATGAACAGATAAATGAGAAACAAGTATGCCCGCAAAATGTAAATGAATCGAAAACAAGAAAAAATCGCTAGTTTTGTGCTAAGTTATAAAATGCACAAATTATTATTATTGAAAGTGATAATTAATACACCAAATGTGTAGTTAAATTACCTAATATAAATTTAGTGTGTGCATATCAAACGCTTACTGGTTTCAATGCAACAGAAACTGTAAACAACAAATCTATGACAATTTGACTTTTACTCCTACATAGGTCTTTTATGCCAAGGTGATGGGTGAGTCATTAGATGTACAAACCAATTGGTTAGATGCTACAGGTTTATTTTTTAGCCTTGTTAACATAGTAGTTAAACAGATGTGTAGATATTAATGTTGACTAATCCTATCCAGTTAATTATTCGTACATTTATATTATGAACTAGTTATGAGATCTGAAGAACATCTATTCACAAGAAAGGGAATTTAAATCGGCTGATTGCATCAGTTGAGTTGTCAGATCATTCTAAAGACAGGATTCTGAGTGGACTAGTATTTGGATAAATGCGTTCTGATGTATTTGAATAGCTTACCAACATATGTTATGCCATCAGTCAATAAAAACGTATTGGTGAACTTAAACAGTACTGATGGATTCGCAAGCACGAATAACTTTGAAGCATCCAATAAGAGTTACTGAAATAATAGCATGGTGGTGTGATACAGACAATGTGTTCCAACGGAATATTATTCTCACACTGAGAATCATTGTATTTTTTGGTGTTAACGTCTGAGTACTATTCACACAGTTCAATACTGCATTATCAACAGAATATATATACATAGCGGTTTCGTTAATTGAAATATACCTTTACTTTCGTGTCTTGTTTACTGCTGTTACAATAGTTCAGTTATAACAAAGGAAATAATTTTCCGTTCATTGAGGAAACCTGTTTAGAATTTAGGAAGTAGATTTAATTAGGAAAATATTCCTAAAACTTTGATTCTAAACAGTACCATGCATACAATCCATAACACCTCACTATGTGTTTTGACTGTTAACTACAGTTATTTAGGTGCATGCTGACGTTCCTGTGAGAAACTGGAAGTTGTTCTTGTTATATTTTAAGGGAAAGTATCCTGTTTCATATATTCTTACACTTCTCTAGACATTTTTTCATGAACTGACTTTTTTGTTTTCAGTTTAATTAGTTTGCTCTGATTTGATCAGCTTTTTCGAGATCATTTATTTGCTCTTTTGTCTATATCAATATTCTATAACTTCGTCTGTAACGGTAGCAGACACTAGACTTGTTAAGGGAATGTTAATTTTGAATTTGGTATCTCTATGTAGCTAAATTATGTATACTTTGTCTTCAGCGCACCATTTGCTCAGATCTTCGTGTTGTGGTACTTCTGAACTTCATGTTGTGTTCTTTTCACGTCTCCCAGGAATCTCCACAACGTTGTATCATTTGCTTTCTTTGAAATCAAATGTATCTCCCTGCTATTTGGTGTTTTTACGCCGATGAACGTGTCTTTATGAACTACTGATAAAACCTATCAGTAGCACACATCGACTTACTAATTATATACAACAACAGTTAAAGCTTTAAGCTATACAGTAGGTGCGAAATTCACTGAACTGTTTTCATCATATGGTAAGATGAGAACAGTATAAGAGAGGCTTGGTGAAATGCTTATTCAAGAGGATTCAAAGTATTTGTACGGCTGTTGTTATAGGGGAAGAAAATAAAGTGCTGATGAATACTCCTGGTGAAAACGGATATCCTCTAAAATTTGTAAACGGTTAGTTAGTCTCAAAACCTACAATCTATTCCGCCCTTAAGAATGATGTCTTCATCAAATTACCATGCAATAGGAAAAAAATAGTAGGGTTTTCAAACAGATTAAACTCGGTCATCTGTAGGACCTATTATACAGCCCGGCTTGTAATAATTGAAAAAGACAAAAATATGTTGCACTACAAACCTCTAAAATGCACAGGTGATTACGTCACAGCCCACACCATTTAACCAATTTACGTGTGTGTGTGAACTTCGGAAAACCAATAGACGCAAGTGGCAGATTACCAACTTCATCTATAGCCAAACATCTAATTGATATAAACCACAAGAATGATGTTAACACGGCTTTTAAAGTCATCTATAGAAATGGTCAAGGGTACTTACTGAAATACACTGAGGCTATAAGCTATTCATGAATTTCAACCCCCTGCGTATTCAAAAATAATTTATTATTACTCTTAACCTACCTTGGTAATCCTTATCTGATTGGATTACCAAACGTCGTATTAGTTATTTTGATTATTCTTAGATCCTTTTTTGTCACTTTGTGTACTTTATTTTTTATATAAACAGACTTGACAAGCAAATGTGTGATCGGACTGTTCGAAACGTATTGCGCAAATGCATCACATCGGATAATCTCCGTCTTCTAATAACACTATCCAAATGTATAAAAGGGACTAATTATTTTAAATATTAGGTAATAATAATTAGTAGTTGAATAAGCGCATCACGAAACATAATAAAATGTATCATTCTCATTTAAAATAACCTGTCAGTAAATATATCACATAAAGTGTTATATAACCGTAAAATTTTGAAATGCAGCATCATCTGAAGCGTTATTAACGCATAAACAATTTGTACAGTTTGAATATACTGATAAAGGCTGCTTTAGATTTATATGTAAACCAGATATACTTTAGATAATGAGCTGGATGCATGGAACCCGATGCTTTACTATGTCAGCCCAAAGAATTACGATCCAAGGCAATACATTTTCAGATGATATCGTTGTTCTGATTACGAAGTATTTATTAAAATTACAAAGATTACTTATCCGTGGGTTCGATGGTGCCCGAACACACGGAATGCTAGGCATACAAAACGCTTGTAGCTGTAAGTAATTCCCAAGATTACTAGCTTTTCATCATTCAACGTTAGTTGCCGACCTTCATTGTTTAAGAAGACTTATCAAGCTGAAGATAGAAGGACAACCACCGTTCCCGTCTGGCACGTTTTTCGTTACATTTGGTTGGTCACACATAACTTCCAGATGGCTAGGCACGCATACCTGCTCAACAGTACGAATCAAGAAATATACTTCCTATTTTGGGCTAGGCTTACGAAATGTTTTTCGGTCTGAGTAATCTTCAACAGAGCTAGGCATGAAAACCAGCATATCAAGGTGGAAGACATTTCAGAAATCACTCACACGTTTAACTGTCGGGCTAAACATAGTGTAATGTTTGGTAATACTATCCGATTTTTTAAAATCTCAGTAGGAACTAGGACTGAGGACACACCTTATTAAAGTGAAGTGCTTAAACCAGTGAATCACAGTACATCAAGTTAAAAAATGAGCAGAAAGAAAGGTTGACAAATAGAAATGTCTATAAATACATAGCGTCATAAGCAAAAGACAGTAATGGTTATCAATAGATTGCTCTGGTTGACGATTATTCATAGATACATTTATGCAGCAGTATTTAATTCCCCACCATTTTAGTGAAGCTTTCTAAATACTCACTCCAGTTATCTTTCATACGTTCAAAGGTCTACACTGTTGATATCAATAGTTGGAGACTCAGAATTGTTACTTTCTTTAAATCCAGATGCTTAACAATCTGCTGCTTAAGATGTCCGTACGAGAAGACAGTGCATTGGCATAGACTTATATTTATTATTATTGTTGTTCTCTTGGGTTCCTAATAGAACATAAAGCTTTAACATTATATCTCCACTTTGTCATTAGTGTAGGTAATACATCAGAAAACCATTTCAGTAGATAAAGACTTAGATACTCAACTGCTGAATTGCTTTCATCAACCGATAATCCATCTACGTGTAAACGCTATTTGATTTACCAATGATCATACAGCCAAATATTTAATGCACACATGAATAAATAAGTCATTTGTCTGTGTTCAATCGCTCTCCAGTCATTTGGGTAGGTAAATTTGTCGTTCTTAATCTTCGATGGCACTAAATGTATTGGGGAAGCCATTCAAGCACAACAGATTAGTTTTATCCAAATTCTAGTTCATGCATTATCCCTTGTATCTGGATGATTTATTGACAAACCTCATAGTGTCAGCCTACTATGTAACGTATAAGACATGTTGCTAAGCTGTCCAGATACGTCAGAACAAATGTGCCCAAATTCTAATTCGCTTATAATTCTATGTTTTAGGAAGAACTTGATACCATATCTAATATCATAATCAATCAAAGTCCAATTATACTTTTGTTAATGCTGTCTATGTTTGAGGGTTATACGAATTTTAATTGGAAACTAGTAACTAGTGTGATCTGTCCAGTCCTTTGTTTTTTTAGTGCAGACATAATTCTATCAGTCAAGTTTGCAATGTGGCCACCTTTCTAGGTAGATCGCCATCGTGGTGAACATTGATTTGATGATTTTAGATAGTTGGAGACAATCGGCAGAAAGCCTTCTGTCTGTTTTCGACATAGAACTTTGCACAAATGTGCGGCAGTTCAAGTCGCCACACTCCGTGTGGCACGCGAAGCAGAAAGCCTTGGACATAGGTCTCGCGCTAGTTGGCACTCGTCGGCAAGGCGGATCTCCAGCCTTGAAGGAACTTATGTCCCCTCTGAGATTCGAACTCGCGTTACATGAACTACTGAAATTGGTAGTGTTTAAAACTGAAATTGATAGACTATGTGAACTGGGCTTTTTTTACCTTACATCTATAATAGTCGTTCTAACTTTCATTATTCTGAGTGTAAGTTCTAATTAGGGCTAAGTATGGGAAGCACTTCCTGATTCAATTCGAAAACGGTATACTCTTGAATGACCACTGGTTTCTGAAACAGTTGTAGTAGTGTATGCCTGGTAGGAGGTTCTTGGTTTGCGTTTAGGAGTAGGATCTATTTTGTTATATGGACATAATCTTACTAGACAATCTTTGACCTCATACAACCAGTCTAAATAATTTATTCTGCCAATGTTTTGGAAATGTAAATATATGTTCTGGTGTCTAAAAAATGTGTTCTTACTGTCACAAGCAAGTCTTTGTCTTCTGATATTTCAGTGGCTCTACGAGGCACATGGGATGAAGACAGAATAGTTGTATTCCACACTCACAGTTGAAGTGTTTATCACGTTCAATACTGTTGTACTGAAGTGTTATTTCGACTCGGTACTTCGATATCTCAAATTAATAAATCGAGGATCCATTATTTCGTTAGCAAAGTGCGAATGTTTCATTTTATTTTTCTCTTCGTTAGTGTTTTAAGATATTTGATTCTACAATTCACCTGCTATGTCAGACCAAGTGATGCTTCCATATATGCACTAGTAAACAAGGTCAGTTAAAATGCTACCTATTGATGTTTCATCAGAAAACTTTTTTCTGATAGGAGAGGATATTTCATACCCACATCAATCTTCATAGAATAAGGAGTATATTAGTTATCTATGGACATGTCTTTTAGTTTCTATAACAAACCACAAGTTCATACACATTACTTAATCGTTATAGCTTTAGGGTTAGACAGAGGTTTAATCTGCTGTATTGATGTAATGTGATGAGGGCAGAAATAATGCCTTTACTAGGGTAAAATACGGTGTAGAATACGAAAATCGTAAGCCTAACATTGAAATCACAATTTGCAAATAGTATTGTTTTATCTTCCATGTCTATTTCTCCCTGGATTCTTTTGTGTTGTCACTGCCTCTTTCTCAGGTTTCTCCCTCTCTGGTTTATAAATCGACACACAAATTACCACTCCTTCCTGAAGACATCACCAAATATACTACTTCTAAGTAGCACACATGCCACAACATTACTTTTTAATATTATTTAAAAAAACAACTGTATATCATCATGGTCGCAGTAAGATGCCGTTTGGTAAATTTATGCAGCCAATTTACACTTCGTATGCTTTTAGTAACAATATTACAAAATTTACTGTGAATTAAATAATAGACCCGTCTTATAGGTTTAAAGACTGTTAACTAATAATAAAAAATCACGATGATTTCTGAATGTAAGAATGACATCATGGGGTAAGTTAAACTATAAGAACATAACCGAACGAGCGTATCAATGACTTTGAATCGATCGATTTTGGTAAAAAAAAAAGCAGATTTCTCTGGAAAAGAGAAGTCGAGTTGACGAATATGGTGTTATTTACTTGGTTTTATCTAAACACTCGTCTCAAGATCATTAATAAGCTTATTTGGTCGGAGACCTAAAGTATAAGCCCACCACACCATGTTACGCATTACTAATCGGCCATAATTAATAATACTACTACCACATAATTTAAAGCTACCATATTTATTCAGTGACGTCGACATGTTCAATTCGATCGCTAAATATAACTGAAACTGTAGAGGATATGATAAAGTTTGGTTATCTAAAACAGTGAAAAGTGAGACATAGTTCCCCAGACATTAGCAATGACAAAGCTGCTTGTTAGGTTTGTCGATTATTTGGTTAACTATACAACGCAGGCATGTCCGTAATCCATTAAAATAGGGGGAAAAGTCTTGACGTTATCGATACATTTGACAGTGTACTGAGAAGCTATAACAACACAAAAGGAGTTGAAATGACACCAAATATTTTCTACACGCAGAATTTCGGACCTAGCGATACTGCCTTTAGTTGAATAGTAGACAGTGTGATGTTTGAGAGATTGAATATGTAAATTTTTGTATTGCGTAGGTATTCATTCTCTCAAACATCACACTGTCTACTATTCAAATAGAGGCAGTATCTCTAGGTCCAAAATTCTGCGTCAAACCACCAAGTATTGATAAGCTACAATGCCAGGTTCAGTTAAAAATCTGATAAACCAAGCTAACGACCTCACACCTGCATCAGATGAAAGCCTACAACAATTCAAAGCATCAATCCTCGACTGTTATCACAAGTTTGCAAATACCAAACCCAACGGAAGCTCTGTTTTAAGAAGCTAAGAAAAACTTATGAAAAACGAAGAGATTATGGTATCACGTCTTGACAAAGGCGGAGAAATAGTAATCATGAATCGCAAAGACTATATCAGTAAAGTGCTGACTATGCTATCCGATGAATGGAAATTCACAAAACCAGTCAACAAGAAAAATATGACTGAACATACAGAACAAAAGCTAACGGACACCTTCCGTAAGTTAAAGACTGAATCTTTCATCAGCAACGAAACTTTCGAATCCCTAAGACCATCTGGCTCAAATATACCACGGCTTTACGGACTCCCGAAAGTACACAAGAATGGTGCTCCTATTCGATCGATCCTCGACATGACCAATTCGCCTTACCACCGTACAGCCCAATGGTTAGCAGACCTACTAGAACCAATCGGAAGGAAACTTTCCTGCCACACAGTTCGAGATTCATTCAACTTTATCGACTCAATCGGAAACGTCAACGTATGCAACAAGACCATGATTTCATTAGATGTCACATCATTGTTCACAAATGTCCCACTGACTGAAACAATATGCTACATAAGCGAACTTATTCACTCAAAGAGAATAAACATACGTATACCCACAGAGCGTCTTAAGGAACTCCTATTGAGGTGTACCCTGAATGTCCAGTTTTCTTTTAACAACAAAATATATCGTCAAAAGGATGGAATAGCTATAGGATTACCACTATGCCCATCGCCTACAGATTTCTTCATGATCGATACCTTCGAATTCTACAAGAGATACATCGACAACACTTTCATTACCGACAACAATGAAGAAAATCTAGACGACACCTTAAATTCCTTTAACAACTGCCACTCCGCGATTTAGTTCACGTTAGAGAAAGAGTCTAAATCTAAAATATCCTTTCTTGACGTTCAACTAACAAGACAAGAACGAGACCGAACACTGAAAAGATCTATCTACAGAAAGTCGACGTGGAACGGACAGCTTACTAACTTCCACAGTTTGGTGCCTCTATACACCAAACGAAACCTGATCCGTTCACTCAGATACAGAGTTCAGAGTTCGCACTCCGGATACCATAAAAGACTAACTGGTCAACCTCAAGAGAATCCTCGTCGAGAATTGTTACCAAGAACGATTTATTGTAAAATCCATGAACCCTAGACTGCAAAAGCCTCCCACGCTTAGCGTCCTGAAATAACTCCTCTACATGAACCTTCAATTCAATGGAGATTCATCTGCGGGAACACTGAAAAATCGACTGTCCCATTCACTTAAGAAAACCTTCTTCGCAGCTGAACTACGACTAACCTTCTTCACAAAACCTATGATTCGTATGAACGTGAAGAATAAGCCTCATCAATATGTATCTACCGATTCACCCGCTCGTGTGGAGCCAAGCATGTCGGCTGTACCCATTGTTCGCTTTCCAAACGTATCACCGAACACTTACCAGCATAGTTTTACGAAGGAGAAAATCGATGCCCCGCAGCTCTATCTTAGAACATCTGATAGATTCCGTTCACCAAGTTACACTAAAAACAAACTTCGAAGTCGTCTACAGAATACGAAGCAGTCTTTCTAAAAGCGTACGAGACTTTTACTAACTGCAGAAGCAATGGCAATTCATTTGCTAAGTTCTGAACTATGCATACAGAAGTTCGTTCAATCACTACACTTGTAATGGGTGCAATCTATCCTAATACCCAACAGGTAAATTCTAGTTCTTTCTGTCTCTTCATTAGTATTATTCTGTCTTTTCAATTGTAATATTTTACATTTTCAACTTTCCTGTTCTCTATCCCTATCCGATTTAATTTTTACACCTCATTACCACTGTTACTGACTTGACCAACGCTCAGTTTCTAGTCACTTATGTTACACCATCCCATTTATTTGCTGAATTTTAGTCCTAATTTAAATGGCATTGTTCTCTGCCCCACCTTTGCTCAGTCTTTAACTGTAATTACCTCTGTTGCTATCCTGACCTAAGTTGAAACATTTCAGTCAATAATATGACGCCATCTAACTTACTTACTCAATCTTACTATAGTTGCTGTCTGATTTATCTTGTTTCCATATTGGATCATTCTCGTATTACCTAATTAATTATCTAAACTTGACGAACCTCATGTACACACACACATAAAGGATAATTATATATAAATGCGATTGTACAGCTATGTGAATGAATTTGCCGAAAAGAGTCTCGTCGCTGAAAGTCTTCTCTTTTTCATATGAATTCTATCAGTCAGGTTTGCAATATGGTCCCCATTCTATGTGGCTTGCCATCGCGGTGCACACTGATTTGATATTATATAGTTGGAGGCATCCTGGAGACTGTCTTCATCATCAACAATTAATTAGGAGGTGGATTGAATGGAATCCCACTGTCATGCAGATTTTCACTTCACTTCATAATGTAAGAAATCAGTGAGCTATACAGTAGACAGTTTAACTTAGGTATTAATTTTGAAATAAACATTAAACTTCTGAATTTATTCAGCATAAAAATAAATGAATACATAAAGCCCTCAAATTCAATTTGTTAGCCAAATGGTTACCCACTTATCTCACGTGATACTAGTAAGTACTTCATTTTAAATATACTTCTATATAAGTGAATACAATACTGACTTATTTAACTTGAATTACTCGAGTAGAAGAGAGAAATTCACGGGACAATAAAGAAACCACGTCAGCCGTATTTTCCCCTTTCTTTATAATGTAATCAGTGAAATTTTATTCACTTTGCAGAAATACAGAAAATGATAACTTTCAAGAGATATTATTATTACAAACATTTACTAATTCGAATCCGTTATCATTAGGTGTTGATTGCGAAAATTGCTTCAGCTGGTGTCATCTCGCACCATCCTAAGCATCGAGATGATATTTGAACATTCAAAGGTAAACATATTGGAATCACATTATTTCTTCACTGACTGACAACTTGTTTTTGTACATATACCAGTTCATTTGAGTGCATGATGAGTCTCTCCATAATTAATTTTATGAGAATAACAGCTTCTCATTTTACTTTGGCCTTTGAATTAGCTTTGAGAAAATAATTTTTGTAACTTCACTACACTGAGGGTGAAATTACGAAGAGAGATCACTTTGTTGACAAATGTATTCTTAATACTCAATATTCTAGATAGGAAAACACATGGCGAAGTCACTGCTAAGAAAAGGCGATGCGAGGAATACACACAGGAAACAATTCACCACGAGTACTGATTATTTTTCCGAATCTCCCCATACAAAGAACTGTATGAAATTAACTAAGTAAAATCCTATCATCACTAAATTACGAACTCGGTTTATCTGATGATGAACTATAATTGTCATTAACCAGCGCCGTCCCTACAAGCTTACCCCCGCACTACACACATCTACGTACATCAGTCCTACTAAAAGTACGCGTCTTAATGGCAATTTTCAAATTTAGCGGTCAATCATGAGTGCAAACAGCTTACGAGTAACGCCTCTCATTGCACCTTTGGGTGACAAAGGTTAGAATTTCCGAGGTGATATCACTTCTAGTAAGTTTTAGATAAGCCTTGACATGTGCCCATTAGCGCAGAAACTAAGTGTCCATGACATCCTGCTGACTGCTTCCTACCACCACCTATCACCAATTAATAATCTCAAATAACATCAAAGCAAGACACCCGAGAAAATAAAGCCAGTTATTTGAGAAGAGGAAATAATAGAAATTTCTTTCTTAACAAAAAGAAAGTTGCACAGACTAAACAAATATAAACGCAAAAATATATATACACCTTACAACTAATTAATTTTTTTAAACAAAATTTATAGATATTTGTAGAAGTAACAATAATTGACTGATAAATTAATATACAAATAGTAAAACTAAACCCTATCAAAAAACCGGCGTCCAGAATTATTCTGTGGACCAGAAGAGCCAGCTGAATGTGGATGACCAGAAGAGGAATTAATATTATTGTTATTATTACTATTATTAGCTGACATAAATTTACTTAATTGTTGTTGCTGTTGTTGTTGTTGTTGGAAGGCAGCAGCGAGGGTTGCTGATGTCAAATAATTTAATGAGTTTAAATCAGCTGCAAATGGAGCTAAACTTGCAGCTAAAGCAACAGATGATGTATTATTTACTATGGATGATGTTGCCACTGGTGTATTCGATGTTAAAGAAGTAATGCCAGTGGATGATGAATTACAATGAACAGGTGTAGTTGTAATATTATTAGGATTTCTTAATGCATTATTCTCTAAATGACGACCACCTTGAAGAGACTTACTAGCATTTGTTATATTAGCCACAGTATTATTAGCAATGCTATTATGATTCGCTGAAGAAGTCAGATTTAGCATAATAAGGTTATTAGAATTAATCTGTTGTTGTTGCTGGTTAGTGAATCTGGTTCCTTGTGTTGGTATATTCATAGAATAATTTGACGGCAGTAACTGGAAACAAAGAACAAAAATAGTGAGTGTGTTCAACAATAATACCCAGTAAAAGAACGATATATGCAAGACGAAATCTTATGAAAAGAAAAAAACCAATAAATACACTGTACAATCAATTCAAAACTTTATCTGAACTCAACTGCTCAGAACAAATCATTTATGAATCAGGTTAGAAAGGTGAAAATACTGCCCACGTACATAGGCTGAAGTAGGAGGAACGGGATTTAAACTCAAGACATTTTAGCTGACATCCTCTAGTGCTTAAGGCAATGAACCACATCTCCCCTAAAATGCTTTAGGTATAGAATACAACAGTCGCTGATGGTTCGATAGTGGTTTGAATTTTGAAAATTTCCGCATTAGTGCGAGGCGACATGGTGAATCAAGGCGGTGAGGATGATTAAAGATAATGAAACAATGTCTGAAGTAAATTAGATTTGAAAACACAGACAAACAAACTGAACTATAATGCTCACACATTTGGTGCTGAAAGGTCCTCAATTTAATTTCAGGAAGTATTTCACTGTTGAACGGTATTCAGCGAGCTTATCAGATTCAAATGGAGCAGTTGTTCACTATTCAGTGATTTGCATAACTTTTTTCAAATGATATTACGTGACGATATTAAAACATTTTACCAATAGGGGTTATGTGTAATCAGTTTAACAAAAAGAGTTTATGACTGTTGTTCATATTACTTCGATAAGTATCAAGAAAGTGTTTCCAAAAACTTGAAGGATACGCTTTTATGAATTAATTAACTTACTGTGGGAAACTGAACACACTGGGAACTTATCGGGTGTAGTCTTGTTTGCATACTGTTTTTTCACAACTAATTTATTTTCAGTGATTTCATTTAATACACTTATACAATAGCAATTACACACAAGACCTTCATAAATTCGTCCAATTTAAAACACATAGGTAACTAGTTTTTTTCCATTCCTTTGCATTTCGAGTGGAACATAAGGCGTCAAGCACTGAGATTTGGAGTTTCAACAGCGGTGTTATTATTTTATGGAGTGAAGATGCCAGCCTCATGCTCAACCTTCCCCTTTTCCATGCTTAGTACCAGCTAGAAGAGGACTAGGAGTGCGTCTGGTGGGAATCAAACCCGGACCACATGAGTGGATAGGGAGCGTTCCACCACTGAACCACCGATGCAATTAGCTAAATACTAGTGGAGTGGAATAAATACAAAGTTTTCAAGATTAGTGAGTGTTAATTACAATATGATGCACATATAGTAAAGATGAATAATTATACATAAAAAATCGCGTAACAAAACATAATGCTTTAGAAATGAATTATCAAAAAGAGCACAGAAACAGGCGATATTATTTAGGAAGAGGAATGAATATTTCGCACTTTTGTTATGTTAATAAATTAACACAAAGGGATTAAGACCATGAAAGGAGTGATGAGAGAAGCTTCTTCTGTTAGATTATTGATTTTCTTATAACTCCACTTCTACTGCTTTGAAACCACATAGAGTGTTCTCTCAACCTTTTCGAAAAAAAGGATAGATAGATATCTAGCTAAATAGGACATACTTATTAAAAAATTGAACAAAAATGCCACTATGCAACTGCAGTAATTTTAATCATCGAAAAGAGGCTGTCTGCTGAATCATGGTACTTTCTTTTTCTATATGTCCCATTGACAATTTTCCATGAACTTATTTATTATCATAAAATAGGATTATATTATTCAAAAAAGACATCATCCCACTATTTTATGATTATTACTTTAATTCCCTTAGATAATTTTACATGGTGACGCTGTAATTAATGTATGTAGCCTAGACTTAGCTGATCATGGGAACTGTAACGATTGTTATACTAACTATAATTATGCGGATCACGTGATGCATACTTGTCTCTTTTGTGTAAATGATGAGTGGGAGGCGTACAGTTATTCATCAAAAGTAAGATCAGCCATACGATACGTAGCCAAAACTAGACGATATTGTGTAGAAAGAGGTACATGACAAGTTATAATCACATGAATTTTTGAAATTAAGTTTGCTTTCTGAATCTTTTGACTTCCCGTAATTTTGTTTTACTAGACCAAAGTGAACAGTCTGGGTTATCATAAGACAAACATCTGGAAAATTCGTTTGCCTTCAATTAGATGTTATTGGTTAGTAGTTGAATCTATGATGCATAACTTGTCCGATTAAAGATACATCAGATGGACGTACCTACATCGCAGGAGGTGATGTCTTCACTGAAACTCAAGCCCATTACTTATCATTTCAAACGCTGAGGTTGAGTGGGCTCGGTAGCGTTTTCGTTTGTGAAATGACGTGCGTTGAATTTCAAGGGAAAACGCTGTCGCTCACTAGCTTTAGGTATATTTAGTTGGCAAGTCCCAAATTGGGGGCAACGTGTGTGAAAATACAGATGCTATTATTTCATAAATACAGTTATAAACGCATATACTGTTATGGTGTTTACCGGAAGAACCAATCTAAAAATATAAAAACACGAAAGCCATTTGGTTAAATGTGACTTACATGCAAATTATCAATATTTTGACCACCTGAATGACCACGTGCTGAACTGTAGTCAATCTGCGTCATGTACTTTGGTACATTATGCTGTTGTTTTTGGTGGGCTTGCTGTTGAAGTTGAATCTGTTGGGCAGATTGACCGGTGGTTATACTTCCTCTATAACTGATTGGTGCTGGGGGTAGCAATGGACTGCTCGATATTGTTGTTGACGTAGACATAGGGGTAGTTTGAGAAACGTCCAATTCAGACGTATTACCACTTAATAGTGGAGATAGTAGGGGGTTTGGAACATTCAGTGAACGCAGAATTTGATGAGCTTTCTGTAGTTGTTGATTACTGGATAAAATATTTTGCTGGTTTATAAGACTTCCAGTAGTGTTGTTACCACTAGGTCCTGCAGCTGCCGCCGCAGCTAATTGAGCCAAACACACCTTTGCGGTGTCTAGAGTAGTATTCGCCAAATCAAGGTCTAGAAACGAAGTGAAATAGTAAACCAAATGACACGACAAGTTTAATTTTTATGAGTTATTTTTGCATAACTCATAGAAAGTTATACTGTCAATGTGTGTAATGATGATGGTTTTTAGAGCATTGAAGACGACAAAAAACAAATATATCTAACCACTAACCCTTAGCATTCCAAAGATCTCATTTAGGAAACTTACATCTACCTACTTGCCTCACATCAACATGCGATGACCTCATAGTTTAATGTATGTTTTCTTCTAATCATCCTGAACTCTTTACCAAACTACTCTTAATTCAGCTAACGTCATTTGATGAAGAAATAAGATGGCATGGTATAAGTAAAGCATGCTAAGAGCAACTCAATCGATGAAGATTAACAACCTTACCAATTGATTTATTTTTCTTGTCGTAAGCTTTACACCTGATCTTAATATTACCTACTCTCTTCCTACCTAACATGGGCAGGTGAACAAAGATAGTTGTGTTTTAAAACTGTATTACTTAAATACGTCCAACTCTTAGTGTGTCAGTCGCTAGTTGAAGTCTAGATTACAGCTTTCATTTTACGTTTCAAAGACCTGTGACAATGTATCGACTTCTATAAGACCTCACAGTATACTTTACAAAGGAGACTGCATACAAATTCATTTTCTTACAAATCCTGCAGTGCATATTCTAATACTCAAGACTTGTGACCAGTGTCTCATCGAAGCATAGATAGCAAGAAGTTCACGACCAAAAGTGGTGTATCGCGTTTCGCAAGCAGAGAGATTTCGGGAAAAAAGTTAGAGGTCTCTATGCGTTATTCGTAAGCTGTTGTAGCACAGCTCCGATAGCCATGACCAGTGAATCAACCGAAATGTTGAGGGGAAGGTTAACATCCAGATGCACCAACATAATGGCCCCTGTAATAGCCATTTTGGTTTTCTTAAATGCTTTCAGTGCTTCGGGAGTAAACGCAATTTTTACCTTTACCTTTTAGCAGATTGGTAAGTGCTGTCAAAATATGTGCGCGTTAGGGGATAGATCGGCGGTAATAACTTATCATACCCATAAATGTGAGCAATGATTTCAAAGATGTTGCACCGGAAAGTTTTGAATTTCTTTGAAAAGAAGTTCTATCTCTAAGTTCCTTCGTAAGACTGTTAGACTCTTTATACATCTGTTTGATATCAAAACTAGATATGTCACTCATGGAAGGGAGGTGGTTCTTACGGGGAGTGTGAGAAGTAAAGCTGAACAAATGCTTGTGGAGGGTACGTAGCCTCAACAGCTCTGTCGGTTGTCTCCACCGATTCTGTCAAATTTGACCAGTAGAACGGTGCGAAAATTCCTCACACTTTAGGAAGCAACCTCTGTAACCACAAGTTTCAGGTAGCTGACGTCGAATTTGAAATCAGCAGCTAGCTGCTTCATCTTATGGAGCAATTGTGAAGGCTTGCGATCACCAATTTCAACGTCTCTGAAAAGTTCTTGCACCTTTTAAGGATCAGTAAGGGTTACTCTCTTGATTAGAGCCGCTTTTAGACGACCATATAGGTCCAGTGAGGGATCGTCAAGAATATCTGAAATATCCTCAATGACTTTTTCAGGAAAACTCACAATGACTAAGTCAGCCTTAGTTTCCTGTGACTGAATACTTCACAGAGAAAATTGGGCTTCAACATGTGCGAAACATGAAGATGCCCCAAGAACTGTTGTGCCTCTGTCCTTACGGCACAGTGTTTGAATGTCATCACAATTTTACCCTGACATGCGTGCTACACAGAAATTGATATCAATCAGTTTTGTCCCGCCCGGCATTAGCCGCGATGTACGCAATTGGACGTGTTCTTGCATACAGTGACAACGGTCCGAAATGCGTAAGTACAATGTTGCCCCGACTGGAACATTTGCTACACCCAATGCCCGTTTTAATCATGTGCATTTAGACATAGTTGGTCTATTATCTCTTTCTGATGGGCACTCATACTTACTCACAAGCACAAACAGGTTTACTCGTTGGCCAGAAGCTATCCCTATACAAGACACCACAGCTGAAACAATCTGCCGAGTCTTCATGGACATATTGGTTGCACACATCGGATGCCCTTCTATAGTGACAACTGAAGGTGGACAACAATTTGAATCTGTAACCTTTAAGAAACTCCTGAAAATAATGGGATGGGAACGCATTCGAACTACGGCATGCCAACCTTCAGCTAATGGACTGGTAGAGCGTTTTCATCGCCAACTTAAAGCTTCCATAATGACCGTCGGCAACATCAAATGGACAGATTCTCTTCCACTAGCCCTTCTCAGCATCCGCTCCACTCTTAAAGTGGATATACAGTGTACCTCTGCAGAAATAGTATACGGAAGCACACCCCGTTTACCTGGTGAACTCACTTCTTCAGAAGGCAGTAAACTGATCTTTTCTGATGCTCATAGTTATGCTCAGAATCTGACCCGTCTTATGCGTCAACTCCAGCCAACTCCAACCTGTACACAAAACAGGAAAGTTCAAGTAGATTGTCGACTTCAAACCTGCACACACTTCTGTGAGTTGACTCTGTTCGCAAACCTTTACAAGCTCCCTACGATGGCCCTTTCAAAGTCATCATTAGAAAAAAATCCTTTGTCATTGGCTGAGCGGGACGCCAGGATACCGTAAGTGTTGATCGACTCAAGGCAGTCTACTTGGAATAGGAATTACTAACTTTTACACCCTCATCACTAAGAGACTCTTGCAGGTCGGACCTTAAGACAGACACAAGTACTGAAAAAGCTCGTAAACCTTCTAGTAATGCATCCAACGACAACGGTAAAGTAGCTTCCACACGCATCTGTCGACGTGTACACTGTACACGTTACGCAGATTTTGTCAACTAAATTAGTTTAAATCCACATGTAACAGTTTTATTTTTTTAAGCTAACCTAATTATGGAAGACGATCATTAATTTACTTTTCATCATACAACCGTCCACTAAACAAAATAACTGTTGGAAACATTATTTTGTTGATAAACTAAACCTTGAAAAAGAAGAAATAGTTTCATTTTTATGGTTTCTTATACTAATCCTTTGCAGTTGCTGTGATTCTGTTAAATCTCTGGGTGTAAATTCCTTTCGCCCGGGCTAACATTCTTTCTTTTCGTCACTGCAGAGTAGTGACACAATCCTGAAAATTTGGTACAATCGGTCCCTCAAGAAGCCAAAATGATCGCTCTGCAGTTCCAGTCATATAAAATTTCCAAATTGTACATTCCCCGAATACCTCCCGCACCTGCCCGAAAACCTTCTAAGGGGAGGGGATAACGTGCAGTGCAAATTCTTATGTTCAAGACTTGTCTTAACGTGTAAACGTACGGACTAACACCAACGCCATTTTAATGCTCTCTGTTTATGTAATGGATAGTTACATTTTCCGAGTCGGCTGTACAGATAAGTTATTACACCGTTTCTCCAGGATTATCTTGACTTCTTATTGTATCCAAATATAACACTCGTGAGAGCACACTACTACTTAGCAGTCTTTTTTATTTCCATATTGTCATCAGTACTTACAAGATATGTAGAGTACCGATTTATCGAACACCAGGCTAACTTCATTTAGAAGAGTTGGCATAGTTTAGCTTATCTATAGCATTACCAGCACTCTGCCATCCTAAAACCGATTAGTGGTATCCACAAAAATGCACGAATTACCATAGATCACCTTGAAGTAACACGAGAAGAGTTTCCATCACCAAAAAACTGAAATACCTTGAATATATAACCTCACTTGCAGATGATCTCAATTATGCTTAGTTAAAATAGAATGATCAGATGGCAAGGTGCTAAGGTGAAATATTTATTGACCTCTTCTTTAAAAACAACTGGACAAGTTCTTAAAGTCTTACTGAATTTTAATTAATGTCTAGTTTATTTGAAATGGTTATTCAGGTTAATCGACAGTGAAGAATAAAAATTCAAAAGTGCTTTGTTTAGATGTTGGTATATTCATTCTTAAAATGATCTTTAATTCTACTCAAAATTATCATTGATTATATTTCACTATACTACTATTACTATTCAGTGCGAAATGGATATGCAGACATAAGTGAACAGTACTCCCTATGGAAAGCCTAACCTAATTTACTAGCTCGCTAGTTTTCTAGCCTGTCCCAAACCCGGGAAAAGAGGGAGGGTTGGGCGTGGGGTCAGCAATCTTAACCCGGAAAAAACCCAATCAAACCGCTACACGAACTTCAATGCACAAGTAAACTATTAAAAATACAAAAAATATAAAAAACAAGTCTATTTTTCACTGGAATCCCAGAGGCGAAATGACGCGATCTGGTGAAAGCCTTTGGAAGCCTGTTAGCCAATGTGTCTTCTTTCGATTTAAAACAAAAACAACACTGCAGTCAGGAAAGACAAACCATGTGAGGATCAAATAGCAATTCTACTCATCATCATCCAAAAGAGCATAGAATGGAAATCAAATCTCTGCCTCAACGTCATCGCTTTTGAAGAGGCCTTCGACAGCGTTGACCGAAAAGTAATTTGGAAACCACTTCAACACTATGGCGTGCAGTGCCCAAATCTTTATCAACCTCATTCAACAACCATACGACAATACCACATGTCAAGTAAGCCACAACGGAAAACTCAGCGACGCCTTTGAAGTGAAGACAGGAGTAAGACAAGCTAGCTACCTATTATCAGCGATGACATTCATAATTGTCGTGGACTGGATTATGCGTGAGACTGTGCATGGGAGTGGGAAGACACGAATACTCTGGACCGATAAGAAGACTCTAGAACACCTGAACTTCGCGGACGATTAGTCTCTAATGTCACATAAACTCGAAGACTTACAGGCGAAAACTAACAAACTGGTTGAAGGATCAACAAAGACAGGACTGTAGGTGAACATAGAGAGGATGGAGGTGATGAAGATAACCAACGGACCACAATAACGACAACAACCAGCACCAATTACCATCAACGGGAGAGATTTAACAGAGGTTACCTTCTTCACCTATCTAGTCAGTATCGTTTCAACTACAGGTGGAATGGATGAAGATGGTAATGTCAGAATCTGAAAGGCAAGGCGGACACTCATCACTCCAAAATCAGTTTGGAAATCGTCTGCACTTAGCCAAAACATCGGGATTCTGATTTCCGAAACCAATGTTGAGTCAGTCAGTTCTTTTATTTGGGTCAGAAACTTAGTTAGCATGCCACATAAAGCATTTAGAACAGTCCCGACCGATAACTGCTACATTGACGTGGTGGTTGAGCTTGCATTTCTCAATGACCCAACAACCTACACTGACGGGAACTAATGTTCCTGGAGGTCTTACCATGTCAGGAAGATTGTCGGGATAGCAATTAGACTAGAAGCAGTTACCGGCATAGTGTGAGACTATTTTACACTATGCTGGGTGTCTGTGGGCGAAGTCGTACCGCTGGAGAATAGGGATGTAACAGCAGTCAGGTGTTTCCCTCAGATGACCAGCATGCCAGCTATGCTGTCTCTCTACTCTGGAGAGAGGGTGTTAGAAAAGGTCGACCCCAAAATTATACATCCCGACTTACCCTACGGTGGTTCGTAACCGGAGGTAAGTTAATAATACGGAACCAAACCTAAAAGCTAGTTCATACAGGCCGTGTGTAACCGGCCTCGAGCAGTTGTCTCCTAGGCTCTGCGGTAACGCAACACTAACCCTCTTTTTATTTCAGGTACCCCAAGTATAAATCAACTTCCACGGTGTGAGCAGCCGGGAAGTAACAAACACCCACACACTCAGAAAGCACACAAAACCCTCCTGATTGTCATCCTCATTTATCCACGTCATCCTCACCATCTTTCCCCCTACTACAGTCAGTACTATTCTTCAGACTGGTGAGTCATCTTCACTTCACTCTGTGACCACAAACAACGATGAGAGGTATAGAAACACTCCCGGCAGCCTCTTAAAACCACGTCACCAACTACATATGGGAGCTTCCAACGTCAAAACCCTCTGTCAAATGAGACAGCAGGCATCACTAGCCAGAACTCTGTCATTTCGAGCCATGGATGTATGTTGTATTTTGGGGACACGCATACAAGACCCAAGTGTGATCATTCACTTAATCTCACCCGGTCAACAAAGTGAATCTGAAAAATTCACCCTAAGGCTGTCAGGAGACACCTCAGCTAGTTCGCGAGGACTTGCAGGTGTAGGGATAGATTTGAGTGTTAAAGCAGAAAAGTCAATTCTCGACTGAATCCCAGTGGATGTCGTATGTGTGCAGTCCGTCTGAACGGGTCCGTTAGAAGAAGGAAGGACCGAGTTACCTATAGTTGTCATTTTATAGTCTCCGCCTACGCCCCAACCCACTGCATTTCAGATGAACTAAAGGATGGTTTCTACCAGAAACTGCCTAGTTTGCTACCAAAAGCAAAACGCTCAGATATAGTTGTTTTATCAGACCACTTAAATGCCTAAGTAGGGAAGTTATACCAGACTGAGAAGTATATAGGTGGTGCGTATGGAGTTCAACGCCGCCGAACCGACAATTGTGATCGTCTTCGACAGTTCTGAACAGGTAATCCATCTTTCCTTGGTCAGTACTAACTTTAAGCAAAAAGAGACATTGCCTAACCTGACGATCTCCATCACCAAATCAACGTTGAACTCAAATAAACCACATTGCGATAGGGTATCGTTGGCAACGGTCAGTAGAAGACTGCCGCTTTATCTGGAACACGTGTGTAAACTCCTATCACGGTCTGATCCGCGCAAGTTTATGCTTACAACCAAACAGACTTAATAAATTGTTAGCAGCGAAACAGTTACGTCCCCAACTAGATCAAGACACTGAATCCGTATGTAAGGAAGAAATAGCGAAACGAGTATCTGAAGTCGACAGCAGGACTTCACATGACGCAATATACAGTTAGCTGTAGACACAGCTCTAAAGGCTGTTAATAACCTAAAACCAAAAGTTAGTAAGAGCCATTGGATTACTACCACCTCATCCAAATGATTAACGCAAGAATACTGATTCCGGCAAGCTCCGAATATGATGAGGCGTGAAAGCTACTCAGACGCAAACTAACAAGAATCCTTCGTAGCAACCGTGAACAGTGGTGGGCGACAAAAGCGATGGAAAAGGCAGCGGCTATAGGTAACTCCAGACAACTATTTAGACTTATCAGGGAAACAAGTGTCAAAAGGTAAATGATAAGTGAAACAATCTCTGAGAAAGTGGCACCATAAATAGCACTCAGAATAGACAGCTGGAACACTGGATAGAACACTGAAGAGCATACAGCCACGCTCAACTTATCGAACATCCAACAACTCCCTGGATGGGATATAGACACAGTCCTCCGTCCCTAACTGAGGTTACCAGGGCTGTCACTAGTCTGAAAACGAGGCAGAGCAACAGGACCTGATGGAAGACTCCAGAGGTGTTTAATTACGGTGGAGACAGTTTACTGTCTGGGTTAACTAAGGCACTAGGCAGCGTCTGGGAATCAGAGGAAGTCCCGTCTGGTTGGTGTAAGTCATTGATTACCCCCCGCCATATACAAGAGAGACATGTGTTTCTGTGATAATCACAAGGGGATTAGCTCGACCATTATGATATCTTAAGTTCTAGGCTAGATTATCAAGCGTAGACTAAATGGGAGGAAAAACACGAGAGAACCAGGCAGGCTCTAGACCAGGAAGATGATGTATTGATCATATCTTCACCCTCTAACAGATTCTGGACATAAGCATACTTACCCGCTCCAACAATCGTCATATTTCTTGACCGGAAGGCAGCATTCCAGTCGGTCGACCGAGAGGTACTATGGCGATGTTTGGCTGTGAGAGGAATGCCGAGGAAATACATTACACTGATCAAGGCACTCTACTCGAACTCATCTAGCCAGCCAGGTGAGACTCCACCGGGAGTTGTCACCTGAAGCGGTGACAACTAGGTGTCCGTCAGGGATGTCCACTATCCCCATTTCTTTTCAATTTCACCACAGATGTACTAATGGAATTAGCCTTAACTGTTAACTTCAGCGACTCAGAGATTGACTTGTTTCCAGGGAATAATCTCGTTGACTTAGAATATGCAGATGATATAGTGGTTCTAGATGAGGACGCTGACAAAAAAGAGCAGTCTCCTCAACACCTTGAACTGCAGTCTACGAATGTTTGGCATGTGATTCGCTCGCCAAATGCAAGATGATGTTACAGGACTGGACTACACCGACTCCTAGATTAGAAATAGGAAGTGAAGTGGTGGAGCACATTGACCGCTTCACTTACTTGGGAAGTACCATCAGCCAACGCCAATGGGTTGATCTCTGACGAAATATCAGCAGGGATGCAGAGGGTTAGTTTTACATATGTCAGTTTACGCCATCTCTGGCGTAGACGTGATATCCGGCTACCAACCAAAGGGCGTGTGTACTGCTCAGCAGTGCGCTCTGTCCTCCTTTAAGGCTGTGAGACCTGGCCATTGAGAGTGGAAGACATGAAAAGACTAGCTGTCTTTGATCATAGGTGCCTGCGTTCTATCTCCCGTGTAAAGTGGTATAATAGGGTGAGCAATATTGAGCTTAGGCGTCGAGCACTAGGTAAGGAGGCGAAATCAATCGATTCGGTTGTAAAGTTGCATCGATTGAGATGGTTAGGACATGTGTTACATATGCTTAGTCATCGCCTTCCTCGAGGGGCAATGTTAGCTGACACAGGATGGATCATTTTGGAAGAGCTAGTGGTGGGCTAACGAAAACATGACATCAGCCAATGAAATCCACAATAGTTAGTTTAAGCCAGCCACGTATGGAGATGTAGATTTCCTGGTTGGGATCTTCAGGATGGTAAAAGACAATGGCTGAAGACAATTTGTGATATGGCTCAAAATCGTTCTCAATGGTGCAGATACATCCACTCCTTGTGACCAATAATTCCCAATGAAACTAGTGTTCTTCGTTATTACTATTCTTTTTGTCTCATATCCCTGTTTACTGTCTCTATGATGCATTTCTTTCTTCTCTTGCTCTGTGTGCTACATGGAGTTTTGCGACTTGAACTGCTGCACATCAATGCAAAGTTCTAAGTTGAAAACAGACAGACAGATTTCGAACAGCCAGCTGAAGACGTTTATCTCAAGCGGCGTTAGCCCCATGCTGAAGATCAGATGGCCATTGAGAAAGAATTTGCAAGAATGAACTCTGACAACAAACTAACCAAGAACCTATTGCTCAAAAAATACGCAGGAGAAAATGAATGTGGATTGGGCGCACACTGAAGAGATAGTCGAATAACATCTTACAGCAGGCCGTCGAGTGGAACTTGAATGGGAAGCAACGAGTGGGTCATCCGACGGTGATATGGAGATGAGAGATTATGATCAGTCGTGGGCTAAGTTGCAGAAGACAGTAGAAATAGAACGAAATGGAGACGTATTGTTAAAGCCCTATGTTCAACTCGGAATCCAAAGGGTCAGTAAATAAATAGTAAATACTTATTTTAATAACAGTCGTAAAGTCTCCTGTGAAAGGGTGAACTTGCCTGTCACATTAAACTTACTAGGATTATGATGAATAGATACTGGTGGATTTTTTGACGAATTAGCTGACTGCAACGGATTTTGAAGATATGGTAAACCCGAATGCATATTTCCTGATGAAGGCGTAGTCACTGTATCACGGGTATGATGCATATCTGGATTAGAGGGAGAAGCACGACTACAAAATGCAAAATTTGAGATCAGATTTCCACTTGATATTGGTAGGTTCGAAGAAATTGATGCTGGAAGGGAACACAATCCCGATGCTGCAAGAGCAGCTACAACTTCAGCAAGACTGACAGAAGAATTAGGATAATTTATTCCCAAAGAATTTCCTGCTAAAGAAGAAGAGTTAGCCAGGGATGCGATAACATTGAAGTAAGCGGCTGCCGCGGCTGTTGGTGGAAAACCCTGGTGACAAGTAAACGAAATATCCCAAATTATAATTTACTGAAAGACAAAGTATCAAGGCATTTGAACTGTGCAGCGGAAGCTGCCACAATAAACACTACAATCATTTGAAAGGTTTACCAGCTATATCTTAATGACACTGCTTTTGAGTATCGACTTACTTTGAGAATAATAAGGCACCTCAAGGCTATATGCATATGTATGAATCAAGTTGAGTGACATTCAATGCTAATGACAATACCCAGTCTTGGAACTTTGGTAGACAAAATAATATCCAAACCGTTGGCAAGAAACCTAATGTTGGCGAGTTCGAAGACATATTGCGGAGACTACTTGGAATAGTGAACGTACCAATTAAAGAGCAGCTTTACTGCTTACATGTCTTAGGAGGAAAACTATATGTACGCGTAGGTTACAAAATTATGATGAGATATTGCTATAAATTTTTACAAATAATGAGAAGGAAATTGATGGAGAAAGAATAGTAACACGGAGAAATATTGGGGTTTAAAGGATATGATAAATCAAGATTGAATGTATCTGCACCGGTAAGAACGTGTTGGAACCACACATCACTACTTGGTCTTGATGTTACAGCTTGAAATACGTGAGGATGACTTTTCTTATTACAAAACACTTAAATGACTCGCTGCAGGGCGTAACAACATATTCACGTTGTTGTGCCAAGGATTTATTTGAGAGCATATGAAGGATAAGATGAAACTATCAGATGTGTGCTTCAGTATGAACTTGATTTTAATCTTCGTGTTGTGGGAACACCATTAGCAGGCTCAGAATCATTCACATTAACACAAATGCGTTTACTTCTAAGCGTGCACTACCTTACAGTTAGTGATTCCCTTACTATTATACATTATTTTTTAACATTCTTTTTGTGTTTAGCAACAGTGTAAACTCAGCTAACTATCGACAGATACATCCTTAGTAAGGATGGTTCAATTTTCAAACTAAAGATATGGTGTGCTGTGAGGTAAACGGGCTTAAGTCCAACATTTTAAGGACAAAAACTTTAACACAAATGATTCTAGTCTAGCATGTTCATGTGTTTTACGAGATACGAAGACAAATCACCTGTTAAACGGAAAACTAAGAACTTACTGGATCAGAAGGCACTGATCTTTGTTGTGCTGCAGCGGCAGCCATTGTACCGGTTTGGTTGTTTGTTATTGATGTCAAGGGTTGCTGCATGTTGATGCCTGCAGAAGAAGACACCGTAGTGTGTACTGTCTTGGAACCATTCAAACCAAACAGAGATCCATGATGTGTCCTGTGGGGTGAGTGAGAGCCATTTAGTGTTCCAGAATTTATAGTAGTCAATGTCACAGAACTGTTGGTGCTCAAAGTGGACTTTTGTGTAGAAACATGCTGCCCATTTGGAGACGGTAAAGGTGCACATGTAGGTAAGGTTGTCTGAGAAATATGAATGCGACTGGATGTCCCAGAACTATTTGAATCTACACCAAACTGTGTGGAAGGCATACTCGCTAAATATGCCATTGTTTCACTGCAAGGCTACATGAATCTAAAACAAGCGAACTCACCTTTTTTGTTTTTCTTTAAGACTAGTTTCTTCACTGGCTAACTGTTTCAAACGTTGAAAGAGCTCATTTCGTCTGGTGGTGAGCTCTTCTATGCGTTTACGAGTTACCAGAATCTAGAATTTCACTTATGGCATTTAATGGCAAAATACCTCCTTTTTAGTATTTTCTAGGTTTTCTGTATCCATTTCGGCTTGACGTTTCGACTCTTCTCTTTCACGTCTTAGACGCTTTACAATAGCATCTTGAGCTTTCTCTGAATTCAATACAGGCTAGACAACCAGCAAACAAAAGTACCTTCTTGCTCACGTCTTCGTCTACTCATAATGTACCTTTTAAGCTTTTGATACATAGCTTGGTTTAGCTTGTGTCTCTCGATACTCACAGTGTCCGGCATTTTGCGACAAACAGCCTTGAGATTCCAACGCCGCGGGTTTGGTGAGTGAGATACACATAGCTGACTTCACCTCAGTTGTAGGGGTCAATACGTAGTTTGCCTATGTTACTTTGAGTATATGTACGATCGAAAGAGAGTACTTCCTTTTCCCTATTCGTGTCCTCAATTCATTTCTCAAGATGTACCGGAATCACTGTCTGAATTTACCCCGCACACCCAAGGTCATTGGATAGATCAGGCACCAGAAGGTCAGTTTCGTCAGTGTTAGTCGGCTATGTTGGAAAACCTTTCAGGTTTCTTGAGAGGGTAAATGTAACGTAACTGTGCCTATTATTAAATGCCAAACGCCTGATATATTGTGATAGGACGTGAATAAAACAAGGATTATTCACATTTGAATTGGTAATTTGTTGTGCTTGTTTGCATTTTTGGGGCGAAAAGAAGTCAAAAGGCGATCAAAAGCCTCCTAAGGGGTAATTTTTACCTATGGCTGCTGATGGTTTAGAATAATCTGTAATAAAGACAACGTTTACATCTGCTCTATTTATTTTGTATATCAGTGAGTTATTTCTGCTCACCGCTTCCCCTATAGTTCTATATAATAATAATAATAATTTATTTTCATATAAACATAAATTTACATGAAAATGCATGCCATTTTTACAGGCACGATCAAGGATGATATAATGTCAAATCTTAAATTGTCTACAAGTTAATAATGTTTCAACAGCTAAATATTTGATATATATATATACACTCATTGTCTGAACTAGGCTGTATAGTTATTGAATTGTACAATTGTCCTCCAGGTTGAGCGGGAAAATCGACTTCGTTTCGTTTTCATCCCGTGGTTGTAGGCATACGATAACCAACCAATATTGAGGTAAGTACAACGTTTACAAGGGATTGGAAGCTGTTTTAGAAAAGTTAAAGTGCTAAGGTGAAACATTAAAGTGTAATAGATTAAGTGAGTGAAATATATCATTAATAAACACATTTATATAGAAAACAGAATGGGGAAGTAATTAATCCTTAGGCCGACAACGTTCATTTGCAATGTATAATGAAACCAATATATTTTATACTATCATGCGTTCACTTTTGGCTTTAATACAATTATTTTCAAGCCAGTTGTCTTTATTTCATGTCTTTTTTTCTATTTGGTGCACAACCGTACCCTCCAGAGAATAGGAATAGAATAAGTCGAATCAAATTCATAAAGAGCTATAAAATGTTAGGTTTAATGGAATATAATGAGAATCAAGTAAAGACGTTATTAGAAAATAAGTGAGACAAGATATTGTGAAGTGGTATTTAAAGATCTGACAATGGATAGCAAGTTAATTCATAAGATGCCCCATAAATCTGTGCAGATCCCACGTGGTCGCATCTCAACAATAGGCTGAGCGAATGGTATATATTTAAAGGTAGAAGCATTATCTGTCAAGGCGTTCACTATTATCTTTTTCAAGATAAAGATCTAAGCCCTCATAAAAATCAGAAATATCTCGAGCCTTTAATTTGTATATTGCTGTTCCTGCAGAATGGGGCGATTCACCTTAGTGACCACCACCATATCTACTGATCAGCTAACGCCACCCTCCCTCCTTTTTTGATGTTAGGCTCTGAGACTATGATTATTATGGCTACCGCAAATATATTGCTTGGTACCAGACATGTTCGTACCCCATATTCCATCTCCCTAGCTTTCTTAATGAGTGCTTCCAATAGGTCTCCACGTACATCTTTACGAACATATTATATATGTGTGCATGCATCCTGATGAACAGATTACTTTATAAGAAGTTAAAACCTTAAAGAGTAAAACGAATAGGTATTGTGAATAGTGGAGCAAGATTTAGCAGAATACTATAGTTAAGGTTCAATTTAGGTAGTATGGACTGAAGGTAAGGTCGGTTGGCAGGACTTAGTGTACTAAATTTTCATGACAGTCTTATATATAGTAAACATCTGACATTGCAAAGTAACGTGTCTAGACATATTATAAAAAGATATTAACACAGAACCAACGAAATTTTGGCGTTTTTTAACAATACTGCAGTGTGTGTATACTGAAGAATGGTGGTTAGTCTACAGGGAGCCGTAGAGTAAATCAAACCATATATGATAAGAGTATAATCAATAATATAGTTCGTATATCAAATATTACACTAGGTTCAATAATTGAGTGTTATAAGGGAAACAAGCGTGGTAAAGCAAGAGAACATTTGATGCATAAATATTTTAAGTATTTTAATATCCATCTAATTTAAGAGTTGAACATGCATGATTAATAAGTATTATTATATTAGTATATACATATGTAAAACGTTAAAAGGTGTGGATGCTATTACAATTATTTCCAGTGTTACTTTCACCAACACAACTTAGTGAAAATTATAGAGAATAGAAATCAGTAAATTAGTTAACGTTCGCTGCGTGAGTATTAGAGTCGAGATATACGTATGTGACTATACTGAAGACTGGACTGGCCTTCAATTTCCGTTCTACCAACAGTTGTGGTCTTTTAGACGAGCTAGGGTGGACATGTTAAAGTGTCTTTCTAGGCTCCGTTTGAACCCATCAGGGTTTTCACAACATCTTATTTCAGGTGGTAGTTGGTTCCAAAGAGTGCAATATTTTATGGTGAAAAAGTTTGCCCTAATGGATTTTCTGTGGGTAGCCACCTTGACAAGGTAGTCGTGGTTTCGCAGCTGATATGATTTAATATTTTCCCAAGTTATGGATGAGTTACTGTAGCAGTGTTTCCTAATGACTTTGAAGAGTAGAAATAGGTTGCACTTCACTCTCCTTAACCACAGAGGCTCTAATTTCAGACGTACACACCTGTCAACATATTCCACTTGTTGGTCGAACCCTATTATGCGTTTCGTGAGGAATCTCTGGACACTTTCGATTTTTTTTCTGTCTACAGTCCTGAGGTTACTAAATAGGAGAGCACAATATTCAAGTTTGGGACGGATACATGTCCTATATATAGCTAATCTTGCTTCTTGGGTGTAGAAGTTACGCAGTACAAAGCCAGTAAGTCGTTTACAGTCAGATACAACCTTATTTGCGTGATCGGAAAAGGATAAATCTGAGTATGTTATCCCGAGGTCTGTGACTGTGTTCAGTTTTGACAGGAGCTTCCCGTACATGTATAGGCACATTATCGGTTTCCAGCGTCCAAGGTGGGTTATACCGCACTTGTCTGGGTTGAAAGTCAGTTGCCACTTTTCGCTCCAATCGCCTAGATCATTTAAGTCTTGTTGGATCTTGCTTTCGACGCTCATATCACCGTACCCATAATCATATACTATCTTGAGATCATCTGCAAAAAGGTATGGCTTGCCATACTTGATTACAGAGACTATGTCATTTATAAATAAGAGGAATAGAATAGGGCCAAGAACACTACCTTGTATTACACCACTGGTTATCGGCTTTGAGGAAGACAACTGGTGGTTGATTTTGACTAATTGCTCTCTTTCTGTGAGAAAAGAACTTATCCATTTGTGAAGATTTCCGGTTATTCCGTAGGATTGGAGTTTTGTTAGGAGTCTGATATGTGGGACTTTATCGAAGGCCTTGCTAACGTCAAGAAACAATGTTGTTACCGAACGCCCATTATCAATGCTTTGTGTGATGTAGTCAAAATAATCTAAGTGGCAAGTAATGCACGACCTTCTACTTAAGAAACCGTATTGGGATGGGGATAGTAGGTCATTTGACAGCAAGTACTGAATGATTTGAGTCTTAACTATCTTTTCCATTACACGTGAAACTACAGACGTGATGTTGATGGGGCGGTAGTTGTTGATATCAGCTATAGGCCCGTATTTATGGATAGGTACAATATAAGACTTCTTCCAGCAGTTAGGGTATGTCCCATCGCTTAATGAAATTGAGTATAACTTGAGTAAGAGTAAACTCATGTCATTACCACCTTTTTTCAGCAGAACGGAAGATATACCGTCTGGGCCAGTAGTGTTACTAAGCTTAAGATTTGCGACAGCTTTATCGATCTCATGTGTGGTGAAAATTATGTCACTTAAACATTCGTCTGTTTTACGTGGGAAATCCACGACTTCATCGTTCTCTAAGGTGTATAATCTGGCGAAGTGCTTGCTAAACAGTTCACATATCGCCTCATTATTTTCGTAAGCAATGCCGTCTAAGTATATTATTTTCGGATAGGGTGTTTTGGAGTTCATCAACCTACTTTTAAAAAGTTTGGCTATTTCTCCTGAGTTATGCGGTGCATGAATGGCCTGCATTTCTTTGTTTCTGAGGCCTATATTTCTCAACTCTTCAATTCTACTGAGAAGGGACGTTATGGCAATTAATGACGATAAGTCATGATATCTGTAGTATTTTATTGAGTGCTTACGTAGACTTCTTCTAAACGATGTCGGAATATAATCACTTTGGGGGAATCTGAAGTTAAGAATCTTCTCGGGTGCAATGACGTCGTGAATTGAGTTAATATTCTGATAGAAGTTGTTAAGAATTGCATCTAAGGACTGGTTCGAAAAGTACGAGTCCCAATTAGAACATCTAATTAGGTGCTGATACAAGTCCCAGTCAGCATGTGTGTACAATCTCATAGGTATCTGGCCAGCTTCATCTCTGCGTTTTGTTTCAGGAAAGATGTCAAAAGAACAAACTACTATTCTATGGTCACTACCTGGAAATTCATGTCCAACATGTACGGTAGATGGCGTTATGTTGTTCGTGAAAATAAGGTCTAGGATATTTGCGGATCTAGTGGGTGAATTTATGTGTTGTGTCCACCCTCCTGTGACGATGGAATTTATGAGATTATCGTACCTTTGGGGTCCTCGGAGTGAAGACCATGATACTTCTGGCAAGTTGAAATCGCCTCCGATAATTTTATAACTGAAAGGAAGATTGGCTGTAACATTAAAGATATTGCTAAGCATATTATCATATTCCCTGCTGGATGAAGGGGGCCGGTACACACAACCCACAAGTATAGGTTTACTTCTGACAACTTTTATTTCGACCCAGATCGAGTCATTGAGTTGTGACAGAATTGGGTTACTAAACTGGGTTGCACACATGGATTGTTCACAGTAAATTAGTGTTCCACCCCCACGACCTGTCCGTCTGTCCCCGCGAAAAAGGTTGTATTTATCAATCCTTAGGCTGTCATTGGAGATTTCACTTGTGCACCAGGCTTCGGTGATCATAATCAATGACGGTCTGCATATAGAAGCTATTGTACTTAGTGCTAAATGTTTGCTTAGAACTGATCTCGTATTTACTAGGATAATAGATAAACACTGGCTATGTGGTTTCAGTGAGCGGACAACATCTTGGTAAAATAATCCGTGAGTATCCTCTATATACATGTTATCAGACTCATTTACCAATATCTTTGGATCGTAGGAAGACTTCAGGTAGATTTTTGAGGTGGTAGTCAGGGATGGGCTTACGTTTGGATATGGTATGCAGTGAGAGACACCTGTGTGATAATCAGATATTAATATTTTAGAGATATTAGTATCCGCGTTTGGTGTCGACACTGTGTCAGCTATCTCCCGGGAAATATGCCTTGCCCTAGCTGTAGACTGTTCGCTATGCCAGCAAGGAATTGATCCGATATCATGCGTGCTATATGCATGATTCCAGGTGTTTCTGTTAACTGACGCTGGTGAAAATCCTGCCCTAAGGTATAACCGATATGTGTATTCGGTAATTTGTTGCCAGTATAAGAATGAAGTGTTGGTATCTGTTTCTGGTATTCATCAGACCATGGCAAGTTTTGTGCAGAAATCGGCACATGCTCCCCACTAGACACATAAGATATATGAATGGGTTCTGTTGGCTTGCTAAATGTGGTCTGTGGCCGATGTTTGGGGTATTTTCTATAACTTTCAGTAGACAGAATATTAGAAGTGGGCTGGTTGACAAGGGGTTTACGTAGTGGATGTGCAGAACAATACCTACTACTTTGCTGTGCTGTTTGTCTAGAATTAGGGATTCGATAAAATTGGCTTTCCACTTGGCACCAATTAGGCCTACCCCTAGGAGCTTCGTCTACCATATTTGACTTTCTCTTACAAAGAAGGCCTACAGGTGCTTTCGTCTCTTTCTTATCAAAGAGCTTTCTTGCTCCGGGTTTAGTATTTAATTTATTTACTTCTTTTTCCCCTATCTTATGATTATCTGGCTGATGATGGCTAACAGGGCAGTCAGCACATGCTATGTAGGGTTTCTGTGGCTTGAACACCTCATGAGCTTTAGTTTTCTTAATGGAAATGGGACGTTTGTCATAACGCCTAGAAAACTTGCCAACTTGGGTGGCTACATTCGACTGGTGCTTTACAGAGTGTGGATTGTCAGACAGAGGAGTAACTGACTTATAAGGCAATGGTTGGACCACCAGTGGGATGGGTTTTGATGGTTTCGGTGTCTTGACTTTTGCGTCAGTGTGAAAACGATGTATTTCAACATTATTTCCCGTTGACTCATCTATGTCCACCATTTCAGTGTCTGCATCAATATCGTTATATAATGCTTGGCTAACATTAGCCACTACCTGCGAAAATGTCTGTTGCATGCCGTGATCAGATATTTCAATAGACGGAATAACGCACGGAACATCATCTACAGTTATCCTATTAGAGTTATCAGGGTTCACTGTTCCTGAGCGGCATCGCCTTTGGCATGGTGTTAAATCAGGTGCAACCCTAATGTTAGTGTATGGTGTTGAAGAGCCTATTTTCTTACCCGATTTCAGAAAATTCCTGGCTTCTTCGGTAGACCTAAACTTGAAAAGCACAGGACACGGGTGGTTTGCAGATTTCTTACGAAGACGCAAGACCTGACATTCTGTCAACGACATATTACAAGCCTTTAGACACGAATTCTTAAGTTTGGCAATCGGCTCTCTGTCTGGAATGTTATAGGCCAAGACGTTATGTGAAGACATAATCCTCTTAACAGCTTCTTCAGCCAAATAGTCAATTATGCGCTCGGATTTGATTAGTGATTCAAAACAGATGATTTGAAAATTAGTAGGGAGCTAAAGGGTAACAGAGATCCGTTAACGTCGCAGTAGGATCCCAAAAACCTGTCAGAGTAGTCTAGAGATTGGATACTCTCAATCAATGTAGCAAAATTTGCAACCATGTGTATCGGACATACAAGCATCAGCTCCTACGAACTAGGGGGAATAACACTTCCATCAGTTCAGACTCATTTGGCCTATTCCTTCTTTTCTCTCCCATCAGGTCGGAACACCTTAGAGGACAGAACAGGAGAGTTCAAATCCAAGAAGAAATCATAGTGCTGTTGAGTACTTGTTCTCACACTGAATCACAACTCTCGGGACCGAGTACCTGGAGAAGTGGTGTATGCAACCTCAACTGATTTATTCAGGAAGAGTTCGGACCAGCGCAGAGATTTACAAGAAAAGGATTAGCATAGGCTGCAAGTCTTTTATCCTCATTCTAAAATCTGAACCTGAAATCTACTGATCATATCGCAAAACGGTTTAGAAGGCGGATTGCATGCCATGATCTGCTAAGTGTCCGAACTACTTTAGTTGAGGGTAAGATTTATTTAGCAAAGATAACCTATAGGACTGTGGTCTGCAGTCAGTGGTTTTCTCGATGCCACAACAAGTTGAAACGCTAAGTATAGATTGTATACTTGTACCAAAAATACAGTGTGGAATCAAGCTGTAATCAAAAATAAAAATAAATAAATAGCCAAACTCATAATTTACGGATATTTATATTTTTTGTGTTGTTTCTAGCGTTGCGAACTTGGCGACCTGTTTGCGTATTTTGGCCTACCTTATTCCATGTACATTTTGCATCTATTTACTCGTTTTTTATTGGTGTTTACGTAACAAATCATGCATTCCAATCGCAGTATTCACTCCCAGGATTATATAAAATGTTTAAAACCCAAAAACTTTTATACTTCTAATAAACCCGAGAAAAAGCACCGCGGTCCTATTCCGACAAATGCAGGTAAAATCGTGTTAAAAAGGGGAAAATGCGACACTCCATCGAGAGAAAACAGGGGGAAAGTGGAAATGCTAATAACTTCTCCTTTCTCCAGACACCGTACATTGTCCACTTCTTGTCACATTTCCTACATTTTTAGTCATAATTTCTACTTAATAAGAAAAATATCCCATTATTTCCGTATATTTGCATCCTAATAAGCAGAATTTCTCCTATTATCCCATGATTACCCCACTATAACTGGCATCAACTTTCCCATATTCTCTTTACGTCAGAAAAATAATAATAATAATGTATATTCTCATATAAACATTTAAATTTACATGAAAATGCATGCCATTTTTACAGGCACGATCAAGTATGATATAATATCAAATCGTAGATTGTCTACAAGTTAATAATGTTTCAACAGCTAAATATTTGATATATATATAAATACACATTGTCTGAACTAGGCTGTATAGTTATTGAATTGTACAATTGTCCTCCAGGTTGAGCGGGAAAATCTACTTCGTTTCGTTTTCAACCGGTGGTTGTAGGCATACGATAACCAACCAAAATTGAGGCAAGTACAACGTTTACAAGGGATTGAAAGCTGTTTTAGAAAAGTAAAAGTGCTGAGATGAATCATTAAATTGTAATGAAATAGGTAAGTGCAAGTATCATTAATAAATGCATTAATAAAGGAAACTCCCTAGGCTGACAACGTTCATTTGCAATGTATAATGCTACGCGTATTTCTCGTACTATCATGATGTCCACTTTTGGTTTTAATACATTTATCCTCAGTTGTGCCAGTTGTTTTTGTTTTATACCTTTTTGTGCATTTAGTGCACAACCGTACCCTTCAGAGAGTAGGAATATAATAAGTCATAAAGAGCTGTAAAATGTTAGGTTTAATGGGATATAATGAGGATCAAGTAAAGACGTTATTGGAAAATGAATGAGATAAGACATTGTGAAGTGGTATTTAAAGATCCGAAAATGGACAGCAAGTTAGTTTATAAGATGCCCCATAAATCTGTGCAGATCCCGCGTGGTCGCGTCTCAACAACAGGCTGAGCGAATGGTATATATTTAAAGGCAGAAGCATGATCTGTCTAGGCGTTCATTATTATCTTTTTCAAGATAAAGATCTAAGCCCTCATGAAAATCAGAAAAATCTAGAGCCTTTAATTTGTATATTGCTGTTCCTGCAGAATGAGGCGATTCACCTTAGTGAGCCCACTATATCTACTGATCAGCTAACGCCACACTCCCTCATTTACAACTAGCAATTCAAATAAAGGTTCGAAATGAAAATCAATGTGTCAATGTAGTTGAAGAGTGAACGATCAATTCATGGTTGTTTGCTCAAAACCAACTTCCTCAATTTTCGTGTAGGCATCAATACGACAATCATCGTCTCATCTGTCGCTGTTCAGAAAGAAGTCAGCAGAAAACCGTCAGAAGTAATATCGTGATTTATTATTGTAATATTTGTTCACAGACCATAGTTGTAAAAGTGTTTATATCTTGGTGTTACAATAAAGAATCCTCGAGTCGACAATTGGTGTTTTGCTTATGCGTACGTTATTACTAAGCGTTTCTGAGAAACTTCAAGGAACAGCGTGAGGCTCGGCGTAGCAAGAGATGAACACTGACGGTTTACGAGACGTGGCTGACAGTTTCTGACAGTGAAGTCAGATTTTGACGGTTTGGGACAGTTGGCACGACTTTGGATAGTCACCGTTCATCTTTCCTGGTGCCGGTCAAGTCCTCTTTGAACAAGCAATATCTGGAACGTTTTTGGAATTGGTTCAAGTTCAACAATGCCTGGGTCAAAGAAGGGACAGAGCGTCTTGGATGCAAACAGGAAAGTAAGTCATGGTGACTTGTCTGGTACTTGTAACGATGTGTCTGATGTTAAGCACGACATGGTTGATGTCACTGTTTCGCCGTTCAGGGATAATAGGAACATCAAACTCCTTAAATTTGAACCACGGTGTTTCGATGGAAACCCGGCTGATTATTTACAGTTTGTAAGAGAATTTGAAATCATGCTGCGTAGTTTTCCATTAAGTGATGAATGAAGTTAATTTATTTGATGAGGTATTGCACTGGAGATGCTGCAAGAGCTGTACAGTGCTGTAAGTTTATGAAGCCAAAAGAGGGCTACTACGAGGATATGAGCATATTACGTCAAAGGTTTGGAAGACCTTCAATGATTGTAGGGAACGTAATCGAAGCTGTCAAAGGTAACGGAAGTAAACTAGAAGATGACTCAAAGGCACTATCTGAGTTTTTCGATAGTTTGTTGAGTTAAAAGAAGGTATTGGTTTCGATGAATTGCATGAGCGACCTCAACTCGAGTTTTGTCCTAGAAGTAATAGCGAGACGACTACCCACTCGACTGCAAAGGAAGTGGGTGAAGATAAGCTCCCGTATAGAGGATGAGGGTATCGAGCCAAAATTTGATGATATCCTGAAACTAGTAAAAGATAGTATCAATCAGTCTATGAGCAAGTTCGCCAGTATATTGAATCTCACCCCTAGAATAGAGCAGTCTGAGGGTAGAACGCACTCATTGATGTTGAATAAGCCTCAGAGAGGTGGATATCGAGAAGACTCCATGATGTCTAGTAATGCATATAGATCTAGTGAGTGTAACAGGTTTCGTAGTACATCCTCAACAGATAAGTTACAAGATGCAAGACAAACACGGTTGTGTTTTACACGTTTGCAAGAAGTGCATACAAAGGTGAGCTGTGAATCAGTGAGCAAGTTCAGTGATAAGCTAAATGTGAAATCAACGTCTGACTCCGAATCGTGTGAAGATAGCGGTGTGATCGAGAAGTCTGTAGTTGCAACTGGTAAGCCATTGTTGAACAGAGCGTCACAGAGCAGAGTTACAGCTTCAGAGTGCAGTTCTGACTCCACAAGTTTACAAGGTATTACTAGTCAGAGTGAAGATATAAAACCTCTAAGGATTTGTGAGGAAGAACACAAATTATCCACTTCTGTAATTAAAGAGTTTGAAAATGATGAAGTCGACCAGATAGATGATGGTAAATTGAAAATTTGTGATAATGATCATGATAGTGCAGATTTGTCTTTGGTTGATCAGGATGAGATGAGGGATATGCCTACAACTGCTAAGTTAAATAAAGGCTCTGTACAACGACAACGTGAAGTAGAATTGAATGCAGATGCAGTTACAGAAGGTATGGATACTTGTGAGACCGTCAGTGTAATTGATCAGCGTGTAGCCCACCTATCATCAGATGATAGTGCTAAACCCGAACTAGTAGTGAAAGACAGCAGTGGTGGTAATCTTGAAGTTAGACAAATTTCTGAAAGCCGAACAACAACAGCTTCTGATCCACCACTAGGTTCATCAACTGGTATCAATCAGTTGTTGTTGGTGTTGTCATCCACAATGAGAAGGACGCCCATCAACTCAAGTATCTTGTGCAATGACTATGATAGTATTGGTGCATTTGAAAAGACGAAAGATATTGCTCAGTTTAGTGAGGATAAGCCAAGTGTAAACGAGAGAGTAACTGTAAAATTGACTTGCACGAATAAAGGCATTTCTAGTTTCAAGTTACTATTTGAATGCTATTATCTTTGGTGTAAATTACTCTGTTTCTACGCTTGGTTAATCAGATATGTCGTGTGTTTGTTTGTCATCTATATTCTACGATACAATGACATGAGCGTGTTATCGTTCAGATGTGAGGATATAGCTGATAGAAGGAAGTCAGCAAATGAACTCTGCGACGATTTTCCAACCTAGAGCGTCGACCTGAGAAGGGTTGTAGGCGTACTGGTGTAAGTCCTACAGTTCTTCAAGGGTAGTTTGTCGTGCCAGAATCCACAACATTTGATGTGTTGATTGTACATATGTTTGTGTTAAATAATTGTGTGAGTTCCGGTTACTGTAATTGTTGGTTAATCTTGTTTGTGTCCGGACATTCCACAACTTACAATCGTCAACCTGAGAGGGGTTGTAGGCGTACTGGTGTAAGTCCTACGATTCTTCAAAGGAATTCCATCAAGACACGATCTGCGAGTTTGTGTGTACTGTTTGTATATATGTGTGGTGTGTCATATCAATAGGTGTTTGTTGGATTCATCGTGTTTACTCGTTGTTTTCGTACCTTGTTGTTATTGCGTAATTTTGGTGAAATTTTCGTCGTGATTACTTCTGAAGTTGTTTCCAGTCTTCTACATCCGTGAATGAATTGATTGATGTTAAAGACAGCAGATGGGTCGTATACGCCGGGGAGGCTATTGCAGAGAATGAAATGCATACGGAGATAATTGTTAGCTGCGGTCCGACACGCCGGAGAGAAAGAGTGTAAACGACTGAGGCTCGCATACGCCACCGTTACTAGAACTGAGGCAGAATGAGTGACAAGCGATTGCAGTGGTAATTGGTGGTGAATAGATAAGAGGATGTGCGTAGAGTATCGTGAGGTGGTGCTATGGTCACGTTGCATTCTGCAAGAGTCATTCTAGCAAGTGGCGATTGTGTTGCAAGAGGATGTGTCAAGAGGATACCTTTAACTGGGAGGCGCAGGTCGTCAGTGATGTGTGAGATTGTGCTGTGGGTATGCTTGTAGTGTGTTGGCTTTTCTGTTTGTTTTCCATTTCAGCTCTGTACGTGTGACCCAGGTTCTCGCAATGGCATCCAAGTCAACGTGTTTTTGATGTGGTTTTGTTCTCTGAGCTGGATGGTTAGTTTGCGAAGCTTTCATCACCTTACTGGGTGACATCTTCAGCGCATACTTCAATTTGAAGTGAGCTTTTAGATTTCTCCACGAGTTTATTAATCATCTCTCCTGGTGACCTTGGACGTGATTGGTTGTTTGTGTGTGTTTTCACTAGGAATATCAGAGGCATCCAAATAGATGAACAAGAAATAATGGTATTATTCGACGTGACAGCATTATATACATCCATCGGACAAAACCTAGCAAAAGAAACCATGGAGCAACTACTTAGCAACGACGAACAACTGCCACAACAATCAAAAATGCAACACACAAGCTGGATGGAATGCATAAATCTATGCCTAACAACATACTTCCAATTCAACGGCCAAATATATGAACAAGTCAAAGGAACACCCATGGGATCACCAATATCAGGTTTGATTGCAGAAGCAGTGATGCAAAGACTCGAAAATATAATTCTACCAAAGATCAAACCCAAGATTTGGATACGCTACGTCGACGACACATTTGTAATCATCAAAAGAAACGAATTAGATAAAACTCACAACTTAATAAACAACGTCTTCAACGACATCAACTTCACAAGAGAAGAGGAATCCGAGAACAAAATACCATTTTTGGACGTCTTAGTCAGGCGAACAACTACAGGAGAATTAGAAACTCAAGTTTATAGGAAATCAACTCACACAGACCAAATACTGAATTACAACAGCAACAACCCAATAACACACAAAAGGAATTGCATACAAACACTATTCAAGAGGGCAAGGACTCACTGCAGCACTCCCACCTTAAGAAAAATTGAAGAAAAGTATCTCATGGACGTCTTCCAAAAGAATGGATATCCACGGAATTTCATCAAGAGACATATACCCCCAAGCCAACCTACCAAAGCAAAAGCCACCAAGGAGAACACAAAGAAAATTGCCTTACCATATATAAAAGATATCTCAGAAATCACTACAAGACTCTTCAAACCTTTAGGAGTTGACGTCGTACACAAACCAACAAAGTCGCTTCACTCAATTCTATGTCAACCAAAAGACTCAACAGCGAAAGAAGATAAAACCAACATCATCTACAAAATAAACTGTAACAACTGCGAAAAACACTACATCGGCCAAAGTGGACGTCCCCTTCGTCTTCGTATCCACGAACATAAGCTAGCCGTCAAAAGACATGATATTCACTCCCTCATTTCACTACACACAGACAACTACGGACATCAATTCGACTGGGACAACGTTCAAATATTAGACAAAGGAAATAACAAGAATGCTAGAGAATTTTTAGAAGCTTGGCATTCCAGTGGATCATCAATCAATAGACACATCGACATAGACAAAATTTATCAACCAATAAGAAAGAAACTTCACAGACAAAGGGTCAAAATTCAAGTCAAAGAAACAACCGGTTCCAATACAAGTAACCTAGAAGGTGTGAAAACACACACAAACAACCAATCACGTCCAAGGTCACCAGGGGAGATGATTAATAAACTCGTGGAGAAATCTAAAAGCTCACTTCAAATTGAAGTATGCGCTGAAGATGTCACCCAGTAAGGTGATGAAAGCTTCGCAAACTAACCATCCAGCTCAGAGAACAAAACCACATCAAAATCATCCACCTGAGCTACAAATCTTCTCTATAATATCTAAGTCAACGTGTATTGGTCGTGTTGGAAAAAAGGGATGGATCGGTATTTTGCCGGGGAGTGTCAATCTCTTTGATGATGGAACGATCGATTCATGGTTGTTTGCTCAAAACCAACTTCCTCAATTTTCGTGTAGGCATCAATACGACAGTCATCGTCTCATCGGTCGCTGTTCAGAAAGAAGTCAGCAGAAAACCATCAGAAGTAATATCGTGATTTATTATTTTAATATTTGTTCATATGCCCTAGTTTATTATGCTGCTTATATGTTGGTGTTAGAATAAATAATTATCGAGTCGCCAATTGGTGTTTTGGTTTTCGCGTCCGTTAGTACTAAGCGTTTCTTATAGGCTTCGAGGGACAGCGAGAGGCCCGGCATAGCAAGGGCTGGGCATTAACTGTTTTTGAGACGCCATGTACACTTGCATTGCACCGGTTCACGAGTTCCAGTTATGTATGGTGGTCGATCTGAGTCTTAGATACACGCCACGTAAACCAAGCCTTCCGCGTTTCTCGCAGAATACGTCGCGTGCCTCTCTTCAACCATGATGACTTTCTTTTGGGCTGTTTTGTGACTAAAGGGACGGTATCCGTGATTGCTATATGAATAATCATTTTTTACCAGTTCACAGTGTTCATCCACAAATAGGTCAACCCATGCCAAGGGCCAGTCTGCGTCGGACAAGAGCCTCCGCATTTCAGCATAGTCCGCCGTGCTGTAACACAGACATGGTCGCGTAACTTCCCACTGCAAACGCTCATGGAGAACGAGATCGCAGCCCATAACTGCATGTTCAGTACTTACTAGAGGAGTCATGATATGGACCTTTCAACGAGTAGTTGGTCACTAGTTAGAATGTAGTCTAGTCTTGATGACCTTCCACTAGGGCCCCACCTAGTGTCGTCTCCAACATTCTCAGTCAGTCCCGTATTTCGAAAAGTTTGCAGTAGATCTCGGCCGAATTTCCCCTTAGCATGCCCAAGTCAAGGTTCAGTGGTGGAGCATTGAAATCTCCAGCTAGGGTGATTTGGTCATAGCTGAAGTCCCGTATCCCTGTGATGGTGACGAGCAGTAGCTGATTGTGCTCTGCTCCACAGGTGGGAGACCGGTAGATGCCACCCAGTAAATGCTTGTTGTGGCCTACTGTGAAAAGACCACATGGATTCTGGGAGTTCAGTAAGTGGTGGGTCCGTTGCGCGCACAAAAATTAGTTGCTTATCAAAATATATAGCAACTTCCCCTTCTTCCTTATTATCCCTGTCTCTCCTGACCAGAACCATATCAGCTATACTGATTTCATTGTCGGCGATAGTGGGGTTTATCCACGTTTCAGTGAGAATGATCATTTTCAGTTGTAGGTGTGATTGGAGATTTTGGAGTTCACCTACTTTTCCTCTCAGCCTCCCCCCCCCACGTTGCTATATAGGCAGCTGGCGGTGGGTCTAACAACCTCAGAGTGTTGTGGGGTAGTTGACATGAAGCTGTCTGCTAGTGGGGGACTTAATGTTGGGGCTAGTTGGCCGATTCCGATGGAACCGGCCCGCTGTAATTTTTTCCATGGATTTAGGCAGGACACTTGGGTGACACAGACTGTTATTCTCAGAGCTGCATCGTTCTATTGTCACTGAAGCTTGGGGCGTATTAAATTCTCAGTTTGCTGCCTCCTTATGGTTCGGGCCTTCTTTTGCAGCATCGAATGTGTCCACCCATTTTCCCTTAGTCTCATACCACCGTTGAAGTGCTATGGACAACTTCTGCGAGGAGTTGAATGTGACACTTAGCAGCTTTGGAGAGCTAATCAGTGTGAGATAAGAGGGACGAGGTAGTCGGAAAATGGAGATGGCTCCAGAAGAGCCAAGGGCCATCTAAGATGACAGCCATCTCCATTGCTGTACGTCGTGCATGTGTTTTTCGGCCTCCTCGGCGGAGTCCAGTGTAACCGTTAATGGGGGTGGTTTACCCTGAGGCGTGTGGATACCCCTGTACAGCCTGCACAATTTTGCTGAACTAATGTTCAGACCTAGTTTATTTAACAGGTTGGACCACTGTTCCTTATCAAGCATGGCCCGTTGTTCGAGCAAGCTATCCTTTCTCACAGGTGCGTTTAAGAGGATAAGAGGGTTAAACCGACTAACCTCAGACTTAGGTTTGGCCCTCGGCTTCTTGTATTCCTCTGCGGCATCAGCAACTTCAGGCTTCCTCACGTTCCGGCCAGCCTTTGTTGTGTTGCCAAGCTTGCCAGTGGATGTAAGCGGTGCTTTTGTAATTCTCTCTTCCTCTGATATTGTGGGTGCAACCTTGTGAATCTTCACCTTGCGAAAATTGGCATTCCCAGTCAGTAAGACTGGTGTGTCCTTCTTACTGTCTGTGCCAAGTTTAGGCAGTGCGGTGTTAGCAGGGGGGAGCCGCAAGAGATTGTGTTTGGACACAAGAGTGACGTGTTGCTTCTGCTATCCGCAGGCACGCTTTGTGGGACTATGCCAGGGCGACAAAAAGGACAAATGTACCAAAACCACGGGCATGGGTTATCTCTCATAAACTCGTGGTATGCTTTTGGCACCTCTTTGTCACAACGGCAGTGCACCCATCGTCTGCAAAAATTGCATTCAAACGCTGAGTCAGCTTTAGAAACTATGATACTACACACCTGACATCTATCTCCCTTCCTTGATGACGCCTTCGAGGTCTTACGACGTCTTGAACGTTTCCTTTTAGGCTTACTGTGTTTCGCACACTGGTCTTCGGTTGATGCAGGTGTAGTATCCTGTGCACGTTGTATTGCCTGTGCCGTTTCAGTACTAGACTGTGGCAATCTGGGCGTAGTATCAGGACAGACGAAAGCTACACGAGTTTTTAGGATCGGTATGCGAGAAGAGGTTGAACTAACTCGGTTTATGTCATCTCTGGCTGGAACCCTTGTGAATACAGAGTATGGTGTTTTAATGCCTTTTCTAATGCAGGGGTATTCACACGCCTCAGGGTAAACCACCCCCATTAACGGTTACACTGGACTCCGCCGAGGAGGCCGAAAGAGTACTGTTAATGGCTCAAGTACTAACCATCGACAGAAGCTCTAGCATATGGGTGAGACAGGACAGACCACGGGCTCTCAGACAGATGGCGAGGGAGTCACCGGAACTGAAACCTTCTACCTCTATGGTGGTACAAGGTGTTCCAGAGCTGGAAACGGGCACTGCTCGTGAAAAACACATGCACGACGTACAGCAATGGAGATGGCTGTCATCTTAGATGGCCCTTGGCTCTTCTGGAGCCATCTCCATTTTCCGACTACCTCGTCCCTCTTATCTCACACTGATTAGCTCTCCAAAGCTGCTAAGTGTCACATTCAACTCCTCGCAGAAGTTGTCCATAGCACTTCAACGGTGGTATGAGACTAAGGGAAAATGGGTGGACACATTCGATGCTGCAAAAGAAGGCCCGAACCATAAGGAGGCAGCAAACTGAGAATTTAATACGCCCCCAAGCTTCAGTGACAATAGAACGATGCAGCTCTGAGAATAACAGTCTGTGTCACCCAAGTGTCCTGCCTAAATCCATGGAAAAAATTACAGCGGGCCGGTTCCATCGGAATCGGCCAACTAGCCCCAACATTAAGTCCCCCACTAGCAGACAGCTTCATGTCAACTACCCCACAACACTCTGAGGTTGTTAGACCCACCGCCAGCTGCCTATATAGCAACGTGGGGGGGGGAGGCTGAGAGGAAAAGTAGGTGAACTCCAAAATCTCCAATCACACCTACAACTGAAAATGATCATTCTCACTGAAACGTGGATAAACCCCACTATCGCCGACAATGAAATCAGTATAGCTGATATGGTTCTGGTCAGGAGAGACAGGGATAATAAGGAAGAAGGGGAAGTTGCTATATATTTTGATAAGCAACTAATTTTTGTGCGCGCAACGGACCCACCACTTACTGAACTCCCAGAATCCATGTGGTCTTTTCACAGTAGGCCACAACAAGCATTTACTGGGTGGCATCTACCGGTCTCCCACCTGTGGAGCAGAGCACAATCAGCTACTGCTCGTCACCATCACAGGGATACGGGACTTCAGCTATGACCAAATCACCATAGCTGGAGATTTCAATGCTCCACCACTGAACCTTGACTTGGGGCATGCTAAGGGGAAATTCGGCCGAGATCTACTGCAAACTTTTCGAAATACGGGACTGACTGAGAATGTTGGAGACGACACTAGGTGGGGCCCTAGTGGAAGGTCATCAAGACTAGACTACATTCTAACTAGTGACCAACTACTCGTTGAAAGGTCCATATCATGACTCCTCTAGTAAGTACTGAACATGCAGTTATGGGCTGCGATCTCGTTCTCCATGAGCGTTTGCAGTGGGAAGTTACGCGACCATGTCTGTGTTACAGCACGGCGGACTATGCTGAAATGCGGAGGCTCTTGTCCGACGCAGACTGGCCCTTGGCATGGGTTGACCTATTTGTGGATGAACACTGTGAACTGGTAAAAAATGATTATTCATATAGCAATCACGGATACCGTCCCTTTAGTCACAAAACAGCCCAAAAGAAAGTCATCATGGTTGAAGAGAGGCACGCGACGTATTCTGCGAGAAACGCGGAAGGCTTGGTTTACGTGGCGTGTATCTAAGACTCAGATCGACCACCATACATAACTGGAACTCGTGAACCGGTGCAATGCAAGTGTACATGGCGTCTCAAAAACAGTTAATGCCCAGCCCTTGCTATGCCGGGCCTCTCGCTGTCCCTCGAAGCCTATAAGAAACGCTTAGTACTAACGGACGCGAAAACCAAAACACCAATTGGCGACTCGATAATTATTTATTCTAACATCAACATATAAGCAGCATAATAAACTAGGGCATATGAACAAATATTAAAATAATAAATCACGATATTACTTCTGATGGTTTTCTGCTGACTTCTTTCTGAACAGCGACCGATGAGACGATGACTGTCGTATTGATGCCTACACGAAAATTGAGGAAGTTGGTTTTGAGCAAACAACCATGAATCGATCGTTCCATCATCAAAGAGATTGACACTCCCCGGCAAAATACCGATCCATCCCTTTTTTCCAACACGACCAATACACGTTGACTTGGATGCCATTGCGAGAACCTGGGTCACACGTACAGAGCTGAAATGGAAAACAAACAGAAAAGCCAACACACTACAAGCATACCCACAGCACAATCTCACACATCACTGACGACCTGCGCCTCCCAGTTAAAGGTATCCTCTTGACACATCCTCTTGCAACACAATCGCCACTTGCTAGAATGACTCTTGCAGAATGCAACGTGACCATAGCACCACCTCACGATACTCTACGCACATCCTCTTATCTATTCACCACCAATTACCACTGCAATCGCTTGTCACTCATTCTGCCTCAGTTCTAGTAACGGTGGCGTATGCGAGCCTCAGTCGTTTACACTCTTTCTCTCCGGCGTGTCGGACCGCAGCTAACAATTATCTCCGTATGCATTTCATTCTCTGCAATAGCCTAGCCTCCCCGGCGTATACGACCCATCTGCTGTCTTTAACATCAATCAATTCATTCACGGATGTAGAAGACTGGAAACAACTTCAGAAGTAATCACGACGAAAATTTCACCAAAATTACGCAATAACAACAAGGTACGAAAACAACGAGTAAACACGATGAATCCAACAAACACCTATTGATATGACACACCACACATATATACAAACAGTACACACAAACTCGCAGATCGTGTCTTGATGGAATTCCTTTGAAGAATCGTAGGACTTACACCAGTACGCCTACAACCCCTCTCAGGTTGACGATTGTAAGTTGTGGAATGTCCGGACACAAACAAGATTAACCAACAATTACAGTAACCGGAACTCACACAATTATTTAACACAAACATATGTACAATCAACACATCAAATGTTGTGGATTCTGGCACGACAAACTACCCTTGAAGAACTGTAGGACTTACACCAGTACGCCTACAACCCTTCTCAGGTCGACGCTCTAGGTTGGAAAATCGTCGCAGAGTTCATTTGCTGACTTCCTTCTATCAGCTATATCCTCACATCTGAACGATAACACGCTCATGTCATTGTATCGTAGAATATAGATGACAAACAAACACACGACATATCTGATTAACCAAGCGTAGAAACAGAGTAATTTACACCAAAGATAATAGCATTCAAATAGTAACTTGAAACTAGAAATGCCTTTATTCGTGCAAGTCAATTTTACAGTTACTCTCTCGTTTACACTTGGCTTATCCTCACTAAACTGAGCAATATCTTTCGTCTTTTCAAATGCACCAATACTATCATAGTCATTGCACAAGATACTTGAGTTGATGGGCGTCCTTCTCATTGTGGATGACAACACCAACAACAACTGATTGATACCAGTTGATGAACCTAGTGGTGGATCAGAAGCTGTTGTTGTTCGGCTTTCAGAAATTTGTCTAACTTCAAGATTACCACCACTGCTGTCTTTCACTACTAGTTCGGGTTTAGCACTATCATCTGATGATAGGTGGGCTACACGCTGATCAATTACACTGACGGTCTCACAAGTATCCATACCTTCTGTAACTGCATCTGCATTCAATTCTACTTCACGTTGTCGTTGTACAGAGCCTTTATTTAACTTAGCAGTTGTAGGCATATCCCTCATCTCATCCTGATCAACCAAAGACAAATCTGCACTATCATGATCATTATCACAAATTTTCAATTTACCATCATCTATCTGGTCGACTTCATCATTTTCAAACTCTTTAATTACAGAAGTGGATAATTTGTGTTCTTCCTCACAAATCCTTAGAGGTTTTATATCTTCACTCTGACTAGTAATACCTTGTAAACTTGTGGAGTCAGAACTGCACTCTGAAGCTGTAACTCTGCTCTGTGACGCTCTGTTCAACAATGGCTTACCAGTTGCAACTACAGACTTCTCGATCACACCGCTATCTTCACACGATTCGGAGTCAGACGTTGATTTCACATTTAGCTTATCACTGAACTTGCTCACTGATTCACAGCTCACCTTTGTATGCACTTCTTGCAAACGTGTAAAACACAACCGTGTTTGTCTTGCATCTTGTAACTTATCTGTTGAGGATGTACTACGAAACCTGTTACACTCACTAGATCTATATGCATTACTAGACATCATGGAGTCTTCTCGATATCCACCTCTCTGAGGCTTATTCAACATCAATGAGTGCGTTCTACCCTCAGACTGCTCTATTCTAGGGGTGAGATTCAATATACTGGCGAACTTGCTCATAGACTGATTGATACTATCTTTTACTAGTTTCAGGATATCATCAAATTTTGGCTCGATACCCTCATCCTCTATACGGGAGCTTATCTTCACCCACTTCCTTTGCAGTCGAGTGGGTAGTCGTCTCGCTATTACTTCTAGGACAAAACTCGAGTTGAGGTCGCTCATGCAATTCATCGAAACCAATACCTTCTTTTAACTCAACAAACTATCGAAAAACTCAGATAGTGCCTTTGAGTCATCTTCTAGTTTACTTCCGTTACCTTTGACAGCTTCGATTACGTTCCCTACAATCATTGAAGGTCTTCCAAACCTTTGACGTAATATGCTCATATCCTCGTAGTAGCCCTCTTTTGGCTTCATAAACTTACAGCACTGTACAGCTCTTGCAGCATCTCCAGTGCAATACCTCATCAAATAAATTAACTTCATTCATCACTTAATGGAAAACTACGCAGCATGATTTCAAATTCTCTTACAAACTGTAAATAATCAGCCGGGTTTCCATCGAAACACCGTGGTTCAAATTTAAGGAGTTTGATGTTCCTATTATCCCTGAACGGCGAAACAGTGACATCAACCATGTCGTGCTTAACATCAGACACATCGTTACAAGTACCAGACAAGTCACCATGACTTACTTTCCTGTTTGCATCCAAGACGCTCTGTCCCTTCTTTGACCCAGGCATTGTTGAACTTGAACCAATTCCAAAAACGTTCCAGATATTGCTTGTTCAAAGAGGACTTGACCGGCACCAGGAAAGATGAACGGTGACTATCCAAAGTCGTGCCAACTGTCCCAAACCGTCAAAATCTGACTTCACTGTCAGAAACTGTCAGCCACGTCTCGTAAACCGTCAGTGTTCATCTCTTGCTACGCCGAGCCTCACGCTGTTCCTTGAAGTTTCTCAGAAACGCTTAGTAATAACGTACGCATAAGCAAAACACCAATTGTCGACTCGAGGATTCTTTATTGTAACACCAAGATATAAACACTTTTACAACTATGGTCTGTGAACAAATATTACAATAATAAATCACGATATTACTTCTGACGGTTTTCTGCTGACTTCTTTCTGAACAGCGACAGATGAGACGATGATTGTCGTATTGATGCCTACACGAAAATTGAGGAAGTTGGTATTGAGCAAACAACCATGAATTGATCGTTCACTCTTCAACTACATTGACAATGTTTCTTTTCAGTAACTGTTGATGAACTCTCGTTTGAGCACCTTCGAATCACTCTTTAAGCTCAGCGTGACAGCCAACAAATTTTGTGCCTCTGTCACTAAACATCATACTCGGTGCACCTCGGCGGTTTATTAATCTACGTAATGCTAGCACGAATGAATCAGTAGTTAACGTATGAACCATCTCAATATGCACAGGTCTCATTTTCGAACAGGTGAATGAAAGGCCATATCTTTTACATAAGGTTCTGCCTCTCTTCACTACTAAAAGGCTCGAACAAATCCACTCCGACGTACTCGAACGGATAATTCGCTTCAGAAACTTGCCACGCTGGGAGTAGTACCATCATCTGCTGTGCTGAACGAGCATTTCGGAGTTAAAATTTCATGCACTTATCAATTATTTTACGGACAGCAGTACCTTCCTTCACTATCCAGAACTTACATCGAATACTTGATAGTACTTGCGAAGTACCCAAATGACCTTCAAGAACATGGCGGTGTCTTATAATGAGATCAGCGACTGGATGGTAGCAAGGTAATAAAGCAGGATGACGGGTCTCATATGACGATTCTAACGTTTGTAGATGTCCACCAAATCTAGCGATCCCTTCGGAAACTATCGGAGATAATCTATCTAACCACACCTTGAAATCTGCGAAATCGGGACTATCCTCCTTGGCAATCTCACACCACGCTTCTCACTGAGCAGCCCTCAAAATCGCTAACTCTGCATTTCTAATATCTTCGACTCTCAAAGGTCCCACATTCACATTTTCGTATCCCGCAAGATGCATGACCTTTAAATACGTAACATATCGTGTCAACCACGCAACAGCTATCAGTAGTTTGTACCAAGAAGAATAATATTTAAAAAGTGGATGTAAACCTGAATGTCTTTCTTGAGTAGATGTTAAACTGACACTTGTCTTCAACTCCAAGGCACACTCGTTTATCGGTGGTTCATCTTCTCTACTAGGCCACATACTATCAGCCCGTAGCAAGAACCCCGGACCTTTCCACCACTTATTTTTAACCACATTCATATCAATAACTCCTCGCGAGGCTAGATCAGCTGGATTTTTCCAGACGGTACGTACCTCCACTGCTCAACAGTTGTTAGTTCACGAATTTGAGATACTCTGTTAGCTACAAAACATGCATATCTTGCTGACTCGTTGCGTATATAATATATCACAGACATCGAATCAGTCCAAAACGTTACGGGATGCTTGGGGTAATCCAACTCTTTACACACCGTTGTGAATAACTGCGCAGCTAGTAAGGCGGCATTAAGTTCTAATCTCGGAATCGAAACCGTCCTTAGAGGTGCAACTCTAGATTCACCCATCACTAGGCTAACATCTATGTCATCCCTTAAGGTGGTTCTGATGTATACAGCTGCTCCAAATCCAACCTCAGAGTCATTGGAAAGAACATGGAAGTCAATTATAACATGATTTCTCGACGGCTTAAGCGGACGTGAGACGGAATGTAGATTCATCGTTCTTAAACTTTTAACCCACCCCTTCCACTCTTCTCTCTGCCTCTCACTTGATGGTTCATCCCACTGTAACCCTTTCCTGCATGTCTCTTGAAATAACCTCCTAGCCGGAAGTAGATAAGGTGCTACTAATCCAAGTGGGTCAAACACGGACGACAACACAGAGGGCACACCTCTCCGTGTAGCTGGCTTATCAATATCACCAACACTAAATGCAAAGGTATCAGAGTTCACATCCCATCGCATACCTAATGCGTGTTCAACTGGTAGAGTATCAACAAGTTAATCTCGTACAGTAGGTGCTCTGTCTTCTGGAACTATTTGCTTCAAAACGTCTAGGCTGTTCGAGACCCACTTAGTGAGACGAAAGCCAGCCTTAGCTAACACCTCAGTAATGCTTGTTGCAAATTTAACTGCAGACTTATCATCGTCGCAGGAGGCTAAACATTCATCCACATAGAAGCAACAATCGATGACATCCAGCAGATCATTAGAACCAAATGTGGACACTGCCTTTCGTAGAGAAAAATTAGCACAAAACGGGGAGGACGTGGTGCCAAATTGATGGACTGTCAACCTATATTCTGACACCTTACCACAAGGACCGTCATCAAACCACAAGAACCTTAAGTGATCTCTGTCGCTCTCTGGCACCTTCACCTGTAGGAACATTTCCTCAATATCCGCAGCGGCAGCAACTGTAAACTTTCTGAAACTTAACAGCAGTCCAACTAATGAGCTCATGCAATCTGGGCAACTATACAAATTATCATTCAAAGAGACTCCTTCATGTTTCGCAGAACAATCGAACACCACACGGAGTTTACCTGGCTTCCTCGGGATAAAGACGGGATGATGGGGCAAATACCACTTCCCTGGCTCGCTCTGATCAACTAGTCTTTCAACGTAACCCTTCACTACATTTTTGTCGGCGACATCCTTATATTTGAACCAGAGTTCTGCATCTATCAGAAACTTCTTCTTTAAACCCATTAGTCTCTTAAGGGCAACTTTTCTATTACAAACTAACTGTCTATCTTTGAATCTCCATGGTAGGCCAACACTGAAACGTCCATTTTCATATTTTCAAGACTCCTCAACTATTTAAACTGCTTTTAAGTCTTCTACAGAATGACCCTTCTCTGGGACATCGCAGTAACAAAACTCCTTGTCATGCATATTTTTAATCATAGTCTCTAGTTTATCCCCATTGTTTGCAACTAATGATGATATGTGGACTATGGATATAGGTCCTCTCATTGTCCATCCCAGCGGTGTTTTCGTTGCGAACAGATCATCTCTACCTCCGAATCTCTCTTCTAATACCTTGTGAGCTTCTGGCACACTACATCCAATGAGTGCTCTCACCCTACAATTTTGCAGTGTTGGAAACTCTATGTCACATAGGTATGGCTTACCGACAACCGTTTCATGACTAGGTACTATAGCTTCTCCGAGTTTCATACTGGAGGTGGTGTAAGCAGTATCTACTTCAACCGTTTCCCCAGTAGTCAAGGCTTCTAACTGAAATGACATTCGTTCACATACTACCGTTTTCGAAGAATTGAAAGTATTTAGAACCAAGGATTGCTTTGGGGCCTTAGTACACAAGCAACCAGCCAACTCAGCATCTATCAACGTGACGTCTGAACCATTATCCAACAATGCATAAGTCTCTACTGAAGATTTCGGTACTTTCACCTTAACTAGTAATACCCCTAAATAAACTTGTGGGTTGTCAAGGGGTCTAGAGATACTATTACAATTAACCGAATTCCCCGTTTCGTTTACTATCCTCAGAAGTAGGTCCATATCAGTTAAACCACTACTTCCTTTGTTTATCGCCTTACAATAAAAATTTGTATGCCCATTCTTTAAACAGCTGAAACACAGCCGCATCTGTTTTGCCATTCGTGAACATTCTACGGGGGGCATAGGAATGAAGCGAGTACCATCGCTGAATTAATGCGTGTGTAGGGGACTAATATTAGAGTTCACTAACATTCCAAGTATAAAAGTAATAATCCAAGTCAGTGGAGTGTTAAATCACAATATATTACCAAAAATACAGTGACGAGTTATAGCAACAAAAAGGATTACTTGGTTATAAAGTGTAAGTCCTCGGCTACAAATTAATTATATAATCCACAGGCACGTTAACTGTTTGGACTGCGTGTGCAGTTTCTGCTGTGTTCCGGTTGTAGAAATGTCTTCGGATGAAAGTAGTAGGCTCCTACAATAAATCCAAAGTTACAACACGGTGTGAGTGGAGCAAGTAAGTAGAGGTGACCAGGGAGAAGACGAAGTCTCCAACAGCAGAGTGTATTTTTCAATCGTACACGGAAATTATGTATATTTCAACAAGAAGCGATTTAAACAAAAATTATGTACAATATCTCGAATTTATACAAGTACCTAAAAAGTGTACAATCACATTGTTACGTACTCAACACGGCTCCCCCCTAGAGGTCCGGAGAGACAACCGGAAAATGATACGTAAAACTATGAAGTAAGTAATAATAGTAATAGCAACTTTTGGATAAAAATAGGGATATATTACAACATGCATAAACGCGAGAAGGTATGTGAATCATGTAAAGTCTGAAAGCATATACAATAAGTTCAGCAATAAAAATTGAAATAGAAAGTCATGTCACTTAAATTTGCACTAACCATGAACATAGATTTTTAATGTATAAAGAAAAATATGTAAATACACAGTAATTAAGGAGGGGAAAGAAACATTAAAAAAAATATGGATTAAAGATCAGTAGTTTTTGGAAAGGACACTACCTGTTTTTTCGGTGAGGTACATATAAATAAATAATAGTGATAGTAACATCAAAGTTTACGACGAAATACTAACGGTCATGATGATAATGTCTAAACGAAAAAAATAATAATAATTTTTAATTATTTTTCTTTTGTTAGTCCTCAAAATGAACGTAGCGAGCCGGTTTACTGATTTGCCGACCACTACGTGTTTGATATGGAGGGAGGATAAGACTTGGTGCCGGTGGAGTGGAATCGGATGTTTGATTATTTGATTGCGCAGTTGCCGATGTAGATTCGAAGTCGTTGTCGGTGTATGCGGGTTTGATTCGATCAATGGAAATAGTCTCTCGTTTTCCATTCTTGTTCACGGTAAAGTGTTTGTCTGAACGTTTAATAACTTGAAAGGGTCCTTCGTATGGAGGTTGCAATCCTTTTCTGATGGCGTCGACTCGAATGAAGACGAATTTGCAAGTTTGTAGATGTTTGTTGATCTGATCTCGTCGGGGAGATTGTCGAGGTGCTGTTGGTTGAAGTTGAAGCATTTGTCTAGTTAATCGGTTAGTGAAGTCGGCAATGTTCACGTCTGTGGAATCGGCTGAGGGGACTAGCTGTCCAGGCAAGGTTAGGTTGGTGCCATAGACAAGTTGAGCCGGTGTACATCCTAAATCTTCTTTGATAGTAGATCGGATACCAAGTAAAATCAAAGGTAAGTATTCACTCCACTTAGATGTATCATTCTGCGCCATCAGGGAGCTTTTCAGTTGTCTGTGGAATCTTTCCACTAGACCATTCGCTGCCGGATGATAGGCTGTTGTGGAGATATGTTTCACTCCCAGAAGTCTCGTCAGTTCGCGAAAGAGTGTCGATTGGAATTGAGGACCGCGGTCGGATGTAATAGTAGTTGGTACACCGTAGTTTGACACCCAACGGTCGAGAAAAACTAAAGCAACGTTTTCAGCAGATATGTCGTTTAAGGGGCATGCAATAGCCCAACGAGTAAATCTATCAATCGCTGTCAGGATATGTGTATATCCCCTTGATGTTGGCAATGGTCCCACGATATCTATATGGATATGCTGAAATCTCCTTTCGGGTAATTTAAACGTCTTCGGGGTTGTAATAGTGTGGCGGTGTACTTTGGAGCATTGGCATTGGATACATTCTCGTGCCCATCTCCGAATGTCAGAGTTCATTTTAGGCCACACGAAGCGTTCGCTGATCAGTCTGACCGTGGCGCGTACTCCAGGGTGAGAAAGCGAATGTAAATGTTCGAACAATGCTTTTCGGCAACTGAGAGGGACAAATGGACGATTAGTGCCGGTAGATACATCGCAGACTATGGTTGCATCTGATAAGGGGATAGGCACATCTTTGAGTTGTAAGGAAGAGTTTCTGCGGCAGGTTTGGAGTTCAACGTCATCTTTTTGTAATTGAGCCATACGATCAAGACTGATGTCTACCGACGTTTGGAGCTGGTTAATGTCACTTCTTGAAAGAGAATCGGCTACCACGTTCGCATCCCCTTTGATGTACTGAATGTCGGTTGAAAATTGGGAGATATAATCCAACTGTCTGGCTTCTCTAGGGGAGTGTTTATCAAGTGAAGTAGTGAAAGCATGACACAGGGGCTTGTGGTCAGTAAAAATAGTGAAATGCCGGCCCTGTAGTAAGTAACTGAAATGCTTCACTGCAAGATATATGGCCAGCAATTCTCTCCCAAAAGTGCTGTATCGTGTCTGAGCCGGTTCCAACTTCTTAGAAAAGAATGCGAGTGGGGTGACTTCGCCCTTCATCTTTTGTTGTAATACTGCCCCTACAGCTACTTGGGAGGCATCTGTGCACAAAATAAGCGACGCTTCGGGGTTGATATGGGATAGCATAGTAACTCTGGATAAGGCATCTTTTGCGTTGCAAAATGATTCGCGTGCTTCAGCTGACCACTGAAACTTTTTAGGATCATTTTTAAGGAGGTCGGTTAACGGCTGGACGATGGAGGCACACGAAGGAATGAAACGCCGGTAGAAATTAAACATCCCCAAAAAACGTCTGACCTTCTTGAGTGAATCTGGTTCGGGGAAGTTTTTGATGGACTCTATCTTTTCCTCCGTAGGCGTAATACCATTCGTGGTTATGTGGTGTCCCAGAAACTGTATAGAGGAGACACCGAATATGCACTTTTTGGGGTTAATGACGACTCCATATTGCTCAAATCGTTGAAATAAGATGGTGAGGTGATCAGTATGTTCTTCGGGCGACGAGCTAGCAATTAAAACGTCATCGATATATACAAATACAAAGTCCAAACCTTGTGTGACCTGATCCATGAAACGTTGGAAGGATTGTGCTGCGTTCTTTAGGCCAAATGGCATGCGGAGAAATTCAAACAAACCGAAAGGTGTGATGATGGCTGTTTTTTCGATATCCTCTTGGGCAACTGGTATTTGGTGATAGGCCCTGACCAAGTCTACTTTAGAAAAAATGGTTTTTCCGTGTAATGTCAGGGAGAAATCATGAAGATGAGGAATAGGATAACGGTCGGGAACTGTGGCATTGTTTAAATGTCGGTAATCCCCACATGGCCTCCAATCATGATCAGCTTTAGGCACCATGTGTAAGGGCGAAGACCAAGGACTATTGGAGGGTCTGATGATGCCGAGCTGCATCATGTGTTCAAATTCTGCCTTGGCTGCTGCCAATTTGTCCGGGGGTAATCTACGGGACGAGCACGAACTGGTTGACCCGTAGTAACTATCTTGTGAGTAACTGTGTGAGGGACGTCCTCGATGTTGTACGACGGCTTAAGAATTTTAGGGAAACGGTGAAGTAGGGAGGAAAAAGGGCAATCTGCTGGTCTTTCAATACTGATATTATAGACAGAATAGCTGGAGATAATTCCATGGATCTTTAGATGGGTGTTGTTATCAATCAGTTTTTTATTGTTGACGTCAACTAACAGGTTGAAATTACTCAAGAAATCTGCTCCGAGGATGGCGTGACTGACGTCGGCTACTATGAAAATCCATGTGAAACGCCGACGTAAACCTAGATCCAGTATGAGGGATTGCTCTCCATACGTCTGTATGCTTGTGTGGTTAGCTGCCCGGAGAGACAGTTTTCCGGGTGTCCGTGTAGATCGCCTGGATAGTGAAGGAGGGATTACGCTAACTTCTGCTCCCGTGTCTACCAGGAATAAAGTGTCTGAAGTTTTATCCTTCACATAGAAGAGGCGACTTGTTTGCTTGCCAGTAACAGCTGTCGCCATCACTGTCTGGCTGAGGCGTTTCCCTGAGCCTGGTTGGCTTCGCTAAAGCTGCACGGTTTTACACATTTCAGGGCATGACGTCCAAACTTCCAGTGATACCAGCATATATTGCTATCCCGAGAAGACGTGTAAGAACGCTGTCGTGAGAAGGATCGTCGTCGTGATGGTGACCTTCTTTGTGAAGTCCGTCTCCGGACTTGTCGATCAGACTTATTAGTTTCCAAATTGTCAATCCTTGCCGCTAAGTCTGCAATGGCGGCGAGTATCGGTGTGTCTGCCGTGGGTGTGGAATGACACGGTGTGGCACTATCAGATGCTACGTGACTTATGGTGTTATCGGATAAAACATCCAAAATACTATCTGCCATGTCACTTAGTTGGTCTAAGTCATACGACTTTCCTGAGATGATTAAAATTTGCTGGACATTTCTAGGTAAACGTTGCAACCACATCTGTTTCAGCACTACCTCGTCTACTTTATGGTGTCCGATTAACTGGCGCATGTGCCTGAGCAGCTGGGATGGTTTACGTGGGCCTAGTTCACAGCCTGTGAGCAATTGTTGGATTCTTTTCTCATCCGACAAACTGGTACGTTGTATGAGGAGGGCTTTAAGTTTATCAAATTGATGTTCCGTCGGAGGATCTTCGATGAAATCGCTGATTTCTGTCAATACTGACGGAGGGAGTTCTGCCAGCACCATACCATATTTGGCTATTTGGGACTTAATGCCCCGTGCTTCTAGCAACGGTTCAATTACCGCAAACCAAATCCTTGGTTCTGCGAAACCGTATTGGGGTAAACGAAAATCAGTGATGGCATTTATTGTGGCATTTGTCTCGCTATTAGTTGTCTGCTCGTTTGATGTACCGGACTGAGGTGATGACATTATAATATGAGGTTATTGGTGCAAATTAGGATACAAATATAAACCACACACAAAATCACAATGAATATAAAAATAGCAAAAATAAGAATATGAATATGCCAAAATAATCCGTGTTCTTATCGGGCTCACCAATTAATTTGTAGGGGACTAATATTAGAGTTCACTAACATTCCAAGTATAAAAGTAATAATCCAAGTCAGTGGAGTGTTAAATCACAATATATTACCAAAAATACAGTGACGAGTTATAGCAACAAAAAGGATTACTTGGTTATAAAGTGTAAGTCCTCGGCTACAAATTAATTATATAATCCACAGGCACGTTAACTGTTTGGACTGCGTAGGCTGTAGCTGCTGTGTTCCGGTTGTAGAAATGTCTTCGGATGAAAGTAGTAGGCTCCTACAATAAATCCAAAGTTACAACACGGTGTGAGTGGAGCAAGTAAATAGAGGTGACCAGGGAGAAGACGAAGTCTCCAACAGCAGAGTGTATTTTTCAATCGTACACGGAAATTATGTATATTTCAACAAGAAGCGATTTAAACAAAAATTATGTACAATATCTCGAATTTATACAAGTACCTAAAAAGTGTACAATCACATTGTTACGTACTCAACACGTGTTATGGCGAACAATACACTCATCTTCACATTAATAGGCCCAAACTAGTCTAAAGATGGCTGAAACATTCAGGTTAGCGTTCGACAAAAGGCTAAACAGAAATGTTGATACTACTGTAAACGACCCGAGTGGTGGAAATACTAGTCCACAAAAAGGAAGACCTGGTGAATACTCCCAAAATAAACCACACAACAGTACAAAGGAAGCTACAGGGATTGAAACCTAGGAAGTCCCCAGGTAGCGACGGAATAATAATTAATTCTAATTTCCCAAAAAAGTAAATTAACACAAAATCCATGCCAGTTTTACAGGCACGATCAAGTATGATATAATATCAAATCGTAGATTGTCTACAAGTTAATAATGTTTCAACAGCTAAATATTTGATATATATATATATATATATATATATATATATATAAATACACTCATTGTCTGAACCAGGCCGTATAGTTATTGAATTGTACAGTTGTCCTCCAGGTTGAGCAGGAAAATTGACTTCGTTTCGTTTCAACCGGTGGTTGTAGGCATACGATAACCAACCAATATCGAGGTAAGTAAAACGTTTACATGGGAGTGAAAGCTGTTTTAGAAAAGTAAAAGTGCTAAGGTGAATCAATAAAGTGTACTGAAATAGGTAAGTGCAATATATCATTAATAAATGCATTAATAAAGGAAACTCCCCAGGCTGACAAGGTTCATTTGTGTATAATGCCTCCCATATAGTTCGTACTATCATGATGTCCACTTTTGGCTTTAATACAATTATTTTCAAGCACGTTGTCTTTATTTCATACCTTCCTGTTGATTTGATGCACAACCGTACCCTACAGAGAATAAGAATGGAATAAGTTGAATCAAAAAAATAAAGAGCTATAAAATGTTAGGTTTAATGGAATATAACGAGGATCGAGTAAAGACGTTATTTGAAAATCAATGAGATGAGACATTGTGAAGTGGTATTCAAAGATCCGACAATGGATAGCAAGTTAGTTTTATATACATAAATATATATAAATCTGTGGAGACCCCACGTGGTCGCATCTCAACAATAGGCTGAGCCAATGGTATATATTTAAAGGCAGAAGCATGATCTGTCTAGGCGTTCGTTATTATCTTTTTCAAGATAAAGATCTAAGCCCTCATAAAAATCAGAAAAATCTCGAGCCGTCAAATTGTATATTGCTGTTCCTGCAGAATGAGGCGATTCACCTTAGTGACCACCACCATATCTACTGATCAGCTGGCGCCACCCTCCCTCCTTTTATGACGTTAGGCTCTGAGACTGTGATTATTATGGCTACCGCAAATATATTGCTTTGTACCAGACATGTTCATACCTCATATTCCATCTCCCTAGCCTTCTTAGTGAGTGCTTCCAATAGGTCTCCACGTACATCTTTATGAACATATTATATATGTGTACATGCCTCCTAATGAACAGATTGGTTTATAAGAAGTTAAAACCTTAAAGAGCAAAAAGAATATGTTTTGTGAATATTGGAGCAAGATTCAGCAGAACACTGTATTTAGGGTTCAGTGTAGGTAGTATGAACTGAGGGTAAGGTCGGTTGGCAGGACTTAGTGTACTAAATTTTCATGACAGTCTTATATATAGTAAACATTTGACATTGCAAAGTAACCTGCCTACACATATTATAAAAAGATATTAACAGAACCAACAAAATTTTAGCACTTAGTTAACAATACTGCAATGTGTGTATACTGAAGAAGGCTAGTTAGGCTTACAGGGAGCCGTAAAGTAAGTCAAACTATATATGATAAAAGCATAATCAATGTTATGTTTCGTATTATCAAAGAATACATTAGGCTCAATAACTGAGTGTTATAAGGGAAATAAGAGTGGTAAAGCAAGAGAACATTTGCTGCGTGAGTATTTTAATCATTTTTAGTATCTTAATGAAAATCTACTTTCAAGAATTGAAAATGCATAATTACTAAATTTTATTATGTTAGTCTGGGAACTAGTGTACTTTCCTTAGTCAAATATGGAAATGTCTTTTTTTCACCACTCTACCAACAGTTGAGATCTTTCAGGCGGGTTAGGGTGGACATGTTAATATGTTTTTCTAGGATCCTTTTGAAACTGTCAGTCCTTTCACAGGATCTAATCTCAGAGGGTAGTTGGTTCCAAAGTTTGCAATATTTAGTGGTAAAAACGTTAGCTTTAGTGGTGAGATTATGGGTGTTAACCTCAAGAAGGTAGTCATGGTTGCGTAGTCCATACGATTTAGGATTAGCCCACGTTATGGATGAGTTACTGTTACAGTGCTTTCTTATAACTTTGAACAAGAGAAATAAATTGCACTTCACTCTCCTTAACCATAAGGGTTCTAATTGCAGTCGAATACACCTGTCAAAGTATTCGATTTGCTGATCATAGCCTAATATGCATTTCGTGAGGAATCTTTGGACACTTTCAACTTTCCTTCTGTCTTCTGATTTAAAGCTACTGTATAAGTGGGTACAGTATTCAAGTTTGGGGCGAATGCATATCTTATATATGGCTAATCTGGCTTCTGGAGTGTAAAAGTTGCGTGGCACAAAGCCGGTTAGACGTTTACAATCAGGTACCACTTATTTGCATGTTCAGTAAAGGTAAGATCTGAGTATGTCACCCCGAGATCTGTGACTGTGTTTGTGTTTGAGACAAGGTCACCGTACATGTATAGACAAATGCTAGGTTTCCAACGTCCCATATCTTGGTCCCATATCTTACAATTCCTTCGTGAATTACGTATTACCTTCCCCCACTACGCAGCCTGGATTACATTTGTGGAATATACTCTTGTACCAATGGAAAAGTAGTTATTTGTAATACAACGTCACGATTGTAACTTATAACAACTGATCGTATCTGTAAGAATATCTTTCTTTTCTTGGAATCACCCATGTATAAGAAAATATATACGATCATTATTCTACATTGAGTACAATTCACTCGTGATGTTACGATGAAAATGCTGACAAAACTATACATGTGTATCACTTATTTTAATTATTACCCAATTTGGATATAAATCAAGAATAGGATTCGGTTTTGTACACACCTAAGTTATATTGGGGAATTACTTCAAGCTTTATTTTTTCCAAGTATTTTTAATCCATCCAATACACACTTGGGTTTTTTGTTAATGCGAAGTCAATATCTCTATATTTTATGACGTGCTCCATTGAATGAATGGTTATCATATTGTTCCCACACACCAAAGACGAAAACGTCAGCAACCGTATAAGTTAACCATAAACCAAATTTATGAAATTTAAATAATGCTTATCCATACCTGTACATTTGGTGTGTCCTACACAGGCAGGAAAAACATATGTATTTTATTAAAACGTTGTTATTAAGTATGATTGCTAATCGTATATGTAATTTGTCAGACTGATGATGCCTGTAAACTGGCGTCCCTCATGTACAAAATGAGAATATATTATTATTGTACACACACGCTGACTGGGACTTGTATGAGCACCTAATTAGATATTCTAATTAGGACTCGTACTTTTCGAACGAGCCCTTAGAGACAATTCTTAATAACTTTTATCAGAATATTAACTCAATTCATGACGTCATTGCACCCGAGAAGATTCTTAGCTTCAGATTCCTCCAAAGCGATCATATTCTGACACCGTTTAGTAGAGGTCTACGAAAGCCCTCAATAAAATGCTACAGGTATTATGACTTATCGTCGTTAGTTGCCATTACGTCCCTTCTCAATAAAATCGAAGAGTTGAAAAATACAGGCCTCAGAAACAAGGAAATGCAGGCCATTCTTGCACCACATAATTCAGGAGAAATGGCCAAACTTTTCAAAAGTAGGTTGGCGAACTCCGAAAATAATATACTTAGACGGCACTGCTTACGAAAATAGTGAGACGATTCGTGAACTGTTTATCAAGCACTTCGCCAGATTATACACCTTAGAGAACGATGAAATCGTGGATTTCCCACGTAAAACACTACTGGTCCAGACGGTATATCTTCCGTTCTGCTGAAAAACGGCGGTTATGACATGAATTTACTCTTACTCAAGTTATACTCAATTTCATTAAGCGATGGGACATACCCTAACTCCTGGAAGAAGTCTTTTACTGTACCTATCCATAAACACGGGCCTATAGCTGATATCAACAACTACCGCCCCATCAACATCACGTCTGTAGTTTCACGTGTAATGGAAAAGATAGTAAAGACTCAAATCATTCAGTACTTGCTGTCAAATGACCTACTATCCCCATCTCAATACGGTTTCTTAAGTAGAAGGTTGTGCATTACTTACCGCGTAGATTATTTTGACTACATTACACAGTGCACTGATTATGGGCGTTCGGTAACAACTTTGTTTCTCGACGCTACCAAGGCCTTCGATAAAGTCCCACATATCAGACTCCTAACAAAACTCCAATCCTACGGAATAACCGGAAAACTTCTCAAATGGATAAGTTCTTTTCTCACAGAAAGAGAGCAATTAGTCAAAATCAACGACAGGCTGTCTTTCTCAAAGCCGATAACCAGTGGTGTAATACAAGGTAGCGTTGCTGGCACCATTCTATTCCTCTTATTTATAAATGACATGGTCTCGGTAATCAAGTATGGCAAGCCATACCATTTTGCAGATGATCTCAAGATAGTATATGATTATGGGTACGGTGATATGAGTGTCGAAAGCAAGATCCAACAAGACTTAAACGATCTAGGCGATTGGAGCGAAGAGTGGCAACTGACTTTCAACCCAGACAAATGCAGTATAACTCACCTTGGACGCTGGAAACCGATAATGTGCCTATATATGTGCGGTAAGTTCCTCTCAAAAACGAACACAGTCACAGATCTCGGGATAACATACTCAGATTTATCCTTTTCTGATCATGCAAATAAGGTTGTATCTGACTGTGAACGACTTACTGGCTTTGTACTGCGCAACTTCTACACCCAATAAGCAAGATTAGCTACGTTTAGGACATGTATCCGTCCCAAACTTGAATATTATTCTCTCCTATTTACTAACCTCAGGTCTGCAGACAGAAAAAATCGAGAAGGTCCGGAGATTCCTCACGAAATGCATATTACGGTTTAACGAACAAGTGAAATATGTTTGGAGGTGTATACATCTGAAATTAGAACCTCTGTGATTAAGGACAGCGAAGTGCAACTTATTTTTGCTCTTCAAAGTCATTAGGGAACACTGCTACAGTAACTCATCCATAACGTACGAAAATATTAAATCATATCAGCTACGAAACCACGACTACCTTGTCAAGGTGGCTACCCACAGAAAATCCATTAGGGCAAAATTTTTCGCCATAAAATATAACACACTTTGGAACCAACTACCATCTGAAATAAGATGTTATGAAAACCCCGATGGGTTCAAACAGAGCATAGAAAGAAACATTAACATGTCCACCCTAGCCCGTCCAAAAGACCACCACAGTTGGTAGAACGGAAATTGAAAGCCAGTCCAGTCTTCAGTATGGTCACATACGCATAACTCGACCCTAATACTTACGCGGCGAACGCTAAACTAATTTACTGATTTCTAATCTCTATAATCACTAAGTTGTGTTGGTAAAAGTAAACCTGGAAATAATCATAAGAGCAACCACACCTATCAGTGTAGTTGAAGATTGAACGATCAATTCATGGTTGTTTACTCAAACCCAACTTCCCCATAATTTTCGTGGATAATCAATCCACCAGTCATCGTCTCATCGCTAGCTGTTCATAAAGAAGATCAAGAAACTGTCAGAAGTATTATCGTGATTTATTGTTGTATTATTTGTTCTTAGACCTGCGTCTGTACTGCCAGTATTGCTGGTTATATGCTGGCGTTAGTATAAAGGATTCTTGAGTCGCCAATCAGTGTTTTGGATTATTGCGTCTGCTAATACTAAGCGTTTCTGAAAATCTTCGAGGGACAGCGTGAGTCCCAGCGTAGCAAGAGCTGGGAATTAACGGTTTATGAGACTTGATTGACAACACCTTTTAATGTCCTACATATGTACACATTTATATTATGATATTTAAATATAATAATTACTAATTAGTAATTATGCATTTTCAATTCTTGAAAGTAGATTGTCATTAAGATACTAAAAATGATTAAAATACTCACGCAGCAAATGTTCTCTTGCTTTACCACTCTTATTTCCCTTATAACACTCAGTTATTGAGCCTAATGTATTCTTTGATAATACGAAACATAACATTGATTATGCTTTTATCATATATAGTTTGACTTACTTTACGGCTCCCTGTAAGCCTAACTAGCCTTCTTCAGTATACACACATTGCAGTATTGTTAACTAAGTGCTAAAATTTTGTTGGTTCTGTTAATATCTTTTTATAATATGTGTAGGCAGGTTACTTTGCAATGTCAAATGTTTACTATATATAAGACTGTCATGAAAATTTAGTACACTAAGTCCTGCCAACCGACCTTACCCTCAGTTCATACTACCTACACTGAACCCTAAATACAGTGTTCTGCTGAATCTTGCTCCAATATTCACAAAACATATTCTTTTTGCTCTTTAAGGTTTTAACTTCTTATAAACCAATCTGTTCATTAGGAGGCATGTACACATATATAATATGTTCATAAAGATGTACGTGGAGACCTATTGGAAGCACTCACTAAGAAGGCTAGGGAGATGGAATATGAGGTATGAACATGTCTGGTACAAAGCAATATATTTGCGGTAGCCATAATAATCACAGTCTCAGAGCCTAACGTCATAAAAGGAGGGAGGGTGGCGCCAGCTGATCAGTAGATATGGTGGTGGTCACTAAGGTGAATCGCCTCATTCTGCAGGAACAGCAATATACAATTTGACGGCTCGAGATTTTTCTGAGGGCTTAGATCTTTATCTTGAAAAAGATAATAACGAACGCCTAGACAGATCATGCTTCTGCCTTTAAATATATACCATTGGCTCAGCCTATTGTTGAGATGCGACCACGTGGGGTCTCCACAGATTTATATATATTTATGTATATAAAACTAACTTGCTATCCATTGTCGGATCTTTGAATACCACTTCACAATGTCTCATCTCATTGATTTTCAAATAACGTCTTTACTCGATCCTCGTTATATTCCATTAAACCTAACATTTTATAGCTCTTTATTTTTTTGATTCAACTTATTCCATTCTTATTCTCTGTAGGGTACGGTTGTGCATCAAATCAACAGGAAGGTATGAAATAAAGACAACGTGCTTGAAAATAATTGTATTAAAGCCAAAAGTGGACATCATGATAGTACGAACTATATGGGAGGCATTATACACAAATGAACCTTGTCAGCCTGGGGAGTTTCCTTTATTAATGCATTTATTAATGATATATTGCACTTACCTATTTCAGTACACTTTATTGATTCACCTTAGCACTTTTACTTTTCTAAAACAGCTTTCACTCCCATGTAAACGTTTTACTTACCTCGATATTGGTTGGTTATCGTATGCCTACAACCACCGGTTGAAACGAAACGAAGTCAATTTTCCTGCTCAACCTGGAGGACAACTGTACAATTCAATAACTATACGGCCTGGTTCAGACAATGAGTGTATTTATATATATATATATATATCAAATATTTAGCTGTTGAAACATTATTAACTTGTAGACAATCTACGATTTGATATTATATCATACTTGATCGTGCCTGTAAAATTGGCATGCATTTTATGTTAATTTATATATTGATATCAGAATTCACATTGTTATTAATAATAATGTTTGCAGATCATTTGTCTTTTAAAATCGTCAAATGTTGACTTACTTCATTCTAATTTAGAAGGTCTCGTGCGTGTCTGGCCGGCTTCATCTCTGCGTTTTGTTTGAGGAAAGATTTGAAAAGAACACACTAGTATTTTATGGTCACTACCTGATTATTGATGTCTCACATATAATATAGGTGTTTTAATTTTGGTCGTGAAATTAAAGTCTAGGATATTTGCTGATCTAGTGGGTGAATTCATGTTTTGTGTCTACCCTACTGTGACGATGGAATTCATTAGATTATCATACTTTTGGGGTCCTTGGAGCGAAGACCATGATACTTCTGGCATTTTGAAATCACCTCCAATAATTTTATAACTGAAAGGAAGTTTGGCTGTAACATTAACAATATTGCTGAGCTTATTATCCCGTTCCGTGATGGATGAAGGAAGTCGGTACACACAACCCACAAGTATAAGTTTACTTCTGACAACCTTTATTTCGACCCGGATCGAGTCATTGAGTTGTGACAGAATGGGGTTACTAAACTGGGTTGCACGCATGGATTGTTGACAGTAAATTAATTTTCCACCCCCACAACCTGTCTGTCCCCACCAAAAAGGTTGTATTTATCAATCCTTAGGCTGTCATTGGAGACTTCACTTGTGCACCAGGCTTCGGTGATCATAATCAATGACGGCCTGCATATAGAAGCTAATGTACTTAGTGTTAAGTGTTTGCTTGGAGCTGATCTCGTACTTATTAGGATAATAGATAAACACTGGCTATATGGTTTCAGTGAGCGAACAACATCTTGATAAAATAATCCATGAGTATCCTCTATATACATGTTATCAGATTCATTTACCAATATCTTTGGATCATAGGAAGACTCCAGGTAGGTTTTTGAGGTGGTAGTCAGGTATGGTCCTTCGTTTGGATATGGTATGTTTTGTATTTTATATTTTATTTATATTTTTGTATTTTTGACTACAGCTTGATTCCACGCTGTATTTTTGGTACAATTATGGAATTTTCAGCATGGATATCGGTAGCCCGAATTTTGCAGGCCGACCATAGATATCAGGTGTGCGTCGGCAGGAGATCGAACCTCGAACAGTGTGCATGGTCGACGAGGGTCCTAGCCACTGTGCCACCGACGCATAATACATGTTTTCAACTAAGTGGTGCTCACGTCATTGAGTTGATAATGGCAAGCCCTAATAAATGACCTACCACTATAAACTACCTCTCGGAATGCTGTCATGCGAGGATGTACTCATAGCTTCTGACAGGTACATCCCCTTCACTGGCCTCCACGCGCCACAGTGGGAGTGTTCTTCACAAAAATGAAAGGGCCAAAGTAAAACTCTGGCGCTTACAACTGGACTGGTTCATGTTTTCAGTCATAAAAATAAAAGGTGCTCGGGAGAAAAACTGCGGGAAAATCAGTCAATCAAGCTCTTGGACTAAAAAGATGATGTTTTCAACAGTCAATAGGTACTGAAGTATAGGCATACTAATTATTATTGTTATTGCTCCCTTGGGTTCCTAGTGGAACATAGGGCTTCAACTGCACGTCTCCATTTGCTTCTGTCTTCTGCTGTACTTTTCACCTGCATCCATGTTAGTCCATACTGTTTCAACTCCTCTTCATACGATCTCCTCTATGTCACCCTTGCACTGATGTCCCACACGCCGCTTCCCTTTCGGGTTCCACTCGAGGGCTTGACGCGCGATTTCACCCAGCGATCTCCTCAGCGAGTGTTCAATCCACCTCCACTTTCTCCTGCATATTTGTTGGGCGATTGGTTCTTGCTTTGTTTGTTCCCATAGTTCCTTGTTGGTGATTCTTTCCGGCCATCTGATCTTAAGTATAGAGCGAAGACAGTTTTTAATAAAGGGCTGCAACAGGCTGTTGGAAATATTCTTTGTGACCGGCCCTCCAAGTTTCTAATCCGTATAGAAGAACTGACTTTACGTTTGTATTGAAAATCCGATTGAATTTTGTTGTTGATGCTGGGTGACGAAGATTTCCAGATTGGTTTCAGGTGCATGAATGTGTTTCTCGCTTTCCTGATTCCCGATTTCACATCCTCGTCCGTTCCGACTTTCTGTAGTTGAGACAATGCTCCCTAGATAAGTGAATGAAGTAACCTCTTTCAAATCCCTCCCGTTGATAGTGATTGACGCTGGGTGTTGCTGCTGTTATTTTTGTTGGCTGGTTATTTTCATAACCTCCGTCTTGTCTATGTTCACCTGGAGTCCTGTCTTCGCTGGCTGCTTCTTCGACCAGTTTGTCGGTTTTCGCTTGTAAGTCTTCTATTTTGTGTGACATCAAACATAAGTCATCCACGCCCGAAATCCAGGTCTTCTAGGCTCTTCACGTCGGTCCAGGGTATTCCTGTTTTCTCGTTTTTCACTGTCTGACGCACTAATTACTGGCGTCTATATTTCTTGATCTGAGGGTAGTATATGAACTCTATCGACCGAAAAGCCCCGGGCCACTCCTTAATCATGAAAGGAGTGCCGAGAATGTATAACACACTTAGAAAACACATTGTACTTGAACTCACTCAGCCGAGTAAGATCTAAAAGTGATGACGACCAGTGGTGTCCCTCAAAGCTGTACTAATGGAATTGACTATAATTGGCTTTAATGACTTTTTACGAGGGGATAGTCCTGTCAACTTAGAATATGCAGGGTATACAGTCCCCCTTCTACGTGAAGATGCCAACGGAAAGCAGTCTTCTGAACACCATGAAGAGCAGCGGTCTTCGAATACTTGACATGCGGTTCTCTCCCGTCAAATGGAAGATGATGCTACAGGACTGGACTTCATTGACTCCTAGCTTAGAAATAGGGAGTGAAGTGGTTGTTGAGCGTGTTGACCACTTCACTTATTTAGGAAATTGCATCAACAATAATGGACTGATTTCTGACGAAATCTCCGCACAGATGAAAAAGGTTCGTCACCTTTCGCGTAGGCGTGCTATCCAGCTACTGATCAAACAACGTCTGAACTCCATATTAGTTTGCACTGTCCTTTATGGCTGTTAGAAATGGTTAATGGAGGTGAAAGATACAGAAAATTTGAGTGATTTTCATCACAGTCTGTTTGCATCCTATCTCATGAGTTTAGTGGTAAAACGAGGTAAGAGTAACGTTGAGGTTAGAAGCTACATGGACTGAAATAGCTAAGACACGTGTTACACATACCGAGTCAATATCTTCCACGAGAAGCAGTGTTAGTTAATATAGGAATAGGCCACAAAAGAGTTAGGGATGGTCAAATTAACGCTTGGAGTCAGTTCACATTTTTCCCCTGTTGGTTTGAACCACGTAGGGGAGGTGCGGACTCCTGGACTGGAGTCTTCGACACACAAAGAACAAAGGGCTTGAGACTGGTGGTAAACGTGGTGGTCAAGCCTGTGTATTACAGTGACTTAAAGAGCTACACTGGCCGGAACTAACTGCAGTGAGGGACACCTGTGTGATAATCAGATATTAATATTTTAGGGATATTAGTATCCGCGTTTGGTGTTGACACTGTGTCAGCCATCTCCCGGGAAATATGCCTTGCCCTAGCTGTAGAATGTTCGCTATGCCAGCAAGGAATTGATCTGACATCATGCGTGCTATATGCATGATGTCAGGTGTTTCTGTTAACTGACGCTGGTGAAAATCCTGCCTAAAGGTATAGCCGATATGAGTATTCGGTAATTTGTTGCCAGTGTAAGAATGAGATGTTGGTATCAGTTTCGGGTAGTCACCAGACCATAGCAAGTTTTGTGCAGAAATCGGCACATGCTCCCCACTAGATACATAAGATGTATGAATGGGTTCTGTTGGCTTGCTAAATGTGGTCTATGGCCGATGTTTGGGGAATTTTCTATAACCTTCAGTCGACAGAACATTAGAAGTGGGCTGGCTGACAGGAGGTTTACGTAGTGGATGTGCAGAATAACACCTACTACCTTGCTTTGCTGTTTGTCTAGAATTAGTGGTTGGATATGATTGGCTTTCCACTTGACACCAGTTAGGCCTACCCCTAGGAGCTCGGTTTACCACATTTGACTTTCTCTTTGAAAGAGGGCTTAGAGGTGCTTTCGTCTCTATCATCTCAAAGGGCTTTCTTGCTCCGGGTCCAGTATTCAATTTGTTTACTTCTTTTTCCGTTTTCTTATGATCAACTGGTTGATGATTGCTAACAAGGCAGGCAGCACATGCTATGTAGGGTTTCTGTGGCTTGGACACCTCATGAGCTTTAGTTTTCTTAATGGAAATGGGACGTTTACCATAACGCCTAGAAAACTTGTCAACTTGGATAGCTACATTCGACTGGTGATTCACGGTGTGTGGATTGTCAGACTGATGAGTAACTGACTTATAAGGGGATGGTTGGAACACCAGTGGGATGGATTTTGATGGTTTCAGGGTCTTAACGTTTGCATCAGTGTAAAAACGATGTATTTCAACATCGTTTCCCGTTGACTCATCTGTGTCCACCATTTCAGTGTCAGCATCAGTATCATTATATAATGCTTGACTAACATTAGTCAGAGCCTGCGAAAATGTCTGGTGCATGCCGCGATTAGGTATATCACTAGACGGAATAATGCATGGAACGTCATCTACAGTTGTCTTATTTGAGTTATCAGCATTCAGTGTTCCTGAGCGGCATAGTCTTTGGCATAGTATTCAATCAGGTGCAACACTAATGTTAGTGTATGGTGTTGAAGAGCCTATTGTCTTACCAGATTTCAGAAACTTCCTGGCTTCTTCAGTAGACCTAAACTTGAAAAGCATCAGACACGGGTGGTTTGCAGATTTCTTATGGAGACGCAAAACCCGACATTCTGTCAACTACATATTATAAGACTTTAGACACGAAGTCTTAAGTTTGGCAATCGGCTCTCTGTATGGAATGTTATAGGCCAAGACGTTATGTGAAGACGTAATCCTCTTAACAGCTTCTTCAGCCAAATAGTCAATTATGCGCTCGGATTTGATTAGTGATTCAAGACAGATGTTTTGTGATGGGTCACACAGTTGCGTGAGAGGCATAATGCTGCCAAACTTGCTCTGCAGTTCTACTGTTGACTTCTGAAGTGTCAGTAAATCATTTTTGCTACAAGCCGTATTCTCTGTCAGTTTCTCCGTGATATCAGATACCATAACTCCGGGCGTTGCTGGTGTAAAAAGTGTAAAATCGTCAACGGAGCTGAGGCCTTCAGATGGTTGACTAGTATTAGATCTAAACCTCTTAACGGTACTTACACGTTTGACAGACTTAACCATTACAGAAACAAGAAATTTCACAATTTCCTGAAAAAAAGTTTTGAGGATATAAAAATAAGATAGCTGCATTATCGAAGTATCAAAACAGCAACGATAAACAGATATATAAAGCAAAGTAAAAAGTCAGACTTTCTTTTACAGTGCTGGCTGCGGATGAAATCCTGAGTTCCACTTGGTTAGAGACGGTATCCGACGATTCCTGTTGTAGATTTCACGAGTGAATGCTATATGTTGTTCCAATTGACACAATACAATACTTGTTGAAAAATATTAAAATATTATCAGGCCATCTGTTCTGAAACAGTGCGCCGAATCTCTCTGTTGGCCTTTATGCGACTTGTTGCAACACTCATTGGAATAGGGGAAACTGCCAAGGAAGTGGAAAAGAGCCATTCTTTCTCCGATCTTCAAGGGTGGGGATAGGCGAAATGCCACTAGTTATAGACCAGTAACTCTACTCCCAGTGGTATCGAAAGTACTGGAAAGTATTATTGACGGCCACATCAGGGCATATTTCGATAGGTCTAATATAGTCCATGAAGCCCAACTCGAAAGGCAGATCCTATGTAAGAAACCTACTATCAGCTGGGGACGATTAGACATCATGTTTGGATATGAATGTTCCAATCCATGTGTTCATCCTAGACTTTGAGAAGGCATTTGACACTGTTCACCATGACCTTCTCCTACACAAAATAACCCAGGCAGGTATAGGCAAGCCACTTCTGTCGTGGTTAAAGGGCCACCTAGCTGAAAGGCAATTTTGATTTTTCTCAATGATCTACCATGCTGTCTAAGCTGCCAGACTCTTCTATACGCTGATGACATGAAGATATGGAGGGCGATAAAGTGTCCGTAGGACTGAAATAGGCTGCAGAAAGATCTAGAACTTCTGGAGGACTGGGTGGTGGCCAGTGGCACAACTTTCAACCTGAAAAAGTGCAAAGTAGTGAAGTTACGCACCTGTAGACTGCAGAATGCAAGTTATACCCTGTGCAATGAAAGCTTGTCCTGCACAACGTCGGAACGCGACTCAGGTCCAATTCTAACGGGAAAATGGACACAAGCGTAAATTACACGGGGGATGTAGCGAGGGCATATGCGGTCACACACTTTACGCATATACAGTTAGGTGCACTCACTCCTGAGCTCTTTCTAGGGTTGTACGAAACGTACATCAGACCACACCTTGAGGTGCATAATATCACTGCACCCACACTGCTTGGAAGAGACGCCAACCTCTTGGAAAGAGTCCAACGACGGGCAACAAAAGGAGTGGTTGGTCTCCAAAACAAACCATATGATGAAAGGCTGAAGAAATTAGGCCTGTTCACACTTAGCTACCGTCGGCCTAGGGGGATTTGATTACTGCCTACAAAATAACAAATGACCAGAATCATTCAAACAAAGGTGTTCTGCCATTGAGTAGGTATAGGCTCCCTCGCGGAAATCCCAGAAGGATAGCCCACCAGAGGGCAAGGACCCGGGCGCGCTCCCACTTCTTATCACTGCGGGTTTGCCGTCCCTGGAATTCCTTACCGGCAGATGTAGCATGTCACCGTCTTTGGATGCCTTTAAGCGAAGGCTGGACAACCATGCAGCGACACAAGAACTGCATCCAAATGGCCTATCCCCTTAAAATCGCATACACCATTCAGGGGGTAGACAATTAAACTTGTCGTTTTACTTCTTTACATTCTCTATCGCCTTACTCTCCTGACAACTTTAACTACACTTATTATTATTATCATCATAATTAATACCGATATATATTATTCGTATCATTCTTCAAATTGAATCAGCTGACTGGTGTTACGTTTTCTTATTTATTTTTCTGTCTGTTAGTCTGAATAACTTCACTAATTATACCTATTATTATCTCTTTTCTTTTGACGACGATACCGGAGGACTTACTGGTGAAAAGATCAACTCCACTCACAGTAGTAACAGTCTTAACATACCTCATACTACAAGCCACATATAGTTAACCCCAGCACTACTCCTTTTGGAGTCATCCAAAGCCAAGAAAGTCGTCGAGTGGCGGGACGAGCTACGCAGAAGTTTACGAAAGATCAGGAACCTTTACTTCACAATCAAGAAGCGAACACAAAGAAATCAAATTGGTTTATACTGGCTCCTAAAAACGATATTGGATATTGGAACACTTGGAATTACAAATAGTGTACACAAGTAGAGTGATTTTCTTTGAATGTGAAGTCTGAATTCACCATTACACCTGCCCCCCATCATCAAGTAGATTTAAATATACATTATTAGTGAGCAAGGTAGTTATCAATGGTGATACTTATACAGACATTTGACATAATAACAACGATATCCTACTCGGAAAAATGTGTGGACGAAAATGAGACAATTTTGTGAAAACATGGAAGAAAAAGGGTGTATTTCATTTCAAGAGTGGAAAAAATCCGATTATATGCGACGATAAGGGGGAACCATGGAAAATTTTGCTGTACACGGGAGGTTACTGATAATTTGTAAGTAGTTAAATTTTTATGTCAAAATTACGTTACCACTACTTCAGTTGAAGTAAAACGCATTAGTTAATCAATGCGTATGTATATATGTATATAAATGTAGATACTTTACGAATAATGGCAAATAGCATTACATTCCAGTCACACTGAGATATACACCTGTGACTTGTTATCGTCACTTCGACTGTGATAATTTAAGGAGTAAATGCATTTGCTAATAATGTCACTCATGTGAATCATCGTGTAACAGAGCAGTCTGAGAGCAAACTGGAAACATTTATGACGAAAGGGTCTCAGAGAACTGGATATCGAGAGAGCTTTATGGTCTCTAGTAATCCATATACACTTAGTGAGTGTAACAGCTTTCCTGATACGTCCCCAACAGATAGGTTACAAGTTGCCAGACAAACACAGTTGTGTCTAACACGTCTGCAAGAAGTGCATACAAAGGCGAACTGTGAAGAAGTGACCAAGTTTAGTGGTAAGCTAAATGTGAAATCAGCGTCATCAAGTTCTGACTACGAATTATGTGAACAAGACTGTAGTTGCAACTAGTGAGCCATTGTTGGATAGAGTGTCACAGAGGACACCGCAGTTTGTGCAGAAGAAGGGGGTTACAGTTTCAGAGTCTATTTCTGACTCCACAAGTTTACAAGGTATTACTAGTCAGGGTAAAGGTATAAAACCTTTAGGGATTTGTGAGGAAGAACCCAAATTGTCTACTGCTCTTATTAAAGAGTTTGGAAATGATGAAGTCGACCATATAGACGACGGTACGTTGAATATTTGTGATAATGATCATGATAGTGCACTTTTATCTCTGGCTGATCATGATGAGGCGAACGGAATGCCTACTACTACTGAGTTGAACAAAGGTTCTCTAGAACTTGAACGTGAAGTCAAATTAATGGCAGATGCGTTTGTTTAAGGTATGGATACTCTTGAGACCGTCAGTTTAAACGATCAGCGTGTAGCCCACCTATCATCATCAGATGCTAGTGCTAAACCGGAGCTGATAGTAAAAGACAGCAGTGGTGGTAATCTTGCGGTTAGACAACCACCTAAAAAGCCGAACAACAACAGCTTCTGATCCACCAGTAAGTTCATCAACTGGTATCAATCAGTCGTCGTTGATGTTGTCATCCACAATGAAAGGGACGTCCATGAACTCACGTGTCTTATGTTATGATTATGCCAGTATAGGTCCGTTTGAAAGGACGAAAGTCACTGGCCAGTTAATTGAGGATAAGCCGACTGTGTACGAGAGTGTAACTGTTAAACTGACTTGCAAGAATAAAGGCATTTCAAGCTTCAAGTTACTATTTGAATGTTATTATCTTTGGTGTAAATTACTCTGTGCCTACGTTTGGCTGGTCAGATACCTCGTGTGTTTGTTAGTCATCTACATTCCACGATACAATGACGTGGGCGTGTTAGTGTTCCGGGTTGAGAATATAGATGATGGAGGGAAGTCAGCAAATGAACTCTGCGCCGATTTTCAAACCTAGGGTGCCAATCAGAGAAGGTTTGTTGGCGTATTGTCGCAAGTCCTACAATTCTGCACGGGTAGTACTTCGACATGCAGTCCGTCGTGCTTGGTGTGTTATTTTGTACATACATGTTGTATATACCGAATTAATAAGAATAGCGAACTATCTAGATACAATAAAATGAAAATTACCTGAATCAAAGAAATAAAAAGTAGAAATGACAATAATAATAATGTTAGTAGTAATATTGGCTTTGCTGCTTAGTGATCAAGTATAGATATATACAAGAAAAAAGAAAATCTAACTTTGCACTTAGGACTGTTTGTAATTGTGCAATACAGAAAAATAGATAGTCGAAAATGAGAAAAATCCAAAAGCCAAAAGATTTGAAAATAGAAAAATTAAACAAAACAAAAGTAAGATATTAATATAAACAATCAAGAAAATAGAAAACAACTTTTTGTACAACTCCCGCCACCATATTGAATAACAAGACAGAGAGAGGGAGACTATAAGCGAATACAAAAACAAAAAGAATATTTAGAACTTGCATAGTGTTGTGATGTGATTAGTTAAAGTGAAAAGTGGATTAAGTAGGTTTGACTGGTCCTCTTCCGTAAGAATACAGAAAAGGAGATGAAATTTATTTTGAAATAAGAACAAATTAGTTCAGCAAAGAGTCTCTTTTCGGCGAATTCATTCTCTTAGCTGTACAGTCGCAAATATATACAATTAATTTTGTGTGTGTATGTGTGTACATAAGGTTTGTCAAAATCAAAGTCAAAATAACAGTTAGTGTGGGCTGTTGATTATATCATCAAAATAATAAAGAAATTAAAATGTGTGATTAATAATCAAAGTTGTAACTAAGTGGGGTGAAAATTGGTAAGATGTGAGTAGGGTTACGTAATATAGACATGTTTAGAAACATTAGATGTTCGTGAAGGAGTACGGAGACAATTATGAAAATAAACTAGATAATAGGTGAAAAGAATGTTAGTTACTAAAATTTATTATACGAATATTGCAAAAAAATTTGATAACAAAATGTTGATGACAGATGAACTTGAAATTAAACCCACGGTAGTAGGAGGGGGTGGAGAAGTTTCTTCTGTGTGCATAATTCAGGCTTTTCTATCCAAATCGCTAAGGCTTCGGCAGTATAAAGTATACGGAAGCTTGTCGATTTTGGAAGGCTTCTTTTGACTTTATAGATGACTTTGAATGACTTCTCCTTGCAAATCGAATGACCAGTGTTAAGTATATGCTCAATAATGGCGCTCCTTATTGCTCGATTGTTACCTTTCCGTATCCAGGTGGGATAGTGTTCTTGAACTCTTTTAGATAAAACTCGCATCGAACGACCTATATACCTCGCTCCGCAAGAGCAGGTGAATTGGTAGATACACATGGAAGTGGTCAAATGCGATAGTTTATCTTTAGAGTAGTTTTATTTATTTTTTTATTTTTGATTACAGATTGATTCCACACGGTACAAGTATGGAATTTTCAGAGTGGATATCGGTAGTGAAAATACTACGTGCATACGCATATACTGGAAGTAATTTGGCACACACACACACACACACAAACAGTAATACAGTATGATCACCTCCTTTTGGAACGAAAAATACTTCATTTTTAGCATACAACACTTTGATCTAACTCTTCAGGATTTTTCGGACAAGATAGTTCAGCAGCCATCCATTCGGTGCGATCTAGACTTGATCTAGGCGGTCTTGATGTAATGTCGAATTGGTGTAAACATCGAAGTGTTGTTACTAAATCGAAATTGATAGATTTTATTTATTTTATTTTATTTTTGATTACAGCTTGACTCCACACCGTATTTTTGGCACAAGTGTGGAATTTTCAGCGTGGATATCGGTAGCCCAAACTTCGCAGGCCAACCATAGGTGTGCGTCGGCGTGGGCTCGAACCCCGGACCATGTGCATGGTCGGCGAGAGTCCTAACCTGCATTTCCTAATCGTCGACCAGCAATCCACATTGAAGAAATCAGGAAGCAGATGTTATACATTAATATCACTACACTTAATTCATAGCTAGATGATACTGATGAATAGCCAAAAGCTCGAGATACAAACTGACGAAAAATTGATTGTTCTTCAGTTTGAACCTCGTTAACTGTGGTTGACTCTTCTAAACTGTCAGTAGGTGTAGAGGAGGTGAATGGATTCAGTAAATGTACAAATGAATACCAATAAGTGAAATCAAAATAATAATAATCACCAATTAATTTATTCCACCAGCTGTTGGATATTTAACTCAACTTTTTACTTGGACAATTAGCAATATACTGATCACAATCACTTTCATTTTCCAATGGATTACGGACTAGATCTGAGCATTTCGATTGTGTAGATATGACTGAATCAGATTTCAGTGGATTGGGCAATGTAAGCGTGGTCAGTCCAAGTAGATTTATTTGTAAAGGAAGGGCACTGCTCAATAACATCTGCTCCACTTCTTGATTTTGCTTCCACTAGGCTGCGTCTCCACTTCTGTGAGCAGCATTCAGATTAAATCTACCTTGTTTGCCCTGTGTCCGTCAGGCAAATTCATTTGGCGTTTTGTATGTCCTTGTGTTTGTATACGCTGCCTGCGATCAGCAAATCATTTAAAGCACAGTAGTCTACGAATAATTCTCCATTCCCATTGATTTCTCTAAGTGCCCCTCCTCCGATATTGAGCTCTCTTCCTGTATTATCTGCTCCCATTCTGAAGTTTGTAAAGCCCATGAGGAATTTTATATCACCATTGGTGATGTTGTTTATTACTGTTTTTAGTTGTCTGTGAAAATCTTCCTTCTTGTGTTCCGCGTTTTTTGTAGCATTTTGAATGTTGTTTGTTTATTGTACCTTCCTTCTCTTTTAGTTGAATATTGCTGTCATGATACTGGATGAAATCGGTTCCCACTGTATTAGGTATCTGGCTGTAACTGATGACATCCTGATAGCCACTCCCTCAGTGTGTTCATGGTTGTCTGTTGGGTAGCCGGAGTCAATTACTGACTCTCCAGTTGACAATTTTGACAATCCACATCCATTCCGTCTGCTCTCAGAGATACCCAGAGCTTCTATGCGATATCTTCTCATTTCTTTGGCTACGTGGGCAGACTTTCCAGCCTCGTACATCGTACGGACACTCCAAAACACAAATCATATTCTTGCTTCCATCTAGAGAAGACATATCGGCTGGCTAACTTCCTGGAGGCTTTCATCAGTTCGCATCATTTCGCTTCTTCGATTCGAGCGAAGAATAACCTGCTGTTGTTTGAAGTTTTTAAAAATTTATTTTCTGCCCGTTGAAGTTTCTCTAGCGGTTTGACATGTTTAGGGGTGTGGCGTCGCTAGCCCCACACCCAACCCTTCCTCTTTTCCCGGGATTGGGACCGGCTTGGAAACCAGCAAGCTAGTTAACTAGGCTAGGTTATATATATATATATATATATATATATATATATATATATATATATATATATATATATATAAAGAGAGATCTGGAGTTTCTTTTCCAATGACCGATGCTTCAGTAATACAGATAAGTCGGATGCGTAATGACTCCAGATACAGATAAATTTAAAGGAAGAGGCTGTAGAAATAAGGTGACAACTATTGACCAGATGCTAAATTACTGCGCTATAAATGAACATCCAGGTCTCTGTATACTGTAAGAGTTTGTTGTTCCCTCCAACTCTTATGGTCTGTGGATCGAGTTCGACTTATAAATGATACTCGGGAATATTACGGATGCGTTATAAATGCAACAAGAAGAGGTCGGAATGTTCAGTGTAAGGAAAGATTTCCAGACTTTTATAAGCGAAGAGATGAGATTTCAGTCCATCCTGAAGGATTTCTATGTCTGAATGACAGAATTATTATTCCTCCAACATTAAGATCTGCGATTTTGGATGATCTACATTCTGCTCATCTAGGAGCTGATAAGATGAAATCGTTAGCACGCCTAACATGCTGGTAGCCATAAATTGATGCTGACATTAACAAAAGATCAAAGAGCTGTTCTAGCTGTTTGCATAAAATGTCCTAAGGGAAGTCATCGTAGACACCGTGGCCTGCATCTTGTGAGGTTTTGCAGCGTATTTATGCGGATTACTGTGGTGCATTCTTAAATTCACACTATGATTTAATTATTGTGGATTCTTATTCTAGATGGCCAGAAGTCATCATTACAGATAGTCCTAATGCGAAATTCACTCACAGAGCGTTGAGAAAGATTTTTAGTCGAGAAGGAATTCCAGATGTCTTAGTTACTGACAATGGTAATCATTTTACGGAGAAGAACTTCAACGATTGGCTCAAACATATAGGTTGTCGTCATTTGTACACAGCACCACGTCATCGTCAGTCAAACGGGTTGGCAGAAGATTTTGTACGAACATTAAAGAGTGCTATAGCATCAATGAGTCCTCAAAATCTTGATGAGCTAGAGAGAAGTGTGGATAACTTCTTATTTCAATATCGCAATGCGGAGCATACAAGTACCCAGGAAAGTCCTGCAAAACTATTCAAATCTCGAATTCTCAGAAAGCATCTGATGTCCACGACTTCTGATGTACATTATTACAGAGGGAATGATTATAGACCTTCTATTGGTATCATACTACAAAGAATGGGAAATCGAATGGTGAAGATATTAGACATTGAAGATAATTCACTTCATAACAGACACTTGGATCAAGTGAGAATAAATGAGGTAGGTCGTTCTGATTATGATTATAATGACTTCGCTACTAATCCTGACTTTGTAGATAGTTCAGAAATAAGTCTAGATGATACTGATGGAAATTATATCACAGAATCAGTTAGAAGATCGCAGAGACTGGCAAGCAAACCGCGATATCATTATAAATAGGCAAGGAGACATTCGACGTGTGGCGGTTGTGGTGATTGACAATTTCTATCTCTGTATTGTTTAATTACTTACTGTTGCTTGTTAATATATTTCTTATATGAATTGAATAATAATTCCGCCAAATACAAATTCCTGAATTCCTCCCTCTCTGTGTTTTGGTTGAATTCTGGTAATTCTGTCATCTTGAAATACTAATACTACTATTACAAAAAATTACATTAGGTCTTAGTCAGTCTATGCTAAAGTACGATATTTCCTATTCGCACTTTCGCCTTACTAATTTTTCGTTTTGTCTACTCAGTATGTATGTCTTTCCCCCATTATGTCAACTGTTGCTATCATTATTCTCATTCTGAATTATTTGTGGTATTATTTCAATTGTCCTAGTTGCCTTCCTAAATCAAAAAATTCTTTTGCAATGTTAAATTCTATCTTATCAAACTTCACATCATGTTGTATATAACGTTTTATTTGCCTAATAATTCTATAATTATGAACCCACTTTCGATATCTGCACATCCCACAAACTATTCTGTATACGACATTTGTTTTACCACTTGATTTTATCCACTATTATAACCGTACGATTATTACTTTATGTGTGCACAACTTTGTTTAAATTTTTTCATGAGATATGATTTCTTGAAAAGCCATATTTATGCACATTTGTGTCAACTATAACTAAGATGAACCTAGTCGTGAGAAAGCACAACAATGAGGTAACTAGTTTGTTTAAAATTAATACTTCACCATAAAATAACTGCCAATAGCTAGTGAAGAAGTCTGTTTTAATGGGTAGCGGGAAAAATGCTTTATTCTACAAAATATTATGTGCATTGTACCCTTTCTCAATTCTAAGTAAAATTTGTCGATTTCTGCTTTTTTTCAATGCAATTGAAGTATGGTCACGAATGTTAAAGTACTCAATAAGTTAACATTTACTATCAAAAACTTTACATGAACGTCATCTTTGCCAATTAGCTATTTATTGCTTGTTCACAAAGTCCAATATTTATCAACATAACTATTAAGGCGAACTCTGTACAACAGTAACAATAAATTAGGTTACCACATTAATGTGTTGCATTTTAGCGACTTATTAAATGATCAGATATGAAAATGATATAAAAACAATACGATTACTGCTTTTTTAAATTATTTAATATTATGAGCCTTCAGTGTTTAAAGTAAATATCTTGAAACTTTGAACAGGATTCAGCAACATTCTTAACCTTTGGACGTATTTGATCTGCTAACTGTCAACTTTGAATTAAAGTAATAACAATAATAATGAGGAGATACATTTTGAATCTATTCTGAGTAGAACATTTTATTTCAAGGCGTTTGTTTCCTTTTCATGAAAATCTTAGTATTATGGTTTAAGTTTCTTTACAGGATATAATAAGGAAAATATAAGTACAGGTTTTAAGCTTGAGGAACAAAAATAGTCCATTCATAGTCTTCATCAGTATCTTTAATGATTGACTTTTGCATTTGAAACACTTTTGAAGTAGATATATATTAATTAAAATAAAGAATATACAGCGTACTGGAGATGATTCCTATTATAGTACTATAGTAAATCCACATTCTCATGTTCTGCGATGTGCTAACGTTGTACACGGCCAAAGACATACAACGTTGTATTAAGAAGTACAAGTGAAAACTTAAGAAGATATATTGTTAAAGAAATCAAATTTCAAATAGCGCTAGACAAACGCAAAAGTGTATAACAGCGTAAAATACATATGTAACAAACGAAAAGCAATGCTAGATAATAATACAACGGCAAATATTCCACAAGCACCTGTAAAATTTGTTTCTGTATATGTATAATAAGCGTATATGAATTTGTTCTATAAGCGTACAGTTAGTGTTAATATAGGGGCGCTACAAATACAGCAATAAATTTACAAAGAATTTAACCTTCAAGTTTCTACTACATAGTAAGAAATCTAATTCATCTAAGTTATTATTATTTATTTCTTCACTTCAGCACTATTAAGTAGTTTACTGGACGTCAGTGGCACACTGGTTAGGACTCTTGCCGATCATGCACATGGTCCGAGGTTCGATCCCCTGCCGACGAACACCTGATATCTATGGTCGGCCTGCGAAATTTGGGCTACTGATATCCATGTTGAAAATTCCATAATTGTACCAAAAATACAGTGTGAAATCAAGCTGTAATCAAAAATAGAAAAATAAAAACATTATCATCAAAATAATAAAGACTCCACCTTTTTTCATTCAGATTTATTCTATGATTCCCTGAATACATTTTTGTCTACAAAGATTTATTTCTAAAATATTTTCCAGAAATCCACTGAACAAATGCTTCATTAGAAGTTGTGGATTTTACTTATTGCCTCACATTTAATTAAGTGTAAAATATATCTCAAATATTAAAACTGTATGTGATGGAAGTAGAATGTAGAACGAAAATGTTTTTTGAGATCCCTATATCAAAGCTTCGAAGTATTCTCATTACTTAGTATTGATCCTACTGGATACGCTTTAGATGTTTTATGCCAACAACCATTCAAATACTATAACTTCAGTAAACTTGGTTTGTAAAGATAAGTTAGGATCTTGAATTCTTGTAATCCGTTTCAGGCACGAGTTGATCATGTTTACAAAAGATCTTTGCAATAAAATCTACGGTCTTTAGACGGAATCATCAATATTTTATATAGGTCTATATATATATATATATATATATATATTCATTTACATAATGAAGAAATGTAATACTATGAGGAATTTCGCTCTTCTAAGAATATAACTGGTGTTTGTAGATTGTACGCGTTCTATTTAACATACAATCCCTATAACGGCTTTTATAGCATCCTCAGAAGATGTGAAGGCTGAAAAAGGGACTGCTTCTTGGTTTACGTAATCGAGATAAAAATTAACAAAAGGTTTATAATAAATAATTTTGGAAAAGCGTAAAACTCATCTGCATAAGCAAGCACATTCATTAACTATAGGAACAGTAGTTTCATGCAATCGTATGGTCACAGCTAAGTGCCTTATTACACTAAATAATAAGGAAAACAAAAGGATTGAAGGTGTTTACATTTGAGCTAGAATCCAATAGTCATCCGAAATATTTCTTAAAAATCATTTTCAGAAATGAAGTTAAAGTAGTCAAAAATGTAGAGAAGAACTGAACAATAACATTAATGATTGTGCGTCGGTGGCACAGTGGTTAGGACCCTCGCCGACCATGCACATGGTCCAGGGTTCGAGCCCACGCCGGCGCACACCTGATGTCTATGGTCGGCCTGCAAAATTTGGGCTACCGATATCCACGCTGAAAATTCCATACTTGTACCAAAAATACAGTGTAATATCAAGCTGTAAATCAAAAAAAAAAAAATAAAAATGATTCTTTAACACAAGGAGATATCAAAGGAGATCAGAACTACTATTAATAGTTTCTATGTTGACTTTTATCTGTGAATACTATAAGAGATCCTGGTGACTAAATTCCTACGTGAACGGAGATCTGTTTAAAACTTGGGCTACTAAAGCTTCTATCACTATAATACATATAGTTTGTCTCGTTCACTGTGTTTTAGTCTATTAAACTATGATTCCTAATGATATTTTCAACTCTCATAAGTATTTAAAATGTGTACATCCTACTGATTTGCTAATTCCCGCTAAATTTAAGGAGAAGAAAGTTATGGATGTCAAGCTATCCAAATATATAAGATAACTGTTCCTGAGTTATGTCTTTGAGTCTCGAATTGTACTCCTGAACTTTTATATTTATGAAAACAAAGCACGCAGTTCAACGAAGAGTCTCTTTTCGGCGAATTCATTCACTTAGCTGTACAGTCGCGATTAAATATACCATCATGGGTAAAATTTATTTTGATAAAGTTTCACAGTGTTATACAGTAATATTTACTGATGACGTTTCGAGCACAATTTATCGCTCATCATAATTATACCTAGCGCCGGGTTCAGAGTGATCAAGAGTTCTCTGACCCCGGGTGAAGGCTCACCAGTGCGCCTCGGTGAGTTGAAACTCACGACTGACCCTAATCGGGTGCGCTCGGGCGTGAATCAATTATATATTCTTATTTTTGTATGTGTGTACATAAGATCTGTTCGATAAGAATAAAAATAAGTTAGGGTTATTGTTGTCAAGGCATTTCAAAAATGTGATGAATAATCACATCGCAAACAAGGGGGTTGAAGATTGGTAAGAGGGTATATTTGTATATTTAAATATTTGATTTTCAAACAAACGTCGTTCAGTTTTCGAAGGACAGGAAGAAGAAATATCATAATGGATTGGTTTGCGCTTCAGTCCAGAGAGCATTATGTCACGCTATCTGCTGTCAGTTAGTACTTTATCTGAAGATCCTGGACGAATAAGAAATATCATACAACAAATTCCGTTGAAAATTCTGTATATTACTTAAACACTATTCATAATAAAGCTACTGGCAATAATATTATTATTCTAACAGCTTGAATGCAAAAGAGGAGAGATGATGTAACCCGGTGCCCCAGACAATGAAGGAAAAACAGCACTGATGAAAGCCTTCACTTCTAGTTTTATTTTCACTCAGAATCCATCAAAAAAGTACAAATTGTAATTGCTATTACTTATTTATCTCTGCTGTGTCTGACAGACAGTATAACCGAGGCATTTTTTCTTGGTAGAGTTTTCCTGAGCACACAGCTACAACTGGGTATGTTCATCCTTTTTTCTATTTTCATTTTCTTATCTCGCGCACAAATGTAGTCTGGAAAATAGGACTTAAGTGATTACGAGAAAGGTTTCTTTCACTGGAACTAATAGTTGGCAAGTTATATGGTGGGCTAATTGACATTAGTATTGGGCATTAATCCAAAAGCTAGCAAATTCTAATGACTGTTATTTTAGGAAACATTGTGTTGTGATTGACAATTTCTATCTCTGTATTGTTTAAATACTTACTGTTGACTGTTAATATGTTTCTTATATGAATGGCAGAATAATTCCGCTAAATACAAATTCCTGAATTCTCCCCTCTCTTTGTTTTGTTTGGATTCGTGTGATTCGGTCATCTTGAAATACTAATACTACGACTACAATAAATTACTATAAATTGGCGTCGCGATGGAACTAAATAACCTGGGAAAATTTCCCATTATTGGGTCTCCGCGGGAGATTGCTGATTATTTGGAATGCTTCGATGCGTGGTGCATTTCAAAGAATGTTCGGGATGACAAAATACCAGCACATTTCATCACTGCTATTGGGCTAGATGCGTATAGCCTAGTAAAGACTCTGTCATTTTCAGATAAACCTATTTCTCTGACATATGGTAAGCTCCGTGAACTTCTGATAGATCACTTCCATATAACTACTTTTGGGACACGAGAGAGGGCTCAATTCCATAAACTGGTTCGTGCTCCCAACCAGAGGATTCGACAGTTCATTCTTCAACTTCAAATACAAGCTTCAAAGTGTAACTTTGGAGATCAGCTGCATACTCAACTACGTGATCGTCTGATTGCTGGAATCAATATTCCTAAGTTAGAGAAAGATTTAATTCAGATTCCTTCTTGTACCTTTCAAACTGCTAAAGATTTATGTATTACATATGAAGATGTCAATAATGAATACTCTGCTCCCACTACGTCAGTGTCTGATGTTATGCTTTCTAAAGTTGAAAATACAAGTGGTCATGGAAAGCAATCCAAATTGTCGTCCACAGGTAATAGAATGCAGCGAGAGATCAAAAACATTAAACCGTGTTTTTTCTGTGGAAAGTTACATCTACGAAGCACTTGCCGTTTTCGGGGTGCTAAGTGTCACAAATGTGGTAAAGTTGGACACATCACGACCTTTTGCAGAAGTTCAAATACTTATGTTGCTCAAAATTCCTATAATTCTCCCAAGCTGTCTAGTAAAATGAAGTCAATGTGTCTTTCAACTTTTCAAAATACTCAAGCTAATCCAATGAAAACCTCCACTACAAGTTCGGAAACTCAAGTGTCAACTGTTTTCAAAAATGAGGTAGCCGAGTTACAATGTGAACTGTCGAAAACACGAAAAGACCTGAATGAGATGAGAGAGCAACTGATTACAATTGAGGAATTACTGCATATGCATAGACTACGTGTGTTGAATGCAGAGCATACAAGTACCCGTGAAAGTCCTGCAAAACTATTCAAATCTCGAATTCCCAGAAAGCATCTGATGTCCACGACTTCTAATGTACATTATTACAAAGGTAATGACTATAGACCTTCTGTTGGAATTATACTACAAAGAATGGGAAATCGAATGGTGAAGATATTAGACATTGAAGATAATTCACTTCATAACAGACACTTGGATCAAGTGAGAATAAATGAGGTAGGTCGTTCCGATTATGATTATAATGACTCCGCTACTAATCCTGACTTTGCAGATAGTTCAGAAATAAGTCTAGATGATACTGATGGAAATGATATCACAGAATCAGTTAGAAGATCGCAGAAACTGGCAAGCAAACCGCGATATCATTATGAATAGGCAAGGAGACATTCGACGTGTGGCAGATGTGGTGATTGACAATTTCTATCTCTGTATTGTTTAAATACTTACTGTTGACTGTTAATATGTTTCTTATATGAATGGCAGAATAACTCCGCTAAATACAAATTCCTGAATTCCTCTCTCTCCTTGTTTTGTTTGGATTCGTGTAATTCGGTCATCTTGAAATACTAATACTACGACTACAAATAATTACTACACATTGCCACTTACACTCAATGGCACTGATGGACTTGAGTCTTCACATTCGAATTAATGTTTATTAGGGTCTACTGTTCCCTAAACACTCAGTATTTGGACACTTTTGTGGTAAAATCTTCATCTAAGTTCAGGTAATCTATTGCTTAAGATATACTCAGTTTGAAGTGAGAAATAGCACGATTGTTTTTTTCTTACTAGTTTAGATATTGAATAGAATGGAACTCCAAATTAAGATAGATGGGCTCCTTTATTTAGAAGTTAATCTAGCAGACTGATGAAATAATTATTAACTTACAGATAGTAATTGAATTAAATTAAAAAGATAATTATCTTGCCAGAAATAAAATAATTCAAGTGAAAGAAAATATGTCAAAAAGGTTACTACAGTTTGAGCAGCTGAAGAACATAAGAATAATATCTGATTTAATATAAAGATTTTCGTTTTAAGGATATCGAATGTCTATAATTTTATTAATCATTTTACATGTACTTGTTAGGTAAATAATGTGAACCCAAAGACAGGTTATATTCTGAAGTTATATTTTGTAAAATGACATGGGTGATTAGAAATTGTTAGCTTGTCACTTTAGTCAAAACATCTTGATTGATTCATAACATAAATGTTTCGTTTACATGAGTACATGATTTTTAGCATTTCGATTAGTAACTACTTCCTTTTGTCTGTTTTTCTTGTGTAGTAATGCAGTGTAATGAAAACATAACACTAGTACATGTTTATCACACTGAACAGTTAGACATAATTGACAATAAAATTAAGAAATGGACATCATTTATAACTAGGGATTTACCCCATGCCGCATTATTTTGCTAATATATAAGTCAAAGCTTTTCTGGCTAAAATTTATTACTTCAAGATGCTAACTAAGTGGCTAGAGAATAAATTTTCATGGTAAGTCACCGTTAATCAGAAGACTGCTGTATATGAGGAGATTTTTGTTTAAAAGATTAATACGTAGTTTTATCTGGAGATCACCGAGGAACAGAGTCAAAAAACAAAGAGTTTCGTTTGTCAACTAGAATCGAAGGAAAGGAAGAATTAAATATAACTGTTGCATTAGTGCATCTGAGTATACTCTTAGTATCCCATGTAGTTAGCCTGCTCATTTCACATGCGTAACAGTAACCGATTTCTGTGGTTCATGAAGGCCAGATTTAGTCGTCAGTGTGATACATTATGAAAAAAATTATTTTGACATAAGCCTCATAAAAGAGATTCAAATCAGAATAAACTTAGGAATTGACTACAGCAAACTGAAATTCGAAAGTTATGTAAGACATGTAAGATACCGTGGTAGGATTTATTTTTTCATTCGACTCGAATGTCATCATCATAACTACCATTATTCCCCTACGAAAACATTCTAAGTCCTGTTGCACTATTGGAACTGATTTCAAATAGTATGCATGGTAGATATTGTTTTGTTGCTTTTATAAGCTCATCAGCAAGAAGAATTCGAAAGTTTGGAGAAACCTTTACGTTAATAATCTAATTCGTTCGAAATCCGCAATTAAATAATTCTAAGGACACACTAGGTTCTGATTTTGATAAAGACTGTCTGATGCCACAAAAATGCTTATTTCAATTTATTTCCCTAATTGATTTATTTTCTGCCGGTGGATCATGCGACTGAAACCAAAGGATATCAGTATATACATTCATAAGTGAAAATTTTAGCAATCAATATATCGAAAACAACCAAGATTTGTTTTAAAAAGTTTATTATACTGCATTAAATTCCAATGATTACAAAAGGTCTTAATTTCATACAAAATTGCGGTTTAAGGTAATTTCACTGTATGATGTACCGGAGAAAACATTTCTGAGTAGAATAAGCACAAAAGTCAGTTAAGAGATAATAATTTAAAGATTTTGTCAAATACAAGTAAAATATATTAGTAGAAGCGTACCTCACTTTTTTAGCATTGGTTCCTCAACAACCTCTTCCTGAATTTTTTGTTGCGAACGCATTGCAAACATAGAGAATAACAATATCAGCACAAAGGACAACATAAAGATAGTGAAAAACACAATTACTTTTGTACTTAATATTGTTGTTGCCTGACTGTCTAATTTAGCAAGACCAGAAGAGCACTCACTTGCATATATGCGTGGATGTATAGCCAGTGTTTCAAGGTGCTGAAAGACAATATTCAGGGGACATCCATCAGCAAACTGCGAGTTATCACATATTGGCAATGATAGGTATTCACCATCTTCATCTTCCCAACCTCTTTTGTAAAAGACTTTTAAGATAAATCGACTTTCATCCGCTGGTTTCGATGGTCCATAGACTTCCAATGATACAACAGCCGCATACTCAATAGTTTTGTTGTCAAAAACACCAAGAGCGGCTAGAATATATGTCAAATCAGTATCATGAGCTGAATAGGCTACCATATGATTCTTAGACATTGGAATATCTTCAGATGGGCTGATAAGTTTTCCTCTGACAAGTGAACGCATATATTTAATGAAGTTGTGAAGAATTAGTCCAGCTTCAAGACGAATAATCTCAGTTGAAGAAGCATATTTTTTCTGAAACCATATAAATAAATAGGCTCTAATTACTAAATAAGTAAAATTTGGTTTTTCTCAGTCACTTAGAACTACAAGGCATTTGCACTTACTGTAAATATTGATTAGTGTCTAGTATTTACGACAGTATAAGGCTTTAAAACAGGTGTATTATCTTGAAAATTCCTGTTTTTTTTATTAGTAAAAAGTAAAGTGTGATTTTCAGCGAGAATACAAGTCCATATTAGCATTTTCCAATTCATAGTGTGTTACCGCTTCCAGAGACGAAAGAGGCTCCCCAATGACAGCCCATTTTCCCTAACTGTTAACAGCAGAAAATGACAAATTATACATATATATTATATATATATATATTCTGCTGGTAGATATCATCAGATAAAAATCTCACATGCGACCCGCAGGTAGCTGCTGTTTGGATGCTGTAAGCAGATTAAGTTCCCTTAGTTTCCTAAGTCGAAGCACACTGATCTGAAACGAATGACATAGCTGTTTGTTGTTTGTTGGAAAATAATGACTGAATAAATGAATTCCAACCACTCATGTAAAATATGATGAATTATAATGCAGTCATACATGGATGTATGCACCAAAAATGTCGTCAGTAGTAATAGAAACATTGATTCTAAGTGTACAATTTAACGTATTATAATAATGGTACATTTCTAAACTTCAAATAGTAATTCAAACACTATACAATAGCTTAGATAAAATAGAATGGAGTGTAAACGCTCGAATTCAGGAGTAAATATTGAGTTCCACTGTTTTTGTAGATTAATTGGGGGAATATCTGGAAATAAATAACTTGTTGACATTAAGAATATCTTTTACAGGCACACAATCGTTATGCACGAAACTTCAGCATTACTGATCCTCTTTAGGGACATTTTTCATACTATAATTTTTCCTACATACCCATTACCATTGCTAAAATAAAGAAAACTGATCCATTCCAATAATAACCATTGTCTAAAAACCCAGTTTTAACTAAATTGTCTACAATATTTATAGTCAGAATGAGACAGATGATCTATATTAAAAAAATAATACATTGACCATTAAAAGAAATCTGTTGATATTAACATCTTCATTTCATTCAAACTCGATTCATTACTCAAAATGTATTCATTGCCTCATAGTATGACACTATGTGATGCTGTAAAATAATTGGAAATCCAGAATATAGAATGGGTTAAAATAGCTTATATTCATAACAATGTTTTCTGTTGTTTATGCCTTCACAATATCTCACGACTTATGATGACCAATATGAACTTACTTCGTACGCTCATTCGGAACTTTTTAGAAATGTTATGTGGTGATTGACAATTTCTATCTCTGTATTGTTTAAATACTTACTGTTGACTGTTGATATGTTTCTTATATGGATTGCATTCTAATTCCGCTAAATACAAATTCCTGATTGCTGCCCTCTCTGGGTTTTGTTTAGATTCCTATAATTCCGTCATCCCGGTATATTAATATTTCAAGTACAATAAATTACTACAAATTGGCATCGCGATGGAGCTAAATAACCTGGGAAAATTTCCTCTTAATGGTTCTCCGCGGGAGATTGCTGATTATTTGGAATGCTTTGATGCGTGGTGCATTTCCAAGAATGTTCGGGATGATAAAATACCTGCTCATTTCATCACTGCTATTGGGCTTGATGCATATAGCCTAGTGAAGAATATGGCGTTTCCAGATAAACCTATTTCTCTGTCATATGCTAAGCTCCGTGAAATTCTTATAGATCATTTCCATGTAACTACTTTTGAGACGAGAGAGAGGGCTCACTTCAACAAACTGGTACGTTCTCCCAACCAGAAGATTCGAGAATTTATTCTTCAACTTCAAATTCAAGCTTCAAAGTTTAACTTTGGAGATCAGCTGCATACTCAACTACGTGATCGTCTAATTGCTGGAATCAATATTCCTAAATTAGAGAAAGAGTTAATTCAGATTCCTTCTTGTACTTTTCAAACTGCTAAAGAGGTATGTATTACATATGAAGATGTCCATAATGAATACTCTGCTCCCACTACGTCAGTGTCTGATGTCATGCTTTCTAAAGTCGAAAATACAAGTGGTCATGGAAAGCAATCCAAACCGTCGTCCACAGGTAATAGAATGCAGCGAGAGATCAAAAACATTAAACCGTGTTTTTCCTGTGGAAAGTTACATCTACGAAGCACTTGCCGTTTTCGGGGTGCTAAGTGTTATAAATGTGGTAAAGTTGGACACATCAAGACGGTTTGCAGAAGTTCAAATACTTATGTTGCTCAACATTCTTATAATTCTCCCAAGCTGTCTAGTAAAATGGAGTCAATGTGTCTTTCAACCTTTCAAAATACTCAAGCTAATCCAATGAAAACCTCCACTACAAGTTCGGCAACTCAAGTGTCAACTGTTTTCAAAAATGAGGTAGCCGAGTTACAATGTGAACTGTCGAAAACACGAAAAGACCTGAATGAGATGAGAGAGCAACTGATTAAAATTGAGGAATTACTGCATATGCATAGACTGCGTCTGTCGAATGCAGAGCATACAAGTACCCGTGAAAGTCCTGCAAAACGTTTCAAATCTCGAATTCTCAAAAAGCATCTGATGTCCACGACTTCTAATGTACATTATTACAAAGGTAATGACTATAGACCTTCTGTTGGAATTATACTACAAAAAATGGGAAATCGAGTGGTGAAGATATTAGACATCAAAGATCACTCAGTTCATAACGGACACCTGGACAAAGTGACAATAAATGAAGTAGGTCGTTCCAATTATAATATTATTGATTCCGCTAATAATCCTGATTTTGTAGATAATTCAGAAATAAGTCCAGATTATACTGATGAAAATAATATCACAGAATCAGTTAGGTCGCAGCTACTTGCAAGCAAACCGAGACATCGTTATAAATACGCGAGGAGATATTCGAGGTGTGGCGGATGTGGTGATTGACAATTTCTATCTCTGTATTGTTTAAATACTTACTGTTGACTGTTGATATGTTTCTTATATGAATTGCATTCTAATTCCGCTAAATACAAATTCCTGAATTCTGCCCTCTCTGGGTTTTGTTTAGATTCCTATAATTCCGTCATCCCGGTATATTAATATTTCAAGTACAATAAATTACTACATGTTATCTGAAAACGTTGCGGTGTTCAGCAACGTTATCTACCCAAAGATATACATAAGCTGCGACCAAATCCTGGAAGTGAAATTTCTGCCATCACAGAGCTCGTCGTTCTGATTTATTATATGTCGACTATCGACTAACTTTAGCTGATAAATGTAACAATGTTTTCATTGAAATAAAAATCCCAACCACTTAAGATTTAAAACACAAATTTTACTTATCATTAACTCTTCTGATATTAATTAAGAATACTCACTTATGTCTATCTATGATTCATTAAAGTATCATGTGACCTTTCACAATGATTGTATTGAACACCCGAGTAACGAAGTTTCGTCGAACGTAGTGAATTAAAATCTACTTCTCTGACAGGTTTGTTTAAATTTCATAATTCTGAAGCTATTCAGGCATAGGTTGAGAAGTTGAATAATGAAATACTTTACTCTCGTATTCACTAGTTCAGGTTACAACACACAAACAAACATGAATTACTTCAAAGAAAGATTTCTTGTTAACGGAATCACTACATGGCAAATTTTCAAAAACATTTCTTATACCGTAAATTCTAAAGAGTCACTTTCTAATGCTGTATTGTGTCAAAAATGTTATAAGCCTACGATGAGTGTTGTGTGAAATTTGATCAGATCAACAAGGTTAAGTAGTAATTTGTCACTGACCTATTTTTTAAGCTGTACAGTTTTAACAAGTCCTCTAAAAGATATAGTGTGCTCAGTATGATGTAAGCTCGTAAGCTGCTAGTTTTATTTGCCGAATGAGTTTGCATAAGTGTTTATTACTCACGGAAAGGAAACTCAAACACTGTCTGTGGTGATCTTATCACTTGAAACCGAGGAATAAAGTAAAATAATTATTTCTCGTAACTTACCTTCCAGTAAAAACTTTGAACCTCATAGATCTCATCCAGCACTTCATCTGTGCACCATTCAGGTAGAGAAACATTACTACCTTTCATACATTTCAAAAAATCAGCGATTTCTCCAATGGTAAATCGATTCACACGCAAACCAGTAGCACGTCTTAGTATTTGAAACAGCTTCTTGTGTTTTTTTTCAAATTCAATCGAATCAGGAGAATACATTTTCAGCTTTCTCAGTACTTTCAAACGTGGGCAATCATCCATACTCAGGAACATATCGGTATCCTGTTGTTGAAAAGCACACAGTGGAGTATTTTTATGTATACATGGTATTCTGAAATCTATTAAACAACCAGTTAGGGAATAATCAAACTAGGGTACAATGTGGGACCATGTCCTCGCAGTTCAGAACTCATAAGGAGTATGGATTCTCGATGAACTTAATTTTAAACTGATAAATTGGTTGTAAACTATGTATTAAAATAATGATTACCTTCACACCACAGAATAATCACTAGATAAATTTCTAACGGTTTCGTCGGGAAATCAAAACATATAAATATATAAATCTCTAGGTATGAAAAGTTTTAACATGGATGCACAAATAATATCACTAAGCTATTTTTCTACAATACTCAATGTAATACACCATTGAACGAATTATAAATTAATCTATTTCTTCTGATGGAGACTAAATTTAACAGCTTGCAAAAAATTAGTTAAGATAATGCCTATGCTTACAAGGTCTTCTTGGGATTACAGATTGTGATATCTTGCAGTAGTCCACTAGGAGTTGTTCAATTCCCAATGTAGCAATCGTTATCACATTCAGCATGATCATACTATTGTTGGAAATGAGTTACCCACTCTTTCTGAAGAACCACGGCTTATATTCTCTAAATAATAAACAATAGTAGACCGTATATGATAAATACCGACTACATTAATTCTATGAGAATAAATAAGAATTTCTTCAAGTGAATTCACTGGACCTGATGAATGACAGACTAAAAGCTTACTTGGAGAAGGTCAGTTTTCCCATGAAATTATGTGATCTTAAGCAGAAATAGTGTATCGTTCACTATCCTTTCAAGTTTTGTTCAAACATGATTTTTATTACTGACTGTATTTACGTTTTATCTTAGTTACCACAAAACTGTCTGACTTATTTAATAAACTTACTTGTGACACAGTATGAACAGGTACTGGTGACCAATGTAGATCGAATTCATCAAGAGGCGAGAAAGATGAGCTGAAAAAACCAGCAGAATTAGCCATCGCGGACATCAAAGTTCTATCCTTGTCTGTACTCCTTAGGTAGTAGCTTGAACTGTTGTATTTATCAGGGATAAAGTTTCCGTACTTTCGTCGTAGCCATCTGCCGAGAAGATATTGTTGTCGAATTCCGATATCTGTTAGTTTACCAGTTCCTTCTGGCCAAATACTCTCAAAATCTTCATATATTTCTGGTACTTGATTCATTGGTGATCTGTCTCCATGTCGAAATACCAGATGAACGTGTCTGAGTTTCTTATTATTAATGTCAATTTGATTTTCAAGTTTATTTCCTTCACAGAATATGTTACTAATCAAAATATAAGAAAGAACAGCACCCACAAGGTGCAGTTTGAAGAGGCCTTCCATAGTTAACAGTAAACGCAGAAAATATGGTTAACCTGTTTAAATATTTCAAAAGAGTAGAACGAATTTATATTTTTTGCGTATGTTTATGCAGTGATGTTATTAATATATGATTGGTGTATAAAGTTCAAGTTAATTCTGTTTTCCTTTACTCATACATTTTGTCAATAAATTTACGTAAATTTGCGTCTAACGTTGGTTATACTTTGAATTTGTTATGGTTATACATTCACACTAAAACATGATATGATTTGTTAGAAGACAAAAATGTGTGTATGTGGATGCGTTTATCTGTGCATTCATAATCATAATTTCATTACCTAAAGTGATTACAGAACAGTTTTGGGATGTATTTTGATGTACTTAACCAATTAGAGCATGCTCTGCAACCATAACATTTGTGTCTTTGATGGATTTATTTTTATTCTACTTCTGGTTCGGTCATAATTAGTGTTTTTCTTCAAATTAAAGATACGTTCCATTTGGCATAGTTATTTTTAATACGTACATTCCTAGTTTTCGAAATCGTAGTTTCTCAGAACTTGCTTGCTTCTTCATTATTCATTGTTACTGAGTGATCTCACAACTATTTGATATAATTGCATGAATGTCAGCTCAAATGCTTTATAGTATGTATTTCAGACTCCTCTCGTAGATTGTTGCTGACAAAATTACACAATACACAATACCCCTCTTATACGTTTCTGAAGGCTACAGGTAAACCTGTTATTGTGGTATCGACACTTTCATTTATGACGACAAAACATGTTTGTATGTAAACATATACTTCAAAGTGGAGATAAATAATTATATACGACTTATATTGGGAATCGGACGTTTTACCACCAGATTTAATAATGTTATCGACATTGACTGTATTACAAAACGCGAGACGTAGGTGAGTGACATCAGCATTCAAGTACTGTTCCCTATATCTCTACTAATTCCGTCTAAGTGTATTTGATGGATGGGATTATATCACAGTAATCTCATTAGTTTGGATAGTGTTATTAGAAAACAGAGATTATGTGGTGATTGACAATTTCTATCTCTGTATTGTTTAAATACTTACTGTTGACTGTTAATATGTTTCTTATATGAATGGCAGAATAATTCCGCTAAATACAAATTCCTGAATTCTGCCCTCTCTTTGTTTTGTTTGGATTCGTGTAATTCGGTCATCTTGAAATACTAATACTACGACTACAATAAATTACTACAGATTATCTGAAAAATGTGATGTATTTGTGCCATACATTTCGGACGATCTGATCACGCATTTACTTGTCAAGTCACTGCGTCGGTGGCATAGCGGTTAGGACGCTCACCGATCATGCACATGTTTCAGAGTTCGATCCCCAGCAAACGCACACCTGATGCCAATGATCGGTCTGCTAAATTTGGGCTACCGATATCACATGCTGAAAATTATATACTTGTACCAAAAATAGTGTGTGGAGTCAGGCTATAATAAAAATATAAAAAATAAATTTTATTTAAAATATGAAGGGCAATTAAATTAAACAAAGTGAGAAAAACAGGATTTAAGAATGACTGACACAACGTTTGGTAATCCAATCAGATAAGCATTACTAAGGTAAGTTAAGAGTAATACTAAATAGATTTCGAATACACAGGGGGGAGGTTTAGATCTATGAATAGATATATCTTCAGATAAACCCAGATGGTGAAACCAATGAAAGATGTTCAGGGGAACCTAATTACCAAAGAGGGGAGACAAATGAAACAATCACTGCGCTAGACGTTTCACAAGACACTATTATGTTATATTCCAAGTGTCAATTAAGAGTTATCCTTTGCCTTGTCTCTTCGTTCCTCCCAAAACGTCAGTTCACATGTCATCAAACATCAGCTTCAGAGGGTCCCAATGTCTACTGGCAGGTCTAGACATGATACTGGTGGTATTTCTGGACGAAATACAAATGACGGTCGATGTAAGAGTCCTTTGAAGTGATCAGCCCATTGATCATTTCATTTGTCTCTCCTCTTTGGTAATTAGGTTCCCCTGAACATCTTCCATTGGTTTCATCATCTGGGTTTATCTCTTCCCAGATAGAGGCCTGGTTATCTGATATAACGTCCGTAGGTCTGTTTTACCTGCGACGCACCTGTTCTGCTTCAGTTGCCGGCCAGTGTGTCGTAGAAATTTCTTTCGTTCTTCTTAACAATCTTCTTCATTTCTTTATTCAGTGCGGTGCACATTGAACTCAGCTTCCCCTTCTGTTGTCCGTCTTTGCATTGAGTAATCTTCCCTTTCAGCACCCTCCTGTCTTCTATTAGCTCCCAGGTGTCTGTTGAGAGCCATCCCTTGCCTTGTCTCTTCTTTCTTCCTAATACGGTTGTTCGCATTTCCTCGAACATCACTTTCAGAGAGTCCCAGTGTCCTTCTACGCAGGTTTTCTCGTCGATAACACGTAGTGTCTCCGACTTTGTTCTGAACTAATCTGTAGTGAAGGCATCTTTTGTGAATTTTCCTCCAGTTTCTGAATGTTGAACTTAGATTTTGACCTGTCTCCATTTGTTTTCATGGATTTTGGCTTCACCTTGAAGGTTTCTAGAAATAGCTGATGTTTGCAGCCCACATCTGCTCCCCTTCTCGACTTTGTGTTCGTACTGTACAGACTGTGTCCCTACTCTCCTGAGATTTGAATCACGTCCGTCTGACTTTTGATGTATCCGTCGGATGGGATCCATGTCGCCTTGTGTATATTCTCATGCTTCCTAACGCTATCGTCAATCGCCATATCATTGAATCCGCAGAGGTCTTCGATGAGTTCTGCATCATCATTCGCCGGTGCCTCTCCACCCATGATGAGTTCTCTTCCTGCAATTTCTGCTCCCAGTTTAGCATTCATATCGCCCATAAGGATTTGGATGTTGCCATTTGGGATGTTATGCATTACTGTTTGCAGTTGTCTACATAATTCTTCCTTATCTCTTGTTCTGAGTTGGTTTTAGGTGTGTAGCATTTGATAATTGTAATCTTCCTTCATTCCTTTTTAATTGAATCTTGATGTCATTAGACTGCAGGAGGAGATTGTTTCCTACTGTACAAGAGCTTTGGTTGCTATCGCTAACAGCACGATAGACACTCCTACAGTGTGCTCGTCATTGTCGTCTGTGTGACCGGAGTAGATTGTTGACTGTTCACTGTCCACTCTATCTGATCTCACAGACTCCTAGCACTCTCATGCATTTTCCCATGTCTTTGGCAATCTGGTCAGTCTTCCCAGCTTCGTACATCTTACGAAGATTCCACACCCCAATGCTTACTGTTGCTTTCGTCGAAGGAAGACGAATCGCCTGATTGGATTCTGGTGGGTTTTCACCAACCCACGTCATTTCGTCTCCTCGATTCCAGCGAAAAATCGGTTTGTTCTTTTTATATTTTTGTTATTTCAATATTTTTCTTGTGCATTGAAGTTTCTGTAGTTGTCTGATTGGTTTACCGGGGTAGTATCGCTAGCTCTACACCCAACCCTTTGTCTTTTCCCTTCCGGGCTTGGGAACGGTTATAATGCCAGCAAACTAATGGATTAGGAGAAGTTCCTTCAGTAGTAATAATTCCCGTATTTCTGATGCAAATATCGAGTCATTTCAATCGAATGTGCAATTTAGTTTTGTCGCATGCACTGAAATAGGTGGGAATTTTCCGTGTCACGTCATTCTATACTTAGGCAAATAGTATATTCTGACAAGTTTAGTGATCATTATCTACTGGCCTCTGTACTTGAAATCACAATCATTGCCTGATGTCCAGTAAACTACGTTGCCAGGTCCAATTGGGTTAACAGAATCCATGAGACTAAAAAGTTTGTTCTTGAGTGAGCATGTAGGTTTCAATACTACAGTAATTCCTCTGCCCTTGAAAGTCCCGCGTAGGATTTCGAATATTGTTTTCTAATTTTCATCGTATTCAATATAGTCACCTGCATCTCTTACTTTATGAGAGTTTTGTGAATTCCTTAACTAACTATGTGGTGGGAGCTGGTTGTTAGCCAATGTTGGGGGACAGTAATTTACCGTAATGTTTATGTCCCCAATATTGATCGTGATCCGCTTTGCGTAGGCGGATGCAGTTAACATATAGATGATCTGACATTCAAGAAACAGCCACAAAGAGATGCAAGGTTAACTTTCTGTGAGAAACAACCAATCAGAAGACTGTGTTTTTCTGCTAACAATAATCTATAATATGTACATGAAAATCTATAAATATGTGTTGATTTCCTTAATAAACGATCTGTTGCCTGGCCCTTGTCCTCCGTTGTTACAACTGTAGAAGATAGCTATTTAGTAGAAATGTGTCATTTATTTGAATCACTTCTTTATTTTTAAATTGGACGATCTACTACTCAGAGTTCCTCCCCAGTAGTTTAAATACTTAACCAGGTCTCCCTTCTCAGATATATGGGTGAGATTACGTAAAAGGGAATTACGTATAGGAATGTAACAGGTCCGCATAGATGCTGGTATATAAGCGTAATTTTTCTATTCATGTAGTTTTCTAATCTAACATAGCTAATTCACGATGTTCACCTTTGAACTGAAAACAAATCTGATCTCGTGTACACTGTGTAGTTTATATGTGCTTATATACCAGTGCCTTCAAAAGCCTGTCACAATGCAACACCTACTTAAATTTCAGATCACTTCACCTGATACCAGCAATTAGGCATTTTAGAAAACAGATCACGAATTCCAAGAAGCCCTTCAGAAAGTCTAGACGAATGTTTTTAAAACGTTATTAGTAAATGAATAATGATGATAAATAATATTAAACCTTGATAACGTAATTTTTGACTGTAAGTTGGTTATTTCCTCTTTCATTTAATTTTAAAGTTTATGTGTTTTCACCCATAGTCAGCCACACCATAAATCATTAGACGAAATGCTTCGTATATCTAGTGCCTAACTGAATGAGCCTAACACAATATTTTTTTAGCATGTTTCACTTGTTTGTTAACGATTTTTCTATGAATTACGAAATCTTACAAGTAGGGCCCGTCAACATTTTAGCTCTTCATTTATCCTGCGGGAAATTCTTGACATGCAATCTTCTTAATGTTTGTTTTCAGGAGAATCATGTCGTAAATCGAAGGTTGATTGTGGAGTGTAGTTCAGGTTACATATTTCAAGTGGAGTGTATTTATCTTTGGTGGATGGAAGGACATAAGTCAAATGTTTGTGGTCATTTGAATCAGTAAACTCACAGCTTCAACAAGGTGCCGTAGGGGGTGGATGGAAGCATAGATGCTATGGAATCGCGACCAAGTATTGTATATGGCATTACAAATACAGACAGCTTCCTCGAAAAGAACGCTAGAGGTCTCCATGTGTCATTCATGTGTTGTTGTAAGATAGGTCTGACAGCCGTGTTGGATGCATCAATCCGAATACTGAGGGAAATCTTAACATTCGGATGCACCAACACAGTGGCCTTTGCAATAGCCATCTTAATTTTTTCAATGCTTCTAGTGCTTGAGGAGTAAACGTTGGTGTTTCACACTTAGCTTTGAGAAGATTTAGGCAGTGCTGTCGAAATACGATCGCACTGAGGAATAAGGCGAATGTAGTAACTTGCCATGCCGAGAAATTTGTGCAGCGATTTCAGGGATGTTGTGTGTTTTAATCACTTCTCTCTTTTTAGGTAAGTGAGGAATGCCATTTATATCAATAAAATGTCCTTAGAAAGTCAAGCAGTTAATGCCAGTCTGGCTTTTGGCGAGATTGGTTGTTACCGAGTCTTACGAGAGTTGGCGGAAAGCCTTATTGCAGACGATAATAATGAATTTCTTCATGTAGACTAGCCGTTAGAATATCATCCAGATAGGCGTGAGCAAAGTTTAGTTAACACAGGACGTCATTAATGAAACGCTGAAATGTTTGTGCTGTATAGTGTGGACTGAAAGGCAAGAAACAAACTCAAAAAGACCAAAATGAGCGGTCACTGCAGTCTTTGGGACTTTGTCAAGGTGTACATGGATCTCATGATAAGCATATGTTAGATTGAGCTTTCTGAATACTATGGAAGCTTTCAGAGACGGTGTCAAGTCACTTATATGTGTGACAGAGTAATGGTCCGTGACTGTTTGGGCACTGAGCCTTCGATAATCAGCACAAGGTCTCCGGTGCGCGCCGCTATATAAGTGAAGAACTCAGGCTATTGGATGGTCTGATTATCTCCTACTCAAGCACATGTTTAAACTCATCCTTGACAGCCTGAAGTTGCTCTGAAGATAGCCATCTTGGTTCAACAAAAACAGGTAGGCAATTAGTCGTGATCTAATAAGTAACATTGGAATCTGCACAAAGGGACACCACGATTAGGCTTGAAAATGTATGCAGAAGATTGGGCTATGTGTAGTACGCGCTTGAAGTATCAAGGGTTGAATGCACCAAGTTGAGAGAGGGTTTATGAGTGATAATATATGGTAATTATTTGTAATCGTAGTATTAGTATTTCAAGATGACCGAATTACAAGAATCCAAACAAAACAAAGAGAGGGCAGAATTCAGGAATTTGTATTTGGCGGAATTATTATGCAATTCATATAAGAAACATATTAACAGTCAACAGTAAGTATTGAAACAATACAGAGATAGAAATTGTCATCATGAAGCTGTGGCAAGTGAATCAGAGCAAGCCGCAGTGCAGGCAAAGGATACCTCGCATCACTCTACCAAATAACTTAGTTCCTATCTGGGAAGAGATCAGCACAAATTTAGCCAGTGAAGGATGAAAATGGAAAGCCAGTCACCAAAGAGGTGAAACAAAGTAAAGACTGGGCTGAACACTTCAAAAGACTTCTTAATCGACCTCCACCTACAACGCGCCCAAAAATGTCAACAGCGGAAGCACAACTACCAGTGGATACCAACCTTCCGACGAAAGAAGAAGTCTTGAAGGCAATCAAGATGCTAAAATTTGGAAAAGCAGCAGGACCAGGCGGAATCCCCACAGAAGCATTGAAAATGGACCCAGAGACAGCAGCGGACGTGGTGAAACCACTACTGGAGAAGGTGTTGGAAAGGGAGCAAGGTACTGGATGAAAGGCTACTCATTCAAACTGCCAAAGAAAAGAGACTTGGGTCAATGTAAGAATTGGCGCGGCATTATGCTGCTGTCCACCCCAGGCAAAATACTACGCCACATCATCCTGTAGAGAATCAAACACACCCTGGGTGAAAAACTTCGACCGGAATAAGCTAGATTCAGGAGAAACAAGTCATGTATTGATCAAATCGCCACTCTACGGGTCATCATTGAACAAAGCTTGGAATGGCAGTCACCTCTCTATCTCAACTTCATCGACTTTGAAAAGGCCTTCGACAGCGTTGATCAGTAGGTGATTTGGAAACTTCTTCGCTGCTATGTGGTGCCGCCGACAATTATACATTTCATCCGACAGTTGTACGATAATGCTGCATGCCAAGAAATCCACAACGGGAAACTTACCGAAGCCTTCGAAGTGAGGACGGGAGTGACGCAAGGCTGTCTACTATCGCCATTGATTTTCCTGATTGCGGTAGATTGGATAATGCGACAGAAAACGGGCGATGAGGAAACAAGCATAAATTGGATTCACACAAAAGCTTGAAGGATCTGGACTTCGCCGATGATGTATGTCTGATTTCCCACAAACTGGAAGATATGCAAGTGAAAAGCAACAAGTTATCAGAAGAAGTATCAAAGATAGGACTTTAGGCGAACATAGATAAAACAGAGGTGATGAAGATTCCTGGGCAACACCACCATCAACAACAACAACAGCAGACAGCAATCAGCATAAATAGGAGGAACCTGAAAGAAACAACCTCCTTTACCTACCCGGGAAGCATCATTTCAACTACAGACGGAACCGATGAGGATGTCAAAGCAAGGACATGGAAATCAAGACAAACTTCATTACTCTCAAGTCTGTGTGGAGGTCAACAAAACTCAACATCAAAAATAAGATCCGGACTTTCAACTCCAACTTGAAGTGAGTGCTACTTGCTATACGGATCAGAGACTTGGCGTATTATAAAGAGCATGTCAAACAAACTTCATTAACAGTTGTCTCCTCTCAATACTCAAGATCAGATGGCCAGAAAAGATCAGCAACAGAGACCTCTGGGAGCGAACCAACCAGGAACCGATTGTGCAACAAATATTCAGGAAGAAATGCTGGTGGATTGGCCATAATCTGAGGAAACAATCAAGTGACATCGCTAGGCAAGCCCTCGAGTAGAACACGAAAGGGAAGCGGCGAGTTGGTCGTCAATGCAAGGATGACTTGGAGAAAGTCATGTGATGAGGAGATGAAAGCATCCATCTTGAAATACAGTGTGATCCTATCTTCCTGAAACGCCCATTAATTCCATTTGGATTGCGAGATGCAGTTAAGAAAGAGTTAGACAAGTTGGTTGAGCAAGGCATACTTATGCCAGTTGAGTCTTCAAATTGGGCTACTCCTATTGTTACGCCACTAAAGGCTGATGGAAAAACACCTAGAATTTGTGGTGACTACCGCCTTACACTCAATAGTCGTCTACTACAGCAAAGTTGCACTACTCTAGAAACTGAAGACATTCTCTACAAGCTACATGGCTCAAGATACTTTTCCAAAATAGATCTAAAAGATGCCTATTTGCAAATTCCTCTTGATGAGGCGTCTAGTGCATTAACAACCATTAATACTCCATTTGGATTGTTCAAGTATAAGTTCTTGCCTTTTGGTTTAAAGGTTTCACCCGCAATATTTCAAAATGTAATAAATCAGATGATAGATGGATTAGATGGTGTTGAGTCATACCAAGACGACATTATAGTTCATGGTCCTAATATCGAATTGCATAATGAACGTCTTTTAAAACTGTTCAGGCGTTTATGTGAGAATAATGTTCTTGTTAATCCATCTAAATGTCATTTCACTTTGTCGTCTGTATCATGCTTGGGATACACAGTAGACTCCGAAGGTTTCAGACCTGATGCTAGTCGTTTGGCACCTCTAATTCAAGCACCGTCACCTAATAATATGTCATCGTTGAGATCATGGATAGGTACTCTTCAGTTTTACTCCAGATTCATTCCCAACTTCACTCAACGGTTATCTCCACTTTTTGAGATTGTCTCCAGTAAACAGTTTAAGTGGGAACAACAACATGAGAATATCTTGCGAAAAACTTTGGAGTTTCTTAATAAACAAGCTTTCCTAAGACCTTTTTCATCGAAAGATAAGTCTGTTCTCACTACAGATGCTTCTCCTATGGGTATAGCTGCAGTACTTGAGCAAAATGGACAACCTGTTATTTGTATTTCAAGACGTCTAAGTAAGAGTGAACAAGGGTACTCACAAACCCAGAAAGAAGCTCTAGCAGTTGTATGGGCAATAAGACGCTTGCACAAGTATCTCTTTGGTACTAAGTTTCACATAGTTACTGATCATCAAGCTTTGAAATTCATTTACAATCCAGAAAAATCTTTGAATAAATCATCTGCTGCTATGGTTCAAAGATGGAGTTTAGAACTAAGTGCATATGATTACACTATTGAACATAGATCGGCAAAGGATATACCTCATGCAGACTTCTTATCTCGTTATTCATTATTTGAAAATGCTGCTAATGATACTGATTGCTTATTAGTCCAGCCGTTACCGGTGGATCGAGTTCGACTTATAAATGATACTCGGAAATATTACGGATGCGTTATAAATGCAACAAAAAGAGGTTGGAATGTTCAGTGTAAGCGAAGATTTCCAGACTTTTATAAGCGAAGAGATGAGATTTCAGTCCATCCTGAAGGATTTCTATGTCTGAATGACAGAATTATTATTCCTCCAACATTAAGATCTGCGATTTTGGATGATCTACATTCTGCTCATCTAGGAGCTGATAAGATGAAATCATTAGCACGCCTAACATGCTGGTGGCCGGAAATTGATGCTGACATTAACAAAAGATCAAAGAGCTGTTCTAGCTGTTTACATAAAATGTCCTATGGGAAGTCATCGTGGACACCGTGGCCTGCATCTTGTGAGGTTTGGCAGCGTATTCATGCAGATTACTGTGGTCCATTCTTAAATTCATATTATGCTTTAGTTATTGTGGATTCTTATTCTAGATGGCCAGAAGTCATCATTACAGATAGTCCTAATGCCAAATTCACTCACAGAGCGTTGAGAAAGATTTTTAGTCGAGAAGGAATTCCAGATGTCTTAGTTACTGACAATGGTACTCATTTTACGGAGAAGAACTTCAATGATTGGCTCAAACATATAGGTTGTCGTCATTTGTACACAGCACCACGTCATCCTCAGTCAAACGGGTTGGCAGAAAATTTTGTACGAACATTAAAGAGTGCTATAGCATCAATGAGTCCTCAAAATCTTGATGAGCTAGAGAGATGTGTGGATAACTTCTTACTTCAATATCGCAATGCGGAGCATACAAGTACCATGAAAGTCCTGCAAAACTATTCAAATCTCGAATTCTCAGAAAGCATCTGATGTCCACGACTTCTGATGTACATTATTACAGAGGGAATGATTATAGACCTTCTATTGGTATCATACTACAAAGAATGGGAAATCGAATGGTGAAGATATTAGACATCGAAGATAATTCAGTTCATAACAGACACTTGGATCAAGTGAGAATAAATGAGGTAGGTCGTTCCGATTATGATTATAATGACTCCGCTACTAATCCTGACTTTGTAGATAATTCAGAAATAAGTCTAGATGATACTGATGGAAATTATATCACAGAATCAGTTAGAAGATCGCAGAGACTGGCAAGCAAACCGCGATATCATTATAAATACGCAAGGAGACATTCGACGTGTGGCGGATGTGGTGATTGACTATTTCTATCTTTGTATTTTTTAAATACTTACTGTTGATTGTTAATATTTCTTAGATGAATCGAAATTTAATTCCGCTAAATGCAACTTCCTGAGTTCTGCCTTCTCTGTGTTTTGTTTGGATTCTTGTAGTTCGGTCATCTCGAAATACTAATACTACGATTACAACTAATTACAACATGCATGTTTGCAGCTGATTCGATTAACATGGATTGCGTTATCAATCTCTCTCTCCACCTTGTTTCATTAGATTTTAAAATTGTCAGGTTATCCTTGTCTTGTTTGGTTGTGTGTAATTGCATGTATTGCTGTAGTTGAATTATTCACTAGATTTGGTGTCTTATCCTGGTCAAGTTATATAGATTTTGCTAGTTTTTTATGCCCTTCTAGTCTGAATACACTTTTCGACTACTTCAACTTATGTACTTGACCTTATAATGAGTGCAGAATTTTCTTTTATTGGCTTCACAGTATCCTTTGACCGAAAAAACTTCTTTTTAATTGAGTTTGTAGGTGACTGAATGCCATTATTATTCCTTCATTTTAAAGGATTCTCCATAAGTTTTCCGAGGTTCCTTATTTGCATGGGAGTGCTATTGATGATTTAGATTCCTTATTGTAGATGTCGTCATTATCCTGGGCATTTTTGACATGCATGACTTCATTAATATTATTAATATGATTACCGATACTATCATTATTTTTTAATTTTACATTTTCCTACATACTTTCTGACTAATTTATCAGGGTAGTTATTAAGTTTGAAAGCTTCTCTTATATGCCTCACTTTCTGTCGTAAATTTTCCTTCGTACTAGTTAGCTTTTGTGCTGCATTACTTAAACACTTCATCAATCCAATTTTACTGACATAGAGTGAGTGGGATGATCGGAAGTGCAAATATCTGTTTGAATGTGTGGGTTTCCTGTAAACACTAGTGTTTAACTTCCAATCTTCTTTCCTTTTAACGCTGCAATCTAACATTGGAAGCATACATGCTACTGGGGTTATTAGTTTTCGGCTTTAAACTAAACCATTCACTATTCGCCCAGAAACGGCTTCATTCGGCGTATAAGGTCTGCTGTGGGTTTTTAACCTTATTCATGACGGTTTCTATTGATTTCTTAATTTCCCCCAATGGTCCTGTTTGTATGCGAGCATTCAACTTGTCCAAATAGTCTGATTTGTCCAATATTACTGTTGCATTTTCTTTGTCTGACCTAGTGATTACTATGTCTTTTTATTCTTAAGGTGTTTCAGGGTTTCCATCTCTGGTTTGGTCAGGTTAGGTGAAAATAGACTTAGATCTAGTTAAAAGGACATATTGAAGGTCAAAATAACAGTGACGATCACTAAACCAAATAACAGAAGTAACAGTGCATCTACCCTGGTACAAAAACAAGGTTTGCCAAAGATGATTTGGTGTGATGATGAACTATTTTTGAACGCATAAAAGTGGTTTTAACTTCCTAATTGCTAGGGCTTATAAAACTTGAGGATATGCCCTAAACACGTTTTATAGAAAGGTTTGGAAGACGTCTAAATGTCAGTTTTATGTCCTGTCTCAATAATATGTTTCACAATAAAGGAGTTCAATCGTCTCTTCTCAGTATTAATGGATTCTGAGTATTCTGTTTGCTTCCGAAGCCATTTAGGAGTATTCTCTAAAGCCCTTACTTGCAGACATCGATTAGTCTGTAGTGACCCATTTTATTACTCATCTTTGTAGTATACTTTCACTATATAAGTAGACTTTGATTTGTTTATCACTCAAAATATTGCGTGTTACGATTGATACTTTTGTGCTCGCTCGACTTTTGAATTTCAATTACTGCGTTAATATACGTTCGTACTCCTTCTCAAGTGCTTTTTTATTTACGTTGTGGATGTTGAAGAACCGCAACGTTAGGACACAATAATAAACGCGAAGAAGTACTAAGATATACGTATACGCAAGTTTGATCAAAAGATCACCACAACAAATTGGTGAGCCCGTCCTAGCTGATCGACGCCATCATTTCAAAGTACACACAGTGGATTTATTCATCATCGCTATCATATTAACTTTGATAACTGCATCACATTTGGATTTATGTATATATATATATATTCACTGTCATTTTTTTGAAAATACTTTCGGTAAGCAGACTATTTTTGGACATTTTGAACATTTTTGAACTTACCTATATTCTGCTCTGCTCGCGCTCACTTTTTGTATTTTTGCTATCACCTATATATATTATTTTCTGCATTTTTGCAATGTCATTTAATACTGATAACGACACTTCAAGTAGAAGCTCTGTAGCTGCCGTTACCATGTCACAAGTGAATAGTACTCAGTGTAGACTATTAATAACGACTTTTTATTACAGCTTGATTCCACACTGTATTTTTGGTACAAGTATGGAATTTTCAGCATGGATATCGGTAGCCGAAATTTCGCAGACCGACCATAGATATCAGATGTGCGTCAGCAGGGGGTCGAAACTGGGATCATGTGCGTGGTCGGCGAGAGTCCTAACCACTGTGCCACCGACACACGTGTGTTTTCAAGAAATGTAAGCTATTTTTACAGACACGATCAGTTATGTTATAAGTTAGAATCGTGAAGTATTACAAACTGATACTTTTTCATGGGTACAAAAGTATATTCCACAACTGTAATCCGGGTTGCGTCGTGGGAGAAGGTGATGCGTAATTCACGAGGGAATTGTAAGATATGGGACCAATAATGTTTGCAGATAATTTGTCATTGCAAATGGTCAAATATCTACATTATTCATCCTCATTCAAAAAGTCATATGAAGGCTAAAATGGTGAGAGAAAAAAGAAAACAAACAACAGCATTGCAAAAGAAAGCAAGAGGAGTCCTTAAAAAGTGATTAATAAATATATACACATATATTCTGTTTAGTAAATATGGTCATTTTGATACACTACCTAACTAGTCCCGTTATGCTAGCTTTTATATTATGTGTGAACTAATATTACTGTCCTGTGTAGAAATGTTTATCATCTAGTTCCAATAATATTAAAATTTATAATTGTAGTTTGTTGTAACTACACGTTTAATGAACTTAAAATATCTATGTAGGGTGAAAAAGAGGGTGTAAAATTCAGACGTAGAAGTGCATTGTCATCTTTGTGCAGTCTGGTGACTGAGAAGATGAACACTGGAAGCGTGTTTGCATCGCGCACATTAGCTGGTAGTCTATTACAAATGACTGAAAACTTATTTAAGTAGAAGTTGTACCGCAAGTAAGTCTGACAGTGCTCTATAGCAGCTAGGTTGTGATGATTTCTAAGATTGTAACTGATGAGAGCAGTAGATTTAGTTCTTGACTCTTAGCGGCATAAAAGTCGTTTTAACAGCAGCGTCCTATCTTTGTCTAGTTATTAAGCTGCTATGATGCCCCATATAGGGCAGCTTGGTGTACACGTCCTTCTTAGGAGGGCGTTGGAGAGTTGGTCTTGGTGTTCTGACTACTCTATATCTCCTGTTGAACATGTTTGAATAATTATCAGCCAGAGTTTCTGTCAACTATCTTTCTTCATCAAGTGTGTCTTCAGCGCATATTCATTGGATTCTACTGAAGAGGCAACTCACTAAGACTATTTTGTACTGAACGAGACGGAAACTGTGGTAATTAAGATACTGTCCTGTCAAGGTAGGTTTTCTATAAATAGATCGTTTTAGTGACACACCGAGCCATTGACTAAGCAATATATCTGGGAAAGATAGATAATTATCTTTCTTTTCTGTAGACGTAAGTGATATTCTATTCTTAACTTCATTCATCCGATTTGAAATTGAGGTGACAGAGCAAGGCTTATCACTTATGATTGCAATGTCATCTAAGTACCTCATAGAAGACGGCACATTTCCGATTAAATTCTCCAATAAACTCCCAACGTATGACATGTAGATATCTGCTAAAAATGCCCTAACTGACTTCTCCTAGCAACACCATCAACCTGACGGAAACAGTCTTCTTCAAATGTAAACCTAATGTTGCTAGTACGTAGAAGTAATAAATCCCTTTGTGGTGAGAGCAGGCCAGCCTAAAATGGTAGACAGCACTTTACGTCAATTCGTATGTCACAAATATTGGCGGTGAGAAAATATGAACAAGACTGATGTCAATGGAGTTGAAGATTGAACGATCAATTCTTGGTTGTTTGCTCAAAATCAACTTCCTCGATTTTCGCGGAGGCATCAATACGACAGTCATCGTCTCATCGGTCGCTGTTCAGAAAGAAGAGTTAAACATCGTTAGAAACCTTAGTTTTCTTAGTTGCTTAGTTCGTTTATTCCTTTTATATGTTGGTGTAACAATACAAAATATCAAACGGCAAATCGGTGTTTTGGTTTTCGCGTCCGTTATAACTAAGCGTTTCTCAGAGATCTTCTAAGAACAGCGTGGGCCCGAGCGTAGCGAGAGCTGGGCATTAACGGTTTATGAGACTTTGCTGACAGTTTCTAACGATGGAAACAGATCTGGCGGATTGAAACAGTTGGTGAAAGTTTGGATAGTCGCCGTTCATCTTTCCTGGTGCCGGTCAAGTCCTCTTTGAACAAGCAATATCTGGAACTTTTTGGAATTGGGTCAAGTTCAACAATGCCTGGGTCAAAGAAGGGACAGAGTGTCTTGGATGCAAACAGGAAAGTAAGTCATGGTGACTTGTCTGTTAATTGTAACGATGTGTCTGATGTTAAACATGATATGGTTGATGTTACTGTTTCGCCGTTCAGGGATAATAGGAACATCAAACTCCCTAAATTAGAACCACAGTGTTTTGATGGAAACCCGGCTGATTATTTACAATTTGTAAAGGAGTTTGAGATCATGCTGAATAGTTTTCTATTAAATGATGAATTGAAATTGATGTATTTGATGAGATATTGCACTGGAGATGCTGCAAGAGCTATACAGTGTTGTAAGTTTATGAAGCCAAAGGAGGGCTACGATGAGGCTATGAGCATATTACGCCAAAGGTTTGGAAGACCCTCGATGATTGCAGGGAAATTATTCGAGGCTGTTGAGGGTAATGGTGGTCAGTTACAGGATGACTCCCAGGCACTCACTGAGTTTTTAGATAATTTGCTAATTTACAAGAATGGAATGATTTCGATGAATCGAATGAGTGACCTCAACTCGAGTTTTATACTAGAAGTAATAGCAAGACGTCTACCTACCCGACTGCAAAGGAAGTGGGTGAAGATAAGCTCCCGTATGGAGGATGAGGGTATCGAGCCAAAGTTTGATGATATCCTGAAACTGGTAAATACTAGTGTCAATCAATCTATGAGCAAGTTCGCCAGTCTATTAGATCTCACCCCTAGAATAGAGCAGTCTGAGATCAAAATGCAATCATTGATGACGAGTAGGCCTCAGAGAGGTGGATATCGAGAAGGCTCCATGATGTCTAGTAATGCATATAGATCTAGTGAGTGTAACAATTTTCGTAGTACATCCTCAACAGATAAGTTGCAAGATGCAAGACAAACACGGTTGTGTTGTACTCGTTTGCAAGAGGTGCATACAAAAGTGAACTGTGAACCAGTGAGCAAGTTCAGTGATAAGCTAAATGTAAACTCCAGGTCTGACTCCGAATTGTGTGACGATAACGGTGTTGTGAAGAAGTCTGTAGTTGCAACTGGTAAGCCGTTGTTGAATAGAGTGTCACAGAATAGAGTTACTGCTTCAGAGTGGAGTTCTGACTCCACAAGTTTACAAAGTATATCTAGTCAGAGTGAAGTTATAAAACCTTTAATGAATTTTGAGGAGGAACCAAAATTGTCTACTTCTGTTATTAAAGAGTTTGAAAATGATGAACTTGACGGTAAATTGAATATTTGTGGTGATGATCATGATAGTGCAGATTTGTCTTTGGTTGATCATTATGAGATGCGGGATATGCCTACTACTGCTAAGTTAAATAAAGGTTCTGTACAACTACAACGTGAAGTAGAATTGAACGCAGATGCAGTTCCAGAAGGTGTGCATACTTGTGAGACAGTCAGTGTAATTGATCAGCATGTAGCCCACCTATCATCAGATGATAGTGCTAAACCCGAACTAGTAGTGAAAGACAGCAGTGGTGGTAATCTTGCAGTTGGACAACTATCTGAGAGCCGAACAAGAACAGCTTCTGATCCACCACTAAGTTCATCACCTTGTGTCACTCAGTCATCGTTGGTGTTTTCATCCACAATGAAACAGATGCCCATCAACTCTAGTATCTTCTGCAATGACTATGGTAGTATCAGTTCGTTTGAAAGGACGAATATCAATGGTCAGTTTAGTGTGGATAAGCCAAGTGTAAAGGAGAGAGTTATTGTTAAATTGACTTGCACGAATAAAGGCATTTCTAGTTTCAAGTTACTATTTGAATGTTATTATCTTTGGTGTAAATTACTCTGTTTCTATACTTGGTTGATGAGATATGTCGTGTGTTTGTTGGTCATCTATATTCTACGATACAATGACATGGGCGTGTTGCCGTTCAGATTTGAGGATATAGCTGATAGAAGGAAGTTAGCAAATGAACTCTGCGACGATTTTCCAACCTAGGGCGTCAACCTGAGAAGGGTTGTAGGCGTACTGCTGTAAGTCCTACAATTCTTCAAAGGGTAGCGCATCAATGAGCAGTCCAATGTGCTTGGTGTGTGATTTTGTACATATGTTCATATTGTATATACTGAATTGATATCATTTATCATCTAGCTGTTGGTAATTCTGTTTGTGTCCGGATGACTTCCACTTGGATCATCAACCTGAGAAGGAATGTAGGCGTACTGCTGTAAGTCCTACGGTTCTTCAAGGGTAGTTTGTCGTGTCAGAATCCACAACATTTGATGTGTTGATTGTACATATGTTTGTGTTAAATAGTTGTGTGAGTTCCAATTGATGTAATTGTTGGTTAATCTTGTTTGTGTCTGGACATTCCACAACTTACAATCGTCAACCTGTGAAGGGTTGTAGGCGTACTGGTGTAAGTCCTGCAATTCTTCAAAGGAATTCCACCAAGACATGATCGGCGAGGTTGTTTGTACTATTTGTATATACGTGTGGTGTGTCATAGCAATTGGTGTTTTTTGGATTCATTGTGTTTACTTGTTGTTTTCGTGTCTTGTTGTTATTGCGTAATTTTGTTAAAATTTTCGTCGTGATTATTTCTGAAGTTGTTTCGAGTCTTCTACATCCATGAATGAATTGATTGATGTTAAGGACAGCAGATGGGTCGTATACGCCGGGGAGGCTAGGCTATTGCTGAGAATGAAATGCACACGGAGACAATTGTTAGCTGCGGTCCGACACGCCGGGGAGAAAGAGTGTAAACGACTGAGGCTCGCATGCGTCACCGCTATTAGAACTGAGGCAGAATGAGTGGCCAGCGATTGCAGTGGTAATTGGTAATGAGTAGATAAGAGGATGTGCGTAGAGTATCGTGAGGTGCTGCCATGGTCACTTTGCATTCTGCAAGAGTCATTCTAGCAAGTGGAGACTGTGTTGCAAGATGTCAAGAGGAGGTCTCTGTCTGGAGGCGCAGGTCGTCATTGATGTGTGAGATTGTGCTGTGGGTATGCTTGTGGTGTGTTGGCTTTTCTGTTTGTTTTCCATTTCAGCTCTGTCCGTGTGACCCAGGTTCTCGCAATGGCATCCAAGTCAACGTGCATTGGTCGTGAAGGAAAAAAGGGTTGGATCCCTTTTTTGCCGGGGAGTGTCAATGGAGTTGAAGATTGAACGATCAATTCTTGGTTGTTTGCTCAAAATCAACTTCCTCGATTTTCGCGGAGGCATCAATACGACAGTCATCGTCTCATCGGTCGCTGTTCAGAAAGAAGAGTTAAACATCGTTAGAAACCTTAGTTTTCTTAGTTGCTTAGTTCGTTTATTCCTTTTATATGTTGGTGTAACAATACAAAATATCAAACGGCAAATCGGTGTTTTGGTTTTCGCGTCCGTTATAACTAAGCGTTTCTCAGAGATCTTCTAAGAACAGCGTGGGCCCGAGCGTAGCGAGAGCTGGGCATTAACGGTTTATGCGACTTTGCTGACAACTGATTCAACAACCAATCACAGTAGACTTGGCGTAGGCAGATACAGTTAACGTATAGATGACCTGACATTCAAGAAACAGTCACAAACAGATGCAAGGTCAACTTTCTGTAAGAAACAGCCAATCAGAAGACTGTGTTTGTCTGCTTGAATAAGTTATAATAATGTACATGCAATATTTATAAATACGTGTTGATTACCTCAATGAGCGATCTGTCACTTGACTCCTGCCTTTGTTCGTTACAATCGGTGTCGCTGCCTCCAAAAAATGAAGATCCCATGGCTAACTGCGTTTGAAGAAGGAGGCATACGGAGCCCCTTACGTGACTTCGAGACCATCGCTGAGCTGGTAGGTGTCAAGGAGCAGACGACGAAGGCGTTTGTTCTGGGGGACGCAGTTGGGAGGTCGAACGAAGGCGGCGTATGACAGAGTAGACAGGTCAGATGGCACAGCGTCTTGGAAGACATTGGTTGAACGAGTGGTGTCGGAGTTTGACAGCGCAACAGACAGACAGCTAGCAATGCAGCAGTTCTTTTCAACGAAGCCGGGACTTGATGGAGACCCTTTAGTATTGGCGGTGAAATTGACGGATCTACTTTGACGTGCGCATCCCACTTTCAATGAAGAATCAGAAATGCAGTTACTGTCTTCCCTGTTAATGGGGAGTGTTTTAGACCCTATTTCTCAGCAATTACAAATGGTTAACGCAGCGCGGCCGATGGATATTAGTAAGCTGGCGAAGGTGATCAGACAGCTGTTGAGCATAACGATAGTTGCTATAGAGCAACCAAAACCAAACGAATACGAGCAGAAAATTGAAGCGTTGCAGCGGGAATTGGTGGCGTTAAAGTTGGGCGATAGAAAAAACCGATGTTTTGAATGCGGTAAGCCAGGACACTGGAGGAGATACTGCCCAGAAGGGCGAAAAAGAAAAAGTTTCAGACGGTATAATAGTGTTCTTTCTCTCGTATAAAGCTAGATGTAGTGGGGCTATTGAGAAAGGGGCTGCGTATTCGAAGTTGTGAATGAATGACTAAGAAGTAGTATGCTTAGTAGATGCAGGGGCGGCCGTGCCGTTAATACATAAGAACTTTTGTAAGAGTGTTAGTCCGCGTTCATTGACGGTACGAACTATAGGTGGGCATGTGTTGCACATCATGGGTAGATCGAACTGTACGGTCATTGTTGGTGGCTGCGAGGTGACGTTTCCTTTCATTGTTGTAATCGAACTACAGCGAACGATACTAGTGGCAGATTTTCTGTGGGCGATTGGTGTGATAATCGACAGTTAAACAGAATGACAGTGTTAAAACCGTGTGCCGTGCCAACAGTAGTAGAAACTTTAGATCGCCCAAAAGGCGCGAATGTGTTTTCGGTTCTCGATCTTCGCTCAGGATACTGGTAGATACCGATAAAACAAGGTGATAGAAATAAGAGGGCATTCATCGTGGGTCAGACACAGTATCGATTTAAACGCATGCCGTTTGGACTAGCAGGTGCACCGTTTACGCTCAGACGACTGGTGACGCTATTACTTAAGAACTTGAGAAACGTGGAGGTTTATGGGGATCATCTCGTCATATACAATCAAAACGAAAACGATCATGTGAACATGCAGAAGCCATGCTGCGACGCATCGAAGAGTTTGGACTACGCGTCAACAAAACCAAGTCCCAGATAGCCAAAAAGAATGTTACTCTGTTGGGACATAAAGTGGGAAATGGTGAGATTAAACCATAACTGGGGAAAATTTTGACGATTAAAACTATTCCAGCTCTGAATTCAAAGAGAAAACTGAGACAATTCTTGGGTAGAGCAGCGCTTTATAGTCGCTTCGTGAAGAACTTCAATGAGATAGCAGCCCCTCTGTACAGGCTACTAGGGGAGCCAGGGTTTGTTTGGTGTGAGGAATCGCAGAAGACATTCGGCAGAATCAAACAGCTGCTCGACCAACAACAAATGTCACTAAAACCACCTGTACCTGGAAGACAGTTCACAGTGTGCACAGATGCCAGTGACTACGCTATAGGTGCGGTCCTAAGACAGGGTGAGGGAATCGTTGAGTATGCCAGTCGGGTTTTGACACGCACAGAGAGAAAGTATTCAACGATAGAGAAAGAATGTTTAGCAATGGTATGGGCAGTCGACAAATGGAGACCTTATTTACTCGGTCGGCGTTTCCGCATCGAAACTGATCATAAGCCGCTACAGTTTATGAGGATAGCGAGAGACCCACCGAGGAAATTGTCACGGTGGATGTTGCGTCTTCAGGAGTACGATTTTACGATCTCACACGTTCCTGGAAGTGAAAATGTCTTGACAGATTTGTTATCAAGGCGAGGCTGATTTGCACGAGGTCGCTTACGGAGTACATGCAGTAGAACAAGACCCTCTAAGACTTTCACGCAGGCAGAGGTTGGACGATACACTGATACACAGTGATACAGATGCTCACCAACGGAATAGAAGTGGATCAAGCTACAGCGAGTAAGGAGCTAACCGAACTACTCAGACAGAGAGATCGACTAAGAGTGAATGGCTACGGGACTCTGACCTGGCGAGAGAACAACGGAAGCTGGATGGCTGTCATACCTCAATCTTCGCACCACGACATGATAGAAGAATGCCACCAGCTAGCACAAACAAGCGTGGTCAGAACAACCGACCTCCTAAGACAAAGTGTGTACTGGCCATGTATGAGAGAAGACGTAGCAAGATACGTACTTGGATGTCCACGGTACCAGCTAATGAAAAGCGACCGGTGCATGCGACCACCGCTTCAGTCGATTCCAATTAGAGCGATAAGTGTCTTGTGGTCCGCAGATGTTGTGGGCCCATTTCCTCAGACATCCAATGGCAATCAGTACCTCTTGGTGATGACGCAACACGCGACACGATGGGTAGACGCCGTAGCAATCCCAGACCGACGTGCAAGGACCGTGACAGATGCAGTAGTTAGACACATTGTTGCAGACCACGGCGTACCAAAGACAATACCGACAGACCAAAGTCCCTGTTTCGACAGTGAAGAGTTTACTCCCGTTTGCAGCAACCGGGCATCAAAGGATCAGAACGACCCCATATCATCCAAAAACGAATGGCCTAACGGAGAGGAACAACCGTACACTGAAGGAGTGGCTGGCCTCGAAGGGCGGTAACTGGGAAACGGAGCTTCCACTGATTTTACTGACACATTGTGCTACCGCTCAGGAAACAACGAAGAAATCACCCTTTCAACTGATGTATGGTAGAAAACCACGATTACCGATACACAACGAGGCCTGGCCCCTTCACCAAAAGTGGAGTACGACTAAATTAAAGACAGTGTGGAAAGAAGCAGTCAAGAATGTAACGAAGAATCAGCTGAGTGATGTCTCAAGGTCCCGGCTGAAACGAAAGACTCATTGCGTTACTTTTGCAGTCGGGGACCAACTGAAGTGTAGAGACATGAGATATACGGTTGCATGCGGGGCAGGTTCACAGAAACTAATTCCGAATTGGGAGGGACCAAACACAATCACAAAAAGACGGGCAGGTATATACCATCCGAAGAGGTGACAAACAGAAACGAGTTAACGCCAATCAGCTCTGACGATGGATACAGTGGGACAAGCCGGTCAGTAACAATCCTCATCTAGAGGATGTATCACCCATATTTGTTTGTTTATTAGACATATCACACAGTGAAACATTATTATTTACTGGAGTTTTACAGTTTTAAAATCTAGTGTAATATATGTAATAAGAATGATTCATCACCTGTCTCTGATATCTGGAAAATTCTACTACCCCTCCGACAAATAGAAGAAAACGAAGAAAACTATGAAACTCAAGTTTCAAAGTCGTGTGATTATGACATGCATCCACATAATGTGTGTGTTTGTTTTTACAGTCTGTTATATTTTGCTATGTATATATGGATCGATATTCCATTATAATTGACAATATGTTTCTGTCTGTCCACTAACTAAACAAACATGTCTGACCTTGTTGTCGCATGACATTACAACCAACCATGTTAAGACTGTCTATTGATTCGTTCATTTTTGAACATTCGCTCATACACTTGTGTGACATTGATTTTTCCTTGTTTAAAAATACAAGTATCATCGTGAACCTGGTGGGTTCCTGATTTCGGCCTTCTTGCGCCAGAACCATTAATTACTCGACCAGTACATAACAGAATACAATTGATATGATTATGAACAATAAAATTTGTTCGAAACGTCATACAGTATATAATACTGTTTCACTGTGTGATATATCTAATAAACAAATTACTATGGAATTGACTGATTCAAAAGGCAGATTAAAATTTTAAAAAGAATGGATACTGAACAAAGTGATTTTTATTTTTTTGATTACAGCTTGATCCCACGCCGTATCTTTCGTAAAAGCATGAAATTTTCAGCATGGATATCGGAAGCCCAAATTTTGCAGGCTGACCATAGATATCAGGTGTGCGTCAGCAGGGGATTGAACCTCGGACCATATGCATGGTCGGTGAGAGTCCTGTGCGTCGGTGGCACAGTGGTTAGGACTCTCGCCGACCATGCACACGGTCCGGGGTTCGAGCCCGCACCGACGCACACCTGATATCTATGGTTGGCCTGCAAAATTTGGGCTACCGATATCCATGCTGAAAATTCCATACTTGTACCAAAAATACAGTGTGGAATCAAGCTGTAAATCAAAAATAAAAAAAAATAAAAAATCCTAACCGCTGTACCACCGACGCACATAAATTTCATGAATTCATCATCAGGCTCCACATTTACACATACATTATAGTGAATGAATGAATTAGTGTTCTGAACGACATTAATGTTTAAATAACATCAAATCAATAATATTGATAGATTACAGCGGAATCGCATCAACATAAGAAAAGCCGAATGTCAGAAAAATTAGGAAGGATAATATTAAAAATTCATGAGTCTGTAGTTTCTACTGAAGGCCAGGGCAATAGTAGGGGCTGGACTTGCTTCTTTTGGATACATAGCGCTAGTTGTTTGAGGCGAGTCGCAATGGCTTCTGCTGTTTGGAGCCTGCGGAGCTTGGAATTACTTACTACCAGGGTGCCCAAGTTTTACACATATATTAAGATGTATCACGCAGAAGGTCAGAACGCCTGCGCGCGAAGCTATTTGAAGGGGGAACGAGTGTGGTGAGAGCAGGCCAGCCTAAAATGGTAGACAGCACTTTACGTCAACTCGTATGTCACAAATATTGGCGGTGAGAAAATATGAACAAGACTGATTCAACAACCAATCACAGTAGACTTGGCGTAGGCAGATACAGTTAACGTATAGATGACCTGACATTCAAGAAACAGTCACAAACAGATGCAAGGTCAACTTTCTGTAAGAAACAGCCAATCAGAAGACTGTGTTTGTCTGCTTGAATAAGTTATAATAATGTGCATGCAATATTTATAAATACGTGTTGATTTCCTCAATGAACGATCCGTCGCTTGAATCCTGCTTTTTGTCGTTACACCTAAAGTAATATATTGGGAACGGGATGAAAAAATTGTGCGTGGAAATTTAATCACACCAAATGTCAACTGTTTCAAGCAAAAGCATATTAGTAAATAAACAGTTAACATCAAAAGGAAGTACATATCCTTACTCATAATAATAATATCGTGAAGAAAACCAACGAATTCACATGTATCTTTTAACACATACTTACGGAATTTTAGATGCAATAATTCTACTAGCCACTTAGGAAGTTTATGCGTCAGGGATTTGCATATTGACAGTCTGGGACGTAGAGGATTATTGTGTTTTTGCGTTTTTGGTAGACCATACATATGCGGGAATTTACATCCTGATGGTTTCAAAGAGTCAAATGTACCTATACTTATGTTATTTAGGCCATGAAGCTTCACTAGATCAGCTGTCGCCGTGCCCTGCAACAGCTGAATGTCTCCAGAGGAGGGATCACGTTTAATTTGCTTTCACCGTCAAAAATAGATAGTATTTCGGTTTCGCAGTCACTTTTATTTATAATGACGACTCCAGAACATTTATCAGGTTTCGTAATTGTTATATTAGAGTTTTCTCGTAGCTCTTTCAACGCTTTGAAACGCTCAAAAGTTAATGTAAGTTTCTCTTTTGGTTTTTCGTTCAAAAAACATTTTATTCTTTTATTCCGTGACCGTTATTCGTGCAATGTTTAAACAACACGTGGATTGTCATTTACACGGCTTTGCTGTTGTCTTATTGACGCACACAGACTTTTGGCAGTATTCAGTCACATGCGCCTCAAACCTGACGTTTGTATATTACTTTTCCGATTTGCTTATATTTTACTTTTGATTACAGCTTGATTCCACACTGTATTTTTGGTACAGGTATGGAATTTTCAGCATGGATATCGGAAGCCCAAATTTTGCAGGTCGACCGTTGATATCAATTGTGCGTTTGCAAGGGATCAATCCTCGAATCATGTTCGTGGTCAACGAGAGTCCTAACCGCTGTGCGACCGAGGCACATGGTCATAACCATACCTTATTCTAGACAAATGGCCTGTTTTGGGATATTAACGTGCCTTAGCGTATGGTTTGATTTCCCGTTAGGACTGTCGTTCCGACTTTCTTTCGGAAATATTCGACAGTGGCAGTACATACAAATATAACGGAAATATGCAGACAGTTCATCTCTGATTACACTGATGGATTCGATGGTAATATTCTGCTCCTGCATGCCTTATTCGACATTTTTTATGGATTGGTTCACGGTCATTCTTGTTCCAGATCGAAAAGAATAAAAAATTCACCGGTTGCTGAATCAATAGTACTTCTCAGCATGTTTAACTGTATTCTAACTGCTGTTGTGAGCCTTTTGTAGATTATGTTACTTAAAACATCGTTTGCGATAAACTAGCCAGCGTTTTATAAGCCATTTTTACACTTGTGTGAGTAGCCCACCATATCGATTAAATGTAACGCAACACTCAGTTGTTGCGCGCATTTTCGACAAATTCAAACGATAATGGCGCCCAAAATTATATCATATAAATTCTTTTAACTTGTGCAAAGTGGTCTTACTAGCATTATTCCATTATCATCCCTTGTATATATATATATATCTTGTGTCAGTGAAAATTTTAAACATGCTTAATCCATGTGTACATTATTATCATATTGATGATACCTGTCAAATGTCATGTGCATTAAAAGACAGTGTATTATTATAAGATTCATTTTAAAGTTATATTAAGGAACTGACTTCAGGCTTTATTTATTTTTTCAAGCATCTGTAATCCATCCAACGAATACTTGTGTCAGCCATGTCTCATAAACCGTTAATGCCCAGCTCTTGCTACGCTCGGGCTCACGCTGTCCCTTGAAGTTTCTCAGAAACGCTTAGTAATAACGGACGAAAAAACCAAAACACCAATTGTTGACTCGAGGATTCTTTATTGTTACACCAACATATAAAAATAATCATTGAACTAGGGTCGGAAAACAAATATTACAATAATTAATCACAACATTACTTCTGATGGTTTACTGCTGACTTCGTTCTGAACAGCGACCGATGAGACGATGACTGTCGTTTCGATGTCTCCGCGAAAATTGAGGAAGTTGGTTTTGAGCAAACAACCATGAATTGATCGTTCAATCTTCAACTCCATTGACACTCCCCGGCAAAAAAGGGATCCAACCCTTTTTTCCTTCACGACCAATACACGTTGACTTGGATGCCATTGCGAGAACCTGGGTCACACGGACAGAGCTGAAATGGAAAACAAACAGAAAAGCCAACACACCACAAGCATACCCACAGCACAATCTCACACATCGCTGACGACCTGCGCCTCCAGACAGAGACCTCCTCTTGACATCTTGCAACACAATCGCCACTTGCTAGAATGACTCTTGCAGAATGCAACGTGACCATAGCAGCACCTCATGATACTCTACGCACATCCTCTTATCTACTCAATACCAATTACCACTGCAATCGCTTGTCACTCATTCTGCCTCAGTTCTAGTAGCGGTGACGTATGCGAGCCTCAGTCGTTTACACTCTTTCTCCCCGGCGTGTCGGACCGCAGCTAACAATTATCTCCGTATGCATTTCATTCTCAGCAATAGCCTAGCCTCCCCGGCGTATACGACCCATCTGCTGTCCCTAACATCAATCAATTCATTCATGGATGTAGAAGACTCGAAACAACTTCAGAAGTAATCACGACGAAAATTTTAACAAAATTACGCAATAAAACAAGACACGAAAACAACAAGTAAACACAATGAATCCAAAAACACCAATTGATATGACACACCACACATATATACAAACAGTATACACAAACTCGTGGATCATGTCTTGATGGAATTCCTTTGAAGAATTGCAGGACTTACACCAGTACGCCTACAACCCTTCACAGGTTGACGATTGTAAGTTGTGGAATGTCCAGACATGAACAAGATTAACCAACAATTACATAGTTTGAAACTCACACAAATTTTTAACACAAACATATGTACAATCAATACATCAAATGTTGTGGATTCCGGCACGACAAACTACCCTTGAAGAACTGTAGGACTTACAGCAGTACGCCTACATTCCTTCTCAGGTTGATGATCCAAGTGGAAGTCGTCCGGACACAAACAGAATTACCAACAGCTAGATGACAGATGATATCAATTCAGTATATACAATATGAACATATGTACAAAATCACACACCGAGCACATTGGACTGCTCATTGATGCGCTACCCTTTGAAGAATTGTAGGACTTACAGCAGTACGCCTACAACCCTTCTCAGGTTGACGCCCTAGGTTGGAAAATCGTCTAGTGTTTCATCCTCCGACTCTCGAATCTCAGCACCTTCCAGTAGACACAGTTTTCTAATATCTCGCACCAACATTCCACAACTTGTTCTCACCTCAACCGTCCTCACCAATCCATCACCACTACAGAGTAGCCTTACTACCACCCCCAAAGGCCACCTACCTGTGGCACATTTATCTGCTACTAATACTATGTCACCAACCTTTAAGTTTCGGCACAACTTTTTCCACTTGTCCCTGGTTTGCAGTGTTAGAACATACTCCTTTAACCATCTTTTCCAAAATATATCTTTCATGTGCCTGGCTTGTTTCCATCTTTTAATCGTAGGTATTCCTTCCCCGCTTGCGTCCTCTATGCCAGGGTTGCCTCTCAATAACAATAATTTATTTGGGGTTAACACATCAAAATCCTTGACGTCGTCCCTCACAGGTGATAACGGCCGGTCATTTAATATTCGTTCAGCTTCACAAAAAAATGTCTCCAGCGTTTCGTCATTCAAACTCTGGTTTTTAATTATGGAGCTTAAAATACGCTTGATAATTCCTATAAGTCTTTCCCATAGCCCGCCTCTATGGCTGGCATGTGGTGGATTGAAGTGCCACTCGATGTTCCTTTTCAGTAACTCTTCCTGAACTCTCGTTTGGGGACCTTCGAAGTACTCTTTAAGCTCGGCGTGACAGCCAACAAAATTAGTCCCTCTGTCGCTGAACATCATCTTCGGTACACCCCGGCGATTTATAAATCTATGTAATGCTAGCACGAATGAATCAGTAGTTAGCGAATGAACCATCTCAATATGCACAGCTCTCATTTTCAAACAGGTGAATAAACAGCCATATCTTTTACATAGGGTTCTGCCTCTCTTCACTACAAAAGGTCCGAACAAATCCACCCCAACGTACTCAAATGGATAATTCCCTTCAGAAGCTTGCCACGCTGGGAGTGGTGCCATCATCTGCTGTACTGGACGAGCATTTCGGAGTTTACATTCCATGCACTTATCAATTATTTTACGGACAGCAGTACCTCCCTTCACTATCCAGAACTTACATCGAATACTTGATAGTACTTGCGAAGTACCCAAATGACCTTCAAGAACATGGTAGTGTCTTATAATGAGATCAGTGACTGGATGGTAGCAAGGTAATAAAGCCGGATGACGGGTCTCATATGACGATTCTAACATTTGTAGACGTCCACCAACTCTAGCGATCCCTTCGGAAACTATCGGAGATAATCTATCTAACCGCACCTTGAAATCTGCGAAATCGGGACTATCCTCCTTGGCAATCTCACCCCACGCTTCCCACTGAGCAGCCCTCAAAATCGCTAACTCTGCATTTCTAATATCTTCGACTCTCAAAGGCCCCACATTCATATTTTCGTATCCCGCAAGATGCATGACCTTTAAATACGTAACATATCGTGTCAACCACGCAACAGCTTTCAGTAGTTTGTACCAAGAAGAATAATATTTAAAAAGTGGATGTAAACCTGAATGTCTTTCTTGAGTAGATGTTAAACTGACACTTGTCTTCAACTCCAAGGCACACTCGTTTATCGGTGGTTCATCTTCTCTACGAGGCCACATACTATCAGCCCTTAGCAAGAACTCTGGACCTTTCCACCACTTATTTTTAACCACATTCATATCAATAACTCCTCGCGAGGCTAGATCAGCTGGATTTTTTCCAGACGGTACGTACCTCCACTGCTCAACAGTTGTTAGTTCACGAATTTGAGATACTCTGTTAGCTACAAAACATGCATATCTTGCTGACTCGTTGCGTATATAATATATCACAGACATCGAATCAGTCCAAAACGTTACGGGATGCTTGGGGTAATCCAACTCTTTACACACCGTTGTGAATAACTGCGCAGCTAGTAAGGCGGCATTAAGTTCTAATCTCGGAATCGAAACCGTCTTTAGAGGTGCAACTCTAGATTTACCCATCACCAGGCTAACATCTATATCATTCCTTAAGGTGGTTCTGATGTATACGGCTGCACCAAATCCAACCTCAGAGGCATCAGAAAAAACATGGAAGTCAATTATATCATGATTTCTCGACGGCTTAAGTGGACGTGAGACGGAATGTAGATTCAGCATTCTTAAACTGTTAACCCACCCCTTCCACTCTTCTCTCTGCCTCTCACTTAATGGTTCATCCCACTGTAACCCTTTCCTGCATGTCTCTTGAAATAACCTCCTAGCCGGAAGTAGATAAGGTGCTACTAATCCAAGTGGGTCAAACACGGACGACAACACAGAGAGCACACCTCTCCGAGTAACTGGCTTATCAATATCACCAACACTAAATCCAAAGGTATCAGAGTTCACATCCCATCGCATACCTAATGTGCGTTCAACTGGTAGAGTATCAACAGGCAAATCTCGTACGGTAGGTGCTCTGTCTTCTGGATCTATATGCTTCAAAACGTCTAGGCTGTTCGAGACCCACTTAGTTAGACGAAAGCCGGCCTTAGCTAACACTTCAGTGATGCTTGTTGCAAATCTAACTGCAGACTTATCATCATCGAAGGAGGCTAAACAATCATCCACGTAGAAGCAACAATCTATGACGTCCAGCAAATCATTAGAACCAAATGTGGACACTGCCTTTCGTAGAGCAAAATTAGCACAAAACGGGGAGGACGTGGCACCAAATGGATGCACTGTCATCCTATATTCTGACACCTTACCACAAGGACCGTCATCAAACCACAAAAACCTCAAGTGATCTCTGTCACTCTCTGGCACCTTCACCTGTAGGAACATTTCCTCAATATCCGCCGCCGCAGCAACTGTAAACTTTCTGAATCTTAACAGCAGTCCAACTAATGAGCTCACGCAATCTGGGCCACTATACAGATTATCATTTAAAGAGACTCCTTCATGTTTTGCAGAACAATCGTGTGGTGTGCTGAATCCTGCCTAAATTTTAACATTGACAAATGCGGCTGGATTTGTATCGGCAACAGTAACCTTGATCTAACTCTTGAAATAAATGGGCGAAAACTAGCTAAGCTCAACTCAGTCGTAGATCTCGGTATTAGATACTCTAGTAACCTAACGTTCGCTGAACAGACTGATTATGCCAGACGTAAAACGCGTAGGCTGATAGGATGCATAACACGCAATTTCTTTTGTTGTGAAACTAGGGTTTTATTATACAAAGTATGTGTCCGACCTATCTTAGAATACTGCCCGTTTATTCTTAGCGGACTAAGACAAAATGACAAGCTTAAATTAGAGGGAGTGCAACGGCAGTTTACCTCAAGAACTCTTGGTTTAGAAAGTGGTCTGGAATACCATGAGAGATGCGTAAGACTAAGATTAGAACCCCTCTGGAAAAGACGCCTTAAGCTAAACCTAATCTTTTACTATAAGCTAACTAATCTTCTCTTGCATTCCTCCGAGCCATTAACTAAACCTACCGCTGTCGTCAGTTACAATCTTAGAAATCATCACAACCTAGCTGCTATAGAGCACTGTCAGACTTACGTGCGGTACAACTTCTTCTTAAATAAGTTTTCAGTCATTTGGAATAGACTACCAGCTAATGTGCGCGATGCAAACACGCTTCCAGTGTTCATCTCCTCAGTCACCAGACTGCTCAAAGATGACAATGCACTTATACGTCTAACTCTTACACCCTCTTTTTCACCCTACATAGATATTTTAAGTTGTTTAAACGTGTAGTTACAGCAAACTACAATTATAAATTTTAATATTATTGGAACTAGATGATTAACATTTCTACACAGGACAGTAATATTAGTTCACACATAATATAAAAGTTAGCATAACGGGACTAGTTAGTTTGTGTACCAAAATAACCACAGTTACTAAAGAGAATATATATGTGTATATTTATTAATCACTCCTTAAGGACTCCCGTTGCTTTCTTTTGCGTTGCTGTTGTTTGTCTTCTTTTTTCTCTCACCATTTCAGCTTCCATTTGACTTTTTGAATGAGAATGAATAATGTGGATATTTGACCATTTACAATGACAAATGATCTGCAAACATTATTGGTCCCGTATCTTTCAGTTGCCTGGTTAATAACGAATTAACTTTCTCCACGACGCAACCTGGATTACATTTGTGGATTACATTTGTGGAATATACTCTTATACCAATGGAAAAGTATCAATTTGTAATACAACTTCACGATTGTAGCTTATAACATAACTGATCGTATCTGTAAAAATAGCTTCCTTATTACCCAATTTGGATATAAATCAAATCAAAAATAAGATTCGGATTTGTACACACCCAAGTTATATTGAGGAATTACTTCAAGCTTTATTTTTTCCCAAGTATTTTTAATCCATCCGAAACTTACTTGGGTTTTTTTGTTAATGCGAAGTCAATATTCCTATATTTCATGATGTGCTCCATTGAATGACTGGTTATCATATTGTTCCCACAGACCTAAAAAAATGGCATGCATTTTCATGTAAATTTATATGTTTATATGAGAATATACATTATTATAATTATTATTAAAACAAAAACGCCAGCAACCATGTAACTTAACCATAAACCGAATTTATGAAATTTAATTTATGCTTATCCATGCCTGTATATTTGGTGTGTCCTACACAAGTAGGAAAAAATGTGTACTTTATTAAAACATTATTATTAATTATGATTGCTAATCGTATATGTAATTTATCATATTGATGATGCCTGTAAACTGGCGTCTCTCATGTACAAAATGAGAATATACTATTATTATTATTATTATTAATATTTAAAAAGTGGATGTAAACCTGAATGTCTTTCTTGAGTAGATGTTAAACTGACACTTGTCTTCAACTCCAAGGCACACTCGTTTATCGGTGGTTCATCTTCTCTACGAGGCCACATACTATCAGCCCTTAGCAAGAACTCTGGACCTTTCCACCACTTATTTTTAACCACATTCATATCAATAACTCCTCGCGAGGCTAGATCAGCTGGATTTTTTCCAGACGGTACGTACCTCCACTGCTCAACAGTTGTTAGTTCACGAATTTGAGATACTCTGTTAGCTACAAAACATGCATATCTTGCTGACTCGTTGCGTATATAATATATCACAGACATCGAATCAGTCCAAAACGTTACGGGATGCTTGGGGTAATCCAACTCTTTACACACCGTTGTGAATAACTGCGCAGCTAGTAAGGCGGCATTAAGTTCTAATCTCGGAATCGAAACCGTCTTTAGAGGTGCAACTCTAGATTTACCCATCACCAGGCTAACATCTATATCATTCCTTAAGGTGGTTCTGATGTATACGGCTGCACCAAATCCAACCTCAGAGGCATCAGAAAAAACATGGAAGTCAATTATATCATGATTTCTCGACGGCTTAAGTGGACGTGAGACGGAATGTAGATTCAGCATTCTTAAACTGTTAACCCACCCCTTCCACTCTTCTCTCTGCCTCTCACTTAATGGTTCATCCCACTGTAACCCTTTCCTGCATGTCTCTTGAAATAACCTCCTAGCCGGAAGTAGATAAGGTGCTACTAATCCAAGTGGGTCAAACACGGACGACAACACAGAGAGCACACCTCTCCGAGTAACTGGCTTATCAATATCACCAACACTAAATCCAAAGGTATCAGAGTTCACATCCCATCGCATACCTAATGTGCGTTCAACTGGTAGAGTATCAACAGGCAAATCTCGTACGGTAGGTGCTCTGTCTTCTGGATCTATATGCTTCAAAACGTCTAGGCTGTTCGAGACCCACTTAGTTAGACGAAAGCCGGCCTTAGCTAACACTTCAGTGATGCTTGTTGCAAATCTAACTGCAGACTTATCATCATCGAAGGAGGCTAAACAATCATCCACGTAGAAGCAACAATCTATGACGTCCAGCAAATCATTAGAACCAAATGTGGACACTGCCTTTCGTAGAGCAAAATTAGCACAAAACGGGGAGGACGTGGCACCAAATGGATGCACTGTCATCCTATATTCTGACACCTTACCACAAGGACCGTCATCAAACCACAAAAACCTCAAGTGATCTCTGTCACTCTCTGGCACCTTCACCTGTAGGAACATTTCCTCAATATCCGCCGCGACAGCAACTGTAAACTTTCTGAATCTTAATAGCAGTCCCACTAATGAGCTCACGCAATCTGGGCCACTATACAGATTATCATTTAAAGAGACTCCTTCATGTTTCGCAGAACAATCAAACACCACACGGAGTTTACCTGGCTTCCTCGGGTTAAAGACGGGATGATGGGGCAAATACCACTTCCCTGGCTCACTCTGATCAACTAGTCTTTCAACGTAACCCTTCATTATATGTTTATCGACGACTTCCTTATATTTGGACCAGAGTTCTGCATCTGACAGAAATTTCTTCTGTAAACCCATTAGTCTCTTAAGAGCAACTTTCCTATTACAAACCAACTGTCTATCTTTGAATCTCCATGGTAGGCCAACGCTGAAACGCCCGTTTTCGTATTTACAAGAGTCCTCGGCTATTTTAACTGCTTTTAAGTCTTCTACAGAACGACCCTTCCCTGGGACACCGCAGTCACAAAACTCCTTGTCATACATATTTTTAATCATAGTTTCTAGTTTGTCCCCATCGTTTCAACTAATGATGATATGTGGACTATGGGTATAGGTCCTCTCACTGTCCATCCCAGTGGTGTTTTCGTCGCAAACAGATCATCTCTACCTCCAAATCTCTCTTCTAATACCTTGTGAGCTTCTGGCACACTACATCCAATGAGTACTCTCACTCTTCCATCTTGCAGTGTTGGAAGAGGTATGTCACACAGGTATGGCTTACCGACAACCGTTTCACGACTAGGTACTATAGCTTCGCCAAGTTTCATACTGGAGGTAGTGTAAGCAGTATCCACTTCCACGGTCTCCCCAGTAGCCAAGGATTCTAACTGAAATGACACTCGCTCACATACTACTGTTTTCGCAGAATTGAAAGTATTTACAACCAAGGGTTGCTTTGGGCCTTTAATACCCAAGCAACCAGCCAGTTCAGCATCTATCAATGTAACGTCTGAACCATTATCCAACAATGCATAAGTCTCTACTGAAGATTTCGGTCCTTTCACCTTAACTGGTAATACCCCTAAGAAAACTTGTGGGATGTCAAGGGGTCTAGAGATACTATTACAATTAACCGAATTCCCAGGTTCGTTCACTGTTCTCAGAAGTGGGTGCATATCCGTTAAACCACTACTTCTTTTATTTGTCGCCTTACAATTCCACTTTGTATGCCCAATCTTTAAACAACTGAAACACAGCCGCTTCTGCTTTGCCATTTTTAACCTTTCTACGGGTGACATAGCGATAAAGCGATTACAATCACTCAATTGATGCATGTTATGGCAAACAATACACTCATCCTTTCTCGTTGTGTCTTGAGACTTCACCACAAATGCCTTCCTTATATTCACTGGTTCCTTAGGTTCTACCTTAGAATGCAAAATGCTGGCGAATTTGCCCATCGCCTGGTTGACACTGTCCTTCACCAGTCTAAGAATATCATCAAACCTTGGCTCGATACCCTCATCCTCTATACGAGAGCTTATCTTTACCCACTTCCTTTGCAGCCGAGTAGGTAGGCGTCTCGCAATTACCTCTAGGATGGAGCTCGAGTTGAGGTCACTCATGCAATTCATAGAAATCAAGGTATTCTTATAAGTCATAAGATTATCTAAAAACTCAGTGAGTGCCTTGGAGTCATCTTGAAGTTGACTGCCGTTACCTTTGACAGCTTCGTATACGTTCCTTACAATCATCGAAGGTCTTCCAAACCTTTGACGTAATATGCTCATAGCCTCAGCGTATCCCTCATTGGGGGGCATGAGCTTACAGCACTGTATAGCTCTTGAAGCATCTCCAGTGCAATACCTCATCAAATACATCAATTTCAATTCATCACTTAATAATAAACTACTCAGCATGATCTCAAACTCCTTTACAAATTGTAAATAATCAGCCGGGTTTCCATCGAAACACCGTGGTTCAAATTTAGGGAGTTTGATGTTCCTATTATCCCTGAACGGCGAAACAGTAACATCAACCATGTCATGCTTAACATCAGACACATCGTTACAATTAACAGACAAGTCACCATGACTTACTTTCCTGTTTGCATCCAAGACACTCTGTCCCTTCTTTGACCCAGGCATTGTTGAACTTGACCCAATTCCAAAACGTTCCAGATATTGCTTGTTCAAAGAGGACTTGACCGGCACCAGGAAAGATGAACGGTGACTATCCAAACTTTCACCAACTGTTTGAATCCGCCAGAATCTGTTTCTACCGTCAGAAACTGTCAGCCACGTCTCGTAAACCGTTAATGCCCAGCTCTTGCTACGCTCGGGCTCACGCTGTCCCTTGAAGTTTCTCAGAAACGCTTAGTAATAACGGACGAAAAAACCAAAACACCAATTGTTGACTCGAGGATTCTTTATTGTTACACCAACATATAAAAATAATGTTTTTACTAAGGTCTGTGAACAAATATTACAATAATAAATCACAATATTACTTCTGGTGGTTTACTGCTGACTTCTTTCTGAACAGCGACCGATGAGACAACGACTGTCGTATTGATGCCTCCGCGGAAACTGGGGAAGTTGGTTTTGAGCAAACAACCATGAATTGATCGTTCAATCTTCAACTCCATTAACAACTTGGGTTTTTTTGTTAATGCGAAGTCAATATCCCTAAATCTCTTCATGTCGTCCATTGACACACTAGTTATCAGATTTTTCCCACAAACTAAAGACAAAATCACAGCAACCGTAAATCATGTAATTTAAACAATACTGATGCATGCCTGTACAACTGGTGCATCCTACATAGCTAGAAAAAATATGTATCTTATTATATTACCTTCAATAACTATGCTCACTGATCGTATGTGTAAATTATCGAACTAAAGATGCATGTAAACAGCCGTCCCTCATGTAAAACTGAGAATGTATATTATTTTTATAACCATTGGGATTGGAAACGAGTAAGATGGGCTGAACCTTAAACTCACGGGAAATTTATAGGAAATCTGTGGAATGAAGAATCGCTGAACTAAGTGCAACTAATCATATACATGGAAATACCCTCAGTTTTTCAAAAATTGACAAACAAAAACAGAGAAGAGTATGCGCGTAAATTGTGCCTCTGTTTATTTGCGCAAAAAGGAAACAAAAGCAACTGTCACTTCTGAAAGCATGTCACATTCAGTTGCGTTTCCGTTATGTGTATATTGAAACAAGAGAAACAGCACTCCATGAATAAAACGACAATAAGCCCAGCGAAAGGACGTAGCAGTGATTCAGAATTTTTCATAAGCGACTCAAACCACAATAAGTAAAATCTTCATTCCCTGTTTTCTCAGCCATAATCAAGTATGTTACAGGGTATGCTTCAAAAACTAATGGCAAATGATGTAATACCAAAGATGACGTCATTGAGACTACGCCCATGTAACTAGGAAACCTTTTTCCATTTAGTGGTGGTAATGAAATGTATGGCACTGAGTTTATTGTTCTGTACATATATAGAGAGAAAGAGAGGTCATCTTCGGTATCATGTCATTTGTCATTAGATTTTTGAAGCATACCCTGTAACATACTTGATTATGGAGAGATAAAGAGGGAATGAAGTTTTTAATTATTAGAGTTTGAATTGCTTTGGGTGTCAATGTACTTGAACATTGAACGATCAATTCATGGTTGTTTGCTCAAACCCAGCTCCTCCATATTTTACACTGGAGTCATCCATCCATCAGTCATCGTCTCATCGTTCACTGTTCAGTGAAGGATGAAAACTATCGGAAGTATTATCGTGATTTATTGTTATAACATTTATTCTTAGACCTTGTGTATAATGACCTTATTGTTGGTTACATATTGGCGTAAGAATAAAGGATTCTCGAGTCACCAAACTGTGTTCTGGTTTTTTCGCGTTGGCTATTAGCAAGTGTTTCTGAAAGTCTTCCAGGGGCAGCGTGAGGTCCAGCGTAGTAAGCACTGGACACTGACAGTTACTGAGAGTCAGCTGACAATGGGAAATTCCTAATCGCTGCAACATCTTTTCGCTGGGCTTATTGTCGTTTTATTCATGGAGTGCTGTTTCTCTTGTTTCAATATACACATAACGGAAACGCAACTGAATGTGACATGCTTTCAGAAGTGACAGTTGCTTTTGTTTCCTTTTTGCGCAAATAAACAGAGGCACAATTTACGCGCATACTCTTCTCTGTTTTTGTTTGTCAATTTTTGAAAAACTGAGGGTATTTCCATGTATATGATTAGTTGCACTTAGTTCAGCGATTCTTCATTCCACAGATTTCCTATAAATTTCCCGTGAGTTTAAGGTTCAGCCCATCTTACTCGTTCCCAGTCCTAATGATTTTTGCTTTGGTTTTCAATGTGTCGACTACCATTTGTGGAGGTCTTCCTATGGAGTACTTTCGTCGAGATAGGCTGGATTAAGACTGTCGATGCTGGAATTTTCAGTGATGTCACCTGGTTGAATGACGAAGGGTTTTGCTACGTTGCGTGATTTTGAAGGGTCCTTTGTATGGTGAACCAAGGCTTGGTTGTGTTTCATCACTTTCCACAGCCTCATCGGACATGGCTGCAATTATTGGGAGAGCAGTATCTCGAAGCTTCCCTTATACGTGTAACTGAATCGGATGCCTGTTTTCACAGATGAAAGTCGTTTGCTTGCTCCCTAATTTATCATACAGTGACTGTTTTATCGTGTACGTTAAGGTATAAAGCGTCGACAGAATTTGATCAACCCGAGAAAAAATGTGGAGTTGTGTGCAAAAGTCGGTGCTAGGCAATGCTTAATGGCATTCTCCGATTTGGTCAACAGTGTCATCCAAGAGATGTCAATGACATCCAACAAGAATCCCATTACATTTGTCCCAAAATATTCTTGTTGTGACTGGTTGACGTGCCGTTGAATTCTAGGTTATCTGAAACTGAGCAGGTCGTATATATGAGCTTTGAAGACAGTCTGTCAATCACGTCTCCAAAACCGTTGATGCCCAGCCCTTGCTACGCTGGGCCTCACGCTGTCCCTCGAAGACTTCAAGAAACGCCTAGTATTACTGGACACAAAAACCGGAACACAGATAGGCGACTCGAGAATTCTTCATTCTAACACCAACATATAACCAGTATAACTGGCTTTACAGACCAAAGTCTAAGAACAAATAATAATAACATATATATTTCATATAAACATATAAATTAAAATGAAAATACATGCCATTTTCACAGGCACGATCAAGTATGATAGAATCTAAAATTGTAGATTGTCTACGAGATAATAATGTTTCAATAGTTAAATATTTGATATATATATATATATAAATACACTGATTGTCTGAACCAGGCCGTGCAGTTATTGAATTGTACAGTTATCCTTCAGGTTTAGCGAGAAAATTGACTTCGTTTCGTTTCAACCGATGGTTGTAGGCATACGATAACCAACCAATATTGAGGTAAGTACAACGTTTACAAGGGATTGAAAGCTGTTTTAGAAAAGTAAAAGTGCTAAGGTGAATCATTAATGTCACAACAATAGATCACGATATTACTTCCGACAGATTTTTTAGCTTCGCTCAGTACAGCGACCGATTAGACGATGACGGGTGTATTGATCACCCGCGAAAATTATGGGGAAATTGGGTTTGAGCAAACAACCATGAATCGGTCGTTCAATCTTCAACTACATTGATATTCCCCGTCAAAAAAGGGATACGTCTGCCTTCTCGATCACGACCAATACACGTTGCCTTTGATACCACTGCGAGAATCTGGGTTTCACAGGCAAAGCTTGAGTGGGAGACAAACAGAAAACTCAACACACCACAGGCATACCCATAGCACAACCTCGCACGTCGACGACGACCTACGGCTTCCAGTTAAAGACATCCTATTTAAATCTTGCTGAACAATCGCCACTTGCTAGGATGATTCTTGCAGAACGCAGCCTGAACATAACAGCACCTCATGATACTCTTCACACATCCTCTTATCTACTCACTACCAATTGCCACAGCAATCGCTTGTCACTCATTCTGCCTCAGTTCTAGTTACGGTGAGGTACGCAAGCCTCAGTCGTACACAATGAAGCCCCTCGTCGTGTGGCACCACAGCTAAAAATTATCCCAGTATGCATGTCATTCTCCACACTAGGCTTCTCGGCGCATATGACACATCTGCTGTCTTCAACATCAATCAAATCATTCACGGATGAAGAAGACTAGAAAGAACTTCAGAAGTAATCACGACGAAAAATTTTAAAAAATTATGCAGTAGCAACAAGACACGAAAACAACAAGTAACACAATGAATCCTAAAACACCAATTGATATGACAAACCACACATATATACAAGCAGTACACATAACCTCGTGGATCATGTCATGATGGAACTCCCTTGAAGAATTGCAGGACTTACACCAGTACGCCTACAACCCTTCACAGGTTGACGCCCTGGGCTAGAAAGTCGTCTCAGAGTTCATTTTCTGACTTCCTTCTATCAGCTATATTCTCAAATCTGGACGGCAACACGCCTATGTCATTTTATCGTAGAATATAGATGACCAACAAACACACGACATTTCTCATCAACCAAGTGTAGAAACAGAGTAATTTACACCAAAGATAATAACATTCAAATAGTAACTTGAAACTAGAAATGCCTTTATTCATGCAAGTCAATTTAATAATTACTCTCTCGTTTACACTTGGCTTATCCTCACTAAACTGACCAATATCTTTCGTCTCTTCAAACGAACTGATACTGGCATAGTCATTGCACAAGATACTTGAGTTCATGGGCGTCTTTCCATTGTGGATGACAACACCAATGTCAGCCAAGTCTCACAAACCGTTGATGCCCAGCTCTCGCTACGCTCGGGCTCACGCTGTTCTTAGAAGATTTCTCAGAAACGCTTAGTTATAACGGACGCAAAAACCAAAACACCGATCTGCCGTTTGATATTTCTGTATTGTTACACCAACATATAAAAGGAATAAGCGAACTAAGCAAACTAAGGTCTGAAAACAAATATTACAATAATAAATCTCTGTATTACTTCTGACGATGTTTCAATCTTCTTTCTGAACAGCGACCGATGAGACGATGACTGTCATATTGATGCTTCCGCGAAAATTGGGGAAGTTGATTTTAAGCAAACAACCAAGAATTGATCGTTCAATCTTCAACTCCATTGACACTCCCCGACATAAATGGGATCCAACCCTTTTTTCCTTCACGACCAGTACACGTTGACTTAGATGCCATTGCGAGAACCTGGGTCACACGGACAGAGCTGAAATGGAAAACAAACAGGAAAGCCAACACACCACAAGCATACCCACAGCACAATCTCACACATCGCTGACGACCTGCGCTTCCAGACAGAGACCTCCTCTTGACATCTTCCAACACAATCGCCACTTACTAGAATGACTCTTGCAGAATGCAACGTGACCATAGCAGCACCTCATGATACTCTTCAAGCATCCTCTTTTCTATTCACTATCAATTATCACTGAAATCGCTTATCACTCATTCTGCCTCAGTTTTTTTTTTTTTTTTTTTTTTTTTTTTTTTTGTTTACACTCTTTCTCCCCGGCGTGTCGGACCGCAGCTAACAATTATCTCCGTGTGCATTTCATTCTCAGCAATAGCCTAGCCTCCCCGGCGTATACGACCCATCTGCTGTCCTTAACATCAATCAATTCATTCACGGATGTAGAAGAGTGGCCACAACTTCAGAAGTAATCACGACGAAAATTTTAACAAAATTATGCAATAAAAACAAGGTACGAAAACAACGAGTAAACACAATGAATTCAAATAACACCAATTGATATGACACACCACACGTATATACAAACAGTACACACAAACTCGTGGATCATGTCTTGATGGAATACCCTTGAAGAATTGCAGGACTTACACCAGTACGCCTACAAACCTTCACAGGTTGACCATTATAAGTTGTGGAATGTCCGGACACAAACAGAATTACCAACAGCTAGATGACAGATGATATCAATTCAGAATATACAATATGAACATATGTACAAAATTACACACCGAGCACATTAGACTGCTCATTGATGCGCTACCCTTTGAAGAATTGTAGGACTTACAGCAGTACGCCTACAACCCTTCTCAGGTTGACGCCCTAGGTTGGAAAATCGTCGCAGAGTTCATTTGCTAACTTCCTTCTATCAACTATATCCTCAAATCTGAACGGCAACACGCCTATTTCATTGTATCGTAGAATATAGATGACCAACAAACACACGACATTTCTCATCAACCAAGTGTAGAAACAGAGTAATTTACACCAAAGATAATAACATTCAAATAGTAACTTGAAACTAGAAATGCCTTTATTCATGCAAGTCAATTTAATAATTACTCTCTCGTTTACACTTGGCTTATCCTCACTAAACTGACCATTGATATACGTCCTTTTAAACGAACTGATACTACCATAGTCATTGCACAAGATACTTGAGTTGATGGGCATCTGTTTCATTGTGGATGAAAACACCAACGATGACTGAGTGACACAAGGTGATGAACTTAGTGGTGGATCAGAAGCTGTTCTTGTTCGGCTCTCAGATAGTTGTCCAACTGCAAGATTACCACCACTGCTGTCTTTCACTACTAGTTCAGGTTTAGCACTATCATCTGATGATAGGTGGGCTACATGCTGATCAATTACACTGACGGTCTAACAAGTATCCATACCTTCTCCAACTGCATCTGCGTTCAATTCTACTTCACGTTGTAGTTGTACAGAACCTTTATTTAACTTAGCAGTAGTAGGCATATCCCTCATTTCATCATGATCAACCAAAGACAAATCTGCACTATCATGATCATTATCACAAATATTCAATTTACCGTCAAGTTCATCATTTTCAAACTCTTTAATAACAGAAGTAGACAATTTTGGTTCCTCCTCACAAATCATTAAAGGTTGTATATCTTCACTCTGACTAGATATACTTTGTAAACTTGTGGAGTCAGAACTCCACTCTGAAGCAGTAACTCTATTCTGTGACACTCTATTCAACAATGGCTTACCAGTTGCAACTACAGACTGCCTGACCGCACCGTTATCGTCACACAATTCCGAGTCAGACCTGGAGTTTACATTTAGCTTATCACTGAACTTGCTCACTGGTTCACAGTTCACTTCTGTATGCACCTCTTGCACACGTGTAGAACAAAGCCGTGTTTGTCTTGCATCTTGTAACTTATCTGTTGAGGATGTACTGCGAAACCTGTTACACTCACTAGGTCTATATGCATTACTAGACATCATGGAGCCTTCTCGATATCCACCTCTCTGAGGCTTATTCGTCATCAATGATTGCGTTTTACATTCAGACTGCTCTATTCTAGGGGTGAGATTCAATATACTGGCAAACTTGCTCATCGATTGATTAACACTATCTTTTACTAGTTTCAGGATATCATCAAACTTTGGCTCGATACCCTCATCCTCCATACGGGAGCTTATCTTCACCCACTTCCTTTGCAATCGAGTAGGTAGACGTCTTGCTATTACTTCTAGTATGAAACTCGAGTTGAGGTCACTCATTCGATTCATCGAAATCATTCCATTCTTGTAAATTAGCAAATTATCTAAAAACTCAGTGAGTGCCTGGGAGTCATCCTGTAACTGATCACCATTACCCTCAACAGCCTCGAATAATTTCCCTGCAATCATCGAAGGTCTTCCAAACCTTTGACGTAATATGTTCATAGCCTCATCGTAGCCCTCCTTTGGCTTCATAAACTTACAGCAGTGTATAGCTCTTGAAGCATCTCCAGTGCAATATCTCATCAAATACATCAATTTCAATTCATCATTTAATAATAAACTACTCAGCATGATCTCAAACTCCTTTACAAATTGTAAATAATCAGCCGGGTTTCCATCAAAACATCGTGGTTCAAATTTAGGGAGTTTGATGTTCCTATTATCCCTGAACGGCGAAACAGTAACATCAACCATATCATGTTTAACATCAGACACATCGTTACAATTAACAGACAAGTCACCATGACTTACTTTCCTGTTTGCACCCAAGACACTCTGTCCCGTCTTTGACCCAGGCATCGTTGAACTTGACCCAATTCCAAAAACGTTCCAGATATTGCTTGTTCAAAGAGGACTTGACCGGCACCAGGAAAAATGAACGGTGACTATCCAAACTTTCACCAACTGTTTGAATCCGCCAGATCTGTTTCTACCGTCAGAATCTGTCAGCCAAGTCTCACAAACCGTTGATGCCCAGCTCTCGCTACGCTCGGGCTCACGCTGTTCTTAGAAGATTTCTCAGAAACGCTTAGTAATAACGGACGCAAAAACCAAAACACCGATCTGCCGTTTGATATTTCTGTATTGTTACACCAACATATAAAAGGAATAAGCGAACTAAGCAAACTAAGGTCTGAAAACAAATATTACAATAATAAATCTCTGTATTACTTCTGACGATGTTTCAATCTTCTTTCTGAACAGCGACCGATGAGACGATGACTGTCATATTGATGCTTCCGCGAAAATTGGGGAAGTTGATTTTAAGCAAACAACCAAGAATTGATCGTTCAATCTTCAACTCCATTGACAACCAACGATGACTGATTTATACCAGTTGATGAACTTAGCGGTGGATCAGAAGCTGTTTTGTCTCGACTTTCAGAATGTTGTCTACCTGCAAGACCACCACCACTGCTGTCTTTTACTATCAGCTCTGGTTTATCAATGGCATCTGATGATAAATGGGCTACATGCTGATCAATCACACTGATGGTCTCACAATTATGTATGCCTTCTGCAACTGCATCTGCATTTATTTCTACTTCACGTTGTAGTTGTAAAGAACCTTTGTTCAACTCATCAGTAGTAGTCACTCCGATCGACTCATCAAGATCAACCAAAGACAAATGTTAAGCATAATGATCAGTATCCCGAATATTCAATTCATTATCATCTTTCCGGTCGACTTCATCAATTTCAAACTCTTTATTAACACAAGTAGACAACTTTGGCTCCTCCTCACAAATCCCTAAAGATTATATACCTTCACTCTGACTAGCAACACCTTGTAAACTAGTGGAGTCAGAAATGGACTCTGAGACTGTAACACTCTTCTGTGGCATACTATTCAACAATGGCTTACCAGTTGCAACTACAGACTTCCTGACCGCACCGTTATCGTCACACAATTCGGAGTCAGACCTTGATTCCACATTTAGCTCATCCCTGAACTTGCTCACTGATTCACAGTTCACCTTTGTATGCACCTCTTGCAAACGTGTAAAACACAACCGTGTTTGTCTTGCAGCTTGCAACTTATCTGTTGAGGATGTACTACGAAACCTGTTGCACCCACTAGGTCCAAATGCATTACTAGACATCATGGAGCCTTCTCGATATTCACCTCTCTGAGGCCTATTTGTCGTCAATGATTGCGTTTTACATTCAGACTGCTCTATTCTAGGGGTGAGATTCAATATACTGGCAAACTTGCTCATCGATTGATTAACACTATCTTTTACTAGTTTCAGGATATCATCAAACTTTGGCTCGATACCCTCATCCTCCATACGGGAGCTTATCTTCACCCACTTCCTTTGCAGTCGAGTAGGTAGTCGTCTCGCTATTACTTCTAGTATGAAACTCGAGTTGAGGTCACTCATGCAATTCATAGAAATCAAGGTATTCTTATAAGTCATAAGATTATCTAAAAACTCAGTGAGTGCCATGAAGTCATCTTGAAGTTGACTGCCGTTACCTTTGACAGCTTCGTATGCGATCCTTACAATCATCGAGGGTCTTCCAAACCTTTGACATAATATGCTCATGGCCTCAGCGTATCCCTCATTGGGGGCATGAGCTTACAGCACTGTATAGCTCTTGAAGCATCTCCAGTGTAATGCCTCATCAAATACATCAATTTCAATTCATCATTTAATAATAAACTACTCAGCATGATCTCAAACTCCTTTACAAATTGTAAATAATCAGCCGGGTTTCCGTCGAAACACCGTGGTTCAAATTTAGGGAGTTTGATGTTCCTATTATCCCTGAACGGCGAAACAGTAACATCAACCATATCATGTTTAACATCAGACACATCGTTACAATTAACAGACAAGTCACCATGACTTACTTTCCTGTTTGCACCCAAGACACTCTGTCCCGTCTTTGACCCAGGCATCGTTGAACTTGACCCAATTCCAAAAACGTTCCAGATATTGCTTGTTCAAAGAGGACTTGACCGGCACCAGGAAAGATGAACGGTGACTATCCAAACTTTCACCAACTGTTTGAATCCGCCAGAATCTGTTTCTACCGTCAGAAACTGTCAGCCACGTCTCGTAAACCGTTAATGCCCAGCTCTTGCTACGCTCGGGCTCACGCTGTCCCTTGAAGTTTCTCAGAAACGCTTAGTAATAACGGACGAAAAAACCAAAACACCAATTGTTGACTCGAGGATTCTTTATTGTTACACCAACATATAAAAATAATGTTTTTACTAAGGTCTGTGAACAAATATTACAATAATAAATCACAATATTACTTCTGGTGGTTTACTGCTGACTTCTTTCTGAACAGCGACCGATGAGACAACGACTGTCGTATTGATGCCTCCGCGAAAACTGGGGAAGTTGGTTTTGAGCAAACAACCATGAATTGATCGTTCAATCTTGAACTACATTAACAAACTTGATTTTCCTGCGCAACCTGGAGGACAACTGCACATTTCAATAACTTATCGGCCTGGTTCATACAATCAGTGTATTTATATATATATGTTTCAAATGTTAATGCTTTTGAAGCATTATTAACCTTTACACAATTTGCCTTTCAATAATATATCATGCATGATCGTGCCTGTGAAAATGGCATGCATTTCCATGTATATTTATATGTTTGTATGAAATACACATTTTTAATATTACAAGACATGACAGAGATTGATAACCTTTTCATTCATCCGTGTGTTTTTGATCTCCGTTTTACAAGTCTAGTAATAATAGGCTTTATAGTGGTTGCCTTTCTATTTGCTATCCTTTCCACGAATCCTTTTCGGAGGGAGGCGTCGTACAAACCAATTACCCAAATATTGTTGGCTCGCTGGCGACCATGGCTTCACTTCTTCTTCACCGACACAGTTTCATCGACGTGCACAACAACGTCTTCTCCACCAAACAAAGCAGTAATTTTCTCCATTTTCCGCGAAGCAATATCTTTCCAATGCTGGCAACACTGAAATGTTGAGACGAATCCATTCTTCGTATCAGCAGCTGCGGGTCTCACCGGCTGCTTTAAACCCCAGTAGTTCCAAATATAGAGAATTTGCGTTAAGCAGACATGTGGCCTGGCAAAGTCGTTCCTATGGAATAATGATATGATCAGCTCACCTTTTCCAATACCAACTCACCTCCAGAAAATTCCACAACGATGGATATATCCGTCAGTTGACCTGGTATAGATTTTCGAAGTCATGACCCCACCACACGAAGAAATTCTCTCCCTCCGGATCAACCCTAAATCCAGGCAATACTTGAAAAATATCCTACTTGAATTGCGATTGTAACTTTGTTAGGGAACATATTTGAAATGAATCAAGTGCTATACAACATTGGGCTCACGTTCGGGAATCCCACTGGATAATTCGACGTCGTTTGTTGATTGGTCATTAGTGATGGTTCTAGTTTAACCTGACCCTGACTTTAAATTATAGCAGCCGGAAACAAAATTACCTTCTGAACGAATCGATGACCCTAACAAATGTATTTATAAAAATTAATTTAACCAGACTAATAGGACTTCTGTGAGAAACTAGAAGCTTTTTGGAACGTATACAAGAATATTATCCTATGTAACCATTTCTTAACATTACATGACTTGTATTTCAACCTGCACACTTCTACTTCTCACACATGCTGTCAATGGAAGTAAATATTGAACGTTTGTTTGTAAAACTAGTAGCCATTTGTGGACGACTCGAAGGCGCGAATGGTTCGATCGTGTACAAGTTCGACGAAGACAATAGGAACTCAAGGACTGTTTCCTCGACAGATGTGATTGGTTGCTTCAGGTAGTTTCGTTTGGTCCAATATAGTTCGGGGTCACCAAAAGTCATATAGCCCGAGACTTGAAAACTTTTTCTGGCGACAATAAAGTATAGCTATCCAACGTGAAAGTGTGCCTGAGGAACGAATAAAGTGTAAATTCTGAGGACTTTGTTGGTAAAATAATCGTCTCCTACTCGAATTAAGTCAATATATGCTAATTTCCACGAAGGCGTTTAGAGGTATTTATCCTATCACCTGTAATGTTTGAATATTTGCAGTCAATTAAAAAGTAAAAATACATTTGCTGAAGACAGTGTGCTTATGATTTCTAGATATCATAATGTACCATGAAAAAATGCTATATACGTACGGTGTCAATGGAGTTGAAGATTGAACGATCAATTCTTGGTTGTTTGCTCAAAATCAACTTCCCCAATTTTCGCGGAGGCATCAATATGACAGTCATCGTCTCATCGGTCGCTGTTCAGAAAGAAGTCAGGAGACGACCATCAGAAATCTTAATAGAAATATTTTTTATATGTTGGTGTTACAATAAAGAATTTTAGAGCGGCCAATCGGTGTTTTTGTTTTTGCGTCCGTTATTACTAAGCGTTTCTGAGAAACTTCAAGGGACAGCGTGAGCCCGAGCGTAGCAAGAGCTGGGCATTAACGGTTTACGAGACGTGGCTGACAGTTTCTGACGGTAGAAACAGATTCTGGCGGATTCAAACAGTTGGTGAAAGTTTGGATAGTCACCGTTCATCTTTCCTGGTGCCGGTCAAGTCCTCTTTGAACAAGCAATATCTGGAACGTTTTTGGAATTGGGTCAAGTTCAACGATGCCTGGGTCAAAGACGGGACAGAGTGTCTTGGGTGCAAACAGGAAAGTAAGTCATGGTGACTTGTCTGTTAATTGTAACGATGTGTCTGATGTTAAACATGATATGGTTGATGTTACTGTTTCGCCGTTCAGGGATAATAGGAACATCAAACTCCCTAAATTTGAACCACGGTGTTTCGACGGAAACCCGGCTGATTATTTACAATTTGTAAAGGAGTTTGAGATCATGCTGAGTAGTTTATTATTAAATGATGAATTGAAATTGATGTATTTGATGAGGCATTACACTGGAGATGCTTCAAGAGCTATACAGTGCTGTAAGCTCATGCCCCCCAATGAGGGATACGCTGAGGCCATGAGCATATTACGTCAAAGGTTTGGAAGACCCTCGATGATTGTAAGGATCGCATACGAAGCTGTCAAAGGTAACGGCAGTCAACTTCAAGATGACTTCATGGCACTCACTGAGTTTTTAGATAATCTTATGACTTATAAGAATACCTTGATTTCTATGAATTGCATGAGTGACCTCAACTCGAGTTTCATACTAGAAGTAATAGCGAGACGACTACCTACTCGACTGCAAAGGAAGTGGGTGAAGATAAGCTCCCGTATGGAGGATGAGGGTATCGAGCCAAAGTTTGATGATATCCTGAAACTAGTAAAAGATAGTGTTAATCAATCGATGAGCAAGTTTGCCAGTATATTGAATCTCACCCCTAGAATAGAGCAGTCTGAATGTAAAACGCAATCATTGACGACAAATAGGCCTCAGAGAGGTGAATATCGAGAAGGCTCCATGATGTCTAGTAATGCATTTGGACCTAGTGGGTGCAACAGGTTTCGTAGTACATCCTCAACAGATAAGTTGCAAGCTGCAAGACAAACACGGTTGTGTTTTACACGTTTGCAAGAGGTGCATACAAAGGTGAACTGTGAATCAGTGAGCAAGTTCAGGGATGAGCTAAATGTGGAATCAAGGTCTGACTCCGAATTGTGTGACGATAACGGTGCGGTCAGGAAGTCTGTAGTTGCAACTGGTAAGCCATTGTTGAATAGTATGCCACAGAAGAGTGTTACAGTCTCAGAGTCCATTTCTGACTCCACTAGTTTACAAGGTGTTGCTAGTCAGAGTGAAGGTATATAATCTTTAGGGATTTGTGAGGAGGAGCCAAAGTTGTCTACTTGTGTTAATAAAGAGTTTGAAAATGCTGAACTTGACGGTAAATTGAATGATTGTGGTAATGTTCATGATAGTGCAGATTTGTCTTTGGTTGATCATGATGAAATGGAGGGAATGCCTACTAACGCTATGTTAAATAAAGGTTTTGTAGTGCCTGAACGTGAAGTAGAAATAAGTGGAGGTGCAGCTGCAGAAGGCATGCATCCTTGTGAAACCGTCAGTGTAATTGATCAGAGTGAAGCCCACCTATCATCAGACGCTAGTCCTAAACCGGAGCTGATAGTAAAAGACAGCAGTGGTGGTGGTCTTGCAGGTAGACAACATTCTGAAAGTCGAGCAACAACAGCTTCTGATCCACCGCTATCTTCGTCAACTGATATCAATCAGTCGTCGTTGGTGTTGTCATCCACAATGGAAAGACGCCCATGAACTCAAGTATCTTGTGCAATGACTATGCCAGTATCAGTTCGTTTGAAGAGACGAAAGATATTGGTCAGTTTAGTGAGGATAAGCCAAGTGTAAACGAGAGAGTAATTATTAAATTGACTTGCATGAATAAAGGCATTTCTAGTTTCAAGTTACTATTTGAATGTTATTATCTTTGGTGTAAATTACTCTGTTTCTACACTTGGTTGATGAGAAATGTCGTGTGTTTGTTGGTCATCTATATTCTACGATACAATGAAATAGGCGTGTTGCCGTTCGGATTTGAGGATATAGCTGATAGAAGGAAGTCAGAAAATAAACTCTGCGACGATTTTCCAACCTAGAGCGTCAACCTGAGAAGGGTTGTAGACGTACTGCTGTAAGTCCTACAATTCTTCAAAGGGTAGCGCATTAGTGACCAGTCTAATGTGCTCGGTGTGTGATTTTGTACATATGTTCATATTGTATATACTGAATTGGTATCATCTTTCATCTATCCGTTGGTTGGTTCTGTTTGCGTCCGGACGACTTCCACGTGGATTGCCAACCTGAGAAGAGTTGTAGGCGTAGCGCTGTAAGTCCTACAGTTCTTCAAGGGTAGTTTGTCGTGCCGGAATCCACAACATTTGATGTGTTGATTGTACATATGTTTGTGTTGAATAGTTGTGTGAGTTCCAATTATCGCAATTGTTGTTTAATCTTGTTTGTGTCCAGACATTCCACAAATAACAATCGTCAACCTGAGAAGGGTTGTAGGCGTACTGGTGTAAGTCCTGTGATTCTTCAAAGGAATTCCACCAACACATGATCGGCGAGGTTGTTTGTACTATTTGTATATACGTGTGGTGTGTCATATCAATTGGTGTTTTTGGATTCATTGTGTTTACTTGTTGTTTTCGTATCTTGTTTTTATTGCATAATTTTTGTTAAAATTTTCGTCGTGATTACTTCTGAAGTTGTGGCCACTCTTCTACATCCGTGAATGAATTGATTGATGTTAAGGACAGCAGATGGGTCGTATACGCCGGGGAGGCTATTGCTGAGAATGAAATGCATACGGAGATAATTGTTAGCTGCGGTCCGACACGCCGGAGAGAAAGAGTGTAAACGACTGGGGCTCGCATACGCCACCGTTACTAGAACTGAGGCAGAATGAGTGACAAGCGATTGCAGTGGTAATTGGTAGTGAGTAGATAAGAGGATGTGCGTAGAGTATCGTGAGGTGGTGCTATGGTCACGTTGCATTCTGCAAGAGTCATTCTAGCAAGTGGCGATCGTGTTGCAAGAGGATGTGTCAAGAGGATACCTTTAACTGGAAGGCGCAGGTCGTCATCGATGTGTGAGATTGTGCTGTGGGTATGCTTGTGGTGTGTTGGCTTTCCTGTTTGTTTTTCCATTTCAGCTCTGTCCGTGTGACCCAGGTTCTCGCAATGGCATCCAAGTCAACGTGCATTGATCGTGAAGGAAAAAAGGGTTGGATCCCTTTTATATCGGGGAGTGTCAATGGAGTTGAAGATTGAACGATCAATTCTTGGTTGTTTGCTCAAAATCAACTTCCCCAATTTTCGCGGAGACATCGAAACACCAGTCATCGTCTCATCGGTCGCTGTTCAGAAAGAAGTCAGGAGACAACCATCAGAAACCTTAATAGAAATATTTTTTATATGTTGGTGTTACAATAAAGAATTTTAGAGCGGCCAATCGGTGTTTTTGTTTTTGCGTCCGTTATTACTAAGCGTTTCTGAAAATCTTCAAGGGACAGCGTGAGCCCGAGCGTAGCAAGAGCTGGGCATTAACGGTTTATGAGACGTTACTGACATAGAGTAACAACAGTCAGATGCGCGGAATTAGTCCGAAGCACATCGACTAAGATTCTCAGTCACAGAATGTTATCAGTCAGTCATGGAGAAATCTTTTTGTTCCCAAAAATACACACAACCATAACAGATTCATACTTCTCATGTGGCTCAAACTCGTTGAATTTAGATTCTCTCAGAATATATATCTGGTTTTTTTAACTGATAACGGATACACTGAAGGTATTTTCATCTCCTCTAAAATATTTAAGCTTTTTCAACTTCAAACCAGGTTCTAAATTTTCCAGGTTTCATTTTTTCTTCGAAAACCTTGCTAATACCAATCCTGATCGAGACTGACTGGCAGATTGTTGCATGCTATAAACATGAACGTGAAAGATATTGTTTTTCCAGATTTCTACATGTTAAGTAAGCAACTGAGCCAGCAACAACTACGTCAACCACCGAATGAACTGGAAACAAGAGCTTCTGCCTCCCATACACGTTCATGTGTATAGTTTTCAAAATTTCTATGCAAAGTTAAACTTTCGACACCACTAACAACCAATCAGCAAGCGACTTTGAAGGGACGAACCATATTAAAGAGGCATATATGATGAATGGAAACGTATATTTACTAAAAAAGGCATAAAACTGTGACAGGAGGTATCTTTTCCTAACATTTTAGAGAGCATCGGACTGTCAATAGAAAAGTTACACTCCATTCTGTACATACAATCATCCAAATGACTACAAATGTGATGCTTTTGAGATCCATTTATAGCCCTAATCCTATCTTTCAACCTCCCCGAAATTCCTTCAACAAAATTTGTATGTTTCCTCGTAACGGATTGACAAGATCAATTGAATGGTTCACCCTATGATGAATATACCCCAAAGATCACAAGTAATTGTAACGTTTCCATTTGTCCGTTTCTTTATGAACCCTCGTTTTACAAGTCTCGTGGGCAACTCTAAAGAATAGCAGCCCAAACCGAAATGACCTGTGAACTCACAGGGTGACTGCTATTCCCAGAGGTAATTATGGGTGCTCTACACCTTTGCGTTGCAAATTCGCTCCGGGTCTTGTTTTCGATTACTGTTTGCATAACGGACTGATTGGAAGGTCGAAAATTTGTCAATGCGTAGGTGTTATGTGTATACAAAAATACACGAATTGCATCGATGGGTTTGTGTATAGATGTATTGAATGCGCAAGCAGAATATTGGTTCGAGAAGGTATGTCGTTCTGTTTTAGTTTTCTCAAGGTCTAAACTATCTTTAACGAAAATTTTAATGATCTGTAGTTTTTCGGTACTGAAAAGACCAGTTACAACAACAGCTTTTGAAACAGAAAATTCATAAATGTCTGCAGTACAGTGGTACCACTACTGCAGAGACGTATCGTCCTGGAAAATGAACACGCTAACTCAAGTTCTCGTAGGAGTTGGAGTAATCGTCCATGTTGATGAGACCGCATTAAGAAAACCAAAATAGAATCGCGGCAGATTACGGGAAAACTAGCGACGCATATTGGGTATCTTCGACACCACTTTCCGGACAAAATTATGCAATAGCAACAAGATACGAAAACAACAAGTAACACAATGAATCCTAAAACACCAATTGATATGACACACCACACATATATACAAGCAGTATACATAACCTCGTGGATCATGTCTTGATGGAACTCCCTTGAAGAATTGCAGGACTTACACCAGTACGCCTACAACCCTTCACAGGTTGACGATTTTAAGTTGAAGAATGTCCAGACATGAACAACATTAACCAACAATTACATAGTTTGAAACCCACACAAATTTTTAACACAAACATATGTACAATCAATACATCAAATGTTGTGGATTCCGGCACGACAAACTACCCTTGAAGAACTGTAGGACTTACAGCGCTACGCCTACAACTCTTCTCAGGTTGGCAATCCACGTGGAAAGTCGTCCGGACGCAAACAGAACCAACCAACGGATAGATGAAAGATGATAGCAATTCAGCATATACATATGTGCAAAATAACACACCAAGTACGATGGACTACGCACCGACGTAATACTCTTGAGGAATTTAAGACTTACAGCACTACGCCTACAACCAGATGGCTTCATGGAGTCCCCTAGATGGAATAGTTTTACTGAATGTTATGAATGAAGAAATTAAGATGCTTATTGGCTGCAACGTTCCAGAAGCTCACATAACGATCGATAAAAGGCTTGGTGAATCTAACGAATCTTGCACCATGAAGACTCCCTTGGGTTGGACATTACTGGGACCATACAGGAAGACCCTCAAAGAAACTAGTATGGTCAGTCATATCTTGGCCACAGAAAAAATTGTGACTATGTTTGAACGGTCCTATAAAAGTGACTTTGATGAGGGTGAATGGTCAAGTGCACAGGTCTGTTGAAGATCGTAAGGCTTTGAGCATTATGTTAGAGTCCAGCCAGTTGGTTGACAGATACTATCAAATTGCACTTCCATGGCGTCGACAACATATTTTACCTAATAGTAGAAAACTGGCAATGAATAGACTCAATTCGTTGAGTAGACGCCTCTGTCAAGACTCAGACCTGCATAAAGAGTATACCAATGTTATGTCCCAATACATTGAAAGAGGTTTAGCTAAAATGGTCGAAGATCACTTTAATAGACGGGTCTGGCACTTGCCACACCGTCAGGGTTTTACTCTTGTGATCTATTGCATGATTTACTTCTATCCACATCAGTCCATCTTCCGGCCAGTAGCACGTTACTTCAGTTCTGTTAGTTTATTGACAATATCGAAGAAACCTGTTCTTTCCCGTATTATGGAATTCTACGTAGATGCCCCATCTCCTGTTTACTCTCTTGACGTAACCGATGCATTCCTTTCCCTTAGTAAAAATGGAAAAGATTGTCTTCAGCTGCACAAAAGCAGCATGGGTTGGTGGTCTGATTGGTTTCATTCAATCATCCCCAGAATCTGTTGGAATATCCCTATTTATTTATCGATTCAGGTCCCGGGATGTGTGCTCATTCATTGAAGAAGCGAAAGAGAACTTTTCTAAGAAAGAGATAAACCACTTGCTGTCGTACCTTGCATCAGTTCTAGGTGACTTTGGAAATTACTAGTCTTTGTAAGCTAACAAGTTTGTTCCAGCTATTGCTTTGAGTAGAGTAGCGGAGCTTCTATCAAAGAATAGCGCATTTTCTAATCCGGAGACAGGTCTCAAAGCTTTGTGGGAAGAAGTAGCTCCTGCAACATATTCATTGAGCTCCCGTCGTTTACGCTGTGGCTTCGGTTCTGCTGAAATAACAACTTACTACTCAGCAAACTGTACTCGTAGTGATGCTGAGTTAATTCAAAGGCACGTGGAAAGTATAAAAACCGAAGCATGTAATACACGACCTTTCAAAAATGCCGACTTAAAAAAATTAGTTTACTCCCTTCGGTTTGCGTCAGCTGAGAAATATGTCCAACCCATATTTTATGATGTACTTCTATTAGACACATCTTTGTAGCTTGAATATGGTGGCTATAGTGAGCTGATGAAGTTACTAGTCGATTGTTGTTATGATTCTAAAGCACATTCGCTTAAGCAAATCGAATCAGGAATACGGCATCAGTATGCTAAAAGCTTCACTACTAGCTCAGTAACCACTCTCAAAGGTGCCTCCTGGTTATGGGTTAAAGTTAAAAACCCTATTGTTAAAAACTATATTGGTTTTGCCGATTCATATCATGATCCCTTTGGCGTTACTGCGAAGTTTGAACCATTTGTGGTTGTTGTAAATGGATCAGTGTCCACCAAATCGCGACTTGTAAATAGTGCTGAAAGGTTGTTAACAAATTTACCATGGCCCTCTACATTTGAAAAGGTTAATTTCCTACACCCAGACTTTACTACTACTAATAATAATAATCGTATATTCTCATTTTGTACATGAGAGACGCCAGTTTACAGGCATCATCAATATGATAAATTACATATACGATTAGCAATCATAATTAATGTTTTAATAAAATACACATTATTTCCTACTTGTGTAGGACACACCAAATATACAGGCATGGGTAAGCATTATATAAATTTCATAAATTTGGTTTGTGGTTAAGTTACATGGTTGCTGGCGTTTTTGTCTTAGGTCTGTGGGAACAATATGATAACCAGTCATTCAATGGAGCACATCATGAAATATAGGAATATTAACTTCGCATTAACAAAAAAACCCAAGTAAGTTTTGGATGGATTAAAAATACTTGGGAAAAAATAAAGCTTGAAGTAATTCCTCAATATAACTTGGGTGTGTACAAATCCGAATCTTATTTTTGATTTGATTTATATCCAAATTGGGTAATAGGGAAGCTATTTTACAGATACGATCAGTTATGTTATAAGCTACAATCGTGACGTTGTATTACAAATAGATACTTTTCCATTGGTATAAGGGTATATTCCACAAATGTAAACCAGGTTGCGTCGTGGAGAAAGTTAATTCGTTATTAACCAGGCAACTGAAAGATACGGGACCAATAATGTTTGCAGATCATTTGTCATTGTAAATAGTCAAATATCCACATTATTCATTCTCATTCAAAAAGTCAAATGGAAGCTGAAATGGTGAGAGAAAAAAGAAGACAAACAACAGCAACGCAAAAGAAGGCAACGGGAGTCCTTAAGGAGTGATTAATAAATATATACATATATATTCTGTTTAGTAACTGTGGTTATTTTGGTACACAAACTAACAAGTCCCGTTACGCTAACTTTTATGTTATGTGTAAACTAATAGTTTGGGTGTAGTGATGTTTGCAACTTCTGGAATTCGGTTTGAATACTGACTGTGCTCAAGGCGGTATCCCAGATGTAGTCTAAATTTGTTGATTGTCAATGATTCCTTCAGCTGTGACTTCCATTGAGTTTTATTCTCCAACAGAAAATGCTGATGATATTGGATCATGCTGTCAAGCACATTATTGTGCTTGTTATGAACTTCTACGAGCTTTGCATGAAGCTGACAAATCTATGGCACGTGCTGATGAAGTAGTCGGTGAGGACGATGCACATGGTTTGTGTATTGTCTCTGGTTATAAAAGGCTTTTAACTGTGACTCGATCGGTAATTTGTGAATTCTTAAGAAAATTACAATATTACAAGGGCAAAGCGAATGCTATAGATGGATGTGCTTTCTTCCAACACTATAGTCAACCACTTCCACAACATTTGACTGATTTATTCTGGCATAGATGGTTACGTGAATATCTTTCGATGCTGCAAGCAAGATCTAAATGGTTGGATATAAAGCGTCACTTACAACCTGGTGATCTCGTCCTAGTTAACAGTGCTGACACACAGAGAGTTCTCTGGCCAAAGGCTATAGTTAGGCAGGTTTACTATGACCAAGATGGCCGCGTTAGGACAGTGTATTTGAAAATTGAAACTCAAGAAGTCGAACGAGTTTAAGAAGCGTGTGTCTGTTGGAAAAAACAGACAACTTGAAGGTTCCAGATACGACAAGTCAATGTGGTGATCGTTCGTGGGGAGTGTTAATCGCGACAAATAGATAGATAGTTTGACAGACAGCTAATCGATATTACGTGACCCTTTTGTCACAATTATTGGCTAATTTAATATAACTCTCACCACATGATATGACCTTGAGTGTTCTTTATTTCCTGTCAATCTATTGTGTGTATATTTACTTAATTAACAGTTCATTTTGTCCATTCCTTCAATACTGTTTCGGTACGCTTTTGTCTTTTCTTGAGTGACAATGGATTTTGTGCTTTTTTGGTGTAACTGTATGCTTTAATTTATGCTTTAGAAACAGATAAAGTTTAAGTCAAGTTACCTTGTTTTTAACTATAGTTAAGCCAGGACTCTGTATCGTCAGTACTGAGAAAGGACTAAATCTGTAGGTAAAACTAACCCTACAGTTGAAAAGGACAACGTTCGTGTATATGTTGCAAAGAAACCTCCCAATTTCTCATAGGAGTCTTGATTCTCGTGTTAAACCAAGTCCTGTAAATAAACTCATCGAGATAACTATATATTTTTGCATTTGTTGATCCATTCACAGATCTGATACGTCTTTTTAGAAGACTGCAGAAACTTTCGATGAAATTAGTGTGTGTTCCATCGAAAGGATTGAGAAAACCATTTGTATAGTTGACCACTTGATGAATATGGCCCAGATTCGAAAACTGACTGTAACTACTCTATTCATCTGTATAAATAGTCGTCCCAGGAAGCACTAAGCGGTGGACAAATGGGCAGTGGTACACCTGCACTGCGATTAGGGATCGCCTCAATATATCTTTTCTGGACGCTGGTGTCATATATCCCCAATACCTATTGCTGATTCACATTCAGTCTCCCTCGATTGTATTTTCTTATCAAAAGTACCTAAAAGAAGTGTAAATGATAAACAAACGACATAGGTTCTCGAACAGCCCGTTCTCCCGGCGGTAATCAAAACAAGACCCGGAGCGAATATGCAAAGCAAAAGGTGTAGAGCATCCATAATTGCCTCTGGAAATAAAAGAGTTACCTGATTCCTTTCTTAAGGACGCCTGTGCGTTTAAAGGTCGTTTCGGTTTGGGCTGCTATTCTTTAGAGTTGCCTGAAGAATATCTGAGGATGTATACATATCAGGTAAATTTATCTTACCTATGGTGAACAATTCCTTATCTTAGCCACACTGATTATGTGAACAAGGGAGGGAACAGTCACATAGTTGGTGAAATTCTATAGATTAGTCGTCTATGTATTCCTCGATAGATTTAAAAAATTGTGTAACTTCCTAATCACCTATCTTAAATTCTCTTCCGAACAAAGCAAATATTACACACGTGACTCTCATCCATCCGTTACAATCAATTGAAAGATATCAAATCTTCAAACCATATACTTCTCTGATTACGTAACCAAATTTTATTCTACTTGTAAGTGGATTCAATGCTTAATCCTGAACCTAACCCTAAATTTCACACTAACACTAACCTTAATCATAACCCAAATGACAATCCTTATCTTGCCGTAAAACTAGAGCGACTTTATTGCATATCACCTCAATGAGTAGCACACTGGGTTTGGACATCCAACCAGTAAATCTATGCAGATTGTATAGGGGCACTGCTGCACCTGAAGGCAAACCATCCCCACTGAGGGTAACATTGAGCTCTACCGAGGATGTTGAAAAAGTGTTACTGGCTTCTCAAGTCCTTTCTATAGGGAGGGCCTGTAACATACGTGTTAAGCCAGACAGGCCGTGGAAGGAAAGACAAATGGCGAGGGAGTCGCCAGAGCTCATTCCTTCTGCCTCCATGGTTGTGCATGGCATTCCCGAACTGGGAACTGGGAACGCCTGCGAAAAGCATTGTCATGATGTACAACAATGGAGATGGTTAGCATCCCAGATGGCCCTGGGAAGTTCAGGGGCTGTCTCTATTTATAGACTGCCTCGACCCACTCATCTTATGTCAATTAACTCGCCACGTCTGTTAGCTGTCAAGTTCAGCTCCCAAGACCAGTTGAATACCGCTCTCCATAGATGGTACGAGACCAAGGACAAGGTCAGCAAACACACTCGCTGCTGCGAGAGCCGGCCTCGCACTCAAAGGAGAGAACAAAGCGTAGTAAAAGAAAATCCTCAACCCCTAGTCACACTACAGCGGTGCAGCACGGACGATGATAGCCAGTGTCATCCGAGTGCTCCAACTGAACTAGAAGAAAAAAACGCCAACAGGCCGGTTCCTGGGGAATCGGCCAACTAGTTCGTAGGATAACTCCTCAACCGATAGCCAATATCAAGTCAACTACCCCCCAATACGGGGAAGTGGTGAGACTGACTACCAGTTGCCTGTATAGTAATGTGAGAGGGCTAAGAGGCAAAATAGCTGAACTTAGACACCTACAATCACAGCTGAACTCCAAAATCATAATACTGACGGAAACCTGGCTAACCCCTACGGTGGCAGACAGCGAAGTCAGTATAAATGATATGGTCCTAGTCAGGCAAGATAGGGACCTAAAAGAAGGAGGTGGAGTCGCCATATACGTCGACAAACAGCTCAGATGTGTTCACGCGATGGACTCTCCCCTCATAGAACTCCCTGATTCCATGTGGTGCCACTTCACCGTTGGGTACTGCAAATATCTAGTGGGCAGCATTTATCGATCACCTTCATGTGGAGCAGACCACAACCAGGTACTGCTAAACACAATCTCAGCAACTAAAGACATGGGTTATGATCAAATTGTCATAGCTGGTGACTTCAATGCCCCATCTCTTAACTTGGTGTCGGGAAAAGCCCATGATAGATTTGATCGAAATCTGCTGCATACCATCAGGAAGGCTGGATTCACTGAAAATGTCAAGATGGATACTAGATGTGGCCCTGATGGGAAGTCTTCTAGACTGGATTATGTGCTCACTAGTGACCAGCTACTAGTGGAAAACGTTCAGATCACGACTCCCATAGGCTCCTTCACAAAATAGGCAAGGCGGGAGTTTCTGGAGCACTTCTCGCATGGCTGAAAGATTACCTAGGTGAGAGAGAATTCTGCACCAAAGTCAACCGCATCCGATCATCCTGGCACACCTCAGCATCAGGGGTTCCTCAGGGTTCTATCCTAGGGCCGTTGATGTTTTTGATTTTTATCAATGACCTGCCCCCCCCCAACTAAACTGCTCTGCGCTTCTTTACGCTGACGACGTAAAGATTTGGAGAGCAATAAACTCATCAGAAGACTCAGATAGATTGCAGGCTGACCTGCAAACTCTGGGAAATTGGGCTTTGGCTAACGGAATGCCTTTCAATCTAAAGAAGTGCAAAGTAGTGCAGCTTCATTCCGGCAGGTCACAGAGTGTAAATTACACCCTTGGTGGCCAGAACTTGAGTTGTGTTCCATCAGAGCGTGATCTAGGTCTTATTCTAACAGAAAAGCTAGACACCAGTGGAAATTACTCGAGGGACGTCGCCAAAGCCTACGCAACATTACACTTTATGCACAGGCAGCTGGGAGCTCTCACTCCCGAACTGTTCTTAAGGCTATACAAGGCATATGTGAGGCCACACCTTGAGGTGCATAATATCATTGCACCTCCGCTACTCAAAAGGGATGCTAACATTCTAGAAAGTGTCCAGAGACGAGCGACAAAATGGGTGATCGGCCTCCGCAACAAATCATATGAGGAAAGACTAAGGAAATTAGGACTTTTCACACTCAGTTACCGTAGGCACAGGGGAGACCTCATCACCGTCTACAAGATCCTAAATGACCAGGCCCACCCAAATAAAAGCATCCTGCCATTAAGCGATTATAGGCTTCCACGAGGTAACCCGCTAAGGATAGCACACCAGAGACCAAAGACTCGAGTGCGATCACATTTCTTTTCGCTTCGTGTTTGCCGTCTCTGGAACGCTTTACCGGCGGCCGTGACTACAGCGCCGTCCCTGGAGATTTTTAAGCGGAAGCTAGACAATCATGCAGAAATGCAAGGTTTGTGTCTCAATGGCTTATCCTCATAAAATTTGAAACCACACTGTCAATGAATAAGCGTACAAACTAAATCCCCACGACCTATTCTGCCTTCTCTCACTCTATCTTTTCCTTAGGTCACCTTTATTATTCCACTTATCTCAACCTATATTATCTAAACTACAACCTATTATTATTATTATGATTATTACTATTCTGCTTTTATGACTACACCGAATGACCAGCGGGAGTTAGGTCAAACTCCAATCACGGCAGCAATACAGTCCTAACATACTGCATACTACAAACCACATCTCGACCAATCCCCGCACCACTCCTCCTGGAGTCTACCAGAGCTAAAGCAGTCGAGTGGAGGGACTTACTACGCAGAAGCTCACCGAAGATCTGGAACCTCTACCTCACAATCAAGAAGCAAGCTCAAAGAAATCACTGGTTTATACTAGCTCGTAATCAGGATATTGGATATTGGAATGACGCTTGTTGCTCTGTTGCTATTGGTTTCAAGTGGCCTTGGTTTTCGGGGAAGATTTAACTGATGTAATATTGAGATTTCGTAGACATAACTCAGGCTCATAGGTGAAAATTTATAATCCTGGAATAAAGACAACTTGTTTAGAAGGTAAGGAGGACATTATTTTTCAGTTTATTTGTATATATACTATTGTGTATCGAGTTGCACTGAGCTCTTAGTGCATTCCTTTTCATTAAGTGTACCCAGCTAGCATTTTCTTCGGGCGCATTGAAGAATTTTTGGGGCAAAAAACTTCGGGTAAATCTACTTACGTGGGACACTGTCCCGAAGTCTGCCCCAAGAAGTCTGCAATGCGCCCTAAGTCTGCCTCAAAAGGTCTGCAATGCGCCCTAGGTTAGCCAAAAAGTCTGCAATTTGCCCGAAGTCTGCCCCAAAATGTCTGCAATGCGCCCGAAAAAAATGCTAGAAATTCCATTCTTCATTACTATAGTAATGAAGAATGGAATTTCTTCCATATCAGTGTTATTTAATTGAAGTTTTAATCTTTGTAGGCCCTTGAAGGAATAAATTCGGCACGGAGAACTCCTGTGGAAACCGAAAGCACTTTTAGTTTACAAAAACTTACTGACTTCCTACATAAATTTGATCTGTCAAGTGTTTATGTAAAGTCTGCTGGTGTATTCAGTAAAGTAAAAGTTGTAGTGCTTAACTCCTAGACTTGTTGCAGTCATTGGTATTGCCAGAATACTACTTACTCGTTTTATGCAGCCGACTTATTTGAATGGATAATTCCCTTCAGAAGCTTGCCACGCTGGGAGTAGTACCATCATCTGCTGTGCTGAACGAGCATTTCGGAGTTTACATTCCATGCACTTATCAATTATTTTACGGACAGCAGTACCTCCTCTCACTATCCAAAACTTACATCGAACACTTGATGGAACTTGCGAAGTACCTAAATGACCTTCAAGAACATGGTAGTGTCTGATAATGAGATCAGTGACTGGATGGTAGCAAGGTAATAAAGCCGGATGACGGGTCTCATATGACGATTCTAACATTTGTAGACGTCCACCAACTCTAGCGATCCCTTCGGAAACTATCGGAGATAATCTGAGCGACTTTATTGCATATCCCCTCAATGACGCTTGTTGCTATGTTGCTATTGGTTTCAAGTGGCCTTGGTTTTCGGGGAAGATTTAACTGATGTAATATTGCGATTTCGTAGACATAACTCAGGCTCATAGGTGAAAAATTATAATCCTGGAATAAAGACAAGTTGTTTAGAAGGTAAGGAGGGCATTATTTTTCAGTTTATTTGTATATATTATATATCTACTGAGCGCGCTCCTTGAATAAGACGTGCTTTTCCTCCCTAACCGGAAATATCCAATTTTGTGAATTATTCGTTTGGGAAACCTGATCTTCCTATCCGGCGAATTTTTATTCAACCATTTCTTCCTCACCGAGCCTGTGTGTGGTACTTCCCGCTGTCTCGAACTACTGCCAAAGCTTCAGGTGCTACTTCTGTAGCAACACCCTCCTCACTCTTTCAAATATACAGGACTTGTGGGTCTGTTACGTGATTGCTGTGAAACCGAATAACCCGAAAGTTACAGGTAAAGTCTAAAGCTTTTACTTACATACTTTATCCTTCTTTTCTGCGCTCTCTATTGTCTTTTGCTGTAAGTCTATTGGACAAAATAACAGTCTCTTATTATTTAATCACCAGTATTAATTTAGGAGTAAAATGACAATAGATTCTCAACCTAAAATAAGTAATGGGACATCATACTCTGTAGTTACCAGGGCTTCAGCCAAACTAGGCAAACAGGAGAAGGTGATGGACTCACGCATACCGGTCCTGAAGACCAGGGCTAATATTCCCAGCTCGTACAGATTACCCATGTCGCCACAGTCCTACAGTGAAGCTGTGCAAAGTCAGCCAAGTGGATGTGGCTCCACCCCTGTTAACACGACTAGGTTAACAGATCCGAGTGGGAAAATTGCACTAAGTGAGAACTTCATAACACCCATCCCCATGGTAGACCATGAAACAAATAGGAAGGCCAAAAAGAAACGTTCACGACGTCGCAAGACGACAAGAACGCTCCCCAAGAAGACAGACGACTGCAAGGTCTGTGCTTCTGTTGTCGAACAAGCAGACTCTGCCTTCGAATGTAACTTTTGCAACCGATGGGTGCATTGCAGATGCGACAGTGGGGTACCAAAAGCATATTATGACTTTATGCGTAAAAACCCATGCCAATGGTTCTGGTACATATGCCCGAGTTGCCGTCCTGATGTAGCCTCGCGTAGTCCTTTGAAAACTAAAGATGGCACAGAAGTAGCGGGGAAAAAGGTGAAAAGCTCGACCCCCACCAATCCGGAAGTTAGTACAAACGCGCGTAAACCGGGGATACCAAAATCCTCACCGGTTAAACTTGTAACTCTTGCCATAACCGCTCCAGACACAGAGGCTGGAGAACCACGGGTTTCCGTCGTTGGAAAAAGACCCCAACCGTCTACCAGTAATGCTGGCTATAGCACTGAGACACATAAAAATACCCAGTCGCACCAGTCAAACCAAAACGGTCTTAAAGGTGATCACAAACGTGCGAGGACCGAGCCCAAGCCCACGGTTAGCAGATCAAATTGTGTAATCCTCTTTAATGTACCAGACTGTAGCAGTAGTCTGCTGAAAGATAGGGCCCTATTTGATCAGGAACAGTGGTCCATCTTAAGTAGCACACTGGGTTTGGACATCCAACCAGTAAATCTATGCAGATTGTATAGGGGCACTGCTGCACCTGAAGGCAAACCATCCCCACTGAGGGTAACATTGAGCTCTACCGAGGATGTTGAAAAAGTGTTACTGGCTTCTCAAGTCCTTTCTATAGGGAGGGCCTGTAACATACGTGTTAAGCCAGACAGGCCGTGGAAGGAAAGACAAATGGCGAGGGAGTCGCCAGAGCTCATTCCTTCTGCCTCCATGGTTGTGCATGGCATTCCCGAACTGGTAACTGGGAACGCCTGCGAAAAGCATTGTCATGATGTACAACAATGGAGATGGTTAGCATCCCAGATGGCCCTGGGAAGTTCAGGGGCTGTCTCTATTTATAGACTGCCTCGACCCACTCATCTTATGTCAATTAACTCGCCACGTCTGTTAGCTGTCAAGTTCAGCTCCCAAGACCAGTTGAATACCGCTCTCCATAGATGGTACGAGACCAAGGACAAGGTCAGCAAACACATTCGCTGCTGCGAGAGCCGGCCTCGCACTCAAAGGAGAGAACAAAGCGTAGTAAAAGAAAATCCTCAACCCCTAGTCACACTACAGCGGTGCAGCACGGACGATGATAGCCAGTGTCATCCGAGTGCTCCAACTGAACTAGAAGAAAAAAACGCCAACAGGCCGGTTCCTGGGGAATCGGCCAACTAGTTCGTAGGATAACTCCTCAACCGATAGCCAATATCAAGTCAACTACCCCCCAATACGGGGAAGTGGTGAGACTGACTACCAGTTGCCTGTATAGTAATGTGAGAGGGCTAAGAGGCAAAATAGCTGAACTTAGACACCTACAATCACAACTAAACTCCAAAATCATAATACTGACGGAAACCTGGCTAACCCCTACGGTGGCAGACAGCGAAGTCAGTATAAATGATATGGTCCTAGTCAGGCGAGATAGGGACCTGAAAGAAGGAGGTGGAGTCGCCATATACGTCGACAAACAGCTCAGATGTGTTCACGCGATGGACCCTCCCCTCACAGAGCTCCCTGACTCCATATGGTGCCACTTCACCGTTGGGTACTGCAAATATCTAGTGGGCAGCATTTATCGATCACCTTCATGTGGAGCAGACCACAACCAGGTACTGCTAAATACAATCTCAGCAACTCAAGACATGGGTTATGATCAAATTGTCATAGCTGGTGACTTCAATGCCCCATCTCTTAACTTGGTGTCGGGAAAAGCCCATGATAGATTTGATCGAAATCTGCTGCATACCATCAGGAAGGCTGGATTCACTGAAAATGTCAAGATGGATACTAGATGGGGCCCTGATGGGAAGTCTTCTAGACTGGATTACGTGCTCACTAGTGACCAGCTACTAGTGGAAAACGTTCAGATCACGACTCCCATAGGTAGTAGTGACCACGCGGTCATAGTATTCGACATAGTCCTCCGCGAGCGCTTACAGTGGGACAATACACAGCCCTATCTGTGTTATAACAAAGCCAACTTTACCAAAATGCGAAGACTTCTGTCTGAAGCAAACTGGCCTAAAAAATGGACAGAGCTAACAGTAGAAGAACACTGGAGAGTGGTAAAGGAGATCATTCACCAGGCGGTCTCAGACACTGTTCCTTTAGTCTCACCAAAAGCTAGGAAGCAACGATCATGGCTGAAAAGAGGGACACAACGCCTTCTGCAGGCAAAGCGTAAAGCCTGGTTCGCGTGGCGACGATCGAAGAGTCAACCCGAATATGAAGTGTACCTTGAACTCAGGAATCGATGTAACATACGAGTCCGGAGCGATAGAAGGACATTTCAGGGAGACCTCGCCAATAAGCTTCTCGTGAACCCCAAAAGCCTATACAGGTTTATGGCCGAAAGAAAACCGACCAACCAGGGAGCATGCAATCTAGTGGGTTCTGATGGGAAATCTCTTACTAGTCTTGAAATGGCAGAGACATTCAGCCTAGCCTTTCACAGGCAACTAAATAGTAACGAGGATATTACCCCTACAGAACATCCAGATTACATCGCAAAACCAACACACGAAAACCTGCTGGGGACATTTCAAATTACCCCGGCTATGGTACTTGCAAAATTGGGAAGGTTGGCTTCGGGAAAGTCTCCAGGTTGTGATGGCATCAGACCATCTGTCCTGAAGCAGTGTTCAGAAAGTCTCTGTCAACCCCTAAGTGATCTGTTCCAACACTCCCTTGATGTAGGGAAACTTCCATGTGAATGGAAACGTGCAATCCTATCCCCTATCTTCAAGGGTGGTGACCGGCAGAATGTGACCAGTTACAGACCAGTTGCTCTACTTCCAGTGGTATCGAAGATATTGGAAAGTCTCATTGACGACCACATGAGAAAATACTTCGATGGGACTAACCTTCTTCACGAAGCACAGCACGGTTTCAGGAGGGGAAGATCCTGCGTGACGAATCTTCTACTAGCCTGGAACGATTGGACACTATCCTGGGACAAAAAGGTACCAGCCCACGTGATCTTTCTCGACTTTGCGAAAGCATTCGACACAGTTCACCATGGTCTGCTCCTTCACAAAATAGGCAAGGCGGGAGTTTCTGGAGCACTTCTCGCATGGCTGAAAGATTACTTAGGCGAGAGAGAATTCTGCACCAAAGTCAACCGCATCCGATCATCTTGGCACACCTCGGCATCAGGGGTTCCTCAGGGTTCTATCCTAGGGCCGTTGATGTTTTTGATTTTTATCAATGACCTGCCCCCCCAACTAAACTGCTCTGCGCTTCTTTACGCTGACGACGTAAAGATTTGGAGAGCAATAAACTCATCGGAAGACTCAGATAGATTGCAGGCTGACCTGCAAACTCTGGGAAATTGGGCTTTGGCTAACGGAATGCCTTTCAATCTAAAGAAGTGCAAAGTAGTGCAGCTTCATTCCGGCAGGTCACAGAGTGTAAATTACACCCTTGGTGGCCAGAACTTGAGTTGTGTTCCATCAGAGCGTGATCTAGGTCTTATTCTAACAGAAAAGCTAGACACCAGTGGAAATTACTCGAGGGACGTCGCCAAAGCCTACGCAACATTACACTTTATGCACAGGCAGCTGGGAGCTCTCACTCCCGAACTGTTCTTAAGGCTATACAAGGCATATGTGAGGCCACACCTTGAGGTGCATAATATCATTGCACCTCCGCTACTCAAAAGGGATGCTAACATTCTAGAAAGTGTCCAGAGACGAGCGACAAAATGGGTGATCGGCCTCCGCAACAAATCATATGAGGAAAGACTAAAGAAATTAGGTCTTTTCACACTCAGTTACCGTAGGCACAGGGGAGACCTCATCACCGTCTACAAGATCCTAAATGACCAGGCCCACCCAAATAAAAGCATCCTGCCATTAAGCGATTATAGGCTTCCACGAGGTAACCCGCTAAGGATAGCACACCAGAGACCAAAGACTCGAGTGCGATCACATTTCTTTTCGCTTCGTGTTTGCCGTCTCTGGAACGCTTTACCGGCGGCCGTGACTACAGCGCCATCCCTGGAGATTTTTAAGCGGAAGCTAGACAATCATGCAGAAATGCAAGGTTTGTGTCTCAATGGCTTATCCTCATAAAATTTGAAACCAAACTGTCAATGAATAAGCGTACTAACTAAATCCCCACGACCTATTCTGCCTTCTCTCACTCTATCTTTTCCTTAGGTCACCTTTATTATTCCACTTATCTCAACCTATATTATCTACACTACAACCTATTATTATTATTATTATTACTATTCTGCTTTTATGACTACACCGAATGACCAAGGGGAGTTAGGTCAAACTCCATTCACGGCAGCAATACAGTCCTAACATACTGCATACTACAAACCACATCTCGACCAATCCCCGCACCACTCCTCCTGGAGTCTACCAGAGCTAAAGCAGTCGAGTGGCGGGACTTACTACGCAGAAGCTCACCGAAGATCTGGAACCTCTACCTCACAATCAAGAAGCGAGCTCAAAGAAATCACTGGTTTATACTAGCTCGTCATCAGGATATTGGATGTTGGATTGTGTATCGAGTTGCACTGAGTTAACTCACTGAGTTAAATCTCAGTAATTCTAAAATAATTCTAGCATCCTATAGTGAGTAAATTCTGAATTTGTTCTGAAATGAATTGTTTAATGGCACAGACTAGAACTCAGTGCTAGTTTTCAGCATGACTAGCGCTAATTCAGCACTGTATTCTTTTTTTTAGCATTGTCAGGAGTAGATCAGAACCTACTGGGTTTGCTTATCAGCTTTATTTCAGCCCTTTCAGATCATTTTCAGCACTGACTCGCATTACTTTAGAACGAAAAGACTTAATTCAGCACATAGTGGAAATTTTTTCAGCCTAATTCAAGCCTTCGCAGACCGTATTCAGCACTTACTCGCTTTACCTTAGAACGAAAATACTTCTACTTATTATCAGCACCTGTGCCCTACGCCCGCGCAATTCAGAAAGAAATCAGTTTTTACAATTAAGAGACTTTTGTATTTATAAACTGTAGTACAATGTCACTGCAATCCCGTCAATTGCGATCGCAATTGATCTGATAAAGTTAGGGTATAAATAATCCAACAAGCGTAATGATGCGTCGTGGTGAACAAGTTGTCTTCGGAATCAACAAGTTATCGTCGAGGTGAAAAAGTTGTCGTCGCGATGGACAATTTGTCGTCGGGGTAGAATTTTGTCGTTGGGGTCAACAATTTGTCGTCGGGCTCACCAATTTGTTCCGTGAGGCTCACCAAAATCACGTCGGGCTCACCAATTTTGTTGCGTGCATTGTCTGACTAAGCTGCCGTACACATATATTCTAGTATTTCTTCGTTCTTATCAATGTGCGCAGACGTTGTGGCTACTCGACGCCCACAACGTAAATCAAAAGGCACTTGCGAAGATTACGAATGTGTATTGTAGCAGTAGTCAAATTCGAAATTGTGTCAAGGTAATATTCAACAGTAAATTGACAAATGTTTGCGAATTACATATAAAATCGGTCTGTATACACATATAATACAAGTATACAAATTAGATTAAAAAGCGTGTTTACATTTGCTGTAGGGTACTACACTACAGACCTTGTTCCTGGTTGAGTTTGTAGGTTTGAATGCTACCGTAGGTTTGCATAATTCTGACTGATAAATCTGAATTAAATCTCAGTAATTCTGAAATAATTCTAGGATCCTATAGTGAGTAAATTCTGAATTTGTTCTGAAATCGTTTGTTTGATGGCACAGACTAGAACTCAGTACTAGTTTTCAGCATAACTAGCGCTATGTCAGAACCGTGTTCTTCTTTTAAGCATTGCTAGGAGTAGATCGGAGCCTACTGGGTTTGCTTATCAGCTTTATTTCAGCCCTTTCAGAACATTTTCAGCACTGACTAGCACTAATTCAGAACGAAAAGACTAAATTCAGCACATAGTGGCAATTTTTTCAGCCTAATTCAAGCCTTCGCAGATCATTTTCAGCACTGACTAGCATTACTTTAAAACGAAAAAGACTTCTACTTATTATCATCACCTGTGTCCTACGGCGGCGAAATTCATTTAGTTTACAGAAGAAATCAGTTTTTATAATTGAGACTTTTTTATTTATAAACTGTATTATAATGTCACTGCAATCCCGTCAAGTGCGATCCACTGGTAGCATCCTGCAAATAAGCAAAATAAAATATTAGTGGGTGAAAAATTGTGCTCAGCACATTCTTAGCATTTACATTTATAAAAGTTTACTTACATAAGTGCCACTGTTATATCCCCCGGTATCTTTTTCATTTGCCTAAGAATGAAAAACAATGTTGTGATTACTACATGTTGAATAAACGTCCACTTATAAAAGTAAGCAGGCGTTTCGCAATATTACCTGAATTCCTTGCTTCCGCTTACGCCTTTGGACACGATCTTTCAAATTATGAAAGTACGATTTCGTGGCCCTATCCATCATGTAACCAATCTCTCTCGTCGTCATTAGTTGGCCGGAGAAGTGCGACATAATTAAAGCTAGAGAACTAATTACTTCATTAATGAAACTTACATCTCATTATTTTATAAAGGGCATAAGGCACAATGCTTGACTTTGTCAAAGTCCCCTGGAATGTAAACTTCAAACCCACTTCAGGTTTTATAACATGGTGCATCATGACCTTAAGTGATAACTTTGGATCACTCTGAAGGCAGCTAGCCATCTTAGCAGTCTACAAGAAATAAGAATTAAATATGTCAACTCACATATTGCTGTTTGTACTTTTCGTCTCCTAAAGATGCTTCCAGCATCTCTAACTGGTCTTCATTCTCGATCGGAAACTGCAGTGTTAAGTCACCGTTTGCTGGAGGGTAGGTTTGTTGTCGAGATTTTCTATCAGTAGTCATAATGTTCAATATTTTCGTGCACAGGTTAATGATTTCCATATTTGTATCTTTAAATAAATAATTATTTTTAAGTAATTACCGAGTAATTTCTTATTTGTGGAAAGTCCAAGATATTTTGCGCAAGCTTCCCTGTTACATTGTTCTGAAGGAACAATTCCATAATTGATTTTCTGACCAGCTCTTTTTGTGTCATCTTTTCAGGAACAACCTGAAGTTCTATTGAAATTAATTATTACATTATAATAAATGTTACGATTCTCTTCAATTTGTGAAACAACAGCGACGGTCTCACTAGTACTAGGTAAACCCACTGTTCCCTGTACAGTTGAACTTGAAGGCAAAGTTACTGTATTATCCCTTGCCACCTCTTCTTTGGATGAGCAGTAACGTTTCCAGAAGTCCCAGTCACTGAATGCTGCATCACGTAACCGTTTTTGACGGCGATAAAATGTTGAGTAGCTGTATCCAAAGCATTCATGCAGTCTGCCAGAAGATATTCTTCTCTTACGACTTGTTGCAGAATGTTGAATACCCGTATTTAACACATTATCTGAGTTGTTTTCCTTATAATAGAAATGGACAAATATGCACCCAAAATCTAACTCACCCGCATGATTTATAAATCCTGTAAGAATTGTCTTTGTATGTGAGGAGTACTGCTTATATACTTCTAGGCAAATATCAGTCTGTTAAATATGAAAAGGGATGACATGTGAACTGTAATCACAGTCCACCAATTAAATTGTAATCACAATTGTTAACATTTTCCTTACAGCAAGTATATGTTTTCATATGTGAATCAACACAATCTGTCACCCCTTGTTTCATTTGGATTCCCAAGGTTTAAATATATGAACTCGTAGACAGTATTCAGCAATCGAAACAATTTAACTTTCGCTTATGACAGGTATCCTTTTTTATCTGTGGGATTTGAGTTTTCACCCTCCCCACACCTTCAATTCGTTGTAAATTTTTGTGTTTTATATTTGCAATATTTCGCGGAGAGACTATTTTCAACGAATTTATTATCAAGGTTTACAAACGTATATATGTGTATGGTTTTTTAAGAAATAAGACCTGTGAGGGAATTAGGTCAAAGGTGTGAATACATAACATATAAACCAGACATGTCTGGTTTATAAATTTTTTTCATTTTTGACCTCGTCTCAAATTCGCTTACATTCCACAAACGAAAAATATATTATTCATAATATATTTTTCGTATGAATTCATGCGACCAATTCACCTTCCCCTACCCCGCTGTTGAATAATGTTTTCGCTGTATTCTTATTTATTGTCACACCTCTGGTCAACTAGATCAATCACATCATATGTAATTCGCAGACAAGTCTGTAGCCGTTACACTACGTAATCTGTGTGAAACCTACTCTTTGCTGATTGGTTGGTTTCAATATACTATGTACAGGTGGAGTACTATTTTTCAGTATTAACCGCAGTGCTAATTTTCAGCACTAAAGGCATTATTTCAGACGATGATCTTATTTTTAAGATTCTGTTGCATTAATTAAGCACCCAGCTCTTTTTTTAAGCACGACCAGCGTTATTTCAGAACATAGTGGGTAGATGAAATGGCTATTTACCATAAAAAAGCATTATCACAGAATAGGTTAGAATAAGTTTAGAATTAGAACGAGTAATTACTCGTTTTATGCAGCCGAAGTATTCAATTCTCACTTTATTGAGGAAATAGTATATTGCCTGCAAAAGTAGTGCGTCAGTTTACGAGTTTCATCAAGCCTACAGAATGTTTTCTATTCACTGAATACTGTTTGCGAATTATCCGAGAAAACACATTTCCGAGTGGGATGTAATACAAGGCTGAATTCTTAAACTGTCATCCTTATAACAGTTCAATTCAATCACACATATAATAATATGATAGTCTGTAATTGACTTCAAAGACTTATCAGGGAATATTCTCATCACCTTACGGTTTGCTGATGATATTGTCCACCTAGACTATGAGAAGTAACCCCTGATGCTGTAAAATATGAAAATAATACCGGTGTTTGATTATAGGTGTCCGCGTTCTATCTCATGAGTAAAGCAGTATAATATGGCGAGTGCTGTTGAGGTTACGCATAAATGTTTAGGTGGGGAGGGTTAGTTAGCCTTCAAGGTAGGGAAGCTGAATAGGTTGAGATGGCTAGAACACGTGCTGGCATACTAAGCCATCGCCTTCCTCCAGGGACAATGCTGACCAGCACATGTTAAGGTTTAAAATGCGTTTGGGTCGGTCAAATGAAAAAGTGATATTGGTTCATAAAATTGTTGACAGTCAGCTGGAAGAAATACCGGAGATGTGACTGCAAATCTTTGGTACTGGTACTGGTGCATTCACTCTGTGTAATCTCACATATCTATTCAACTCATGTTTTTCCTTGTCATTATTTATTCTCCCTCACATTTTCTCTCGTTAAACTTCCATTTAGTTTTATGTCTCTACCTTCGTGTGCTACATGGAATGTGGTAAATTAAACAGGTGGACTTCTCTGCAAACTCATACTGAAAGCTACTCAGAATGACAGTCTGTGCATAACTAAATGCGAAACATTGATAAATGATCTCCAAAATTTCAACAAATGATAAGTGTAGTTCATAATCTTGCTCTTTGTCAAATGAAAAATTGATACCTTTCGGTAATCTCTTCTTCCACCCGGGACTCGTCTCCTACTTTGCAACTGGATTTGTGCTTTGTCACTTTTGTGCTTAGTTTTCGGTCATTCAGCATTCGCCGTTGTTGTTGACTCAGCGCCTAGATGACTTTAGTTGAATAAGGTTTCGATCGTGCAAACACGGGTCCTGGGCAGTTGATTGGTTGCATTATCATTTCTCAAATGGAATGCAGCATACTGTATATTAGGGTAAATCTTCCGCCTCGCTTGCTGAAGCTGGTGTTCCTCAGGGTATTGTTATCTCTCTTTTTCTTTTTTCTCTCTCGTCTTACATGACCTTTCTCTTTCTAATGAGAGCAACTTCGTCAAATATGCTGGTGATCTGACCGTCTCACTTCCTGTCATGTTACAATGTGACTGCAGCAAACTTAACTGCTTCCTGTCTGTAGTCTAAGGTACGTGGTCTTACGTTAAATCCCTCTAAATGTCAGGCAGCTAACTTTCCCCTCACTCATAAGCGTGAACTGCGAAAACTGTGTCGTTCACAAGATGCTTGTATCAAAGAGGACACTGAAACAGAAACTAAGTCTAACATAAAATACCTTGGAGTAAATCTATCCTCTGGTCTTTCTTGGTCATTCTATATCTTGTCGATTTCTAAGAAAACCTTCAGTCTAGCTTACCATGTTATGTAGTCAAGACAGTCAAGAATCATTCAACCTCTCTTTTTACAACTTGTTAACTCTTGCATTGGTCTTTACTGCTCCCCCTTATTCTTTCCTGAATTACTCAAAAACGACTATGTCGTATTGTGTAGGGTATTAAGGTTGTCATTAGGGCAAGTGGTGTACCATTTCGTCAACTCGTTAATGCATTAGTTAAAAGACATCTAAACTCATGCGAGAAATGGTCTAAATCTATACTGTCTAACCCTCAACACCCCTTCTATTCTCAGCTCTTCCCTTTAATTTCATCTGATGGAACCAGAAGTCGGAATAAAAGATTATGTGATCGTTTTTGGAATTAAGTAATACCAAAAATTGTTGTCGTTTTCATTGCCAGCAGTTCACAGCCTATTGAGTTTACGCAAGTGCAATGCTCATTTCCCACTTTCCTGAGGAGACATCAACTAGGATTCTAGGAAAGTAGTACGTCAGTATGCGAATTTCATGAATCTGTAGACTGCATTCCATTCACTTATTACTGAAACTAAACTATGAAGGAACTGATATTTCAAAGAAGGATGTAATACAAGGCTCATTTCTACAACTGTCGTCCTTATTTTAGTTCACTTTCATCATAAATGTATTAACCGAATTGTCTGTTACTCACTTTAGGCCCTTACCAGGGAACAGTCTTGTCAACTTAGTGTTGTCCACTTAGGCTGCGAGAAGTGACCATTGAAACTGGAAGATATGAAAAGACTACTGGTTTTTGATCGTAGTGTCTGTACCCTTTCTTCTGTGTTAAGTAGTCTAATATGGTGAGTAATATTGGGGTTAAGCTTAGTGTTAAGTAGAAATGTGATTTCAAACGTTGTTAATGACACAGATGCATTCACTCTGTGTAATCTCACATATCTGAGCAACCCTTATATTTTTTCCATATGACTGTTCGTTTTTCATCACATGCTCATTAGAGTTCCATTTAATTTCTTTTTTTTCCACCTTTGTGTGCTACATGGAACGTGGTAACTTAAGCGGGTGCACTTGTGTGCACGCTTCTATGTTGAAAATCAGTCTGTCAGAATGATCTATAGTCCAGGTATAGTGAAATGTTAAAACGGGGATAAAAATAGGCAAAATGTCAACAAATGGTAATCGTATTTTTCATTTAGTTCTTGTCTAACTGAAAAAGTGATCTTACAATAATTTCTCCTCTTACCCGAGATAACTCTCACACTCTGTCTCGTTATATCTCATTAGTTAGTTAATTTTATCGCGTAGCCCAACTGCGAAGTTGAAACACATCTGATGAAATATGTTATGCTTATTACCAACCAAATATAATATTTTTCAAGTGTGGAACGTCACAAATCGAACTGCTACACTTCTGTGCTGAGTTCCATGTTAAAACTCAGTCAGTCAGCTTTGTCACTACAAATGCGTAGTGTCACAACTACCTAGTGTTAATTAGCTTAAACAATTATTCATGCCGTTTCCTAAGTACTCTATGCATTTCCCGATTCCTTAAACTGTCCAGATAAAGTGCACCGAAGAGGAAAACATAAACCAAAAGTCAGTAACATGGACGTAAGAAATGGTGTGAATAGAAGTGAATGAGACGAGTGACCTTTTATCCCTGTAGTACGCTTAAGTAAAATACTCATGTATATGAATGAGGCAAAAAGTTGTGTGACTGACTTGATATGATGATGAGCAATAGTTTGTGCTCAAAACGCCACCAAGTAATATTGCTGTCCAACACTGTGTGATTTACCAAAATAAAATCGTATCCATAATGGAGTTATACTCTACCACAGTGCCCAAGTTTTATGCTTATATCAAAAATACTTATCTTGTGCGTTATGTGTCTCCTAATTGTTTCATTTTTGTCTTCCTCATTGCAGGTTGTCAGTCTCCGTAGACATTCTACCAGATGTCGTCATGCATAGTGTCTGCAAGCAGTCTTTCAATACATCTACCTCCCGCAAAGTTATTGTTACGATGCCTTTAAATCATTTACATTTGGCCGTAATACAATTAGTGTGCTAATATTACTGATGCAATGACATGCAAGACTTGTACATGTTACTGTGAAGCTAGTTTGTAATAACATTCCCTCCATAGTAAATAGAATGCTTGTGATAACAATTCGTCATTATCTTTTCATTGTGTTGATAGTTGCGTATATATTAGAAAAAAGCTAACCTTGTCGTATCAGTTCTCTAAATTACAATCACTAAGTGCCCATACCTCTGCTGAATACCAAGTGCTACTCGTGGCCCATGAAATACTTATTACTGCATTCGTAAATAGCTATCAAACTGTTATTACATGGAGTATTGAGACAGAAGGCGTATGAAATTTAGATATTAGTGTGTATCTGAAGTAAACGACACAATATATATGTGCATGTTTCATTTCCAAACTAGAGAATTTTATAGGGTAATGTAGGAGTGAGCGCAATGAGTTAATAATGTATTCTTTACTGCATCCATCTTGTATGAGTGGAATGCTTCTATTCAATTTTCGGCGAAGCTTCAATATCACCCTACAGGGTTTCTTCAATGCACTCTCATAAGGAATAATACTTGGCACTGAGGAATCCAGCCAAAAGCATTTGTGACACAGTCGAATGACTTTTTCAACTAAAAGCGGTAATACTGATATTAGGTGTGATTTATCTGTAAACTGAGGGACTCTGGTGTAACACAGCACCATATCCCAGCAGGGTATTGTTTGTGTTTTACAGGTACAAGTAGAATTCATGGACTGAGCATTTGTTAAATATGGAGGCGACCCATTGAGTCACTTACACGAAAGGCTGATGAAATGCGATACCTTACACACGCACTTTCAGATGTAGGCATGTGTTACTCCACATGAACTCTGGGCCATATCGAGTAGGCATTCCTTTAAATCTACTCTACCCTGTGCGCTTAATTATTGTTCGTATATGTGATGACTTGGTGCGTTTCCTAGTTTGCCTATAATTACGGAATGTACATTATATTAACGAACACAAATAAATTTTGTGAAAACCAGTGGTGTTCCTTCTCTAGTCTCAATTGATGTCACATTGATTGACACGATTAAAGGAATAGATTGTAACGTGGTGTTTTCTGTAGCTGCGAAACGTAGATACCTAGTTTCGAATTGACATCATCCGTCTGATCCTATTAACCTATGGGTATGGTTCATCCTTCATGATAAAACTAGAACTCAGAAGTAGACTGTCTTTGACAGATCTAGTTTTACGATGTGACTAATTGGTGAGTCACCTGGTGTTGTGGTAGCAAAAAAATAACTCCAAACCTTAGTATTTTCTAGATATGAACAGATTTACTTACTTTGGCGACAATTTAATCTTAGGGATATTAACCTTTACTTAGTAATTTGGATCCGAAAGTAAACGCCATGTTACTAAGTTATTCAAAAGACAGAATGATGAGTGAAACAGTACTCGGATACTTATTCTAACGAAATCGAATAATGATTATCGTTTAGCCTACCAATATGCCGCTTACTTTCAGTCTTAATTCAAAGACAAATTTAATTGCCCAATAAATTAATAGTTTCAGAAGACTGCTCTACTCCTGTCTTTGAAATACTTTACCCGATCGTGTTTTACTTCAAAATAAGTGTATACTGGCCAGCTGATGTTGCTTATCCAGTTACACTGTTTTTCAGTTACAATGTCCCATCTATTTCCTATCAAACACAACATCCCTTAAACCATCAACGAGTAAACATCATTTCTAAAAAAATAACCTTAACTATTCGCATGTAAACGATGCTATAAACTTTATCACTTACGTGATGTTTCAAATTCCGATTAATCAGTTTTCCCTTACATGAGCACCTGTTTCAATTTTAACGGATAGTTCTAACCTTTGACTACTGAATTAGTACGTTTCATTATATACCATCCATACGAAATATAGGTACTGATAATAATTACTGCTAACAGATTTATCACGAGAATGTACTCCATATTGACGACAATATTCCTCAGGGGCGGACGTATTTTCTAAACGCGCTACTCAATACAACACATGACCCTAACCCCATAACTCTGTAGCTCACAACATTCTATGAAGTTAGTAGTGACTATTAACAAGTAGAATGTCTATTTGAGGTATAGAGAATACATTTATTAGTGATTCGACACAAAATACAAAATCAACGGTACTGGAAACCACTTTCTTCAGCAATGAATCCCACGAGGTCACTGGAACTACAGATTATCTAAAAAAGAAAACAAGGGTTCACAGGGTGCATACATGAATATAACTACCAATATAATATTAACGAGACAGCACAGTAAAAATTAATGAAAGTTTATATCAATGTGCGATTACATCAGTCACTATTTTTGACACAAGTGGATATTTAGACGAAGTAATAAGAAGACGTAATTTGTCCGAGTCGTGTAGTGTTGTTTTTATAATAATAATAGTATATTCTCATTTTGTACATGAGAGACGCCAGTTTACAGGCATCATCAATATGATAAATTACATATACGATTAGCAATCATAATTAATGTTTTAATAAAATACACATTATTTCCTACTTGTGTAGGACACACCAAATATACAGGCATGGGTAAGCATTATATAAATTTCATAAATTTGGTTTGTGGTTAAGTTACATGGTTGCTGGCGTTTTTGTCTTAGGTCTGTGGGAACAATATGATAACCAGTCATTCAATGGAGCACATCATGAAATATAGGAATATTAACTTCGCATTAACAAAAAAAACCCAAGTATGTTTTGGATGGATTAAAAATACTTGGGAAAAAATAAAGCTTGAAGTAATTCCTCAATATAACTTGGGTGTGTACAAATCCGAATCTTATTTTTGATTTGATTTATATCCAAATTGGGTAATAAGGAAGCTATTTTACAGATACGATCAGTTATGTTATAAGCTACAATCGTGACGTTGTATTACAAATAGATACTTTTCCATTGGTATAAGAATATATTCCACAAATGTAAACCAGGTTGCGTCGTGGAGAAAGTTAATTCGTTATTAACCAGGCAACTGAAAGATACGGGACCAATAATGTTTGCAGATCATTTGTCATTGTAAATAGTCAAATATCCACATTATTCATTCTCATTCAAAAAGTCAAATAGAAGCTGAAATGGTGCAACACATTTTGGACAATCTGGTCACGCATGGACTTGTTATAGGAATACATATGAAATTAATACAGTTAAAAGTTTGGGAAATAAATTTAGGTGGAATTAAAACCACATATTGAAGGTCAAAATAACAATGAAGATTACTAAACCAAATATCTGAGGTACTAGTATATCTACCCTGACTAGTTTCAAAACGAAGTTTAACAAAGGTTTCGTGTGATGACGAATAGTCTTGGAATTCACAAAAGTGGTTTAAACTTCCTAATCACACTTCGGTTCCCACAAACTTTAGGATGCAATCCAAACACGTTTTACAGATAGGTTTAAAAAAATGTGCAAACGCCAGTTTTATGTCCTTTCCCTATAATATGTTTCGAAATAGAGGAGCTGAGACCCCATTAATAACTTCTGAAGATTCTGTTGCTTCTGGAGGCATTTAGGAATATGATGCGTAGCCCTTACTTGCAGAAATCGATGAGCCTTCCCTAAATGGATATAGCAACCACTTCTAAACCTTACGTCCATAGCTTTAAGAGATGTCGGACACTACTTCTACGTGGTTTTAAAATAATTTGGTGAATTAACTTCGAACAAGCGCGAATGTGGCGTCAGGACAATGACAAAAATCGGAAGTCTATGAAACCGAACTCACTAATAGGACAAAATGACGCACACGTCAGATGTCTTTACGTACCTGATCACGAGGATGGTATTCAAATCCACCAAATTACTAAAATGTTGCAGTGTGCATTTAACTCACTTAAAAACTTCGGCAGAAAACAGTTAATGTTATAAGTGATCATAAAACATATTGCAATTTCTGCCCATTTGTGAACAATAATTCTCGCTTGTATCTATGCATTCCATTGACTTTCATCTATCAAAACAACACACAGAAGTGCGGGAGGATGCAGGAATTCGATACCAACCATATTCTTTGGTTCCTGCAGCAGTAAAAGGTACTGCACAATAGCTGATAGGGAAATTTGAGATCGAGTACAAGTTTCCGCCAATCTGCAAAGAAATTTATCGAATGACAGTCGTTGAAATGTACGCGAAGCTTACTCGGTATGCCAAAAATCACTGCATGACCCATGTATTTAAGCGTCCGTCACACAAGCAATCAGTAAATGCTCAAGAACAATATCGAACAATAATTTTCATATAAATTCATCCAACAAGAGCAAAATAAGCAGCGAAATAGCGTCTACCCCGTTGTTGGACGACTAGCCACAACTCGAATCAACGAAGCCGCGCAAATGCCGTCAAGGTTAAGCCAAAGGTGCCACTTCAAACAGGAGATCCAATATCCTGATTACGAGCTAGTATAAACCAGTGATTTCTTTGAGCTTGCTTCTTGATTGTGAGGTAGAGGTTCCAGATCTTCGGTGAGCTTCTGCGTAGTAAGTCCCTCCACTCGACTGCTTTAGCTCTGGTAGACTCCAAGAGGAGTGGTGCGGGGATTGGTCGAGATGTGGTTTGTAGTATGCAGTATGTTAGGACTGTATTGCTGCCGTGAATGGAGTTTGACCTAACTCCCGCTGGTCATTCGGTGTAGTCATAAAAGCAGAATAGTAATAATCATAATAATAATAATAGGTTGTAGTTTAGATAATATAGGTTGAGATAAGTGGAATAATAAAGGTGACCTAAGGAAAAGATAGAGTGAGAGAAGGCAGAATAGGTCGTGGGGATTTAGTTTGTACGCTTATTCATTGACAGTGTGGTTTCAAATTTTATGAGGATAAGCCATTGAGACACAAACCTTGCATTTCTGCATGATTGTCTAGCTTCCGCTTAAAAATCTCCAGGACGGCGCTGTAGTCACGGCCGCCGGTAAAGCGTTCCAGAGACGGCAAACTCGAAGCGAAAAGAAATGTGATCGCACTCGAGTCTTTGGTCTCTGGTGTGCTATCCTTAGCGGGTTACCTCGTGGAAGCCTATAATCGCTTAATGGCAGGATGCTTTTATTTGGGTGGGCCTGGTCATTTAGGATCTTGTAGACGGTGATGAGGTCTCCCCTGTGCCTACGGTAACTGAGTGTGAAAATTCCTAATTTCCTTAGTCTTTCCTCATATGATCTGTTGCGGAGGCCGATCACCCATTTTGTCGCTCGTCTCTGGACACTTTCTAGAATGTTAGCATCCCTTTTGAGTAGCGGAGGTGCAATGATATTATGCACCTCAAGGTGTGGCCTCACATATGCCTTGTATAGCCTTAAGAACAGTTCGGGAGTGAGAGCTCCCAGCTGCCTGTGCATAAAGTGTAATGTTGCGTAGGCTTTGGCGACGTCCCTCGAGTAATTTCCACTGGTGTCTAGCTTTTCTGTTAGAATAAGACCTAGATCACGCTCTGATGGAACACAACTCAAGTTCTGGCCACCAAGAGTGTAATTTACACTCTGTGACCTGCCGGAATGAAGCTGCACTACTTTGCACTTCTTTAGATTGAAAGGCATTCCGTTAGCCAAAGCCCAATTTCCCAGAGTTTGCAGGTCAGCCTGCAATCTATCTGAGTCTTCCGATGAGTTTATTGCTCTCCAAATCTTTACGTCGCCAGCGTAAAGAAGCGCAGAGCAGTTTAGTTGGGGGGGGCAGGTCATTGATAAAAATCAAAAACATCAACGGCCCTAGGATAGAACCCTGAGGAACCCCTGATGCCGAGGTGTGCCAAGATGATCGGATGCGGTTGACTTTGGTGCAGAATTCTCTCTCACCTAGGTAATCTTTCAGCCATGCGAGAAGTGCTCCAGAAACTCCCGCCTTGCCTATTTTGTGAAGGAGCAGACCATGGTGAACTGTGTCGAATGCTTTCGCAAAGTCGAGAAAGATCACGTGGGCTGGTACCTTTTTGTCCCAGGTTAGTGTCCAGTCGTTCCAGGCTAGTAGAAGATTCGTCACGCAGGATCTTCCCCTCCTGAAACCGTGCTGCGCTTCGTGAAGAAGGTTAGTCCCATCGAAGTTTTCTCTCATGTGGTCGTCAATGAGACTTTCCAATATCTTCGATACCACTGGAAGTAGAGCAACTGGTCTGTAACTGGTCACATTCTGCCGGTCACCGCCCTTGAAGATAGGGGATAGGATTGCACGTTTCCATTCACATGGAAGTTTCCCTACATCAAGGGAGTGTTGGAACAGATCACTTAGGGGTTGACAGAGACTTTCTGAACACTGCTTCAGGACAGATGGTCTGATGCCATCACAACCTGAAGACTTTCCCGAAGCCAACCTTCCCAATTTTGCAAGTACCATAGCCGGGGTAATTTGAAATGTACCCAGCAGGTTTTCGTGTGTTGGTTTTGCGATGTAATCTGGATGTTCTGTAGGGGTAATATCCTCGTTACTATTTAGTTGCCTGTGAAAGGCTAGGCTGAATGTCTCTGCCATTTCAAGACTAGTAAGAGATTTCCCATCAGAACCCACTAGATTGCATGCTCCCTGGTTGGTCGGTTTTCTTTCGGCCATAAACCTGTATAGGCTTTTGGGGTTCACGAGAAGCTTATTGGCGAGGTCTCCCTGAAATGTCCTTCTATCGCTCCGGACTCGTATGTTACATCGATTCCTGAGTTCAAGGTACACTTCATACTCGGGTTGACTCTTCGATCCAATATCCAATATCGTTTTTACGAGCTAGTATAAACCAATTTGATTTCTTTGTGCTCGCTTCTTGATTGTGAGGTATAGGTTCTTGATCTTCGGTAAACTTCTGCGTAGCTTGTCCCGCCACTCGACTGTCGTAGCTTTGGTTGACTCCAAAGGGAGTAGTGCTGGGATTAATTATATGTGGTTTGTAGTATGAGGTATGTTAAGACTGTTACTACTGTGATTGGAGTTGATCCTTTCGCCAGTTAGTCCTTCGGTATTGTCGACAAGAGAAAAGAGATAGTAATAATAATAATAATAGTAATAATAATAATAATTAATAATAATAATAGATATAATTAGTGAAGCTATTCAGACTAAGAGACAGAAACGAAAATAGGAAACGTAACAACAGTCAGCTCATGAAGTTTGAAGAATAATATATATATCGGTAATAATAATAATAATAATAATAGTAATTATAATATTAATAAGTTGTCAGGAGAGTAAGACGGGAGAGAATGTAAAGAAGTAAAATGACGAGTTTAATTATCTACCCTGATTGGTAAATGCGATTTTAAGGAGATAGGCCATTTGGATGCAGTCCTTGTATCGCTGCATGGTTGTCCAGCCTTCGCTTAAAGGCGTCCAAAGACGGTGCCATAGCTACATCTGCCGGTAAGGAATTCCAGGGACGACAAACCCGCAGTGAAAAGAAGTGGGAGCGCACCCGGGTCCTTGCCCTCTGGTGAGCTATCCTTCTGGGATTTCCACGTGGAAGCCTATACCTACTCAATGGCAGAACACCTTTGTTTGGGTGATTCTGGTCATTTGTTATTTTGTAGGCAGTAATCAAATCCCCCCTAAGCCGACGGTAACTAAGTGTGAACAGGCCTAATTTCTTCAGCCTTTCATCATATGGTTTGTTTCGGAGACCAACCACTCCTTTTGTTGCCCGTCGTTGGACTCTTTCCAAGAGGTTGGCATCTCTTCTCAGCATTGGGGGTGCAATAATATTATGCACCTCAAGGTGTGGCCTGACGTATGTTTTGTACAACATTAGAAAGAGCTCAGGAGTGAGTGCACCTAACTGTCTATGCGTAAAGTGTATGACCGCATATGCCCTCGCTACATCCCCTGTGTAATTTACGCTTGTGTCCATTTTTTCCGTTAGAACTAGACCTAAGTCGCGTTCCGACGTTGTGCAGGACAAGCTTTCATTGCACAGGGTGTAACTTGCATTCTGCAGTCTACAGGTGCGCAACTTCACTACTTTGCACTTTTTCAAGTTGAAAGTCATGCCACTGGCCACCGCCCAGTCTTCCAGAAGGTTTAGGTCTTCCTGTAGCCTATCTGAGTCCTCCGGACACTTTATCGCCCTCCATATTTTTACGTCGTCAGCGTACAGGAGAGTCGGGCAGCTCAGACGGCGTGGTAGATCATTGATGAAAATCAAAAACATCAGTGGTCCTAGGATAGAACCCTGCGACACTCCTGATGACGATCTGTGCCAAGATGATCGGACTCGGTTAACCTTAGTGCAAAATTGCCTGTCGGCTAGGTAGTCCTTCAACCATGACAGAAGTGGCTCACCTATGCCTGCCTGTCTTATTTTATGTAGGAGAAGGTCATGGTGAACAGTGTCAAATGCCTTCTCAAAGTCTAGGAAGACCACATGGACTGGTACGTTCAAGTCCCAGCATGATGTCCAGTCGTCCCAAGCTGACAGTAGGTTAGTGACGCAGGATCTGCCTTTTCTGAAACCATGTTGGGCTTCATGCAGTATATTAGTCCTATCGAAATATTCCCTGATGTGGTCGTCAATAATACTTTCCAGTACTTTTGATACCACTGGGAGTAGAGCTACTGGTCTATAGCTAGCAGCGTTTTGCCTGTCCCCACCCTTGAAGATTGGAGAAAGGATGGCTCTTTTCCACTCCCTTGGCAGGGTCCCCGAATCCATTGAGTGTTGGAACAAGTCGCACAGGGGTCTACAGAGAGCCTCGGCGCACTGTTTCAGAACAGATGGCCTGATGTCATCACAACCTGGGGACTTCCCAGGTATGAGTCGCTGTAGCTTCCTTAGTACTATTGCGGGGTTTATTTGGGGAGTAGTCGCTAGGTCTTCCTCCTCTGAAATAGTGGTGCCACCATTTTGGTCCGTAACTGTAATATCCACATTGCTGTTTAGCTGTTTAGCGAAGGCTGAACTGAATGTTTCAGCCATCTCCAGACTAGTGAGATATTGACCGTTTGGGCCTACTAAGGCGCATGCCCCTTGGTTTGTCGGTTTTCTTTCCGACATGAATCGGTACAAGTTTTTAGGGTTTGATAGGAGTTTTTTAGCAAGGTTAGCCTGGAATGACCTTCTGTCCCTCCTAACTCTTGCATTACACCGGTTCCTGAGTTCGAGGTATGCATCATGGTCGGTCTGACTCTTAGATACACGCCACGTAAACCAAGCCCTCCGCTTTGCTTGCAGAATACGTTGCGTGCCTCTCTTCAACCATGACGTCTTTCTCTTAGGCTGTGTTGTGACTAAAGGGACGGTATCCGAGATTGCTGCATGGATAATCTTTTTTACCACTTCCCAGTGTTCATCCACAGATAGGTCGTCCCATGCTAAGGGCCAGTCTGCGTCGGACAAGAGCCTCCGCATTTCAGCATAGTCAGCCTTGCTGTAGCACAGACATGGTCGCGTAACATCCCATTGCAAACGCTCACGGAGGACAAGATCGAAACCTATGACTGCATGGTCACTGCTTCCCAGAGGAGTCATGATCTGGACCTTTTCGACGAGTAGCTGGTCACTAGTTAGAATATAATCTAGTTTTGATGACTTTCCACTAGGGCCCCACCTAGTGTCGTCTCCAACATTCTCAGTCAGTCCCGTGTTTCGAATAGTTTGCAGTAGGTTTCGGCCAAATTTTCCCTTAGCACACCCGGAGCCAAGGTTCAGTGATGGAGCATTGAAATCTCCAGCTATGGTGATTTGGTCGTTACCCAAATCTCGTATTCCTGTGATAGTGCTGAGCAGTAGCTGATTGTGCTCTGCCCCACAGGTGGGAGATCGGTAGATGCCACCCAGTAAGTGCTTGGTGTGGCCTACGGTGAAATGACACCATATGGAGTCTGGGAGTTCGATAAGTGGTGGGTCCGTTGCGCGCACACATTTAAGTTGCCTATCAAAGTATATAGCAACTCCCCCTCCTTCCTTATTATCCCTGTCTCTCCTGACCAGTACCATATCACCTATACTGATTTCATTGTCGGCGATAGTGGGGTTTAGCCACGTTTCAGTAAGAATGATTATTTTCAGTTGAAGGTGTGCTTGGAGATTTCGGAGTTCACCTACTTTCCCTCTCAGCCCCCTCACATTGCTATATAGGCAACTGACAGTGAGTCTAACAACCTCAGAGTGTTGTGGGGTAGTTGACGTGAAACCGTCTGCTGGTGGGGGACTTGATGTTGGAACTAGTTGGCCGATTCCGATAGAACCGGCCCGTTGTAGTTTTTTTCAATGGATTTAGGCAGGACACTTGGGAGACACAGACTATTATTCTCAGAGCTGCATCGCTCTAGTGTCACCGAAGCTTGGGGTCGTATTAAAGCCTCAGTTTGCTGCCTCCTTATATTTCTGGGTCTGCTTTCACAGCATCGGATGTGTCCTCCAATTTTTCCCTTGGTCTCATACCACCGTTGAAGTGATATGGACAACTGCTCCGGGGAGTTGAATGTGACACACAGCAGCTTTGGAGAGTTAATCAATGTTAGATGAGCGGGACGAGGTAGTCGGAAAATGGAGATGGCTCCAGAAGCGCCAGGGGCCATCTGAGATGACAGCCATCTCCATTGTTGTACGTCGTGCATGTGTTTTTCACAAGCAGTGCCGGTTTCCAGCTCCGGAACACCGTGTACCACCATAGAGGTGGAAGGCATCAGTTCCGGTGACTCCCTCGCCATATTTCTGACGGCCCATGGTCTATCTTGCCGCGCTCTTATGTTAGAACTTCTGTCCAGGGCTAGTACCTGAGCCATTAACAGTACTTTTTCGGCCTCTTCGGCAGAGTCCAGTGTAACCCGTAATGGGGGTGGCTTACCCTGAGGCGTGTGGACACCCCTGTACAGTCTGCACAGTTTTGCTGAACTAATGTTCAGACCTAGTTTGCCGCACAGGTTGGACCACTGTTCCTGATCAAACAGGGCCCGTTGTTCGAGCAAGCTATCCGTGCTCACAGGTACGTTAAAGAGGATGAGAGAGTTAGACCGACTACCCTCAGACTTAGGTTTTGCCTTCGGCTTCTTGCAGTCCTTTGCATCATTAGCAACATTAGGCTTCGTCGGTACCTGGACAGCCTTTTTTGTGTTGCCAGGCTTGCTAGTGGATGCAAGTGGTGCCTTTGTAATTTTGCCCTCCCTTGATGTGGATGGAACCTTGCTAATCTTCACCTTGTGAGAATTGGCATTTCCAGTCAGTAGGGCTGGTGTGTCCTTCTTTAAGTCTTTGACCAGTTTCGGCAGTGCGAGTTTAGCAGGGGGGAGCTGCATGATACTGTGTTGGGGCACAAGAGCATGTTATTTCTGCTATCCGCAGACACGCTTTGTGGGACTATGCCAGGGCGACAAAGTGGACACACGTACCAAAACCATGGGCATGGGTTATTTCTCATAAACTCATAGTATGCTTTCGGTACTTCTTTGTCACAACGGCAGTGCACCCATCGTTTGCAAAAATTACATTCAAACGCTGAATCAGTTTTAGAAACTGTGATGCTGCACGCCTGGCATTCATCCCCTTTCCTTGATGACGCCTTCGAGGTCTTATGACGTCTTGAACGTTTCCTTTTAGGCTTGATGTGTTTCACACACTGGCCTACAGTTGATGCAGGTGTAGAATTCTGTCCTTGTGGTATTGCCTGTGCCGTTTCAGTACTAGACTGTGGCAATGCAGGCGTTGTATCAGGGCAGACTAAAGCTACACGAGTCTTTAGGATCGGTATGCGGGAAGGGGTTGAAATCCCTGGATTTTTTCCTTCCCTGGCTGAAGCCCTTGTGACTACAGAGTACGGTATTCTAGTGGCTTTTTTAAGGCTGCTTTCAACAACCATATTAACAATCACTATAAATTATGCTATGTACGTCTAAGAGAGCAACAGTTTCTAACCAAAAGAGCAAGAATAAGACTGAAAAAGTGTAAGGCAAGGAAAAGAAAAGGTTTTCGACTTTACCTAGTACTTTCTGAATGATCGGCTTCACGGCAATCACGTGGTAGACCAACAAGTCTTGTTTCTCTGAACGAGTGAGGAAGATGCTGCTACAAAAGTAGCACCTGAAGCTTTGGCAGTAGTTCGAGACAGCTGGACTTACCACACAGAGATTTACTATGTAAGTAATGGTTGAATTAAATTCACCGGCTAGGAAGATCAGGTTTCCCAAACGGATAATTCACAGAATTGGTATTTTCCGGTTGGAGAGGAAAAAGCACGTCGTATTCAAGGAGCGCGCGCGAATTAATCGTCGCCACGCGAACCAGGCCTCACGCTTTGCCTGCAGAAGGCGTTGTGTCCCCCTTTTCAGCCATGATCGTTGCTTCCTAGCTTTCGGTGAGACTAAAGGAACAGTGTCTGAGACCGCCTGGTGAATGATTTCCTTTACCACTCTCCAGTGTTCTTCTACTGTTAGCTCTGTCCATTTTTTTAGGCCAATTTGCTTCAGACAGAAGTCTTCGCATTTTGGTGTAGTTGGCTTTGTTATAACACAGATAGGGCTGTGTATTATCCCACTGTAAGCGCTCGCGGAGGACTATGTCGAATACTATGACCACGTGGTCACTACTACCTATGGGAGTCGTGATCTGAACGTTTTCCACTAGTAGCTGGTCACTAGTGAGCACATAATCCAGTCTAGAAGACTTCCCATCAGGGCCCCATCTAGTATCCATCTTGACATTTTCAGTGAATCCAGCCTTCCTGATGGTATGCAGCAGATTTCGATCAAATCTATCATGGGCTTTTCCCGACACCAAGTTAAGAGATGGGGCATTGAAGTCACCAGCTATGACAATTTGATCATAACCCATGTCTTTAGTTGCTGAGATTGTGTTTAGCAGTACCTGGTTGTGGTCTGCTCCACATGAAGGTGATCGATAAATGCTGCCCACTAGATATTTGCAGTACCCAACGGTGAAGTGGCACCATATGGAATCAGGGAGTTCTATGAGGGGAGAGTCCATCGCGTGAACACATCTGAGCTGTTTGTCGACGTATATGGCGACTCCACCTCCTTCTTTCAGGTCCCTATCTTGCCTGACTAGGACCATATCATTTATACTGACTTCGCTGTCTGCCACCGTAGGGGTTAGCCAGGTTTCCGTCAGTATTATGATTTTGGAGTTCAGCTGTGATTGTAGGTGTCTAAGTTCAGCTATTTTGCCTCTTAGCCCTCTCACATTACTATACAGGCAACTGGTAGTCAGTCTCACCACTTCCCCGTATTGGGGGGTAGTTGACTTGATATTGGCTATCGGTTGAGGAGTTATCCTACGAACTAGTTGGCCGATTCCCCAGGAACCGGCCTGTTGGCGTTTTTTTCTTCTAGTTCAGTTGGAGCACTCGGATGACACTGGCTATCATCGTCCGTGCTGCACCGCTGTAGTGTGACTAGGGGTTGAGGATTTTCTTTTACTACGCTTTGTTCTCTCCTTTGAGTGCGAGGCCGGCTCTCGCAGCAGCGAGTGTGTTTGCTGACCTTGTCCTTGGTCTCGTACCATCTATGGAGAGCGGTATTCAACTGGTCTTGGGAGCTGAACTTGACAGCTAACAGACGTGGCGAGTTAATTGACATAAGATGAGTGGGTCGAGGCAGTCTATAAATAGAGACAGCCCCTGAACTTCCCAGGGCCATCTGGGATGCTAACCATCTCCATTGTTGTACATCATGACAATGCTTTTCGCAGGCGTTCCCAGTTCCCAGTTCGGGAATGCCATGCACAACCATGGAGGCAGAAGGAATGAGCTCTGGCGACTCCCTCGCCATTTGTCTTTCCTTCCAAGGCCTGTCTGGCTTAACACGTATGTTACAGGCCCTCCCTATAGAAAGGACTTGAGAAGCCAGTAACACTTTTTCAACATCCTCGGTAGAGCCCAATGTTACCCTCAGTGGGGATGGTTTGCCTTCAGGTGCAGCAGTGCCCCTATACAATCTGCATAGATTTACTGGTTGGATATCCAAACCCAGTGTGCTACTAAAGATGGACCACTGTTCCTGATCAAATAGGGCCCTATCTTTCAGCAGACTACTGCTACAGTCTGGTACATTAAATAGGATTACACAATTTGATCTGCCTTATCAACGCCCGTAAATCTAACCCTAATCCTGATCCTCATTGCATCCCTAACCCTAACCCCAATACTCGCCTTAACCCTAATCCTAACCCTAACGAGATGTTAACACATTTTGCAAACAGTGATTGAAAGCGTTATCTGGGTGAAACTTGCTCCTTATTTGATAAATAGGGCTGATATTTCAGTTATGATAATGACAGGCAGCGTTAGCCAACGACTAGCATGCGTTCAATGTCATTTTAGCGTTCGCACTCCTGGGATGCTATTCTTGTACTTCGCCAGCACATCTTTGGAATTTATACACATGTTAAGCTAAAAAATATAATGTCTATCCCATTTTATTATCGCTATTTCAAAGCCCGCCTCAGTAACATCCAACACGTATTAGCCGCAACGTTCACGGAATGGAAAATCTCCCAATCACAGAGAGCGTAAGTGACCTTTAAGTGCTCAGCCACTCCGAAAAGCCATTTGTGCCGCCATCCATTGCCACTGGATACATTTCCACGCGGTGACATTCCTGTGAGCTAAACTCCATTATTTATATCTTACAACCACTTTTGTACTACTACTACTATAACGTTTATCACTGATAAGAAATAATTGTTGCCAACCAAGAGAAAAACCTAATCACTCAGCCAACTAATAAACTCACGAAACAAACCACTACTTCATTTGATAAAGTGCCTGAAAAAGCTTAAGCTCAGTGAACATGAAGTGGTGTTACTTGGAAGGAAATAAACTTTCACATAACTAGAAAATCGCTGAAAGTGATGGGAATAGCTCGGCTGGACTTATCCGGCATGTTGATTAAATTTCGCTCGGTAAATTTTTTTTGTCAATAATTTTCAGAAAATTTTGGTATGTGTTTTCTGAATTGATAGGAATTTTCTTTTCCCGACTAGTTATGTTGGTGGCTGCGTCATGTAATCATAGTGCGATACACTCTAAGCGTATGGGTTGTAACGATTAGTTTTTCATACTGAATGAGTTAAAACATCGGTATAATGAAAAAGATGGGGTAGCTGGAGAGTAGTGCCGTCTACACAAATAGTTTACTTCTCGTAGAAGCTGCAGCTTTCGACATATCATTCAATGAAGACCACGTCTGAATGTGGCTGTTTTCGTGTGAAAAACAGTACTATTTGGCAAAAGAATGCCATCAATACATGGGAATCACCTACAAATACCAACAGAACCCCCTGTGGAAACAGAAGTTATGATGTAGGTTTGTCTTTCACCGTATGTGTGTTTGATTAGAAATAGTGGTAAGTTGAAAGGTTATCTCTAGGTGGTTTTAATATATATTTACACTGATTGGCGCAGTATAATATGGGCTACGCGATTTCAATGTATAAAAGATACCTTTATTAATATTGTGCCATTGTGTGCTTAGCTGCTGCTAGGCTAACAAACGTAGGTGGTTCTCGTAATTGTTGCAAGTGCAGCGCATTTGAGAAGGCAATAACTCGTTTAATACTCCTCACTGATTCACTTAGTGCAATTATTCAGTGTATAGTAATAATATACACATGCATTGTCTTGATTACGAGAATTAGCTTTATTATTATTAATCTATAGACGGTATACCGTCTGACACTGTAAACCTAATACTGCAATGTTTTTGATCACCAATAGTGGAGATGGATTTCTTCTGAAATTTCCATTTACCTGAAACAGTACAGATGCAGTTCCACGATTGAATGTCTAGGTTGCATTATATTTCATTGTTATCCTCATCAACACAACAGGTCTGCGTATCTTACAATATTTTAAGTGTTTCTCTATGTTGTTAACACTGTGCATAGTTGCCTAGAGTTGAGGCATGTTCAGCTTATATTTGATGACTACAGATTCCTAAATATGAGAATGTAATTTCTGTAGGACTCAGAAAACTATACTCACTAGACACTACTGAGATTGTGGATCAATTTCAAAGCTACACATTTGCAATACCTCATTTACAGTAGACGTATTCAGTATGAAATTGATGAGAGAATGACCTCTCAACAACATGGGTGTTTCAGAGTTCATCTTGAAATTTGCGTGTAACCCTCTAATGCTGGACAACTTATGGGGTCTATTTATGCATACGGCGTCAATATAAAGACCAGCTGTGGGCTACAAATACTTTTAATTGTATGAGAACTTTACTTAGTATTAATATAACATATATAGCACAAGTAAATGTAGGAGATTAGGGTTGATATCAACTTCATTAATCAGTTAATATGCAGTGGCATCCTCAAATAGACTGTCTACTTGGCGACGAGTTAAGAAACAATTTTTATTTATTTCTGATATGCTGTTAAATCATGTGATGTTATCTAATATCCATCATTTCTATGATCAACAACTGCAGTGTTTGAATATCTACTTTGTTAAGTATGCCGATGATGTAACTATTTCAGTGTCTGTCAACTCCCAGCTAAACAGTACTAAAATGAGCAGCTTTCTATCAGGAGTTAGCAAATGGTCTTCGTCTAACGGCCTTAAACTAAATCCTTCCAAATGTCAGGCAGTTAATTCCAGTTTTAGATGTAAAGGAAACTTAAATGGAGCTGTTAATTCCCATTACCGTTGTATAATTGATGAGTAATATAGAAATCAAGTTAGACGTTAAGAATCTTGGATTAATTCTTTCTTCTGGCCAATCCTGGTCTTCCCATGTCTAAGCGATTTCTAAAGTACCTTATTATGTTATCTTTACTAAATATGGTTATTAATATTATGCGTAACTTATCGAATTGATGATGCCTGTAAACTGGCGTCCCTCGTGAAAAAAATGAGAATGAAAAGTGGACATCCTGGGGACCTTGGTAAAAAAATCGTCTCCTAGTCGAAAAAATTAATTTATCCTAATCTTCACAAAAGCGTTTAGAGGTATTCATCCTATCACCTCAAATGACTCATTATTTGCAGTCACTTAAAAAGTAAGAATAAATTTACCGAAGACGGTATGCTTATGACTTCTAGATATCATAATGTACCATGAGGGAAAACCTATATCCATAGGGTTATAACAGTTACAAGCGCGATATTAATCCGTAACACGACAACTACGATTCTAAATCACAGAAAATCCTACTTTGATACCTAATCTTCTAAAATTATTAACAGATGTTTCACCAAGAAAAAGAAAACCAATGGTTTCAGGAAAATTTACTTAGTTTTCGTAAAGACCATGGGCATCCGTATTTATAGCCATGGAGAAATCACAAACATCCACAAAATAGGACTTTCATTATTTGAAATGAAACAAGCAATCTGTATTCAGCCAATATTTTCACCCCGAATAATAATCAGCTCTTCAGCTTATTGTAGACCACAACCCGATTGTTATTCTCGCTAATTCTTAACTTTAATTGGGATAGTTCGTACACTCAACAGATCATCATGATATCCGCTTTTGAAGTGGTTTTGCAACACATTGAATGGTCGTTAACAATGGCTTCGCTTTGGTCTTAGTTCATGTATTTGGATCTAGTACATTGGGAATTAATAAGGATAGGTAACACTTACCATTCAGGGGTTTCTCATTACTTTCAAGTTTCCTTCAGTTCCAAAACTACATAGAGGTACAACAGATTCATACTTCTCATGTGACTCAACCTTGTTTGATATAGATTCTCTGACAATATATCTGATTCTTTAACTGATAATATACACTGATGGTATACTCAGCTTTTCGAAAAGATTCAAAGCTTTTTCAACTTCAAACCGAGTTCTGAAATCTCCAGGTTTCATATGCTCTTCATAAACCTTGCCAATATCAAACCTGATCGTATTCTCCTCACCAGATTGACTCGCAGGTTGCTGCAAGCTGTGAACATGCATGCAAAAGACATTGCTTTTTCCAGATTTCTACATACCAATTAATCAGTTGAGCAAGAAACGATAACGGTAACCAGCAAATGGACTAAAAATAACGGCTTTTGTCAGCTTAACACGTTCACGTGAATATTTTCCTAAACTTCCACACAGAACTACTTCATCATTAGCTGAAAAACAACTAAAACATTGCAACCAGGCATGAAAACAACGTGTGAAACAATTGTAATGGAACGAATGCACTGTCCTGGTGGTAAAAACTTCCGAAACATACGAAATTAGTAATTTTACCAGCAACGGAAACAAAAATGAGGTGAAACACATTTGTGAACAATGCGCATGAAGATAAGTTGTGAATAAATGCAGGATAAACGGGAAAACCGATGTTTAGACAAACGACCACGGAAATGCAATCTAACATGACCGACTAATACGGACGAAAATGACCTTTCAGCGTCTCACTCCGCCAATGACCTTGAGCATGCTGGATAGTTTCAGTCAATAGCTCCCATCAATTTCACGCGCGAACTTTGAAAAGGGGAGTTAATTTTACAGGGTGTAAAATCACCCTCTTGTTTATTATTGGCTTTTGTTGTATTATATGCTCCAAAAGTCCATGGATTAACTTTAAATCAGTTTATTCTGATCGACGTTAGTTTACGTTTCAGATTTGAGTCTATTAAATTACAGGAATTTGTGTTCTTATAACTTAATAGCTATATATATATCTATTTTTGCGCACTCATTAGCTTTTATCACTGATTTATAAAGGTTTATTTGAAGTTGTATTTTATTTTTTCCTGGTTCGTTTTAAATAAAATGCCTATCAAGAGAAACCGCTGCGGAAGGGCTATGTGCCAGTTTCCAGTGGATGAGGGAATGCAGTGTGATAGCTGCAAGAGACGGTTTCATAGTATATGCAAGAACCTTACTCCTGCAGCATACAGACGCCGCTGAAAACCTCTAGCAAACTGGTTGTGCCATGACTGCTGTAGTATAACTAAACTCCGTATTACAGAAGTCAGTGCTACTCTCAGTGGGGCTTTAAAGCTCATGGACTGCAAGCGTCCTCCACCACAGAAGAATACCGACTATTGCTCAGATAACGATGACGTGACTAGCGTCAATGACAAAACAGCACATGACCCCGATGCGTCCTTGCCAATAAGTGAGTGCCCTACAGCACAGAAGAACACCCACCACATTCAAGACACCTAGGCTGCCCAGTCCTCGTCTAAAAGCGGATTCATACATTCTAGAAAGTGTTTAAAGGAAGGCAACACGTGTGGTTAACGGCATAGCTAACTTATCATACGAGGACAGACTAGACAGTTTAAATCTCTTCTCACTATAATACCTGTCTGTCTGTTTTCGACATAGAACTTTGCACAAATGTGCGGAAGTTCAAGTCGCCACATTCCGTGTAGCACGCCATGCAAGAGAAGAAAGTACAAGAAAAGCATAATAGAAACAGTGAGCAGAGGTGTGAGACAAAGGAGTAATAAAGAAATACAAAACAGTTTCATTGAAGATCATAAGTCACAGGGAGTGGATGCATCTGCGCCACTGAGAACGGTTTTGAGCCATGTCACCAATTGTTTCCAACCATAGATTTTTACCGTCCCGAGGACCCCAGCCTGGAAGTCTACACCTTCCTACGTGGCTAAGGCCAACTGTTGTGGATTTCATTGACTGATGCCAAGTTTTTGTTTGACCGCCGCTAGCTTTTTTCCAGCCTGACCCTATATCCGCTAACATAGCTCGTCGAGGAAGGCGATGGCTTGGCATACGTAACACATGTCCTAACCATCTCAGTCTTTGTAGCTTCACGACTTCGTCGATTGATTTCCCCTGTTTACCCAGAACTCTACGCCTAACCTCCATGTTGCTCACCTTATTATGCCACTTTACACGGGAAATAGAATGCAGGCACCTATGATCAAAGACAGCTAGTCTTTTCATGTCTTCCACTCTCAGTGGCCAGGTCTCACAGCCATAAAGGAGGACGGAGCGGACTGATGAGCAGTACACCCGCCCTTTGGTCGATAGTCGAACATCTCGTCTACGCCAGAGTCGGCGTAAACTAATAAATGCGAAACGAGCCCCTTGTATTCGTGCTGAGATTTCGTCAGAGATCAGCCCGTTGGGGCTGATGGTACTTCCCAAATAAGTGAAGCGGTCAACGTGCTCTACCACTTCAGTTCCTATTTTTAAACTAGGCGTCGATGTAGTCCAGTCCTGTAACATCATCTTGCATTTGGCGGGAGCGAATCGCATGCCAAACATTCGTAGATTGCGGCTCAAGGTGTTTAGAAGACTCTGCATTTCGTCAGCGTCTTCGCCTAGAAGGACTATATCGTCTGCATATTCCAAGTCAACGAGATTATTCCCCGGTAGCAAGTCAATCCCTGAGTAGCTGAAGTCACTTAAGGTTAAGTCCATTAACACATCTATGATGAAGTTGAATAGAAAAGGAGATAATGGGCATCCTTGACGGACACCACTGGTCGTCATCAGTTCAGATGACAGCTCGCCGTAAGCCCTCACCGGGCTGTATGAGTACGAGTAGAGTGCCTTAATCAGTGCAATATATTTTCTTGGAATTCCCTTTACAGCCAAGCATCTCCAGAGAACTTCCCGATCGACAGAGTCGAATGCTGCCTTTAGGTCAAGAAATATAATGACTGTTGGACGCCCGTAGATAGCCGAATGTGTGCTGTCCGCCTGAACGGATCAGTAAGAAGGAGGAAGGACTGCACTACTCGCCGATGCCTTTTCGTAATCTCCGCCTACGCCCCCACTGACTGCAGTTCAGATGAAACGAAGGATGAGTTCTACCAAAAGCTGTCTAGTTTGGTGCGAAAGGCTAAACGCTCAGACATAGTCGTTCTAGCGGGTGACTTTAATGCCCAAGTAGGGAAATTGTGTCAATCTGAGAAGGAAGTCGGTAGCACCTATGGAGTTCCGTGCCAGCAAACCGACAACGGTGACCGCCTCCTACAGTTCTGCTCAGATAATCATTTGTTTCTTGTAAGCACTAACTTCAAACACAAGGAGAGACACTGTTTGACTTGGAGACCCCCTTCTTCAAACCAACGCTGGACACAAATAGACCACATAGCAATAAGCTATCGTTGGCGTGGGTCGGTAGGAGATTGTCGCTCCTTGTAGAACACGTGTGTAGATACCGATCACACACTGGTCCGCGCTCGTGTGTGCTTACGACTGAACGGACGTAGGAAACAGCTGGCGGTAAAACCATCACGTCCCCAGCTCGGTCAGGAAACTAAATCCGTATTTGAGGAAGAACTAGCTAAACACATATCTGTGTTCGACAGCTGTACTCACCCTGAAGAAGCCTGGAAGAATATTCAGTCAGTTATAGATACAGCTGTAAAAGCTGTGAATAAGGTAAACCCAAAGGTGAGTAAAAACCACTGGATCTCCACCGCCTCATCCGAACTGATAGATGCTAGAAGACTTGTTCCGGCGAGCTCCGAATTCAATGAGGAGCGAAAGCTGCACAAGAGGAAACTTCCGAAAAGTCTTCGCAAGGACCGTGAACAGTGGTGGCTGACAAAGGCGAAAGAGATGGAAAAAGCATCGGCGATAGGCAACACTAGGGAACTCTTTAGACTCATCAAGGAAACAGGAGGGAGGAGCCAAATCACAAGTGAGACTATTTCTGAGAAAAATGGCTCCTTAAGTAGCTCTTAGGACAGACGCCTCGAACGCTGGAAAGAACACTTTGAGGACCAATTTAACCTGCCTACAGCCACACTGAACCTCCCCGCCATCCAACACACACCCGAATGGGATAAAGACACAGGTCCTCCTTCCCTAACTGAGGTTTCTATAGCTGTCACCAATCTGAAACTAGGCAAAGCAGCGGGACCTGATGGAATGACTCCAGAGGTATTTAAGTACGGTGGAGACAGTTTACTGCCTGGATTAACTGAGGTACTAGGCAGTGTCTGGGAATCAGAAGAAGTCCCATCGGGTTGGTGTAAGTCACTGAGTATCCCCATATACAAGAAGGGAGACAAGTCTTCCTGTGATAATCACAGAGGGATTAGCTTGACTAATATGGTATCTAAAATCCTAGGCTCAATAATCATGCGTAGACTGAGTGGTGCTCGGGAAGCACAAACACGAGAGAGCCAGGCAGGCTTTAGACCAGGAAGAGGGTGTATTGATCATATCTTCACCTTCCGACAGATTCTAGAACATAGGAATTCCTACCGGCGTCCAACAGTCATTATATTTTCAGTTGATTTATTTTATTTTTGATGAGATTTGTAGGTTTAAAGGTTATTCAAATGCCGATATTTTTGAGGTTTCTTTGTATTGCCTCTGATGTACATCAACTGAAAGATCCCATAAAAATGATGGATAAAAACAATTTGATTTATAAAATATCTTGTGCTGACTGTCCAACTAAATATGTGGGGCAAACGTCCAGATCACTCAAAATAAGAGTGAATGAACATAAACGCCTAACTAAAGGTCAACCAACAGGGACACAAGCTTACAAAAATCTTGAAAAAAATTCATCTATAGCTGCACATGCATGGGACAAAAAGCACAATATCGATTGGGACAATGTGTGTATTCTAAAAACAAACATGAACAAATGGAAAGAAAGACTCATAACAGAATCGATATTCATTAAAGTCACACCGGATACATGTAACAAGGGTGACTCAGTACAACTATCAACAACTTGGAATATAATTCTAAATGCAAACACATGAATGAATGTGGAGTATAATTCTGAACACACATATGCACACACAAAACATGAATGAACAAAAAAATAATAATGGACTATATATGTGAGTACAAATCATAAATGTGTGAATAAAACAATTCCAACAGTGGTGTGAACACGGGCAGTAATTTTGCTCGAAATATTACCAATAACAAAACTTATCATTGTGTGTAAACTATTAAAATATAATTATTCTTTATTTGATCTAATCCACAATGCTCAAACTTTTTACTGATATTAATTCTAGAAAGTGTTCAAAGGAAGGCAACACGTATGGTTCACGGCATAGCTAACTTATCATACGAGGACAGACTAGACAGTTTAAATCTCTTCTCACTATCATATCGTAGGCAAAGAGGAGATTTAATCGCAATGTTTAAAATTTTAAATAATGACTACGGACCTGACCTATTCTCTCTTTTCCTTCCCACCAGGTAGGAACACCTTAGAGGACATAGCAGGAAAGTTCAAAAGCCTAAGAGAAATCATATTGCTGTTGAGTACTGGTTCTCACATCGAGTCATAAACTCTTGGAACCGACTCCCAGAAGAAGTGGTGTCTGCAACCTCAACTGATTCGTTCAGAAAGAGTTTGGACAACCACAGAAATCTACTAAAAAAGGATTAACATAGGCTCCAAGCCTTCTATCCTCAACCAATAAATCTGAAATCTGATCATTGATCCTGCATTAACCGTTTCACCTGATGATAAAGCTAATGAATTGTGTTTTAAGGTTAGATTTGTCTGTCTGGTTTCAACATAGAACTTTACACCGGTGTGCAACAGTTAGAGTCGCCACACTTCACTCAGCACACAAAGCCAGAGAAGAAAATAAAAATAAACTGGATGTGTCCTGTCAGATCAAAAGCAGTCAACTACAAATTTGTCGAAGGACTAAGGTCATGCACTACAAACTTGAAGATTGGACAAAAATACTGTCATAACTAAAGCTGATAAATGCAATGTCACCATAATTCGCAAAAGAGAAGATCATGACAAAAAAGCTTTAGAACATGTCTAGTTGGGTCCCTAAGCATAGGTACAAAATGTGTAGTACTATAAATAAAGTAAAAGCGGAGGTATGTAGTATACTTTGAGAATTGTAACCAAAACTGGGGAACCCAGTTTTCTGTATATATATATATATATATATATATATATATATATATATATATATAGTCCTTCACTTTATATACTGTACAATGCTTTGCTATTTGAACCTACTTTATTGTAAATTCTCTTATAGATACCGGTTTCTGTTGAAAGTCGTACGATGACAACTAATATTAATCTGCACACTACATTTCTGGAAGTTAAAAATAACTTTGAGAATTATTTTGACACATTCATCAATCTATTGCATCAGAACCATCCGGAAAGTCTTGGATTAGTCAAAAAGCATTTTCAAAATGTAAGTGTTAACTTTGCATATTTTGCGTTATTAATGTAATGGATTTTGTTTGACGTAGTTTTCGCTACACTTGTATGCTCTATTTCGCTTGAGTTTCTGATAGGTTGAGTTATTAGGAATTTCAGCAAACGTGTAAGTCTTATTTACTCAATGGCTATTGATTATCGGGTATTTCCGGTTTCTGTATACTAGTGCTAATTAACACTATTGAACTGAGATTATTCAGTTGAAACAGGCTACTGTCTGTCAATCAACTTCAGATTTGAAGTTTGACTCTTTCTGTTTATGTGTATGTCCCATAATACAAAGTGTACGGCTTAAAAGCTTGAACATCTCTACGAGTTTCCTTGACAATAATCACACCATATTAACCAATTTCTAATTGTTCATATGCTTTTTATCACAACGTATTCAAGGTGAATATATCTAATTTGCAAACATTTTACTTATCATTTTTGAAAGGGATATTCGCATCACAGTAATGGGGTTCATTAATTTTAGTATTGACTTACAACCAATGCGTTCCGGGTTCCATTCTCTTTTCATCTACTTCAGTTTAAGAAATGTGATATAAGTGTAGGTCAGTATCTGTACCCAGTAACTGGATTGCTCTGAATTGGGAAAGTATTGTAGCTATCTGAAAAAAAACAAAGGTTCGACCGTTATACGTATGTTGTGATTCATTTTTGATTAGAGCAACAGTAACTTTGATAAAGCTATTAGCATTAAATAGCGAAACATCAGTTTGTGACAAGTCATCATGTTTGTTACTACCCTAATTTCATTATTACCTAATTTTCCTGACTTGTACTACCAATCTTCACCTGTTTATTTAAAACAACCATAACCAGTTGTAATTTTGACAAACTTAATGTACACATACATACAAAATAACATATATATTTGCGGTTGTACAGCTAAGAAAATGAATTCACCGAAGAGACTCTTCGCTGATCTAGGTGTTTTGTTTTCATTAATGCCTGGATGGGGATTATCCATTAATTGAAAACAATATCGTTTTGTTTTTCAGTCATTGGGAAACACAAAAACCTTCATTATAATGAACAACAGTAACTTACCTGCATATTTCATCAAATTGATGTTTTTCTTCTAATCATGCAGTTACTCATCATTCACACTGTAAATTTTCGATTGGGTGTTCCGTAGAATGACCAATAACATTTTTACACTTTTGGAAATGCGTAAAATAAAGATAAGTTGTGATTTTATAATGGATTGCGTGAATTGTTCAACTGAATGAATTAATAAATAAAAGTGTGAGTGTTAACATATTACTATGAAGACAGTTATAGAGTCTGTTCAGATCTCTTTTGATGATCATGCTTTGCATCCACAAAGTAAGACAGCACATGGCTGCGCAATTCAGTGAAGCCTTGGTGGTGAGTTGAGCATCAAATTACTACAGAAAGCAGTAAATGTATTGAAATGACTACGTAAAAGTATAGGGAAACGATTTCCAACTAATCAAACTGTATTTATCACTTGACAAATATTTGTAGAGCTGAATTCATTACGAGTACTTCGGGATGTCTTTTTCCATGTTGCGGAACCCTAATTTACATATTTGCCACTTATGCGTAATCTTATTGCTATCTTATTGATTGCACATATTTTCTCAAAATATTTCATTTTCATTTCTACATCTTTTATTTTATAGGTAACATCGTATAACTTAAGTAGTGGAAAACGAATTCGAGGCATACTAGTTGCACTATCCTACATGGTCTTCAGTAACGAAAACGATTATGCAGAGGAAAAGTTATCTTTCGCTTACTTCATTGGTTGGTGTATTGAACTGGTAAGTGCTCTTGTCTACGGTCCAGCTTATTTATTCGTCGCGAGTCAATTGCAGTCGCGAAAATATGTTATAAACTACTGGGTATTTTCTACAGTCCACGATAAAAGTTTCCTGGGGATGGCTTTTCCTTAATTGATGTGGAAAATATCTTAGTGTATTAACCTGCACACAATCTCTTAAATGCAAACATTGGTGATATCAGGCTTGGGAATGATGAACTAGTTACAACTCACGGTACAGAAATAAAAATTATGTTGTATCATGAACTAATCAAAACCGTGAATGACAGAGTGTAAAATGTCACTTGGCTGAATTATAATCGTTTGATTTTCGGAAAGAATTACGAGGTGTGAGCATTTTTGGTGGTTGTTTTTGTGATAGAACAGAAAATGAACGTATTTACGAGTCACATGTTAACTGAACCTCTCCTTGATTACTAGCTCGCTAGTTTCCTAGCCGGTCCCAAGCCCGGATAAAAACGGAGGGTTGGGGCGTGGTGCTAGCAACTCCACCCCCGTAAAACAACCAAATCGCTACAGAAACTTCAACGCATAAATGTATTAAAAATACTAAGAATATAAACAATAACCTTATTTTTCGCTGGAATCGGGAAAGTGAAATGACGCAGGCTAGCGAAAGCTTTCGGGAAGTCAGTCAGCTGATGTGCCTTCTTTTGATGAAAGCTAAAATAAGGATGGGGACGTGGAATGTTCGTACAATGTACGAAACTGAAAAGGCTGCCCAGGTAGCCGTAGAAATGAGAAGGTACAGAATGGAAGTGTTGGGAATCTGCGAAGGCAGATAGAACGGAACTGGAAGGTGCCAACTATCAACTGGAGAGACAATAATCTATTCCGGCCACCCAGAGGACAACCACGAGCACACTGAGGGAGCAGCTATCATGATGTCACTAACAGCAGCCAAAGCTTTCATGTAGTGGGATTCAATCTCCTCCAGGATAATGACAGCCAGGTTCAACTCAAAAGGAAGGAAGGTTACAATCATTCAATGCTATGTGCCTACAAACGTCTCAGAACAAGAGAAGGAGGATTTCTACAGACAAATACAAACAGTAATGGACAACGTCCCAAATGGCGATATCAAAATCATGATGGGTGATATGAATGCAAAGCTGGGAGGAGACAACACAGGAAGAGAACTCACCATGGGTCGAGAGGCCCTCGGTGAAATGAACGACAACGGTGAACTCTTTTCAGACTTCTGCGCCTTCAATGATTTGGTGATTGGTGGCAGTGTGTTCAAACACAAGGATATACACAAGGCGACATGGATTTCACCAGATGGACTTCATTTCAATCTCAAGGAAGTGGAGACGAAGTCTACTGGACACAAGATCGAGGAGAGGAGCAAATGTAGGTCCAGACCACTAACTAACACAAAGGACTTTCTAGGTGAAACTAAAAGCCTCGAGGATAGCTGGGGATAGGCCACAATGCAAGTCCAACACTCAAAAACTGAAGGATACAACCACAAACGACACTTTCACTGCAACTGTCAGAGCAGAGCAGGAAACACTACGTGACAGCACAGAGGAATCAGGCGTGGAAGACCATTGGAACTCTCTGAAGGTGATTTTCAACGAAACGTGTTCAACGGTTTTAGGAAGAAAGAAGAGACAAGACAAAGAATGGCTCTCAATGGACACTTGAAAGCTAATAGAGGAGAGTAGAATGGTGAAAGAAAAAAATGATTCAATGCAAAGACGGACAAGAGAAACAGACGCTGAGTTTAACTTACACAGCACTGAACAAAGAAGTGAAGAAGAGTGCTAGGAAGGACAAAAGACGATTCTATGACAACCTGGCCACTGAAGCTGAGAAGGTAGCAGACAAAAGGGGCCTGAGGACATTAAATCAGATAACCAAGTCTCCATCCAGTAGGCGATCAACACAAGGGAAACCCATATAAAAAAGCCAAAGGAACTCAATTATCAAGGAAGAAAGACAGATTAAACAATGGATGGATCACTTCAAAGGACTCTTGGACCGACCACCACCTGCAACCCGTCCAGAAGTACCAACAACAACACGTACACAACTGCAAGTTGACACCAATCCTCCAACGAAAGCTGAAGTCTTGAATGCAATCAAGCTTCTGAAAGCTGGAAAAGCAGCTGGACCTGATGGAATACCCCCGACCAGAACAAGCTGGATTCAAGAAAGGCAAATCATCTGACCAAATCGCAACTCTACGCATCATCATCGAACAAAGCATGGAATGGCAATCAAACCTCCACCTCAACTTCATAGACCTGAGAAGGCCTTCGACAGCGTTGACCGTCAAGTAATTTGGAAACGACTCGAGTACCACGGCGTGTTCTAAATATTCATCAACCTTATTCAACAGCTGTACGATAACGGCACATGTCAAGTGATCCACAACGGAAAACTCAGCGAGGCGTTTCGAGTAAACACAGGAGTCAGACAAAGGTGCTTATTATCACCAATGATATTCCTAATTGTGGTGGACTGGATTATGCATCCGACAGTGGGAAACGAGAAGACAAGGATATCCTGGACCGACGTGAAGAACCTAGAAGACCTGGGTTTCGCGGATGATTTATGTTTGATGTCACACAAAATCGGAGACTTACAAGCGAAAACCGACAAACTGGTCGAAGAAGCAGCCGGCGAAGACAGGATTCCAAGTGAACATAGACAAGACGGAGGCGATGAAAATAACCAATCAACAACAACAACAGCAGCAGCAACATCCAGCGTCAATCACCATCAACGGGAGAGATTTGAAAGAGGTTACTTCATTCACTTATTTAGGGAGCATTGTCTCAACTACAGGCAGTCGGAACGGACGAGGATGTCAAATTGAGAATCAGGATAGCGAGAAACACATTCATCAATCTGAAACCAATCTGGAAATCTTCGTCACTAAGCATCAACAACAAAATTCGGATTTTCAATACAAATGTCAAGTCAGTTCTTCTATACGGATCAGAAACTTGGCGGACGGGTCACAAAGAATATTTCTAACAGCCTGTTGCATGCAGACCTTTATCAACAACTGAAGATCAGACGGCCGGGTCGGAAAGAATCACCAACAAGAAACTATGGGGACAAACAAAACAAGAACCAATCGCCCAACAAATATGCAAGCGAAAGTGGAGATGGATTGGACACTCGTTGAGGAGGCCGCCGGATGACATCGCGCGTCAGGCCCTCCGGTGGCACCCGAAAGGGAAGCGGCGTGTGGGTGACATGGAGGAGATCGTGTGAAGAGGAGTTGAAACAGTATGGACTAACATGGATGCAGGTGACAAGTACAGCAGAAGCAAGTGGAGACGTGCAATTGAAGCCCTATGTTCCTCTGGGAACCCAAGGGAACAATAATAACAATTTATTTTTTTTATTTTTGATTACAGCTTGATTCCACACTGTATTTTTGGTACAAGTATGGAATTTTCAGCGTGGATATCGGTAGCCCAAATTTTGCAGGCCGACCATAGATATCAGGTGTGCGTCGGCGAGGGCTCGAACCTCGGACCATGTGCATGGTCGGCGAGAGTCCTAACCACTGTGCTACCGACGCACAATGTTATCTGAACTTCGTTGGTAATGTTTGGACGTTGGTTGTGAAATGGTATTCCTATTTTTAACGTTTTTGTTGTTATTTGTCTTTGGAAAATGTTCCAAACATGACTGTGTGTAGTTACGTGGTGTACTGTTATCACCTGACATTTAATATCCGATAGTCTGAATGAATGTAAAAATATATGCTTATTTAATAGTTTATGCTCACTTGAAAAACAAACGTCCCTTGTTTAAAAACTGTTTTTACACTAGTTATATAAACGAATTCATCTAGTCAGTCTATCATTCGGGGGTTCCCCATCTTCATGACTTCTTATGCAGCTTTAAATGTGAAGTCTAGAGCAAGTTCTGTTAACAAATGTTCACATACTTTTTAGAGTGTAAAATCTTTATGGCTTATCAATATTTCTAAAACTGATGGTTGTTAGTCGAACTTTGCTTTATCGTATATTTGTATACTTTAAATATTGTTTTATTTTTTGAACGGAATTCTGAGGCATAATTTACTATTGAATTGAATTTTTGATTTTCCCGTCGATTGATTGGACCGAAGTGCTCGGTCTCAGGTTGACATGTCGGCTTCTTGTTCAGATGTTTCGACGATGTCTGGGCATTTAATTAGTATACGATTGGTGGATGGTGGCTAGCAGTGGAATCCAGGATGCGCATTTTGTCCTATTTGGGACTCGTCAGCTGGATGTACCTGCATTTCTCAGTGAGTGATGATGTTCCCACCGAGGCTCGAACCCAGTGCCCATAGTTTCAAACGCCAAAGCGTTATCCACTAGACCACTTGGGCCACGAGAGCCACCTCTTGAGCAACGGGTCATATTAATTATTGAATTGAATTTTTGATTTTCCCGTCGATTGATTGGACCGAAGTGCTCGGTCTCAGGTTGACATGTCGGCTTCTTGTTCAGATGCTTCGACGATGTCTGGGCACTTAATTAGTATACGATTGGTGGATGGTAGCGCAAGTGGTCTAGTGAATAACGTTTTGGCGTTTGAAACTATGGGCACTGGGTTCGAGCCTCAGTGGGAACGTCATCACTCACTGAGAAATGCAGGTACATCCAGCTGACGAGTCCCAAATAGGACAAAATGCGCATCCTGGATTTCACTGCTAGCCACCATCCACCAATCGTATACATAATTTACTATTGTGTACTTTCAATGATCTAGAATGTTTCCCAACTAGTTGAATACTTTTTGTTCCATATGTCCACACTCACTATCTTTTGTCTCCAGCAGGTCATCATTAATTTGAATTAAAACTTTTCTTAAGTTATAAATTTAATTCTTTCTCTATCATGTCTTCCGAATAGATTTTTCTAATCCTTGAACCTAATGTAAGTACCACGTTTTGCTTTCGGATCAGTGGGACGGAGCTATGGAAGTTGATAAACTGTCCCGTCCATGTTGGCTTGCGATATATCGATCTTTGGATAGTACAGTCTTGTCTTCTGGTAAGTAGTACATCGAGGAGTAGAAATGCCATGTTCGATTCACGTTCTGAAGTGAAGTGAAGATCGATATGTCGCAAGCCAACATGGACGGGACAGTTTATCAACTTCCATAGCTTCGTCCCACTGATCCGAAAGCAAAACGTGGTACGTACATTAGGTTAAAGGATTAGAAAAATCTATTCGGAAGACACGATAGAGAAAGAATTAAATTTATTACGTGAAACCCCACTAGAGAACGGGTATCTATCAAGATTCATAGACAAAATCATGAAAGGAAAGCCTCCGTCGCTAAAATTAGTTGTGTTTTTGATACCAGCTTTTATTTTGTTTCTATTAAGAATGTCGGTTTAGATGAATTCACAGAATCAATAGCACCACTTGTAATAAATACTTTATTCAATAATCAAGCCACGCGATTACACGACTTTTAGTAAAGTGTGATGAAACTGTTACAACACTTGAGAGATATTATATGTCAAAATTTTAATGGTGTAATATTTAATCGTTCGTTTTAAGTGATTAAGTTACCTTACCTCCCACAACTAGTGGGTGATGTAACTGTTACAATTAAGGGCTGTAAGCTTCCTAATAGGGAATACTATTTCCAATTACTCCCGCGCGTCTGTATTCAACTGTCCTTTCGATATTCTTTTCCAAATTCCTTGTTTCATGCTTTCAAAGAAGTACATCGCCTATTATTTTTAGTGCTGCTTTTTGCTTTCAACCAACTGTCTACTTTTCTTAGTTTGTGTGTTAGTGATGCCTTTCCTAAGGGCTGATTCAACATGAGGCTTTTCTTTAAGGCTTTAGTTATACGCTAAACATAATTTAACGTATACACTAAAAAGCGGTTAATATCGGTGTTTGTAAAAATATTACTATTCATACCTGTTTATTGGAGATTTTTTAAAATTTCTTTGCATTCAGAAGCATTTGCGTCACAGCCAGTGTATTGGACTGGAATATACTTAGTTTCTTTCACCGATACACTAACATAAGTGACCCGGGTATATGCCAAACATTCAAGTCCACCATTCTCTCGGGTGTTACTTGGACTATGGTTAATTTTGTTAGGTCCTTACACATTTTTAAACCATATATTTCTAATAGTTTTCTTGAAGCTTTTGTGGAATTGTAGCCTAAAGGTTGCAACAAACTGATGGTAAGGAGTTATGAGTGAAGAATGAGAATTGTGAATGTCTTAGCAATGTTTTAAATTCTTCAGGATTCATTCTGAGTATCATTTTGTGTACTGTAGAATATGGCAACGTGAACTGATGTATTATTATGAGTTTCTCAGCACTGGTACTTATGTAGCCTTTGATAAAAACACATCTGAATAGTTAATAAATACTCAAGCTTTAAACTTAATTTTTTTATCTTGCTCCTTCTGTTATTTACTAGCTGCATGCAGGATTTCTTCTTTTGGATGATATAATCGATAATTCTACACTAAGACGTGGTCAACCCTGTTGGTATCTGACACAGTTGAACTCGGGTCGTGGACTAATTGGTGTCAACGATGGCTTACATTTAATTTTATCATCTAAATATTTGATCCATTCTATATTTGCACAAAATCAGAATAGTAACAGTCTACCTGTATGGAAGAGTAAAAGTGATGTATATCTTAATTTATGCAAACAGTTCGATGAAATTAGTTACAATACCTGTTGTGGCCAGTGTCTGGATATATTATCATCCAATCCAAAAAATTTGCGCACGCATGACAGTAAAGAATTCGATCAATTTTTGCAGAATTATTCAACGCCTAATTTTGAAGCAATAACGTATTGGAAGACTGGATTTTACACTTTTTATCTACCTGTTGCTTGTGGAATGATTTTGGTGAGTTAATAGGTTTGTATTTTTTCTAATTTTACATGCCTCCTTAACTCATGATATATATATATATATAATCACTTTATGGATCATTTATGGAGCTAATTTCAGGCACTTCATTGGTTGACAGGTTTTGAGTGTCGCTTAACTTAAAACTAGTTGACCTCTATAGGCATTTTTTTTCTGTAACTGATATCAAACTCTATGGTCTAAACTTAGTCGAATTCATACACAAATAGCATCAACTTCATAATGTCATGAATGTGTGAAACTACAGTGTTAAGCAACAATAAGCGTACTCCTTTTCATATGCATTCGTGTATTGTTGTTCTCTGAATACTGGACATCGCATTACTCTGCTCATTTACTTCCTATTCTTATATGCTTTTTTTCCACCTTTTCGTCTCGCTCTCCTTGCTATTGATTAAGGAGACAAGGCTGTAAAATCTGATTTTATGCGAAATCATACAGATACACACGACTCTAAAGCCTTTTCAGTCGAGCCCAGTTTACGCTTATATTTGCTGTGATTACTAGAAAACTGTTTGTAATACTTATTGCATAATGAGTAATTATGTGATTGATAAAACTGAACTGATACTAATTGTTTTGATTGATAATGTGGCTAAGTGACCACTGCTCACTGAAAAAAACATAATCCCACTGTGCTGATATCAGAATATAGAATAACTTTTCATCAATGTATGTCACACACCCTTTTTGATAGTTAGTAAATTATTTAAAAGTACCACCTAGATAATTTAAATACATAATATTTATTATTTTGTTGTCCACTCCTGGATTTCAAAATGGAACGCGGGGTTTCATCAATACACCCTCTTTGCACCGTACTCTCTGCCGTCACTTTCAACTGTCTCCACGATCTCCTAAAAGCTTTCATTTCCTCTTCATATTACTTCCTCTATGTCACATTCAGACGCCCGACTCATCGTTTTTCTCAGGTTCCACTTGAGGGCCTAGCGTTTGATGTCACTCACCGGTCTTCGAAGTGTCATGTCCTGTCTACCTCCATTCCCTACTGCACATTTGTTGAGGAGTAGCTACTCAACTGGTTCTCTGCCCGTCAGAGTTCCGTGTTGCTCATCCTTTCTGGCTCATCATCTGTTCTTAAGTGCTGAGTGACAGTAGATATTGATGAAAGTCTGCGGCAGACTGTCAAAAATGCTTTCCGTTATGTGCACATCAAGTCTTTGAATCATTATTAAAGATACGGATCTTGTTCTTTATGCTGAGTGACGTAGATCTTCACATTGATTTCAGGGTAATTTTCGTCTGTCTCATTTTCCTGATCCAATCTTGGCTGATATTGACATATTTATCGTGCCATCTGTGAAGGGGATAATTTCCTTCAGATTACTTCCATTGGTGGCTGTTGGCATTTGTTGTTTTTATTGGTGAGGTATTTTTATCGCCTGTTTTTCATACATTTACCTGATTTCCTACGAATGCAACCTGTTCGGGGTCAAGTATTCCACACAAAGCACGTTTTAATCTCTCCAGGATAATGTGGCCTATTATTTTACTTGGGGTGGGCGGGGAGTATGGTTCAACGCCAGTACTTGTATCGGCTCAAGTGACCCTTCTTTGACAGAATGACAAATTAGCCATTTTTCCATCAATGCATACACTGGATGATACAATCGCAATCAATATGATGGATTATCTTAAATTCTACCTCGACATCTGTTGCCTGAAACCAGTACTATTCAAAAGACTCTTCTCAACTTAAAAAGTTACGTAGAGAAAAAGAACGGCTATATAATTATAAAGATAAGTCTGGTCTAAAAAGTATTGACATCTTAAACAAATCTGAAATCCAAAGTCTGAATACTCTTCATAACAAAAAACTTTTACCATATAAAACCCCCTCAAACATGTGGAAACTTTCTAACGAAATTACTGGCTGTGGTAAAAAAGTATTATTGTACCCTCTGTTGATGTAAATACTCATAACAAATTTTTCATACGCTCTCCTGACGTTTTCATTCCTAATGCTACAAATAATAAAGTTGTTGACTTTAGTGGTTTTCAGTGATTTGATAATTCCCACTGTAACATTCAGAACATAATTTGAGGCGAAGAGACTTTTTCAACGAATTTATTATCAAGATGCACAATCGTATGTATATGGTAACAACTGCCATCCTTCTTTGCAATTCCCCATAGTAAATGGATCTGAACTAAACATTCCTTTTCTTGATATGTGCCTCAGCAGACGTAATGGCGGATCTCTCAAAAGATCCATCCACCGGAAACGTACATGTAGGGGACAACTGATTAATTTTTATAGTTGGCCGAAAGCTGCTACCTTGACGTGGTGGTCGGGCTTGAACACCGCAATGACCTAATCAAGCTATACTGGCTGAGACTTATGTCTCTTGAGGTCCTACCATGCCAGACAGGTTGTTTGGATAGCGGTTAAACAAAAAGCAGCTACCCAATCCACCATTATGATACAAACAAAGTTACAAAATTTCATGCCGGATCGGCCGTGGCCCGGATTAACAACGACCGCGCTTCCTGCTGCCGTGTCACAGGGAAGGAGTGATAAATCTGCTACTGAGACACACCAAACAAAAAAGAACGAACAAAAACAGGCCGCGTGTGACCGGCCTCAAGCAGTTGTCCCCTGGGCTCTGCGGTCACGCAACCAACTTCCACGGTGTGGGCAGCCGGGAAGTAACAATCGCCCTCACAATCCGAAATGCACACGAAACCTCTCTATTACTCACTCATCTTTGTCTTCATCTTCATCTCTACTATCTTGCCTTCCTTCCACTGATGCAACTCCTCGACTTGATAGCTCTTCACTTCCTCTCCACTCTGCGTCCACTAAAAACGATGGAAGCCAAAAAACCACCACCGACAGCCTCTTAAAGCCGCGCCACCAATTTCATATAGGAGCATTTAATGTTAGGACACTTTGCCAAATAGGACAACAAGCATCACTAGCCAAGACCCTGGCATCACGAGCCATTGATGTATGTTGTGTTTCAGAAACACGCATACAAGACCCAAGTGTGGTTATTCACCTAACCCCACCTGGCCAACAGGTTGAATCTGCAAAATTCACCTTGAGGGTGTCAGGAGATGCCACAGCTAGTTCACGAGGATTAGCTGGCGTAGGGATAGCTTTGAGTACTAGGGCAGAAAAGACATTGCTTGACTGGATCCCGGTAGATAGCCGAATGTGTGCTGTCCATCTGAACGGATCAGTAAAAAGGAGAAAGGACTGCACTACTCGCCGATGCCTTTTCGTAATCTCCGCCTACGCCCCCACTGACTGCAGTTCAGATGAAACGAAGGATGAGTTCTACCAAAAGCTGTCTAGTTTGGTGCAAAAGGCTAAACGCTCAGATATAGTCGTTCTAGCTGGTGACTTTAATGCTCAAGTAGGGAAATTGTGTCAATCTGAGAAGGATGTCGGTGGCACCTATGGAGTTCCGTGCCAGCGAACCGACAACGGTGACCGTCTCCTACAGTTCTGCTCAGATAATCATTTGTTTCTTGTAAGCACTAACTTCAAACACAAGGAGAGACACTGTTTGACTTGGAGACCCCCTTCATCAAACCAACGCTGGACACAAATAGACCACATAGCAATAAGCTATCGTTGGCGTGGGTCGGTAGGAGATTGTCGCTCCTTCTGGAACACGTGTGTAGATACCGATCACACACTGGTCCGCGCTCGGGTGTGCTTACGACTGAACGGACGTAGGAAACAGCTGGCGGTAAAACCATCACGTCCCCAGCTCGATCAGGAAACTAAATCCCTATTTGAGGAAGAACTAGCTAAACACATATCTGTGTTCGACAGCTGTGCTCACCCTGAAGAAGCCTGGAAGAATATTCAGTCAGCCATAGATACAGCTGTAAAAGCTGTGAATAAGGTAAACCCAAAGGTGAGTAAAAACCACTGGATCTCCACCGCCTCATCCGAACTGATAGATGCTAGAAGACTTATTCCGGCGAGCTCCGAATTCAATGAGGAGCGAAAGCTGCACAAGAGGAAACTTACGAAAAGTCTCCGCAAGGACCGTGAACAGTGGTGGCTGACAAAGGCGAAAGAGATGGAAAAAGCATCGGCGATAGGCAACACTAGGCAACTCTTTAGACTCATCAAGGAAACAGGAGGGAGGAGCCAAATCACAAGTGAGACTATTTCTGAGAAAAATGGCTCCTTAACTAGCTCTCAGGAGAGACGCCTTGAACGCTGGAAAGAACACTTTGAGGACCAATTTAACCTGCCTACAGCCACACTGAACCTCCCCGCCATCCAACACACACCCGAATGGGATAAAGACACAGGTCCTCCATCCCTAACTGAGGTTTCTAAAGCTGTCACCAATCTGAAACTAGGCAAAGCAGCGGGACCTGATGGAATGACTCCAGAGGTATTTAAGTACGGTGGAGACAGTTTACTGTCTGGATTAACTGAGGTACTAGGCAGTGTCTGGGAATCAGAAGAAGTCCCATCGGGTTGGTGTAAGTCACTGAGTATCCCCATATACAAGAAGGGAGACAAGTCTTCCTGTGATAATCACAGAGGGATTAGCTTGACTAATATGGTATCTAAAATCCTAGGCTCAATAATCATGCGTAGACTGAGTGGTGCTCGGGAGGCACAAACACGAGAGAGCCAGGTAGGCTTTAGACCAGGAAGAGGGTGTATTGATCATATCTTCACCTTCCGACAGATTCTAGAACATAGGAATTCCTACCGGCGTCCAACAGTCATTATATTTCTTGACCTAAAGGCGGCATTCGACTCTGTTGACCGAGAAGTTCTCTGTCTGTCTGTCTGTTTTCGACATAGAACTTTGCACAAATGTGCGGAAGTTCTCTGGAGATGCTTGGCTGTAAAGGGAATTCCAAGAAAATATATTGCACTGATTAAGGCACTCTACTCGTACTCATACAGCCAGGTGAGGGCTTACGGCGAGCTGTCATCTGAACTGATAACGACCAGTGGTGTCCGTCAAGGATGCCCATTATCTCCTTTTCTATTCAACTTCATCATAGATGTACTAATGGATTTAAACCTAGGTGACTTCAGCGACTCAAGGATTGACTTACTACCAGGGAATAATCTCGTTGACTTGGAATATGCAGACGATATAGTCCTTCTAGGCGAAGACGCTGACGAAATGCAGAGTCTTCTAAACACCTTGAGCCGCAATCTACGAATGTTTGGCATGCGATTCGCTCCCGCCAAATGCAAGATGATGTTACAGGACTGGACTACATCGACGCCTAGTTTAAAAATAGGAAGTGAAGTGGTAGAGCACGTTGACCGCTTCACTTATTTGGGAAGTACCATCAGCCCCAACGGGCTGATCTCTGACGAAATCTCAGCACGAATACAAGGGGCTCGTTTCGCATTTGTTAGCTTACGCCGACTCTGGCGTAGACGAGATGTTCGACTATCGACCAAAGGGCGGGTGTACTGCTCATCAGTCCGCTCCGTCCTCCTTTATGGTTGTGAGACCTGGCCACTGAGAGTTGAAGACATGAAAAGACTAGCTGTCTTTGATCATAGGTGCCTGCATTCTATTTCCCGTGTAAAGCGGCATAATAAGGTGAGCAATACTGAGGTTAGGCGTCGAGTTCTGTGTAAGGAGGGGAAATCAATCGACAAGGCTGTGAAGTTACATCGACTGAGATGGTTAGGACATGTGTTACGTATGCCTGGTCATCGCTTTCCTCGACGGGCAATGTTAGCTGACACAGGATGGATCAGTTTGGAAGAGCTAGCGGAGGTCAAACAAAAACTGGGTACCAGTCAATGAAATCCACAACAGTTGGTCTAAGCCACGTAGAAAGGTGTAGACTTCCAGGCTGGGGTCCTCGGGACGGTAAAAATCTATGGTTGGAAACAATTGGTGAGATGGCTCAAAATCGTTCTCAGTGGCGCAGATGCATCCACTATCTGTGACTTATGATCTCCAATGAATCTGTTTTGTTCTTCGTAATTACTATTCCTTTGTCTCACACCTCTGTTTATTGTCTCTATTATGCCTTTCTTGTACTTTCTTCTCTTACTTTGTGTACTACATGGAGTGTGGCGACTTGAACTGCCGCACATATGTGCAAAGTTCTATGTCGAAAACAGATAGTTGGCTGCGTATCTACAGAAAAAGAAATTTAACTCACCCGCTCTACTTAAAGATGTGAAACATTTGTAGTTCTGATTGCGTTGATTCAGAATTTTCCTTCTTGAGAGCAACGCTCGCAGAAATGGTTACCCTAGCCGATTTATTGACAAAACCACGAAGGATAAGCAGTCCAAACTGGTCAAAAAAAGTTATGTTCATGAATTTGGAATTCAAAGGTGATCAGGCTTCAGATATACTCAAAAAATCGTCTCTCTGAATTAGTCAGTAGGACGTTTTTTTCTGTAAAACTACAAATGACCTTCAGCCGTAATTTGTTCGCCGTCTCTGTAAATGGTGACCGTCTGACCGCTTCCATATGCGTCCCTCAGTTCACTTGCTCTTGTGGAGTATTGTGAAGTATTTTCAATCCCTAATTCAGCCTTGGCTGTATAGGGATAAACATTTATTTTTTTGTACTTTGTTTATTTAGTTAATGTATGTACCTTGCCCTCATTACTACGATTACTATTGTTACTATTGCTATCCTCACTTTGAACTGTTTCCGGTATTATTTTATGGGGTACTGAATATGATTCCTGTTTCAATACCATGGTATATCCTTTACCTCACTAAGTCAGTATTAAGACTGGTAAAAGGGGGAAGGTTGGGCATGAGGCTAGCAACCCCATCCCGTAAAAATAAATGCCACTGCTACCGCAACCTCAAGCATCTAGCTTGAAGCCCTATGTTTCACTGGGAACGCAAAGAAATAGAAATGTCCACGTTTTCACTCTCTAAGATGTGTTCAACACTGTACACGGCCAAATACGAGCAACGTTTTATTGAGGAGCACAAGTGAAAACTTGAAAAGGTGAACTCAAAAGTGCGAAATCGCAATCTCTCTCTCTCTCTCTACATATATATATATATAAATCTAACAAACAGAAGCCCATGTTCAATCCTACAGTGGCGAGTATTCAACAACCATACGTAAAATTAGTTTCTGTGAACGTATAATATGGGTACATGATGTCGCTTTTTAGGCGTACAGTTAGAGTTAACAAAGGGGCGCTACAATTTCACTTGTCCCACGTGTCATTCCAAATCCACAATGTTTTTCACATTCTTGAATTCTATCTTATCAAATTTCACACTACGTTGTGTGAAGCTTTATATTTGCCTAGTAATCCTATAACTATACACTGCCTTCCAATATCTATGCATCTTATGAACTATTCTATGCATGAAATTACTTGTTTTTACACTTGATATTTAACTATCATTATAATCAGAAACATTCTAATTACATGTATTCACACATCTCATCGTCTTAGCACTCTTAATGTTCACAAATGTCTCAAGTCTCTAAAACTTTCTCAAAGCCTTGTTCCTGATCTCGTACCTGCTGTTGTCCTCAAGATATGCTGATATTTTATGTTATCCCCTTACAAATATTTTCAATGCTTCTTTTCCATTAATGTTGTATCCGTAGCAAAGAAAGACATTAAAGTTATCGGTACCCAAATCATCTTGCGGTATTAATACTAAATTTAGACATTGCAATTATCTCTCCTTTTTTGAAATTAGTGGGGAAATTACTTTTATTCAACCTTGCAAAATTTTAGTTACCTCAAACAGTTTGCTTATAAACAGGGCAGAAGTACTTTAGATTCAGCTGCTGTCCTACATCATAATATTGTTTCCTCAGACAAACGAGCCAAATATGTCCGATGTACACCTTCCTTGACCACACATTCGCTTTTGATTTTGCACACAGATGCTTTTTGTTTAATTAGCTTTACCTGACACAAATCGAGTCCTGGACTGTTAACTGGTTGCATTCTTATTTCTCGAACAGAATGCCGTATACCGTTTATAAAGGCAAACTTCCCTCTGCCTTGCTTACTGGGGCCGGAGTCCCGCAGGGTTGCGTTCTCTCTCCTCTTCTTCGGAAGAAATCAACGTTGTTAAATACGCTGATGATCTGACTGTCTCGCTGCCAGTTACGTCCCGGTCCGACTGTTCCAATTTTAATAGCTTTTTGTTGGATACCAGCCAGTAGTCTGAAACAAATGGTCTTACCTTATGTCACTATCAGTGTCAGCCAGTTGATTTCACCTTCAGGCATAAACGTGATCTACACGAACTTCTTCGTTCACAAGATGCTTGTAACATAGAGGGCAATAAAATAGATACTAATTCAATCAATAAACAGCTTGGATTAGTTCTGTCCTCTGACCTAATCGATCATCCTATATCTTGTCGATTTCTGAAGAAATGTTCTGTCTAACCTTCTGCAATAAGTTAAGACAATCTAGAATTGCTCAACCTTTGTTTTTACAATTCGTTAACTCTTTTGTCTTACCTACTGTAATTGTATTGCTCCCTCTTAGTCTTTCCTGGGCTATTCAAAAAGGATCATTTCATATTGCGAATAGTATTTAAGGTTGTCAGTAGGGTAAGTTGTGTGCCACTTCGTCAGCTTGTTACTACTATAGCCGACGGACACCTGAACTCATGTGGAAAATAGTCTAAATCTATATCGTCTGACTCTCAATATCTTTATTCTCAAATTTCCCCTTGCATCTCATCAAGTGGGTAGGTAGAAGTGATTATAAAAGATTATATGTACGCACAACTAAGTACAAAACTCAACGATATTCTATTTGGCCTGCATTCTATGTGATAGAGATAGTGTTAAGCATGAAGCCTACGACTTACTATGTTATTAGCAAAGTAATTGTATCTTTTATCCTCTCCTATTTCTAATTTATGGTGTCACAATTTCAGTTAACTTACAATCTTATCTATTGACATTATTTTACACTTTTGGCACATTTTTGACTGTATTATCACTGCAACTACTGAAAAGCTGCTGTTATCAATCCTGGTTACCCTATAATATTGTTTTTGGTGTTGTCGGGTAAATTAGATGCAGTATTGTCCCAACTGCTCAGAATTCCACAGTGTATCATAAGTGATGTTTTGTAATAAAGCTTATTATTAGTATTTCACGCGTTGCCCGGCTTGTATTCGTGAAACAAAATGACTTGGTGAAAGATCTGTTTACAGTTGAACTGAAGTTACTTGTGTAGAGAGTTCGTTCTTTTCATCTGAAGCACGTGGCACTGAACTGAAATTCTTCAAAATTTGAGCCTGGCATATTTCTTGGTTTCATATAAATTATTTCTCCACTTGAATTCAGACTCAGATCCTGATGTCGCGTCGTTATATTGTAACTAAACTGCATATTCATTTGTTACTGGTGAGCAAGCAGTGTCGTTAATCTAGTCCTCAGTAGTGTTAGTGCTGATCGGATTCTGTTAGTGAAGCTAACAATGTCCTCACTGAGATAGGTGACTCAACACCCCAGTGTGCTTTGGAGGTTGAACGTAATCGGCGGAAAACGCCTGTACCTAGGTTTTCGGCTAGTTGTCTTTGACCCTCTTAACATCAAACTAAACTACGCAATTCATTCGTTACTCGGTGAACTGTTCTGTAATTCTTTCTTATAATCATCCTTTTTAGTGAATAATTAATTGACGGTTTGTAATGGGACCCGAATTCAATATAAGTCATTTTGAGATATATGAATAACAATTAACGAAATGACGACAGTTTGTACGGAATTAAACAGGCAAACGAAACAGATGACTTTGGTAATTTGTTTAATTACTCTTATTACATTCATGTAAAATATTTATTGAGACACAATATAGGGGTGCACTCAACTTCAAACGGATTCTGTTTAATCTCACTTACCTTCAAGGACCTTTCACGATGTCTGAACTCTTATGTAATTTGAATTGAGTAAGCATAAACTCAAAACCAGAATCCCAACTCCTCAACCTACCTTTAACCCTAAACGAAACCGTAGACCTTGAGTCTTAATCTTAAAATCTGTAACGCTACCTAACAATGGATTTAGGGAATAAGTAGCTGGTAAATAAGTGGAATACTGTATCTACCCCGTCCAAGTCCAAAAACACAGGCATGGTTTGATTTGGAGTAGCATTTTAAGGCAAGACTGGACGGTCCACTTTTTGAAATTGATTCTTGTGGAGTAAATTTCCTCTGCACAGCTCGTGCTATTCTTCAATTTTCTGTGTGCCTGCTGCTCCATTTGTTACAAATTTCTGTTGGCGGTGCTCCAAGCTCAGTTCATATATGAAATCGGACTAACATGAACCTCCTGCTATATGCTGTGAGCATAAAGCTAACACACATTCTTCAAATACTGAGCACAATGAAAACAAAACACGTAGATCAGCGAAGAGTCTCTTTTCGGCGAATTCATTTTCTTAGCTGTACAATCGCAAATATATATGCATTGTTTTGTATGTATGTGTTACAATTGGTTAAGGTCGGTAATACAGGTCAAGAAAATTAAGTGCTAATGAAACTAGGGTAGTAAAAAAAAAAGTGATGAGTTGTCACAAACAGTTGTAATAATAATAGTGAGTTTTACTCAGGATGCACATAGAAACAAAGTAGATAATACGAAACTATGTAAGAGATCTAAGTGGATACAAGAATTATAATTGCTTAAGGTTATTTTAACTAAACAGGTTAAGGTTGGTAATATAAGTCAAGACCATTAAGTGCTAGGGTAGTAACAAAGGTGATGAGTTGTCACAAACAGTGGTTAAAAGAAGTTATGCAATAATAATATGAATAGTTTGATGAGTGAGTTTTACTCAGGATGCACATAGAAACAAAGTAGATAATACGAAACTATGGTCAACACTGATCATTGCATTTCAAAGAACGCCTCCTTCAAAGTAATCTACAGAGTCAAGAATAACATATCAAAGGCAATACGGTTTCGTCTCCTTTGCATAGCTGAAGCTCTGGCCATTCACATGGAAAAACCGGAGCTGTGCATACAAAAGAAGATTACTCAACCACTTCTACTCTCATGGTAACAATGTTTTGATTTGTTTTGAGTTTTTTTTTTTATTTTGATGACTTAATTTTGTTTCTTTGCCTGTTCCTTAATTGCTTATAATTCTTGTATTCACTTAAATCTCTTACATAGTTTCGTATTATCTACTTTGTTTCTATGTGCATCCTGAGTAAAACTCACTATTATTATTACAACTGTTTGTGACAACTCATCACTTTTTTTTTACTACCCTAGTTTCATTAGCACTTGCATCATCAATCAAGGTTTGAAATCTTTACTTATTCTTGAGGGAATAGACGAACCGTGTCCAGTTGACGCTTGGGTGTCACGCCGTGTTGTTCGCAAGAGATCTGTTTAGCAACTAGGGGCCAGGCCCGAACCGCTCGCAAGTCGTCTGTCGCTCATCCCCGCCAGCGGAGCCACTATCAAGATAATTGATGCCGTTACCCTCTCCGTGGCTTTAAAAGGATCCACACTGACAAATTCCGTTTTGTATGTGATGAAGTTCGATCAGAAGTAACGTTGGGTGTCCACGTCATTACTGCATAACTCACTGACTTAAGGCATCTCCGGATTCAGGCGGGAGCCAGTATACTAATGACTACCTTAGGTGGTCGCGGTAAACACTGAAGGCTAAATTCATCTCAATTCAAAATAATGTGCCACCACTCTGCATCTGCTGTAAGTGTGGAGAGAATTGCATAAAGATGGAAACGTCTTGAGGCCAACCAAATTTCTACAACATAAGATCACGAAAGCCGAAAACCAGCGAAGTTTTCAAAACCAAGTAGTTTCATGCGTGGTCCGGAACTCTTCACAATCAACAAATAGGCGTCCCCAAAATTATATTATTTAAAGAAAAGTAAATTATTTTAATATCAGTAAAAAGTTTGAGCATTGTGGATTATATCAAATAAAGTATAATTATATTTTAATAGTTTACACACAATGATAAGTTTTGTTATTGGTAATATTTCGAGCAAAATTACTGCCCGTGGAATAAAACAATTCCAACAGTGGTGTGAACACGGGCAGTAATTTTGCTCGAAATATTACCAATAACAAAACTTATCATTGTGTGTAAACTATTAAAATATAATTATACTTTATTAGTAAATTATTTTCCCAAAGACTTAATTAATCACACTGTCGCAATATTGTGCACTGATGATGAAATAAAATGACAAACATTTATAAGGAATAAGACAGGCAAACGAAACAGATGACTTTGGTAATTTGTCTCATCACCCTTATTACATTTCATGTAAAATATTTATTGAGACACAATATAGGGGTGCACTCAACTTCAAACGGATTCTGTTTAATCTCACTTACCTTCAAGGACCTTTCACGATGTCTGAACTCTTATTTAATTTGAATTGAGTAAGCATAAATGCAAAACGAAACGGTTGAGATTAATTTTGATGAAGATTCATTGGAAGTGTAAACATCAGTTGCAAATATTGTTGTTAAAATAGTGGTTACTATTTGCTTTTCCCACGTTCATTTTTGCCTAAACTTTTTCTTATAAATACGGTGAATATCTCTTCTGATGAACCACTGTGTTATAAGTAGGTCTGTGCCACTCGCTATGGATAAAGCTCACGGTTACATGTGACTGCAGCCATTCTTGTGAAATATCAAAGCTTCCTTATAAGTAATATTATAACTGTTATCTTTACTTTCACATAAAAATATGTACAGAAGAATAGGAATCCATCTCATTTGAATAAAGCTAATAACATGAAAAATAGACTTCTGTTTCGTACGGAATTGTCTGAACTTATAAACTTCCATTATAAAATTAATTTACGACTGTCTGATTGTTTCCTCAATTCTTTGTTTCCAACAGGCAGAAGTTGAATCACAGGATGTTTTCAGCGAAGTTCAACATATCCTTCTGCAAATGGGTAAATACTTTCAAGCACAGGTATTATACTTTCAATTTCTAATGCAGACTTTTTTCTATAGGATGATTATTTAGATTGCTTCGGTGACAGTAAAATTACAGGAAAAGTAGGAACTGACATATCAGAAGGCAAATGTTCTTGGCTGATTGTAGAGGCTTTGAAACATCTTTCAACTGATCAGCGTAAAATACTTCAGGTGTGAGAAGTGATTTTGATAAATTTCATACTATGATTTCTGTGAAATAACATTAACAATGCATTCAACCATTATACTTTTTGTGGAGAGAATTTTAATCCTGGTAAATTCGCGTTAGTTCCTAGTATCACGTTTTGATCTGTATTCGTATGTATATTGAAAGATTTTGTTATTTCGACGTAATTATCTAATTATTATTTATATGAATTGACTACTTACTGTAAATCTACTTAATTTTAACTGTAGGCGAATTATGGCAAGTCTGATGCTAAATCACAAGAAGTAGTTCGGAATTTGTACAATGTAGTCAAATTGCCAGAAAAGTTCCGTCTGTACGAAGAAGAAGTCAAAGCGGAAGTCATGACAAATATTGAAAAATTTGTATATAAAAATAACTCTTCTTATGATCCTCGTGAACTGTTCACTTTTATTGTAGACTTACTCTTTCAGCGTTCTTCTTAAATAATTGTTTGTACTTTCTAGTTAGATTTATTTCATATAAAGAATGTTGTTTAGATTTGCTAAGTATCAGTAAGAAGGATGAAACTGCGGTCAAGGATATCATGCTGCGCAGTGCTTAACACCTGACATAAAATATTTCGACTTCTAAGAGAAGTCACGTAATGTCAGTTAATGAGTCTGAATCCAACAATCTATGATTTCCAAACTTTATCGACTTGCAATATACCGTCATCGCCATTCAATGATATTAATGAGTGACATCTCATCCGACTTCTTGGACTCCACTTGTCACGACTTTTCATCAAACGTTTGAGAAATCTGTTTTGTAGCTAGTGTAATGAGCAGTAGATTAATATTTTTGTTTTAGTGTTATGTGGAGAAATGGTTGAGACGTTATGACCAGAGGAGACCACTAGGTTGATGTGTGAGGAGGTCATATAGCCACCCAGTGACAATAGGTGGCTTATCTGAAGGCTACTGTGTAAATGGGACATGTTCACTGAGAACTCTTCACGCATTTCACAGTCACTTCAAATCTTTAACTTGACTACATTTTATTTTTTGTGTTTATCGTGTTAAATTAACGGTCTTCAGTAGTGTCATAAAACAGAACACGGGGTGGCAATGTTTCCCCCTACAGATAGATTTTCATTCACAGTTATAAGTTATTTATTCTGAGACGTGGGATTCTCATGCCATTCACCTTTGTGTTCATTTAATGTTAAGAGAAACAATCCCTTAACCCAAGAATAATTCGAATGTTAAGTTGAATGTACCGGCTAACCGGAGGGCCAATTTTCCGTTTAACAGAACTGTTATCCTCTATCCGAAGAAACTTTTAGAGGCTGTGTGTGTTGACGTTCGCAGATAGTACGATGTATACTAATGCAAGATCTAATACTCACAACCTCTATAGTATTCGTTCCGCGTAGACCAAAGGCAAAGCAAGACACAAGAAGCGATCGTCCAAATTACGAGATATATTTTGGGACCAAATCGGAATGCAGGATGATTGCTTAGCTGGCTAGGGATCGTGCACGAACGAACGAACGTGACACGATGGAACAAAAATGGCGTAGATGGTTGACCGGAAGCCCCCAGTCGAACTAGTTGACTTAAACAGTGAGGGTAAGCCTTCAATGATGAATACTGTAGCCAATCAATTTAGGGAATTACCTACAAGCTACATGTGTTACGTAAAGGTGCAGTTACTCACAACTGAGTCTACGTTCAACTTCTACACTTTAAAAAATGGTTCCTGTAAATTCCAACGTAAGCACCCAAGAATTAGTATTTGCTAACGAACAGTTGTGGGGACTAAGAAGACGAAGCAAAGACATGTGTGTGTGTTTCAACCTGGCTGAAAGTCATAATTTGAAACAAGACATCAGCCGAAACAAAAGATTTGCAAATTGTCATTTTTCATTGAAAAAAATTATCACTCCTCTTAGAAGACCACAAAGACTTAGTAGGTTGAAATGAATAGATGAATTGCTAATATTATATCCCTTGATTCCTAGAGGGACATAGGGTTTCAGCTGCGCGTCTCCATTGCCTTCGGTTTTCTGCCAACTTTATCACCCCGCTCCAAGTCTGCCCACATGCTTTCATCTCCTCCTCGCATGACCTCCTCCAAGTCAACCTTCGACGACCAACTCACCGCTTCCCTTTCAAGTTCCACTCGAGCAATGGCCTGTCTTGTGATGTCACTTGATCGTCTGTTTCCTCAGAGTATGGCCAATCCATCTCTATTTCTTCCTGCCTATTTGTTTCACAGTCGGTTCCTGGTTGGCTCGCTCCCAGAAATCTCTGTTGCTGATCTTTTCTGGCCATCTGATCTTGAGTATTGAGCGAAGAAAACTGTTAATGAAGGTCTAAAGTTTGTTTGAGATGCTCTTTATGACGCGCCAAGTCTCTGATCCGTAAAGTTGCACTGACTTCACATTGGAGTTGAAAATCCGGATCCTATTTTTGATGCTGAGTTCTGTTGACCTCGACACAGACTTAAGAGTAATGAAAGCCTGTCTTGCTTTTCTGATTCTGGCTTTGATATCCTCGTCAGTTCCGTCGGCCTGTAGTTGAAACGATGCTTTTCAGGTAGGTGAGTGAAGGAGGTTGTTTCTTTCAGGTTCCTCCCATTTATGCTGGCTGATTGTCGTCTGTTGGTGTTGGCCAGGAATCTTCATCGCCTCTGTTTTATCTATGTTTACCTGAAGTCCTATCTTTGATGCTTCTTCTGCCAACTTGTTGCTTTTCATCACTTGCATATCTTCCAGTTTGTGGGAAGTTAGACATATATCATCGGCGAAGTCCAGATCCTCCAAGTCTTTTGTGTGAGTCCACTTTATGCCTGTTTCGTCATTGCCCGTTGTCTGTCGCATTATCCAATCTACTGCAATCAGGAAGATCATTGGTGATAGTAGGCAGCCTTGCCTCACTCCCGTCCTCACTTTGAAGGCTCCCGTTGTGGATTAATTAGCATGCAGCATTGTCGTATAACTGTTGGTTGAGATGTATAATTGTCGATGGGACCCCGTAGTAGCGAAGTAGTTGCCAAATGACCACTCGATGGACGCTGTTGAAGGCCTTTTCAAAGTCTATGTAGTTGAGGTAGAGAGGTGACTGCCATTCCAAGCTTTGTTCAATGATGACCCGTAGAGTGGCGATTTGATCAATACATGACTTGGTTCCCCTGAATCCAGCCTTCTCCGGTCGAAGTTTTGCATCCAGGGCTTGTTTGATTCTCTCCAGGATGATGCGGCCTGGTATTTTGCTTGGGATGGACAGGAGCATAATTCCACGCCAGTTTTTGCATTGACTTAAGTCTCCTTTCTTTGGTATTCTGAATAAGTATCCTTTCTTCCAATCCTCAGGTACTTTGCCCTCTTTCCACACCTTCTCCAGCAATAGCGTCACCAGGTCCGCTGATGTATCTGGGTCCATTTTTAACCCTTCTGCTGGGATTCCATCTGGTCCTGCTGCTTTCCCAGCTTTTAGCATCTTGACTGCATTTAGGACTTCTAATTTCGTCGTGGGGTTAATGTTCACTGGTAGTTCTGCTTCCGTTGTTGGTATTGTTGGGCGCGTTGTAGGTGGCGGTCGATTTAGAAGTCTTTTGAAGTGTTCAGCCCAGTGTTTTCTTTGCTCCATCTCTTTGGTGATTGACTGTCCATTGTCATCCCTGACTGGCTTAATCTGTGTCAAACTTTTGCCCGATAGGTGCCTTGTTGTTTGGCAGAGTGTGACGAGGACTCCTTTCCCTGCACTGCGGCTTGCTCTGCTTCACTTGCCATGACTTCATAATATTTTCTTTTGTCTTCCCTGGCACTCTTCTTCACTCTTTTGTTCAGCGTATTGTAGCTTGCATTCAAATCCTGTTTTTGTTGCTCGTCGGTGCACTGGATAATCTTTTGTTTCAATGTCCTTCTCTCTTCTATTAGTTTCCAAGTGTCCGTAGTGAGCCACTGTTTGTCCTGTCTCTTTTTTCTGCCTAGAACTTCTATGCAGATTTGACTCCACACCGTTTTCAAGTTGCTCCAGTGCTTTTCGACGCTGACCTTTTCGCTGGTGGTGATTTGTGTCTCGGCTTTGTCCCTTATGTTTGCAATGAAGATGTCCTTTGTAGCCTGGTCCTTCAGTTTTTGAGGCATGATTAATAAGTATCATTATATTAATCTATACATATGTAAAATGTTAAAAGCTTTGGTTGCTATTATAATTATTTCCAGGGTTAGTTTTACTAACTCTATCAATTTTAGAAAACTATATTAGAATGGGTTACTGTTGACTGAAGACAGTCAATTCAACTCAATAATAGTTCAGTGTGTTACGCTAATAATATAAGTATATTTGTAAAATATTAAAAGATGTGGTTGTTAATGTAATGGCTTTTGGAAATAATTATACTGACGAACTTATTGAAGATTACAATGAAGAGAAAATCAGTGAGTTATTTAAACGTTTACTGTGCAGTTAGTAGTTAAAACGTCCTTAAAAGTAAAAGGCAGAAGAGTTTTGAGTACCATAGCAAATTAAGTCATATACTACTAAGTAGAGTGTGGTGATTAGTGGTACGATTAGGGACAAGGGTAGGTTGAATGAACTTGAGGAAAATGATTGGTTGGCTGGGTTTGTTATTGCTAGGTTTTCCTGGCCACTGTTCATACGGCATGCTTTAGACATTACAAAGTAACAGTTTGCTTATATTATGGAAGAACTATCACACCTAATTTAAGATTATACGTCCAGGATAATTATGGATAGTCTTATGAGTTTATAAACCCTATTGATGAAATATCGATAGGCTCTCTAATAAGCTGAATAACCGAACTTTGGGTAAAGGCATGTGGGTGAGATTGAGTTGGATTTATCACGTTATGGATGCGGTACGGTTGCCGGGGCAAATGAGTTTCCTCAAATTGGGGGTATTGCACTGGGGTCTGTAGTACTAAAGCTAGTTGAGCAGCCTATAGGGATAAAGTATGGATAAGTAGACCGAATCTCTTTTGTTGACAGGAACTCGTTAAGGAGACGCTGGAATTCAGTAGGAGATCGGCAACTACGTACAGTAAGTGGAAGTTCGTTCCATAATGCACTGTACTGTATTTTAAAGAAACGCGATCGCAGTTTTGGCCGGTACCGGCTTATGGATAGAGTATTTTCATGATTCCTAAGAGTATATACGGGTAAATTGTTGAAAGCCATTAAATTACTGCCTTTGATGTAGCTGTGTAAAAGGCGAAAGAGGAATGTAAGTCTGAGTTTCACGTGCCTTAACCAGAGTGGCTGAAGTCCATATATTTTCCACCTATCAGCGTAAGTCAGTCCTTCATTTTTGTATAATAGGCATCGAGTCAAACTTCGCTGAATATTTTCAATACGAACTTTGTCATACCCATGCATGAAACCGAAGACAATTGTGCAGTATTCAAGTACTGGAAGAACCATGACTTCGTATGAAAGGACTTTAGCCTCAGTGGTGTACATTTTTCGATGTAACAAGCCTGTGAGTCTTCGGCATTTAGAAACAAGTGCTTTTGAGTACTGACTGAATGTTAAGTTTTGTGAATAGGTAACTCCCAGGTCTTTTATGGAACTGAGGGTTTGGAGAAAAGAGTTACCTAGGTTTAACCTGAAATTCAGATGAGAGTTATTGAAATATAGGACACCACATTTATCAGAATTGAATGGCAGTAGCCAGTCATTGCTCCAGTTATGTAACCTATTCAGATCATCTTGAATATGTGTGAATCCCTCTTTCAGTGTAGAATGGGAGAAGCCGTATACAATCTTCAAGTCGTCAGCAAAGAGGTATGGGGTACCATGCTTGATTACACTGCAGATGTTGTTAATGTAGATTACGAAATGCAGTGAACCTAGTACACTACTCTGAATTACTCCACTTCGTATAGGTCTGGGTGACGAGTAATTATTTGCAAATTTCACAACTTGGGAACGATCTTTCAAGAAAGAAATGAGCCAGGATAACAAGGGGTCTTGGAACCCGTACGACTTTAGCTTAAGGATTAGTTTCTTGTGTGAGACTTTATCAAAGGCTTTTTTGAAGTCAAAGAAGACAGTTGCGACATGCAAACCATGATCACGCTTAGCGGTAACATAATCAAAGTAGTCAAGTAGGCAGGTGGAGCATGATCGACTCTCCAAGAAGCCGAGTAAACACTTTGTGAAGGTGGAGGTATGAGGCAATATCTTGCCCTATAACCTTTTCCATAACCCCGCAAACTACTGACGTGATATTGATCGGTCGGTAGTTTTCGATATTAGAAGTTGGTCCTAGTTTGTTCCTAGGGGTTATAAACGAGAGCTTCCACCACTCTGAGTAACTGCCATTATTTAAGGACAGAGTGAAAAACTTTAGTAGGATAATGGATATATCCTCACCACCTCTTTTCAACAAAATAGATGGAGTTCCATCAGGTCCAGCTTTATATGATGTCCGGATGGATGCTATAGCGGAGGAAATCTTTAGTTGGGTGAATGTTATATTACCCAAAAAAGGATTTGGTACTGTCGGAACATCAAGACTATCTACTGTTTCTTCGATAATAAAGTAGCTAGAAAAGTGGAAGCCGAATAACTCACAAATCTCCTGCGGGTCTTCGTGTAGTTTTTCTCCATCTAGTAATAAATTAGGGATACTTTCTCTGTTGCTGTTAATTCTTGGCTTAATTAGTTCAACTAATGCCTCTGTATTATCGAGTCGTGAGTGGAGGATTCGTTCTAGTTTGATGAACTCAGATAACTGATTAGATTTGTGTGAATCATAAGTTTGCTTGAGTGTAATGAGTGATGAAAAGTCACTACATCTGTAGAATTTTCTAGCATGCTTACGCAGTCGGTTTCGAATCATTACGGGGATGAAGTCGGGCTGTTTAGGCCTCGTTTTCACAAGTCTTACTGGAGCGATGAAGTCATGTGCAAATCCTAGGTTCTCATAGAGTAATTTGTTTGTCTCTATAGCCGAGCTGCATGTAAGTTGTGGCTCCCAGTCTAGGGTGCGTAGGTATGGTTTCAGGTCATTCCACTGAGCATGTCTGTAACCCCTGAGTAATGCTTTGTTGGCGCTTATTGTCGAACTCATCCTAGTGCAAATATTAAATGTACCAAATACTACTCTGTGGTCGCTGCCAGGAAACTCTTTACCTACTCGAAGGGTAGTGGGGATGATACCATTAGTGAAAACTAGATCTAAAATCTTAGATAGCCCGGTAGGATACTGTACGTGTTGTTGCCATTCTTTTGTTTCTATTATGTTGATAAATTAATTGTACCGTTTTGGTGAGGAAAGTGGTTGCCAGACTACATCGGGGATATTAAAATCCCCACATATCATTTTTGCCGTGCGAGGTAGTGAATTGGCGTAAGCGAACGTGCTAGCAAGCTTCATATCGTCTTCAACAGTTGAGCATCGAAGATGATAGATGCAAATCATGAGGAGTGCACCATGTCTCAGTAATCATTATGAGAGATGGACTGCAAATTAAGAATAATATCGTGAAGTCAAACATTTTGTTGTGTAAGCAGCGAGCATTGATGAGACAGAATGAGAGACAGTTAGGGGTGACGGTGAAATCGCATATATATTTAAAAAAGTTATCTTCAAGGTTTATGGCGTCTATAGCAGATTGTTTGGTGGGTACTGACTCAGATGATGGAAATTTACTGGCAGTGCTGGAAAAGTGCCCTACACCAGTATCAGCACAGCGAGATGTGCTATCGTTGGTTACCCCAGCGGGTGTGAGGTGTTGAGTACATAACAATGTGATTGTACACTTTTTGGTTACTTGTATAAATTCGAGATATTGTACATAATTTTTGTTTAAATCGCTTCTTGTTGAAATATACATAACTTCCGTGTACAATTGAAAAATACACTCTGCTGTTGGAGACTTCGTCTTCTCCCTGGTCACTTCTGCTTACTTGCTCCACTCACACCGTGTTGTATACTTCGGATTTATTGTAGGAGCCTACTACTCTCAACCGAAGACATTTCTACAACCGGAACACAGCAGCTACAGCAGACGCAGTCCAAACAACTAACGTGCCCGTGGATTATATAATTAATTTGTAGCCGAGGACTTAGACGTTATATACAAGTAATCCTTTTTGTTGCTATAACTCGTAGCTGTATTTTTGGTAATATATTGTGATTTAACACTCCACTGACTTGGATTATTACTTTTATACTTGGAATGTTAGTGAACTCTAATATTAGTCCCCTACAAATTAATTGGTGAGCCCGATAAGAACACGGATTATTTTAGCATATTCATATTCTGATTTTTGCTATTTTGTATATTCATTGTGATTTTGTGTGTGGTTTATATTTGTATCCTAATTTGCACCAATAACCTCATATATATAATGTCATCACCTCAGTCCGGTACATCAAACGAGCAGACAACTAATTGCGGGACAAATGCCACAATAAATGCCATCACTGATTTTCGTTTACCCCAATACGGTTTCGCAGAACCAAGGATTTGGTTTGCGGTAGTTGAACCGTTGCTAGAAGCACGGGGCATTAAGTCCCAAATAGCCAAATATGGTATGGTGCTGGCAGAACTCCCTCCGTCAGTATTGACAGAAATCAGCGATTTCATCGAAGATCCTCCGACGGAACATCAATTTGATAAACTTAAAGCCCTCCTCATACAACGTACCAGTTTGTCGGATGAGAAAAGAATCCAACAGTTGCTCACAGGCTGGGATCTAGGCCCACGTAAACCATCCCAGCTACTCAGGCACATGCGCCAGTTAATCGGAAATCATAAAGTAGACGAGGTAGTGCTGAAACAGATGTGGTTGCAACGTTTACCTAGAAATGTCCAGCAAATTTTAATCATCTCAGGAAAGTCGTATGACTTAGACCAACTAAGTGACATGGCAGATAGTATTTTGGATGTTTTATCCGATAACACCATAAGTCACGTAGCATCTGATAGTGCCACACCGTGTCATTCCACACCCACGGCAGACACACCGATACTCGCCGCCATTTCAGACTTAGCGGCAAGGATTGACGAGTTGGAAACTAATAAGTCTGATCGACAAGTCCGGAGACGGAGTTCACAAAGAAGGTCACCATCACGACGACGATCCTTCTCACGACAGCGTTCTTACACGTCTTCTCGGGATAGCAATATATGCTGTTATCACTGGAAGTTTGGACGTCATGCCCTGAAATGTGTAAAACCGTGCAGCTTTAGCGAAGCCAACCAGGCTCAGGGAAACGCCTCAGCCAGACAGTGATGGCGACAGCTGTTACTGGCAAGCAAACAAGTCGCCTCTTCTATGTGAAGGATAAAACTTCAGACACTTTATTCCTGGTAGATACGGGAGCAGAAGTTAGCGTAATCCCTCCTTCACTATCCAGGCGATCTACACGGACACCCGGAAAACTGTCTCTCCGGGCAGCTAACCACACAAGCATACAGACGTATGGAGAGCAATCCCTCATACTGGATCTAGGTTTACGTCGGCGTTTCACATGGATTTTCATAGTAGCCGACGTCAGTCACGCCATCCTCGGAGCAGATTTCTTGAGTAATTTCAACCTGTTAGTTGACGTCAACAATAAAAAACTGATTGATAACAACACCCATCTAAAGATCCATGGAATTATCTCCAGCTATTCTGTCTATAATATCAGTATTGAAAGACCAGCAGATTGCCCTTTTTCCTCCCTACTTCACCGTTTCCCTAAAATTCTTAAGCCGTCGTACAACATCGAGGACGTCCCTCACACAGTTTGTCAATGGAGTTGAAGATTGAACGATCAAATCATGGTTGTTTGCTTAAAATCAACTTCCCCAATTTTCGCGGAGGCATCAATACGACAGTCATCGTCTCATCGGTCGCTGTTCAGAAAGAAGAGTAAAATATCGTCAGAAGTAATAAAATGATATATTATTGTAATATTTGTTTTCAGACCTTAGTTGCTTAGTTCGTTTATTCCTTTTATATGTTGGTGTAACAATACAGAAATATCAAACGGCAGATCGGTGTTTTGGTTTTTGCGTCCGTTATAACTAAGCGTTTCTGAGAAATCTTCTAAGAACAGCGTGGGCCCGAGCGTAGCGAGAGCTGGGCATTAACGGTTTATGAGACGTAACTGACAGTTTCTGACGATAGAAACAGATCTGGCGGATTCAAACAGTTGGTGAAAGTTTGGATAGTCGCCGTTCATTTTTCCTGGTGCCGGTCAAGTCCTCTTTGAACAAGCAATATCTGGAACTTTTTTGGAATTGGGTCAAGTTCAACAATGCCTGGGTCAAAGAAGGGACAGAGTGTCTTGGATGCAAACAGGAAAGTAAGTCATGGTGACTTGTCTGTTAATTGTAACGATGTGTCTGATGTTAAGTATGACATGGTTGATGTTACTGTTTCGCCGTTCAGGGATAATAGGAACATCAAACTCCCTAAATTTGAACCACGGTGTTTTGATGGAAACCCGGCTGATTATTTACAATTTGTAAAGGAGTTTGAGATCATGCTGAATAGTTTTCTATTAAGTGATGAATTGAAGTTAATGTATTTGATGAGATATTGCACTGGAGATGCTGCAAGAGCTATACAGTGCTGTAAGTTTATGAAGCCAAAAGAGGGCTACGATGAGGCTATGAGCATATTACGCCAAAGGTTTGGAAGACCCTCGATGATTGCAGGGAAATTATTCGAGGCTGTTGAGGGTAATGGTGGTCAGTTACAGGATGACTCCCAGGCACTCACTGAGTTTTTAGATAATTTGCTAATTTACAAGAATGGAATGATTTCGATGAATCGAATGAGTGACCTCAACTCGAGTTTTATACTAGAAGTAATAGCAAGACGTCTACCTACTCGACTGCAAAGGAAGTGGGTGAAGATAAGCTCCCGTATGGAGGATGAGGGTATCGAGCCAAAGTTTGATGATATCCTGAAACTGGTAAATACTAGTGTCAATCAATCTATGAGCAAGTTTTCCAGTCTGTTAGATCTCACCCCTAGAATAGAGCAGTCTGAGGGTAAAACGCACTCATTGATGACGAATAAGCCTCAGAGAGGTGGATATCGAGAAGACTCCATGATGTCTAGTAATGCATATAGATCTAGTGAGTGTAACAGGTTTCGTAGTACATCCTCAACAGATAAGTTACAAGATGCAAGACAAACACGGCTTTGTTTTACACGTGTGCAAGAGGTGCATACAAAGGTGAACTGTGAACCAGTGAGCAAGTTCAGTGATAAGCTAAATGTAAACTCCAGGTCTGACTCCGAATTGTGTGACGATAACGGTGTGATGAAGAAGTCTGTAGTTGCAACTGGTAAGCCATTGTTGAATAGAGTGTCACAGAATAGAGTTACTGCTTCAGAGTGCAGTTCTGACTCCACAAGTTTACAAGGTATTACTAGTCAGAGTGAAGTTATAAAACCTTTAATGATTTGTGAGGAGGAACCAAAATTGTCTACTTCTGTTATTAAAGAGTTTGAAAATGATGAAGTTGACGGTAAAGTGAATATTCGTGATAATGATCATGATACTTCACAGTTGTCTTTGGTTGATCATGATGAGATGAGGGATATGCCTACTACTGCTAAGTTAAATAAAGGTTCTGTACAACTACAACGTGAAGTAGAATTGAACGCAGATGCAGTTCCAGAAGGTGTGCATACTTGTGAGACAGTCAGTGTAATTGATCAGCGTGTAGCCCACCTATCATCAGATGATAGTGCTAAACCCGAACTAGTAGTGAAAGACAGCAGTGGTGGTAATCTTGCAGTTGGACAACTATCTGAGAGCCGAACAAGAACAGCTTCTGATCCACCACTAAGTTCATCACCTTGTGTCACTCAGTCATCGTTGGTGCTGTCATCCACAATGAAACAGACACCCATCAACTCAAGTATCTTGTGCAATGACTATGGTAGTATCAGTTCGTTTGAAAGGACGAATATCAATGGTCAGTTTAGTGAGGATAAGCCAAGTGTAAACGAGAGAGTAATTGTTAAATTGACTTGCACGAATAAAGGCATTTCTAGTTTCAAGTTACTATTTGAATGTTATTATCTTTGGTGTAAATTACTCTGTTTCTACACTTGGTTGATGAGATATGTCGTGTGTTTGTTGGTCATCTATATTCTACGATACAATGACATGGGCGTGTTGCCGTTCAGATTTGAGGATATAGCTGATAGAAGGAAGTCAGCAAATGAACTCTGCGACGATTTTCCAACCTAGGGCGTCAACCTGAGAAGGGTTGTAGGCGTACTGGTGTAAGTCCTACAGTTCTTCAAAGGGTAGCGCATCAATGAGCAGTCCAATGTGCTTGGTGTATGATCTTGTACATATGTTCATATTGTATATACTGAATTGATATCATCTGTCATCTAGCTGTTGGTAATTCTGTTTGTGTCCGGACGACTTCCACTTGGATCATCAACCTGAGAAGGAATGTAGGCGTACTGCTGTAAGTCCTACAGTTCTTCAAGGGTAGTTTGCCGTGTCAGAATCCACAACATTTGATGTGTTGATTGTACATATGTTTGTGTTAAATAATTGTGTGAGTTCCAATTGATGTAATTGTTGGTTAATCTTGTTTGTGTCTGGACATTCCACAACTTACAATCGTCAACCTGTGAAGGTTTGTAGGCGTACTGGTGTAAGTCCTGCAATTCTTCAAGGGTATTCCATCAAGACATGAAATGCATGTTTGTGTGTACTGTTTGTATATACGTGTGGTGTGTCATATCAATTGGTGTTATTTGAATTCATTGTGTTTACTCGTTGTTTTCGTATCTTGTTTTTATTGCATAATTTTGTTAAAATTTTCGTCGTGATTGCTTTCGAAGTTGTGTTTACTCTTCTACATCCGTGAATGAATTGATTGATGTTGAAGACAGCAGATGGGTCGTATACGCCGGGGAGGCTAGGCTATTGCTGAGAATGAAATGCACACGGAGATAATTGTTAGCTGCGGTCCGACACGCCGGGGAGAAAGAGTGTAAACGACTGAGGCTCGCATGCGTCACCGCTACTAGAACTGAGGCAGAATGAGTGACAAGCGATTGCAGTGGTAATTGGTAGTGAGTAGATAAGAGGATGTGCGTAGAGTATCATGAGTTGGTGCTATGGTCACGTTGCATTCTGCAAGAGTCATTCTAGCAAGTGGCGATTGTGTTGCAAGATGTCAAGAGGAGGTCTCTGTCTGGAGGCGCAGGTCGTCATTGATGTGTGAGATTGTGCTGTGAGTATGCTTGTGGTGTGTTGGCTTTTCTGTTTGTTTTCCATTTCAGCTCTGTCCGCGTGACCCAGGTTCTCGCAATGGCATCCAAGTCAACGTGCATTGATCGTGAAGGAAAAAAGGGTTGGATCCCTTTTTTGCCGGGGAGTGTCAATGGAGTTGGAGATTGAACGATCAAATCATGGTTGTTTGCTTAAAATCAACTTCCCCAATTTTCGCGGAGGCATCAATACGACAGTCATCGTCTCATCGGTCGCTGTTCAGAAAGAAGAGTAAAATATCGTCAGAAGTAATAAAATGATATATTATTGTAATATTTGTTTTCAGACCTTAGTTGCTTAGTTCGTTTATTCCTTTTATATGTTGGTGTAACAATACAGAAATATCAAACGGCAGATCGGTGTTTTGGTTTATGCGTCCGTTATAACTAAGCGTTTCTGAGAAATCTTCTAAGAACAGCGTGGGCCCGAGCGTAGCGAGAGCTGGTCATTAACAGTTTATGAGACGTAACTGACACAGTTACTCACAAGATAGTTACTACGAGTCAACCAGTTCGTGCTCGTCCCCGTAGATTACCCCCGGACAAATTGGCAGCAGCCAAGGCAGAATTTGAACACATGATGCAGCTCGGCATCATCAGACCCTCCAATAGTCCTTGGTCTTCGCCCTTACACATGGTGCCTAAAGCTGATCATGATTGGAGGCCATGTGGGGATTACCGACATTTAAACAATGCCACAGTTCCCGACCGTTATCCTATTCCTCATCTTCATGATTTCTCCCTGACATTACACGGAAAAACCATTTTTTCTAAAGTAGACTTGGTCAGGGCCTATCACCAAATACCAGTTGCCCAAGAGGATATCGAAAAAACGGCCATCATCACACCTTTCGGTTTGTTTGAATTTCTCCGCATGCCATTTGGCCTAAAGAACGCAGCACAATCCTTCCAACGTTTCATGGATCAGGTCACACAAGGTTTGGACTTTGTATTTGTATATATCGATGACGTTTTAATTGCTAGCTCGTCGCCCGAAGAACATACTGATCACCTCACCATCTTATTTCAACGATTTGAGCAATATGGAGTCGTCATTAACCCCAAAAAGTGCATATTCGGTGTCTCCTCTATACAGTTTCTGGGACACCACATAACCACGAATGGTATTACGCCTACGGAGGAAAAGATAGAGTCCATCAAAAACTTCCCCGAACCAGATTCACTCAAGAAGGTCAGACGTTTTTTGGGGATGTTTAATTTCTATCGGCGTTTCATTCCTTCGTGTGCCTCCATCGTCCAGCCGTTAACCGACCTCCTTAAAAATGATCCTAAAAAGTTTCAGTGGTCAGCTGAAGCACGCGAATCATTTTGCAACGCAAAAGATGCCTTATCCAGAGTCACTATGCTATCCCATATCAACCCCGAAGCGTCGCTTATTTTGTGCACAGATGCCTCCCAAGTAGCTGTAGGGGCAGTATTACAACAAAAGATGAAGGGCGAAGTCACCCCACTCGCATTCTTTTCTAAGAAGTTGGAACCGGCTCAGACACGATACAGCACTTTTGGGAGAGAATTGCTGGCCATATATCTTGCAGTGAAGCATTTCAGTTACTTACTACAGGGCCGGCATTTCACTATTTTTACTGACCACAAGCCCCTGTGTCATGCTTTCACTACTTCACTCGATAAACACTCCCCTAGAGAAGCCAGACAGTTGGATTATATCTCCCAATTTTCAACCGACATCCAGTACATCAAAGGGGATGCGAACGTGGTAGCCGATTCTCTTTCAAGAAGTGACATTAACCAGCTTCAAACGTCGGTAGACATCAGTCTTGATCGTATGGCTCAATTACAAAGAGATGACGTTGAACTCCAAACCTGCCGCAGAAACTCTTCCTTACAACTCAAAGATGTGCCTATCCCCTTATCAGATGCAACCATAGTCTGCGATGTATCTACCGGCACTAATCGTCCATTTGTCCCTCTCAGTTGCCGAAAAGCATTGTTCGAACATTTACATTCGCTTTCTCACCCTGGAGTACGCGCCACGGTCAGACTGATCAGCGAACGCTTCGTGTGGCCTAAAATGAACTCTGACATTCGGAGATGGGCACGAGAATGTATCCAATGCCAATGCTCCAAAGTACACCGCCACACTATTACAACCCCGAAGACGTTTGAATTACCCGAAAGGAGATTTCAGCATATCCATATAGATATCGTGGGACCATTGCCAACATCAAGGGGATATACACATATCCTGACAGCGATTGATAGATTTACTCGTTGGGCTATTGCATGCCCCTTAAACGACATATCTGCTGAAAACGTTGCTTTAGTTTTTCTCGACCGTTGGGTGTCAAACTACGGTGTACCAACTACTATTACATCCGACCGCGGTCCTCAATTCCAATCGACACTCTTTCGCGAACTGACGAGACTTCTGGGAGTGAAACATATCTCCACAACAGCCTATCATCCGGCAGCGAATGGTCTAGTGGAAAGATTCCACAGACAACTGAAAAGCTCCCTGATGGCGCAGAATGATACATCTAAGTGGAGTGAATACTTACCTTTGATTTTACTTGGTATCCGTTCTACTATCAAAGAAGATTTAGGATGTACACCGGCTCAACTTGTCTATGGCACCAACCTAACCTTGCCTGGACAGCTAGTCCCCTCAGCCGATTCCACAGACGTGAACATTGCCGACTTCACTAACCGATTAACTAGACAAATGCTTCAACTTCAACCAACAGCACCTCGACAATCTCCCCGAAGAGATCAGATCAACAAACATCTACAAACTTGCAAATTCGTCTTCATTCGAGTCGACGCCATCAGAAAAGGATTGCAACCTCCATACGAAGGACCCTTTCAAGTTATTAAACGTTCAGACAAACACTTTACAGTGAACAAGAATGGAAGACGAGAGACTGTTTCAATTGATCGAATCAAACCCGCATACACCGACAACGACTTCGAATCTACATCGGCAGCTGCGCAATCAAATAATCAAACATCCGAATCCCCTCCACCGGCACCAAGTCTTATCCTCCCTCCATATCACACACGTAGTGGTCGGCAAATCAGTAAACCGGCTCGCTACGTTCATTTTGAGGACTAACAAAAGAAAAATAATTAAAAATATTATTATCTTTTTCGTTTAGACATTATCATCATGACCGTTAGTATTTCGTCGTAAACTTTGATGTTACTATCACTATTATTTATTTATATGTACCTCACCTAAAAAACAGGTAGTGTCCTTTCCAAAAACTATTGATCTTTAATCCATATTTTTTTAAATGTTTCTTTCCCCTCCTTAATTACTGTGTATTTACATATTTTTCTTTATACATTAAAAATCTATGTTCATGGTTAGTGCAAATTTAAGTGACATGACTTTCTATTTCAATTTTTATTGCTGAACTCATTGTATATGCTTTCAGACTTTACATGATTCACATACCTTCTCGCGTTTATGCATGTTGTAATATATCCCTATTTTTATCCAAAAGTTGCTATTACTATTATTATTTACTTCATAGTTTTACGTATCATTTTCCGGTTGTCTCTCCGGACCTCTAGGGGGGAGCCGTGTTGAGTACGTAACAATGTGATTGTACACTTTTTGGTTACTTGTATAAATTCGAGATATTGTACATAATTTTTGTTTAAAACGCTTCTTGTTGAAATATACATAACTTCCGTGTACAATTGAAAAATACACTCTGCTGTTGGAGACTTCGTCTTCTCCCTGGTCACTTCTGCTTACTTGCTCCACTCACACCGTGTTGTATACTTCGGATTTATTGTAGGAGCCTACTACTCTCAACCGAAGACATTTCTACAACCGGAACACAGCAGCTACAGCAGACGCAGTCCAAACAATTAACGTGCCCGTGGATTATATAATTAATTTGTAGCCGAGGACTTAGACTTTATATACAAGTAATCCTTTTTGTTGCTATAACTCGTCACTGTATTTTTGGTAATATATTGTGATTTAACACTCCACTGACTTGGATTATTACTTTTATACTTGGAATGTTAGTGAACTCTAATATTAGTCCCCTACAAATTAATTGGTGAGCCCGATAAGAACACGGATTATTTTGGCATATTCATATTCTTATTTTTGCTATTTTGTATATTCATTGTGATTTTGTGTGTGGTTTATATTTGTATCCTAATTTGCACCAATAACCTCATATATATAATGTCATCACCTCAGTCCGGTACATCAAACGAGCAGACAACTAATAGCGGGACAAATGCCACAATAAATGCCATCACTGATTTTCGTTTACCCCAATACGGTTTCGCAGAACCAAGGATTTGGTTTGCGGTAATTGAACCGTTGCTAGAAGCACGGGGCATTAAGTCCCAAATAGCCAAATATGGTATGGTGCTGGCAGAACTCCCTCCGTCAGTATTGACAGAAATCAGCGATTTCATCGAAGATCCTCCGACGGAACATCAATTTGATAAACTTAAAGCCCTCCTCATACAACGTACCAGTTTGTCGGATGAGAAAAGAATCCAACAATTGCTCACAGGCTGTGATCTAGGCCCACGTAAACCATCCCAGCTACTCAGGCACATGCGCCAGTTAATCGGAAATCATAAAGTAGACGAGGTAGTGCTGAAACAGATGTGGTTGCAACGTTTACCTAGAAATGTCCAGCAAATTTTAATCATCTCAGGAAAGTCGTATGACTTAGACCAACTAAGTGACATGGCAGATAGTATTTTGGATGTTTTATCCGATAACACCATAAGTCACGTAGCATCTGATAGTGCCACACCGTGTCATTCCACACCCACGGCAGACACACCGATACTCGCCGCCATTGCAGACTTAGCGGCAAGGATTGACAAGTTGGAAACTAATAAGTCTGATCGACAAGTCCGGAGACGGAGTTCACAAAGAAGGTCACCATCACGACGACGATCCTTCTCACGACAGCGTTCTTACACGTCTTCTCGGGATAGCAATATATGCTGGTATCACTGGAAGTTTGGACGTCATGCCCTGAAATGTGTAAAACCGTGCAGCTTTAGCGAAGCCAACCAGGCTCAGGGAAACGCCTCAGCCAGACAGTGATGGCGACAGCTGTTACTGGCAAGCAAACAAGTCGCCTCTTCTATGTGAAGGATAAAACTTCAGACACTTTATTCCTGGTAGACACGGGAGCAGAAGTTAGCGTAATCCCTCCTTCACTATCCAGGCGATCTACACGGACACCCGGAAAACTGTCTCTCCGGGCAGCTAACCACACAAGCATACAGACGTATGGAGAGCAATCCCTCATACTGGATCTAGGTTTACGTCGGCGTTTCACATGGATTTTCATAGTAGCCGACGTCAGTCACGCCATCCTCGGAGCAGATTTCTTGAGTAATTTCAACCTGTTAGTTGACGTCAACAATAAAAAACTGATTGATAACAACACCCATCTAAAGATCCATGGAATTATCTCCAGCTATTCTGTCTATAATATCAGTATTGAAAGACCAGCAGATTGCCCTTTTTCCTCCCTACTTCACCGTTTCCCTAAAATTCTTAAGCCGTCGTACAACATCGAGGACGTCCCTCACACAGTTACTCACAAGATAGTTACTACGGGTCAACCAGTTCGTGCTCGTCCCCGTAGATTACCCCCGGACAAATTGGCAGCAGCCAAGGCAGAATTTGAACACATGATGCAGCTCGGCATCATCAGACCCTCCAATAGTCCTTGGTCTTCGCCCTTACACATGGTGCCTAAAGCTGATCATGATTGGAGGCCATGTGGGGATTACCGACATTTAAACAATGCCACAGTTCCCGACCGTTATCCTATTCCTCATCTTCATGATTTCTCCCTGACATTACACGGAAAAACCATTTTTTCTAAAGTAGACTTGGTCAGGGCCTATCACCAAATACCAGTTGCCCGAGAGGATATCGAAAAAACGGCCATCATCACACCTTTCGGTTTGTTTGAATTTCTCCGCATGCCATTTGGCCTAAAGAACGCAGCACAATCCTTCCAACGTTTCATGGATCAGGTCACACAAGGTTTGGACTTTGTATTTGTATATATCGATGACGTTTTAATTGCTAGCTCGTCACCCGAAGAACATACTGATCACCTCACCATCTTATTTCAACGATTTGAGCAATATGGAGTCGTCATTAACCCCAAAAAGTGCATATTCGGTGTCTCCTCTATACAGTTTCTGGGACACCACATAACCACGAATGGTATTACGCCTACGGAGGAAAAGATAGAGTCCATCAAAAACTTCCCCGAACCAGATTCACTCAAGAAGGTCAGACGTTTTTTGGGGATGTTTAATTTCTATCGGCGTTTCATTCCTTCGTGTGCCTCCATCGTCCAGCCGTTAACCGACCTCCTTAAAAATGATCCTAAAAAGTTTCAGTGGTCAGCTGAAGCACGCGAATCATTTTGCAACGCAAAAGATGCCTTATCCAGAGTCACCATGCTATCCCATATCAACCCCGAAGCGTCGCTTATTTTGTGCACAGATGCCTCCCAAGTAGCTGTAGGGGCAGTATTACAACAAGAGATGAAGGGCGAAGTCACCCCACTCGCATTCTTTTCTAAGAAGTTGGAACCGGCTCAGACACGATACAGCACTTTTGGGAGAGAATTGCTGGCCATATATCTTGCAGTGAAGCATTTCATTTACTTACTACAGGGCCGGCATTTCACTATTTTTACTGACCACAAGCCCCTGTGTCATTCGAGGTGTTCATAATACCGTGGCTCCAGTGCATCGTCCTCCCCTCCGGTGATAAATGGCTTGACAGTATGTGTGGGTCTGCGTCAATATTGAGGCTGAAATTTCGTGTTGGCTTAGAAAATTTAGATTGGATCAGGGGGAGGTAGGTATTTCTTGTGGATATCACGCTGGAGTAAAGTTACGTGCATCGCAGTTATGCCTAATATTTTGTGTGTTTGTTATTTTCGTAAATATTAGTCCATCGATGATCTTGAGTTGTCTGTTTCCGGTGGTTTTCGGGGATGTGGGGAGTCAGAAGGCCACCTTTATGAAACAAGCCTAACCCACTTATTCCTTGTTGTAGAGGTCCATGAATCAATCTTTTCTCTATATTAGCCATAGATTGGAGGGCTGTGTCAGGTTAGGTATATGCCTGCCCGTTGGGCTTCGACTGATTTTTAGGGTGCCCAGATATATAGCGTCTGTTGTGTCTATCGGACGAAGATTTGTTTGATGTTGGATGAATCGGCGGGTCACCTCCCTTTTCATTGACGTTATATTTATGGCAGTATGAAGGCTGGTTCTGCTTCCCTGGGTCAGTAGTATGATTGCAGTTGGTAATAATAATATATATTTCTTCCTTTTAATGCAGGAACATACCAATTGTACAGGTATGGATAAGTTATTACATAAATTACACACAATTTGATGTATGATGAATTTACAGTTTGGTTGTTCTTTCTGACATTAAAGTCAGTAGAAACAGTCTGCTATAAAGTCTGTTTGTGTAACACATAAAGAGATATAGAAATACTGTCTTCGCATTAGCAAAACACCCAGATATCAGATGAATGTAATACAAATATCTATGGAACAAAAAGCTTGAAGTCAATCCTCCTATATAACTTTGTTGTGAACAGCACCCTTGGCTTAAAGTTTATTGATGTATTATGTTGAGATCAGCGATATATTTATTCCAATTTTCTCAGCAGTCTTATCGTACATTTACGACTGGAAAGAGATTTGATCGTGGATACGAAAACTAGATAAAGTCATGTTAATTTCTTATACTGCATCAAATGATGCCGAGTCCGATTTCGGAATTCCCCATTTGCGCCATTTGTGTCTAGATGGCGGACAGTACTCGTAAGTCAAGTAAAGTGTTGAAAACTGTTTCAAAACCAGCTACTTCTTTATTTCACATCATGAATTATTGTCAGCCACGTCTCGTAAACCGTCAATGCCCAGCTCTTGCTAAGCTGGGACTCACGCTTTTCATTGAAGTTTCTCAGAAACGCTTAGTAATAACGGACGCAAAATTAAAACACCGATTGGCTACTCGAGAATTCTTTATTGTAACACCAATATATAGCCAACTTTAAAATTAAGTTTTAACTAAAGTCTATGAACAAATATTACAATAATAAATCACAATATTACTTCTGACAGTTTTGGCCTGACTTCTTTCTGAACAGCGACCGATGAGACGATGACTGGTGTATCGATGTCTCCGCGAAAATATAGGGAAGTTGGGTTTGAGCAAACAACCATGAATTGATCGTTCAATCTTCAACTATATTGACAATACTCATTTACAGGATGTTCGCCAGCGTCTTCAAATGGTAGAATTGGATCGTTCATGGTATTTGATTGGCTATGAGTTAATTGGTTTGGAATCCATCTACATTTCAGTTTAGATGCAGGATTGTTCGACCTCGACCAGAAGATAAATGGAAGATTATGCGCAGCAGTAGAATACCAGAAAGAGAAAGCATGTGAACATGAAAATGACATTAATGTTATATGGATATATAAATGTTTATGTCGATTTTATATAATACTTTAGTAAACATTTACCTATATTGTAGTTGTGTTTGGCAAAGTTAAACTTTTGACACCACTAACAACCAATCAGCAAACCACCTTGAATGGACCAATCACAATAAATAGGCATATATGATGAATGGAGACGCATATTTATAGAAAAAAGCATAAAACGGTTACAAGGGGTATCTTTCTCGAACATGTGAGACAAACATCTCCCGGTTTAGCATGTGACCATCAATGGTGAAGTCACACTACATCCTGTACTTATATTCATCTGAATGGCTATAAGTGAGATCCTTTTGAGATCCATTTATAGCCCTCGTCTTGTTTTTCAAACGGCCCCAAGAACCTTCAATGGAATTCCTATGAGTCCTCGTAACGAGATCCACCCAGCAAACAATTGATTTTCCCTATATTGCACGAAGCAATATCTCTGCAATCCTGGTACCACTAAACTGTTGAGACGAAACTATTCTCAGTCTCAGCAGCTCCTGATCTCACCGGCTGTTTCACCACCCAGTAGTTGCAGACATAGAAAATCTGGATTAGGGAGGGATGCGACCTAGAGAAAAGAGTTTCCACGAAATATTAAAATTATCAGCCTACCCTCTCTAATGTTAGCACGCTTCAAACATATAGCGCAACGATGAACAAACCCATTAGTTGATCTGCTTTAGCATTTTAAAGTCATGATACCAACACAAGAACAAGTTTTCTCCTTCCGGAGCAACCCTAAATCCAGGGAATACTGGAAAACACTGTCCTCCTCGAATTGCAGCCGTAACCTTGTAAGGTCACGCACTAGAAATGAATCAAGCGCTCTACAACACTGAACCAAGTTCGTGAATCTCATTGGATAATTCGCTGATTGGTAGTTAGTGGTGTCGAAAGTTTAACTTCGCCTTATGTTTTCACGTATTTATGCGAAGTCTTAGAGTTCATTTAGTGTCATAATATGTACTAATGAGTCTGAGCGTTTTAGTGTTCTAATGGCTGATGCGTTTTAGAGATAAGTGATGGGTTCTGGTCGAGATAGTCATTGGGATAAAGCAGTTTATATAGCAAGCGTTTGAAGGTTACAGTAGAGTGACCAGTACTATTTCTAGGGGTAAACTGCCCCTGTATGTTCCGTACTAAGTCTTTATGCATCCATGCTACTAGTTTATTTATAGTTTTTCGAATGCTAAGGGTATTGAAGAGCGTTTTTAGGTGCTGTAGTAGACCAATAGTTGATTCGCTCTAGGAATAAATAGTATACTAATATAATTAGTAGAGTGAAACAGTCTGTACAGAGAGCGTTTGAAGCTTGTAACCGAAGAGCAAGTTCTGACATCTAGGGGTAGGCTATTCCATATTTTAGAATACATGACTGTGAAGAAGTTTTCACGGAGTGTTGACTTAATGAGTTGTCACTGTGGAAGTTTGGTTAAGCAGATCGTAAGAGCCTTCCTGTGCGAATTGTATGTCCCTGTTACCAGAGAATGATATTTTGTGAAGGACCTTAAAGAAGAATATTAGGTCTATAATAAGTCGCCTTGTCCAAAGTGGGTCAAGTTTTAGGATCATGCAGCGTGAGATATAGTCTTTCTTACAATCGTAGCCAAGAAGTTTTGAGGTAAAATATCGTTGGATACTTTCCGTCCTTGGCTTATCACGTGTGCGAATGCTGCTTATAATAAATGGACAGTATTCTAGTAGTGGTCTGACACATGTTTTGTGCAGAATTAGCTTGGCTTCATTGTCGTGAAAGTTCCTGAGTATGCATCCTAAGAGCATCCTCGATTTTCTAGTCTGTAATGCTACTTGCTCAGAGAACGTCAAGTCACTAGAGTACCTCAGGCCTGGGTGGACGACACTTCGGAGTCTGGTTAGGTTAGCAGATTGGAGCGTTAATTTCAGGTCAATTGAGGGTGCGCCGAAGCAGATCCAGCCACATTTGTTCAGGTCAAATTGTAGATTTCATAAGGACGACCAAGCAGTCACTTTATCTAATTCCTTCTGCACTACATTCTCGAAGTTCCCTAAGCCATCACATTGGGATGTATAAGCTACTTTTCGGTCATCTGCAAAGATGAGTGGTGCCCCGTGCGTGAAGCAAGCGCATATGTCATTGATGTATAGTGTAAATAAGAGGGGTCCAATGACACTACCTTGTACTACACCAGAAGTGATAGGGCTAGTTTTGGAGGTTACAGACCCGAGCTACCCAATCCAACATCATGATAAATACAAAATTACAAAATTTCATGCCGGATCGGCCGTGGCCCGGATTAACAACGACCGCGCTTCCTGCTGCCGTGTCACAGGGCGGGAGTGATAAATCTGCTACTGAGACACACAAAACAACAAAGAACAAACAAAAGCAGGCCGCGTGTGACCGGCCTCAAGCAGTTGTCCCCTGGGCTCTGCGGTCACGCAACCAACTTCCACGGTGTGGGCAGCCGGGAAGTAACAATCGCCCTCACAATCCGAAATGCACACGAAACCTCTCTATTACTCACTCATCTTTGTCTTCATCTTCATCTCTATCATCTTGCCTTCCTTCCACTGATGCAACTCCTCGACTTGATAGCTCTCCACTTCCTCTCCACTCTGCGTCCACTAAAAACGATGGAAGCCAAAAAACCACCACCGACAGCCTCTTAAAGCCGCGCCACCAATTTCATATAGGAGCTCTTAATGTTAGGACACTTTGCCAAATAGGACAACAAGCATCACTAGCCAAGACCCTGGCATCACGAGCCATTGATGTATGCTGTGTTTCAGAAACACGCATACAAGACCCAAGTGTGGTTATTCACCTAACCCCACCTGGCCAACAGGTTGAATCTGCAAAATTCACCTTGAGGGTGTCAGGAGATGCCACAGCTAGTTCACGAGGATTAGCTGGCGTAGGGATAGCTTTGAGTACTAGGGCAGAAAAGACATTGCTTGACTGGATCCCGGTAGATAGCCGAATGTGTGCTGTCCGCCTGAACGGATCAGTAAGAAGGAGGAAGGACTGCACTACTCGCCGATGCCTTTTCGTAATCTCCGCCTACGCCCCCACTGACTGCAGTTCAGATGAAACGAAGGATGAGTTCTACCAAAAGCTGTCTAGTTTGGTGAGAAAGGCTAAACGCTCAGACATAGTCGTTCTAGCTGGTGACTTTAACGCTCAAGTAGGGAAATTGTGTCAATCTGAGAAGGATGTCGGTGGCACCTATGGAGTTCCGTGCCAGCGAACCGACAACGGTGACCGTCTCCTACAGTTCTGCTCTGATAATCATTTGTTTCTTGTAAGCACTAACTTCAAACACAAGGAGAGACACTGTTTGACTTGGAGACCCCCTTCGTCAAACCAACGCTGGACACAAATAGACCACATAGCAATAAGCTATCGTTGGCGTGGGTCGGTAGGAGATTGTCGCTCCTTCTGGAACACGTGCGTAGATACCGACCATGCACTGGTCCGCGCTCGGGTGTGCTTACGACTGAACGGACGTAGGAAACAGCTGGCGGTAAAACCATCACGTCCCCAGCTCGATCAGGAAACTAAATCCGTATTTGAGGAAGAACTAGCTAAACACATATCTGTGTTCGACAGCTGTGCTCACCCTGAAGAAGCTTGGAAAAATATCCAGGCAGCCATAGATACAGCTGTAAAAGCTGTGAATAAGGTAAACCCAAAGGTGAGTAAAAACCACTGGATCTCCACCGCCTCATCCGAACTGATAGATGCTAGAAGACTTATTCCGGCGAGCTCCGAATTCAATGAGGAGCGAAAGCTGCACAAGAGGAAACTTACGAAAAGTCTCCGCAAGGACCGTGAACAGTGGTGGGCGACAAAAGCCAAAGAGATGGAGAAAGCTTCGAGGATAGGCAACACCAGGCAACTCTTTGGACTCATCAGGGAAACGGGTGGGAGAAGACAAATCATTAGTGAGACAATCTCGGAAAAAAATGGCACTATAATTAGCTCACAGGATAGACGACTGGATCGTTGGAAAGAGCATTATGAGGAGCAGTTTAATTTGCCCACAGCCACGCTCAACCTTCCGAGCATCCAACACCTCCCTGAATGGGATATAGATACAGGTCCTCCGTCACTAACTGAGGTTACTAAAGCTGTCACCAATCTGAAACTAGGCAAAGCAGCGGGACCTGATGGAATGACTCCAGAGGTATTTAAGTACGGTGGAGACAGCTTACTGTCCGGATTAACTGAGGTACTAGGCAGCGTTTGGGAATCAGAAGAAGTCCCATCGGGTTGGTGTAAGTCACTGATTATCCCCATATACAAGAAGGGAGACAAGTCTTCCTGTGATAATCACAGAGGGATTAGCTTGACTAATATAGTATCTAAAGTCTTAGGCTCAATAATCATGCGTAGACTGAGTGGTGCTCGGGAAGCACAAACACGAGAGAGCCAGGCAGGCTTTAGACCAGGAAGAGGGTGTATTGATCATATCTTCACCCTCCGACAGATTCTAGAACATAGGCATTCCTACCGGCGTCCAACAGTCATTATATTTCTTGACCTAAAGGCAGCATTCGACTCTGTCGATCGGGAAGTTCTCTGGAGATGCTTGGCTGTAAAGGGAATTCCGAGAAAATATATTGCACTGATTAAGGCACTCTATTCGTACTCATACAGCCAGGTGAGGGCTTACGGCGAGCTGTCATCTGAACTGATGACGACCAGTGGTGTCCGTCAAGGATGCCCATTATCTCCTTTTCTATTCAACTTCATCATAGATGTGTTAATGGACTTAACCCTAGGTGACTTCAGCGATTCAGGGATTGACTTGCTACCTGGGAATAATCTCGTTGACTTGGAATATGCAGACGATATAGTCCTTCTAGGCGAAGACGCTGACGAAATGCAGAGTCTTCTAAACACCTTGAACAGCAATCTACGAATGTTTGGCATGCGATTCGCTCCCGCCAAATGCAAGATGATGTTACAGGACTGGACTACATCGACGCCTAGTTTAAAAATAGGAAGTGAAGTGGTAGAGCACGTTGACCGCTTCACTTATTTGGGAAGTACCATCAGCCCCAACGGGCTGATCTCTGACGAAATCTCAGCACGAATACAAGGGGCTCGTTTCGCATTTGTTAGTTTACGCCGACTCTGGCGTAGACGAGATGTTCGACTATCGACCAAAGGGCGGGTGTACTGCTCATCAGTCCGCTCCGTCCTCCTTTATGGTTGTGAGACCTGGCCACTGAGAGTGGAAGACATGAAAAGACTAGCTGTCTTTGATCATAGGTGCCTGCGTTCTATTTCCCGTGTAAAGTGGCATAATAAGGTGAGCAACATGGAGGTTAGGCGTAGAGTTCTAGGTAAACAGGGGAAATCAATCGACGAAGTCGTGAAGCTACATCGACTGAGATGGTTAGGACATGTGTTACGTATGCCAAGCCATCGCCTCCCTCGACGAGCAATGTTAGCGGATATAGGGTCAGGCTGGAAAAAAGCTAGCGGCGGTCAAACAAAAACTTGGCATCAGTCAATGAAATCCACAACAGTTGGTCTAAGCCACGTAGGAAGGTGTAGACTTCCAGGCTGGGGTCCTCGGGACGGTAAAAATCTATGGTTGGAAACAATTGGTGACATGGCTCAAAATCGTTCTCAGTGGCGCAGATGCATCCACTCCCTGTGACTTATGATCTCCAATGAAACTGTTTTGTATTTCTTTATTACTCCTTTGTCTCACACCTCTGCTCACTGTTTCTATTTGCTTTTCTTGTACTTTCTTCTCTTGCTTCGCGTGCTACACGGAATGTGGCGACTTGAACTTCCGCACATTTGTGCAAAGTTCTATGTCGAAAACAGACAGACAGACATTTGGGACCTATTGTTATGGAATGATTTAAGCCATCCTAATAATGGGTCACGTATTCCGAAGGAGTTCAGTTTATTTGTTAGCAGTAAATAGTCAACACGGTCGAATGCCTTAGAAATGTCAAAGTAGATGACAAGCACTAGTTGCCCTCTGTCCCGACTGCTGGTTACAAAATTGAAGAAGTCTAGGTGACATGTTAAACGTGATCTGGATTTCAGGAATCCATGTTGGTTCGGACTTATGATGTTGCAGCTAAGCATATGTTTGATTAGGTTATCTTTGACTAGTCTCTCCATGATTCTAGATGCTATAGGTGTGATATTGATTGGCCGGTAGTTACTGACTTTAGTTTTCAAGCCAGATTTATGTTCGGGCTTAATGAATGTTGTCTTCCATATGTCAGGGTTTCTAGGAACATTGTGAATATTTTAAGCAGCAGTAGAGGAATGTCAGGGCTACCATATTTATAGAAATAAGATAATATACCATCAGTACCAATACATTTTGAACTTTTGAGGGCTCTTATAGTTTGGTTAATACTAGCATAGTCGAATTCAACAGTGCTAATTTGGTTTGATGTGAATGGAGACGGAGTTTGCGCCATATTAGAAGCAGGGTGTATATCGATTAACTAGACTGAGGGCTTAAGGTAGTTACCTGCAAACGTTTTGTTGAATCATTCACATATGTCTGCAGAATTAGTGCATAGTCTACCTTTGTCTATGAGGAGAGAAATGCTGTGATTTTTGCGGTTCACTCTCTTCTTTAAGATTTCTGTGAGTGCATACATTCTAGCAGAACTGGCTACTACCGTTCGTTCTTCGTTTCTCATACGGAAATCTCGAGCTTGTGAGATGGAGCTAAGGGTGTTAAGTATTAAGCCTAGTGTGCCAAAGTCGTGGTGTTTGAAGTAGCTTTTTGAGAGTCTATCCAGTTTCGTACGATTCTTTGAATTTATGAATGACTTTCTATGTGGGGAATCCTTCGGTGTTTGGAGTAGGATGACAGCATCTAAGCATGTGTTTGAGTTATGGTAGGAGATGCTCAGAACTCTCGAGAGGTCATCAATAGTGAAGTATTCACCCCATTCGTAGGATCTTAGCATTGATTCTACTAAGGCCCAGTTTGCCTTACAATAGTTCCTATATATTACTTGTTGTGAAGTGGAGGTATGAGCTGCATTGCTGCTCAGTGGAAGTGGCAGTGCACACATCACTGTTTTGTGGCAGCTGCCTGGAAACTCAGAACCTACTAGCGTTGAAAGGGGGCTTATATTGCGGCAGAAGAATAAGTCTAGTACGTTATTACCTCTTGTGGGAGTGGTGACAGTTTGTTTCCAGCCAAGTATATCCAGTGAACCTAAGAACTTATCAAGTTTAGTTGGGCCTGTAGGTATATCCCAGTTGGCTTCACGTAAGTTAAAATTCCCACATAGGATCTTATGATCGCATTGTAAGTCGGATAATTGCTCCAGAGTATTAATAAGTTGGGTCTCGTAATTACTAAAGGTGCCAGGTGCTCTGTAGGTGCATCCAATTAATGCTGTTACGTTATTTAAGTGTATATTAACCCATAGAGTCTCCGGCATGTTAAGCGTACTACTTTCTAGCTGTGATATTGTGAGTGCATTCAGAAATTACATGAGACAACCCCCTCCCTTACCACCTTCCCTGTCACACCGAAAGTGTGTGTAGTTATCTAAGCTTATTTATAATAATGTATATTCTCATATAAACATATAAATTTACATGAAAATGCATGTCATTTTTACAGGCATGATCAAGTATGATATAATATCAAATCGTAGATTGTCTACAAGTTAATAACGTTTCAACAGCTAAATATTTGAAATATATATATAAATACACTCATTGTGTGAACCAGGCCGTATAGTTATTGAATTGTACAGTTGTCCTCCAGGTTGAGCGGGAAAATCGACTTCGTTTCGGTTTCATCCCGTGGTTGTTGGCATACGATAACCAACCAATATTGAGGTAAGTACAACGTTTACAAGGGATTGAAAGCTGTTTTTAGAAAAGTAAAAGTGCTAAGGTGAGCCAATAAAGTGTAATGAAATGGGTAAGTGCAAGTATCATTAATAAATGCATTAATAAGGGAAACTCCCTAGGCTGACAACTTTCATTTGCAATGTATAGTGCTTCCAGTACAGTTTGCACTATCATGATGTCCACTTTTGGTTTTAATACATTTTTTCCTCATGCCGGTTTTTTTATGTTTTTTGTGCATTTGGTGCACAACCGTACCCTACAGAGAATAGGAATAGAATAAGTCGAATCAAATTCATAAAAAGCTATAAAATGTTAGGTTTAATGGAATATAATGAGGATCAAGTAAAGACGTTATTAGAAAATGAATGAGATGAGACATTGTGAAGTGGTATTTAAAGATCTGACAATGGACAGCAAAGTAGTTTATAAGATGCCCCATAAATCTGTGCAGAGCCCACATCCAGGATGTTCGAATGACACCAAGTTTCAGTTATGACAATTATAGGGGATTTGTATATTACTGTGAGTGCTCTGAAGATTGGAAATTTATTTAGAACAGATCTAGCATTTATGAGGTTTAGGTAAAGATGAGAGTTGAAATAGCATTTGAAGTATTTAAGTTCGTTAGTCAGCCCCGAATGTCATTCAGCACCCAGCAGTTCTGCTCTACATGACGATCCTATGTTAAGAGGGGTTTCAGAATCATGCTCACCTATGTCTATCGAGTCGGTGTGTGCTGTTTTCGGTGAAGAGTTAAGAGTTGGAGTACTGGATTTGCTATAGGCTAAGGAATTCTTATTTTTAGTTAGGCCACAGAAGTGGGTAGGGTTCTTTATTTGACCTATACTCGTGCAAGTGTCAAGTGTGCTTAATGGGTACGGATGCACTAGACCGTTCCTGTTTTCATGCAAGGAGGGAGCCAGCACTAGTGGTTTGGGAGTGTTAACATCCCTACCAGCTGTTTTTTCAACGCTGACAGGGACGCAGGGGATAAAAGATGATTGGATCCTTGTGATGACCATGGCTTATTATTCCACCTATTGTTTGAAGCTAGTTGTGTCCTTGTGTGGGTTTCGTGTGTACTGCATTGTGGGTTGGTTCCCAGCAGACTTGTACCATATATCCGGTCAAAATTTGTTTGTGTGCCATACTCTGAAGACCCTGAGTTGTTGGTGGCCGAGTTCTGACTATTACCACTTGTGGTTTTGTAAACTCAATAGATTGGGAACTGCCGCCAACGAAAATGACGGCAATTCTCGGAATTACAAGTGATAATTTTAGCTTCATTGCAGCATTCAGCAATTGTTAAATGATCACTTGACTAGCTTAAAATTTATACAGGGAGTGCATAAGATTTAGTAAAACATGCACACTTTTGATTTCAAAATGAAGTCTCCTTGCCAATTGTTTTACTGTAAAAGCCTGCGTGGTTCACAAACTAACTCAGCAGTGAAGTGGAAAAACTTCTATGTATCCTTACTAAACCTAATATATGGAGAATCTTGTGCGGTAATTCCAGTGTTATTAATTCAGAAGGGAGGGCAAGGCATTCATAATCTCATGCTTCATGTAGAATTGCAATGTTAATCGATGCGCAAAAGTGTTTATACGAATAAACTGAAAAATAAAGCCTCCCCCATCTTTTAAACAACTTTTCTTTATTCCAAATAAGGCAGTAAGTTTCTTTCACGTATGAGCCCAAGTTATATCTATGAAACCAGAATACTGAGGGAAATAAATCTTCCCTCAAAATAAAGGTCACTTGAAACACAAGTTCACAACGGTACCAATAATCTTTGTCTTAAAATGAAAGGCTGACTGTCATGAGTACATGACAATTGAAATTGATGCTGAAATTGAGCTATCAATATATAATAATAATAATAGCTTTATTCCAAAAACAGTACTAATGATACAGCAAGAAATTTTCAGCAGCCACTGCAATATTGCATCTAATTTACTCAAAAACGACAAAAAATTTATAAATACACATTACATAATAATAATAAAACGATTTTTACAGCAGCCACATAGCAAAATACTGTATGCAGTAAGGTGAAAAATATGCACAAAGTATAACATTAGAGTAACAATAGTAGTACCAACTAAAATAAAATAGCAGAGTAATAATTAAACGACAGAAAGTGTGATACCATAAAAAAACAGAAAGGTGAACTATGATAGGGTCGACCTACTGTGCTAATTACATAGTAACTTATGTGTTTCACGTCTAACAAAGTCTTCGTCACATAAAGTACGGGCTAAATAGGGTATTGTAGAATTTCTGTACTTAGTGGTACGAGCATATAACTTTTTATATTGACTTCTCGTCCTACCTGATGAGATACAAGGGGATAGTTGTGAATAAAGGGGGTGTAGAGGGTCTGACAGTATAGTCTTTGCCCATTTGGTACAGGAATTTATATGCCTCTCGACTATAGTATTGGCGAGCTCACGCAGTGGCATGCCACAAGCCCTACTCACAGCATTTAATACTCTTCGTAATATGATATAATCTTTTTTCAGAAACCCAGGAAAGATTAATGGAGAGCAATAGAGTACAATAGGTAAAATACAGGAGCTTAAAAATTGCAAAACTAAAGGTTGGTTGATACCTGATTGTCTTAACTTTTTCATGTTGAAGGTAAGACAAAACATTTTCTTGGAGATAGATAAGATGTGGGATGACCATGAAAGGTTAGAGGAAAGAACTAATCCAAGGTATTTAATGCTTGATTTGGTTTCAGTTTTCGTGCCATCTATGCTACAGGGATCATGCGAGCTAACTAGTTCAAGTAAGTCACGTCGATGCTTGAAAGTAAAGTCAAATGCCTGACATTTAGAAGGATTTAATAGAAGACCATTTGACTTGGACCAGTTGTTGATGTCCAACAGAAAGCTATTAAGTTTGGAGCTGTCAGACTCGGAAGTGATAGGCAGTGATACAGTCAGATCATCTGCATATTTGACGAAGTTAGTTTCGTTTAAATGAGGCAGGTCGTGTAGGAAGAAAGAAAAAAGAAAAGGAGAGAGGACGGCACCTTGTGGAACACCGGATTTTGTAAGCGAGGTAGATGAAGAAACTGATTTAGACATCATTATTATTCTTCCCTTGGGTTACTAGTGGAATATACGGCCTCAACTACACGTCTCTACCTGCTTCTGTATTCTACTGTACTTTTCACCCGCATCCATGTTAGTCCATACTGTTCCAACTCCTCTTCACACCACCCTATCCATGTCACCCTTGGACGTGCCACTCCCCACTTCCCTTTCGGGTTCCACTCAAGGGCCTGACGCACGAAGTCATCCGGTGGCCTCCTCAGCGAGTGTCCAATCCATCTCCACTTTCGCCTGCATATTTGTTGGGCGATTGGTTCCTGTTTTGTCTGTCCACATAGTTTCTTGTTGGTGATTCTTTCCGACCCGGTCATCTGATCTTTAGTCTAGAGCAAAGACAGCTGTTGATAAAGGTCTGCATGCAACAGGCAGTTGGAAATATTCTTTGTGACCCGTCCGCCAAGTTTCTGACCCGTATAGAAGAACTGACTTGACGTTTGTATCGAAAATCTGAGTTTTGTTGTTGATGCTTAGTGACGAAGATTTCCAGATTGGTTTCAGGTTGATGAATGTGTTTCTCGCCTTCCCGATTCTCGCTCGATTTGACATCCTCTTCCGTTCCGACTGTCTGTAGTTGAGACAATGCTCCCTAGATAAGTGAATGAAGTAACCTCTTTCAAATCTCTCCCGTTGATGGTGATTGACGCTGGATGTTGCTGCTGCTGTTGTTGTTGTTGATTGGTTATTTTCATCGCCTCCGTCTTGTCTATGTTCACTTGGAATCCTGTCTTCGCCGGCTGCTTCTTCGACCAGTTTGTCGGTTTTCGCTTGTAAGTCTCCGATTTTGTGTGACATCAAACATAAATCACCCGCGAAACCCAGGTCTTATAGGTTCTTCACGTCGGTCCAGGATATCCTTGTCTTCTCGTTTCCCACTGTCGGACGCATAATCCAGTCCACCACAATTAGGAATATCATTGGTGATAATAAGCACCCTTGTCTGACTCGAAACGCCTTGCTGAGGTTTCCGTTGTGGATCACTTGACATGTGCCGTTATCGTAGAGCTTTTGAATAAGGTTGATGAATATTTGGGGTACGCCGTAGTACTCGAGTAGTTTGCAAGTTACTTCACGATCAACCCTTTCGAAGGCCTTCTCAGGTCTATGAAGTTGAGGTAGAGGTTTGATTGCCATTCCATGCTTTGTTCGATGATGATGCGTAGAGTTGCAATTTGGTCAGAACATGATTTGCCTTTCCAGAATCCAGCTTGTTCTGGTCAGAGTTCTGCACGCAGCGCGTCCTTAGTTCTCTTCAGGATGATGCGATTCAGGATTTTACTTGGCGTCGACAGGAGCAAGATTTCTCGCCAGTTCTTGCAGAGTCCTAATTCGCTCTTCTTTGGTAGTTTCACGAGGAAACCTTTCCTCCAGTCAGTAGGCACCTTTCCCTCCTTCCAGGCCTTTTGCAATAATGGAGTCAGCATATCTGCTGTAGTCTCTGAGTCCGCTTTCAGTGCTTCAGGGGGTATTCCATCTGGTCCGGCTGCTTTTCCAGCTTTCAGAAGCTTGACTGCATTGAAGACTTCAGCTCTCGTTGGAGGACTGGTGTCAACTTGCAGTTGTGTACGCGCTTTTGTTGGTATTTCTGGACGAGTTGCAGGTGAGGGTCGGTTCAAGAGTCCTTTGAAGTGATCCATCCATTGTTTAATCTGTTTTTCTTCCTTGGTGAGTGGGTTCCTTTGGCTTTCTTTTATATAGGTTTCCCTTGTGTTGATCTCCTACTGGATGGAGACTTGGTTATCTGATATAATGTCCTCAGGCCCCTTTTGTCTGCTACCTTCTCAGCTTCAGTGGCCAGGTTGTCATAGAATCGTCTTTTGTCCTTCCTAGCACTCTTCTTCACTTCTTTGTTCAGTGCTGTGTAAGTTAAACTCAGCGTCTGTTTCTCTTGTCCGTCTTTGCATTGAATCATTTTTTTCTTTCACCATTCTACTCTCCTCTATTAGCTTTCAAGTGTCCATTGAGAGCCATTCTTTGTCTTGTCTCTTCTTTCTTCCTAAAACCGTTGAACACGTTTCGTTGAAAATCACCATCAGAGACTTCCGATGTTCTTTCACGCCTGATTCCTCCGTGACGTCGCGTAGTGTTTCCTGCTTTGCTCCGACAGTTACAGTGAAAGTAGCTTTCGTGGTTAAGTCCTTCAATTTTTGTGTGTCGAACTTGCATTGTGGGCTATCCCCAGCTCTCTTCGAGGCTTTAAGCCTCACCTTGAAAGTCCCGTGTACTAGATAGTGGTCTGAACCCACATCTGCTCCTCTCCTCGATCCTGTGTCCAGTAGACTTCGTCTCCACTTCCTTGAGATTGAAATGAAGTCTATCTGGTTCTTGGTGTTTCCATCTGGTGAAATCCATGTCGGCTTGTGTATATCCTTGTGTTTGAACACACTGCCACCAATCACCAAATCATTGAAGGCGCAGAAGTCTGAGAAGAGTTCACCGTTGTCGTTCATTTCACCAAGGGCCCAGCGACCCAACCCTCAACCCTCCTTCTTTTTTCCCGGGCGTTGCCAAGGCATATCCCCTATTTAAAGTGGCGCCTTTGGCTTAACCTTGACGGCATTTCGCGGTTTCGTTGATTTGAGTTGGAGCCAGTTGTTCAGGCAAGCGCAGTGGAGACGATGTCGGTGCTTATTTTCCTCTTGTTGAATGAATTTGTATAAAAAATGTTGTTCGATATTGTTCTTGAGCATTGACTGATTGCTTGTGTGACAGGATGCTTAAATACATGGTTCATGCGATGATTATTTGGCATACCGAGTAAGCTTCACGTACATTCTGACGACTGTCATTCGATAAATTTCTTTGCAGCTTGGCGGAAACCTGTATTGATCGCAGATTTCCCTATCAGCTATTGTGCAATACCTATTGATGTTGCAAGAATATGGTTGATATCGAATTCGTGTATCCCCCAGCTAGCATTTTTTTCGGGCTCATTGCAGACGTTTTGGCGCAAAAACTTCGGGTACCTTAGACTATAGATAGGAAGCAGTTAAGTTTGCTGCAGTCACATTGTAACACGACAGGAAGTGAAACGGTCAGACAACCAGCGTATGTGACGAAGTTTCTGTCATTAGAAAGAGAAAAGTCATGTAAGACGAGGGAGAAAAAAGAAAAGGAGAGATAACAATACCCTGAGGAACACCCTGATTGACAGTATGCCGTATTCCATTTGAGAAATGATAATACAACCAATCAAATGCCCACGACCCGTGTTTGCATGACCAAAACCTTATTCAACTGAAGTCATCTAGGTCCTGAGTCAACAACAACGGCATATGCTGACTGAAAGTTTAGCACAAAAGTGACAAAGCACAAAAACACTTGCAAAGTAGGAGACGAGTCCACGGTGGAAAAAGAGATTACTGAAAGGTATCTATTCTTCAGTTAGCAAAGAACAAGATTAAGAACTACACTTATCATTTTTTGAATTTTGGAGATCATTTATCAATGTTTCGTATTTAGTTGTGCATGGACTGTGTCATTCTGACTAGCTTTCAGTATGATTTTGCAGAGAAGTCCACTTGTTTAATTTACCACATTCCATATAGCACACAAAGGTAGAGACATAAAACCAAATGGAAGTTTAACGAGCGAAAATATGAGGGAGAATAAATAGGGACAAGGAAAAACATGAGTTGAACAGATACGTGATATTACACAGAGTGAATGCATCTGTGCCAGTAACAAAGATTTGTAGTCATATCTCTAGTGGTTCTTCCAGCTGACCGTCGACGATTTTATGAACGAATACCACTGTCAATCGAGTTGAAGATTGAACGATCAATTCACGGTTGTTTGCTCAAAATCAACTCCGCCAATTTTCGCGCAGGCATCAATACGACAGTCATCGTCTCATCGGTCGCTGTTCAGAAAGAAGAGTAAAACATCGTCAGAAGTAATACAATGATTTATTATTGTAATATTTGTTCACAGACCTTAGTTCAGTTATTCTTTTTATATGTTGGTGTAACAATAAAGAAATCTCAAGCGGCAGATCGGTGTTTTGGTTTTTGCGTCCGTTATTACTAAGCGTTTCTGAAACTCAAAGGAACAGCGTGGGCCCGAGCGTAGCGAGAGCTGGGCATTAACGGTTTATGAGACGTGATTGACAGTTTCTGACGATAGAAACAGATCTGGCGGATTCAAACAGTTGGTGAAAGTTTGGATAGTCACCGTTCATCTCTCCTGGTGCCGGTCAAGTCCTCTTTGAACAAGCAATATCTGGAACGTTTTTGGAATTGGGTCAAGTTCAACAATGCCTGGGTCAAAGAAGGGACAGAGTGATTTGGATACAAACAGGAAAATAAGTCATGGTGACTTGTCTGTTAATTGTAACGATGTGTCTGATGTTAAGTATGACATGGTTGATGTTACTGTTTCGCCGTTCAGGGATAATAGGAACATCAAACTCCCTAAATTTGAACCACGGTGTTTTGATGGAAACCCGGCTGATTATTTACAGTTTGTAAAGGAGTTTGAGATCATGTTGAGTAGTTTTTTATTAAGTAATGAATTGAAATTGATGTATTTGATGAGATATTGCACTGGTGATGCTTCAATAGCTATAGAATGCTGTAAGATTATGAAGCCAAAAGAGGGCTACTACGAGGCTATGAGCATACTACGTCAAAGGTTTGGAAGACCTTCAATGATTGTAAGGAACGTATACGAAGCTGTCAAAGGTAATGGCAGCCAACTTCGAGATGACTGCAAGGCACTCACTGAGTTTTTAGATAATCTTATGACTTATAGGAATACCTTGATTTCTATGAATTGCACGAGTGACCTCAACTCGAGTTCTATACTAGAAGTAATAGCAAGACGCCTACCTACTCGACTGCAAAGGAAGTGGGTGAAGATAAGCTCCCGTATGGAGGATGAGGGTATCGAGCCAAAGTTTGATGATATCCTGAAACTAGTAAAAGATAGTGTTAATCAATCGATGAGCAAGTTTGCCAGTATATTGAATCTCACCCCTAGAATAGAGCAGTCTGAGGGTAAAACTCAATCATTGATGACGAAAGGGCCTCAGAGAGGTGGATATCGAGAAGGCTCCATGATGCCTAGTAATGCATATAGACCTAGTGAGTGTAACAGGTTTCCTAGTACATCCTCAACAGATAAGTTACAAGATGCAAGACAAACACGGTTGTGTTTCACACGTTTGCAAGAGGTGCATACAAAGGTGAACTGTGAAACAGTGAGAAAGTTCAGTGATAAGCTAAATGTAAACTCCAGACCTGACTCCGAATTGTGTGACGATAACGGTTTGGTCAGGAAGTCTGTAGTTGCAACTGGTAAGCCATTGTTGAATAGAGTGTCACAGAATAGAGTTGCTGCTTCAGAGTGGAGTTCTGACCCTACAAGTTTACAAGGTATTACTAGTCAGAGTGAAGTTATAAAACCTTTTAAGATTTGCGAGGAGGAACCAAAATTGTCTACTTCTGTCATTAAAGAATTTGAAAATGATGAAGTTGACGGTAAAGTGAATATTCGTGATAATGATCATGATACTTCACAGTTGTCTTTGGTTGATCATCTGTCTGTCTGTCTATCTGTTTTCGACATGATCATGATGAGATGAGGGATATGCCTACTACTGCTAAGTTAAATAAAGGTTCTGTACAACTATAACGTGAAGTAGAATTGAACGCAGATGCAGTTCCAGAAGGTGTGCATACTTGTGAGACCGTCGGTGTAATTTGTCAGCGTGTAGCCCACCTATCATCAGATGATAGTGCTAAACCCGAAATAGTAGTGAAAGACAGCAGTGGTGGTAATCTTGCAGTTGGACAACTATCTGAAAGTCGAGCAACAACAGCTTTTGATCCACCGCTAACTTCATCAACTGGTATCAATCATTCGTCGTTGGTGCTGTCATCCACAATGAAACAGACACCCATCAACTCAAGTATCTTGTGCAATGACTATGCTAGTATCAGTTCGTTTGAAAGGACGAATATCAATGGTCAGTTTAGTGAGGATTAGCCAAGTGTAAACGAGAGAGTAATTGTTAAATTGACGTGCACGAATAAAGGCATTTCTAGTTTCAAGTTACTATTTGAATGCTATTACCTTTGGTGTAGATTACTCTGTGCCTACGCTTGGTTGACCAGATACTTCGTGTGTTTGTTCGTCATCTATGTTCTACGATACAATGACATGAGCGTGTTACCGTTCAGATTTGAGGATATAGCTGATAGAAGGAAGTCAGCAAATGAACTCTGCGACGATTTTCCAACCTAGAGCATCAACCTGAGAAGGAATGTAGGCGTACTGCTGTAAGTCCTACAGTTCTTCATGGGTAGTTTGTCGTGTCAGAATCCACAACATTTGATGTAGTGATTGTACATATGTTTGTGTTAAATAGTTGTGTGAGTTCCAATTATTGTAATTGTTTTATAATGTTGTTTGTGTCCGGACATTCCACAAATTACAATCGTCAACCTGTGAAGGTTTGTAGGCGTACTGGTGTAAGTCCTGCAATTCTTCAAAGGAATTCAACCAAGGCAGGATCGGCGAGTTTGTTTGCACTATTTGTATATACGTGTGGTGTGTCATATCAATTAGTGTTTTTTGGATTCATTGTGTATACTCAATGTTTTCGTATCTTGTTGTTATTGCGAAATTTTGTTAAAATTTTCGTCGTGATTACTTCTGAAGTTGTTTCGAGTCTTCCACATCCGTGAATGAATTGATTGATGTTGAAGACAGCAGATGGGTCGTATACGCCGGGGAGGCTAGGCTATTGCTGAGAATGAAATGCACACGGAGATAATTGTTAGCTGCGGTCCGACCCGCCGGGGAGAAAGAGTGTAAACGACTGAGGCTCGCATACGTCACCGTTACTAGAACTGAGGCAGAATGAGTGACAAGCGATTTCAGTTGTAATTGGTAATGAGGAGATAAGAGGATGTGCGTAGAGTATCGTGAAGTGCTGCCATGGTCAGTTTGCATTCTGCTAGAGTCATTCTAGCAAGTGGCGATTGTGTTGCAAGATGTCAAGTGGAGGTTTCTGTCTGGAGGCGCAGGTCGTCATCGATGTGTGAGATTGTGCTGTGGGTATGCTTGTGGTGTGTTGGCTTTTCTGTTTGTTTTCCATTTCAGCTCTGTCCGTGTGACCCAGGTTCTCGCAATGGCATCCAAGTCAACGTGTATTGGTCGTGTTGGAAAAATGGGATGGATCGGTATTTTCCCGGGGAGTGTCAATGGAGTTGAAGATTGAGCGATCAATTCACGGTTGTTTGCTCAAACCAACTCCGCCAATTTTCGTGTAGGCATCAATACGACAGTCATCGTCTCATCGGTCGCTGTTCAGAAAGAAGAGTAAAACATCATCAGAAGTAATAAAATGATATATTATTGTAATATTTGTTCACAGACCTTAGTTCAGTTATTCTTTTTATATGTTGGTGTAACAATAAAGAAATAACAAGCAGCAGATCGGTGTTTTGGTTTTTGCGTCCGTTATTACTAAGCGTTTCTGAAACTCAAAGGAACAGCGTGGGCCCGAGCGTAGCGAGAGCTGGGCATTAACGGTTTATGAGACGTGATTGACAACCAGTTTTTCATTTGACTGACCCAAACACATTTTAATCCTTAACATGTGCTGGCCAGCATTGTCCCTGGAGGAAGGCGATGGCTTCATATGCCCGCACTTTCTAGCCGTCTCAACCTATTCAGCTTCCCTACCTTGTAGACTAACTTACCCTGCCCACCTAAACATTTATGCGTAACTTCAACAGCACTCACCATATTATACTGCTTTACTGATGAGATAGAACGCAGATACGTGTAGTCAAACACCGGTATTATTTTCATATTTTCCAGCATCAGGGGTTACTTCTAATAGTCTAGGTGGACAATATCAACAGCAAACTGTAAGTTGATGAGACTATCTCCTGATAAGTCTCTAAAGCCAATTACAGACTATCCTACTAATATATGTGTGATTGAATTGAACTGATGTAAGGATGAAAGTTTAAGAATTCAGCATTGTGTTACATCCCACTCGGAAGTATGTTTTCTCGGATAATTCGCAAACAGTAATCACTGAACAGGAAACATTCTGTAGGCTTTATGAAACTCACAAACTGACGCACTACTTTAGCAGGCGATATAGTGTTTACTGAATAAAGGGATAATTGGATATTTCGGCTGCATAAAACGAGTAAGTGGTATCCTGGCAATACCATCGACTACAACAAGTCTAGAAATAATGCACTACAACTTTTACTTCACTGAATACTCCAGTAGATTTCAAATGAACATCTGACAAATATCAAATTTATACAGGAAGTCAGTAAGATTTAGTAAACTAAAGGTACTTTCAGTTTCCATAGTAGTTCTCCGTGCCGAATTCACTCCTTTAAGGGCCTGCAGAGATTAAAACTTCAATTAAATGGCACGTCAGTACCTACGTGGAAGAAATTCTATTCTTCATTACTAAACTGAATGAAAAGAATCACGTTTTTCATCCTAAAAACAGGAGCACTCGTAATGTTTTACTTTATGTAAATGCAGGTACATACATGCAGTTGCACTAAGAACTCAATGCAACTTGATGCACAGTAGTATATATACAAATAAACTGAAAAATAATGTCCTCCTCACCTTATGAACAACTTGTCCTTATTCCAGGATTATAACTTTCTTTCACCTATGAACCTGAGTTATGTCTATGAAATCACAATATTACATCAGTTAAATCTTACCCCAAAACCAAGGCTACTTGAAACCAATAGCAACATAGCAACAGGTGTCATTGCGGGAATATGCAATAAAGTCGCTCCTTTTTCCGGGCTTGGGAGCTGCTAGAATACTAGGGAGCTATTAATCTAGGCGATGTTAATATAGACATTAGCGTCTCAAAAAATAGGCTGAATATATTATTTTGATTCCATGAAAATCCAAACATATACATTAAATTTTCTAACTTCATGCATTATTTAATCCATCAAATTGCACAGATACCAGTACGAAGACACATTTCCTGATACAAGGGATTCAAATGTAGCTTAGTTCAAGTACTTATGCTGCCGATATTATGTGAGTCAAAGCGTTTTTTGATGCAAAATTTCATTTAAAAAGCCTATAAAAGCATAGCTTTTTACTAAACCTACATAGCAGCGGACATTAACGCTATAATTAGCGGAGACATGTAGTAAGGCCACTCAATATCCCACAAAACCAATACTTGAAATTCTCATTATTGACATTATCTTGGGATAAATCGATAAAACCAACTAGCTGAAGGCATGCAGAATAACTGTTCAAATGGCATGAGCTAAACCACAAACAGTGAGCACAATGAAATTAAATAAGTTCGTGTAACCTTGGGAAAATATCTTGGACATAGAAAATGGAAAATTATAATCACCTGGAAAGTCTTCAAGATAGAGAACTGTTCTTCAACACTCTAATGCTAATTTTGGAAAGGTTTATATAACCTTATTGCAAACACATTTAACGGTGGTCATTGTATGTCAGAACATTTTTCAAAGCAGAAGTACTAACCGGTTAGTGGATCTGTGTAATCCTCTTTAATGCACCAGACTGCTGGAAGATAGGGCCCTATTTGATCAGAAACAGTGATCCATCTTGTGTAGCACACTGGGTTTGGACATCCAACCGGTAAATATATGCAGATTGTATAGGGGCACTGCTGCACCTGATGGCAAACCATCCCAACTGAGGGTAACATTAGGCTCTACCGAGGATATCGAAAAAGTGCTACTCGCCTCTCTCAATTCTTTTGTATAGGGAGGGCCCGTAACATACGTGTTAAGCCAGACAGGCCGTGGAAGGAAAGACAAATGGCGAGGGAGTCGCCAGAGCTCATTCCTTCTGCCTCCATGGTTGTGCATGGCATTCCCGAACTGGTAACTGGGAACGCCTGCGAAAAGCATTGTCATGATGTACAACAATGGAGATGGTTGGCATCCCAGATGGCCCTGGGGAGTTCAGGGGCTGTCTCTATTTATAGACTGCCTCGACCCACTCATCTTATGTCAATTAACTCGCCACGTCTGTTAGCTGTCAAGTTCAGCTCCCAAGACCAGTTGACTACCGCTCTCCATAGATGGTACGAGACCAAGGACAAGGTCAGCAAACACATTCGCTGCTGCGAGAGCCGGCCTCGCACTCAAAGGAGAGAACAAAGCGTAGTAAAAAAATCCTCAACCCCTAGTCACACTACAGCGGTGCAGCACGGACGATGATAGCCAGTGTCATCCGAGTGCTCCAACTGAACTAGAAGAAAAAAACGCCAACAGGCCGGTTCCTGGGGAATCGGCCAACTAGTTCGTAGGATAACTCCTCAACCGATAGCCAATATCAAGTCAACTACCCCCCAATACGGGGAAGTGGTGAGACTGACTACCAGTTGCCTGTACAGTAATGTGAGAGGGCTAAGAGGCAAAATAGCTGAACTTAGACACCTACAATCACAACTGAACTCCAAAATCATAATACTGACGGAAACCTGGCTAACCCCTACGGTGGCAGACAGCGAAGTCAGTATAAATGATATGGTCCTAGTCAGGCGAGATAGGGACCTGAAAGAAGGAGGTGGAGTCGCCATATACGTCGACAAACAGCTCAGATGTGTTCACGCGATGGACCCTCCCCTCACAGAGCTCCCTGACTCCATATGGTGCCACTTCACCGTTGGGTACTGCAAATATCTAGTGGGCAGCATTTATCGATCACCTTCATGTGGAGCAGACCACAACCAGGTACTGCTAAATACAATCTCAGCAACTCAAGACATGGGTTATGATCAAATTGTCATAGCTGGTGACTTCAATGCCCCATCTCTTAACTTGGTGTCGGGAAAAGCCCATGATAGATTTGATCGAAATCTGCTGCATACCATCAGGAAGGCTGGATTCACTGAAAATGTCAAGATGGATACTAGATGGGGCCCTGATGGGAAGTCTTCTAGACTGGATTACGTGCTCACTAGTGACCAGCTACTAGTGGAAAACGTTCAGATCACGACTCCCATAGGTAGTAGTGACCACGCGGTCATAGTATTCGACATAGTCCTCCGCGAGCGCTTACAGTGGGACAATACACAGCCCTATCTGTGTTATAACAAAGCCAACTACACCAAAATGCGAAGACTTCTGTCTGAAGCAAATTGGCCTAAAAAATGGACAGAGCTAACAGTAGAAGAACACTGGAGAGTGGTAAAGGAGATCATTCACCAGGCGGTCTCAGACACTGTTCCTTTAGTCACACCAAAAGCTAGGAAGCAACGATCATGGCTAAAAAGAGGGACACAACGCCTTCTGCAGGCGAAGCGAAAAGCCTGGTTTGCGTGGCGACGATCGAAGAGTCAACCCGAATATGAAGTGTACCTTGAACTCAGGAATCGATGTAACATACGAGTCCGGAGCGATAGAAGGACATTTCAGGGAAACCTCGCCAATAAGCTTCTCGTGAACCCCAAAAGCCTATACAGGTTTATGCCGAAAGAAAACCGACCAACCAGGGAGCATGCAATCTAGTGGGTTCTGATGGGAAATCTCTTACTAGTCTTGAAATGGCAGAGACATTCAGCCTAGCCTTTCACAGGCAACTAAACAGTAACGAGGATATTACCCCCACAGAACATCCAGATTACATCGCAAACCAACACACGAAAACCTGCTGGGTACATTTCAAATTACCCCGGCTATGGTACTTGCAAAATTGGGAAGGTTGGCTTCGGGAAAGTCTTCAGGTTGTGATGACATCAGACCATCTGTCCTGAAGCAGTGTTCAGAAAGTCTCTGCCAACCCCTAAGTGATCTGTTCCAACACTCCCTTGATGTAGGGAAACTTCCATGTGAATGGAAACGTGCAATCCTATCCCCTATCTTCAAGGGTGGTGACCGGCAGAATGTGACCAGTTACAGACCAGTTGCTCTACTTCCAGTGATATCGAAGATATTGGAAAGTCTCATTGACGACCACATGAGAAAATACTTCGATGGGACTAACCTTCTTCACGAAGCACAGCACGGTTTCAGGACGAATCTTCTACTAGCTTGGAACGATTGGACACTATCCTGGGACAAAAAGGTACCAGCCCACGTGATCTTTCTCGACTTTGCGAAAGCATTCGACACAGTTCACCATGGTCTGCTCCTTCACAAAATAAGCAAGGCGGGTGTTTCTGGAGCACTTCTCGCATGGCTGACAGATTACTTAGGCGAGAGAGAATTCTGCACCAAAGTCAACCGCATCCGATCATCCTGGCACACCTCGGCATCAGGGGTTCCTCAGGGTTCTATCCTAGGGCCGTTGATGTTTTTGATTTTTATCAACGACCTGCCCCCCAACTAAACTGCTCTGCGCTTCTTTACGCTGACGACGTAAAGATTTGGAGAGCAATAAACTCATCGGAAGACTCAGATAGATTGCAGGCTGACCTGCAAACTCTGGGAGAAAGGGCTTGGCTAACGGAATGCCTTTCAATCTAAAGAAGTGCAAAGTAGTGCAGCTTCATTCCGGCAGGTCACAGAGTGTAAATTACACCCTTGGTGGCCAGAACTTGAGTTGTGTTCCATCAGAGCGTGATCTAGGTCTTATTCTAACAGAAAAGCTAGACACCAGTGGAAATTACTCGAGGGACGTCGCCAAAGCCTACGCAACATTACACTTTATGCACAGGCAGCTGGGAGCTCTCACTCCCGAACTGTTCTTAAGGCTATACAAGGCATATGTGAGGCCACACCTTGAGGTGCATAATATCATTGCACCTCCGCTACTCAAAAGGGATGCTAACATTCTAGAAAGTGTCCAGAGACGAGCGACAAAATGGGTGATCGGCCTCCGCAACAAATCATATGAGGAAAGACTAAAGAAATTAGGTCTTTTCACACTTAGTTACCGTAGGCACAGGGGAGACCTCATCACCGTCTACAAGATCCTAAATGACCAGGCCCACCCAAATAAAAGCATCCTGCCATTAAGTGATTATAGGCTTCCACGAGGTAACCCGCTAAGGATAGCACACCAGAGACCAAAGACTCGAGTGCGATCACATTTCTTTTCGCTTCGTGTTTGCCGTCTCTGGAACGCTTTACCGGCGGCCGTGACTACAGCGCCATCTGTGGAGATTTTTAAGCGGAAGCTAGACAATCATGCAGAAATGCAAGGTTTGTGTCTCAATGGCTTATCCTCATAAAACTTAAACCACACTGTCAATGGATAAGCATACAACCCCACGACCTATTCTGCCTTCTCTCACTCTACTCTATCTTTTCCTTAGGTCACCTTTATTATTCCACTTATCTCAACCTATATTATCTACACTACAACCTTTATTATTATTATTACTATTCTGCTTTTATGACTACACCGAATGACCAACGGGAGTTAGGTCAAACTCCATTCACGGCAGCAATACAGTCCTAACATACTGCATACTACAAACCACATCTCGACCAATCCCCGCACCACTCCTCTTGGAGTCTACCAGAGCTAAAGCAGTCGAGTGGCGGGACTTACTACGCAGAAGCTCACCGAAGATCTGGAACCTCTACCTCACAATCAAGAAGCGAGCTCAAAGAAATCACTGGTTTATACTAGCTCGTAATCAGGATATTGAATATTGGAGCCGGGGAAAGGGGGTAATTCAAATTTCGTACTGATAATGAAGCTGCTGGATCAAATCAATCTCGAAGGTCTTAGTTCACAGCTGAGCAGCGCTAGTAAGCGATATAAAATTGATGCAAGGCAAGTTGAAGTTGTTTCTGCGTTTTTGAGATCTCACTATTCGGTGCATGTTTTCGAGATGATTAAGATTTTTAACTAACCCAGCTAGCATTTTTTTCGGGCGCATTGCAGACTTGGGAAAATTGCAGAATTTTAGAGACAGATTTAGGGCGCACTGCAGAATTTTTTGGGCAGACTTCGGGACACTGTCCCACGTAAGTAGATCTACCCGAAGTTTTTGCCCCAAAATGTCTGCAATGCGCCCGGAAAAAATGCTAGCTGGGAAAGACTCGGACGCTGCAAAAGTGAACCTTGTAGCGGTACTTTACCGATATTCCTTCTTACTTCACCATTACTTAGACACTACACTTGGGTATATATATATCTCACGATACTGACATTAGTATGCATCATCTCTAAACCTAGTAACATGCGACAGAATCCAGTCAGTAGGGGTTCGTTAGTAATTTGATAAGTAAGTTTATGTTTAGGCAAATTATTGCAGTGGGCAGTCAATTCGTGAGGTTGAATTGTGGTTAATTGCATCTTTCCTGAAATGAAACCCATTAAAGTCCTGTAGGTCATTTGAAATAATGGCCTACAAAATGAGTTCTCAGATTCTGTAAACATGTGTCTAGGACTTGAACTTTCTATTCTATCTCCAAAGGAAATTCCAAAAATTCGTCTTGAAGTTAACGTTTGATGTCTTAGCTGTCTTCATTCAGCTGAGCATGCCACTTACAGCCGGGACAAGTTTATTTTATGCCTCTAAAAAGGGGTAACAGTTAAACAATTACCACCTAATTGTCGCAACACTGTTATTTTCATTAGATACCGTTCTGTAACATTGTTACGAAGGTGACTGAGTCTTAGAACGATGAGTGATGCTTGAATCTTGAAAAGACGAACGAACCAAGAATTTAGGCTTTATTCATTTTACAATGAAGCCGGGATGGCTTAAACGTATAAAGGGGAAAAAGTGTTAATAGCGGTAGAGATATGAATATGATTACATACTTATTATAAGAAAAGTTCACAACAAACATATTAGCTGTTATAGTACCGAACCCAAAGTATTGGCAATAATATCAAAGGTGGTATTGTTTTCATGCAACTGTTGGAGGATTTTTTATTTGTAGACAATGTCTCCTGTCTAGATAGAAGACATGGCGTTTACTTTTGACATCAAGTAGTAGCGTATCTTAGCTTACTGTGTGCAATTCTATCACTCCATGCATTGCCATTACACCTGGATCAGCCTCTTCGCCTCCGGAAAAGAATTTGATATCGAATACAGAACATGTTTAATTACTGTATTCCACACCCCTTGTATAAGATACAAGACTCCAGTCAGCAACAGGTTTGATATCTGATCCGATCTGCAGATCATAGAAGGTATATATTTATATACCCAATTACTGCGCATTAGTCTTTGTTGTATGCATTTATTGGATGAGGAATTTCTTAGCGGAATCCTGTAAGATAATTAAATTAACAAGATTAATAAAGGCTAGGATTATGTCCTCTTCATTTTTATGTCCCACTCGGGTTTTGTTTTACGTGCATACTTCTTGTCAACTGTCTTAATTGTAGCATTTTGATTATTTCTAGCCTTCCGGATTTTTCGTCACATGCTTGATGAAATTTACTGTTGAATTTTTTTTGGGAAGCCTTAAATTTCGAACCGTCTAAATGAAAGTCGGGGATTCTTTTTGTGATCGACTGCAACACTTAGTGAAGTCAGTGGAGTCATGCGGTTCAATCTTGACGTAATAATAAAACTGTGACTTTTCGCAGCATGTAAATGTCCATAAATATGTATACTTCGCATTGACAAGGTGGGGTGTTTTTTATAGATTCACTGAGGCTTGTAATTACACTCTAGAATTGCCTCTAGAAAACTTGGTAGTTACTTGCTGGCTATGATTTGTACTTGTGAGTAGTAATTTCCCAGTGGTTTGTATACTGATCATTCCTGGGGATCTATGGGGTTGACTATGGAAAGCTAAGATGTAATCATATTTAGGTGTCTTCGTCTTCTCATCCATGAACATAAACTTACCGTCAAGACATTTTATCCACTCCCTCACAGATAACCACGGACATCAATTCGATTGGGACAACGTTCAGGTATTAGATACAGGAAACACCGAAAACCGCCATGGAATATTCGGAAGCCTGGTATTCAAGTGGATTGGCAATTAGACATTGACATGGACAAAATTTACTAATCCTTAAGAAGGAAATCTTGTGCACGAAAAGTTAAACTTCACGTCAAGGAAATAATCAGTACCAATACAAGTAGACCAGTGGATGTGAAATCACAAAAACAGTCACTCGCGTTCAAGAATACCAGGAGAGACTGCTAATAAACTCGTAGATAAATCTAAAAGCTCACTTCAAGTTGAAGTACACGCTAAGAATGTCGCCTAGTAAAGCAGTGAAAGCTTCGCAAGTAAACCATCCGTCTCAGAGAACAGAACTACGTCAATATCATCCATCTGAGCCACGAATGGTCCCCATTAGTGGTTTGTTTTGCAGTTGGGGGAGGAAACATGGTATGCTCCTATGAATGTACTTGACGAAGATGCTTATGTGAAGAATAACTCTACTTGTACATTGTGCTTATTAACGTTGCCAATTTCTTGGTGCGTTTACTGTAATGTCTGTGTAGATTGGGAACTTGTGGTAAGTGGTAGCTATCTGCATATGAAAAAGATATTATAGGTGCTGTATTAAAAGAAGCTTCGTTGTAGACCTGAAACGATTAGAGTCAGAATCTCCTTGATGAACCCATTTAAAAAACAAGGGAGATATGCTTCAATCAATAGTAGGCTTCCATAATGGATACCACTAGTTGCCATCACTTCAGATGACAACTCCTGGTGGGGTCTCGCCTGGCTGGCTAGATGAGTTCGAGTAGAGAGCCTTGATCAGTGGTGGCCAAACAAAAACATGGCATCAATCCATGAAATCCTTGACAGTTAAACTGAGTCAGGTAGGGAGATGCAGACTCCCGGGTTGGGGCCCTCGGGACTCTAGGAATCAATGGCTGGAGACAATAGGTGACATGGCTCAAAATCGTTGTCAATGGCGCAGATGTATTCAATCTCTGTAATCTTTCATATTCCTTTCTACCATTACCCATTCTGTTTCACTCTTATATCTGTCAAACTCTATAAATTCTCTTCACTCATCTTCTTGTCTACCTCTGTGCTATTTGGAAGGTGGCAACTCGAACTGCTGCACTTCGGTGCCAAGTTCTATGTTGAATCCAGACAGACAGACAGATGTATTTACTCGGCATTCCTCTCACAGCCAAACATCGCCATAGTACGTCGTGGTCGACAGGATCGAATGCCGCCTTTAGGTCAAGAAATATGACGATTGTTGGACGCCGGTAAGTATGCCTATATTCCAGAATGTGTCGAAGGGTAAAGATATGGTCGATACACCCTCTTCCTGGTCTAAAGCCTGTCTGGTTCTTTCGTGTTTGTTCCTCCCGTTGACCGCTTAGTCTACGCATGATTATTGAGCCTAGAACTTCAGGTACCATATTAGTCAAGCTAATCCGCCTGTGATTATCACAGGAAGACTTGTCTCGCTTCTTGTATTTGGGGATAATCAGTGACACCAACCCGACGGGACTTCTCCTGATTCCCAGACGTTGCCTTTGTACCTTAGTTGATGCAGACAGTAAACTGTCTCCACCATCCTTAGACACCTTTGGAGTCATTCCATCGAGTCCCATTTGCGACGTACATAATAGTATTCAGTGGATGTTTTTCTTCACCACCCAGTAAGTCTATTTCTTCTATGTGATGTATTACGAGTGGATACGTATTACTCAACAAATTATTTGTTAACAAGTTTAAATGGGATTACAAGGTGTACAGTATGTATGTATATTTCCATCATTAGAAACCATGTTTAACTTACATAAACTTGCGGTTTTTTCCTTCAATGAGTTTGAGTTGTATGCGTTTGTTATGTATGACACTATTTTGTTTTGCAGACTGGAGAGCTACTCATGCAAAATGGTTTCTGAGGAGAAACGACAGTTTAAGGAATTAGTCTCTCGCCTAAATAATTCTGAGAAATGTAAACATCCTATTCTTTACCTTGGTTCATCACAAACTCTACGGGACTTATATGAATTGACTGGACAAGTGGTCGATCCCCGAACGTTCCAAATGAGCATTTTTCAAGATCAGGCATCAACGGTTACTTCTGGTTTCTGTGTTTTATTTTGTATTGCATTTTTATATTTTGGTAGTGTTCATCTGTGTAGATTTTTTCAGGTTAATTGATCATTTTCAACTTATTGATTAATCACACTCACGTATATAACTGTTTCTGTAGCTGTTCCATGTAAATAGATTCCCTGTTACATGACTCTAGATCTAACGCTGTTGCATTCTGTAGATAGCTTAAGCAAGTGACTTTCTGTCATTGGGTCCTAGATTCAGAGCAGCTAAGTAATCTCAAACTAATGCATTGTTGCTCATAAATGATTACAAGTACCTGCGTCGTCTAATTGAATTGTATTGCGCTACGTATCAAATCACTGCTTATACGTCACTATAAAAGGTTTTTAGTTTTTTCTGTTGTGTAGGTGTGATTTTGCAATTGACCAGTGGTTGTGAAAGTGTTTGTGATCGAAATCAACCTGTCTGTTGGCTGGTACCTTGGCGTGGTAGACGGGCTTGCGTATTGCGGTGATCCCGAGGGCTATACCGACCAAGGTTCAACCATGTCGGGAAGGCTGAAGGTGAGCAATGAGACGAAACCCAGCTGCTATTAGTTAAAAACCAGTCCTAGTCATCTCCATGCATTTACCTAAGTAAATTTTATTTATCTCCTGCTAAGTCTTACCCATCAACTTAATTAATTAATTGGTCATGTGATAATGGTCTGATTTGCTAGTCTTCATGTAAGTTGTTTAAGGTTCCAACTTCTCTCGGGATCTAGTAGTACCCCTCATCTCCTTTGTTCAGTTCCATTGATATTTCTTTGCACTCGCTTTCAGAAGACAGCGGGCTCTTAAAAAAATAAAATGTAGTTATAAACTCAAGAAACCCCGGACATTTAGATTCCTTGGCTCTAGGTTAATCGAGACTTATTATTATAGGTAAGTAACCTCCAGGAACAAAGTCATGGATTGATGTTTAGTCCTAGGTATTTCACTTTCGATAGCCAAGTAATTGTTAACACTAACTCTGAGTATAGTTCACGAACTAGTTTAATAGTTTCTGGCTAGTCTCTAATTCCCACTCTGGTTTCACTTGTAGTGTTCATTAGTGTGGAGTGCACTCGTTTTAGAAGTAGCAACATGAATATTTTCAACTTTTGCTATGCTCACATGAGTCTTCAGCAAATATGTTCACAAAAGTTCGGCATGACACAACTACTTAATCGTGGACGCTTATTTTTCCAGGTATTATAATCATCCATCATGCAGTAAGGATAATTAATTCCTAAGTGCATGTAAAGTTATTTTTGACTTCAGTTTCTTTCTCCGTCTTCTCAAAATGCAACTATCCGAAACTATAGCATTTGCCATTTGCTTGACCTAGTTTAATTCCGTCTAGCCTCAGTGGTCGGGGGTGCCTTGCGCTGGGTGGCCCCCGACACCTCTTGAAATGCTCCATATGACCGGCGTCTTACATAGCCTCTCCTGAGGAAGTCCTACTACTGCCTTCACGTGGCGGAGGTGTTTCTCACCAAAGTGAGAGGGCGAAAGCGGATGCCCGGCGCTCTCCACCGGGTTGACTGTCCATTGGATGACAGTCTAGGGGAGATGGCTAAACCCTGATTCCAAACCTCCAACGATTGGCGTATGAAGCTCACTGGAGCTCACCGGCAGACGTATGGACAAAGGGCTTGTTGGTTTTCCTGGATGTCTGGCCCCATTCAAAAAGGCGTATGAACCGAACTTCGGTCATCGGCTGCCAATGGATAGTGGACTCCTTACTCCACTCCTACTGCCTTGTAGGTCACACTTGGTTGTGTAAAGGCTAGAGCTGCACTCTCAAACAAAAGGCCGAGCGATGCTGGGGACATCACTCGTACCAAATTCCCATGAAACTTCATGAACTCTCTTACAAATTGCCGCGCCTGGGCAGCGATGATTCGAGACGTTCATGAAGCCGGCTCATCTCCGTAGGAGATAGCCGAAGTAAAGTAATATGGCATCAGCATCACTGTGAATTTTATTTTAGAATATTATGGAATATATCTGAAAGAAAATAATTCATTTCAGCCACTGCCTATGTTAATCTACAGAATCTTAATCTGTAAATCACTTCATATCTTAAATTGTGTAGACTAACACTTTATTTGTTTACTTTCGCTTTTAACCAGTTAGTTATGAATTAAAACACCAAGACTTGCATTTCCACGTTATAGTGTTAGTCCACATACAGTAGTTTTAACCTGTCACTGAGTATGCAAAGCCAAATTTGAGTCTATACCGTACAATTTTATGTAACATTTTCCATAAACACTTAACGTTTAGATTGGGATAATTGAGAAATACAGATACTAATGACAAAACTTGTTGCTACGGTTATTTGTTATGCTAGAGTAAACTTACTACCTATTCATCGATTATTAATTTTTATTATAGACGTTAGAATATGCCAACAGAAACAAGATTGGTAGCACTATTGGCATTTGTAGCCACCTAAATAGATTGTGCATCGGTGGCACAGCGGTTAGGACGCTCGCCGACAATGCACATGTTCCGGGGTTTGATCCCCGACGGACGCACTCCTTTACCTCGCTAAGCCAGAAATAATGCTGGTAAGGAGGAAAGTCCGGGCATGAGGCTAGCAACCCCACCCAGTGAAATTAAACACTGCTACAGAAACTTCAAGCCACTGGCTTGAGGCCCTATATTCCACCGTGAACGTGAAGAAAAAAAATAGGTTTCAGGCGGTCAGCGCAGAAACTAACTGATGACCTATGGAAAATACTAAGTCTTTTTCTCCCATCAATTAATTTTCATATATAATGTACATTTTCTTTATGTAAATGAGTGAGAAAACAGATTAATGGGAATGATGAGCGAAGTATCTGTTGGGAATATCTGTGGTGTTTGCGTTTGTGAAACCATCACAATAACACCAATATCATGTGGTCATCCAGAAAATCGGTGGTGTACTAAGTTATTACTGTACTGAAGATAACTTGTCACCGATATCATTTTAGTGGTGCGATCTTTTATTTCTGTATGAAATGGTGCAATTTGGAACTAAAACTCCACAAATTACTCTAAGATTGTCAGTGCTTAGTGATACTGAGTGCACACAGCTTTTCATTTGATTTTGAATGTCTGGAGGGCGAGGAAACTTGTTAGGTGGCATACTCATAACTCACTCTGTCATCCCAGGCCTGCTCCACCATTAGTCTGGACGTATTTGCAATGCATTTATTTTAGTATTGTTTTCTTGCCTGAATTTGCAGAATCCTTCTGGCTTGTCTCCTACTAGAAATTCTTCTAGTGGGAGAAAACGTACTCGGTCGGAAACTTCCACGAATTTAGAAGACAGTATCTCAGATTCTTCATCTCCAAAATCGTCAGCATCAGCGCTTTCAACCAAAGACTTATTTTGTTTAATGAGCACTCTCAACATTTGTTTTGGACCTACTTACAATTTCCTAACTGCGAGAAGTGATGAATTTTGTCTAGAACCTGAGCTTCGGGTATGTTTTTATTGACATTGGTTTTACTTAATTATTCATATTTCGGTGAGAAGTGTACAATAAGCCATATATCTTTACATAATTTAAGCGTTGATGAAGCATTTTCACGATTGTTATTTTTCACCTCCACCGTACTATATGTCACAAGCTTAAATATGCCCCTGGATGATAAATGCGATACTAGGATTACATTTCATTCAATATAAAAGGCATTTATTGCAGACTTTTCTTACTAGTTTATTAAAAGAACAGTTAATCTCAACGTTATCTTTCTGTACTCATACTCCAGGAGGTTGGGATCATCAATGACAGTACCGATGGTCAATGGCAGTTAGGAATGGGTTGTGATTTATGCAGAGCTACAGGAATTGTTTTGCACTATCTGGCCTGGAACTTTCTAATCTTATTTAACCACCTAAACCTCGATCGTCAGCTACTGCATCGACCCAATAACTGCGATGAAACGAGTTGTACGGGCGAGAGTAATTGTTAGATTATATTTCATACATTATATTCTAGGTTATCGTGCTCCATTGTCAGTTGAGACCGACCCGCCTAACTGAATGCAGGCCCCAAGGTAGCTGAAAGTACTCAAAAACCATAAGACAATTTCCCTGAATAACTCATCATCAGCTCTTTGCAAGGATGGTAGTGGAACTCTGGTCAGGAAACTGATTTGATTGTTTGGGAAAGCATGGGAATGAAGTCGTCATTATGCCTATCTTTTGAAAGGAATTACTTAATGCATACATACATACATACATGTGTCTCTGTAAATTTAGTTGCTCCTATGGAGAGAGCTATATAGGGCGAAAAACTAGACAGCCTAACAAACGCATTAATGAGCATCTTCATGGTTCGGAAAAGGTCAAATAAAATCTATAAGAAGTTCTATTTTGGCTCATTTGATTGATAGCGGTCACCAAGTGGACAAAAATAGTGCCTTCAAAGTTATCTATCGCATTCCACCGAGCCTTTCGAACGGAATTCGAATCCGTCTTTTACATATAGCCGAGGCTACGGGATTCGAGAGAACAACCCTAGTCTTTGCATACAAAAGAAGTTTGTTCTACCTTTGTCTCTCCCTTGGCCTAGGTGAATTCTATTCAAAACCCTCCCACCCTTTCTTATTTTCCATCTCCTTCGTATTTTTATGATAATTATTTAAACTTTGATTATCTGTCCACTTCACCATTAGTATTACGTAAATTTTAAGATTTGACCTAATTTATTTAATTGTCTACATATACACATATTACTACCTTTGTTATTCTTATCGCCATTATATTCATCGTTATTAACTACGTTCAAAAAATTTACCACATTACTATTATTGTTATTTTTCTATAGTTCGGTGTGTAAGGGTTAGTTATGTTTTTACGAGTTGATCACGGATTGATATAAGTTAGAGAACCATTGAAAACCAGGGAGTACTGGACAGCTACTGTTTCATCCTACTTTGGGAATCATCGGCAGTACGCACCCATTGGGATTCGATTCCAGGGCCTTCCAGATACAAGGCGAGCTCGTACACCATTCAGCCATTGGAACCCGATTCAATGGCTCATGCATTCTAACTTCTACCAATTCGTAATTTAGCGCCATTATCGTTGATGGGACATCCATCCACACACGTGACATCCAATTGGATCTCACTGGTCATGACTTCTCACTAGAACTCCAGGAAACTCCATCCTGTAGCAATTAGATGTCACGTGTGTGGATGGATGTCCCATCAACGATAATGGTTGGGGTCGCGCTAAATCACTAATTGGTAGAAGTTAGAATTCATGAGCCATTGAATCGAATCCCAGTGGTTGAATGGTACACGAGCTCGCCTTGTAACCGGAAGGCCCTGGAATCGAATCCCAGTGGGTGCGTATTATTTGATCCACAAAATCACCGTCATTGGTTAAAAATTTTTATACATAAAACTATGTAAATTAGAGTGAAGCCTGATGAATATCTAATTGAAAAAAATATTGTTCGCTTATATGTCTTGTTCTAATATCAAAAATGGGAATATATATATATATATATATATATATATATATATATATATATATATATAGCATTATTTACTCCTTTACGTTCCCACTGGAACAAATGGCTTCAAGCTGGAGTAATATTAACTGATGACGTTTCGAGCACAAACTATTGCTCGTAATCATATCAAGTTACTCACACAACTTATCCCTTCATTTATATACATGTGTGGAATCGATTAGATTCTGGCATAAAAATCAAAATCGGATAATGTAAAAGGCTTTAAAAGGTTGTCTGGGGTGTTTCTTTGGCTCTCGCCGTTGTTCGTGGTCAAAGAGTGAAGTGAAGATGACTCACTAGCCTGCAGAATAGTGCTAACTGTAGTAGAGAAGCAAGATGAGGAAGGTGATGTGAGTAAGGAAGAGTGATGCTTAGGAAGGCTTCGTGTGCTTTTGGAAGTGTGTGGGCGGTTGTTACTTCCCGGCTGCCCACACCGTGGAAGTTGATTGATTCTTCGGGAACCTGAAACAGAAAGTGTTGCATGACCGCAGAGACCAGGGGACAACTGCTTGAAGCCGGTCACACGCGGCCTGTTTTTGTTTGTTTGGTGTGTCTCAGTAGCATATTTATCACTTCTACCCTGTGACACGGCAGCAGGAAGCGCGGTCGTTGTTAATCCGGGTCCCGACCGATCCGGCATGATATTTTGTGAATTCGTTTGAATAATAGTATTGGATTGGGTAGCTGCTTTTTGTCTAACATCTATCCAAACAACCTTTCCGGCATGGTAGGACCTCAAGTGACATAAGTCTCAGCCAGTATAGCTTGTTGGGTCATTGCGGTGTTTATGCCCGACCACCACGTCAAGGTAGCAGCTTTCAGTCGGGTCTCTAGTGATGAGACTGACTGCCTCAGTGTTATATGTCAACCGAAATAGCTGTCCAAATATAACTACATGTACATTTCAAACATTAATATATCACTTGATATAAGTATAAAACTTGGGCACTATGGTAGAGTATAACTCCATTATGGATAGGATTTTATTTTGATAAATCACACAGTGTTATACAGTCATATTAACTGATGACGTTTCGAGCACAAACTATTGCTCATAATCATATCAAGTTACTCACGGTCGGGGCCCGGAATTACGGCGACCGCGCTTCCTGCTGCCGTGTCACTGGGCAGAAGTGATAAATATGCTACTGGGACACAGCAAACAAACAAAAACAGGCCGCGTGTGACCGGCCTCAAGCAGTCGTCTCCTGGTCTCTGCGGTCACGCAACACTTTGTGTTTGAAGATCCCGAAGAATCAATCAATCTCCTTGGATTTCGTAGAGTTCGTGGACCACGCGTCGACCACGTGTTTTTCCTTTATGTTTTTTTGGGTCACTGCTGCGTATATTGCAGGTCGACAGTCCATGTATTTCGATTCGTTGGAGGTGAATTTACTTTGAAATTGTTTCATAGAGGTTTGGAGCTCAGCCCTGCACTCGCGTCGTGCGTAAACCGTTAAAAGTAATCGATATGTTACTTCTCTAAATAGTTGTCGGAGTGGTGGGAGGTGTGTGACGAATGTAATTGTATAGTTGAGGTCAGGTGGCATACACCAACCTTTACACACACCTAGTGCCGTATGGACGTTAGTCTGACCTTCAAAGGTAGATGTTCAATGCTTCTGTCGGCTGTCTTCATCTAGTCCCATGAAACCTAGCTTTTGATCTTAGGAGGTGTGGCGACTCTGTTATCTCTCTAAAATTGTTTGTATTTAATGGGGTTACAGTTTAAGTAATGGTAAGGTTTTACATATTGTATGCATATATGATGGGGATAGTCCTTCTGATAACAACTGATTTACGCGGGCATAACTCAATAGACACTTCAACTGAATACTATATGCTACTGTCTGTCCTCATTACTTTCCGCCTCATCGAGCCACGTAAATATCAGAAGACTGGGACTGGCGTGTAACTGTAAGGGTACGTTTATTAGTAGAATAAATATATATTTCTAGCACATCAAAAACTGACTAGGTCTGTGGTATATAAGTTATTCTCATTGGCTGCAATTAGCCAGGATGAAAAGATTATACAGTGAATTCCAAGGTTACCCAGTGAAGTTGTTATGCCTACGTCACAAACTAAATTCAGATTTGAAAAATAAGAGCTACCTCTGCAACCATTGGCTTAAAATGTTGATTGCAATTTCAGCCACTTCCTATTACTTCCAATAAGTGATGTCGTCTTGGGACTCTGACTCTGTTGCCCTAGACATTTACTACAAATACCATCTCAGTGGCTCCCATGCCAGCCGTGGAACTGTATGGGGAAATTGGAGAGTTGTTTGATTCATTACATTGCGTTGTGAGATTGAAGATAGTTGTGCTAGGTTAGCATTTATTGATACATCACGGCTTCGTGGGTGGGTCCGATAGATAGTGCACATCAGGGGCTCGATATGTTATAATGTATGGCCAAAAATCTAAATCAGTGGCGAACGTGCTGCATTTTATTCCATTTTTTCTGTGAAAATGTATGCTGCTTTGCATGGTTTTGATAATTATGTTCACCTGTTTTTGTAAGGCTGCTCGTTAGTGGTGTTCTGTCCGGCTTTTCCTTACATTATTTTTTTTTGTGGCGCATACTTTGTTGCTCTTATTTTACCCAGTTTCTTCTATATACGTAAAAAGTGTTAGAACGAACCAACTGTCACTGGTAGCCGTAGAATCATGATTGGTGCAATCAACCAGATATTGGTTATTTATGATTTAAATTTATGTTTGTGTATAAAGAATAATTTACTCTGCATTGTAAATGGTAAGCTTGTTGTCGCAGTTAGTCTGATTTCCGCGTCTACCTCAGTGTGGAGGAATATTGCCAAGTGATCAGTTGTCTGGGGGTGCATTATAGTCAAGTTAGACAACAACCAACAAAAACAGTAAACACTCCGTTACAACACAAAGTAAGCGGCTTTCTCTATGGTGGTAATTACTATTGATGTAACCGCTATCCAACCAACTTTTTCTGTGTGTTGTAGCTCCATCGAGTGAGATGGCTAGGAAACGTGTTGCTCATGCTTAGTCACCACTGTCCACGAACAGTAATCTCGTCTTAAATTGGGTTAGACTAAAACAAGTCTTTAGGATGGTGATACCAAAGCATGAACCCAATCCGTCATGTCACTGACTATTGGCTTAAGCCACACAAAGAGGCTTCTGTCCTCAGGAATCAGTTGCTGGAGACTGTTGATGATGTGGTTGGAAACTGCCTGCATTGATTCAACTGTGTTCACTAATTGTCATCATTCAGATTCCCGAGCTTATCTAGTTATTTCCTCTCCTGTTCATATTCGCAAATTGTGGTTTCGCTTCATTTCCTTTCTCCACATTTGTTGGGCATCCTAAACTGATTCACTTGTGCAACCCGCTACATTGATAATTCAGTCATGATGGTGCTTCAGGATTGGTTTAGACTGATACCTAGTTTTGAGATTGGTGAGTGAATTGGTAAAATATGTAGTCCTGAGATTTAAAGTAGCTGAAGTGTGCCATATATTCCCATTCACTAACCAACACAACATGTTATGTTGGTTGAGGTACGATTGCCTTTTGGAAATGCAATGATTTGGTGGACCAAAACAGATCCCTCGGTTAATATTTCAGGAGTGGTAGTAATTAATGATGTACCAACTATTTTAATGAGAAAAAAGTCAACCGAGAACTCAACTCATACTTCTACAGCACTCGTTACACATGTCCCTTTTCAGAGGAGGTGTTTATGTATGTGCTTTTGTAAGCACGTAATTACCTGATTCAGGTAAAGTGCGACAGTTCATGAACAGCCCTTTCGTGTCAACAATACACATCACACCTAGTCAGGTAATGCATATTTCGTGTAATATTCGGTTACCAATAATCTACAAAAAAAGCAAGGGGATGTATCTTATGGTCCTAAAGCTGTAAGAACTAATAATAATAGCTTTATCCCAAACAGCACTTTTGGTACAAATATGAAATTTCCAGAATGTAATACAATATTGCACCTAATTTTCCCATTACAGGGGAAATAATTAAAATAGGACACTTACATTAATAAGATTGTTCAATGAGAAGTGAATATAAAATTAAATCAAGTGAAAATATTAGCGACAATATAATAATGACAACAAAAAACAATGCCGTTTACGTAGAGTTTCTCATTAAGTTGGTAGCTTCCTGTCTTACACTTTTCTCACTACATGTGTGCCTTCAAAAAAGGTATCGTAGAGTTTTTGTACTTAGTCGTCCGAACATACACTCTTCTCTAGGTGCTTCTGGTTCTACCCGATGAGATGCCTAAAGAGAGTTGTGTATGGAGAGGATGTTCAGAGTCTGACAGGATAATATTTACTAATTTCTTGTAGGAATCCAAGTGTCTATCTACAGTAGTATTAACGAGTTGGTTTAGCAACCACCCACTCACCCTACTGATGGCTTTTAGCGTCCTACGCAGCATAACCGTCTTTCTTAAGTGGCCCAGGAAAGACTAAGGAGGAACAGTGAAGAGGCATAGGCAGAATACAAGAATTAATAAACAGTAATAGTAGAGATGGAATGGTACCACATAGTTTTAATTTCCTTACGTAGAAGGTTTAACGAAATATCTTTCTGGAAACTAACATGATGTGGAAAGATCAGAGGAAATACACAGTTCATGGTACTTAATATTCAATTTGGTTTCAATTTCAGTGCCATCTATGATGATAGTGGAACCGTGTGAGCTAACCAGTTCATGTAAGTCACGTTTGCGTCTGAAAATGAAATTAACCACCTGATATTTGGAGGCATTAAGCTTAAGACCATTTCACGAGGACCACTGAGGAATTTCTGATAAAAAGTTATTCATTTTGAAACAGTCTGACTAAGAAGTAACAGGCATAGAAACAGTCAGATCCTCGGCATATTTAACAAAATTGTCTTCGTCATAATGAGGCAAGTCATGTAAGAAGAAAGAAGATAGAAAAAGAGAAAGAACAGCTCCTGAAGAACACCAGCTAGAGCAAATGAAGCGGTGCAGGACTTCCAATTGTAAATAATGTACTGCTCCCTAACAGAAAAATGGGAATTGTTGAAAAAACGTTTGCACCGAAGAGAATTTTCTTTTCGACGAATTCCAAAAAGTAAGAATGTAACCATTTGATAATCCAGCACTGTGCTTGTGACGTAGCAACCTTGTTTAACAAAAGAAGCCTAGGTACTGAGTCGAAAGCAGATGTGTAATCTAGGATGGCACACCGAACGTATTTGGCACCTCTATCTAAGCCAGGGACAATATCATGATATAAGACGGCAGTGGCATCTAAAGTACACCTACTATGTTTATTGCCAAATTGAATAGGGTCGTTAAAAGCCTTCAGTGAACGTTCACGGTAGGGTAAAACCAATCCTTCCATTATTTTTAAAAAGGTGAGGTGTAATGGCAATAGGTCTAAATTTAACAGTTCGTCCACTTGATGATTTAGGCACAGGAAAAATTTTAATGTTGTTCCAAGAAGTGGGTACAGCGTTACTAGAAAAATACCAGGATGACATAAAATGTCAGCACATTTATTGAGGCTAATAACTGGCACACCATCTGGACCGAGGGACTGGATACGTTTCAGAGATTTGAGACACTTGAAGACACCGAAAGAGTTAAAACTAGAGAAGTGGTCATTGTTTGCAGTTGTATTATTTGAGGTCATGACTTCAGCTGGACGACATATGAGGGACTTATTAAGAGTACCAGCATCAACTGTAGAAGAATCATTATTTATTTGCTCACCTTTGGTGATTTCCTTAAATAGTTTCCCCATATTTGATGAGGTTTTGAATGGTCAAAACTTTTGGTTATAAATCCTATTTAATATCTGTATTTGTGATTCAATTAAGTTGTTCAGTCTCTTAACACCAATATTGTCTTTCATCTTGTTTAACCTTTCTTTGCTGGGTGAAGCTTTTTGCGTTGAGTAGAGGAGAAGCGGCCAAATCTTAAGTGTCTCTTTTGTACAGCAAACATGACAGAATTCGAGACAAGATGTTACGTTTGTGATTGTGTCGTCTAGAACTTGTGTAGAAGATAATTCCCAATTTGTATCATTTGACATGTTTCTTAGATTCTGTATATTGTCATGGAAGTTGAGTTTTCTTTCCAAGGTTCAACGAGACCCTTTTGTGCAGTTCTCCATATATTTTGGGCAACATACGTATGATGCAGTGATGAGAATTAAGTAGTGGGGCTCTTTTCCGAGCTCCGAATATGCCGAAGTCATTTTTAAACACTTAGATCAAAGGTATTTTCTAGTCGTCTTGAGAAGTTGACAATATTTTCATGAGCTAATGAAATAAGGAAGCTAGTCACAAGAATTGAAGTCGCCAGTAACTATTGGTAAGAAGCTGCTAAACGAGGAATCAGCAAGGGAAGTAAAATCATCAGAAAATAAAGGAGAATCTGAGAGTCTACATCCAGGTGCAATATAACTTCATTAAAGATATGATTTTATTATTATAAATCACACAGTTTTATACAGTAATATTAATTGGTGACGTTTCGAGCACAAACTATTGCTCATAATCATACCAAGTTACTCACACAACGTTTTTCCTTCATTTATGTACATGTTTGGAATTGACTAGATATTTGAATAAACACACAAGAATTTAGCTAAGGTGAGAATGGTTGGACCCTGAGAAGTTAAGTAATTTAGGAAGAAGCTCAGCGGTTGCACTGAATGCATTGACACACAATAGGGTGGAAGAGGGTTAAAATTCTAAGTAAAATAAGTAGGTGGAGAGACTGATTACTGGATCCTGGTTCATTGAATCTACACCCAACACATGCAACAGAAATGACTCAATGCAAATACCAGAAATATGGAAGACATAATTACCGCCAGTCAAATCAGAGGAGGATAATACATAATCTTGAAATTCTATTTCGATTCAAGTGCATCATAACATTCTAACAAGTTATTTATTTTGACTATAAAAACATTCATCTTATTTCCCATCTGACTGTAATTGATCGATAACACTCATATTATTATTTCTGAATGTACATTATCGCATATTGATTTTTATGCCAAAATCTAATCGATTCCACGCATATATATAAATGAAGGAATAAGTTGTGTGAGTAACTTGATATGATTATGAGCAATAGTTTGTGCTCGAAACGTCATCAGTTAATATGACTGTATAACACTGTGTGATTTATCAAAATAAAATCCTATCCATAATGGAGATATACTCTACCATAGTGCCCAAGTTTTATACTTATATCAAGTGATATATTAATGTTTGAAATGTACATGTAGTTATATTTGGACAGCTATTTCGGTTGACATATAACACTGAGGCAGTCAGTCTCATCACTAGAGACCCGACTGAAAGCTGCTACCTTGACGTGGTGGTCGGGCATAAACACCGCAATGACCCAACAAGCTATACTGGCTGAGACTTATGTCACTTGAGGTCCTACCATGCCGGAAAGGTTGTTTGGATAGATGTTAGACAAAAAGCAGCTACCCAATCCAATACTATTATTCAAACGAATTCACAAAATATCATGCCGGATCGGTCGGGACCCGGATTAACAACGACCGCGCTTCCTGCTGCCGTGTCACAGGGTAGAAGTGATAAATATGCTACTGAGACACACCAAACAAACAAAAACAGGCCGCGTGTGACCGGCTTCAAGCAGTTGTCCCCTGGTCTCTGCGGTCATGCAACACTTTCTGTTTCAGGTTCCCGAAGAATCAATCAACTTCCACGGTGTGGGCAGCCGGGAAGTAACAACCGCCCACACACTTCCAAAAGCACACGAAGCCTTCCTAAGCATCACTCTTCCTTACTCACATCACCTTCCTCATCTTGCTTCTCTACTACAGTTAGCACTATTCTGCAGGCTAGTGAGTCATCTTCACTTCACTCTTTGACCACGAACAACGGCGAGAGCCAAAGAAACACCCCCAGACAGCCTTTTAAAGCCACGTCAGCAACTTCAAATAGGAGCTTTTAGTGTCAGGACCGTCTCCCAAATCAGACAACAGGCATCACTACCAAGTGCTCCAGAATCTAGAGCCATGGATTTATGTTATATTTCGGAGACACGCATACAAGACCCTAGTGTGGTCATTCCCAGTCAACAAGGTGTTTCTGCGAAATTCACTTTAAGTATGTCAGGAGACCCCTCAGCTAGCTCGCGAGGACTCGCAGGTGTAGGGATAGCATTGAGTGTTAGGGCAGAAAAATCACTTCTTGACTTGATTCCAGTAGATAGTCGTATGTGTGCGGTCCGCCTGAATAGGTCTGTTAAACGAAGGAAAGACGGTGCTGCCCGTCGTTGCCTTTTCGTAGTCTCCGCTTACGCCCCAACAGACTGCAGTTCGGATGAACTAAAGGATAACTTCTGCCTGAAACTGTCTAATTTGCTGCAAAAAGCAAAAGGTTCAGATATAGTTGTTTTAGCAGGCGATTTCAATGTCCAAGCAGGGAAGTTGTGCCAGACTGAGAAGTATCTAGGTGATACGTATGGAGTTCCCTGCCGACGAACCGACAACGGTGATCGTTTCTACAGTTTTTCCTAGATAACTATCTGTTCCTAGTTAGCACTAACTTTAGGCACAAAGAGAAACATTGTGTAACCTGGCGACCTCCATCACCAAATCAACGCTGGACTCAGATAGATCACATAGCCATAGGGTATCGTTGGCGAGGGTCAGTGGAACACTGCCGCTCTTATTTGAACACGTAGACTCTGATCACGCTCTGGTTCGCGCACGTTTATGCTTACGACTAAATAGACATAAGAAATTGACGGCAGCGAAACAGTGACGTCCCCAACTAGATTGAGACACTGACTCCCTATTTAAGGAAGAAATAGCGAAACGAGTATCTGAGGTCGACAGCACGACTTCCCCTGAGGTAGCCTGGCACAACATACAATTAGCTTTAGATACGGCTGTGAAAGCTGTTAATAAGCTAAAACCTAAAGTTAGTAAAAGCCATTGGATCTCTACCGCCTCATCCGAACTGATTGACGCAAGAAGACCGATTCCAGCGAGCTCCGATTATAATGAGGAGCGAAAGTTACTTAAACGAAAACTAACAAGAAGTCTTCACAACGACCGTGAACAGTGGTGGGCGACAAAAGCGAAAGAGATGGAAAAGGCAACACCAGACAACTATTTAGGCTTATCAAGGAAACAGCTGGGATATGGCAAATCATAAGTGAAACAATCTCTGAGAAGAATGGCACCATAATTAGCTCTCAGTATAGACTGGAACGCTGGAGGGAGCACAATGAGTAGCAGTTTAATTGGCCCACAGCCACGCTCAACCTGCCGAACATCCAACACCTCCCTGAATGGGATATAGACACAGGTCCTCCATCCATAACTGAGGTTACTAAAGCTGTCACTAATCAGAAACAAGGCGAAGCAGCGGGACCTGATGGAATGACTCCAGAGGTGTCTAAGGATGGTGGAGACAATTTACTGTCTGCATCAACTAAGGTACAAAGGCAACGTCTGGGAATCAGGAGAAGTCCCGTCGGGTTGGTGTCACTGATTATCCCCAAATACAAGAAGCGAGACAAGTCTTCCTGTGATAATCACAGGCTGATTAGCTTGACTAATATGGTACCTGAAGTTCTAGGCTCAATAATCATGCGTAGACTAAGCGGTCGACGGGAGGAACAAACGCGAGAGAACCAGACAGGCTTTAGACCAGGAAGAGGGTGTATCGACCATATCTTTACCCTTCGACACATTCTGGAATATAGGCATACTTACCGGCGTCCAACAAACGTCATATTTCTTGACCTAAAGGCGGCATTCGATCCTGTCGACCACGACGTACTATGGCGATGTTTGGCTGTGAGAGGAATGCCGAGTAAATACATTACACTGATCAAGGCTCTCTACTCGAACTCATCTAGCCAGCCAGGTGAGACCCCACCAGGAGTTGTCATCTGAAGCGGTGACAACTAGTGGTGTCCGTCAGGGATGCCCACTATCCCCATTTCTTTTCAATTTCATCACAGATGTACTAATGGAATTAGCCTTAATTAGCCTCTTAACTTCAGCGACTCAGCGATTGACTTGTTACCAGGGAATAATCTCGTTGACTTAGAATATCCAGATGATACAGTGGTTCTAGATGAGGACGCTGACAAAAAAGAGCAGTTTCCTCAACACCTTGAACTGCAGTCTACGAATGTTTGGCATGCGATTCGCTCCCGCCAAATGCAAGATGATGTTACAGGACTGAACTACACCGACTGCTAGATTAGAAATAGGAAGTGAAGTGGTAGAGTACGTTGACCGCTTCACTTACTTGAGAAGTACCATCAGCCAACGCCAATGGGTTGATCTCTGACGAAATCTCAGCCAGTTTACGCCGTCTCTGGCGTAGATGAGATATCCGGTTATCGACCAAAGGGCGGGTGTACTGCTCATCAGTCCGCTCCGTCCTCCTCTATGGCTGTGAGACCTGGCCATTGAGAGTGGAAGGCATGAAAGGGCTAGCTGTCTTCGATCATAGGTGTCTGCGCTCTATCTCCCGTGTAAAGTGGCATAATAAGGTGAGCAATACTGAGGTTAGGCGTCAAGTTCTGTGTAAGGAGGGGAAATCAATCGACAAGGCTGTGAAGTTACATCGACTGAGATGGTTAGGACATGTGTTACGTATGCCTGGTCATCGCCTTCCTCGACGGGCAATGTTAGCTGACACAGGATGGATCATTTCGGAAGAGCTAGCGGAGGTCAAACAAAAACTGGGCACCAGTCAATGAAATCCACAACAGTTGGTCTAAGCCACGTTGGAAGGTGTAGACTTCCAGGCTGGGGTCCTCGGGACGGTAAAAATCTATGGTTGGAAACAATTGGTGAGATGACTCAAAATCGTTCTCAGTGGCGCAGATGCATCCACTCCCTGTGACTTATGATTTCCAATGAATCTGTTTTGTTCTTCGTAATTACTATTCCTTTGTCTCACACCTCTGTTTATTGTCTCTATTATGCCTTTCTTGTACTTTCTTTTACTTTGTGTACTACATGGAGTGTGGCGACTTGAACTGCCGAAAATATGTGCAAAGTTCTATGTCGAAAACAGACCAGAGAATCTTGAAGCATACAGTATTCGAAGTACACTATTGATAACTGATGAAGGTTGCAACGCCACCACTACATTTCTTTTCAAAGCTACGTCGATCTTGTCTGAATAATTGAACAAAACTTTTTTCTCTTTGGATGTGGTGTCATTATTTATCAATATTCCCGTAGTGAAAACAGTCAGCTATATACGTGAACAAATTGTGATATTGGAAATACATATTAGGACTACACCTGCGAAACTGAAAAAGTAATTAGTAAAGTGTGCTTCGAATGTTCCTACTTAGCAAAGGAGTTTTACTGACAACTTGATGAGGTTCTTATGGATTCTCTCTTTGGTCTTTTATTAGGCGATATTTTCTTGACAAAATTAGGAAATGGGTTTTTTTAAGAGATGTTAAACAAATTTGAATATTATTGTCGTTAAGAAGACCAAATGTTTGTCGTGTGTGATAAGAATTTGGCTAAACAAGATATACAAATCTTCAACGACATTCATCCAGCTATGAAATTCACTTGCAAAGAAGCATATCGGGGAAGCATTTGTTTTTTGTATGTTCATACTAAAATGATGGACGATAAAGAGAAATATCTACAGGAAAGGGAAGTGGAACGGATAGTGCATCTATTTCCACAGTTCCATACCCACTCAGTGTAAGCGGAATTTCATTCATTACCTTAGTCATAGCATTTGATGCACATGTAAAGATGAAGATGAAATAGGAAATCTGCAAAATATCCTACTACAAAATAATTCTACTGTCTGTGCGTCGGTGGTTCAATTGTAGAACACTGGTCAACCACGCAGCTGGTTCTACTCCCTGCGAGCGTACTCCTTTCCCACACCTGGCCGGTTAAGAGGGATGGTTGGGCATGACACTAGCATCCCTGTACCGTAAAAACCACACCACCGCTAGTAAAACTTCAAAGCTCTGTTTTGAAGTCCTATGTTGCACCAGGTATGTTCTTGTTACGGTTTTTGTAATGGTTATTCCAGTGTCTTCACTGTAGAACACGGGTGATTTATTGTTGTTGTTTTTACAAATAGTTAACAACGATTTCCAAATCAGTTATTGTGATTGTTGGTCCCTTTTTCCAGTCATTTGTTATCTCTGATTCCTTCCATGTCTATACTGATTTCCGTTTTCTTCTCTTCAGCTAGTAAAGCATTATATCTCCAGGTTTTGTTCCATCTATGTGGATAAGTACGAAGATATTGCACCTCAACTTTGGACTGTTATTGGCGAAGAAATCGTACCTGATCAGTGTCGCATATATAGGCAAGCTTTTGTCGTATTTAAGTTAATATCTATATTTAAATCTTTGAACTTTATTTAAAGCACCAATTTGGTGGTGCTTAATTTCTAAGAAATGTAAAGTTCAAAATACATAACATTACAAAAAAGACAATAAAAACGAAGAAGGGGAAAATGACAGAGAAATTTGAATCTATGTTTACTACTTTTCCTTCGCACATGGTAGTGTGTGGATTTGGTGAATTATTTGATTTGTTGGAGCCCAGTTAAGGAGTTGTGTTATTAGGACAGATGCTCACCTGGTGCAACTATTTTTCTTATTGTAGCTGTAGGCTACAAACGTATTATTTGATTGTTTCATATAATTATCATCATCCAATGTAAGTAATTTGATGACGATGGCAGTGACTGAGCACAGGACATTCTAGACGAGGTTTCGAAGACCTGAATGTCCTACATATCTGTAACATGGTTGAATATGCTTTTTGTACTTGAAAAGAACCTTACTGTCGTTGGAATTTGTTCCAGCTTTCCCATCACTCCTGAAGCTATATGTCATTACTTTACGCTTCAATTGACTTCCTTGGAATGTTAGTAGGTTTCTTCCAATGTATCACAGATGACTACACCAAGGTGACAGATAATGTGTAGAGTAAGTAAAGAGATCAGTTTTCTGCTAGCTTCGTAATCCTTTATTTTTTCGTAGACTTCACACCGTCTCTGTAGTCATATACGTCTTATTGCTATTATTTTTCAGTTACCGTCCAGATCATCTGTCCGATCCCTATAGTACAGGTTGTCTGGCATCTTTCAATTACTTTTTCTACAATCGGTGGTTGCGTCGTGTGTTATTCTTCTCTCTTCGTGTACTGAAGTAAGTGATGTGTGTTATTTTGCTTGCAATGCAGGTGGGTAAAAACAGAAGCAATTGCCTACTATTTAGACAAAAAAGAAATATGAAGTGTGATTGTGTAACTGTTTGCATTTTATGAATCAATTAATCCCGTAGGATGGATCATAAAATATCATTTTCATGATCGTTTGTATTTCCCTCCTAATTGCTTTTCATTAGGAGTGGCCTAGATGTAAGTCTCCCAGGATAAGTTGACTGACTATCCAGAAATCGTTGTCGTTTATATTTCAAGCTGTCAAACAGACTAGTGCAGCTTATATGGGGATTGTAAACAGCTAGTCTCATCAAAATATCAGGAGCCTTAACACCACTGAGTGTTTTGCACTTGTCCCTAGGACTCCGTCTACTTTAATCATCCTACACGTAGTTGTCATCAGCTGATCAGTTATTATTTCTGCTATATGACGGTTGTTACTGCGTTTTGTCTCAACTTTGCAGCTTCCGACTTCACACAAGCCGTTGGTATGTACTCCTGGAATTGTTGGCCTTTCTCTTCCACTTTCCTGAATATATAGCAATGTGCCACTGTATTTATGACGCATTAGATATAGCACAAGGTATATGTGTTGAAACTGTGTATTTCCGATTTTCAGCGGTTTGGCTTATTTGGTTAGCTACGGGATAGTTCGTAGTCCTTATTCTAAGATATCGCAGTTCTATCTTCTGTCAACTGTTGAAACACATTTTGTGAAGCATCACTGGATTTCAATAATTTTCTTTCGTCACAAAGGAAACCTGAAGTAATTGAAAAAAATTGAAAATGAAATCGTGCAATGGTCGTGATTGATGATTAGTGGTGAACTATGGTAGCAAGAGAAAAGCGATGAGGAACAATAAAGAGTATTTGTACGTATTAGGGGAAGTAAACTGTCAGACGACTTACTAGTAAACGATTTGTTTTAAAAGTAGTTAGTTGTCATTATAACCACCTTAACATCAAAGGTCTAATAATCCGGCGTATGACATTATTCTTTGACTCGTTCTAATCGAAGAAAGAACATATCTTTATATAGTAAGCACAACATGCTTTTCAAAGTCGTGGATACCGTGATCTCTACTATTCTACACGGATCTGTTGAACTACATTATTTGACCCTTACCTAAGTTTATTGTTGATTTTAAGCTCCTATTCGATTTGTTACATTCGTTCGTAATTGTAGAATATTTTTGAACTGCTGTTTCTATGCATACTAACGAGCTTAGAAGCCACTATTATTCCTCTGCATTATGCTACCTAATCACGTGAGACTAATATCCGTCGCCTTCATAATAAATAATGACAGTAATTTGTGTATCGATATTAAATTCTTCGTGATTGAGTGCAGCTGACAAGAAGCAACAAGTTGTAGAGACGTCATTTTATCCTGACAGGTGTGTTCTCGTTTTATTTAAGTTTATCAAAGGAAATAATTGCACAGAATTAAGTATTAGTTATATATGTATTCTTAGCATGATTGACTACATCGGTGCTGAATAATAATAATAATAATAATAACAGTAATAATGTTCATTGATATGATGGTAATGTCTAGCAAGTTCATGCTATAAGGTTCTTCTCTTCACAAGAAGCGTTTGTTAGTACCATAGAATTAAAATAATGTGTTGGAAATTAACCTTAAACACGGATTGTTTTGTACTTAGTATTAATCATAGTAATGATGCGTAAATAAATTTATCTGTTGAAACTTCGAGATGACTCTCATGACACAGTAACCTAGTGCGTGACGCCTCAGCGTTGAAAACGATAGATGCAAGGTTCAAGTTCCATTGGAAACACCATCACACGGCTGCAGGTACACGTACACTTAGTTGAAAAGTCTTTGATTCCATTGCTAGCTACTGTTTCTCAAAATGGCATCAAGTCTATCTTTTCATCTTTCTAAATCTTTTTCAGCGACTCACTTGTTGACGATGAAGACGAACTAGATGAATCAAATTTGTATTGAAATGGAAAAATGGCCGATATTCTGTGTACAGTTGACGAACAAACCGTAGCTTTTTAAAAGAATTTCTGCTGACTACTAACAAATTATCAATAGCTATAAACGCATATGTTTCATAATTCTACCATGAACCGTATGATTGTTTCTTTTAACACACTTAACATTCAGAAGATATATATATATATATATGTAACGCAACATCTTGACTGGTGTACATATTAATCATTCTCATCACATAATGTAGTTGATGACACATGCATTTGATGTTTTTTTCAATTTTATTTTACCTGCTATATTACATATATCAACGTATTCTTACATTTTAGGCGAACAAGTTGTGCACGACTACCCTTCAATGCACACAATCAGATTACCATTTTCTTTTTTCATTTTTAAAGCATATTTAATGGAGATGATAATGTTTCTAATAACTGTGTAGCTAATCTGCGTAACTTCATCATACCCTTTGTTTTTTCCTGAATATAACAATGAAGTTTTTTAGATTTTCATCTTTTAATCAGATTTATTCATCATTTGACAGATAAGTTAAAGGAGGTAGAAACTTGTTTTACTTTAGTTTGTTATATACACTACACAGTATTATTTATGGGGAAGCGTTTTAGATCGTGTTCGATTTCACCAAGATAATTGCCTGCCTTCAAAATGTGTTTCATTCGGTTTCAATTTTTGATATTAAATTGAACCAGTAGAGTTTTCAAGACAAGTGAAACTCCTATCGGGTCACTATTTTTTAGTGTTTGATGTTAATTTAATGAACAAAACTTCTAAATCATTCTTTCCTTTACTCAGTGATGTTAGCCCTTGTGGTTGCATACATAACTATAGTCGAGTATTCCCCGATATTGGAAATTCCAGAAAGAGTTTTTATTCTATTTTCAAACAATCTTGTTGGATTAAGGAGTTCCGTATGCTCTGATAGACCTTTCAAACAAATTAGTTTATTTTGAAACTTTAACAATTGAGAATAATTATTTACGAGTAAACGTGTCTGCTGTTCATTGAATAACACATACATGTGTACTTTCTCACTACTTAACATCTCAGTGGCTATAGCAGCATGAATGTATTATAATGACTAGTCACTTTTAAGAAATATTCTACTAAATAGCCTTGGTTCAAGGTTGTTTTACTCACTGCTTGAGTCTGATAATGCAGTGTATCCTAGCAAATATTTAAACCTCTTGTTTTAATCTCGCGAAGCTGAAATATCTGATAATTGTGGCAAATCTGGCTGCTAGTGTGGTTTGTCAAGCCAACTTGTGCAGGTGGCATCTATTAAAATATTTCCACATGATGTTTGACAATTCTTAGGTTAGAGGAAGTTGACCGATATGGCTGCAGTTGGATGTACCCTATGATTTTGGTAACCAATAGTAGGATTCTATAGATACGAATCTAGCCCGATTCATGCAACAACCCTTAACAAGTATCGCGTCAGTGACGCCGAGCATATGTCAGTACTAAGCAACATTTTGCGATTATATTGCAGCGAATGTAACACAGTTTAGGAATATAATTCCAGCGATAATATGTACCTCAGAAAAGATTTCTTTAGTGGAAGATTTCACTTCCGAAGCGTATAAAGAGTATAACTTGACATTAAGCCATCATAGCAACGGAATACGACGCCACAATGAACAGGGATGTGCAATAAAGCCACTCGACCTATCGGTACCATATATGTCTTCACTGTCATTGACCACTTTATTACTACTTCTTGAGGTTCCATGGAATTCTTAGTCCATGTTCATTGCCAAAATATTCAGTTTTTGGGTAAATTTAGTTGATCTACGAAATCGAAACTGTTAGTGAAGTTTTGTGACTACTTCTCGGTAATCTGATTTATTCGGTGACGATAAATTTGGAGTGAGAAACATATATCTTGACTGGATGACAGTTGATGAATAGTAGTGTGTATGGATATGAGTTAGAACGAAAATGTCTTTGAAACTACTTGATAACTGTTGACATTTTGCAGATACTCATCCTTGGATGTCTCTCTCCCACTCCCTTGGCAGTTTCCCTGGATCCACTGAGTGTCGGAACATTTCTCACAAGGACCTGTAGAGAGTTTCAGCACATTGTTTTAGAATGGATGGCCGAATGTCGTCACAACCTGGGCACTTTCCAGATGTGAGTTTCTGTAACTTCCCTAGTATCATTGTGGGGTCTAATTGGAGCATAGCCACTAGGTTTTCTTTTGGTGAAATAGTAATGCAGAGCTCATGACCTATTCCGGTAATAGTCACAGTGTTATTTAACTTTCTTTCAAAGGCCGAACTGGGTGTTTCAGCCATTTCCAAACTAGTGAGATGTTGACTGCTTGGACCTACTAGGGTGCATGCTCCTGGTCTGTAGGTTTTCTTTTCAAAATGAATCGGTACAGGCTTTAGGGGTTTGACGGGAATTTTGTGGTAACATCAATCTGAAGTGACCTCCTGTCACACCCAAAACTTGTGTTGCATCGGTTTCTGAGTTCCAGATATGCCCCAGGATCACTCTGACTCTCGGAGATTCGCCATGTAAACCGGGATTTCCGCTTTGCTTGCAGTAAACGCTACGTGCTTCTCTTCAGCCATAATGATAGTTTCTTAGGTTGAAGCGTGATTAGAGGGACAGTCTCTGAGGTTGATATGTGAGTGATCCCTTTTAGCAGTTCCCAATGTCCCTCTATTGATAACTGAGCCCAGTCTGTGGGCCATTCCGCGTCAGACAAAAGTCTTCGCATTTCGGAGTAGTTGACTTTGCTATAGCACAGACAAGGTTGGGTAGCATCTCACTGTAAGTGCTCACAAAGAACGAGATCAGACACTATGATCGCGTGATCACTGCTGCCTGGAGGGGTCATGATTTGGACGTTTCCGACCAGGAACTGGACACTAGTGTCCCCACCTACTGTCGTCTCCATTGTCCCCAGTCAATCTTGCATTTCTGATGGTGTGCAGCAGATTCCTACCGATGTTAATCCCTTATTCACGGCACAAATTAGATTATTGTTCCTGGTTAAACAGTGCCCTTTTTTCAAGTATATTGTTACTGAAAACTGGCATACTAAACAGGATAAGACAGTTTGGTCGACTGACCTCGGACTAAGGTTTAGCTCTTGGTTGCTTGTCTTCCTTCCTAAGATCGGTAACCTTTGACTGCTTCAGGGTGTGATCATTCTGTGTCACACTGCCATGCTTGCTAGCGGATGAAAGTAGTCCTTTTTCAATTAAGGATTACCCTGGTGCTCCTACCAGCATATCTCCAGGATTTTCGCTAGTTGAATGCTTACCTCATGTGACTTTAAGTTTCATGGCTTCCAATGAAGTATAATTATATTTGAATGCTTCACACACAATGATAAGTTTTGTTATTGGTAATATTTCGAGCGAAATTACTGCCCGTGTTCACACCACTGTTGGAATTGTTTTGTTTTTTAATTTACACACCCTTGTTCCATGTATCCGGTGTGACCTTAATGAATATAGATTCTGTTATAAGTCTCTCTTTCCATTTGTTCATATTAGTTTTCAGAATATAAACATTGTTCCAATCGATATTGTGGTTTAAACCAATAACAAAACTTATCACTACGTGTAAACCATTGAAATATAATTATACTTTATTTGATCTATTCCACAGTGCTCAAACTTTTTACTCTCATGGCTTCCACTTATTGGTTTACGTAATGCATTCCATTAAAGCTTGACAAAGTGCTATTACTTTAGATTTCCATACCTTGTAGATTAGTTTACCAGCTTCGAAACTGATTTGGGAACGACCTCCATTCTCTCTGAAGACTGTTATCTTAGTGAGAATGATCCTCAATACTTATAGTCTGAACGTACGCCTAATCGTCTTCTTAGTCTTGTGCCCATCAACCCTGAGAGTGATATGAAATCTATCTGACTTTTGGTGAATCCCACATCTCTATTTCTGTGTATCTTCGTGCCTATAGACTTTGCCTCCAGGTATTATCATTATTGTCGTGAAAAGATCCGTTATTTCTTCATGACAAGAGTATCTTCAGAGGTACATAAAATTTTAGGAGATAAAATGTTGAACTCTTTTGCTACCCATATAATGTACCAGTGTGAATTTAAGCGTATTTTTATATCACAAAAGTATATCAATTTACCGTAGTTCAAATTATTTAAAATTACTGTAAGTATTATTCTATCAATATTACAAAGTATGCATACTTTATATTGTTATTTACTTCTTTAACACAGTAAAGTCAATATTATTTATCTACTTTTACCTCAATTTTACATGCATGTGGATAGGATAGGACTTGTGCCAGTCTAATCTCTAACCGTTACGGTTACATAATTGAAAAACCAGAATTTATATACACAAAGTATACGAGAATAATAAAACTTTCACATAAGTAATACTTTTGTCCATCGTAATACTGCTTCAGTTTTGCTTGAAAATTGATTAGGATCCTTATTAGTAAGCATGTTAATTCCTATCCTATTTCCCCCATGTCATTCTTTCTCTTCCCTTCAATTTTTTACTGCAATTTGTATCTGTTAATTCTTAACCATGTTTTTATTTACTATTGAAGTTTATCTCATTTGATGTATTAATAATCTATTAGATGTATGGTAATAATTTTCTTATAATCGAACATTATTTGCTGTATATGCTAAAGCACATTGGTGTACCCTTTACTGTTGAATATTGTTTATTCGTATCCCTCCATCCTGTGTTCGGCATTCTCACGCTGTTTGAATGACACGTGGATCGCCTTTGACACAGCTCTGCTGTTTTTACTTGTTGACGCATACTGACTGTGCTTTTTGACAGGATTCAGTTACAGACACCTAAGAATTCAGGTTTGTATATTATATTGCATATTTTATGTTTAATATAGTACCGTATTCTAGACAAATCCTGTGTTTTCGGATTTTACGCGTCACTCTGCGTGTGGCTTTAAGATTTGTTTGAATAGAGTCCCGAATTTATCTTTGGAAGAAATTCACAGCACTCACTTTGGTTCTTTGGACCGGTTACTCAAAGCATATTGGGGAAACTGAAGATGCCCGAATAATATCCACGAGACAATCTTTCTTCACCACAAGTCCCTTCTTTACCTATTTCCTTTTCTGGTTTTGATAATTTTATGCTCGCCTCTGACGCCAACGTAGGTTCTAGTTATATTTCTATGAAAGGTGGTGTAGTTGCTGACACTGATCTTGTCTCAGATAGTACAACAGAATTATAGATACTGAATGTTAACATGTAGAAGCTTGAGTTACGCAGAAAAATGTTGGAAATAAAAGGTGGAACCTCACAACAAATTATCAGTGAAGTTAGTAATGCTCGATCAAGTGACAACCAGTTGTTGTTGTTGTTGTTGAAAGTTGAAAGTAAATTGTCTTCTAAGGTTTATTCACTAAGTAACACTTATTCATCATTTCTCTTGTTAAATAAATGAAATTGTTCAGGCAGTTTTACATTCTGTTCTCACAGTGCGACTTTAGTAAAGTCAATAACCTATAAATAAGTGATAAGTACTTTTCATTTTTTCTCTTAACATGACCGCGACAGAATTTTAGACTTTGACTAATTACATGAATATTTAGTTTCAAGTAATTAGCATTTCCAAGTATTACTGTTTGTATACGTGTTCTATATCGTTCATTTGTACATTTTTAGGTTTAATTATGCATAAGATATACTGATAGTAAACAAAAACAATGACGTTTTATTTAACTTGATCATTTTGCATAATTTCATGAAATATCAAACTAAAATTAAGGAAAATAAAAAAAGACCAAATTTATTTGACTTAGGCTAATTTGGAAGTCACTTGATCTTTTTTTATTTTTCTGATTTGCTATTTCTATGATACACAAATGACCAAAATACAACTTATTTGACATTCACAAAATTACTTCAATTTTAGAATTCATAAAATGTCAGGATAGACAATAAGGATTTAATGTACGTACTACTGCACTGCATTGCATTTCATTCTTCTCTGTTGTTATGAGACTTGAATATTAGGGATAAAAGCTTTACCCAAACACTGTTTTCGGCTTGTAATATCACTTTGTACTGAGTCACATATAGTTCTATGGAATTTCTGTGTGATAAATATAGAACTCAAGTGTTTTACTAGGTGATGTGGGTTCATTGTAAAGGCTGTAAACTTCATCAAGGAATGTAGTTTAAGCAACCAGCAAAACTCCACCATAAGACTGTTGCTCATCTTGGAACAAAACTACTGAAGATAAAAGCCAACCTATGAAGATTTTGGCAATTAGCGTCAGTGTATTTAATCAGTGAAGCTAATATGACTTAAATCTCAATGTGCGTCGGTGGCACAGTGGTTAGGACTCTCGCAGACCATGCACATGCTCCGAGGTTCGATCCCCTGCCGACGAACACCTGATATCTATGGTCGGCCTGCAAAATTTGGGCTACTGATATCCATGTTGAAAATTCCATACATGTACCAAAAATACAGTGTGAAATCAAGCTGTAATCAAAAATAAAATAAAATACAGTGATTGTTATAAACTCCAAGCAATATTCCCTGGAATCTAGGGCAGTGAAGTAGACGATTGTGGGTTTAACAGTCACATATAACCTAACGATATCTATATATGACTTAACTTTCTAGTACAGTATTTATTTTTTCTTCTATAATTTATACAAGAGGTTAACAAATGATTTACAGTTGTTGCCACATACACACGACCACACACACCGTTGTATGCCGCTTGTGCATATATTTTTCCTATTCAGTTATCTACAACCATGGATGAGAATATTTTTTAACTCTGAGGTCAGATTTCGATCACATTTTTTTTCAATTTTGTTTATCATATTTTGATACCTGTTTCAGGACTCATATGATCGGATAGATAGAAAAGCTATGGGTTCACTATTGGGCGCAATATTTGTTAAGAGAGATGACGAACTGTGTATATTAATATTATTGTTCCATTGGGTTGCAAGTGGAACATAGGGTTTCATCAACACATCTCCACCTTATCCTATTCTCTGCCATCCTCTTCAGCACCACGATTGTCCATGCTCTCTCACCTCTTCCTCACACGATCTCCTCCATGTCACCGTAGGACGACCAACTCGTCGCCTCCCATTGGAAGTCCACTCGAGGGCCTGGAGCGCGACGTCATTCGATGGCCTCCTCAGTGTATGCTCGATCCATCTCCATTTTCTCCTACATATTTGTTGAGCCATCGGCTCTTGGTTGGTTTGTTCCACTGCGGAATTTCTTGTTACTGCTTCTCTCTGGCCAGTCATCTGATCTTCGGTATAGAGTGAAGGCAGCTGTTGATGAGAGTCTGCAACCTGCTGGAAGTCTTTTTCATGATTCGCTAAGTTTCTGACCCGTATAGAAGGACCAACTTAACATTGTTGTTGAAGATCCGAATCTTGTTCCTTATCTTGGGTGCAGAAGATTTCCAAATAGGTTTCAGGTTGATGAAGATGTATGTTGTTGCCCTTCTGATTCTGACTTTTACATCTTCAGCCGTGCCAGTTGCCTGTAGTTGAAACGATGCTTCCTAGATAAGGGAAGGAATTAACCTCTTTTAGGTCTCTCCCGCTGATGGTGACTGGTGCTGGTTGTTGTTGTCGTAGTCCGTTGGTTATCTCCATCTTCTCCGTGTTCACCTGCAGTCCTGTCTTTGCTGCTTCTTCAGCCACTTTGTTGGTTTCCTCCTGTAAGTCCCCGAGTTTATGTGACATTAAACATAAATCATCCGCGAAATCCAGACCTTCTAGAGTCTTCTCATCGGTGGTGCAGCGTACTCATGTCTCCTCGCCCGCCCCCCTCACAGTCTGACGCATAATCTAGTCCACCACGATTAGGAATATCATCGATGATAATAGGCAGCCGGCTTGTCTTACTCCTGTACGCACTTCCAACGCTTCGCTGAGTTTTCCGTTGTGGATCACCTGACACGTGGCGTTGTCATATAGCCAGCTGTTGAATGAGGTTGATAAAGACTTGAGGTGTTGAAGTAGTTTCCAAATAACTTCTCGATCAACACCGTCGAAGGCCTTTTGGAGGTCAATGAAGTTGAGGTAGAGGTTTGACTGCTATTCTATGCTTTGTTCGATGAGGTACGTGAAGTTGCAATTCGATCAGCCTTTCCTGCATCCAGCTTGTTCTGAGTTGGTGGAGTTCTGCATCCAGTGCAACTCAGTATTTTACTTGGCGTGGACAAGAACATGATTCCATGCCAGTTCTTGCAGAGGCCCAATTCACCCTTCTTTGGCAGCTTGACGAGGTAGCCTTTGCTTCGGTCGGTAGACATCTTCCCTTCCCTCAAGCCTTTTGCTGTAATGGCATGCCAGTGTGTCGTAGAATAGTCTTTTGTCTTTCCTGGCACTCTTCTTTACTGCTTTACTCGGTGAAGTGTACACTGAATTTACTTCTCCTTCTGTTGTCCGTCTTTACATTGAGTCATCTCTTCACCATCCTTCTCTCCTCTTTCTATCAGCTTTCATGTATCCGTTGAGAGCCATTCCTTGTCTTGTCTCTTCCTTCTTCCTAGAACAGTTGTACGAATATCCTTGAACATCCTCTTCAGAGAGTTGCAATGTTCTTCCACACAGGTTTCCTCAGTGATGCCACATAGTGTCTCAGACTTTGCCTTGATATCTGTATTGAAGGCATCCCTTGTGGTTTCTTCCTTCAGTTTCTGAATGTTGAACTTGAATCGTGGTCTGTTTCTATTTGCTTTCATGGAGGCGTGTATAGAAAAGCACATTCACAAGCCGATACACACACCTTAGTTACAAGAGATTTTGTTTAATGTCTTACGAGCAGAGCAGGAAAGATATATACGGATCGCCACTTACAAAAGTAATTTGAATATATTGATGACTCCTTGACGGAGATGGGCTTTTCGAGTAGTTTCATAAAGAAAGGTATGAAAACACCGGAGAGAAGCCTGGAGAGCATGACTGCACGTAAAACACCTCTGTTTATTAAGTTACAATTTATTGGTGACTTACCAAGTGCGATTTTATTCCAGAGACTTTCCAGGAGTATACGAATAACGGTTTATTCAGCAAACCTATGTTTGTCATTCTCTAGCCGACGGATTATTGATCGCAAACGAAGAATAAGCTAGATAGTTTTGCCACGGCTGCACAGTTGTGTTGGACGTACTACTAGATAACCTTGCAAACGTGTCACTGAATACCTTCCATTGTGATTTGGCAGAGGAGAGACAAAAGCAATCCGTAGGGCCATTTGGTCACTTTTAGTTGATAGTGGTCATGTAGTGGTGAAAGCGAAAGGATGTAAGATGATTCATAGCATCCTACCGAATTTTTCCAATAGACTTCCTATTCGTCTACTGCACATAGCTGAGGTGAAAGGCGTTCGAACTATTAAGCCTCAACTATGCATTATCGGTTTTTTGGCCTATTAAGATATAACGAACTGATGACTTCGGCACCACCCCTTATTGTATTCCTAACCCCTCTCTTATCATCCTTAATCTTATCACATCTTCATGAAAACATAATTTATCTACTTCCCTTACAATCTAGCATTACTTAATGGGTTTATTTGTTTTTCTTAGCCTTTATCTACTACTTCTACCTGAACATTTGGTTGTGTAATCATGCTATTTTTCGTTATGCTTGTTATCACAAACCACCTCACGTTCTCATGCTTGTTATTGATAGAACCATTATTATTACTATTATTATCATCATGTACCTCGACAAAGTTTTTAAAGACAAGAAATGTCCTTTTTATACATAAACGATGTTACTTTAATTACAATTAATTTCCCTGAATAAGTTCGGACCAGTTTGCTGCACGAAACTCTGGAATTACTCATTTCACTTCCGCTGAAGTTTTACTAATATAATTTTTATTAATGTCTACTTCTCAATCGACACCCAATTATTTTGGAACTATTCTGTCATATCTTTATCATAGTTCATATGTTATCAGTTTGCTTCTTGTAAGAAATGAAATCATTGCATGCATTTTACTTTAATGTTAAAATCATACTCTTTTATTAATTCTTATATCAAAAGCGTTACATTGACTCGAAACATCTAATTATTAAAACAATTAGTCTCTTTGATAAATTTGAACAAGACATTTTTAAGACAAGTTGATATAATTTCGTATTTTCTCTGCAAACGATTCACAACTAGCATGGTTCACAATAATAAAATAAAAATGAAGTCATGACAATTACTCAGTTATGTAAAACGAAGGCACATACTAATGACCAATCATATTTAAATAGGCCAAGTAGTCTATGGTAGGCGAAGGTTGAAATCTGTTGTTTTTTGTATACATGGTTTAGGATGTATGTGATTAATTTAAAGTTCTTCCACCTTGAATTGTGAAGCAGCAATTAATATTTATTTTCTGACCTGACATTAATAAGTACTTTGCCAGGGATGATGGATTTCTATTCAGATTAATTGCGTTGGGATTTTCTATGTGTCTTGATAACCATTTTGGAACATGTTCTTTTCAACGACATTGGAATATTCCCTGGGTTCTACCTTTATAAGTGTTACCGTAACTGCAGGTGAACTTGTAGATACAGAGTGATGTAGAGTCTACAGAATTCAATCCCTTAATCATAGGCAAAGGTATCGGAAATGTTCGAGATGTGAGGGAAAGAGCTGTGTTGTAGAATTTGCGTTTGATGGCTTACCGAAGGCTTTGAGCTGTCAGCTGCATAATTTGACCATCCTCGAATGGTAGGTTAATAAAGATGGCTTTCTTTTGTACAGAAGCTATCTTTTCAAGATGTGGTCTATCCTTACTGTGACAATTGATAAAGTTTTCTGGATAACCATTAATTAATGAAACTGTATGTATGAGTTGAAGCTCGTCCATCAATGTGTTACTCGTGCATATTTTGCGGGCTCTTGAAAACAAATGTTTCACTAGGGAACGTTTACACTGCATAGGAACAAAACTGGTGAAATGAAGCTATTGTTTACTCCATGTCTGCTTATGAAATATAGATTGTTTAGTCGTCTTTCGTAGTCATTGAAATATCCAAGAAATGGAGTCTCTTATTCGATTCGAATTCGGAAGTCACTCGGATGTTTGGATGAATATGATTAAATAGCATAAAAAAGTTTCGGTAAACTTACTATTATTACCGATAACGGGTGTATAGCACAACATTTATATAGCATAAATTTTCCTAACATACCTTGCATCTGTTTCTCCAATTTAGATATGAATAAATCTGCTAAAAGGAGCCCAAGAGGGCTCCCCATCGCAACACCATCCATTTGTTTGTATGCCTTTTCTTGGATTGTGAATCTGATATTTTCTGTACATGTTTAGATAATGTCTCTAATGTAAGTGACTTGAATAGATAATTGTATCCGACTGCTTGTGATGTAATCGAAAATGAAATCAACAGTTCCATGAAGTGGAACATTGGTGAATAAAGATTCTGTATCGGTTGAACACACAACCTTTTCGTTAATGTACATGGTGTCTAGGATATTGGTCAGATGGAATGAAATTTTTACAGAATGATTTGATAATGAGTCTCTTACAGGCATAAGGACCTCAGTAATCAATTTTGAGACTTTATGATATGGAGAATTTGCCATATCTAAGATGGGTTTCTGCGGGTTCCCAGGTTTGTGAACCTTTAGGAGACATTTAATTATAAAGAATGAAGTTTGCAGCCTGCTTAAATCACTTGGCTATCTGAACCACCATTCAACAGAATGCTTCTTATTTTCTCCAACTCTTATTGTTTGAGTCATTCACTGTTTTCGAATTTAAAAAAATGTACTTATGCATATTTTCTGTTAGCTTTTAAACTACGGGTGCTCATTTATCGGAGGTGAAGGGAAATGTCGTAAAGCATTAGTCTATGTTTCAAATCTAACAGCGTTGTGTCACATGATATACCATGGATTTTTATTTACTTGGAGATTCCGCACAAAGAGAAAATATTATGCAGAAAATTGCAGTGAGAATTCATCATATTGTTTAGACATTTTCTCTAGAACAAAGCTGTTATTGTTATCATTTAATAATAATGTTAAGCATATTATTGAAATTACTTATTTGGATTTAGAGTTATTCTCAGTTGCTACTTAAAATGCACTTATTCAAAGAAAGCACATTTCATTTATTTTCAGTCCTCTTTCACTGATTTTAATGTCTTTCCTTTACTATTTTTTATTTTTATTTTGAAAAAAAGTTTAAGTGAATGGATTTACTGTCTTGTGCATACCTCTAAATGCATTTTAACAAAACTTTGTCCTCATTACTATGCAGTGAATGTGTGTAATTTAAGTAAAACTGATTCGATTCTCCTAACTAAACTTAATCTACGCTGAATTCTATCACGAACCAATATCAGTCAGAGACCCCTAAAGTAGGTGTACAAATATCGGAAAGGCGATAACTCGGAAAATCTCTTAAAGTAGTGATCCACTTTGTCCTAATATGTAGTCATTAGTGATAGGTACTGGGGAGAAAGTGCAGATAGAGACGAGAGGTTTTTTAATACAGGCGTTTCCTGGAATACTGAACAACAGTATGAGTGGTGTTTCCATTATGAATAGAATGATATGTAGGAAGGTAAGTCAAACAATACGTTTTTGAACACTTACCGATTAAGATCTAAGCAATATGCGAAGTCTACGTTGCCTTACTGAATAGTTAGGAAAACAAATCAGCATAAAACCCAGTGAAGTTTTAGACTACGATACTTCGTTATAGCAGCACAGAAAGAGGGAGTGAATAGAATTGCAATAATAAGAAGAACACATCCATAAGAGAGGACAGAATAATTATCTGAAGAACAGTGAAGAAATCTATCATCTTTGAAGAGGGTACTGATAATGAGAATGTACTTGAGAATTTCATTGCTTGTGAGGTGCTAAAAGCTTGGGACTTTATTATTTATTCAGCTTACTTTTCGTCAGTCTTGTTGCAAGTTTCATCGATTAATACGGAGTTAGTTTTAGACAGATTTCGTGATTTGGTACACTTCCATTAGCACTTTTAGGACCAGCCTCAGTGTCTGCAATAACTATGCTTACTCCCAATCATTAGCAAGTGATTAGAGTTTGAGAGTACAGGTTAATCATCAGGCTACTTCATTTCAGACAAAATTCGCTGTGCCGCCAGGTTTTTGGACTATTTTTAAGTCACGTGTGAATATCCTTGAATGATTGGGCATACTTGTAGCCAATCAATCGCAACTATCCTAGACCAATCAGATTTTGTCCACTCAATCAGCCAATCACCTAAGTGAATGTGGGAGGAAGATTGGCCAATATCTTGAATAGTTTAAGGTCATGGTCAAATTACGTTAAGTGTCATAGTTGTTTGGGTTGGACTTAAAGAAAAAACGTTTAAGCATCATTTTTCCTCCAGCCTAAGAGAATCAAATGCAGTGCTTTCATTCATTTCCATTCCTTATTGAATGTGAGTAACAAAGGATGTCAGGGGAAGGAGTTTCTCATACGTACACTTCTCCATGTGCTGCACTAAACCCACCAGGGGTAAAAGATATGTCATCTAACAAAGAAGTCAAAATTAATGTGGACGAGATACTCGTCAAATATGTTGGAGAATGTGGAATTTGGCAGTGGGGTGTTGTTTTGTTATCAGTCTTAAGTTCCCCATCAATGGCAACATTCCCCGTATTTGTAAACGCAGTTCCAGACCATCGTTGCAAAATGGAAAATCCTGTGGAAAGACTATTCAAAGACTACAACTTAAGTTTTAGTGAAGCTGCGGCAGTCATTGGCCCATGGAAGGATGAAGTTCCTATTACGCAAATGGGCTGTTCTCGGTTTGCTCTCGACTGGAATAATACAAATCTTGTCGAGAAACTACTTTTAAATAAATCCGCCATTTCAGTCAATGACCGTAAATCCTTACCGACTGAGGAATGCGTTCATGGATACGTTTATGCGAGCAAAAGGTTCCAGTATCCCAGTACTGTAGTAGAAGAATTTAACCTAATATGCGAAAATAACATACTTTCACCACTTGGAACCTCACTTTTCTTAGTTGGTATGTTATTTGGATTTATTCTTGGAGGGTATGTTGGTGATAAATTTGGAAGGCGACGAGGAGCGATTGGTTTTTCGCTTTTAGAAATTCTTTCGGCAGTAGGTGTTTCTTTAGCTCCAAACCATCATATATATCATCTGATGAGAACAATAGTTGGATTTTCTAGTACAGGTAAAGCCATTGTTCTACGAGTTTTACCTATCGAACTGACTGTCGCCAAGTACCGATCTTACTTTACATCATTTATTATTCTGGGAGTTGTATTTGCTCATCGTGCTGTAATGTCTGGTTTAGCTTATTCAGTACAAGATTGGCGTCTTCTAAATACGTTTTGTATGCTGCCATGTCTTACTTGCTTCACTTTTTTTTACCTTCTGCCTGAATCACCAAGATGGCTTCTATCCCAGTGTCGTGATCAAGATGCTGTGAAAGTACTAAGAACTGGCTGCCGAATCAATCATATATTTACAAAAGACAAGTCAAAATTATCTTACTTTGACACGTTATTACAAAGTACACCCAAGTCAGATAATTATAATAAAAAGAAGTGTGTTCTCCGCGAACCTGTAAATTTCTCTAAACGATGTATCAATATATTGAAATCAATGAGAAACAGCTTTAATAATACTCAGTTGGTTAAAACACTTGTTATATGTGTTCTACTATTTATAACACATTCTCTTGCCTTTTTTGGTGTTCTGTTATATGGTAAGTATATTAATGACAATATTTATATTGTTACTCTTATTAATGCATCAACAGCTATCCCTGGACCAATTATTGCAAGTATAGCTTACAGATGTTTCAAATATCGACGTATTCCTTTAATGAGTACTTATATGATTTCAGGTTTATCATTATTTATCGGTGGAATTTATACCGTGTTGTGGAAACCACTAACTGATACTGTATTGAATATTTGCTGTAATTTTGCGCTTGTTACGTATTCTGCATCAATGATTATGATGTTAATTTATTGTGCTGAGTTATTTCCATCTTATATGCGAACACGTGGTGTAGGCATATCGTCTGGTTTAGGCAGAATTGGTGGAATTATTTCTACATTTGTAAACTACACAGATTTTTATCTTGGACATGGTACACCTGTATTAATTTATTCCGGTTCAGCAATATTTCAAGTTATTTTATTATGTTGTTTACGTGATACAAGTGGTGAAGATCTACCTGATGTTGAACTTAGCATGGATTCGAAAACAGATGATAATGTTCTGAGTACAATTAAAACCTTTAATAATGAAAATGAAAGAAAAGAAGAACAAAACAGGGAAGAATGTATCATAGATTGTAAAACATAGAAGAAGAGAAAGTGTTCATTGTTTATGCTTATTATTGATATTATTATGGTCATAATTTTTTGTTTTTGATTCTAAATGATAGTTTCGATGTAAAAATAAAATACTAAATAATAATTTTTTTCTTAAATGACATTTTTATTGAAGAATTTATGACATAATATCTGTTATTTGTTTCACATCCAGTTATGCTTTCACATGATTTAAGTCTATGAATTATTTTTTAAAAAAACAACTTATTCTGAGGAGTCGGTCTTTTCGGCATACATGGGTAACCATTTAAATTGACTGATTAATTGGATAAGTACGGTTTATTCTAATTTCTCTCGTTCAGACTACTATGATTCGATGGTACAATGAAGTGATGAGGCCAACTAATTAATGTCTTATCAAACACAAGTGTAACAGTTATAACAGCATAATTTTCCATATATTGTGAAAATATCTAAAGTGAATATGTGTATATTTTACTGTTCTCATGCTATAGCTTATTGGTTTAAGCGTTCATGATTCACGGATTCGATAAACCCTCTTCCACTTTCCAAGGTTTGCAGCCCTCACAAAATATACAGGTCTTATGGCTAAATCTATGTAAATACATGTGGGTGTTGAGTAACAAACTAATAAATCGTATTACTTCACATTTATAACGTCCCGAGACCTATCCCTGATATCAGTGGGTCTACAATTAAAGAGATGGATGACTCCGGATAATAAACATCACAACTGACTGTCTCTGAGACAGCTAACAGTATTGCTTATTGGAGCTTTTTATACATACAGAAATTAAATCTATTAAATACATAGGTCTATTGAATACCCTCTGATTAGTTTCCATTAAATTAATAATCCCCAGTGAGACGTAAAATAAAGCATTTACAAGATCTCAGGATATATATAATAACTTAGTCATCGTTCTTCAGCATGGGGTAATTTTTACGTTATCAAGTTGGCCAAATGTTTACGATAACAAAACCACTTATAGGTTCTTAGATTTGATAAGCGTATAAAATTATGAAAGCAGCATGTGTTTACATAATGGAATTGCTTATCACATTTGTGTTTATTTTGCCATTTCACGGGGGAGGAGGATGTTGTGGCCAGGTCAAATTCTGTTTTAGTCTATCATTCCTAGTGAGACAATTTGGATTCCATTTTATATGAACTGCTTCTGATATTAGGTGTCCTTTGTGATATCTGAAATTTTTCCTGATTATTTCAATATTGTAAAAATCAATTTTGTGATCTGATTCTACAGCGTGTAAGCCTACAACTGATAATTTTTCAAGCTTTTCTAGTTCATCTGGATTTCTCCTTGCTCGAACAGATGCTCTATGGTGTTCATTTATCCTGATCTTGGTTTCTCGCGATGTTTGTCCCATGTATGTCGCATCACATTCCATGCACTTTATTTTGTCACCACAATTAGATTGAGAATCCTTAGGGATTTATTCTTTTACATGGACAAGGTTGCTTAGTAGTGTGTTAGTCTGGTGTTTTAAAGAAAACTCTGATATGCTTACTGAGTACTATTCTGATGATATCGCCTAACGTTTCTAATCTATATATGGAATGACAACTGCTGAGGCCCATGTCTTCGGAATACTTTTCCGATGATATTTAATGTCGGTGTTGATTTTATTCATGAAGATTTTTGGGTAATTATTTTTCTCGAGAATCTTAGTATTGTTTGATATTTCTTCCTTCTCCTTCTCATCCGGTATCTAAGAGTGTCCTAGTCTACGACGACTTGAAACAATTGATTCCTTTGCGCAGATAAAGTATAATAACCCGAAATTTAAATTTTTGATGGAGTGGGTTTTCTTCCTGAGTATAAATATATTAAAATATTCGTTTTCCCTCCTCTTAACTAGGCAGTCTAGAAATGGTAGTTCACCGAAGTCTGATTCTACTTCCGAAGTAAACTGGATATTGGAAGATAGACTGTTCAGTTTCTCCAAGAATGGATTCTTTAGACCTCATTTTAGCAGTACAAAAGTATCATCAACGTATTTCAGCCATATTTTGGGCGTGAATAAGCTTAGAAAGATGTTATCTTCAAATCTGTCCATGAAAAGATCAGAGACTATTGGGGAAACTGGTGAAACCATAGCAACACCATTTGTCTGTCAATATAAACTCCCTTTAAATGTAAAATAATTACTTTCCAGCCGGAACTTTTAGCTCTGAATTGTTTCACTGGTGTCCAGTGGACATCTTTGTGACAATGCTGTATCTGATTCTAGTGAACTGGAAATAATATCAAGGCTTTCTGTAGTAGGGATACTAATATATAATGAGTTAATATCATACCTTACCATAATGTCTTCTTTATCAATTTCTCGGTGTTCTATTTGGCATTTGAAATCATATGAATCTTTTATAATATTTTGAGTGTCCTTTTGCAGTGGTTGTAGTGTCGAAAATAAGTATATGGAGAGGTTGTATGTCGGTGAGTTGATAAAATCTACTACTGGTCCTAATGGGACTGTGGGTTTATGTTTCTTTGGTTGACAGTAGAATCTCGAGGGTATATAAGATTTTGGTTTTAGTTTAAACCAAAGAGAACTTCCAGTTTTAGTTCTTGAAGGACTCTACTGGTATTGAGTTTCATTTTGTTGATTTCGGCAGATTTCTTCTTTTCTTCAGCAAGTATGGTCCGTTTGATAGGTGTTCAATCGCCTTCTTTTCATAATCAGTCCTGTCCATTGTAACAGTGACGTTTTCCTTGTTGGCTTTAGTTATAACGATGCTTTTGTCTTTTTCTCAAATTTCTTAGGACCTCAAATTCTTGTTTGGTGAGATGAGACTGTGTTTCGTTGTGTCATTAATATGTGTGATATCTTTCAACGCACAGATTGTGATACTTCTTAGGCGATCTGTTGTAGCGCAGGTTCGACCATAGGTACTATTTCTTGAATCGATGTTGGCTTTCTAGATATATTGAAATTCAAACCTTTCTGTAGTAATGAGATTTCATCTTGAATTAAAATCTTGTCTGAAATGTTGTGTATAGTTCTAATATTCTTCATGTCATTTAGTGAGTTTTTCTTTAGTTGTTTCTTTTCTTCGGGTGTTAGGAATTTATGTGTTTGTCTTCTTTAGGTGACATTATGAAAATGTGATGTTCGCTAATTAAACAACCTTTTAAAGGAATTCAATACATTAGTTTTAAATAGTGTTTTTGATTCGTGCTCAATAAGAATTTGAGTCTTTGCATTGACTCTTAGAATATATCAGAAAATATAGATATTATTGTTATACTTATTAAATGTTTTATGATGGAAAAACTTTTAATGCTAACTGGTGGTAACGTAAAGACTACCGTTTAAACATTTTTTCACTAAATAGTAGTTTGAAGCAACTTAATCGTCAGTTAATTGAACTATGTAAAAACGTATGGTTGAAGCTGTAATGTTTTATAATTACTTAGGTAAAAACTATTCTCAGAAGAATCATAGTGCGTTATAGTTTCGTAAATTCTGCATCCAAACAACACATGAACATAGTGATTAAGACAGTTCATAATGGAGGTTGATTTTATTTAATTTACTATTTGTATTTTTACAAATATTATTTCTGAGATAGACAACATTATTATCACAAAATATTATTATTGTATTTTCACAAATATTAAAAATCTATGTGTTCCACAGCTCTAAAATCAACTGAATAGGCTTCGTTGGTCACTTGAGAAAAAACTTACAGAATCCGTGAAAAGCCTAAGATGCCCATCCAATATTGCTACTGTGAATTCAATCATTTACGGTTAATATGTCGTGTAAAAATTACTTTTTTTAATGTGATTTACTCATAACCAGACCATTGAGTGTTACAAACAGAAACGTAACAATTGAAATAGTAGCCTCATCAGACACAATTTACTTCTAAATCCTCTGTTCCCTTCCTAGTCTAAATATTTCCGTCTAGGTACAGCGGACTGTCTTTTCTAATTCACTGATCGATTACTGTTCGTTTTATTCAGCCTACATTTACTATGGCAAATACTGAAGGTGTAGATGGATAGATAGACAGACGGACGAAACGTAATATATGTCTAAGGACATTAGAAAAACGAAAACAATTATGTCTAAGGAAATAGCATTTATTTCCCTATTTACATTGGTTTGAACGAGTTTGAACACAGTTTGAACGGAATAGGACCTGTTTTCGCATTTCGCAATTATTTAACCGCTTACTATCAAACTAACATTAACCGTTTTGTAATTCAATGGTTTAATGAGACCCCAGTTTATGTTGAAAGTAACTGGTGAAAACAGATGAATGCTCTTGTATGACAGCATCTTCAGCAAATACGAATCTCTATAGTAGATGGACAGACAGGGTGATTTCTCAGCTATCATCGTTTATAACCTGGTGCAATTGGGTTTGAAATTAATTATAATTAACTGATGCCAGTGTAAGAATAAACTCAGCTTGTAATATTTCTCATTAATTTAGCAAGCTGAACTGAATGGCGGAAAATCTTCACCTCTTACATCTGTAGTTACCGAAACAAGGCATATTTATATGCTATCACTAGCAAATAAAGTCACCAACGACATGTGGCAATTTTCGTATTGTGGTATCAAAATGCATTTCAGTAGTATTGTATGTAATAATCCCAGTATTAATGATTGTAACCATTGTACTTGAGGTACTGAAGTGACATACCTGGTCAAATATTCATCTATCTATACACTATTCAGTTTTCAGACTATGCAGCGACCTGTTACTGATATCATTATAACTTTTTCACGATAACTAGTACTAGGAAGGTAAAGGAATATCTACAGTATGCTTTATAGTTGGAGAGGAAGACACTAAAACATTTCTATACATCCAGTCATTTATTATCATTAAATGTGTAATCTGTTGACTGACCGAAAAGGGAATTCAGCATAGATATTTGCAAACAAATCCAGGTAAGATTTTAATCTGATTCTCCACTTTTGCAGCAAGCAAGTGTGTGCTATCAGTCGTCAGGTTAACAGGTGACTGGGTTCGTGGCTTTCATATGATTAACCATAACTAGTTAGTGAAAGAGTCTTTGGTTACAGTTATGGAACTGTAGAAACACTTGTGCGAGTCTCACAGCGAAAATAGAAATATATAGCGCTCAAGCTGAAATGTAACGCAAACGCTGAACGTACTGGTTGCAAGATGCTTCAGTGATATGCAGCGAACGTCTTGTTTTTTGAAAAATTCCGAAGTTTATCTGTAAGGAATTCTTAGGTTATCATTTACGGACTGACTTCGAAGTGTTTTAGAACATATACTGTTGTGAAGGAAATAATCACCGAATATTATTTTATTCCTCGAATTCTCAGGGGAAACTTCAGACCCGGCACTACACCTCCATTGCACTCGGCTCTCAGTCACCACGTTTAGCTGGCCCAACAATTACAAGCAATCCTCCATCTTCTCCTAACACTGCCTCCTCCACTAAACTTTCGGGCACCCCAACCATCTTTTCACATTCTAGTTCCTGTAGAGGGCCTGGTGTGAACTCACCCGGTGGTCTCCTCAGTTTGTGTGCAACTTATATGCATTTCCATTCGTATGTTTATGGCAGTAGACTCTGGGATGCTTGTCAGATTACATTGTCATTTATCCTCTCCGGCAGAGCATCTGATCTGCACTATTTAAGTTGGGGGGGGGGCATGGTTGATGAAAATCTTCAGCCCCTTACAACGGATTTTCATAACCCATGAACCAAGTTTGTGAACTACTTGGGAGCAATGACTTGATATTTGTGTCGCGAAACCGAATTTCGTTCCTTATGCTCGGTGCAGCAGATTTTCACAATGACTTTGGAGTAGTGAGCCTCTGTTTGAATTTTTGATCTGATACCTTTGACACCATAATCCGTACAAAGTTTATTTGAAACGATGCTGAATGGAGTGAGGATCACCTTCGAATATCACCCGATGATTGTTGTTGGTTAGGTGTATTCATCACCTCTATCTTTTCCATGCTCACTTAAACTTCCTTCGCCACCTTTTTGACAACTTATTGGTTTTCAACTGTTGATTTTCCATTTTGTGTGACATTGGACATGAATAATAATCGAAGTTCACGCCTTCTTATGTGTTCTCGTAAACCCAACGTATTCCTGATTTCTTGTATCCTGAAGGAATTACCCGTGACCCAGTACACCAGGATTAGGAATATCATCTGTGATAGTAAGCAGCCTCGTATTGTTCCTGTATGTATTTCAAAGGCTCCACTGCTCTTTCCGCTGTGGATCACTTAAAATATAGCACTATTAATAGTTGATGAATTAGGTTGATAGGAGATCGGGGAACTCCATTGTATTGAGGAAGTTCCCAAATCAGTCTACAGTGAATGCTGTTCAAGGGCTTTCCAAAATTGATGAAGTTGTAGTGTACTTTGAGTGTCTGAATTTTTGTTTTAACTTATACATGTACTATGGCGCTACGCCATCTTTTTCTGGCTTGCTCCCTCATTGTGCTATCATTAAGCACAATCCTCGAACTTGCTAAACCAGCCTGTCGATAGATACTTTGTGCTACATAACTACGTATTAATTTTTGGTCTTTTACATGTTATTTAAGTATAATTCATATCAGGACACACAACAGTGCATAAGCCTTTTTACCTGGACTTTATTCATCAGTACATACACGATAGGTAGCGTACTGATCAGAGTTAACCGACGAAAGAAATTCTGATGTCTAAGGCCCATTTGGAGGGCGGCGTGGGTATTTAAAGGTCGAAGTGGATGTTTAACTTCAATTATATTCTCTGATCGACAATGAATAGTAGCTCTGTATTCTGTTCAACATATGATCTACGTTCCCTAAATCCTCTTCGTTTCGCCAAGAGTTCTGGATTCACAGTATTTTCCAATATCTCCCGAATGACATTACTTAAAATGCCACTTGGAGAGGACAGGTCACTAAATATGCAATGTCGTAGGTCACCCATTTGCCGCACTTACACGATGTACTTATTTCCCCAACAGAAGGTGACTGTCCTTTTTTCAATGCCTACTGCAACAGTGGCGAGATGATATCTAATGAGATCTTTCAATTGGATTTAAGTGCAACCCGCGTAAATTCGTTTGGTCATGCTGACTTCACGGTTGACTTCCAAAAATCACATGGAATTCAACGTCAATCTTTTGCAAGAGGAACTGTGTTTGCTGGGAGTTTAAAAAGTGTTGTCGTTATTTATCAAAGGCATGCACATATTGGTAAGTATCGTAGATATCTACAACTATCAGCTCAGTGATTCATTTAATTACTCCCAGTGACAGACAGATCCCCTTGGCCGACTTTCATTGGTTTCATTTGCGTTGATCTCGTCCTGGTTATCTGATATGATGTTCTGAGGTCTCCTTCAACTGATGGCTGTTCTACTTCAGTGGCCAGTGTATTATAGAATTGACTTTCGCCTTTGCTATCATTCTTCTTCACTTTATTCAGTGCGTTACACGTTGGACTCAGTCTCTCCCTTCCTTTCCAGTTCCTGAAGTGATTCATTTTTGATTTCACCATCCTCAAGACTGTTGCACACGTTTCCTCTAACTTCACTTCCAGAGAATTCCAAAGTTCTCCTACATAGGTTTCCTAGGTGGTGCTACTTAGTGTCCTCGACTTTGTTCTGATTGCAGCAGTGAAGATGTTCCTTGTGGATTTGTCCATTAGTTTCTGAGTGTTGAACTTGAATTGCGGCCCGTCTCCAGCTTCTTTGGGGGCTTTCAACTTGGCCTTGAAGAGTCCTTGCACCAGAAAATGGTCTGAACCCTCATTTACTCCTCTTCCTCATTTTCTGTTCACTAGGTTGAGTCTTTGATTTCTGGAAATTGAGATAAAGTATGTCTGATTTCTGGTGTGTCAGTCAGTCGGAGTCTATGTCGTCTTGTGTACATCCTTGTGCTTGTACACGCTGCCTCCTGCCACCAAATCGTTGAAGACTCAGAAGTCATCAAGAGTTTCTCCATTGTTATTAATTTCACCGAGCACCTCTCAACCCATGATGGATTCTATATGTGTGTAGTCTGATCCTAGTTTCGCTAGCATTCATAACACCCATTAGGGTTTTGATATCACTACTTTCAGTCTTGTACATTACTGTTTACAGGTGACTTTAGAAGTCCCCATCTTACATCGGAAGAAGACACATCGGCTGATTGTTTTCCTGAAGGCTTCCACTGACCTGTGTCATTTTATTTCGCTGATTTCAGTAAAGAATGAGTTATTGGGTTGATTTTCCGATGTTGGGTAGTTAGCTCCAACTCCAGCCTTCCCTCTTTTTCTGGGCTTAGAAACAATGAGGTACACAGAGAGGTAAGGAAAAAATTAAAATAAGATGTAATATGATACATATTTATTCCTATCTATGTAGGACACACAAGCTGTACAGGCATGGATAAGTATTATTTACATTACATGAATTTGATTTTTAGTGAAATTACATGGTTGATGTCCTCTCTGACATCAGTTTGTGAGTAAAATCTGATAGCTAGTCGTTCAGTTGAGCATATTAAGAAATATAGAAATATTCTCTTCTCATTAACAAAAAAACCATGTATATGTTGGATTAATTATAATAAACGTTTTTGTATTTCCCAATGAATGAAAAACAAATGTTTTTACTGACGTTTCGCTATTTAATGGTAATAGATTTATCAAAGTATTATATGTGTTGGATTGATTACATTTATTTTGGAAACAAACAAAGCTTGAGGTCGATTCCTCCAAATAACTTTGCTGTATTCGGAATCGTATCTTGTACTTGTTTTGTGTTTATATTGCGTATTAATTTAAAATGAGTGATTTATTTGTATGATGAATTCTAAGAGCATCCTCGACATTCGAGTCAGTGGTGCTACTTGCTCAGAGAATGTTAACTCACCAGAGTGTCTCAGGCCGAAGTCAGCGACACTCCGGAGTCTGGTCAGGTTAGCAGATTGAAGCGTTAATTGAGGGTGCGCCGAAGCAGAACCAACCGCATTTGCACAGATTGAATTGTAGATTCCATAGAGACGACCAAGCAGTCACTTTATCTAATTCTTTCTGCACAACATTCTCGAAGTACTCTAGGTCATCACATTAAAATGTATAAGCTACTTTTAGGTCATCTGCAAGGACGAATGTTTTCCTATGTGAGAAACAAGCACATATGTCGTTGATATAGAGTGTAAATAGGCGGGGCCCAATGACACTACCTTGTACTACACCAGAAGTGATTGGGATAGGTTTGGAAGTTACAGACCCGAGTTTAACTATTCGAGACCTGTTGTTATGGAATGATTTAAGCCATCCTAATAGTGGGTCACATATTCCTAAGGAGTTCAGCTTATGTATTAGCAGTAAATGGTCAACACAGTCAAATGACTTAGAAATGTCAAAGTAGATGACAAGTACTAGTTGGCGTCTGTCACGACTGCTGGTCACAAAATTAAAGAAGTCTAGGTGGCATGTTAAACAAGATCCGGATCTTAGGAATCCATGTTGGTTCACACTTACAATGTTGCAACTAAGCATATGCTTGAGTAGGTTATCTTTAACGGGTATCTCCATAATTCTAGATTCTATAGGTGTGATATTGATCGGCCTGTAGTTGTTGACTTCTGTTTCCGAGCCAGATTTGTCTTTAGGCATAATAAATTTTGTTTTCCATGTATCAGTGTAAGTTTGCGTTTCTAAGGACATTGTGAAGATTCTAAGCAATAGTGAAGGAATGTCAGGGCCACAATATTTATAAAAACAGGATCATAAACCGTCAGTACCAAAACATTTTGAGGGTTCTTATAGTTTGCTTAATGTTAGCATAAGTGAATTCAACGGTACTAATTTGTTTTGGTGTGAGTGGAGATGGAGTTTGTGCCATATTAGTAGCAGGGTGTATATAGATTAACTGGACTGAGGGCTTAAGGTAGTTACCTGCAAACGTTTTGTTGAATCATTCACATATGTCTGCAGAATTAGTGCATGGGCCACCTTTGTCTATGAGGAGGGAAATGCTGTGATTTTTGCGGTTCACTCTCTTCTTTAAGATTTCTGTGAGTGCATACATTCTAGCAGAACTGGCTACTACCGTTCGTTCTTCGTTTCTCATACGGAAATCTCGAGCTTGTGAGATGGAGCTAAGGGTGTTAAGTATTAAGCCTAGTGTGCCAAAGTCGTGGTGTTTGAAGTAGCTTTTTGAGAGTCTATCCAGTTTCGTACGATTCTTTGAATTTATGAATGACTTTCTATGTGGGGAATCCTTCGGTGTTTGGAGTAGGATGACAGCATCTAAGCATGTGTTTGAGTTATGGTAGGAGATGCTCAGAACTATCGAGAGGTCATCAATAGTGAAGTATTCACCCCATTCGTAGGATCTTAGCATTGATTCTACTAAGGCCCAGTTTGCCTTACAATAGTTCCTATATATTACTTGTTGTGAAGTGGAGGTATGAGCTGCATTGCTGCTCAGTGGAAGTGGCAGTGCACACATCACTGTTTTGTGGTCACTACCTGAAAACTTAGAACCCACTAAGATTGTGAGGGGACTTATATCGTGACAATATTAAGTCTAGTACGTTGTCACCTGACCATGGCGGTGAACACTGGACGTTTGCTTTTGGAACTGGTAGCCATTGGTGGGCACTGGCTTATGTCTGTTTTCTTTCCGATAGGGAGCCGACATTAGTGGTTCGGTTCAGAAGAATTAACATCCCCACCAGCTGTTTGGTTAGCGTTGACAGGGATTATTTGGATAAAAAAAATTGATACCTGGTGATGCCTATGACTTATCTGCCTATTGTGTGGGACATTCTAAGAGACCTTACGTGGGTTTCGTTACATGCATAGTTGCACTGTGGTTTGTTTCCCAGAAGACTTGTTCCGTATAATCTGTCATAGATGGTTTGTGTGTCATCCTTTGAAGACTCAGAGTGGTTGGTGGCTGAGCTCTGAGTGTCGTCACTTATACTACTTTGCGTGATAGCGTCACTACACCGGCTACATCAGCTGATCAGTTATTATTTCTGCTATATGACAGTTGTTACTGCGTTTTGTCTCAACTTTGCAGCTTCTGACTTCACACAAGCCGTTGGTATGTACTCCTGGAATTGTTGGCCTTTCTCTTCCACTTTCCTGAATATATAGCAATGTGCCACTGTATTTATGATGCATTAGATATAGCACAAGGTATATGTGTTGAAACTGTTTGTTTCCGATTTTCAGCGGTTTGGCTTATTTGGTTAGCTACGGGATAGTTCGTAGTCCTTATTCTAAGATATCGCAGTTCTATCTTCTGTCAACTGTTGAAACACATTTTGTGAAGCATCACTGGATTTCAATAATTTTCTTTCGTCACAAAGGAAACCTGAAGTAATTGAAAAAAATTGAAAATGAAATCGTGCAATGGTCGTGATTGATGATTAGTGGTGAACTATGGTAGCAAGAGAAAAGCGATGAGGAACAATAAAGAGTATTTGTACGTATTAGGGGAAGTAAACTGTCAGACGACTTACTAGTAAACGATTTGTTTTAAAAGTAGTTAGTTGTCATTATAACCACCTTAACATCAAAGGTCTAATAATCCGGCGTATGACATTATTCTTTGACTCGTTCTAATCGAAGAAAGAACATATCTTTATATAGTAAGCACAACATGCTTTTCAAAGTCGTGGATACCGTGATCTCTACTATTCTACACGGATCTGTTGAACTACATTATTTGACCCTTACCTAAGTTTATTGTTGATTTTAAGCTCCTATTCGATTTGTTACATTCGTTCGTAATTGTAGAATATTTTTGAACTGCTGTTTCTATGCATACTAACGAGCTTAGAAGCCACTATTATTCCTCTGCATTATGCTACCTAATCACGTGAGACTAATATCCGTCGCCTTCATAATAAATAATGACAGTAATTTGTGTATCGATATTAAATTCTTCGTGATTGAGTGCAGCTGACAAGAAGCAACAAGTTGTAGAGACGTCATTTTATCCTGACAGGTGTGTTCTCGTTTTATTTAAGTTTATCAAAGGAAATAATTGCACAGAATTAAGTATTAGTTATATATGTATTCTTAGCATGATTGACTACATCGGTGCTGAATAATAATAATAATAACAGTAATAATGTTCATTGATATGATGGTAATGTCTAGCAAGTTCATGCTATAAGGTTCTTCTCTTCACAAGAAGCGTTTGTTAGTACCATAGAATTAAAATAATGTGTTGGAAATTAACCTTAAACACGGATTGTTTTGTACTTAGTATTAATCATAGTAATGATGCGTAAATAAATTTATCTGTTGAAACTTCGAAATGACTCTCATGACACAGTAACCTAGTGCGTGACGCCTCAGCGTTGAAAACGATAGATGCAAGGTTCAAGTTCCATTGGAAACACCATCACACGGCTGCAGGTACACGTACACTTAGTTGAAAAGTCTTTGATTCCATTGCTAGCTACTGTTTCTCAAAATGGCATCAAGTCTATCTTTTCATCTTTCTAAATCTTTTTCAGCGACTCACTTGTTGACGATGAAGACGAACTAGATGAATCAAATTTGTATTGAAATGGAAAAATGGCCGATATTCTGTGTACAGTTGACGAACAAACCGTAGCTTTTTAAAAGAATTTCTGCTGACTACTAACAAATTTTCAAGTATTGGTTTTGTAGGGATTTTGTTTGATTGCATGGAGGTGGTTCTCTAACTGATGTCAGCTCATGATTAAATCCTCCATACTAACAAATTATCAATAGCTATAAACGCATATGTTTCATAATTCTACCATGAACCGTATGATTGTTTCTTTTAACACACTTAACATTCAGAAGATATATATATATATATGTAACGCAACATCTTGACTGGTGTACATATTAATCATTCTCATCACATAATGTAGTTGATGACACATGCATTTGATGTTTTTTTCAATTTTATTTTACCTGCTATATTACATATATCAACGTATTCTTACATTTTAGGCGAACAAGTTGTGCACGACTACCCTTCAATGCACACAATCAGATTACCATTTTCTTTTTTCATTTTTAAAGCATATTTAATGGAGATGATAATGTTTCTAATAACTGTGTAGCTAATCTGCGTAACTTCATCATACCCTTTGTTTTTTCCTGAATATAACAATGAAGTTTTTTAGATTTTCATCTTTTAATCAGATTTATTCATCATTTGACAGATAAGTTAAAGGAGGTAGAAACTTGTTTTACTTTAGTTTGTTATATACACTACACAGTATTATTTATGGGGAAGCGTTTTAGATCGTGTTCGATTTCACCAAGATAATTGCCTGCCTTCAAAATGTGTTTCATTCGGTTTCAATTTTTGATATTAAATTGAACCAGTAGAGTTTTCAAGACAAGTGAAACTCCTATCGGGTCACTATTTTTTAGTGTTTGATGTTAATTTAATGAACAAAACTTCTAAATCATTCTTTCCTTTACTCAGTGATGTTAGCCCTTGTGGTTGCATACATAACTATAGTCGAGTATTCCCCGATATTGGAAATTCCAGAAAGAGTTTTTATTCTATTTTCAAACAATCTTGTTGGATTAAGGAGTTCCGTATGCTCTGATAGACCTTTCAAACAAATTAGTTTATTTTGAAACTTTAACAATTGAGAATAATTATTTACGAGTAAACGTGTCTGCTGTTCATTGAATAACACATACATGTGTACTTTCTCACTACTTAACATCTCAGTGGCTATAGCAGCATGAATGTATTATAATGACTAGTCACTTTTAAGAAATATTCTACTAAATAGCCTTGGTTCAAGGTTGTTTTACTCACTGCTTGAGTCTGATAATGCAGTGTATCCTAGCAAATATTTAAACCTCTTGTTTTAATCTCGCGAAGCTGAAATATCTGATAATTGTGGCAAATCTGGCTGCTAGTGTGGTTTGTCAAGCCAACTTGTGCAGGTGGCATCTATTAAAATATTTCCACATGATGTTTGACAATTCTTAGGTTAGAGGAAGTTGACCGATATGGCTGCAGTTGGATGTACCCTATGATTTTGGTAACCAATAGTAGGATTCTATAGATACGAATCTAGCCCGATTCATGCAACAACCCTTAACAAGTATCGCGTCAGTGACGCCGAGCATATGTCAGTACTAAGCAACATTTTGCGATTATATTGCAGCGAATGTAACACAGTTTAGGAATATAATTCCAGCGATAATATGTACCTCAGAAAAGATTTCTTTAGTGGAAGATTTCACTTCCGAAGCGTATAAAGAGTATAACTTGACATTAAGCCATCATAGCAACGGAATACGACGCCACAATGAACAGGGATGTGCAATAAAGCCACTCGACCTATCGGTACCATATATGTCTTCACTGTCATTGACCACTTTATTACTACTTCTTGAGGTTCCATGGAATTCTTAGTCCATGTTCATTGCCAAAATATTCAGTTTTTGGGTAAATTTAGTTGATCTACGAAATCGAAACTGTTAGTGAAGTTTTGTGACTACTTCTCGGTAATCTGATTTATTCGGTGACGATAAATTTGGAGTGAGAAACATATATCTTGACTGGATGACAGTTGATGAATAGTAGTGTGTATGGATATGAGTTAGAACGAAAATGTCTTTGAAACTACTTGATAACTGTTGACATTTTGCAGATACTCATCCTTGGATGTCTCTCTCCCACTCCCTTGGCAGTTTCCCTGGATCCACTGAGTGTCGGAACATTTCTCACAAGGACCTGTAGAGAGCTTCAGCACATTGTTTTAGAATGGATGGCCGAATGTCGTCACAACCTGGGCACTTTCCAGATGTGAGTTTCTGTAACTTCCCTAGTATCATTGTGGGGTCTAATTGGAGCATAGCCACTAGGTTTTCTTTTGGTGAAATAGTAATGCAGAGCTCATGACCTATTCCGGTAATAGTCACAGTGTTATTTAACTTTCTTTCAAAGGCCGAACTGGGTGTTTCAGCCATTTCCAAACTAGTGAGATGTTGACTGCTTGGACCTACTAGGGTGCATGCTCCTGGTCTGTAGGTTTTCTTTTCAAAATGAATCGGTACAGGCTTTAGGGGTTTGACGGGAATTTTGTGGTAACATCAATCTGAAGTGACCTCCTGTCACACCCAAAACTTGTGTTGCATCGGTTTCTGAGTTCCAGATATGCCCCAGGATCACTCTGACTCTCGGAGATTCGCCATGTAAACCGGGATTTCCGCTTTGCTTGCAGTAAACGCTACGTGCTTCTCTTCAGCCATAATGATAGTTTCTTAGGTTGAAGCGTGATTAGAGGGACAGTCTCTGAGGTTGATATGTGAGTGATCCCTTTTAGCAGTTCCCAATGTCCCTCTATTGATAACTGAGCCCAGTCTGTGGGCCATTCCGCGTCAGACAAAAGTCTTCGCATTTCGGAGTAGTTGACTTTGCTATAGCACAGACAAGGTTGGGTAGCATCTCACTGTAAGTGCTCACAAAGAACGAGATCAGACACTATGATCGCGTGATCACTGCTGCCTGGAGGGGTCATGATTTGGACGTTTCCGACCAGGAACTGGACACTAGTGTCCCCACCTACTGTCGTCTCCATTGTCCCCAGTCAATCTTGCATTTCTGATGGTGTGCAGCAGATTCCTACCGATGTTAATCCCTTATTCACGGCACAAATTAGATTATTGTTCCTGGTTAAACAGTGCCCTTTTTTCAAGTATATTGTTACTGAAAACTGGCATACTAAACAGGATAAGACAGTTTGGTCGACTGACCTCGGACTAAGGTTTAGCTCTTGGTTGCTTGTCTTCCTTCCTAAGATCGGTAACCTTTGACTGCTTCAGGGTGTGATCATTCTGTGTCACACTGCCATGCTTGCTAGCGGATGAAAGTAGTCCTTTTTCAATTAAGGATTACCCTGGTGCTCCTACCAGCATATCTCCAGGATTTTCGCTAGTTGAATGCTTACCTCATGTGACTTTAAGTTTCATGGCTTCCAATGAAGTATAATTATATTTGAATGCTTCACACACAATGATAAGTTTTGTTATTGGTAATATTTCGAGCGAAATTACTGCCCGTGTTCACACCACTGTTGGAATTGTTTTGTTTTTTAATTTACACACCCTTGTTCCATGTATCCGGTGTGACCTTAATGAATATAGATTCTGTTATAAGTCTCTCTTTCCATTTGTTCATATTAGTTTTCAGAATATAAACATTGTTCCAATCGATATTGTGGTTTAAACCAATAACAAAACTTATCACTACGTGTAAACCATTGAAATATAATTATACTTTATTTGATCTATTCCACAGTGCTCAAACTTTTTACTCTCATGGCTTCCACTTATTGGTTTACGTAATGCATTCCATTAAAGCTTGACAAAGTGCTATTACTTTAGATTTCCATACCTTGTAGATTAGTTTACCAGCTTCGAAACTGATTTGGGAACGACCTCCATTCTCTCTGAAGACTGTTATCTTAGTGAGAATGATCCTCAATACTTATAGTCTGAACGTACGCCTAATCGTCTTCTTAGTCTTGTGCCCATCAACCCTGAGAGTGATATGAAATCTATCTGACTTTTGGTGAATCCCACATCTCTATTTCTGTGTATCTTCGTGCCTATAGACTTTGCCTCCAGGTATTATCATTATTGTCGTGAAAAGATCCGTTATTTCTTCATGACAAGAGTATCTTCAGAGGTACATAAAATTTTAGGAGATAAAATGTTGAACTCTTTTGCTACCCATATAATGTACCAGTGTGAATTTAAGCGTATTTTTATATCACAAAAGTATATCAATTTACCGTAGTTCAAATTATTTAAAATTACTGTAAGTATTATTCTATCAATATTACAAAGTATGCATACTTTATATTGTTATTTACTTCTTTAACACAGTAAAGTCAATATTATTTATCTACTTTTACCTCAATTTTACATGCATGTGGATAGGATAGGACTTGTGCCAGTCTAATCTCTAACCGTTACGGTTACATAATTGAAAAACCAGAATTTATATACACAAAGTATACGAGAATAATAAAACTTTCACATAAGTAATACTTTTGTCCATCGTAATACTGCTTCAGTTTTGCTTGAAAATTGATTAGGATCCTTATTAGTAAGCATGTTAATTCCTATCCTATTTCCCCCATGTCATTCTTTCTCTTCCCTTCAATTTTTTACTGCAATTTGTATCTGTTAATTCTTAACCATGTTTTTATTTACTATTGAAGTTTATCTCATTTGATGTATTAATAATCTATTAGATGTATGGTAATAATTTTCTTATAATCGAACATTATTTGCTGTATATGCTAAAGCACATTGGTGTACCCTTTACTGTTGAATATTGTTTATTCGTATCCCTCCATCCTGTGTTCGGCATTCTCACGCTGTTTGAATGACACGTGGATCGCCTTTGACACAGCTCTGCTGTTTTTACTTGTTGACGCATACTGACTGTGCTTTTTGACAGGATTCAGTCACAGACACCTAAGAATTCAGGTTTGTATATTATATTGCATATTTTATGTTTAATATAGTACCGTATTCTAGACAAATCCTGTGTTTTCGGATTTTACGCGTCACTCTGCGTGTGGCTTTAAGATTTGTTTGAATAGAGTCCCGAATTTATCTTTGGAAGAAATTCACAGCACTCACTTTGGTTCTTTGGACCGGTTACTCAAAGCATATTGGGGAAACTGAAGATGCCCGAATAATATCCACGAGACAATCTTTCTTCACCACAAGTCCCTTCTTTACCTATTTCCTTTTCTGGTTTTGATAATTTTATGCTCGCCTCTGACGCCAACGTAGGTTCTAGTTATATTTCTATGAAAGGTGGTGTAGTTGCTGACACTGATCTTGTCTCAGATAGTACAACAGAATTATAGATACTGAATGTTAACATGTAGAAGCTTGAGTTACGCAGAAAAATGTTGGAAATAAAAGGTGGAACCTCACAACAAATTATCAGTGAAGTTAGTAATGCTCGATCAAGTGACAACCAGTTGTTGTTGTTGTTGTTGAAAGTTGAAAGTAAATTGTCTTCTAAGGTTTATTCACTAAGTAACACTTATTCATCATTTCTCTTGTTAAATAAATGAAATTGTTCAGGCAGTTTTACATTCTGTTCTCACAGTGCGACTTTAGTAAAGTCAATAACCTATAAATAAGTGATAAGTACTTTTCATTTTTTCTCTTAACATGACCGCGACAGAATTTTAGACTTTGACTAATTACATGAATATTTAGTTTCAAGTAATTAGCATTTCCAAGTATTACTGTTTGTATACGTGTTCTATATCGTTCATTTGTACATTTTTAGGTTTAATTATGCATAAGATATACTGATAGTAAACAAAAACAATGACGTTTTATTTAACTTGATCATTTTGCATAATTTCATGAAATATCAAACTAAAATTAAGGAAAATAAAAAAAGACCAAATTTATTTGACTTAGGCTAATTTGGAAGTCACTTGATCTTTTTTTATTTTTCTGATTTGCTATTTCTATGATACACAAATGACCAAAATACAACTTATTTGACATTCACAAAATTACTTCAATTTTAGAATTCATAAAATGTCAGGATAGACAATAAGGATTTAATGTACGTACTACTGCACTGCATTGCATTTCATTCTTCTCTGTTGTTATGAGACTTGAATATTAGGGATAAAAGCTTTACCCAAACACTGTTTTCGGCTTGTAATATCACTTTGTACTGAGTCACATATAGTTCTATGGAATTTCTGTGTGATAAATATAGAACTCAAGTGTTTTACTAGGTGATGTGGGTTCATTGTAAAGGCTGTAAACTTCATCAAGGAATGTAGTTTAAGCAACCAGCAAAACTCCACCATAAGACTGTTGCTCATCTTGGAACAAAACTACTGAAGATAAAAGCCAACCTATGAAGATTTTGGCAATTAGCGTCAGTGTATTTAATCAGTGAAGCTAATATGACTTAAATCTCAATGTGCGTCGGTGGCACAGTGGTTAGGACTCTCGCAGACCATGCACATGCTCCGAGGTTCGATCCCCTGCCGACGAACACCTGATATCTATGGTCGGCCTGCAAAATTTGGGCTACTGATATCCATGTTGAAAATTCCATACATGTACCAAAAATACAGTGTGAAATCAAGCTGTAATCAAAAATAAAATAAAATACAGTGATTGTTATAAACTCCAAGCAATATTCCCTGGAATCTAGGGCAGTGAAGTAGACGATTGTGGGTTTAACAGTCACATACAACCTAACGATATCTATATATGACTTAACTTTCTAGTACAGTATTTATTTTTTCTTCTATAATTTATACAAGAGGTTAACAAATGATTTACAGTTGTTGCCACATACACACGACCACACACACCGTTGTATGCCGCTTGTGCATATATTTTTCCTATTCAGTTATCTACAACCATGGATGAGAATATTTTTTAACTCTGAGGTCAGATTTCGATCACATTTTTTTTCAATTTTGTTTATCATATTTTGATACCTGTTTCAGGACTCATATGATCGGATAGATAGAAAAGCTATGGGTTCACTATTGGGCGCAATATTTGTTAAGAGAGATGACGAACTGTGTATATTAATATTATTGTTCCATTGGGTTGCAAGTGGAACATAGGGTTTCATCAACACATCTCCACCTTATCCTATTCTCTGCCATCCTCTTCAGCACCACGATTGTCCATGCTCTCTCACCTCTTCCTCACACGATCTCCTCCATGTCACCGTAGGACGACCAACTCGTCGCCTCCCATTGGAAGTCCACTCGAGGGCCTGGAGCGCGACGTCATTCGATGGCCTCCTCAGTGTATGCTCGATCCATCTCCATTTTCTCCTACATATTTGTTGAGCCATCGGCTCTTGGTTGGTTTGTTCCACTGCGGAATTTCTTGTTACTGCTTCTCTCTGGCCAGTCATCTGATCTTCGGTATAGAGTGAAGGCAGCTGTTGATGAGAGTCTGCAACCTGCTGGAAGTCTTTTTCATGATTCGCTAAGTTTCTGACCCGTATAGAAGGACCAACTTAACATTGTTGTTGAAGATCCGAATCTTGTTCCTTATCTTGGGTGCAGAAGATTTCCAAATAGGTTTCAGGTTGATGAAGATGTATGTTGTTGCCCTTCTGATTCTGACTTTTACATCTTCAGCCGTGCCAGTTGCCTGTAGTTGAAACGATGCTTCCTAGATAAGGGAAGGAATTAACCTCTTTTAGGTCTCTCCCGCTGATGGTGACTGGTGCTGGTTGTTGTTGTCGTAGTCCGTTGGTTATCTCCATCTTCTCCGTGTTCACCTGCAGTCCTGTCTTTGCTGCTTCTTCAGCCACTTTGTTGGTTTCCTCCTGTAAGTCCCCGAGTTTATGTGACATTAAACATAAATCATCCGCGAAATCCAGACCTTCTAGAGTCTTCTCATCGGTGGTGCAGCGTACTCATGTCTCCTCGCCCGCCCCCTCACAGTCTGACGCATAATCTAGTCCACCACGATTAGGAATATCATCGATGATAATAGGCAGCCGGCTTGTCTTACTCCTGTACGCACTTCCAACGCTTCGCTGAGTTTTCCGTTGTGGATCACCTGACACGTGGCGTTGTCATATAGCCAGCTGTTGAATGAGGTTGATAAAGACTTGAGGTGTTGAAGTAGTTTCCAAATAACTTCTCGATCAACACCGTCGAAGGCCTTTTGGAGGTCAATGAAGTTGAGGTAGAGGTTTGACTGCTATTCTATGCTTTGTTCGATGAGGTACGTGAAGTTGCAATTCGATCAGCCTTTCCTGCATCCAGCTTGTTCTGAGTTGGTGGAGTTCTGCATCCAGTGCAACTCAGTATTTTACTTGGCGTGGACAAGAACATGATTCCATGCCAGTTCTTGCAGAGGCCCAATTCACCCTTCTTTGGCAGCTTGACGAGGTAGCCTTTGCTTCGGTCGGTAGACATCTTCCCTTCCCTCAAGCCTTTTGCTGTAATGGCATGCCAGTGTGTCGTAGAATAGTCTTTTGTCTTTCCTGGCACTCTTCTTTACTGCTTTACTCGGTGAAGTGTACACTGAATTTACTTCTCCTTCTGTTGTCCATCTTTACATTGAGTCATCTCTTCACCATCCTTCTCTCCTCTTTCTATCAGCTTTCATGTATCCGTTGAGAGCCATTCTTTGTCTTGTCTCTTCCTTCTTCCTAGAACAGTTGTACGAATTTCCTTGAACTTTGCGGCCAGCGGGCTGGCTGCGTCTCCACTTTCTTGAGATTGAGACGAAATCTATTTGGTTTGTGGTATGTCCGTTAGGCGAAATCCATGTTGCTTTGTGTATGTCCATGTACTTGTATACGCTGCCTCCGATCATGAAATCGTTGAAAGAGCAGAAGTCTGCAAATAAATCTCCGTTCTCATTCATATCTCCACCCATAATGAGTTCTCTTCCCGCATTATCTGCTCCCATTTTGGCGTTCGTATCGCCCATGAGGATTTTGATATAACTATTTGGGAGGTTGCTGTTATATTCTGCTGAGTGATTAATAGTCCTGACGCGGAAAGGGTAAAATCAGAAGACCACCTCGTTCACGATGATACTTGTATTTTCCAAACAAGGAATATTGTGACTGTCACACAAGTGTGAGGGTGAAAGGGTACGTAGTGTAAAAAACCTGTGAACAAGTGTATATAAAAGCGTACAATACAAGTATGTATGAAAATGATTAATATACATGAACCAATAGATAGATATCTTACCGTCATTGCATTCTGATTGGTTGTAATGTCATGTGATAGAAAGGTCATACATTGTTTATTTAGTTAATGGACAGACAAAGCATATTGTTAGTTATAATGGAATATCGATCAATATACACATAGCGAAATATAACAGACTGTCAAAAACAGAACACACACCATGTGACTACATATCAGTTGCCCATTACTGTTTGTAGTTGTCCGTTAAATCCTTCCTTCTTCTCTTGTTCCGCGTTGCTTGCCGCACTGTGCGTAGCATTGGATAATTGTGACCTTCCTTCCTTTTGATTTGAATCTTGCTGTCATGATCCTGAACGAAATTGGTTCCCACTACATTAGGGATCTGGCTGCCACTGGTGACATCATGAAAACTACTCACTCAATCAGTGGACTCGCTGTTGTCATCTGGGTGACAGGAGTCAATTACTGACTCTCCAGTTGACAATTGGGGAAATCCACATGCATTCCATCTGCTTTCTAAGATACCCAGCACTACAATACCATATCTCAGCATTTCATTGGTTTCTGGGGCAGCCTTCCCAGTCTCGTACATTGTATGGACATTCTATGTCCCCATTCTTATTCTTCCTTTCATTGAGGGAAGACACAGTGGCTGATCGGCTTCCCGAAAGCTTTTACCAGTCATTTCACCTCTCCCATTCGAGCGGAGAATAAGACTTTCATTTGATTTTTTTGTATTTTTAATATATTTTCCCTGGGTTGAAGTTTCTTTAGCGGTGTGATAGGTTTAGTGGTGTAAGGTTGCTATCCCCATGTCCTTCCTTCCCTCTTTACCGGGTCTTGGGACCTACTAGAAAACTATCAAGCTGGTTAACTAACTAGACGAGGCTATGACTAACTGTGAGATGGCCCTATCTCAGATGAATCACACAGCCAACCTCAGCCGCTCTACCAATCTTAAGTGTATATCACTCAACGTCTGCCTTGGCACCTGCAATGGAATTGAGCAGAACTGGTTAATTATAATTTAGAATTCGCTGAGCCCGGTTTTCTTCGCCCCACAAAATTTATTTTACGGCCAAACAGCTAGTAGTATCAGGAAGAAGGGCGACACAGAGGCTGAGGATAGATATTCTGAAGTTTTACCTTCACATTGTGTTGACATTGTAACGTCACGAGTTCAGAAGTCATGCATCGTCTACCATAGAGATCACGACTTATGTGAGTGTTGTCAACGTTTTTTATTGATGAGTCACAAAGATAGACTTGCATTTTCCATGGGCCATAAGTTATGCTTCCACCTTCTGAAGCCTAACAGCCGAGCTGACACCTGCCGTGCAGCGTGGAATTGTGATATAGAATGATGCACTCGACGTCATAATAAACTTTTACATAACGAAGACAATTAGTCGAAAAAGACTTTCAACAATGCTAGAAGAGGATCAGAAACTTCCCTCCTAGAAGAGCTGCCGATTTCGATCCTGGGTCCCAGAGGATTCCTAGGTACATATGTATTGCTTGACAATGGTTTATACAGTTTATTGTTTTGGAGTCATATTGCCCCTCAAATAGGACTAGAAATGACCAATACTTCGTTGCAGATAACATTGTTTTCAGGAACTACGTCCCAGAACTCAACTATGGTTGATTTCGAGGTTGAGTCTCTAAAAGGAGATTACAAGGCGAACGTAAAGAGTGCATGCACTGTGGAGAGACTGCCTGTAAATGGAGCCAGGATTCCGTCGGACGAGCAGCTGAAGCAATGGCTTTACCTGGCATGAATTCCCTTTCTCGATGTTGAATATAAGCAAGCCAGTTTACTAATTGGGACTAATATACCTGAGGAACACTGCGTTCTTGAGCAGAGTATAGGGAGGTCCAATCAACCGTTTGCATGCTTATAGGTCTTTGGTTGATATTTGTTGGGTCCAGGAAAACACTGATAAAGGGTTAAATCTGTCTCCTGCTTACAGGAGAGTGAATCAGTAGAAAAAGAGTTGTTGAGAATGACTGAAACAGAATTTCAGGATATGCATGCATGCGAGGGGTCAAGTTCTACAATAGATAGGTAATTTTTAAAGGTAGATAATAAGGGAGCAAGGTTGAAAAATGGACATTGTTAAGTTCCATTGACCTGGAAAGAGGACTGACTTGAAATACCACCCAAAAGGTTTGAGGTAAAACTCAGGCTCGACAGTTTTCAAAAGAAACTGAGAAAGGACGAAAATTTATTGAAGTCCTATAGTCAAACCACGAGTTAAAGGCCTACATCAGTCAACTTCCTAACGACCTGTTTGACAAAGGTAGATTTCCCCCTCATCATCCAGTTATAAATCCCCACAAACCTGGTAAAATTACATTGGTGTTCGACTGTGCCTCTAAATATCGGGGAATGTCCTTGAATGATCGTCTGTAATCACGGTCAGATCTGATGAATGATTCGATCGGAGTGCTACTGCGTTTCAGGAAACATCAAATAGCATTATCAGCCGATAATGAGAAGGCGTCTCTTCAGTTCAATTACCTGTAAATAATAATAGGGCCTTTAGTCTTTTGTGGTATCGTCAAGGTTGATTGGACCTAACACCAAGCCTGTGTGAAATAAATGTACCTCCCTTCGTTATCACATCATCACATTTTAGTGCAGTGTATGCTTTGAGGTGAATCGCAATTGACAATGCGAGGTTGTTCAACGGAAGGACGTTAAACACTAAGAGAGAATTTCTATGTAGACGATTGTCTAGTCTCAGTAGAAACAGCGCCAAAAGTCATAGCCTTAGCCGACCAACTGCGTCAACTCGTCCCTCTTGGAGGATTTGTTTGCATAAATGTAAAAGTAACAATGAAAAAGCGCTGTCCAGAATTCCCATCGGTTAACAGTCATCCGACCTAATTCAAACAGAAAATTCGAAAAGCGTCGAGAAGACACTGTGTTCACTCTGGTCTATCAAATAAGATTGCTTTAAGTTCGAAGTAAATCTGCCAGTAATCCCGGTGACAAAGAGGGGGATCTTGTCATGTATTGCTTCGTAATATGATCCATTTGGTTGTATCACCCACTAACTACTGCCACCTGAAAAGGTAATATAAAACTATCCCGAAGTGAGTTTGGATGGGACCAAGCTGTTGATAAGAGCATCTTTGCCAAGTGGGAGGCTTGGCTTGTCAACATTTAGCGAATCCAGAAACTTGGAGTTCCAGGCTGTTTCTAACCTCAGACTATCAGTTCAACAGAAGTTTAATCGCACTTATTTTCAAGTACCTTAGAAGTAGGGTACGGTCCAGTAGCATATGTACGTTATGAGTCCTATTCAAAACAAGTGAGCTGCAGTTCTGTTACAGAAGAATCTAGTGTGGCTCATTCGAAGCACGTCACAGTGCCACTCCCGAACTACAAGGAGCTGTACTTTCGGTGAAGCTGTTAAAATACGTACTACAGTTATTAAAATTTGAACTAATTGATGTATACCTATGGACAGATTCTATTATTGTGTTAAGCTACACTCTGAACAGAACATTCTGCTCCAAAACCTATGTAGCTAACAGAGTAAGTTTTATAATAGATAACACTACGCGATCGGGAGGGCGACACGTACCAACTAAAATGAATCCTGCTGACCTGGCCTCTAGGGGAGTAAAATTAAATGAGTTCAAGCGTATACACAGTTGGTCCAACTGCCTGAATTCCTCAAAATTCCAAAGACTGGCCTAGATTCGTAGGTAAACTCATGCCTATAAGTTCACCTGATATAAAGTTGAAAGAATCTAATATTTTGATGACACAAGCAGCAGCATGTTCAGTGAACACCTTATCGTTGTACTTTTCATCCCGGACGAAACTCCGAAGGGCAGTAGTCTGGTTAAGTAGGTTTAAAGGTTTTATACGTAAGCGTCTGATAAAAGGCCTTTTACAAACCAGCGAGGTGTCAGAAGCTGAGAAGGATATGTTTAGATACGTCCAAAGATATGCATTTGGTGTACTCAAGGGAATTAAAAGAGAATGCTGTTCAGACCTTAAATGCAAGTTACAGCCTCAAAGTATCAAGAAGGTGAACCACATCATCTTAGGTGACTTGAAATGTGTCGGTGGATGACTGAGTAATAGCAGACTGTCGAGTTAAGCAATAAATCCAGCCATATCACCTGGAACTCATCTTGTCACGGAAATGGTCATTCGCCATTTTCATGAAAGTGAAGGACTCATGAGAGTCGCTAATATTTTTTCAACATTAAGTGTGAAATATTGAATATAAAAGGGAAGCTGCAGTAGAGGGGTTTCAAAGGAGCAGTACAGTGACCGAGGTACGAATTTTGTTGAAGCTGGTCGTGAATTACGGTAAGTCGTACCATAATTGGACAGCGATCGTATGCTGAAAGCGATCACCAATCATGGCGTAGAATGGCACTTAAATCCACCTTGTACTGGTCACCATGATGGCGTGTAGGAGCGGGTGATTAGAAGCTTGGGCCAATTGTTAGGCATGATGTTTAAGGAGTAAGTCCTCACAGATGAGTCACTTATAAACTACTCAATGGAGGTAGAAAGGATACTAAACAAAAGACCCCTCGTACCTGTTTACTACGACTCAAGTCAATTGGACGAACTGACTCCTAACCACATTTTATCATCTAGGGTTCCTGAGTGGGCTCCTGAAATCGAAGTGTAGCGGTAAATAATTCCCCAAAATTATTGACCATAGGAATCGTTAGTGAACATTGGATGCTGACCCTTAGTGTTTGAGTCTACTTGTTTAGGTGAAGGCTTCCGGTCAAGCATCCTCGCCATTTGGTACTCTGTTGTGTCACTTTCGTGCACGATAACTAGCCAGCTTAGCTTCCGCTTCAGTCCGCGATTTGGTTCCGAAATATATCTCGTAGTTTGGACAATCAACTGTGGTCTTTTGCTTTGCCTTTGGTACAAGAGAAACGAATACTATAGAAGTTGTTGGTATAAGATCTTGCGTTAATATACTCCGTACAATTCGCGAACGTCTATACTGTCAGCCTCTAAACTGGTGAACCCAACCGCGAACTTCATCTGCGATAAATAGGCAGATAGACTCGGTGAGTTCGTTCCTTTTTGTATTTGTTCTTGTACTATATTGTAATCGGTTTACGTTCCGTCATGAGTGATCCTGGTCCCAAGGTCATCCGTATTCGCTCAACTGCCAAAACCATTCAGCCCGTACCATACTGGCCAGATAATGCGGACTCGTGGTTTCAGATAGCTGAGTCTGATTTTTGTGAACATGGGACAACCGATCAACGTTCACAGTTCCTTGCGGTTACTCACGCCCTACCGCGGGAATTCAGCAAGTGCGTAACTTTGCAGATGTCGAGTCCAGAGGTAAGTAACTCGTACGAGTTGCTCACAGCATCCCTCCTCAAGAGAAACGTTCTCATGGGCCGACAATGCCTAAAACCATAAGCAGCCTAACCAAGTAATTTGTAGTACCATTAACAATTCATTAACTTGATGGAGTACAACAGGACCTCACTATATACAATCCTATATTATAAGCTGCAGTAGACAATGATTCAGTGTTTGTTTTGTATTCTGCCTCCAAGTGCGTGGGTGGCACAGTGGTTAGGACTATCGCTGACCATGCTCATGGTCCGGATTTCGATCCCTGGCCGTTGCACACCTGATATCAATGGTCGGCCTGCAAAATTTGGGCTACCGATATCACATGCTGAAAATTCCATACTTGTACCGAAAATGTTATGTGGAATCAAGCAATTAAACAACGTGTGGACGAATTATTTCGTAACATCGAGTTAGAGGATGAGTCAGCCGTAAGCATGCTGCCAAGAATTAGAGAGGTTATTGGCGAAAGTCAGTTCGACGAAGGACTTTTCAGAGAACTCTTCTTATCCAAGCTGCCACAGTCCGTGCAGACTGTATTTGTGACACTTCAAGGTTTTATTATAGATGACTTAGCTACTTCTTCAGATAAGATTCTAGAAATAACTAAACGGTCATTTCCTGAAATATGCTCGGTAGTCGAACAGACTTCGAGCAAAGATACTGCAGTAATAGAGTTATGCAACTCCATCCAGGAGATGTTTAGTTCAACCATGCCTTGCGATTCCTCCTAATGTCGTCCGAAATTCCCTCAACGCCGAAACTCAGGTGGTCGATCTTAGTCGAAGCCACGCTCGCTGAAAAACTCTGACTGGTGCTGGTATCACAACACCTATGGCCAGGATGCGAAATGTTGCAGTAAGCCGTGTAACTTTGGAAATGTATCAAAGTCTGTGGGTAACTATTCCGCTGGCACGCGTTAGCGGCAACCGTCGCCGGTGGCGCTAGCCGCCTACTTTACATCCATGATGTGATCAGCCAAACTCGATATTTAGTCGACACAGGCGCCGAAGTCAGCGTCCTTCCTGCTCTAGCAGCAGATCGACAGAAAGAACCTACCTTCAACTTACATGCTGCAAACGGAAAACCAATTGCAACCTTTGGTAGGCAATACGTCGATCTGAACGTAGGTTTACACAAACCAATTCAGTGGATTTTCCTTCTCGCTAACGTCATAATGCCCATCATAGACACGGACGTACTTAGTCATCATGATTTACTCGTAGACGTCCTTACGAAAACGACAGCTTGACAACAATATTAGTCTGTGCGTGGGCGTCACTAGCGGCTATGGAAACAAAGATAATTCCATGCCGATAGATTTTGGAGGCGTTGGAAGCGTGAATACTTGAAGATCTTACAATCATGCACAAAATGGATTCAACGACATCGCAACTTGTTAAGCGTTGTTGCATGAATCGGGCTAGATTCGTATCTATAGAATCCTACTATTGGTTACCAAAATCATAGGGTACATCCAACTGCAGCCATATCGGTCAACTTCCTCTAACCTAAGAATTGTCAAACATCATGTGGAAATATTTTAATAGATGCCACCTGCACAAGTTGGCTTGACAAACCACACTAGCAGCCAGATTTGCCACAATTATCAGATATTTCAGCTTCGCGAGATTAAAACAAGAGGTTTAAATATTTGCTAGGATACACTGCATTATCAGACTCAAGCAGTGAGTAAAACAACCTTGAACCAAGGCTATTTAGTAGAATATTTCTTAAAAGTGACTAGTCATTATAATACATTCATGCTGCTATAGCCACTGAGATGTTAAGTAGTGAGAAAGTACACATGTATGTGTTATTCAATGAACAGCAGACACGTTTACTCGTAAATAATTATTCTCAATTGTTAAAGTTTCAAAATAAACTAATTTGTTTGAAAGGTCTGTCAGAGCATACGGAACTCCTTAATCCAACAAGATTGTTTGAAAATAGAATAAAAACTCTTTCTGGAATTTCCAATATCGGGGAATACTCGACTATAGTTATGTATGCAACCACAAGGGCTAACATCACTGAGTAAAGGAAAGAATGATTTAGAAGTTTTGTTCATTAAATTAACATCAAACACTAAAAAATAGTGACCCGATAGGAGTTTCACTTGTCTTGAAAACTCTACTGGTTCAATTTAATATCAAAAATTGAAACCGAATGAAACACATTTTGAAGGCAGGCAATTATCTTGGTGAAATCGAACACGATCTAAAACGCTTCCCCATAAATAATACTGTGTAGTGTATATAACAAACTAAAGTAAAACAAGTTTCTACCTCCTTTAACTTATCTGTCAAATGATGAATAAATCTGATTAAAAGATGAAAATCTAAAAAACTTCATTGTTATATTCAGGAAAAAACAAAGGGTATGATGAAGTTACGCAGATTAGCTACACAGTTATTAGAAACATTATCATCTCCATTAAATATGCTTTAAAAATGAAAAAAGAAAATGGTAATCTGATTGTGTGCATTGAAGGGTAGTCGTGCACAACTTGTTCGCCTAAAATGTAAGAATACGTTGATATATGTAATATAGCAGGTAAAATAAAATTGAAAAAAACATCAAATGCATGTGTCATCAACTACATTATGTGATGAGAATGATTAATATGTACACCAGTCAAGATGTTGCGTTACATATATATATATATATATCTTCTGAATGTTAAGTGTGTTAAAAGAAACAATCATACGGTTCATGGTAGAATTATGAAACATATGCGTTTATAGCTATTGATAATTTGTTAGTAGTCAGCAGAAATTCTTTTAAAAAGCTACGGTTTGTTCGTCAACTGTACACAGAATATCGGCCATTTTTCCATTTCAATACAAATTTGATTCATCTAGTTCGTCTTCATCGTCAACAAGTGAGTCGCTGAAAAAGATTTAGAAAGATGAAAAGATAGACTTGATGCCATTTTGAGAAACAGTAGCTAGCAATGGAATCAAAGACTTTTCAACTAAGTGTACGTGTACCTGCAGCCGTGTGATGGTGTTTCCAATGGAACTTGAACCTTGCATCTATCGTTTTCAACGCTGAGGCGTCACGCACTAGGTTACTGTGTCATGAGAGTCATTTCGAAGTTTCAACAGATAAATTTATTTACGCATCATTACTATGATTAATACTAAGTACAAAACAATCCGTGTTTAAGGTTAATTTCCAACACATTATTTTAATTCTATGGTACTAACAAACGCTTCTTGTGAAGAGAAGAACCTTATAGCATGAACTTGCTAGACATTACCATCATATCAATGAACATTATTACTGTTATTATTATTATTATTATTATTCAGCACCGATGTAGTCAATCATGCTAAGAATACATATATAACTAATACTTAATTCTGTGCAATTATTTCCTTTGATAAACTTAAATAAAACGAGAACACACCTGTCAGGATAAAATGACGTCTCTACAACTTGTTGCTTCTTGTCAGCTGCACTCAATCACGAAGAATTTAATATCGATACACAAATTACTGTCATTATTTATTATGAAGGCGACGGATATTAGTCTCACGTGATTAGGTAGCATAATGCAGAGGAATAATAGTGGCTTCTAAGCTCGTTAGTATGCATAGAAACAGCAGTTCAAAAATATTCTACAATTACGAACGAATGTAACAAATCGAATAGGAGCTTAAAATCAACAATAAACTTAGGTAAGGGTCAAATAATGTAGTTCAACAGATCCGTGTAGAATAGTAGAGATCACGGTATCCACGACTTTGAAAAGCATGTTGTGCTTACTACATAAAGATATGTTCTTTCTTCGATTAGAACGAGTCAAAGAATAATGTCATACGCCGGATTATTAGACCTTTGATGTTAAGGTGGTTATAATGACAACTAACTACTTTTAAAACAAATCGTTTACTAGTAAGTCGTCTGACAGTTTACTTCCCCTAATACGTACAAATACTCTTTATTGTTCCTCATCGCTTTTCTCTTGCTACCATAGTTCACCACTAATCATCAATCACGACCATTGCACGATTTCATTTTCAATTTTTTTCAATTACTTCAGGTTTCCTTTGTGACGAAAGAAAATTATTGAAATCCAGTGATGCTTCACAAAATGTGTTTCAACAGTTGACAGAAGATAGAACTGCGATATCTTAGAATAAGGACTACGAACTATCCCGTAGCTAACCAAATAAGCCAAACCGCTGAAAATCGGAAACAAACAGTTTCAACACATATACCTTGTGCTATATCTAATGCATCATAAATACAGTGGCACATTGCTATATATTCAGGAAAGTGGAAGAGAAAGGCCAACAATTCCAGGAGTACATACCAACGGCTTGTGTGAAGTCAGAAGCTGCAAAGTTGAGACAAAACGCAGTAACAACTGTCATATAGCAGAAATAATAACTGATCAGCTGATGTAGCCGGTGTAGTGACGCTATCACGCAAAGTAGTATAAGTGACGACACTCAGAGCTCAGCCACCAACCACTCTGAGTCTTCAAAGGATGACACACAAACCATCTATGACAGATTATACGGAACAAGTCTTCTGGGAAACAAACCACAGTGCAACTATGCATGTAACGAAACCCACGTAAGGTCTCTTAGAATGTCCCACACAATAGGCAGATAAGTCATAGGCATCACCAGGTATCAATTTTTTTTATCCAAATAATCCCTGTCAACGCTAACCAAACAGCTGGTGGGGATGTTAATTCTTCTGAACCGAACCACTAATGTCGGCTCCCTATCGGAAAGAAAACAGACATAAGCCAGTGCCCACCAATGGCTACCAGTTCCAAAAGCAAACGTCCAGTGTTCACCGCCATGGTCAGGTGACAACGTACTAGACTTAATATTGTCACGATATAAGTCCCCTCACAATCTTAGTGGGTTCTAAGTTTTCAGGTAGTGACCACAAAACAGTGATGTGTGCACTGCCACTTCCACTGAGCAGCAATGCAGCTCATACCTCCACTTCACAACAAGTAATATATAGGAACTATTGTAAGGCAAACTGGGCCTTAGTAGAATCAATGCTAAGATCCTACGAATGGGGTGAATACTTCACTATTGATGACCTCTCGATAGTTCTGAGCATCTCCTACCATAACTCAAACACATGCTTAGATGCTGTCATCCTACTCCAAACACCGAAGGATTCCCCACATAGAAAGTCATTCATAAATTCAAAGAATCGTACGAAACTGGATAGACTCTCAAAAAGCTACTTCAAACACCACGACTTTGGCACACTAGGCTTAATACTTAACACCCTTAGCTCCATCTCACAAGCTCGAGATTTCCGTATGAGAAACGAAGAACGAACGGTAGTAGCCAGTTCTGCTAGAATGTATGCACTCACAGAAATCTTAAAGAAGAGAGTGAACCGCAAAAATCACAGCATTTCCCTCCTCATAGACAAAGGTGGCCCATGCACTAATTCTGCAGACATATGTGAATGATTCAACAAAACGTTTGCAGGTAACTACCTTAAGCCCTCAGTCCAGTTAATCTATATACACCCTGCTACTAATATGGCACAAACTCCATCTCCACTCACACCAAAACAAATTAGTACCGTTGAATTCACTTATGCTAACATTAAGCAAACTATAAGAACCCTCAAAATGTTTTGGTACTGACGGTTTATGATCCTGTTTTTATAAATATTGTGGCCCTGACATTCCTTCACTATTGCTTAGAATCTTCACAATGTCCTTAGAAACGCAAACTTACACTGATACATGGAAAACAAAATTTATTATGCCTAAAGACAAATCTGGCTCGGAAACAGAAGTCAACAACTACAGGCCGATCAATATCACACCTATAGAATCTAGAATTATGGAGATACCCGTTAAAGATAACCTACTCAAGCATATGCTTAGTTGCAACATTGTAAGTGTGAACCAACATGGATTCCTAAGATCCGGATCTTGTTTAACATGCCACCTAGACTTCTTTAATTTTGTGACCAGCAGTCGTGACAGACGCCAACTAGTACTTGTCATCTACTTTGACATTTCTAAGTCATTTGACTGTGTTGACCATTTACTGCTAATACATAAGCTGAACTCCTTAGGAATATGTGACCCACTATTAGGATGGCTTAAATCATTCCATAACAACAGGTCTCGAATAGTTAAACTCGGGTCTGTAACTTCCAAACCTATCCCAATCACTTCTGGTGTAGTACAAGGTAGTGTCATTGGGCCCCGCCTATTTACACTCTATATCAACGACATATGTGCTTGTTTCTCACATAGGAAAACATTCGTCCTTGCAGATGACCTAAAAGTAGCTTATACATTTTAATGTGATGACCTAGAGTACTTCGAGAATGTTGTGCAGAAAGAATTAGATAAAGTGACTGCTTGGTCGTCTCTATGGAATCTACAATTCAATCTGTGCAAATGCGGTTGGTTCTGCTTCGGCGCACCCTCAATTAACGCTTCAATCTGCTAACCTGACCAGACTCCGGAGTGTCGCTGACTTCGGCCTGAGACACTCTGGTGAGTTAACATTCTCTGAGCAAGTAGCACCACTGACTCGAATGTCAAGGACGCTCTTAGAATTCATACTCAGTATCTTTCACCACAATCAACGCAATTTAATTCTGTACAAAATATATAAGGCCACTACTAGAATACTGTCATTTATTATCAGCAGCACTCGCACACGTGACAAGGTATGGTTGGAAAGTATCCAACGAAATTTTACCTGCAAACTACTTGGCTACGATTGTAAGAAATACTACATCTCACGGTCCACAATCCTATAACTTGACTATTTTGAACAAGACGACTTATTATAAACCTAGTATTCTTCTTTAAGTTCCTACACAAATTACCAATTTTCAGACAGTAAGGAAATTAAATTCTCACAGGAATGCTCTTACGATCTGCGTAACCAAACTTGCACAGTGACAATAAACGCCTCTAAGTCAACACTCCGTGAAAACTTCTTCACAGTCATGTATTCTAAAATATGGAATAGCCTGCTCCCAGATGTCAGAACTTGCTCTTCGGTTATAAGCTTCAAGCGCCCCCTGTACAGACTGTTTCACTCTACTGATTATATTATTAAACTATTTATTCCTAGAACGAATCAACTATTAGTTTACTACAGCACCTAAAAACATGCTTAAATACCCTTAGCACTCCAAGAACGATAAATAAACTAGTCGCCCAGATTTATATAAAGACTTAGTACGGAACATACTGGAACAGTTTAACCCTAGAAATAGGACCTGTCACTCTATTATAACCTTCAAACGCTAACTATATAACTTGCTATAAACTGTTTCATCCCAATGACTATCCCAACCAGACCGCACCACTTATTTCTAAAACGCATTAGTCTTTAGAACACTAAAACGCTCAGACTCATTAATACACATTATGACACGAAATAAACTGTAAGACCTCGCATAAATACGTGAAAACACAACTACAATATAGGCAAATGTTTACTATGGTATAATATACAATAGACATCAACATTTTTATATGCACATAACATCAGCGCTCTTTTCATGTTTACATACTTTCTCTTTCTGGTATTCTGCTGCTGCCTACTCTTCTATTTATCTTCTAGTCGAGGTTGAACAACCCTCCATTTAAACTGAAATGAAGCTGGACTCCAGATCATTTACTCATATATGATTCTTCAAGGGTTGGCTAGTATTGACTCAGCATCCTTGATAAAATCCACTGTCACCATAACAAGATGCTGTACAGCATCCTAAAAAAATAAAAAAATTCCTAGTATCAACCTCTACCTTTCTTCACCAACATGTAACTTATACAGCAAACGACCTTCTCTAAGACATGTTCTTTGTCGAATCAAGTCTCGTTCCAACCGCCCTGCTATAAAGTGTAGGCAAATATGGAACTCCTTGCCAACTGGGGTGACAAGCGACAACACGACAAGACATTTCACTTATACACCAGATAAATACTTCTCAGGAAATAGTCTTGGCTCGGTTAACCACAGGCTCAAAGTAAGTGATATCGTTTCCTAAAGCTTCTATCTAAGTAGCTTAATAACTCTGTTCACTCCACACACTAACAGAAACAGCCAGAATAGTCATATTTATTCAGCATAAATAAAGTTGTACTGCCAATACTCCTAGCTTTTTTCAGTTTATTCGTTTCTTTGCTCAGCAAGCCTCCCTGCAAAATATTCATAGTCCATTCTTACCAACTTGAATTTGAATACACCGTCTAAATTTCTCACCATGTCGTATACACCAAAGCCAGATAAACCATCTTCTCTATAACGACGTCATATTCACTTGCAAACGATTACCTGCTTTATCCCCTGTTATACCTTCCAAGTCATCCATTTTCGTTTAACCCCAATTGTTGATTGTCAAACCAACCTATGTCCATCACTACACTTCATCCAAGCGAATATAACCCGGGAAGGTTGGTCGTAAAAATAATCTTCTTCCTGTGCTACATTACTTCCTTGGATCGCTATACTGGTGCAGTATATTGTACCCACAGTTATTCAATAAAGAGTTTGTACACTTGATGAAGGTCGAGCAATCTTTCTTATGAATTCTGTTCATCGAATCGACACTGGATACAGATTGTTGCTAACACAATATACCTAACAAAAATGGTGAATTTGTTGAACTTTTTAAATACCGCATACAAGGCGACAGTGTGAAGTGTTCTTTTTCTCTTAAACCTGTAATGGACATATGACATGATGAGCTCGTGATGCCTCGTAAAGTCCTTCAATTCATGCTGTCAGTCACAAACTGCAACACAGTCTTTAGAAATTCCAAGTGAAAACCAACAAATCATTCCTATACGTATAATTCCGATAAAATCCATTGATTTGTAATTCATATGTTAGTGAAACAACATCATGAAAATTTTATGTAGATTGTAAGTTTCGTTTTAACATTTTGGTACATCTGGCCACTAAAAAAAGATTGTTTAGTGTATACTTCTGGTATGACTTGATGAAGCGCTGTAGCTTATATCACTGAGTATTGATATTATAGTATTATATGCTTATTCCAATCAATGCAGGACACACCAGTTGTACAGGCATGGATAAGTATTATTTACATTACATGATCTTCATTTATGGTGAAATTACATGACTGATGTCCTCTCTGACATTAGTGTGTGAGTACAATCTGTTAGCTAGTCGTTCAGTTGAGCACATTAAGAAATATAGAAATATTGTCTTCGCATTAACAAAAAGTCGTAAGTATGTAATAATAATAATAATGTATATTTTCATATAAACATATAAATTTACATGAAAATGCATGCCATTTTTACAGGCACGATCAAGTATGATATAATTTCAAATCGTAGATCGTCTACAATTAATAATGTTTCAACAGCTAAATATTTGAAATATATATATATATATATATATATATATATATATATACTGATTGTCTGAGCCAGGCCGTATAGTTATTGAATTGTAAAGTAGTCCTCCAGGTTGCGCGGGAAAATTGAATTCGATTCATTTTCATCCCGTGGTTGTAGGCTTACGGAATCCTCATTTATCGAGTCCACACCCAACACATGCAACAAAAATGACTCAATGCAAATACCAGAGATATGGAAGATATTATTACCGCAGGTCAAATCAGAAGAGGGTAATAAATAATATTAAAATTCTATTTCAATTCAAACACATCACAACATCCTGACAAAAAACTTATTATGACTATTTAAACACTCGTCGTATCTTCCATCTGATTATAGTAGATCAATAACACTCGTATTAATACCATCAGTCAAACCAGAAGAAGATAATAAATAATCTTAAAATTCTATTTCAATTCAAACACATTCTAACAAGCAGCTTATTATGACTGTAAAAACACTCGTCCAATTTTCCCATCTAACTCCAATTGATCAACAACACTCGTAAGATTATTTCTGAATGTACATTATCTCACATTGATTTTTAATCCAATATCTAATCCATTCCACATATGTATATAAATGAGAGATCAAAGTTGTGTGAGTAACTTGATATGATTATGAGCAATAGTTTGTGCTCGAAACGTCATCAGTTCATATAACTGTAAACACTGTGCAATTTATCAAAATAAAATCTTATCTATAATGGAATTATACTCTACCACAGTGCCCAAGTTTTATACTTATATCAATAATACGATAACCAACCAATATTGAGGTAAGTACAACGTTTACTTGGGATTGTCAACTGTTTTAGAAAAGTTAAAGTGCTAAGGTGAATCATTGAAGTGAAATAAAATACGTAAGTGCAATATATCATTAATAAATGCATCTATAGAGGAAATACAATGGGAAACTATATAATCCCTAGGATGACAACGTTCATTTGCAATGTATAATGCTACCCATATAGGTCTTACTATCATGATGTCCACTTTTGGCTTTAATACAATTATTCTCAAGCCAGTTGTTTTTATTTCATACCTTCTTGTCTATTCGGTGCACAATCGTACCCTACAGAGAATGGGAATAGAATAAGTCGAATCAAATAATAATAATAATAATAATAATAACAGCTTTATTATTATTATTATTTGATTAATAATTAAAGAGCTATAAAATGTTAGGTTTAATAGAATATAATGAGGATCAAGTAAAGACGTTATTAGAAAATAAGTGAGACAGGATATTGTGAAGTGGTATTTAAAGATCTGACAATGGATAGCAAGTTAATTTATAAGATGCCCCATAAATTTGTGCAGATCCCACGTGGTCGCATCTCAACAATAGGCTGAGTGAATGGCATATATTTAAAGGTAGAAGCATGATCTGTCAAGGCGTTCATTATTATCTTTTTCAAGATAAAGATCTAAGCCCTCAGAAAAATCTCGAGCCGTCAAATTGCATATTGCTGTTCCTGTAGAATACTGGATGAATTACTAATAATTTGGGAGAAAAATAAAGCTTGAAGTCGATTCCTTCATATATCATTGTTGTGTGCGGCACCGTATCTTGTTCTTGTTTTATGTTCGAATTGGATATTAACTTAAAATGAGTGATTTATTTGTATGATTTTGTTAGCATTTTTATTGCCGGTAACACCAGATGTGAATTATACTGAGTGCAGATTATAATTGGTTATTGTCACACAGATTTGCTTGACTGCACCCACGTCAGCCAAGACCGCCATTTGTCACTGCATGGTCGTTTCGTACGAGTAAGTTGATTAACACGTATAAAGCTATATGTAAGCCATTTTAGATCATTGACAGTGCTTGTATAAGATGCTGTACAGCGTCTTGTTATCGTGACAAAGGATTTTGTCAAAATTGCTGAGTTATTGCTAGCCACACTTTGAGGGATGATATATAAGTAAGTGATTTCAATAGTTTTTTAGCTTCAGTCCGGTTGTAGATCAATACAACGTCTACTACAAGGCAAACAGAAGAGAAGAGGCGAGCAGCAAAGAACCACAGAGCAAGGAAAAAGTACGTGGAGTCAAACATATATGCTTATATTCGTTGTACATTGTAGTTTGGTAAACATACACATTTATTTCTAATTGATGTATGCGACTAGTTTATTTATCGTTCTTGGAGTGCTAAGGGTATTTAAGCATGTTTTTAGGTGCTGTAGTAAACTAATAGTTGATTCGTTCTAGGAATAAATAGTTTACTAATATAATCAGTAGAGTGAAATAGTCTGTACAGGGGGCGCTTGAAGCTTATAACCGAAGAGCAAGTTCTGACATCTGGGGGCAGGCTATTCCATATTTTAGAATACATGACTGTGAAGAAGTTTTCACGGAGTGTTGACTTAGAGGCGTTTATTGTCACTGTGCAAGTTTGGTTACGCAGATCGTAAGAGCATTCCTGTGAGAATTTAATTTCCTTACTGTCTGAAAATTGGTAATTTGTGTAGGAACTTAAAGAAGAATACTAGGTTTATAATAAGTCGTCTTGTTCAAAATAGTCAAGTTATAGGATTGTGGACCGTGAGATGTAGTATTTCTTACAATCGTAGCCAAGTAGTTTGCAGGTAAAATTTCGTTGGATACTTTCCATCCTCAGATTGTCGGATGTGCAGACCCTGCTAATACCAAAATCAAAGTATTCTAGTGATGGTGTTACACATTTTATTTATAAAACGGGCTTAGGTTCGCTATAGCGAAAGTTCCTGAGTATGCATGTAAGCCAACTCTCAGAAACTGTCATTATCCAGCTCTTACTACGCTGTACCTCACTCTGTCCCTGAAAGGCTTTCAGAAACACTTTGTATTAACCAACGAGAAAAGCCAGAAAGCAGATTGGCGACTCAAAAATCCTTTATTCCTACGCCAATATGTAACCAAAAATAAGGTTATTACACACAAGATCTAAGAATAAATGTCATAACAATAAATCACGTTAATACTTCTGATAGTTTTCTCTCTTCCAATGAACAGCGAACGATGACACGATGACTGGTGGATTGATGACTCCGGCGAAAAATATGGAGGAGTTGGTTTTGAGCAAACAACCATGAAGTGATCGTTCAATCTTCAACTACAGTGACACCTGTTTTGAATTGGAGGTATGAGCTGCATTGATTTATGATAAACATAGCCATGATATGTTTTCGCGCAGTGTATGTATGTATTGCGTTCACGACTATTGAGGTGTTTTAAGCGCCTAATTTTGTGAAAATAGATTATTTTAGACTAGTTTCAGGCTTCTGTAGCCGAAAAAAGCAATATTTTGCTATATTTTGTTCGTAGTAATGCGTAAAATTGTCTTGATAACCCAGATTAATTATTACTAAAAAGTCATTCCTTTTAAGAAATTTTGCATAGAAAGAGTATTATTTGCGTTTAAGAGCCTTGAGGCTTAGTTTTTTGAGAGTTGTTTCAGTTCTTAGGGTTGTAAATTGACCACGGGCAATGGTTGTCCTCATCCCAGTTATTCAATGAGAATCGGACATTTGAAAGAGATATCGCCCACAGACATAAGCTAGATGTGTGTTTGGAGGACGTCAAACACTTCTGTTATCATCCGTTGTCAGTCAAGTCTCATAAACCGTTAATGACCAGCTCTTGCTGCGCTGGGCCTCACGTTGTCCCTCGAAGATTTTCAGAAACGCTTAGTATTAACCGACGCCAAACCAAAACACTGTTTAGCGACTCAAGAATTCTTTATTCTAAAGCCAACATATAACCAGCAATACTGGTATTACACAGTAAGGTCTGAGAACAAATATTACAACAATAAATCAAGATATTACTTCTGACAGTATTTTAAATTTCCTTCTGAACAGCGACCGATGAGACGATGACTGGTGGTCTGATAACTCCGCGAAAAATATGGGGGAGTTGGGTTTGAGCAAACAACCATGAATTGATCGTTCAATCTTCAACTACATTGACACTGCCCGGCAAAATACGGATCCATCTCCTTTTTCCATCACGGCCAATGCACGTTGACTTGGATGCCAGTGCGAGAACCTGGGTCACACGGACAAAGCTGAAGTGGAGAACAAACAGAAAAGCCAACACACCACAGGCATACCCACAGCACAATCTCACTTGTCGACGACGACCTACGCCCTCCGGCTAAAAGCGTCCGTTTGACATCTTGCAACACAATCGCCACTTGCTAGAATGACTCTTGCAGAACGCAACATGACCATAGCGGCACCTCATGATACTCTTCGCACATCCTCTTATCTATTCACTACCAATTACCGCTGCGATCGCTCGCCACTCATTCTGCCCCAGTTCTAGTAACGGTGACGTATGCGAGCCTCAGTCGTCTACACTCTCGCTCCCCAACGTGTGAGACCACAGCTAACAATTATCTCCGTATGCATTTCATTCTCACAAATAGCCTCCCCAGCGTATACGACCCATCTGTTGTCTTTACATCAATCAATTCATTCACGGATGTGGAAGACTCGAAACAACTTCAGAAGTAAGCACGACGAACAATTTAACAAAATTATGCCTAACAACAAAGTTCGAAAACAACAAGTAAACACAGTGAATCCAAAAACACCAATTGATATGACACGCCACACATACATACACATACAAACAGTACACATAACCTCGCAGATCATGTCTTGATGGAATCCTTTTGAAAAATCGCAGGACTTACACCACTACAGCTGCAACCCTTCTCAGGTTGACGATTGTAGGTTGAAGAATGTCCGGACACAAACAAGATTAACTAACAATTACATTAATTGGAACCCACACAATTATTTAACGCAAACATATGTACAATCAATACATCAAATGTTGTGGACTCTGCCTTAACGAACTTCCCTTGAAGAACTGTAGGACTTACAGCAGTACGCCTACATTCCTTCCCAGGATGATGATATTTAGAGGTTGACGGATATTAAAGGTTTGACGTGATATCTCGTTCAACAACTTCTAATTAATTTATTCTCGCGTACCAAAGACAAAGCAAAAGCCAATAATTGGTCGTCCAAACGAAGAAATGTATTTAGGAACCAAAACCAGCCGATAGACGAACGCTTAGCTAGCTAGTGATCGTGCACGTTACACGACGGGGTACCAAATGGCGGGGATGCTTGACCGGAAGCCTTCAGCTAAACAAGTCGACTTAAACAGTGGTGGTCAGCATCCAATGAGTGATTGCTGTGGTCAATAATTTTGGGGAATTATTTACCGCTACAGCTCACTCCCCCCTAGTGGGGTCGTGAGGACCCTAAGACAGAACCAGCCGGAAGTAAAAAAACTCGATGGTTCCCTTTCGGGTGAAAAAAATCTTCCGAGCGGCTTGGTCTTATGCCTACTGGTTTGTCTGCCTATGCTAATGGGGTGTTTGTACATAGCTTCCTGGTGTTGTTCGTTGGATTCCGTGCTTCGTTTGTTTCCCGTCCAGTGCCCGTCGCACCTGGAAAAGAAAACAAGAACGCTAAGAACCATGTCGAGGAAAATGTACGAAATGACCTTTTTGGTTAAAAAAAATTATGTGCATTTACTATACAGTAAAATAATGCTAAGTTCAGAACATCGAAAAAAAATACATCTAATTAATTTTTTTGTGTATGTTACATGAACTGTTGAAAAAAAATTTTTGTGTTCGGTGGTACTGTATATAAAAAAAATTTATACGTCAAAAAAAATAGTTAGTACCACGAACGAGTGAGTTGCGTGAATCACACGAATTCGTTAAGTCAAATAAGTGTGCAGATATTCTGGGAACCTTACGGTGCGTCCAGAACGGGTTTTCTTGAGAGGCTCGATAGAAGGTTCGGTAGCTGTCGCTGTGCTAGCGACTTCATCGATGTCTACACGATCTTCTGTTACTTGTGGATTTTGGGGTACGTTCAGCTCTATGCTAATAGGATTACCCTCCAAGTAAGCCGGTTTCAGACGGTCAATGCTGACGGTGTCCTCGCGGCCGTTTTTGTCCAAGACAAAGAATTTATCAGAACGTTTAATTACCTTATAAGGTCCGTCATATGGGGGTTCCAGGGGTCTGCGCACAGAGTCGCGACGAACAAATACATGTGAAGAAGTTTTCAAACACGGATGAACGAAAACATCAATGGACTGTGGACGAAGGGGAGCAGGTTTAACTGAACGCATTGCGTTTGTAAGCCTGCTGACGTATGAAGCGTGATCTACCACTGGTGGGAAGCTCGAGGGAGAAACAAATTCACCAGGCAGTCGCAGTGTCGTGCCATATACTAGCTCGGCGCTAGTACAACCAGCATCGGTTTTCAAGGCGTTTCGTATCCCTAGGAGAACTAACGGAGGGATTCAGTCCAATGGGTGGTGTTTGCAGCTGACAGACCAGCTTTCAGCTGTCTGTGTAGACGTTCTACCATACCATTAGCTTGAGGATGGTAGGCTGTTGTTCGAAATCGCATGCAACCTAATATTTTAGTCAGGGCAAAGAATAAGCCACTTTCGAATTGCCGCCCGCGATCAGTTGTTATGGAAGATGGGCATCCAAAGTTAGCAATCCATCTTTCTACGAAGACGCGTGCGACTGTTTCAGCAGATACGTCCTTGATGGGTACTGCTTCCGGCCATCGTGTGAAGCGATCGATGCAAGTTAAAATATAAGTATATCCATGTGATTCAGGAAGGGGACCAACCAAATCTATATGGACGTGTTCGAAACGAGCGTCAGGGAGAAGAAAGGTGCCAAGTGGGCTTTTGGTGTGTCTTATCACCTTGCACTTTTGACAAGCTAAGCACGTTTGTGCCCATTCCCTTACTTCTTTATTAATGCCAGGCCAACAAAACCGACTAGTTACGAGCTTGACAGTAGTTCGAATACCTGGGTGAGATAAGCCATGCAACGTATTGAAGACGTTACGGCGATAGCTTTTAGGCACGATGGGGCGAGGAGTACTCGTGGAAATGTCGCACAGAATAGTATCTCTTCCCATACCTAAGGGTTTCTCAGCTAATTGTAGAGTTGTTTTCGACAACTCATGTTGAAGTTCGGCATCTTCTTTTTGAAGACGAGCCAGTTTTACTAGGTCTATGCCGTCGATTTGGGTGAAAGAACAAACGCGCGACAAGGCATCTGCCACAGTGTTGTTTACTCCGGATACATGGCGAATATCTGATGTAAACTGTGAGACGTAATCCAGTTGTCGTGATTCCCTGGGTGAATACTTATCTGAAGGTGAGTTCAGAGAGTACGTCAGAGGTTTGTGATCCGTAAAAATTATAAATTCACGACCCTCTACCGAATGTCTAAAATGTCGTATAGCACAGTACATAGCCAGAAGTTCTCTGCCGAATGTGCTGTACTTCGTTTCAGCTAATTGAAGGCGCCGGGAGAAAAAGGCAAGTGGTTGCCACTCATTGTCAACTAGCTGTTGTAGAACTGCGCCGATTGCAGTGTTTGATGCATCAACCGAGATACTTAACGGTGCCGTTGGATCCTGATACATCAGAAGTGTGGCATTCGCAATAGCTTTTTTAATCTGGGTAAAAGCATTTCGAGCAGACGCGTCAAGTTCTATGGACTTGTTATTCCCTCGAAGGAGGTCTGTCAATGGCTGAATCAAAGAGGCACAGTTGGGAATAAAGCGTCGATAATAACTTACTAAGCCGTTAAAAGTGCGGAGACTTTTCACCGTCTGTGGCTCTGGAAAGTTCAGTATAGCCTCGACCTTAGCAGCCAGTGGGCGAATGCCCTTGCAGTCAATAGTGTGACCCAGAAAGTCGAGTGAGTCAACACCGATTTGACATTTTTGAATATTAATGGTAACACCATGTTGGCGTAACCTGTCAAATGCCAAGTCCAAGTGCCTAAGGTGAGTTTCCTTGTCTGGACTGGCAATGAGGCAGTCGTCTAAGTATGCGTATACAAAGTCGAGACCGCGAAATACTTCGTCAATGAAGCGTTGGAATGTTTGGGCTGCATTCCGGAGACCGAATGGCATACGTAGAAATTCAAAAAGTCCGAAAGGCGTAATGATAGCCGTTTTCGGGATGTCTTCTGTTGCCATCGGGATTTGGTTATACGCTTTAACCAAGTCGATTTTGGAGAATATAGTCGCGCCGGATAAGGTTGCCGTCAAGTCGTGTATATGAGGCAACGGGTAGCAATCAGGGGTTGTTTTGGCATTCACTCGCCGGTAATCACCGGTGGGTCGCCAATCGTTGCTATCCTTTTTCGGAACCATATGAAGTGGGGATGCCCATGGGCTATTCGAAGGTCGAATGATGCCAAGGCTAAGCATATGGTCAAATTCATTCCTGGCGATTCTCAGTTTGTCAGGAGCTAATCGTCGTGCTTTAGATGTCACAGGTTGTCCTGTGGTAATGATGTGGTGCATAACATTGCTGGTTATGCACGGTAGGTCGTTCGACGGGCAATTAAGTTCCGGATACTTGTCAACATAGGTTGAAAAGTTGGATCAAGAATTGCCTTTATCTTAACGGGTGACAAGCTAGGGCCTATGTAGGTAATGCCTTTGATAGACAGACTGCAAACTACTTGGCTACGATTGTAAGAAATACTACATCTCACGGTCCACAATCCTATAACTTGACTATTTTGAACAAGACGACTTATTATAAACCTAGTATTCTTCTTTAAGTTCCTACACAAATTACCAATTTTCAGACAGTAAGGAAATTAAATTCTCACAGGAATGCTCTTACGATCTGCGTAACCAAACTTGCACAGTGACAATAAACGCCTCTAAGTCAACACTCCGTGAAAACTTCTTCACAGTCATGTATTCTAAAATATGGAATAGCCTGCTCCCAGATGTCAGAACTTGCTCTTCGGTTATAAGCTTCAAGCGCCCCCTGTACAGACTGTTTCACTCTACTGATTATATTATTAAACTATTTATTCCTAGAACGAATCAACTATTAGTTTACTACAGCACCTAAAAACATGCTTAAATACCCTTAGCACTCCAAGAACGATAAATAAACTAGTCGCCCAGATTTATATAAAGACTTAGTACGGAACATACTGGAACAGTTTAACCCTAGAAATAGGACCTGTCACTCTATTATAACCTTCAAACGCTAACTATATAACTTGCTATAAACTGTTTCATCCCAATGACTATCCCAACCAGACCGCACCACTTATTTCTAAAACGCATTAGTCTTTAGAACACTAAAACGCTCAGACTCATTAATACACATTATGACACGAAATAAACTGTAAGACCTCGCATAAATACGTGAAAACACAACTACAATATAGGCAAATGTTTACTATGGTATAATATACAATAGACATCAACATTTTTATATGCACATAACATCAGCGCTCTTTTCATGTTTACATACTTTCTCTTTCTGGTATTCTGCTGCTGCCTACTCTTCTATTTATCTTCTAGTCGAGGTTGAACAACCCTCCATTTAAACTGAAATGAAGCTGGACTCCAGATCATTTACTCATATATGATTCTTCAAGGGTTGGCTAGTATTGACTCAGCATCCTTGATAAAATCCACTGTCACCATAACAAGATGCTGTACAGCATCCTAAAAAAATAAAAAAATTCCTAGTATCAACCTCTACCTTTCTTCACCAACATGTAACTTATACAGCAAACGACCTTCTCTAAGACATGTTCTTTGTCGAATCAAGTCTCGTTCCAACCGCCCTGCTATAAAGTGTAGGCAAATATGGAACTCCTTGCCAACTGGGGTGACAAGCGACAACACGACAAGACATTTCACTTATACACCAGATAAATACTTCTCAGGAAATAGTCTTGGCTCGGTTAACCACAGGCTCAAAGTAAGTGATATCGTTTCCTAAAGCTTCTATCTAAGTAGCTTAATAACTCTGTTCACTCCACACACTAACAGAAACAGCCAGAATAGTCATATTTATTCAGCATAAATAAAGTTGTACTGCCAATATTCCTAGCTTTTTTCAGTTTATTCGTTTCTTTGCTCAGCAAGCCTCCCTGCAAAATATTCATAGTCCATTCTTACCAACTTGAATTTGAATACACCGTCTAAATTTCTCACCATGTCGTATACACCAAAGCCAGATAAACCATCTTCTCTATAACGACGTCATATTCACTTGCAAACGATTACCTGCTTTATCCCCTGTTATACCTTCCAAGTCATCCATTTTCGTTTAACCCCAATTGTTGATTGTCAAACCAACCTATGTCCATCACTACACTTCATCCAAGCGAATATAACCCGGGAAGGTTGGTCGTAAAAATAATCTTCTTCCTGTGCTACATTACTTCCTTGGATCGCTATACTGGTGCAGTATATTGTACCCACAGTTATTCAATAAAGAGTTTGTACACTTGATGAAGGTCGAGCAATCTTTCTTATGAATTCTGTTCATCGAATCGACACTGGATACAGATTGTTGCTAACACAATATACCTAACAAAAATGGTGAATTTGTTGAACTTTTTAAATACCGCATACAAGGCGACAGTGTGAAGTGTTCTTTTTCTCTTAAACCTGTAATGGACATATGACATGATGAGCTCGTGATGCCTCGTAAAGTCCTTCAATTCATGCTGTCAGTCACAAACTGCAACACAGTCTTTAGAAATTCCAAGTGAAAACCAACAAATCATTCCTATACGTATAATTCCGATAAAATCCATTGATTTGTAATTCATATGTTAGTGAAACAACATCATGAAAATTTTATGTAGATTGTAAGTTTCGTTTTAACATTTTGGTACATCTGGCCACTAAAAAAAGATTGTTTAGTGTATACTTCTGGTATGACTTGATGAAGCGCTGTAGCTTATATCACTGAGTATTGATATTATAGTATTATATGCTTATTCCAATCAATGCAGGACACACCAGTTGTACAGGCATGGATAAGTATTATTTACATTACATGATCTTCATTTATGGTGAAATTACATGACTGATGTCCTCTCTGACATTAGTGTGTGAGTACAATCTGTTAGCTAGTCGTTCAGTTGAGCACATTAAGAAATATAGAAATATTGTCTTCGCATTAACAAAAAGTCGTAAGTATGTAATAATAATAATAATGTATATTTTCATATAAACATATAAATTTACATGAAAATGCATGCCATTTTTACAGGCACGATCAAGTATGATATAATTTCAAATCGTAGATCGTCTACAATTAATAATGTTTCAACAGCTAAATATTTGAAATATATATATATATATATATATATATATATATATATACTGATTGTCTGAACCAGGCCGTATAGTTATTGAATTGTAAAGTAGTCCTCCAGGTTGCGCGGGAAAATTGAATTCGATTCATTTTCATCCCGTGGTTGTAGGCTTACGGAATCCTCATTTATCGAGTCCACACCCAACACATGCAACAAAAATGACTCAATGCAAATACCAGAGATATGGAAGATATTATTACCGCAGGTCAAATCAGAAGAGGGTAATAAATAATATTAAAATTCTATTTCAATTCAAACACATCACAACATCCTGACAAAAAACTTATTATGACTATTTAAACACTCGTCGTATCTTCCATCTGATTATAGTAGATCAATAACACTCGTATTAATACCATCAGTCAAACCAGAAGAAGATAATAAATAATCTTAAAATTCTATTTCAATTCAAACACATTCTAACAAGCAGCTTATTATGACTGTAAAAACACTCGTCCAATTTTCCCATCTAACTCCAATTGATCAACAACACTCGTAAGATTATTTCTGAATGTACATTATCTCACATTGATTTTTAATCCAATATCTAATCCATTCCACATATGTATATAAATGAGAGATCAAAGTTGTGTGAGTAACTTGATATGATTATGAGCAATAGTTTGTGCTCGAAACGTCATCAGTTCATATAACTGTAAACACTGTGCAATTTATCAAAATAAAATCTTATCTATAATGGAATTATACTCTACCACAGTGCCCAAGTTTTATACTTATATCAATAATACGATAACCAACCAATATTGAGGTAAGTACAACGTTTACTTGGGATTGTCAACTGTTTTAGAAAAGTTAAAGTGCTAAGGTGAATCATTGAAGTGAAATAAAATACGTAAGTGCAATATATCATTAATAAATGCATCTATAGAGGAAATACAATGGGAAACTATATAATCCCTAGGATGACAACGTTCATTTGCAATGTATAATGCTACCCATATAGGTCTTACTATCATGATGTCCACTTTTGGCTTTAATACAATTATTCTCAAGCCAGTTGTTTTTATTTCATACCTTCTTGTCTATTCGGTGCACAATCGTACCCTACAGAGAATGGGAATAGAATAAGTCGAATCAAATAATAATAATAATAATAATAATAACAGCTTTATTATTATTATTATTTGATTAATAATTAAAGAGCTATAAAATGTTAGGTTTAATAGAATATAATGAGGATCAAGTAAAGACGTTATTAGAAAATAAGTGAGACAGGATATTGTGAAGTGGTATTTAAAGATCTGACAATGGATAGCAAGTTAATTTATAAGATGCCCCATAAATTTGTGCAGATCCCACGTGGTCGCATCTCAACAATAGGCTGAGTGAATGGCATATATTTAAAGGTAGAAGCATGATCTGTCAAGGCGTTCATTATTATCTTTTTCAAGATAAAGATCTAAGCCCTCAGAAAAATCTCGAGCCGTCAAATTGCATATTGCTGTTCCTGTAGAATACTGGATGAATTACTAATAATTTGGGAGAAAAATAAAGCTTGAAGTCGATTCCTTCATATATCATTGTTGTGTGCGGCACCGTATCTTGTTCTTGTTTTATGTTCGAATTGGATATTAACTTAAAATGAGTGATTTATTTGTATGATTTTGTTAGCATTTTTATTGCCGGTAACACCAGATGTGAATTATACTGAGTGCAGATTATAATTGGTTATTGTCACACAGATTTGCTTGACTGCACCCACGTCAGCCAAGACCGCCATTTGTCACTGCATGGTCGTTTCGTACGAGTAAGTTGATTAACACGTATAAAGCTATATGTAAGCCATTTTAGATCATTGACAGTGCTTGTATAAGATGCTGTACAGCGTCTTGTTATCGTGACAAAGGATTTTGTCAAAATTGCTGAGTTATTGCTAGCCACACTTTGAGGGATGATATATAAGTAAGTGATTTCAATAGTTTTTTAGCTTCAGTCCGGTTGTAGATCAATACAACGTCTACTACAAGGCAAACAGAAGAGAAGAGGCGAGCAGCAAAGAACCACAGAGCAAGGAAAAAGTACGTGGAGTCAAACATATATGCTTATATTCGTTGTACATTGTAGTTTGGTAAACATACACATTTATTTCTAATTGATGTATGCGACTAGTTTATTTATCGTTCTTGGAGTGCTAAGGGTATTTAAGCATGTTTTTAGGTGCTGTAGTAAACTAATAGTTGATTCGTTCTAGGAATAAATAGTTTACTAATATAATCAGTAGAGTGAAATAGTCTGTACAGGGGGCGCTTGAAGCTTATAACCGAAGAGCAAGTTCTGACATCTGGGGGCAGGCTATTCCATATTTTAGAATACATGACTGTGAAGAAGTTTTCACGGAGTGTTGACTTAGAGGCGTTTATTGTCACTGTGCAAGTTTGGTTACGCAGATCGTAAGAGCATTCCTGTGAGAATTTAATTTCCTTACTGTCTGAAAATTGGTAATTTGTGTAGGAACTTAAAGAAGAATACTAGGTTTATAATAAGTCGTCTTGTTCAAAATAGTCAAGTTATAGGATTGTGGACCGTGAGATGTAGTATTTCTTACAATCGTAGCCAAGTAGTTTGCAGGTAAAATTTCGTTGGATACTTTCCATCCTCAGATTGTCGGATGTGCAGACCCTGCTAATACCAAAATCAAAGTATTCTAGTGATGGTGTTACACATTTTATTTATAAAACGGGCTTAGGTTCGCTATAGCGAAAGTTCCTGAGTATGCATGTAAGCCAACTCTCAGAAACTGTCATTATCCAGCTCTTACTACGCTGTACCTCACTCTGTCCCTGAAAGGCTTTCAGAAACACTTTGTATTAACCAACGAGAAAAGCCAGAAAGCAGATTGGCGACTCAAAAATCCTTTATTCCTACGCCAATATGTAACCAAAAATAAGGTTATTACACACAAGATCTAAGAATAAATGTCATAACAATAAATCACGTTAATACTTCTGATAGTTTTCTCTCTTCCAATGAACAGCGAACGATGACACGATGACTGGTGGATTGATGACTCCGGCGAAAAATATGGAGGAGTTGGTTTTGAGCAAACAACCATGAAGTGATCGTTCAATCTTCAACTACAGTGACACCTGTTTTGAATTGGAGGTATGAGCTGCATTGATTTATGATAAACATAGCCATGATATGTTTTCGCGCAGTGTATGTATGTATTGCGTTCACGACTATTGAGGTGTTTTAAGCGCCTAATTTTGTGAAAATAGATTATTTTAGACTAGTTTCAGGCTTCTGTAGCCGAAAAAAGCAATATTTTGCTATATTTTGTTCGTAGTAATGCGTAAAATTGTCTTGATAACCCAGATTAATTATTACTAAAAAGTCATTCCTTTTAAGAAATTTTGCATAGAAAGAGTATTATTTGCGTTTAAGAGCCTTGAGGCTTAGTTTTTTGAGAGTTGTTTCAGTTCTTAGGGTTGTAAATTGACCACGGGCAATGGTTGTCCTCATCCCAGTTATTCAATGAGAATCGGACATTTGAAAGAGATATCGCCCACAGACATAAGCTAGATGTGTGTTTGGAGGACGTCAAACACTTCTGTTATCATCCGTTGTCAGTCAAGTCTCATAAACCGTTAATGACCAGCTCTTGCTGCGCTGGGCCTCACGTTGTCCCTCGAAGATTTTCAGAAACGCTTAGTATTAACCGACGCCAAACCAAAACACTGTTTAGCGACTCAAGAATTCTTTATTCTAAAGCCAACATATAACCAGCAATACTGGTATTACACAGTAAGGTCTGAGAACAAATATTACAACAATAAATCAAGATATTACTTCTGACAGTATTTTAAATTTCCTTCTGAACAGCGACCGATGAGACGATGACTGGTGGTCTGATAACTCCGCGAAAAATATGGGGGAGTTGGGTTTGAGCAAACAACCATGAATTGATCGTTCAATCTTCAACTACATTGACACTGCCCGGCAAAATACGGATCCATCTCCTTTTTCCATCACGGCCAATGCACGTTGACTTGGATGCCAGTGCGAGAACCTGGGTCACACGGACAAAGCTGAAGTGGAGAACAAACAGAAAAGCCAACACACCACAGGCATACCCACAGCACAATCTCACTTGTCGACGACGACCTACGCCCTCCGGCTAAAAGCGTCCGTTTGACATCTTGCAACACAATCGCCACTTGCTAGAATGACTCTTGCAGAACGCAACATGACCATAGCGGCACCTCATGATACTCTTCGCACATCCTCTTATCTATTCACTACCAATTACCGCTGCGATCGCTCGCCACTCATTCTGCCCCAGTTCTAGTAACGGTGACGTATGCGAGCCTCAGTCGTCTACACTCTCGCTCCCCAACGTGTGAGACCACAGCTAACAATTATCTCCGTATGCATTTCATTCTCACAAATAGCCTCCCCAGCGTATACGACCCATCTGTTGTCTTTACATCAATCAATTCATTCACGGATGTGGAAGACTCGAAACAACTTCAGAAGTAAGCACGACGAACAATTTAACAAAATTATGCCTAACAACAAAGTTCGAAAACAACAAGTAAACACAGTGAATCCAAAAACACCAATTGATATGACACGCCACACATACATACACATACAAACAGTACACATAACCTCGCAGATCATGTCTTGATGGAATCCTTTTGAAAAATCGCAGGACTTACACCACTACAGCTGCAACCCTTCTCAGGTTGACGATTGTAGGTTGAAGAATGTCCGGACACAAACAAGATTAACTAACAATTACATTAATTGGAACCCACACAATTATTTAACGCAAACATATGTACAATCAATACATCAAATGTTGTGGACTCTGCCTTAACGAACTTCCCTTGAAGAACTGTAGGACTTACAGCAGTACGCCTACATTCCTTCCCAGGATGATGATATTTAGAGGTTGACGGATATTAAAGGTTTGACGTGATATCTCGTTCAACAACTTCTAATTAATTTATTCTCGCGTACCAAAGACAAAGCAAAAGCCAATAATTGGTCGTCCAAACGAAGAAATGTATTTAGGAACCAAAACCAGCCGTTAGACGAACGCTTAGCTAGCTAGTGATCGTGCACGTTACACGACGGGGTACCAAATGGCGGGGATGCTTGACCGGAAGCCTTCAGCTAAACAAGTCGACTTAAACAGTGGTGGTCAGCATCCAATGAGTGATTGCTGTGGTCAATAATTTTGGGGAATTATTTACCGCTACAGCTCACTCCCCCCTAGTGGGGTCGTGAGGACCCTAAGACAGAACCAGCCGGAAGTAAAAAAACTCGATGGTTCCCTTTCGGGTGAAAAAAATCTTCCGAGCGGCTTGGTCTTATGCCTACTGGTTTGTCTGCCTATGCTAATGGGGTGTTTGTACATAGCTTCCTGGTGTTGTTCGTTGGATTCCGTGCTTCGTTTGTTTCCCGTCCAGTGCCCGTCGCACCTGGAAAAGAAAACAAGAACGCTAAGAACCATGTCGAGGAAAATGTACGAAATGACCTTTTTGGTTAAAAAAAATTATGTGCATTTACTATACAGTAAAATAATGCTAAGTTCAGAACATCGAAAAAAAATACATCTAATTAATTTTTTTGTGTATGTTACATGAACTGTTGAAAAAAAATTTTTGTGTTCGGTGGTACTGTATATAAAAAAAATTTATACGTCAAAAAAAATAGTTAGTACCACGAACGAGTGAGTTGCGTGAATCACACGAATTCGTTAAGTCAAATAAGTGTGCAGATATTCTGGGAACCTTACGGTGCGTCCAGAACGGGTTTTCTTGAGAGGCTCGATAGAAGGTTCGGTAGCTGTCGCTGTGCTAGCGACTTCATCGATGTCTACACGATCTTCTGTTACTTGTGGATTTTGGGGTACGTTCAGCTCTATGCTAATAGGATTACCCTCCAAGTAAGCCGGTTTCAGACGGTCAATGCTGACGGTGTCCTCGCGGCCGTTTTTGTCCAAGACAAAGAATTTATCAGAACGTTTAATTACCTTATAAGGTCCGTCATATGGGGGTTCCAGGGGTCTGCGCACAGAGTCGCGACGAACAAATACATGTGAAGAAGTTTTCAAACACGGATGAACGAAAACATCAATGGACTGTGGACGAAGGGGAGCAGGTTTAACTGAACGCATTGCGTTTGTAAGCCTGCTGACGTATGAAGCGTGATCTACCACTGGTGGGAAGCTCGAGGGAGAAACAAATTCACCAGGCAGTCGCAGTGTCGTGCCATATACTAGCTCGGCGCTAGTACAACCAGCATCGGTTTTCAAGGCGTTTCGTATCCCTAGGAGAACTAACGGAGGGATTCAGTCCAATGGGTGGTGTTTGCAGCTGACAGACCAGCTTTCAGCTGTCTGTGTAGACGTTCTACCATACCATTAGCTTGAGGATGGTAGGCTGTTGTTCGAAATCGCATGCAACCTAATATTTTAGTCAGGGCAAAGAATAAGCCACTTTCGAATTGCCGCCCGCGATCAGTTGTTATGGAAGATGGGCATCCAAAGTTAGCAATCCATCTTTCTACGAAGACGCGTGCGACTGTTTCAGCAGATACGTCCTTGATGGGTACTGCTTCCGGCCATCGTGTGAAGCGATCGATGCAAGTTAAAATATAAGTATATCCATGTGATTCAGGAAGGGGACCAACCAAATCTATATGGACGTGTTCGAAACGAGCGTCAGGGAGAAGAAAGGTGCCAAGTGGGCTTTTGGTGTGTCTTATCACCTTGCACTTTTGACAAGCTAAGCACGTTTGTGCCCATTCCCTTACTTCTTTATTAATGCCAGGCCAACAAAACCGACTAGTTACGAGCTTGACAGTAGTTCGAATACCTGGGTGAGATAAGCCATGCAACGTATTGAAGACGTTACGGCGATAACTTTTAGGCACGATGGGGCGAGGAGTACTCGTGGAAATGTCGCACAGAATAGTATCTCTTCCCATACCTAAGGGTTTCTCAGCTAATTGTAGAGTTGTTTTCGACAACTCATGTTGAAGTTCGGCATCTTCTTTTTGAAGACGAGCCAGTTTTACTAGGTCTATGCCGTCGATTTGGGTGAAAGAACAAACGCGCGACAAGGCATCTGCCACAGTGTTGTTTACTCCGGATACATGGCGAATATCTGATGTAAACTGTGAGACGTAATCCAGTTGTCGTGATTCCCTGGGTGAATACTTATCTGAAGGTGAGTTCAGAGAGTACGTCAGAGGTTTGTGATCCGTAAAAATTATAAATTCACGACCCTCTACCGAATGTCTAAAATGTCGTATAGCACAGTACATAGCCAGAAGTTCTCTGCCGAATGTGCTGTACTTCGTTTCAGCTAATTGAAGGCGCCGGGAGAAAAAGGCAAGTGGTTGCCACTCATTGTCAACTAGCTGTTGTAGAACTGCGCCGATTGCAGTGTTTGATGCATCAACCGAGATACTTAACGGTGCCGTTGGATCCTGATACATCAGAAGTGTGGCATTCGCAATAGCTTTTTTAATCTGGGTAAAAGCATTTCGAGCAGACGCGTCAAGTTCTATGGACTTGTTATTCCCTCGAAGGAGGTCTGTCAATGGCTGAATCAAAGAGGCACAGTTGGGAATAAAGCGTCGATAATAACTTACTAAGCCGTTAAAAGTGCGGAGACTTTTCACCGTCTGTGGCTCTGGAAAGTTCAGTATAGCCTCGACCTTAGTAGCCAGTGGGCGAATGCCCTTGCAGTCAATAGTGTGACCCAGAAAGTCGAGTGAGTCAACACCGATTTGACATTTTTGAATATTAATGGTAACACCATGTTGGCGTAACCTGTCAAATGCCAAGTCCAAGTGCCTAAGGTGAGTTTCCTTGTCTGGACTGGCAATGAGGCAGTCGTCTAAGTATGCGTATACAAAGTCGAGACCGCGAAATACTTCGTCAATGAAGCGTTGGAATGTTTGGGCTGCATTCCGGAGACCGAATGGCATACGTAGAAATTCAAAAAGTCCGAAAGGCGTAATGATAGCCGTTTTCGGGATGTCTTCTGTTGCCATCGGGATTTGGTTATACGCTTTAACCAAGTCGATTTTGGAGAATATAGTCGCGCCGGATAAGGTTGCCGTCAAGTCGTGTATATGAGGCAACGGGTAGCAATCAGGGGTTGTTTTGGCATTCACTCGCCGGTAATCACCGGTGGGTCGCCAATCGTTGCTATCCTTTTTCGGAACCATATGAAGTGGGGATGCCCATGGGCTATTCGAAGGTCGAATGATGCCAAGGCTAAGCATATGGTCAAATTCATTCCTGGCGATTCTCAGTTTGTCAGGAGCTAATCGTCGTGCTTTAGATGTCACAGGTTGTCCTGTGGTAATGATGTGGTGCATAACATTGCTGGTTATGCACGGTAGGTCGTTCGACGGGCAATTAAGTTCCGGATACTTGTCAACGATAGGTTGAAAAGTTGGATCAAGAATTGCCTTTATCTTAACGGGTGACAAGCTAGGGCCTATGTAGGTGATGCCTTTGATAGACAGACTAGTAGTATTGTCAATCAGTCGTTTTCGGCGGACGTCTACGAGTAAATCATGATGATTAAGTAGGTCCGTGCCAATGATGGGCATTGTAACGTCAGCGAGAAGGAAAATCCACCGAATAGGTTTGCGTAAACCTACGTTCAGATAGACGTATTTCCTACCAAAGGTTGCGATTGGTTTTCCATTTGCAGCCTGTAAGTTGAAGGTAGGTTCCTTCTGTCGATCTGCTGCTGTAGCAGGAAGGACGCTGACTTCGGCGCCTGTGTCGACTAAGTATCGAGTCTGGCTTATCACATCATGGATGTAAAGTAGGCGGCTAGTGCCACCGGCGACGGTTGCCGCTAACGCGTGCCGGCGGGATAGTTTCCCGCAGACTTTGAGACATTTCCGAAGTTACAAGGCTTACGGCAACACTTCGCTTCTTGGCCATAGGTGTTGTGGTACCAGCACCAGTCAGGGTTTTTCAGTGAACGTGGTTTGGACTTAGATCGACCACGTGAGTTCCTGCGTTGAGGAGATTTAGGACGACGGTTGGAGGATTTAGAATGCGTGTTTGACCTAAACATCTGCTGAAGGGAGTTGCATAACTCTGTCATTGCAGGATCCTCACTCGAAGTCTGCTTAGTCATTGAGCATATTTCGGGAACAGACCGTTTAGTTATTTCTAGGATCTTATCTGCAGTAATAGCTAAGTTCTCTATTACAGTACCCTCAAGTGTCACAAGTACGGTCTGTACAGATTGTGGCAACTTGGTTAAGAAGAGTTCTCTAAACAGTCCTTCGTCGAACTGACTTTGGCCGACGACTTGTTTCATTCTTGTCAGCATGCTCACGGCTGACTGATCTCCTAACTCGATGTTGCGAAATAATTCATCTAGACGTTGTCTGTCCGTGAGAGCGTTTCTCCTGAGGAGGGATGCTTTCAGCAACTCGTACGAGTTACTTACCTCGGGACTCAACATCTGTGATGTTACGTACTTGCTGAATTCCCGCGGTAGGGCGTGAATAACTGCAAGTAACTGTGAACGTTGATCAGTTATCCCATGCTCACAAAAATCTGCTTCAGCTAGCAGAAACCACGTTTCAGCATTATCTGGCCAGTATGGTACGAGCTGAATGGTTTTAGGAGTTGAGCGGATACGGATGACCTTGGGACTAAGATCACTCATGACGAAAATTATGTCGAATAATATATGGTACAAGAACAAATACAAAATGGAACGAACTCACCGGGATTATCTGAGTAATTGTCGTAGATGAAGTTCGCGGTTAGGCTCACCAGTTTAAAGGTGGGCGGATATTAAAGGTTTGACGTGATATCTCGTTCAACAACTTCTAATTAATTTATTCTCGCGTACCAAAGACAAAGCAAAAGCCAATAATTGGTCGTCCAAACGAAGAAATGTATTTAGGAACCAAAACCAGCCGATAGACGAACGCTTAGCTAGCTAGTGATCGTGCACGTTACACGACGGGGTACCAAATGGCGGGGATGCTTGACCGGAAGCCTTCAGCTAAACAAGTCGACTTAAACAGTGGTGGTCAGCATCCAATGAGTGATTGCTGTGGTCAATAATTTTGGGGAATTATTTACCACTACAGATACAAGTGGAACACGTCCGGACACAAACAAAGTTACCAACAGATAGCAGAATAAATTTCTGTGTCGCGGTAGGTTCAACGTTTGCGTTACATTTTTACGTGATTCGTTACATAATATTTATCTTGTTGTAGTACTTGGACAAGTACTATACTACTTCCATACTTGTTACCGCTAACTCTCATTTCTAATAGTTATGGTTAATCAAAGTAAAAAGCAACGAACCCAATCTCCTGTAAAACTGGTGTCCAATATAACGTCCTTGATTGCTACATCAAGCAATACACCCCTTACAAACGGCTATAGTGTGTCACATATCTCACTTGTATGCCGTAAGCATCGAGCTGGAACTGAAGATAAAACTGTATTGACATACTTTCTCTTTCTGGTATTTTGCTGCTCCTATTCATCTTCTGGTCGAGGTCGAACAACCCTGCATCTAAACTGAAATGAGGATTAATTCCAAACTATTTATCTCATAACCACTCAAATTCCATGAACGATCCAATTCTACCATTTGAAGACGCTGGCGAACATTCTGTAAATGAGTATTCATGATCTGAAATGAAGAAGCAACTGGTCTTTAAATAGTTTTTCAACATTTAACTTACGAATACAGTCCGCCATGCAGACACAAATGGAGCAAATGGAGAATTCTGGAATCGACCTCGGCACCACTTGATGCAGTAAAACAACCCAACATGACCTTATCCAGTTTTCGTATCCACGATCAAATTTCTTTCCTACTATAAAACTACGATAAGACTGCTGAAAATGTGATATAAATATCTCACTGATCTCAACATAATACACCAATAAAATTCAAGCCAAGGGTGCTGTTCACAACAAAGTTATATAGGAGAATTGACTTCAAGCTTTATTTTTCCCAGATATTTGTATTACATTCATCTGATGTCTGGGTTTTTGTTAATGCGAAGACAATATTTCTATATCTCTTTATGTGCTACACAAACAGACTTTATAGCAGACTGTTCCGACTGACTCTCATGTCAGAAAGAACAACCAAACTGTAAATCCATTATACATCAAATTTTGTGTAATTTATATAATAACTTATCCATGCCTGTACAATTGGTATGTTCCTGCATAAACAGGAAGAAATATATATTATATTATATTAGCACTACTCCTCAAAATTCAGTACCCTCTGCTCATACAGAACTCCTCCCTTCACCTTATGTGCTTGTCGAAAAACTCCAGCCATCAAGCTCTTTTTCAGTACTATCTTGAGAAATAGAACTTCTAAAGTTGTCTATAGGAGAACTTAAGGCTGAGTTAAGGGAAATAAAAAACAGTAAGTCAGTAAATACTGGAAACATCGAAACCAATACCGAGATATCCAAATTATCAGATCAGATCAGCGATATCAGATCACAGGTCTGTGAACTGACACCTCTAGCTATTTTCGCCGTTAGATCTCACCTCGTGTAGTCTGTTGTCTTCAATTCGTCTACTACTCTTAGTTCGAAGAAGAGCACTTCCACTCACGTCTTCCGTCTCCTTCATGGGACCTGCCACAATGCGTGCATAGTTCTTTTTTAGGCTCATATACTGCTTGTTGGGCTTGTCATAAGGGATGTATACGGATGCATGAGGAGAAACAATGATTTTGGGGGACTTCTTTACGGCTTTTACAGTGGAATTGTCTTGTTTGGCCCTGGGTGCAGTGTGATCTGCCGATATTTGCAGGTTATCGGTAGCAGGAGCATCTACATCTACTTCATGTATGGGGTCAGCAGATTTAATAAGAGTGTTCTCACGAAATTCGAGACCTATTAAAGTGTTACTCCTCCTTTTGGGTTTCCCTTCACCTTCGCGTGTCATTTAATCACCTAGTACAGTGCAAGTGTCACTTTGTGCTTTAGTATCCTTCGACACTTCGGTAATGACGCTATTCATGATTTGTGGTATAATCGTGTTCGTATCTATGGTGTTCTTAGCTACTTGTCGTTGGTTGTGGGTTTTATCCGGGACTATTTTAAGGTTTTTGAATTTTGTAGTGGAAGCCAAAACATCCCCAGATTTCCCGAATTGTTCGGCGATATTACAGCTGTCAAAACTGAAAAGTATGGGACATGTGCGGTTTGTCTCTTTTTTATTTGGTCCAATACGCTGACAGGATGTACTTAAAAGGTTGTCAGCTCTTAAGAAGGAGTGCTGAACCGATTTTATGGGCTCGCTGTCAGGTGTGTTGTACATTATGGCGTTCTGTTTAGAAGCAAGTCTGTCAGCCACGTCTCGTAAACCGTTAATGCCCAGCTCTTGCTAAGCTGGGACTCACGCTGTTCCTCGAAGCCTTACAAAAACGCTTAGTAATAACGGACGCAAAACCAAAACACCGATTGGCCACTCAAGAATTCTTTATTGTAACACCAACATATAGCCAAATTTAAAATTAAGCTTTAAAACTAAGGTCTATGAACAAATATTACAATAATAAATCACAATATTACTTCTGACAGTTTTGGCCTGACTTCTTTCTGAACAGCGACCGATGAGACGATGATTGGTGTCAGTCTCGTCTCATAAACCGTTAATGCCCAGCTCTCGCTACGCTCGGGCCCACGCTGTTCCTTTGAGTTTCAGAAACGCTTAGTAATAACGGACGCAAAAACCAAAACACCGATCTGCTGCTTGTTATTTCTTTATTGTTACACCAACATATAAAAGGAATAAACGAACTAAGCAACTAAGGTCTGAAAATTCCGACGATGTTTCACTCTTCTTTCTGAACAGCGACCGATGAGACGATGACTGTCGTATTGATGCCTCCGCGAAAATTGGGGAAGTTGATTTTGAGCAAACAACCATGAATTGATCGTTCAATCTTCAACTACATTGACACTCCCCACCAAAAAAGGGATCCAACCCTTTTTTCCTTCACGACCAATGCACGTGGACTTGGATGCCATTGCGAGAACCTGGGTCACACGGACAGAGCTGAAATGGAAAGCAAACAGAAAAGCCAACACACCACAAGCATACCCACAGCACAATCTCACACATCAATGACGACCTGCGCCTCCAGATGAACCTATCCCCTTGACATTTTGCAACACAATCGCCACTTGCTAGAATGACTCTTGCAGAATGCAACGTGACCATAGCACCAACTCATGATACTCTACGCACATCCTCTTATCTACTCACTACCAATTACCACTGAAATCGCTTGTCACTCATTCTGCCTCAGTTCTAATAGCGGTGACGTATGCGAGCTTCAGTCGTTTACACTCACGTTCCATGGCGTGTGGGGCTGCAGCTAACAATTATCTCCGTGTGCATTTCATTCTCAGCAATAGCCTAGCCTCCCCGGCGTATACGACCCATCTGCTGTCTCTAACATCAATCAATTCATTCACGGATGTAGAAGACTCGAAACAACTTCAGAAGTAATCACGACGAAAATTTTAACAAAATTATGCAATAAAAACAAGGCACGAAAACAACGAGTAAACACAACTGATCCAAAATCACAAATTGCGAAGACACCACACGTATACACAAACAGTACATATAACCTCGCGGATCATGTCTCGATGGAATTCCTTTAAAGAATTGCAGGACTTACAACAGTACGCCTGCAACCCTTCACAGGTTGACGATTATAAGTTGTGGAATGTCCAGACACAAACAAGATTAAACAACAATTACATCAATTGGAACCCACACAATTATTTAACGCAAACATATGTACAATCAATACATCAAATGTTGTGGACTCTGCCTTAACGAACTTCCCTTGAAGAACTGTAGGACTTACGGCAGTACGCCTACATTCCTTCTCAGGTTGATGATCCAAGTGGAAGTCGTCCGGACACAAACAGAATTACCAAAGGCTAGATGACAGATGATATCAATTCGGTATATACAATATGAACATATGTACAAGATCATACACCAAGCACATTGGACTGCTCATTGATGCGCTACCCTTTGAAGAACTGTAGGACTTACAGCAGTAAGCCTACAACCCTTCTCAGGTTGACGCTCTAGGTTGGAAAATCGTCGCAGAGTTCATTTGCTAACTTCCTTCTACCAGCTATATCCTGAAATCTGAACGGTAACACGCCCATGTCATTGTATCGTAGAATATAGATGACGAACAAACACACGACATATCTCATCAACCAAGTATAGAAACAGAGTAATTTACACCAAAGATAATAACATTCAAATAGTAACTTGAAACTAGAAATGCCTTTATTCGTGCAAGTCAATTTAACAATTACTCTCTCCTTTACACTTGGTTTATCCACACTAAACTGACCATTGATATTCGTGCTTTCAAACGAACTGATACTACAATAGTCATTGCACAAGATACTTGAGCTGATGGGTGTCTGTTTCATTGTGGATGAGAGCACCAACGATGACTGAGTGACACAAGGTGATGAACTTAGTGGTGGATCAGAAGCTGTTCTTGTTCGGCACTCAGATAGTTGTCCAACTGCAAGATTACCACCACTGCTGTCTTTCACTACTAGTTCGGGTTTAGCACTATCATCTGATGATAGGTGGGCTACACGCTGATCAATTACACTGACGGTCTCACAAGTATCCATAACTTCTGCAACTGCATCTGCATTCAATTCTACTTCACGTTGTAGTTGTACAGAACCCTTGTTCAACTTAGCAGTAGTAGGCATATCCCTCATTTCATCATGATCAACCAAAGACAAATGTGCACTATCATGATCATTATCACAAATATTCAATTTCCCATCATCTATCTGGTCGGCTTCATCATTTTCAAACTCTTTAATTACAGAAGTGGATGATTTGGGTTCTTCCTCACAAATCCCTAAAGATTTTATACCTTCACTCTGACTAGTAATACCTTGTAAACTTGTGGAGTCAGAACTCCACTCTGAAGCAGTAACTCTATTCTGTGACACTCTATTCAGCAACGGCTTACCAGTTGCAACTACAGACTTCTTCACAACAACGTTATCGTCACACAATTCGGAGTCAGACCTTGATTTCCCATTTGGCGTATCACTGAACTTGCTCACTTGTTCACAGTTCACTTCTGTATGCACATCTTGCACACGTGTAAAACAAAGCCATGTTTGTCTTGCATCTTGTAACTTATCTGTTGAGGATGTACTACGAAACCTGTTACACTCACTAAGTCTATATGCATTACTAGACATCATGGAGTCTTCTCGATGTCCACCTCTCTGAGGCTTATTCGTCATCAATGATTGCGTTTTACCCTCAGACTGCTCTATTCTAGGGGTGAGATTCAATAGACTGGCAAACTTGCTCATAGATTGATTGACACTAGTATTTACCAGTTTCAGGATATCATCAAACTTTGGCTCGACACCCTCATCCTCCATACGGGAGCTTATCTTCACCCACTTCCTTTGCAGTCGGGTAGGTAGACGTCTTGCTATTACTTCTAGTATAAAACTCGAGTTGAGGTCACTCATTCGATTCATCGAAATCATTCCATTCTTGTAAATTAGCAAATTATCCAAAAACTCAGTGAGTTCCTGGGAGTCATCCTGTAATTGACCACCATTACCCTTAAGGGCCTCGAATAATTTCCCTGCAATCATCGAAGGTCTTCCAAACCTTTGACGTAATATGCTCATAGCCTCATCATAGCCCTCTTTTGGCTTCATAAACTTACAACACTGTATAGCTCTTGCAGCATCTCCAGTGCAATATCTCATCAAATACATTAACTTCAATTCATCATTTAATAAAAAACCACTCAACATGATCTCAAACTCCTTTACAAATTGTAAATAATCAGCCGGGTTTCCATCAAAACATCGTGGTTCAAATTTAGGGAGTTTGATATTCCTATTATCCCTGAACGGCGAAACAGTAACATCAACTATGTCATGCTTAACATCAGACACATCGTTACAATTAACAGACAAGTCACCATGACTTACTTTCCTGTTTGCACTCAAGACACTCTGTCCCTTCTTTGACCCAGGCATTGTTGAACTTGACCTAATTCCAAAATGGTTCCAGATATTGCTTGTTCAAAGAGGACTTGACCGGCACCAGGAAAAATGAACGGCGACTATCCAAACTTTCACCAACTGTTTGAATCCGCCAGATCTTTTTCCATCGTCAGAAACTGTCAGCCACGTCTCATAAACCGTTAATGCCCAGCTCTCGCTACGCTCGGGCCCACGCTGTTCCTTTGAGTTTCAGAAACGCTTAGTAATAACGGACGCAAAAACCAAAACACCGATCTGCTGCTTGTTATTTCTTTATTGTTACACCAACATATAAAAGGAATAAACGAACTAAGCAACTAAGGTCTGAAAATTCTGACGATGTTTCACTCTTCTTTCTGAACAGCGACCGATGAGACGATGACTGTCATATTGATGCCTCCGCGAAAATTGGGGAAGTTGATTTTGAGCAAACAACCATGAATTGATCGTTCAATCTTTAACTACAGTGACAGCTACTTTCTACATTTGTAATACTTGAGCGGTATCCAGAATACTGTTAGCCTTTACGATGAACAACGGAACGAATTCCACTCTGAATTCTGTTCAACATCGCAAAGTTAACTTTGCGACCAATTGGTCTCTTTTATCTGCTAATACCAATATAATGCTGTACTTACCATCTAATGTGGATTTTTATAAACTTTTGAACCCTCATTGAATGATAAAATGATAATAATAACGGTCTGGATCCAGCGTATCTTACTCTAGCACCTGTATGTCACCTCTCTTCTTACATTCCATTTACGCAAAATTTCATAATTCCCGCATGAATCTGACTCACTATGAGCATATTCAATATTATAATTTAGACTTAAACCAATATCTTATATTCTATTCTTATAAAGTTTCAAGAGGTCATTTTCCAATTTTTAATTTCATAAAACAGTGTTCAATTTCAGACTGCGCTTGTCTAATATGATCATGCCTGTACAAACGGTATGTGAATCATGTAAATGCTTAATTTATGTGATATATATATATATTAATATCAGATCGCAGGTCTGTGAACTGACACCTCTAACTATCCTCATGAAAACTGCAAACCTTAACAAGCTCGACACAGAATCGGTAACTAAGGTAGATAACCTCATTAATTTTGTTACCACAGAAGTAACAAAACGACTCGACGCAAAACTGAGTGCTATTGTCTACAACGTTCCGGACAATGAGGCAATAAAAAAGGTACAGCGCATCTTACTTAGTGAAGCGAAAATGCCTAACTCCAAGACTAAGTGCTATAGGCTGAAGAAGAGTCAACATGAAAAGTTTTGTCCTATTCGTTTTCAGTTCGAAACACCGTCAGAGACCAGAAAATTCATCCACTCCCAACACACCCTATCGCAAGCCAGAAACTACAAACATATAAAGGTCGGGGTGGACAAAACAGTCATAGAAAGGCGCGCATACAACTATCTCGCTAAGACTAATTGTGAAATAGGTAATAGGACATTGCAAGCAGCCATTATTCCCAACCCTGTGAAAGATACAGTAGACCCCACCGCATCACCCCTCTCAAAACACACAGAATTATCCCATCAGAGTGCAACACCAGCCGAAAGGCCACTAGACTGTAACCAAATAAATTATAAAACCATACCACCCATCACCGCAGAATCTAAAATGCCACTAAATAACCCCAGAAAAAAAGTTAAAACTCCCCGAAATTCGACTTTGTCCTCTCCTAGCTATAATTCCATTGGTAAAGATAAGGAAAATATGCCCCTAAATCATACCAACAAAAACAGTGGCAGCTTAAATAAGCCCACACTCCCCACGGTCAATAGTATTAGCACTCACAACGTGCTAAATCGCACCATGGCACACACTAATATCCAATGTCACAACAATGTCACCCTCAATAGTACAAGTGGTAATAGTCAGAACTCGGCTACCAACAACTCAGGGTCTTCAGAGTATGGCACACAAACAAATTTTGACCGGATATATGGTACAAGTCTGCTGGGAACTAACCCACAATGCAGTACACACGAAACCCACACAAGGACACAACTAGCATCAAACAATAGGTGGAATAATAAGCCATGGTCATCACAAGGATCCAATCATTTTTTATCCCCCGCGTCCCTGTCAGCGTTGAAAAAACAGCTGGTAGGGATGTTAACACTCCTAAACCACTAGTGCTGGCTCCCTCCTTGCATGAAAACAGGAACGGTCTAGTGCACCCGTATCCATTAAGCACACTTGACACTTGCACAAGTATAGGTCAAATAAAGAACCCTACCCACTTCTGTAACCTAACTAAAAATAAAATTCCTTAGTCTATAGCAAATCCAGTACTCCAACTCTTAATTCTTCACCGAAAACAGCACACACCAACTCGATAGACATAGGTGAGCATGATGCTGAAACTCCTCTTAACATAGGATCGTCATGTGAGCAGAACTACTGGGTGCTGAACCATATTCGGGGCTGACTAACGAACTTAAATACTTCAAATGCTACTTCAACTCTCATCTTTACGTAATCCTCATAAATGCTAGATCTGTTCTAAATAAATTGCCGATGCTCAGAGCACTCACAGTAATATACAAACCCCCTGTAATTGTCATCACTGAATCTTGGTGTCATTCGAACATCCTGGATGAAGAAATAAGCTTAGATAACTACACACACTTTCGGTGTGACAGGGAAGGTGGTAAGGGAGGGGGTTGTCTCATGTACTTTCTGAATGCACTTACTGTATCACAGCTAGAAAGTAGTACACTTAACATGCCTGAGACTCTATGGGTTAATGTACACTTAAATAACGTAACAGCATTAATTGGATGCACCTACAGAGCACCTGGCACCTTTAGTAATTACGAGACCCAACTTATTAATACTCTGGAGCAATTATCCGACTTACAATACGATCATAAGATCCTATGTGGGGACTTTAACTTACCTGAAATCAACTGGGATATACCCACAGGCCCAACTAAATTTGATAAGTTCTTAGGCACACTGGATATACTTGGCTGGAAACAAACTGTCACTACTCCCACAAGAGGTAATAACGTACTAGACTTAATCTTCTGCCACAATATAAGCCCCCTTTCAACGCTAGTAGGTTCTGAGTTTCCAGGGAGCGACCACAAAACAGTGATGTGTGCACTGCCAATTCCGCTGAGTAGCAATGCATCTCATACCTCCACTTCACAACAAGTAATATATAGGAACTATAGTAAGGCAAACTGGGCCTTAGTAGAATCGATGCTAAGATCCTCCAAATGGGATGAATACTTCACTACTGATGACCTATCGAGAGCCCTAACCATCTTCTACCATAACTCAAACACATGCTTAGATGCTGTCATTCCACTCCAAACACTAAAGGTTTCCCCACACAGAAAGTCATTCATAAAACCAAAGGATCGTAAGAAACTGAAGAAACTCTCAACAAGTTACTTCAAACACCACGACTTTGGCACTCTAGGTCTAATACTTAACACCCTTAGCTCCATCTCACAAGCTCGAGATTTCCGTATGAGAAAGGAAGAACGCATCGCAGTAGCCAGTCCTGCTAGAGTGTATGCACTCACAGAAATCTTAAGGAAGCGAATGAATCGCAAAAATCACAGCATTTCTCTCCTCATAGACAAAGGTAGGCTATGCACTAACTCTGCAGACATATGTGAACTATTCAACAAAACGTTTGCAGGTAACTACCTTAAGCCCTCAGTCCAGCTACTCGATATACACCCTCTACTAATATGGCACAAACTCCATCTCCACTCACACCAAACCAAATTAGCACTGTTCAATTCACTTACGCTAATATTAACCAAACTATAAGAACCCTCAAAAGTTCAAAAGGTTTCGGTACCGACGGTATATCATCTTACTTCTATAAATATGGTGGCCCTGACATTCCTCTACTACTGCTTAAAATATTCACAATGTCCCTAGAAACTCAAACTTACCCTGACATATGGAAGACTACATTCATTATGCCTAAACACAAATCTGGCTCGAAAACTGAAGTCAGTAACTACCGGCCGATCAATATCACACCTATAGCATCTAGAATCATGGAGAGACTAGTCAAAGATAACCTAATCAAACATATGCTTAGCTGCAACATTATAAGTCCGAACCAACATGGATTCCTGAAATCCAGATCATGTTTAACATGTCACCTAGACTTCTTCAATTTTGTAACCAGCAGTCGTGACAGACGGCAACTAGTACTTGTCATCTACTTTGACATTTCTAAGGCATTTGACCGTGTTGACCATTTACTGCTAACAAATAAGCTGAACTCCTTAGGAATACGTGACCCATTATTAGGATGGCTTAAATCATTCCTTAACAATAGGTCCCAAATAGTTAAACTCGGGTCTGCAACCTCCAAACCTAGCCCTATCACTTCTGGTGTAGTACAAGGTAGTGTCATTGGACCCCTCCTATTTACACTATACATCAATGACATATGCGCTTGCTTCACGCACGGGAAACCATTCATCTTTGCAGATGACCTAAAAGTAGCTTATACATTCCAACGTGATGACTTAGGGAACTTCGAGAATGTAGTGCAGAAGGAATTAGATAAAATGACTGCTTGGTCGTCCCTATGGAATCTCCAAATTAATCTGAACAAATGTGGCTGGATCTGCTTCGGTGCACCCTCAATTGACCTGAAATTAACGCTCCAATCTGCTAACCTAACAGACTCCGAAGTGTCGTTGACCTAGGCCTGAGGTACTCTAGTGACTTGACATTCTCTGAGCAAGTAGCATCACAGACTAGAAAATCGAGGATGCTCTTAGGATGCATACTCAGGAACTTTCACGACAATGAAGCCAAGCTAATTCTGTACAAAACATGTGTCAGACCACTACTAGAATACTGTCCATTTATTATAAGCAGCACTCGCACACGTGATAAGCTAAGGATGGAAAGTATCCAACGATATTTTACCTCAAAACTTCTTGGCTACGATTGTAAGAAAGACTACATCTCACGGTGCATGATCCTAAAACTTGACCCACTTTGGACAAGGCGACTTATTATAAACCTAATATTCTTCTTTAAGGTCCTTCACAAAATATCATTCTCAGGTAACAGGGACATACAATTCGCACAGGAAGGTTCTTACGATCTGCGTAACCAAACTTCCACAGTGACAACTCATTCTTTTAAGTCAACACTCCGTGAAAACTTCTTCACAGTCATGTATTCTAAAATATGGAATAGCCTGCCCCTAGATGTCAGAACTTGCTCTTCGGTTACAAGCTTCAAACGCTCTCTGTACAGACTGTTTCACTCTACTGATTATATTAGTAAACTATTTATTCCTAGAACGAATCAACTATTAGTTTACTACAGCACCTAAAACATGCTTAAATACCCTTAGCACTCCAAGAACGATAAATAAACTAGTCGCCCAGATGCATATAAAGACTTAGTACGGAACATACTGGAACAGTTTAACCCTAGAAATAGGACCTGTCACTCTATTTTAACCTTCAAACGCTTGCTATATAAACTGTTTTATTCCAAAGACTATCCCTACCAGAACCCATTAATTACTTCTGAAACGCATCATTCATTAGAACACTAAAACGCTCAGACTCATTAATACACATTATGACACTAAATGAACTCTAAGACTTCGCATAAATACGTGAAAACACAACTAAAATAAAAGTAAATTTTTACTAATGTATAATATACAATTGACATAAACATTTATTTAGGTGCATAAAATATTAATGTCCTTTTCATTTTCACATACTTTCTCTTTCTGTTATTCTGCTGCTCCTATTCATCTTCTGGTCGAGGTCGAACAACCCTGCATCTAAACTGAAATGAAGATTAATTCCAAATCATTTATCTCACAACCACTCAAATTCCATGAACGATCCAATTCTACCATTTGAAGACGCTGGCGAACATTCTGTAAATGAGTATTCATGATCTGAAATGAAGAAGCAACTGGTCTTCAAACAGTTTTCAACATTTTACTGAACTTACAAATACAGTCCGCCATGCAGACACAAATGGAGCAAATGGAGGATCCTGGAATCGACCTTGGCACCATTTCATGCAGTAAAACAACTTAATATAACCTTATCCAGTTTTCGTATCCACGATCAAATTTCTTTCCTACTATAAAACTACGATAAGACTGCTGAAAATGTGATATAAATATCTCACTGATCTCAACATAATACACCAATAAAATTCAAGCCAAGGGTGCTGTTCACAACAAAGTTATATAGGAGAATTGACTTCAAGCTTTATTTTTCACGGATATATGTATTACATCCATCTGATGCCTGGGATCAATTCAATCAATTCATTCACGGATGTGGAAGACTCGAAACAACTTCAGAAGTAAGCACGACGAACAATTTAACAAAATTATGCCTAACAACAAAGTTCGAAAACAACAAGTAAACACAGTGAATCCAAAAACACCAATTGATATGACACGCCACACATACATACACATACAAACAGTACACATAACCTCGCAGATCATGTCTTGATGGAATCCTTTTGAAAAATCGCAGGACTTACACCACTACAGCTGCAACCCTTCTCAGGTTGACGATTGTAGGTTGAAGAATGTCCGGACACAAACAAGATTAACTAACAATTACATTAATTGGAACCCACACAATTATTTAACGCAAACATATGTACAATCAATACATCAAATGTTGTGGACTCTGCCTTAACGAACTTCCCTTGGAGAACTGTAGGACTTACGGCAGTACGCCTACATTCCTTCTCAGGTTGATGATCCAAGTGGAAGTCGTCCGGACACAAACAGAATTACCAAAGGCTAGATGACAGATGATATCAATTCAGTATATACAATATGAACATATGTACAAAATTACACACCGAGCACATTGGACTGCTCATTGATGCGCTACCCTTTGAAGAAATTGTAGGACTTACAGCAGTACGCCTACAACCCTTCTCAGGTTGACGCTCTAGGTTGGAAAATCGCCGCAGAGTTCATTTGGTGACTTCCCTCTATCAGCTATATCCTGAAATCTGAACGGTAACACGCTCATGTCATTGTATCGTAGAATATAGATGACTAACAAACATATGTCGTATCTGGTCAACCAAGCGTAGGCACAGAGCAATTTACACCAAAGATAATAACACTTAAATAGTAACTTTGAACTTGAAAAACCTTTGTTCATGCATTAAACATTGCAAATGTACACTAACATTCCATAGACTCTACAGCCAATTGCCGTATAAATCTTCTAGATGGACTTTCAATGACGCATTATCGATAATTGTATTTTATGCCATTTTGCAGTTTCTCAGGACGTTGTTCTCCCGCTGAAATAGATTTTAATTACGTGAGGGTAAAGTAACTACCCAAATATACAGTGTTCACTGTGAAGGGTTTACAGTTGTTCTAATACTCGTACAGTAATTGAACGACTTCAACTTTTGAAAAAGTATTAATTTATGATACTTCACGATTGCAGTTTATAACATAACTTATTGCGCCTGTAGAAATGACATGCATTCTTTGTAAACACTCGTTTATAAGACATATTCAATTATTATTATTTGCTTGGTGCTATACTTTGCATGAAAAATATATGTGATAGTGAAAGCCACAGAAAAATGGTGTCATGACCAAAGAATGAGAAAGGAGAATTAACCATTTTCAGCAAAGGTAGGCAAATATAAAGCGTTTGACTTTAATGTTATCTCTTTCTTACTTCAGCGATTTAAAGACATACACTTTATTCACTTATTTGCAGATATCCGGTAACGTCAGTCAACCTGGTCACAGCAATTCGACATCGCCGAAATAATTACAGTTTACAGTTTACAATTTATTTAGGATAGTAGGCTATATGCCTGTGTTACGACAAACAACTGCGTAAGGACATTTGCTTGTTATTATTTTTCAATAAATATATTTAACATCCTGCTTACCATACTTTTCTTATTCTATCTGAGTGAAAGTAAATTTGACATCATGAGATGGAGGCCTGACTTATCAATGAGACCTGAGAAAGTAATTGTTGGCATAATTCAGCGTAAGCGAAATTTTACTATGATCGCCACAGCTCAACCTATTCAATTATTCGTCTCGTGTACACTTCACCTTACACTATAAGTTAACACTCATAATCATATGGATTGGTATCACGCTTTAAGTGAAATAGTGGTAATGCACTACTTTTGAATACACTTAACCTTATACGAAATCGACTCAATTGCAGTGCCTAAGTTCTTTTCTTATTTTCCAAATACTGAAGTGTTTCTGTTATTGGTCCCTACAGACTCACCAATGACTAGGAGACGTAATCGCGTAACTTTAGGCAGACGTTTAGGCTTGAATAAAGTACTTACATTTCACCTACAGAATTACACTTATGTATAGTAACGAGTTCATATTCTAGGAAGTACCGGTCTAGCATGTCGTACTCCCACAGCATGCAGAACAAATAGAACACAAGAATATCAGAGAGAAAATTGTATTTCACTGCAACGCAAACAAGTTTATTTACATGTATTAATTGAGCACAGTCCGAGATGAAACTCTTCGTTTGGAAAGTATCTCCCATTACTCTACGGAAACTGCTCAGTGTCCGAATTGTGTCACGTTTAAATTCTTCCAAAATTCAAGTAAACAGAACTCTATGCCCACATCCAAAGCTATCCGGTATCACAAACTGCAAAACAGAATATCTGCATGGTTATACATGAATGAGTGAACTTACCTTCACTTCTTGTTGTATGTAGAATGAATTCCTAAAACTGATTATGCAAATGTATCTGATTAAAAGCCGTAAAACGATCATCACTGTTTTTCGTATGTCTTTGTCCGAATGCGGCTACATCTGCTTCCACTGAATTTAATTAACTGGCAGACCTCATTGCGACCCATTATTCCTAAAAGTGATACCGATTAAATTCACCTATATAAATTAAGCATTTACATAATTAACATGCATGATCATACATCACTTAAGTATAAGTTCAGTCTTCCTAATTTACACTCCTTTCGAAGTGTGGAGCACGTTAATGATGCAGAAAATATCATGGACATTACTCATACATAATATTATAAACTGCCAGCAAATGTGCCATCGAATCACACTACAAGAATACATTTGACAACACTTTGTTAGTGGTCTGAGGGACAAAAATACTAGAGCGAAACATACAGGCTAGATGAAAGTTCCACAAAGCTGTTTCACTACTATACAATGTCTCCCGTTTTACTCTCCTGACAACTTATTAATATTATTATTACTATTATTATTATTACAGATATATATATATACATATATATATATTATTCTTCAAACTTAATCATCTGACTGTTGTTGCGCTTTCCTATTTCCGTTTCTGTCTCTTAGTCTGAATAACTTCACTAATTATATCTATTATTAGCATTATTATTATTACTATCTCTCTCTCTTGTCGACGATACCGGAGGACTAACTGGCGAAAGGATCAACTCCAATCACAGTAGTAACAGTCTTAACACACCTCATACTACAAACCACACATAATTAGTCACAGCACTACTCCCTTTGGAGTCAACCAAAGCTACGACAGTCGAGTGGCGGGACGAGCTACGCAGAAGTTTACCGAAGATCAGGAACCTATACCTTACAATTAAGAAGCGAGCACAAAGAAATCAAATTGGTTTATACTAGCTCGTGAAAACGATTCTCTGGGAAACTCTGTGAAGGAATTTAGTGAGAATATAAACACCATTATGCCGTTACTGCTTCTCTGTATCCTATTTCATGATACTCATCCGGAAAGTCTGCTGAAGTCTGAGAGTATGTTACACTTCATAGCGAATGAAGTGACTGAAAGAATCATGTCCTCTTACAACGTTCTCGCTTACAATCTGCCTGATCGGACGCCTCTGGACAAAATCAAAGTGACATGTCTCCAAGCGTGCGGCATGCCATCAGCGAATTGCCACCTAATCAGACTCGGGAAAAAATCAGGAAAGTATACTTGCCCTGTGCTGTTTAAATTCAGTAGTCCTAATGATGCTAGGAAATTTCAGTCGTCAAATAAGTTAATTAGTTCATCTACACCTTATGGTAATATTAAACTTGCCCATGACCTAACGCCATGTCAAAGACGTAGCCGCGCAAGTGTACCAAGTGTCGCAAAAACTTACGTAACAGCAGAATGTCCTACAGAAGACTCTGTCGCCTTACACTTGAGTAAACCTAATGGTACAGACATACATGAAATACTCTTAAATAATAAAAATTTACCTAGTAAACTCGACCGTGAAGCAACTGTGATCGTAGACTTATATGCATCTTTAGAGTTATTCTCGCTAGACACATCACCATCAGCTGCTAATACCACTACCAATGTTACGCAAATGGCTAAGCTCGAGCATGTAGCATTAAATATAAACTCCCCGAGTAGCAAACCGACTAGTGGGCATACAACACGAAGTAATGTAACCCTGACATCCGGAATACCTGTAATCAAACCCGTCACTGATACGTTTCTCAGCAGCAAACCAAATAACACTAACTTCAGCAACCGCAATCATACCGCTGACTCAGGGAGGCAGAATGAGTCTTCATACTGCCATAAATATAACGCCAATGAAAAGGGAGGTGACCCGACATCAAACAAATCTTCGTACAATAGACACAACAGACGCTATGTGCCTGGACACCCTAAAAATCAGTCGAAGCCCAACGGGCAGACATACACCTAACCCGACACAGCCCTCCAATCTATGGCTAATATAGACAAAAGTTTGATTCATGGACCTCTACAACAAGGAATAAGTGGGTTAGGCTTGTTTCCTAAAGGTGGCCTTCTGACTCACCACATCCCCGAAAACCACCGGAAACAGACAACTCAAGATCATCGATGGACTAATATTTACGAAAATAACTTAAACACACAAAATATTAGGCATAACTGCGATGCACGTAACTTTACTCCAGCGTGATATCCCCAAGAAATACCTACCTCCCCTTGATCCAATCTAAATTTTCTAGGCCAACACGAAATTTCAGCCTCAATATTGACGCCAATGGCATACATAGTGTCAAGCCACTTATCACCGGAGGGGAGGACGATGCACTGGAGCCACGGTATTATGAACACCTCACACCCGCTGGGGTAACCAACGATACCACATCTCGCTATGCTGATACTGGTGTCATTAGCACAGCAACTCCAAAGAAAGCAAGAGTAGTCCTTAAGAAGTGATTAATAAATATATATATACTCTGTTAAGTGACTATGGTTATTTTTGTGCACTAACGAGCTAGTCCCGTCATGCTAACTTTTATATTGTGTGTGAACTAATATTACTGTCCTGTGTGGAAATGCTTATCATATAGTTCCAGTAATATTAAAATTTATAATTGTAGTTCGTTGTAAGTACACGTTTAATGAACTTAAAACATCTATGTAGTGAGAAAAAGAGGGTGTAAGAGTCAAACGTAGAAGTTCATTGTCATCTTTGTGCAGTCTGGTGACTGAGGAGATGAACACTGGAAGTGTGTTTGCATCGCGCACATTGGCTGGTAGTCTATTCCAAATGACTGAAAACTTATTTAAGAAGAAGTTGTACCGCACGTAAGTCTGACAATGCTCTGAAGCAGCTAGGTTGTGGTGGTTTCTAAGATTGTCAGTGATGACAGTGGTAGGTTTAGTTATTGGCTCGGAGGAATGCACCAGAAGATTGGTTAGCTTGCAGTAAAAACTAAGGTTTAGCTTAAGACGTCTTTTCCAGAGGGGTTCTAATCTTAGTCTTTCGCATCGCTCATGGTATTCCAGACCACTTTCTAAACCAAGAGTTCTTGAGGTAAACTGCCGTTGCACTCCCTCTAATTTAAGCTTGTCATTTTGTATGAGTCCGCTAAGAATAAACGGGCAGTATTCTAAACATGTCGGGCACATACTTTGTATAATAAAACCCTAGTTTCACAGCAAAAGAAATTGCGTGTTATGCATCCTATCAGCCTCCGTGTTTTACGTCTGGCATAATCAGTCTGTTCAGCGAACGTTAGGTTACTAGAGAATCTAATACCGAGATCTACGACTGAGTTGAGCTTAGCTAGTTTTCGCCCATTTATTTCAAGAGTTAGATCAAGGTTACTGTTGCCGATACAAATCCAACGGCATTTGTCAGTGTTAAAGTTTAGACAGGATTCAGCACACCATGTTGCGAGACTACTTAGTTCAAGATATATTTCATTTACCATATGGATTGATTCATGAGTGAAGCAGGAGTAGACGACTTTGAGGTCGTCAGCATATAGGAATGGTTTACCTGAGGTGAAGCACTTGCAAATGCTGTTAATGTAGACTGTGAATAAAAGTGAACCTAGGACACTGCCTTGCACAACCCCACTTGAGATCTGCCTAGGATGAGACAATACAGATCCAACTTTGGTTATTTGTACCCTGTTGCTAAGAAATGATTTTAATCAGTTCAGTAATGGGTTGCGAATTCCACAAGAGTACAGCTTCTCAAAGAGAATACTGTGAGATACCATGTCAAATGCCCTAGATATATCGAAGTAGAGAACAACGACTAGCTTACGTGCTTCGCAACAATGATATACAAAAGTGGGCGATACTCATCAGACGTTACAATCTCTCCCTATAACGCTTCACGACTCCTAGTGGTGCAGTTGAAAAAGTCAAAGTGGCAAGTAACGCAGGAACTGTTTTTCAGAAATCCGTGTTGAGACCTTGTAACAAGATCTTCCCTAAGTAGGTGGACTGACAATTGACCTTTTACAAATTTCTCCATGAGTCGCGAGATAAATTGGGTTATATTTATGGGTCTGTAGTTGTGAATGTAGTTGAAGATTGAACGATCAATTCATGGTTGTTTCCTCAAAACCAACTTCCCCAATTTTCGCGCAGGCATCAATACACCAGTCATCGTCTCATCGGTCGCTGTTCAGAATGAAATCTGGCCGAAACTGTCAGAAAACTTAGTTAAAGCCTAATTTATATTTGGCTATGTATCGGTGTTGCAATAAAGAATTCTCGAGTGGCCAATCGGTGTTTTGGTTTTGCGTCCGTTATTACTAAGCGTTTCTGAGAAACTTCAAGGAACAGCGTCAGTCCCAGCGTAGCAACAGCTGGGCATTGGCGTTTTACGAGACGTGGCTGACAGTTTCTGTTGGTGAAGTCAGTTTCTGACGGCGGAAACATTTTCTGACGGATTCAGATAGCTGGTGACAGTATGGATAGTCACCATTCATCTTTCCGGGTGCCGGTCAAGTCCTTTTTGAACAAGCAATATCTGGAACCATTTTGGAATTGGGCCAAGTTCAACAATGCCTGGGTCAAAGAAGGGACAGAGCGTCTTGAATGCAAACAGGAAAGCAAGTCATGGTGACTTGTCTGTTACTTGTGACGATGTGTCTGATGTTAAGCATGACATGGTTGATGTTACTGTTTCGCCGTTCAGGGATAATAGGAACATCAAACTCCCTAAATTTGAACCACGGTGTTTCGATGGAAACCCAGCTGAATATTTACAATTTGTAAGGGAATTCGAAATCATCCTAGGTGGATTTTTATTGAATGATGAAATGAAGTTAATGTATTTGATGAGGTGTTGCACTTGAATTCCTGCAAGAGCTATACAGTGTTATAGGTTTATGAAGCCAAAAGAGTGCTACTACGAGGCTATGAGCATATTACGTCAAAGGTTTGGAAGACCTTCGATGAATGTAGGGATATTATTCGAGGCTGTTAAGGGTAATGGTGGTCAACTACAAGATGACTCCCAGGAACTCACTGAGTTTTTGGATAATTTGCTGATTTACAAGAATGCATTGATTTCGATGAATTGCATGAGTGACCTCAACTCGAGTATTATCCTAGGAGTAATAGCAAGACTCCTACCTACTCGACTGCAAAGGAAGTGGGTGAAGATAAGCTCCCGTATGGAGGATGAGGGTATCGAGCCAAAGTTTGATGATATCCTGAAACTGGTAAATACTAGTGTCAATCAATCTATGAGCAAGTTTGCCAGTCTATTGAATCTCACCCCTAGAATAGAGCAGTCTGAGGGTAAAACGCAATCATTGATGATGAATAGACCTCAGAGAGGTGGATATCGAGAAGGCTCCGTGATATCTAGTAATGCATATAGACTTAGTGAGTGTAACAGGTTTCGTAGTACATCCTCAACAGATAAGTTGCAAGATGCAAGACAAACACGGTTGTGTTTTACACGTTTGCAAGAAGTGCGTACAAAGGTGAACTGTGAACCAGTGAGCAAGTTCAGTGATACGCCAAATGGGAAATCAAGGTCTGACTCCGAATTGTGTGACGATAACGTTGTTGTGAAGAAGTCTGTAGTTGCAACTGGTAAGCCGTTGCTGAATAGAGTGTCACAGAATAGAGTTACTGCTTCAGAGTGGAGTTCTGACTCCACAAGTTTACAAGGTATTACTAGTCAGAGTGAAGGTATAAAATCTTTAGGGATTTGTGAGGAAGAACCCAAATCATCCACTTCTGTAATTAAAGAGTTTGAAAATGATGAAGCCGACCAGATAGATGATGGGAAATTGAATATTTGTGATAATGATCATGATAGTGCACATTTGTCTTTGGTTGATCATGATGAAATGAGGGATATGCCTACTACTGCTAAGTTGAACAAGGGTTCTGTACAACTACAACGTGAAGTAGAATTGAATGCAGATGCAGTTGCAGAAGTTATGGATACTTGTGAGACCGTCAGTGTAATTGATCAGCGTGTAGCCCACCTATCATCAGATGATAGTGCTAAACCCGAACTAGTAGTGAAAGACAGCAGTGGTGGTAATCTTGCAGTTAGACAAATATCCGAAAGCCGAACAACAACAGCTTCTGATCCACCGCCAAGTTCATCAACTGGTATCAATCAGTTGTTGTTGGTCTTGTCAGCCACAATGAGAAGGACGCTCATCAACTCAAGTATCTTGTGCAATGACTATGATAGTATTTGTGCGTTTGAAAAGACGAAAGATATTGCTCAGCTTAGTCAGGATAAGCCAAGTGTAAACGAGAGAGTAATTGTTAAATTGACCTGCATGAATAAAGGCATTTCTAGTTTCAACTTACCATTTGAATGCTATTATCTTTGGTGTTAATTGCTCTGTGCCTACGCTTGGTTGACCAGATACGACATATGTTTGTTAGTCATCTATATTCTACGATACAATGACATGAGCGTGTTACCGTTCAGATTTCAGGATATAGCTGATAGAGGGAAGTCACCAAATGAACTCTGCGGCGATTTTCCAACCTAGAGCGTCAACCTGAGAAGGGTTGTAGGCGTACTGCTGTAAGTCCTACAATTCTTCAAAGGGTAGCGCATCAATGAGCAGTCCAATGTGCTCGGTGTGTAATTTTGTACATATGTTCATATTGTATATACTGAATTGATATCATCTGTCATCTAGCCTTTGGTAATTCTGTTTGTGTCCGGACGACTTCCACTTGGATCATCAACCTGAGAAGGAATGTAGGCGTACTGCCGTAAGTCCTACAGTTCTCCAAGGGAAGTTCGTTAAGGCAGAGTCCACAACATTTGATGTATTGATTGTACATATGTTTGCGTTAAATAATTGTGTGGGTTCCAATTAATGTAATTGTTAGTTAATCTTGTTTGTGTCCGGACATTCTTCAACCTACAATCGTCAACCTGAGAAGGGTTGCAGCTGTAGTGGTGTAAGTCCTGCGATTTTTCAAAAGGATTCCATCAAGACATGATCTGCGAGGTTGTGTGTACTGTTTGTATGTGTATGTATGTGTGGCGTGTCATATCAATTGGTGTTTTTGGATTCACTGTGTTTACTTGTTGTTTTCGAACTTTGTTGTTATGGCATAATTTTGTTAAATTGTTCATCGTGCTTACTTCTGAAGTTGTTTCGAGTCTTCCACATCCGTGAATGAATTGATTGATGTTAAAGACAACAGATGGGTCGTATACGCTGGGGAGGCTATTTCTGAGAATGAAATGCATACGGAGATAATTGTTAGCTGTGGTCTCACACGTTGGGGAGCGAGAGTGTAGACGACTGAGGCTCGCATACGTCACCGTTACTAGAACTGGGGCAGAATGAGTGGCGAGCGATCGCAGCGGTAATTGGTAGTGAATAGATAAGAGGATGTGCGAAGAGTATCATGAGGTGCCGCTATGGTCACGTTGCGTTCTGCAAGAGTCATTCTAGCAAGTGGCGATTGTGTTGCAAGATGTCAAACGGACGCTTTTAGCCGGAGGGCGTAGGTCGTCGTCGACAAGTGAGATTGTGCTGTGGGTATGCCTGTGGTGTGTTGGCTTTTCTGTTTGTTCTCCACTTCAGCTTTGTCCGTGTGACCCAGGTTCTCGCACTGGCATCCAAGTCAACGTGCATTGGCCGTGATGGAAAAAGGAGATGGATCCGTATTTTGCCGGGCAGTGTCAATGTAGTTGAAGATTGAACGATCAATTCATGGTTGTTTCCTCAAAACCAACTTCCCCAATTTTCGCGCAGGCATCAATACACCAGTCATCGTCTCATCGGTCGCTGTTCAGAATGAAATCTGGCCGAAACTGTCAGAAAACTTAGTTAAAGCCTAATTTATATTTGGCTATGTATCGGTGTTGCAATAAAGAATTCTCGAGTGGCCAATCGGTGTTTTGGTTTTGCGTCCGTTATTACTAAGCGTTTCTGAGAAACTTCAAGGAACAGCGTGAGTCCCAGCGTAGCAACAGCTGGGCATTGGCGTTTTAGGAGACGTGGCCAACAGTAATTTCGGACGTCAGCCTTATCACCAGATTTGTAGTGTTTTTGTAGTTTTTCACTCACTGGGGTCAGTACCAGTGTCCGTATATTTTCAGAAATATTTTAGAAGTTACAGCGGTATGTGACACCCACTGTTTTTGAAAATTATTGAAGCAAGGCCATACGGTCCTGTACTAGTGGAAGATATAATGCTTTTAATTGCTTGTTCTGTTAATCGATTAGTGAACACAATGCTTTCGAGGGAACAGCTAGTAAGGGCGGCAGTTTCACCAGGCATACGTGTTTCTAAACTAGACTCTGCAAACCAATCACTGAAAAGTTCACAGACGGTGGCAGGCTCATTGTAGATTACTTTGTCATGAAGTAAGTAGGGGATTTCCCTCGCCGACTGCATACGTTTTTTAAGAAGTGTTGTGAAGTTATAAACTGTGGAGGTACTTTCAAGTGCCATTAACTCTTCTTCGACGTCCTTTTCAGAGCGTAGTCGCTTGACATATTCATGAGACTCGTGGATTGACAGCAGTAGTGATATATCCTTAGTGGAGTAGCGCTATTTCTTCAACTTCCTTAACTTATTGCGGTGTGCCCTTGGAATATATTCAGCTCGGTGTCTACTTAATTTCACTATTCTCTTTGGAGCAACAGTTCTAGACAAATGGTAACACTCCTGTAAAATACGGACACGACAGCCTCCAGGGAGTCAGTGGTAAAATGGTCATCCCACTGACAGAGTCGAATGAGTTCTTGGACTAATCCCCAGTATATATATTTGTAACTACGACATATCATGCTTCCTGAATCTTGTTTGTTTCCTGTATTAAGTGATGAGAAGGGCAGAGAGCAGATTACCAGTCTATGTTCACTACTGGAAAATATATTACCAACATAGGTGGAGACTGGGTTGTGTCATGACAAGAAACAAGTTCCAACATGTTGCCACCGCGAGTAGGTGTGTGGACGTGTTGTTGCCATCCGTAAGCGTCGATAGTGGCAAGTAATTCATCTAAGCGTTGGGGGCCGGAACTACTTAACCAATTGACTTCTGGAAGATCGAATTCCCCTGCGATTATTCTGCAATTATTACTAAACGAAGAGGCATGTGCCAAAGATTTAGGCAATGACTTAGCTAATCAGTTTCTTTCCTTGCTGCTGGTGCTCGATAAACACAGCCTATGAGAAGTCCGTACATGTCTCCATGCAAAACAACCTAGAGTGAGTCAGGTACCTCGTTCAGTATTTCATCTTCCCTTACTGACTACGAGTGAGTTGTGTTATTGTATGTTTAACTGTATTCTGACTACTTCGGTGAGCCTCCTGCAGATTATATTACTTTAAAAATCGTTTACGGTAAACTAGCTAGCGTTTTATAAGCCACTTTTATACTTTCGTGAGTAGCTTGCCATATCGACCGAATGTAAGGAAACACTCAGTTGTTACGCTCATTTTCTGTACACAACAAAATTATGTATGAAAACTGACTACAAGCTTTATTTTTTTTCCTAGGCACTTATAACCCATCCACCAAAGACCTGGTTTTTTTCCTTAGTGCGAAGACAATACTTCTGTAATTCCTGATGTGTTGCACTCACTGACAATCTAGCGGATTTTTCCAACTATGCACAGAAATGATTGTACATAAGTGGAAAGGATGTTTTATACTACAGGGATTAACATCTATCAAGTGTATGTACAATATCCAGTGTACGTGTTAAACATATTTTGCTATCTACTGTAAATTGTGACTGAATAATATGGTCCTATTTCTGTAACAATTTTAATGATGCCTGTAAACTGGCGTCCCTCATGTACTGCATCATGAGAATAAATTTATTTATTTATTTTCGATAAATTCAAGCAATAATGGTGCCTAGGATTATGTCATATAGATTGTTTTAACTTATGCAAAGTGTGCTTACTGTCATTATTCCATTATCCTTCCTTGTATATACATATATCTTGTGTCAGTGTAAAATTTTAAACATGCTTACTCCATGTGTGCATAATTATCATACTGATGATGCCTGTCAACTGAAGTCCTTCATGTGCATTTAGTGACAGTATATTATTATAAGATTCATTATATTGTTATATCAGGGAATTCACTTCAAGCTTTATTTATTTTCCCAAGTATCTGTAATCCATCCAACGAATACTTGGGGTTCTTTTGTTAATGTGAAGTCAATATCTCTATATTTCTTGATGTGATCCATTGAATCACTAGTTATTAGATTTTTTCCCACAAACTAAATACAAAATGACAGCAACCGTAAATCATGCAATTTAAATATGTAATTTAAACAACAAAGAAACAATAAATATGTACCTTGTTATATTATCATTACTAACTATGCTTACTAATGTATGTGTAATTTATCGGGTTGATGATGCCTGTAAACTGGCATCCCTCATGTACAAAAATGAGAATATATATTATTATATATATGAGGCATCCTCCACCACGCTTGCAATCTCTATTTGCATGGTGTACGGTGTAATCGTCGATACCTATATGCAAATCAAGTACAGAGGATTTGAACCACGATTCAGTAATCAGAGCTGCAGTAGGCATGACGATTAATAATAATGTCCTTGGTTCAGATGTCTTATTGATTAAGGAACGTGCATTAATTACCGATATCGTGAATAAGTCACAGGATACTACAAACTGGCTTAAAATGTCACCATAACCCAAATCATTTTGTGCGTTAACACCGCAAGAGTTTATGAGTGATAAGAGGGTCGTATTGGGTGTCCGTACCTCGGGTTAGAGTGCAGTGAGGTGTTCATAGATCCCATGGGTCGTACCAGTGATTCGGGACACCTGGAAAATTTACCATGTGTTCCTGGATATATGGTTTGTAGAGGTTTGGCCTGTGTTGTTGGTTAAAAAGGAAAGCATTAAAAGGTCTACCCATCAATCTGCTATTCGTCACATCTTCGTGTTGTTTTCATAACGTGAAGGATATTGTGGCGGAAGGTGCTCCGGTTGCAAGACTTCTAGAGGACTTGTGACCCAAGTTTCTGGAAGGATGATTATGCTGAAAACCACCAAATATACTTGTGTTTCGGGAGGATTTCTTCGTATCAAGTATGGGCTCGTTGACACTCTCACTGTTAGCAGGCTTATTGAATACGAAGTATTCTTCCTTATCATTAGACTCATTACTGCTGAGTTTGTTAATTATGGCGAGGTTATTACGTCTAGGTGAAAATTTCTTAGGATAACTAGCAGCAGTACTAACTACATTAGTATTTTACGGCGAAGCTTTGTTTACAGGGATAATGATATCTAAATCGGTTCCTAGTTCCCTCGGCAGGCGTGGTTGTTGTATAGTTCACTGAATGCTACTGTTAATACTGGGTGACTGTTGCTGTACACGATCCTCTTTTGGTTAATTTAAGCCAGAGGAGGTAACCAGACTGTTAGCACGCGTTATTCTGCGTCGATGCGGTGCTTTATCCTGAGCTATGATTACAGATTTATAACTGTTATTCTGTCCTAAATGATCTTGAAATTTAGTTAACTTGCTAGCATCAAGAGAAATACCGAACTCAAAAATGACAGGACAACTAGCCTCGGTAAACTTTCTACAAACCTTTTGTATTCACAGAGAACAATAGCCATGCCTCAAGAATTCAGGATTTTGTGTTTTATAGTCTTCAGGTGCATTAAGCCTGAGATGTTGTAAACTATGGCCTGATGAGAAGAGGCTATGCGACTCATCACCTCCGCAGCCAAGCAGTCAATGAAATTTTCAGCTTTATTTAGGTTGTCTGGAGAAATTTCAGCATGTGTTTTTAGAGGGCATGCTATTGGGTAGAGCAACTATCTTAAATAGTTGAGTTTCTACGAACACGCTTTTTAGAAATTTTGACCACAATTTCAGGGATTATGTATCAATGGGCAATAAATGAATATCATATAAATCACATGCAAAACTGTCAGCGGTTTTGGATGTATCACGTCAGGTTCCTATTGGTACATATAAAACACTCAGCGAAGTACTTTGTGGGGCATCGCCTTCGTCTCCATCCTCTCTGGATGAAGAGCTCTTTCTCCGTGCCGGTGTGATGTTGCTGGTTTGCCGAGGGGTGACGTAGTGCACAACCACCCTGTCTCTGTATGATTTTTACGTAGCTTAAGCAGTAACTCTTCTTCTTCTGCAATTCTCAGAGCCTCTGTTGGTGATTTTGGCTTTTTATCACTGCCCCTCTCTTTCACCTCGTCTACTGAGGACCTTTCTTCAAACTAACGTATAATATACAGACCGATAGTCCTCGAAGAATTACCGCCAAGGGCTGAGGGAGTACCGTCTTGTACACACCATAAATATTCTTCGATACTTTCCCCAAGGCGTTTATCGTGGGGATGAAAGGCAGTCCTGTATTTGACTACATTCCTTCAGGGAGTAAGCGCTCGATGTATGAACGTAAACAACGCTTCCGCATCGGCCGCGTATGAAACACAGAAGCCGGTCATTTTCAGATGTTTCAAGGCAGACAGTGAGAGAGTGCATATTACATCACTGGCCTCATCAAACTTATGATAATAACATATTTCTTCTTCTTCATACAGGAACATACCATTTGTACAGGCATGGATAAGTTATTTTATAAATTACACATAATTTGATGTATGATGAATTTACAGTTTGGTTGTTCTTTCTGACATTAGAGTCCATCGGAACAGTCTGCTATAAAGTCTGTTTGTGTAGCACATAAAGAGATATAGAAATATTGTCTTCGCATTAACTGCTGTATTCACCGTTGACATTGCTACTCCTAGAATCTAATGGACTCATGCGGGACGAACCTGTTCAGTGTTGCGAGTTTCACTTCCACTTTGCTAGTTCTCGGGCGTTCTTTCTAGTCAGTTGTCGCTAGTGCCAGCTGAACTGCCGTTGCAATCACGTGCAATAAGTCTATCTGAGATATAATGATCAGTTGCATGGATAAACTTGACGATCGCTATGTTGACGGACGTGTAGCGCACTGTGTATGATTACAATTATAATATGATGCAACATCTATATTTTCACGTTTTGCGATGTGCTAACGCTGTACGTGATCAAAATAGTATCAATGTTGTTTTACTTTTGTCTGAAAATTTAAAGGAAGGAGGTAACACCGTCCCGGTGATACCAATAAATATTACTACGATCTCTGTACATGGCAGATGACCTGGAGGGACGTTTATGGAGTAAACTCTAGAAAGGCTCGATTGTGTAGGTGCAGTTAGTCTTGCTAACTGGCACAGTGAGGAACCGACTTTATGTTCTAAAGTCTGTATCCGATCCTGAGTGACCAGTATTAGATTCATGGAAGCAATGGTGTGAGGTGTTGACCTCTCATACATGTACGGTAATTACAGCGAGTTTATCTGTATTAATGTCATCACCTTCAAGGGCGAAGATTTGTTAAGTGTTGATGGATAGTCATCGTAGCCAGATTTGATAAAGGGGTCGTTTATCCATTTCCTTAACTACCGCGAGACTTTGCATGTATCTCACGACTTGGTACGGTGTCTTATCACCAAACTCGACATTACTTAGCCAGCGGCTTAGTGTTTGCCTGTCGGAAAGCGCTGTGCATCTTAGTACCCTCTCTTTTAATTTATCGCAGTAGGATTCCATGCTGGGATGAACGATATATTCGCGCACTTACTTAGCGATTTCGCCCGCTAGTGCGCAACTCAAAATGCCAAGTTTAGCGTTCTGTGAAGAGAGTTTATTGTCAGTGAAATAATTTTCCGGTCAAGTAGACCAAAGATGAGTGTCTCCCTGTTTAAAAGCAGTTACATTAAAAATAATAGTATCAAAGAATTCCATCTCACAATTATCAGAGTTAATGGAGGACATATTACGACTCATGCAAAAGTGGTTTGAAAACGACAAAATGGTGACGTTTATGCAAAATGAATATATGGGAAACAAAATGAAAAATGATGATACTTAAAACGAAAAATACAGGTTACGCGTCGAGAAAGCGCAACCGAATGCGTTCGAAATATTTATTTAATATAGACCAACGAAAGTGAGAATGCTGATTATCCGGCACGTATTCTGTTACATCGAGTCTAAATATGATTCCGATCATGATACTACAGTACGCCCACAGTTTCACGTTCTGCAATATGCTTACTCTGTACACGGCCAAAGACAAACAAAGTTGTATTAAGAAGCACAGATAAAAATTTAAGGGATGTATCGTTGGCGAAATCGAATTTTGAAAAACGCCGCGCTAACTAAAATGTCTGTATCAACGCGAGATGTGTATACAACAAACGAAAAGGAATGTTGAAATATGCAACAAACGTGTGAAAAATTAGTCTCTGTCAACGTACAAACTTGATGACGCCAATACTGAGGAAGGTGTGGAAAGAGGGCAAAGAACCCGAGGATTGGAAGAAAGGATACTTATCCAAACTGTAAAAAAAGAGACTTAGGCAAATGCAAGAACTGGGGCGGCATTATCCTCCTGTCCATCCTAAGCAAATTACCAAGCCGCATCATCCTAGAGAGAATCAAACATGCTCTGGATGAAAAACTTCGAACGTAAGAGGCTGGATTCAGGGTAAACAAGTCATGCATCGGTCAAATGATGATGATGATAATAGCTTTATTCCAAAACAGTACTTGCGATGCAAAATGGAATTCTCAGCATTTTACTGCAGTATTGCATCCTGTTAGTAAATTACCAATAAAATAAAATTCTACAAAGATTAAGGGTAATCTCAGTTAGTTTCGGCAACAACATATAAGCATGTCGGTAGCAAAGCCAAAATTAAACAGTGTTGGAAGGTGCCAGAAAAGTTGGTTCTAGCATATTTACTGGCGTAAGCAGAAGAAACAAAGCTGCACGTAACAGAAAAGAGAGGTGGAGAATAGGAAAAGAAAGAAAACGTTGTACCTATACATGATATGCGTTGAAAAGACGAGATCCGGTTGTTCCACTGACTATTTAATAAGTTAAAGGTTTCACGCCCAATGCTTTCTTTATCGTACAGAACACGAGCTAAGTAGGGTACGGTTGAGCTTTTGTACTGTGCGAGCATACAGTCTTTTATATAGGCTTCTGGTTTTGCCTGATGAGGTACAAGGGGAGAGTTGTGAATGAAAAGGATGGTGTGAGTTAGATAAAATGGATTTGGCTCATTTTTCACATGAGTCCATGTGCCTGTCAACCAGAATATTAACAAGCTGGTTAAGGGGCACGTTGCTTACCCTGCTGACAACCTTTAACACCCTACGTAATAAGGTATAGTCTTTCTTCAGTAACCCAGGGGAACGATAGAGAATAATAGGCAGAATGCGAGAGTTAACGAATTGTAGGAGTAAGGGTTGGGTTATACCAGAATGTCTTAACTTCTTGATGTAGAAGGTGAGATGGAATATTTTCGTAGAAGTGATCAAGATATGAGACGACCAGGAAAGATCAGCAGATAGAATGACGCCTAGGTATTCAATTTCCGACTTGGTTTCTATTTCAGTGCCATCTTTGTTGCACACCTCGAGAGTGCTAACCAGTTTGTTTAGGTCAGGTCACCACACTAGGAATCATCATTGAACAGAGCTTGGAATGGCAGTAAGCTCTCTATCTCAACTTCACTGACCTTGAAAAAGTCTTCGATGGCGTTGATCGAGAGGTGATTTGGAAACTACTTCGCTACTACGGGGTCCTGCCGACAATACCTCTCATGCAACAGCTGTACGACAATGCTGCATGCCAAGTAATCCATAACGGGAAACTCAGGGAATCCTTCGAAGTGAAGATGGGAGTAAGACAAGGCTGGCTGCCTACTGTGTCCAATGATTTTCCTGATTGCGGTAAACTGGATAACGTGACAGACAGCGGGCTGCAAGGAAACAGGCATAAAATGGACCCACACAAAAACCTTGGAGCATCTGGATGTCAATGTATTTGAAGATTGAACGATCAATTAATGATTGTTTGCTCAAACACCAACTCCTCCATAATTTTTGCGGGTGATCAATCTTCCAGTCATTGTCTCATCGATCGCTGTTCAGAAAGAACCTAGAAAAGACTGTCAGAAGTAATATCGTCATTTATTTAGGTAATATTTGTTCTTAGACCTTAGTCTGTAATGCTAACAATGCTGGTTATATGTTGATGTTAGAATAAAGAATTCTCGAGTCGCCAATCTGTGTTCTGGTTTTTGCGTCCGTTAGTACTAAGAGTTTCTGAAAAGCTTTGAGGGACAGCGTGAGGCCCAGCGTAGCAAGAGCTGGGCATTAACGGTTTATGATACGTGATTGACACTGGACTTCGCCAATGATATATGTCTGATATCCCACAAACTGGAAGATATGCAAGTGAAAAGCAATAGGTTGGCAGAAGAAGCATCAAAGATAGGACTTCAAGTGAACATAGATAAAACAGAGGTGATGAAGATTCCTAGCCAACAGCAACAACAGACAACAATCAGCATAATTGGGAAGAACCTGAAAGAAACAGCCTCCTTCACCTACCTGGGAAGCATCGTTTCAACTACAGGCGGAACTGACGGGGATATCAAGGCCAGAATCAGAAAAGCGAGACAGGCTTTCATTACTCTTAAGTCTATGTGGAGCTCAACAGCACTCAGCATCAAAAATAAGATCCGGATTTTCAACTCCAATGTGAAGTCAGTGCTACTCGCTATACGGATCAGATACTTGGCGTGTTATAAAGAGCACCTCAAACAAACTACACACCTTCATTAACAGCTATCTTTGCTCAATACTCAGGATCAGATGGCTGGCCAGAAAAGATCAGCAACAGAGACCTCTGGGAGCAAACCAACCAGGAACCGATTGTGAAACAAATATGCAGGAAGAAACGGAGACGGATTGGCCATACTCTGAGGAAACCATCAAGTGACATCACTTGGCAAGCCTTCGGGGGTAACCCTACAGGGAAGCGGCCAGTTGGTCGTCCAAGGGTGACTTGAAAGAGGTCATGTGAACAGGAGATGAAAGCATTTGGGCAGACTTGGAGTCAGGCGAAAACTCTAGCAGAGAACCGGACGCAATAAAGACGCGTGGCTGAAGACCTATGTTCCTCTAGGAATTAAACGAAATAATATTGATACATGAATTAATCTTATAAACGTACAGTTAGAGTTAATATAGAGGCGCCACAAATGTTTCGCACCTTCCTGGCGTGCGGGTGGACAGATTTCATCATCAGATCCTGGACTCTTGAGATCTCGACATGGTTTTGACGAGGTTATTTGGCTCACTATGTTTTGTGATAGACAATATGCCATAGCAAATTATAAATGAACAGCAGAACACAGTTAAAGATTGAATAGTCACGGCACAAGAGGAATAACCAAGCTCAATCAACCGAAAGAGTCAGACTGCTCATACCCACTGCATACCGTCTTTCGAAATGACATCTTTCCTTCCCAGACCTGTACTAGTACAAGGAACGACGGCTTGTATATTTCCACTCACTTGAAAATTTATTACTTAAGCAAATAATCTTAATGAAACAAAAGGTACACTTAACGGGATCTGTGAGGGCAGGTGGAGTGGATGTGGATCAACGGAACTGTTAGGTGAACTAAGAGTTTGACTGAAACAAAATATGTACACAATGTACCGCTTTTCTCCATTTAACAAGAAGTATGCAATATCATTAGTTTGGACTGCACATATTCCAGAGGCTTTAAAATGCATATGATTTAAGTGAGTTCGGACGCCAGTTTTATTCCTGCTTTGTTAGGAATTCTACCAAGGTTGCGAGAGGTTCGCTCTTTGTGTGGAAGCACTACTGATGTTTAGATTCCCTATTGTTGGTGCTGTCATCTTCCTGTGTACGATTGTTATGCAGAAGTTTTGTAGTTATAACTGATATTATTATGAATAATAAACTGTGTTTGAAGCGTCGTGCATTAAATAATATCGGTTCTCCATATGCCCGACAGAAGTGTCTCAGGCCTCTGCAGGAACTGGTGCGGAATCATGCTCTTTTTCACGTCAAGCAAAGTACCAAGTCGCATTATCCTGGATAGAATTACTGATGCACTAGGTGCAGAACTCCGCCGTTCGGAACAAGCTTGATTCAGGAAAGGCGAATCATGAGCCGATCAAATCGCAACTCTACGCGTCTTTATCGTACAAAACGTGGAATGGCAATCAAACTTTCACCTCAATGTCATGACTTTTTAAGAGGCCTTTGGCAGCGTTGATCGAGAAGCAGATTTAAAACTACTTCAACACTACGGTGTGTGGCGACCAAGTGCTAATCAACCTCATTCAACAACTGGCCATATGACAACGCCAAGTATCAGGTGATCCATGGCGAAAAACTCCGAGAGACGTTTGAAATGCATACATAATATATGTATAATATATGTAGACAGGTTACTTTGCAATGTCAGATGTATACTATATACAAGGCTGTCATGATAATTTAGTTCACTAAGTCCTGCCAACCGACCTTACCTTCAGTCCATACTACCTACATTGATCCCTAACTATATTGTTCCGCTGAATCTTGCTCCAATATCCACAAAACCTATTCTTTTTATTCTTTAAGGTTTCAACTTCTTGTAAAGTAATCTGTTCATTAGGATGCATGCATACATATAGAATGTTCATAAAGATGTACGCGGAGACCTATTGGAAGCACTCATTAAGAAAGCTAGGGAGATGGAATATGAGGTACGAACATGTCTGGTACCAAGCAGTATATTTGCGGTAGCCATAATAATCATAGTCTCAGAGCTTAACATCAAAAAAGGAGGGAGGGTGGCGTTAGCTGATCAGTAGATATGGTGGTGATCACTAAGATGAATCGCCCCATTCTGCAGGAACAGCAATATACAAATTAAAGGCTCGAGATATTTCTGATTTTAATGAGGGCTTAGATCTCTATCTTGTAAAAGATAATAGTGAACGCCTTGACAGATCATGCTTCTACCTTTAAATATATACCATTCGCTCAGCCTATTGTTGAGACGCGACCACGCGGGATCTGCACAGATTTATGGGGCATCTTATAAATTAACTTGCTATCCATTGTCAGATCTTTAAATACCACTTCACAATGCCTTATCTCATTCATTTTCTAATAACGTCTTTACTTGACCCTCATTATATTCCATTAAACCCAACATTTTATAGCTCTTTAAATATTTGATTCAACTTATTCTATTCCTATTCTCTGTAGGGTACGGTTGTGCACCGAATAGACAAGAAGGTATGAAATAAAAACAACTGGCTTGAGAGTAATTGTATTAAAGCCAAAAGTGGACATCATGATAGTAAGACCTATATGGGTAGCATTATACATTGCAAATGAACGTCGTCAGCCTAGGGAGTTTCCTTTGTTAATTCATTTATTAGTGATACTTGCACTTACCCATTTCATTACACTTTATTGATTCACCTTTAATTTTTTAAACAGCTTTCAATCCGTTGTAAACGTTGTACTTACCTCAATATTGGTTGGTTATTGTATGACTACAACCACGGGATGAAAACGAAACGAAGTCGATTTTCCCGCTCAACCTGGGGGACAATTGTACAATTCAATAACTATACAGCCTAGTTCCGATAATGTGTATTTATATACATATATATCAAATATATAACTGTTGAAACATTATTAACTTGTAGACAATCTACGATTTGATATTATATCGTACTTGATCGTGCCTGTAAAAATGGCATGCATTTTCATGTAAATTTATATGTTTATATGAGAATATACATTATTGTTATAAGTAATACAAGGCTGCCTGTTATTAGTGGTGATTTTCCTAAATGGGTTCAACTAGATTATTCATCATGGGGAGTGAGAAAACAAGAAAACCTTGGACCTCCGATAAGAAGACTGTAGGATATCTGGATTTCGCCGATGATTTATGTTTAATGTCAAATAAACTCGAAGGCCTACAGGAGAAAACCAGCAAAGTGGCTGAAGAAACAGCAAAGACAGGACTGCAGGTGAACCTAGAGGAGACAGAAATGATGAGGATAATTAACCAACAGCAACAACAACTAGCACCAATCACCATCAACGGGAGAGATTTAACAAAGGTGACCTGACTTACGTTTCTAGGCAGCGCGCATCGCTTCAACTACAGGTAGCGGAATGAATGAAAATGTCAAAGCCCGTGAGTATGGGAAAGTCAAGATAAATACTGGTTAGAAACTTGGTGCATCATGAAAAGAATTCTCAATAAGTTATAGGCTTTATCAACAGCTGCTTTCGCCGACTCCAAACTGGAGATAAAATGACCAGAGAGAACAAGCAACATGAAAATTTGGCAGTCAACGAACCAGCCAAAAGCCAATCACCCAACATATATGTAGGAGGAAATGGAGATGGTCAGGTATATATTGAGGAGGTCGTCGAATAGTATTGCTCGCCAGGGTATCCCCCAAGTGAAAACCCAATGGGAAGCGACGAGTAGGTCGTTCGAGGGTGACATGGAGGAGACTGTGCGGGATGGGGGAGACGAGAGATCATGGGCAACCGTGAACCCGGCTGCAGAGGGCAGTAGAAAGTAGAACAAAGTGTGGATGCATTTTTGAATCCCTGTGGTCCACTCGGAACACAAAGGGATAACAATAATACCAAGTGGATCACATATTTTCATCGAAACAACTCGGTTCCCAAAGGGAATTACGGTGAAATTTTACCACTCGGGCTGTGAAAATTTTAAAGTGACAGCCAATCTGCATCTGCAACATGTGAACTTGATTCATGACAATAATACCTACAAAACCAATGCCTGACAGTCGAAATACTTTATCAGTAAGAATGACCACAGTATAAAGGGTGCGACCGAGTTCACACAATGAAAAAAAACTAGATCGTTCTGGGCCATCGGATAGTCCTTTTTATCTACAACCTTTTTCAAGAACTAGACGACCCCATTAATCAGACAGACAAATGGTGTTCGAAATTATCTCAGCTTGTAACAAATTGGCCAACACGATGGACTTGTTGATTTCACTGGCGGGCAGGTAGAATTACGTCCGTGTAGTGGTTCAAATTCGAAAGGAAGCGTCAGTTCAAAGCCCGGTGGTCGCCGAACTGTTATAGCCTAGCTCCTTATATATACATTTTTGACTTCTGCTGCTATTAATTCGGTTGATAATTATACAGTGTTTCACCTCGAGACATGTTCTGCTTTCCTTGTCTTACCCAGCATGCTTGACATTTATTATTGTTTGTGTTGCTCTATCATAGAACATGGCGAGACTGCGAAACTCGTATAAACCAAAGCGAGAATTGAAGAACTTTGAATCTCCTGATAATGCTAATACCCGTGATCAGGAAGATAGTACCAGAGCGCCACTTGTGCTGTCATCAACCGCACTAACAACCTCGACCTCCACGCCTGGTCCAGATATGATTCAAGCGATGGTCGCGGCATTCCGAATAGCGTTAGTGACATCTGATACACCTGCACCGTCCTCCAGTACCAAACCTAAAGTTAAATTCCCTGCCCCGGTAAAGTTTTTTCCGGGGGAGTCGTTCACCTCGCGTGGGGAACAATGTCGCCGCTAAATACAGCAGTTTGACGAAGAACAAAGAGCTAGCGCTATTATCTGTTTGTTGTCGATACCTGCACTAAAAGACTCAAGCTAGCAGGCAATAACACCGACCAGACGATGGAAGTTGAGGAGCTATTCACAGCCATGCGTCGAGGATTCGTGCCCCACACCCATGTTCTTTGGCAGCGGGCTGCATTCCACTCATGTGTACTAAAAAGCGGCGAAGGTACGGAGGAATTCCTCTGGCACCTTCAAGATTTGGCACCCATGGTTTTCGAAGGAGACCTAGTAAAAGAGATTATCTCCCAGTCATTAGAGTTGAAGGTTGAACGATCAATTCTTGGTTGTTTGCTCAAAATCAACTTCCCCAATTTTCGCGGAGGCTTCAATATGACAGTCATCGTCTCATCGGTCGCTGTTCAGAAAGAAGTCAGTAGCAAACCATCAGAAGTAATATTATGATTTATTATTGTAATATTTGTTCATAGACCTTAGTTCAATTATTATTTTTATATGTTGGTGTAACAATAAAGAATTCTCGAGCGGCCAATCGGTGTTTTGGTTTCTTCGTCCGTTATAACCAAGCGTTTCTGAAAACTTCAAGGAACAGCGTGAGTCCCAGCGTAGCAACAGCTGGGCATTAACGGTTTATGAGACGTGGCTGACAGTTTCTGACGATAGAAACAGATCTGGCGGATTCAGACAGTTGGTGAAAGTTTGGATAATCACCGTTCATCTTTCCGGGTGCCGGTCAAGTCCTCTTTGAACAAGCAATATCTGGAACCATTTTAGAATTGGGTCAAGTCCAACAATGCCTGGGTCAAAGAAGGGACAGATAGTCTTGGATGCAAACAGGAAAGTAAGTCATGGTGACTTGTCTGTTAATTGTAACGATGTGTCTGATGTTAAGCATGACATAGTTGATGTTACTGTTTCGCCGTTCAGGGATAATAGGAACATCAAACTCCCTAAGTTTGAACCACGGTGTTTCGATGGAAACCCGGCTGATTATTTACAATTTGTAAAGGAGTTTGAGATCATGTTGAGTGGTTTATTATTAAATGATGAAATGAAGTTAATGTATTTGATGAGATACTGCACTGGAGATGCTGCCAGAGCTATACAGTGCTGTAAGTTTATGAAGCCAAAAGAGGGCTACGATGAGGCTATGAGCATATTACGTCAAAGGTTTGGAAGACCTTCGATGAATGTAGGGATATTATTCGAGGCTGTTAAGGGTAATGGTGGTCAACTACAAGATGACTCCCAGGAACTCACTGAGTTTTTGGATAATTTGCTGATTTACAAGAATGCATTGATTTCGATGAATTGCATGAGTGACCTCAACTCGAGTATTATCCTAGGAGTAATAGCAAGACTCCTACCTACTCGACTGCAAAGGAAGTGGGTGAAGATAAGCTCCCGTATGGAGGATGAGGGTATCGAGCCAAAGTTTGATGATATCCTGAAACTGGTAAATACTAGTGTCAATCAATCTATGAGCAAGTTTGCCAGTCTATTGAATCTCACCCCTAGAATAGAGCAGTCTGAGGGTAAAACGCAATCATTGATGATGAATAGACCTCAGAGAGGTGGATATCGAGAAGGCTCCATGATATCTAGTAATGCATATAGACCTAGTGAGTGTAACAGGTTTCGTAGTACATCCTCAACAGATAAGTTGCAAGATGCAAGACAAACACGGTTGTGTTTCACACGTTTGCAAGAAGTGCGTACAAAGGTGAACTGTGAACCAGTGAGCAAGTTCAGTGATAAGCTCAATGTGAACTCCAGGCATGACCCCGAATTGTGTGACGATAACGGTTTACAAGGTATTACTAGTCAGAGTGAAGTTATAAAACCTTTTATGATTTGCGAGGAGGAACCAAAATTGTCTACTTCTGTTATTAAAGAGTTTGAAAATGATGAAGTTGACGGTAAAGTGAATATTCGTGATAATGATCATGATACTTCACAGTTGTCTTTGGTTGATCATGATGAGATGAGGGATATGCCTACTACTGCTGAGTTGAACAAAGGTTCTGTACAACTTGAACGTGAAGCAGAAATAAATGCTGATGCAGTTGCAGAAAGCATGCATACTTGTGAGACCGTCAGTGTAATTGATCAGGGTGTAGCCCACCTATCATCAGATGCTATTGCTAAAGCTGAGCTGATAGTAAAAGACAGCAGTGGTGGTGGTCTTGCAGGTAGACAAATTTCTGAAAGTCGAGCAACAACAGCTTCTGATCCACCGCCAAGTTCATCAACTGGTATCAGTCAGTTGTTGTTGGTGTTGTCATCCACAATGAAACAGACGCCCATCAACTCAAGTATCTTGTGCAATGACTATGCTAGTATCAGTTCGTTTGAAAGGACGAATATCAATGGTCAGTTTAGTGAGGATAAGCCAAGTGTAAACGAGAGAGTAATTGTTAAATTGACCTGCATGAATAAAGGCATTTCTAGTTTCAACTTACTATTTGAATGCTATTATCTTTGGTGTTAATTGCTCTGTGCCTACGCTTGGTTGACCAGATACGACATATGTTTGTTAGTCATCTATATTCTACGATACAATGACATGAGCGTGTTACCGTTCAGATTTCAGGATATAGCTGATAGAGGGAAGTCACCAAATGAACTCTGCGGCGATTTTCCAACCTAGAGCGTCAACCTGAGAAGGGTTGTAGGCGTACTGCTGTAAGTCCTACAATTTCTTCAAAGGGTAGCGCATCAATGAGCAGTCCAATGTGCTCGGTGTGTAATTTTGTACATATGTTCATATTGTATATACTGAATTGATATCATCTGTCATCTAGCCTTTGGTAATTCTGTTTGTATCCGGACATTCCACAACTTACAATGGTCAACCTATGAAAGTTTGTAGGCGTACTGGTGTAAGTCCTGCGATTCTTCAAAGGAATTCCATCAAGACATGAAACGCGAGTTTGTGTGTACTGTTTGTATATACGTGTGGTGTGTCATATCAATTGGTGTTATTTGAATTCATTGTGTTTACTCGTTGTTTTCGTACCTTGTTGTTATTGCATAATTTTGTTAAAATTTTCGTCGTGATTACTTCTGAAGTTGTTTCGAGTCTTCTACATCCGTGAATGAATTGATTGATGTTAGAGACAGCAGATGGGTCGTATACGCCGGGGAGGCTAGGCTATTGCTGAGAATGAAATGCACACGGAGATAATTGTTAGCTGCAGCCCCACACGCCATGGAACGTGAGTGTAAACGACTGAAGCTCGCATACGTCACCGCTATTAGAACTGAGGCAGAATGAGTGACAAGCGATTTCAGTGGTAATTGGTAGTGAGTAGATAAGAGGATGTGCGTAGAGTATCATGAGTTGGTGCTATGGTCACGTTGCATTCTGCAAGAGTCATTCTAGCAAGTGGCGATTGTGTTGCAAAATGTCAAGGGGATAGGTTCATCTGGAGGCGCAGGTCGTCAGCGATGTGTGAGATTGTGCTGTGGGTGGTATGCTTGTGGTGTGTTGGCTTTTCTGTTTGTTTTCCATTTCAGCTCTGTTCGTGTGACCCAGGTTCTCGCAATGGCATCCAAGTCAACGTGCATTGGTCGTGAAGGAAAAAAGGGTTGGATCCCTTTTTTGGTGGGGAGTGTCAATGGAGTTGAAGATCGAACGATCAATTCTTAGTTGTTTGCTCAAAATCAACTTCCCCAATTTTCGCGGAGGCTTCAATATGACAGTCATCGTCTCATCGGTCGCTGTTCAGAAAGAAGAGTGAAAAATCATCAGAAGTAATACAGAGATTTATTATTGTAATATTTGTTCACAGACCTTAGTTCAATTATTATTTTTATATGTTGGTGTAACAATAAAGAATTCTCGAGCGGCCAATCGGTGTTTTGGTTTTTTCGTCCGTTGTAACTAAGCGTTTCTAAATGCTTCAAGGAACAGCGTGGGCCCGAGCGTAGCAAAAGCTGGGCATTAACGGTTTATGAGACGAGGCTTACACTCCCGTATTGTCCATTGGTTAGAGGAAGGTTAATGCATGGCGAAGTTAGAGAACGGGTCATCGAAAGTAATCCTACATAGCCCGTGGAGGCCCTGCTGGTTCCCGAACACAATGAAGCTTTAATTGAGCTTTGTAAAAACCGACGAACAGAAGGGCCCTGTACTCTGTCGAAATATCAAGAATCGACGACACCTTGTGGACATCTTGCGAAACAACGTATTGAGTGGAGGTCTCGACAGTTTCCCCGGGCTGAAATTATCCGTGACTTATCAAGGTCATTGGTGGAGTGAGACGCTCGAAGGTCATTTTCGTCCATCTTAGTCGGCCATGTTGGATTGCAGTTCCGTGGCAGTCTGTAGACGGACGTAGGTCATTTGATCGGCTGATGGATATTGGCGTTATTTATTGGATAAACGTCAAGGTTAGGTCATTTTTCGTTGTTTTTCACACTTTTTTACCTATATTCCAGATAAACGTTGATGAAATGCGGCCTATTTAGCAGAAGGAGCATATGGTGGTGTCCTTATCCGGACGTAGGTCACAAGCAGTTTACAGTTTGCTGAAAATACATAATTTTTCCGTTCAGAAAATGTCTGGTTACTTGAAGACACATGTTATAACGACTTTTTGTGAATTTATTTTGCAGTTTAGTGGATTACACATTGACATGATGGGGTGGGATAGCTCGTTCTGGTAATTATTTCACTTACTTCATTGATTATTCTTTTTGAACTCTTGCGCTATGGGTGTTCAGTTTCTGCGTGAATCATCTTTCCTTAATATTTTGGAAATTAGCCGCTTTCCTCACATTATCCAGTTATCCATAGTCAACAAGGATTGTATTGTATCAACTGGAACAACATATAGCATTCACTCATGAAATCTACGTCAAGAATCCTCGGATACCCTATCTAACCACGTGGAACTCAGGACTTTATCCACAGCAAACTCTGTAAAGGAAAGTCTGACTTTTTATTTTTGCAATATAAATCTGTTTATCGTTGTTGTTTTGATACTTCGATAATACAGCTATCTTATTTTTATATCCTCAAGACTTTTTTTCCGGAAATTGTGAAGTTTCTTATTTCTGTAATGGTTAAGTCTATCAAACGTGTAAGTACCGTTAAGAGACTGAGATCTAATACTAGTCAGCCATCTGAAGGCCTCAGCTCCGTTGACAATTCTACACTGTTTACACCAGTCACACCCAGAGTTATGGTATCTGATATCATGGAGGAATTAGCAGAGAATGCGGCTTGTAACAAAAATGATTTACTGACACTTCAGAAGTCAATAGCAGAACTACAGAGCAAGTTTGACAGCATTATGCCTCTCACTCAACTGTGTGACCCATCACAAAACATCTGTTTTGAATCACTAATCAAATCCGAGCGCATAATTGACTATTTGGCTGAAGAAGCTGTTAAGAGGATTATGTCTTCACATAACGTCTTGGCCTATAACATTCCAGACAGAGAGCCGATCGCCAAACTTAAGAATTCGTGTCTAAAGGCTTGTAATATGTCGTTGACAGAATGTCAGGTTTTGCGTCTTCGTAAGAAATCTGCAAACCACCCGTGTCCTGTGCTTTTCAAGTTTAGGTCTACCGAAGAAGCCAGGAATTTTCTGAAATCGGGTAAGAAAATAGGCTCTTCAACACAATACACTAACATTAGGGTTGCACCTGATTTAACACCATGCCAAAGGCGATGCCGCTCAGGAACAGTGAAGCCTGATAACTCTAATAGGATAACTGTAGATGATGTTCCGTGCGTTATTCCATCTATTGAAATATCTGATCACGGCATGCAACAGACATTTTCGCAGGTAGTGGCTAATGTTAGCCAAGCATTATATAACGATATTGATGCAGACACTGAAATGGTGGACATAGATGAGTCAACGGGAAATAATGTTGAAATACATCGTTTTCACACTGACGCAAAAGTCAAGACACCGAAACCATCAAAACCCATCCCACTGGTGGTCCAACCATTGCCTTATAAGTCAGTTACTCCTCGGTCTGACAATCCACACTCTGTGAAGCACCAGTAGAATGTAGCCACCCAAGTTGACAAGTTTTCTAGGCGTTATGACAAACGTCCCATTTCCATTAAGAAAACTAAAGCTCACGAGGTGTCCAAGCCACAGAAACCCTACATAGCATGTGCTGACTGCCCTGTTAGCCATCATCAGCCAGATAATCATAAGATAAGGGAAAAAGAAGTAAATAAATTAAATACTAAATCCAGAGGAAGAAAGCTCTTTGATAAGAAAGAGACGAAAGCACCTGTAGGCCTTCTTTGTAAGAGAAAGTCTCAAAACTGAACACAGTCACAGACCTCGGGATAACATACTCAGATTTATCCTTTTCCGATCATGCAAATAAGGTTGTATCTGACTGTAAACGACTTCCTGGCTTTGTACTGCGTAACTTCTACACCCAAGAAGCAAGATTAGCTATATATAGGACATGTATCCGTCCCAAACTTGAATATTGTGCTCTCCTATTTAGTAACCTCAGGACTGTAGACAGAAAAAAAATCGAAAGTGTCCAGAGATTCCTCACGAAACGCATAATAGGGTTCGACCAACAAGTGGAATATGTTGACAGGTGTGTACGTCTGAAATTAGAGCCTCTGTGGTTAAGGAGAGTGAAGTGCAACCTATTTCTACTCTTCAAAGTCATTAGGGAACACTGCTACAGTAACTCATCCATAACTTGGGAAAATATTAAATCATACCAGCTGCGAAACCACGACTACCTTGTCAAGGTGGCTACCCACAGAAAATCCATTAGGGCAAACTTTTTCACCATAAAATATTGCACTATTTGGAACCAACTACCACCTGAAATAAGATGTTGTGAAAACCCTGATGGGTTAAAACGGAGCCTAGAAAGACACTTTAACATGTCCACCCTAGCTCGTCTAAAAGACCACAACTGTTGGTAGAACGGAAATTGAAGGCCAGTCCAGTCTTCAGTATAGTCACATACGTATATCTCGACTCTAATACTCACGCAGCGAACGTTAACTAATTTACTGATTTCTATTCTCTATAATTTTCACTAAGTTGTGTTGGTAAAAGTAACACTGGAAATAATTGTAATAGCATCCACACCTTTTAACGTTTTACATATGTATATACTAATATAATAATACTTATTAATCATGCATGTTCAACTCTTAAATTAGATGGATATTAAAATACTTAAAATATTTATGCATCAAATGTTCTCTTGCTTTACCACGCTTGTTTCCCTTATAACACTCAATTATTGAACCTAGTGTAATATTTGATATACGAACTATATTATTGATTATACTCTTATCATATATGGTTTGATTTACTATACGGCTCCCTGTAGACTAACCACCATTCTTCAGTATACACACACTGCAGTATTGTTAAAAAACGCCAAAATTTCGTTGGTTCTGTATTAATATCTTTTTATAATATGTCTAGACACGTTACTTTGCAATGTCAGATGTTTACTATATATAAGACTGTCATGAAAATTTAGTACACTAAGTCCTGCCAACCGACCTTACCTTCAGTCCATACTACCTAAATTGAACCTTAACTATAGTATTCTGCTAAATCTTGCTCCACTATTCACAACAACTATTCGTTTCACTCTTTAAGGTTTTAACTTCTTGTAAAGTAATCTGTTCATTAGGATGCATGCATACATATAGAATGTTCATAAAGATGTACGCGGAGACCTATTGGAAGCACTCATTAAGAAAGCTAGGGAGATGGAATATGAGGTACGAACATGTCTGGTACCAAGCAGTATATTTGCGGTAGCCATAATAATCATAGTCTCAGAGCTTAACATCAAAAAAGGAGGGAGGGTGGCGTTAGCTGATCAGTAGATATGGTGGTGATCACTAAGATGAATCGCCCCATTCTGCAGGAACAGCAATATACAAATTAAAGGCTCGAGATATTTCTGATTTTTATGAGGGCTTAGATCTCTATCTTGTAAAAGATAATAGTGAACGCCTTGACAGATCATGCTTCTACCTTTAAATATATACCATTCGCTCAGCCTATTGTTGAGACGCGACCACGCGGGATCTGCACAAATTTATGGGGCATCTTATAAATTAACTTCCTATCCATTGTCTGATCTTTAAATAACACTTCACAATGTCTTGTCTCACTTATTTTCTAATAACGTCTTTACTTGATCCTCATTATATCCCATTAAACCTAACATTTTATAGCTCTTTAATTATTTGATTCGACTTATTCTATTCCCATTCTCTGGAGGGTACGGTTGTGCACCAAATAGACAAAAAGGCATGAAGCAAAAACAACTGGCTTGAAAAAAAATGTATTAAAACCAAAAGTGGACATCATGATAGTACAAAATATATTGGTTTTATTATACATTGCAAATGAACGTTGTCGGCCTAAGGATTAATTGCTTTCCCATTATATTTCCTATATAAGTGTGTTTATTAATGATATATTTCACTCACTTAATCTATTACACTTTAATGTTTCACCTTAGCACTTTAACTTTTCTAAAACAGCTTTCAATCCCTTGTAAACGTTGTACTCACCTCAATATTGGTTGGTTATCGTATGCCGACAACCACGGGATGAAAACGAAACGAAGTAGATTTTCCCGATCAACCTGAAGGACAACTGTACAATTCAGTAACTATACGGCCTGGTTCAGACAAGGAGTGTATATATATATATCAAATATTTAACTGTTGAAACTTTATTAACTTGTAGACAATCTACGATTTGATATTATATCATCCTTGATCGTGCCTGTAAAAATGGTATGCATTTTCATGTAAATTTATGTTTATATGAAAATAAATTATTATTATTATATTATTACTTTGTTGTGTACTTTGCTGAATGCTGACAACGCTCCTCCACATGTATTTCTTCAAGAAAAATCTGCAGAAATACATAAAAATTATATATGCATAGTATTTCCTTATTTGATGGCATAAAGTTGATGTTAGCAGGCAGATGGAATATCAACTTTGCATTATTGAAAAATGTTGACTAACATAATTATATACAGTTCAAATCATTATTTTTTTATTTTAAGCATATTTAATGGTTAATTATTGTGTTTACACTGATAACAATGTCTACATCTGTATAATTCTTATGTTCCTTTTCAGATAATATCTACTTTCGGGAACTTCATGGATTTGTGTGATAAGGAAAAAGATACCTGCACTGTTGTCGATTTTGTATTACACGTTAATTCATTAATAAATGTATCCCTTGTTATTCGTTTGTTTATTCTACTTGATAAGACCGAATATTAGCCCTTGCGTAATTTGTGAGGTATAGAGTATATGAGGCTATCTTTGAAATACTAAGTAGGAGCAGATATTCGGAGAAGCCTATTGGTTAAAGATTATGTTGTAGTCAAATAAAGTAAATATGTCTAAAGTGTAGAGGAGGTATTGCGATTATAAAGCGTTTCGAGTTATCTATCGTCTTAGCAGAACACATATGCTGATTCGCGATTCATAGTCACAAAGTGAGAGTAAATCTACCTGAGATAGTTTGCTTATGATTTCTGCATGCCGCAGTATACCATAAGGAGAGACTATACCTTTGCTGTTAGATGTATGACTCAGTGCAACTACGGTTATCGTAATAATTAAAAAAGAATGCCTAGGGTTCTCATCCAAAGAACACGATACGTTGCTACCTGCTCATATAATCACGTAAACAAAAGTTTTCAAGACGCCGCATTTACTCCTAACAGTTTACTTTTAACTCCTAACTTAGCACGTGCTACTTATGTTACTGGAACACAATCGCATTACAACAGAAGGAAGACAGATTCATTGAAAATTGTTTATTAAACAAAAATCAGATTTCAAATGTACAGATAATTCAGATGAGTAGTCCTCTGTTACCGTTAGTAAGTTCCATCTGCGTACACAGTACATATATATTTTTCCATAAGTCTGAAAAGGTTTAAGAAAAGCATAATTAACTTGGGTATTACATGTGTGATCTGAATAAAAAAATTTTCCTGATAAGCATTTACAAGTGATCACTTTACAAACAATATATATATAATAATAGTTATTTTATTTTCATATAAATATAAATTTACATGAAAATACATGCCATTTTTACAGGCAGATCAAGTATGTTATAATATCAAATATTAAATTGTCTACAAGTTAATAAAGTTTCAACAGTTAAATATTTGATATATATATATAATTACACTCCTTGTCTGAACCAGGCCGTATAGTTACTGAATTGTACAGTTGTCCTTCAGGTTGATCGGGAAAATCTACTTCGTTTCGTTTTCATCCCGTGGTTGTCGGCATACGATAACCAACCAATATTGAGGTGAGTACAACGTTTACAAGGGATTGAAAGCTGTTTTAGAAAAGTTAAAGTGCTAAGGTGAAACATTAAAGTGTAATAGATTAAGTGAGTGAAATATATCATTAATAAACACACTTATATAGGAAATATAATGGGAAAGCAATTAATCCTTAGGCCGACAACGTTCATTTGCAATGTATAATAAAACCAATATATTTTGTACTATCATGATGTCCACTTTTGGTTTTAATACATTTTTTTTCAAGCCAGTTGTTTTTGCTTCATGCCTTTTTGTCTATTTGGTGCACAACCGTACCCTCCAGAGAATGGGAATAGAATAAGTCGAATCAAATAATTAAAGAGCTATAAAATGTTAGGTTTAATGGGATATAATGAGGATCAAGTAAAGACGTTATTAGAAAATAAGTGAGACAAGATATTGTGAAGTGGTATTTAAAGATCTGACGATAATAATAATGTATATTCTCATATAAACATATAAATTTACATGAAAATGCATGCCATTTTTACAGGCACGATCAAGTATGATATAATATCAAATCGTAGATTGTCTACAAGTTAATAATGTTTCAACAGTTAAATATTTGATATATATATATAAATACACATTGTCTGAACTAGGCTGTATAGTTATTGAATTGTACAATTGTCCTCCAGGTTGAGCGGGAAAATCGACTTCGTTTCGTTTTCATCCCGTGGTTGTCGGCATACGATAACCAACCAATATTGAGGTAAGTACAACGTTTACAACGGATTGAAAGCTGTTTTTAGAAAAGTAAAAGTGCTAAGGTGAATCAATAAAGTGTAATGAAATGGGTAAGTGCAAGTATCACTAATAAATGCATTAATAAAGAAAACTCCCTAGGCTGACAACGTTCATTTGCAATGTATAATGCTACCGTGTATTCGTACTATCATGATGTCCACTTTTGGTTTTAATACATTTTTTCCTTATGTCGGTTTTTTTATTTTATGCTTTTTGTGCATTTGGTGCACAACCGTACCTCACAGAGAATAGGAATAGAATAAGTCGAATCAAATTCATAAAGAGCTATAAAATGTTAGGTTTAATGGGATACAATGAGGATTAAGTAAAGACGTTATTAGAAAATGAATGAGATAAGACATTGTGAAGTGGTATTTAAAGATCCGACAATGGACAGCAAGTTGATTTATAAGATGCCCCATAAATCTGTGCAGATCCCACATGGTCGCATCTCAACAATAGGCTGAGCGAATGGTATATATTTAAAGGTAGAAGCATGATCTGTCAAGGCGTTCATTATTATCTTTTTCAAGATAAAGATCTAAGCCCTCATAAAAATCAGAAATATCTCGAGCCTTTAATTTGTATATTGCTGTTCCTGCAGAATGGGGCGATTCACCTTAGTGACCCCACCATATCTACTGATCAGCTAACGCCACCCTCCCTCCTTTTTTGATGTTAAGCTCTGAGACTATGATTATTATGGCTACCGCAAATATACTGCTTGGTACCAGACATGTTCGTACCCCATATTCCATCTCCCTAGCTTTCTTAATGAGTGCTTCCAATAGGTCTCCACATACATCTTTATGAACATTATATATGTATGCATGCGTCCTAATGAACAGATTACTTTACAAGAAGTTAAAACCTTAAAGAATAAAAAGAATAGGTTTTGTGAATAGTGAAGCAAGATTCAGCAGAACAATATAGTTAGGGATCAATGTAGGTAGTATGAACTGAAGGTAAGGTCGGTTGGCAGGACTTAGTGTACTAAATTATCATGACAGTCTTGTATATAGTAGACATCTGACATTGCAAAGTAACGTGTCTAAACATATTATAAAAGATATTAACAGAAATACTACATAGCTTTAACATTATGAATTTTAGAAAATTATATGAGAATGGGTAACTGTTGACTGAAGATAATCAATTCAACTCAAAAATAGTGCAGTGTATTATGCTAATAATATAAGTATATTCGTAAAATATTAAAAGATATGGTTGCTAATGTAATGGTTTTCGGAAATAATTATACTGACGAACTTATTGAAGATTACAGTGAAGAGGAAACCAGTGAGTTAGTTAAATGGCTACTGTGCAGTTAGTAGTTAAAACGTCTTTTTTAAAAAGTAAAGGGTAGAAGAGTTTTGAGCACCGGAGCAAATTAAGTCATATTCTACTGAGTAGAGTGTAGTGAGTAGTGGTACGATTAGGGATAAGGGTAGGTTGAATGAACTTGGGGAAAATGGTTGGTTGGTTGAGTTTGTTATTGCTAGGTATTCCTGGCCACTTTTCATATGGCATGCTTTAGACATTACAAAGTACCAGTTTGCTTATATTATGGGAGAACTATCACAACTAATTTGGGATTATACATCCAGGAGAGTCTAATGAGTTTATAAACCCGATTGAAGAAATATCGATAGGATCTCTAGTAAGCTGAATAACCGGACCTTAGGTAAAGGCATGTGGGAGAGATTAGGTTGGTTTTATCACGTTATAGATGAGGTACGGTTGCCGGGGCAAATGAGTTTCCTCAAATTGGGGGTATTGCACTGGGGTCTGTAGTACTAAAGCTAGTTGAGCGGCCCATATGGATAAAGTATGGATAAGTAGACCGAAGCTCTTTTGTTGATAGGAACTCGTTAAGTAGACGCTGGAATTCAGTAGGAGATCGGCAACTACGTACAGTAAGTGGAAGTTCGTTCCATAATGCACTGTACTGTATTTTAAAGAAACGTGATCGCAGTTTTGTCCGGAACCGGCTTATGGATAGAGTATTTTCATGATTCCTAAGAGTATATATGGGTAAATTATTGAAAGCTATTGGATTACTGCTTTTGGTGTAGCCGTGTAAAAGGCGAAAGAGGAATGTAAGGTTGAGTTTCAGGCGCCTTAACCAAAGTGGCTGAAGTCCATACATTTTGCACCTATCAGCGTAAGTCAGTCCTTCATGTTTGTATAATAGGCGTCGAGTAAAACTTCGCTGAATATTTTCAATACGAACCCTGTCATACCCATGCATGAAACCGAAGACAATTGTGCAGTATTCAAGTACTGGACGAACCATGACTTTGTATAAAAGGACTTTAGCCTCATTTGTGTACATTTTTCGATGTAACAAGCCTGTGAGTCTTCGGCATTTAGAAACAAGTGCTTTTGCGTACTGACTGAATGTTAAGTTTTGTGAGTAGGTAACTCCCAGGTCTTTTATGGAACTGAGGGTTTGGAGAAAAGAGTTACCTAGGTGTAACCTGAAATTCGGATGGGAGTTATTGAAATATAGGACACCACATTTATCAGAATTGAATGGCAGTTGCCAGTCATTGCTCCAGTTATGTAACCTATCCAGATCATCTTGAATATGTGTGAATCCTTCGTTTAGTGTAGAATGGGGGAAGCTGTATACAATCTTTAAGTCGTCAGCAAAGAGGTATGGGGTACCATGCTTGATTACGCTGCAGATGTCGTTAATGTAGATTACGAAAAGCAGTGGACCTAGTACACTACCCTGAATCACTCCACTTCTTATAGGTCTGGGTGACGAGTAATTATTTGCAAATTTCACAACTTGGGAACGATCTTCCAAGAAAGAAATGAGCCAGGATAACAAGGGGTCTTGGAACCCGTACGACTTTAGCTTAAGGATTAGTCTCTTGTGTGGGACTTTATCAAAGGCTTTTTTGAAGTCAAAGAAGAGAGTTGTGACATACAAACCATGATCACGCTTAGCGGTAACATCATCAAAGTAGTCAAGTAGGCAGGTGGAGCATGATCGATTTTTCAAGAAGCCGTGTTGTGCTGGAGTAAACACTTTGTGAAGGTGGAGGTATGAAGCAATATCTTGCCCTATAACCTTTTCCATAACCCTGGAAACTACTGACGTGATATTAATCGGTCGGTAGTTTTCGATGTTAGAAGTTGGTCCTTGTTTGTGCCTAGGGGTTATAAACGACAGTTTCCAGCATTCTGGGTAACTGCCATTATTTAAGGACAGAATGAAAAACTTTAGTAGGATAATGGGTATATCCTCACCACCTCTTTTCAACAAGATAGATGGAATTCCATCGGGCCCAGCGTTATATGATGTCCGGAGGGATGCTATAGCGGAGGAAATCTTTTGTTGGGTGAATGTTATATTACCCAAAAAGTGATTTGGTATTGTCGGAACTTCAAGACTATCTACTGTTTCTTCGATAGTATAGTAGCTAGAAAAGTGGGAGCTGAATAACTCACATATCTCCTGCGGGTCTTCGTGTAGTTTTTCTCCATCTAGTAATAAGTTAGGGATACTTATTCTGTTGTTGTTGATTCGTGACTTAATTAGTTTAACTAATGCCTCTGTATTATCAGGTCGTGAGTGGAGGATGCGTTCTAGTTTGATGGACTCAGATAACTGATTAGATTTGTATGAATCATAAGTTTGCTTGAGTGTAATGAGTGATGAAAAGTCATTATATCTGTAGAATTGCCTAGCATGCTTACGCAGTCGGTTTCGAATCTTTACGGGGATGAAGTCGGGCTGTTTAGGCCTCGTTTTCACAAGTCTTACTGGAGCGATGAAGTCATGTGCAAATCCTAGGTTCTCATAGAGTAATTTGTTTGTCTCTATAGCCGAGCTGCACGTAAAGTATGGCTCCCAGTCTAGGGTGCGTATGTATGGTTTCAGTTCATCCCACTGAGCATGTCTGTAACCCCTGAGTAATACTTTGTTGGCGTTTATTGTCGAACTCATGCTAGTGCAAATATTAAATGTACCGAATACTACTCTGTGGTCGCTGCCAGGAAACTCTTTACCTACTCGAAGGGTAGTGGGGATGATACCATTAGTGAAAACTAGATCTAAAATCTTAGATAGCCTGGTAGGATACTGTACGTGTTGTTGCCATTCTTTTGTTTCTATTATGTTGATAAATTCATTGTACCGTTTTGGTGAGGAAAGTGGTTGCCAGACTACATCGGGCATATTAAAGTCCCCACATATAATTTTAGCCGTGTGAGGTAGTGAAGTGGCGTAAGCGAACGTGCTAGCAAGCTTCATATTACCTTCAACGGTTGAGCACGGGGGGTGATAGATGCAACCTATAAGATAGGAACTGGAGTGAGACAGTCTTAGAATAGCCCACACTGAATCGTTATCTGTGATGAGCTCTGGGTAGAAGCACTGTGTGGCCTTAATATCAGACCTGATATACATAGCACATCCTCCTCCTCTACCATAGTTTCTGTCGCCTCTGAATACATAATAGTTATCAATAGAAATATCTTTATCGCAAATCTGAGGAGTGCACCATGTCTCAGTAATCATTATGAGAGACGGATTGCAAATTAGGGATAATGTCGTGAAGTCGAACATTTTGTTGAGTAAGGAGCGAGCATTGATAAGACAGAATGAGAGAGAGTTAGGGGTGACGGTGAAATCGCATATATCTTTAAAAATATTCTCTCCAAGGTTTATGGCGTCTAGAACAGATTGTTTGATGGGTGCTAACTCAGATGGTGGCCACTTACTAGCAGTGCTGGAAAAGTGCCCTACACCAGTATCAGCACAGAGAGATGTGCCATCGTTTGTTACCCCGGCGGGTGTGAGGTGTTCATAATACCGTGCCTCCAATGCATCGCCCTCCCATCCGGTGATAAGTGGCTTGACAGTATGTGTGCTATTTGCGTCAATATTGAGGCTGAAATTTCGTGTTGGCTGAGAAAATTTAGATTGGATGGGGGGGAGGTAGGTATTCCTTGTGGATAGTATGCTGGGGTAGAGTTACGTGTATCGCAGTTATGACTAATATTTTGTGTGTTTAAGTTATTTTCGTAAATATTAGTCCATTGACGGTCTTGGGTGGTCTGTATGCGATGGTTTTCGGGGATGTGGTGAGTCAAAAGGCCACCTTTAGGAAACATGCCTAGCGCACTTGTTCCTTGTTGTAGAGGTCCCTGGATCAAACTTTTGTCTATAGTAGCCATAGATTGGAAAGTTGTGTCGGGGTAGGTGTATGCCTGCCCGTCGGGCTTCGACTTATTTTTAGGGTGCCCAGACATATAGCGTCTGTTGTGTCTATCGGACGAAGACTTGTTTGATGTTGGATGAATCGGCGGGTTACCTCTCTTTTCATTGACGTTAGATTTATGGCGGTATGAGGGCTTATTCTGCTTCCCTGGTTTAGTGGTATGATTGGGGTCGCTTAAGTTAATGTTATCTGGTTCGCTGCTGAGAAACCTATCAGTGATGTGTTTGAGTACAGGTATTCTGGATGGCAGGGTTATTTTACTTCGTTTTGTATGCTCACTAATCTGAGTGCTGCTCGGGGAGGATATGCTTAATGCTACATGCTCGAGCTTAGTCTTTTGCTTAACGTTGGTAGTGGTATTAGCGGCTGATGGTGATGTGGCTAGCGAGCATAACTCTGAAGATGCATCTAAGTCTATGACCGTAGTTGCTTCATCGTTGAGTTTACTAGGTAAATTTTTATTATTTAAGAGTATTTCATGTATGTCTGTACCATTAGGTTTACTCAAGTTTAAGGCGACAGAGTCTTCTATAGGACATTCTGCTGTTACGTAAGTTTTTGCGACACTTGGTACACTTGCGCGGCTACGTCTTTGACATGGCGTTAGGTCATGGGCAAGTTTAATATTACCATAAGGTGTGGATGAACTAATTAACTTATTTGACGACTGAAATTTCCTAGCATCATTAGGACTACTGAATTTAAACAGCACAGGGCAAGTATACTTTCCTGATTTTTTCCTGAGTCTGATTAGGTGGCAATTCGCTGATGGCATGCCACACGCTTGTCACTTTGATTTTGTCCAGAGGCGTCCGATCAGGCAGATTGTAAGCGAGAACGTTGTACGAGGACATGATTCGTTTAGTAACTTCACTGGCTATAAAGTCTAACATACGCTCAGATTTCAGCAGACTTTCCGGATTAGCATCATGAGTTGGGTTACAAAGAAGCAGTAGTGGCTTAATGGTGTTTATATTCTCATTTAATTCCTTCACAGAGTTTCCTAGAGATATAAGGTCCAACTTATTTTGTTCAGCAGTTGCATATACCTCTGACAACAAGTCGGGAACAATGACTTCGGGGACATTGTTGAGGCTACGCGGAACGCACAGTGATGTACGTATCTTCTTAGCTGAGTGACCCAAACTATTCTTACGTATGGAAAGTACTCGTTTATTACGTTGTGCCATTGCTGAAAACTAATCAATATGGTTTAAAGTTAAAGCCGAGCTAAATCGAAAACGGGTATATGGAAAAATAGTATATCGAGTGGATATACAGATTAAGTACTACTATGGATACCGTATGGAATTTTATTGCTTATAAATAAACAATAAATTTACAAAGTACTAAAAAGTAAAATACAGAGTATATAGAAACCAATTATCCTGTAAATTGATCCTGGTATGTAAACCACAAAATGATGAACTTCTCTACAGTTTTCTTTTCTGTGACGTTGTTCTAAAGTTACAATAAGGAGGATGAGCCCTGCGAAAGAGTGGATCCAAACTTGATAACTGGCGGTGATATATCTGCAGAATTGGAAGCTAGAGTAGCAGCCAATATAAGTTATAGTTGAGCAGTGGTATAATATCCACTACAATATTCCAGAAATCGACAAAAATATATCCACGTTATGGGGAGGGATTGTAACGTCCGATCAGAATCGCGCGCGTTATTTATAGCCCAATAGTTTTCACTAAACTTAAGGGACTTCGCAACTTATCGTCTGTCGATATCTAGTAGGTTCATCGAAGCATCATGAAATGATAAAATTATTTAACGACAAGTTATGCAGTAGTTTCCAAAGCTTGTACAAATATTTTAGCAAAAATGACAACAACTTTATGACAAATAATAGGTCTTGACAGCAATAATAATGACGTTCATGTTCATAGTGACTATAAAAACAATGACATATTATTATCACAACGAATTCATCATTAACTTAGATAGACAACTAATAATAATACAATCATATCAAATAAATGTATCACTTAATCTTAAGAGGCATGTGTTTACTTACTTTCACTCTATTCTCTCAATACTGATGTGCTCAACTAGCTTATTCTAATTGAATTTAAGATTAATTCTGAAAGTGAGTGGAGATCCAGTTTATGTCAAATAAAAACATGTAACTTACATGTATTACACTGCTTACTGAGACATCTGGTATCTGCTTTCCGATCTTCGTGACAAGGACACAGTTAATCCAGGTTTACCTACATATACAAAAGTATACGTATATGCTGCATCAACCATGCCGTTTTTATCATGCTTAGCCAGACTACTGTGTATATTATACTTATTTAAGGATCTCTGAAAATAATGGTCAAGCGATAATTGAAGTTGCGTGAAGTTATTACCTCTTCAAGACATTGTTTGCATTCTTGACACTCCTGAGAAGTCCCTAGATCGTAATTTGGCGTGAATTCGTTGAATTCAGCAAATAAATCTACTGCTATATCATTTCTTTCCTGAGCTGTAATAATTTGTGTTGTCAGTTATCTCTCCAATTTGATAAAACGCTCACGGAAATTCAGGACTAAACCAAGCAGCAAAATGATGTTTGAAATTACCTCAACTCGAATGACAAACTGGCCAATCACGAGCGAGCGAATCGCTTGTTTATCTCATTGGCGGTCACTCAAAATTACGTCCGTCGACAGGCTGTCCAGTTCCGTAGCTGTTCGTGTACGCGTTTGTTGTTCCGTTTATCCTGCCATTATACACGGCTTATCTTGTTGCGTATAGTTCACAAATGTTGCGTTTCACCTCATTTTTTGTTTCCGTTGCTGTTAAAATGAATTATTTTTTGGTTTGGAAAGTTTTCACTATCAGGTCAGTGCATTCATTTCGGTGTAATTGTTTCATACCTTGTATTTATGCGGCTTTCAGTGTTTTAGTTGGTTTTCAGCTGTTAATGAATTGGCAATGTGTAGAAGTTTTGGAAATCATGCACATGAAGATGTCTGGCTGGTAGAAGCAGTTGTTTCCAGTCCATTTGTTGGTTGAAGGTTTTGTTGCTGGCTTATTTGGTTATTTAACCTGTAGAAATCTGGGAAACTAATGTCTTTCACGTTTATGTCCACAGCATGCAACAACTTACCAGTAAATCTGGTGAGAAGGGCACGATCAAAGTTGATATTAGCAAGGTTTTCAAAGAACATAATCCTGGAAAATTTAGAACCTGGGTTGAAGTTGAAAAAGCTTTGAAGCTCTTTGAGAATGTGAATATACCATCAGTGTGTCTGCTATCATTTAAAAAAATATATTGTGAGAGAATCTAAGTCAAATAAGGTTGAGCCGCATGAAAAGTATGAATCTGTTGTGCTTGTGTGCATTTTGGGGAACTAAAAGAAACTGGAATTCTTAAGGGTAAGTGTTACTTATGCTTATTATTGCTTGATGTACTAGATCCAAATACATGGACTAGGACTCCCCGTAATAGAGCCAGTGTTAACATCCATTCGATGGGTTGCAAAACGGTTTTCAAAGCGGATAAAACGCGACGATCTGGTGAGTGTACGATCTATCCCAGTTAAAGGTAAGACATTAATTAGGAAGAATGACATTTCGGGTTGTAATCTACGATCGGTGATTTTTTCGAAGTTGTAATTTTTCCGTGGCTATAAACACTGATGTCCATGGTCTTTAAAAAAACTAAATAAATTTTCCTTGAACCAGTAGTCTTCTTTTCTTTGGCGAAATATCCGTTGATACGATTATACGATTAGGTAGCAAAGTAGGATGTTCTGTGACTGAGAATCGTGGTTGTTGGGTTTTGGACTAATTTCGCGCATCTGACTGTTACAACCGCATGGATATAGCGTTTTCCTCATGGTACATTATGATATCTAGAAATCATAAGCAAGCTGCCATCGGTAAAATTATTTGTACTTTTTAAATCACTGCAAATAGTGAATCGTTTGAGGTGATAGGGTGGATACCTCTGAATTTTTTTGTGGAGACTAGGGTATACTTAATTTTTTGGAGTAGGAGACGATCTTTTCACCCCGGAAGTTCTCAGAATTTCCGCTTTTACTTCCTTATTCAAAGATAACGTTAAGTTGCACACTAAGGTAGTAGCTATAGGAGATTACCTTCAGCGAAAGCCACTTTAAGGTAACTACATAGCTTTAGGTAATGCGTTATAGAAGTAAGCATCTTAGGTTAGTTGTGTCTAAATGTAATAAACGTTGTATAACTGATCAAACCATAGTTCTTACGTACGAGTTAGTTTTAAAAATAATGAATGTACCGTACAAGCGTTCACCTTGATTTGCATACCTAGCTCATAAACATTATGCCTGCATGTGGCATACATTTAGGGCCAATACGCTATGATGAATTAGTCCGAGATGCTTAAAGTCAGACTTGATTTCCATATCACTATTATCAATTTTGCAACGGTCATAGGAATTAACACCTTCACCTAACTTTCGTTTACATCGGAAACTGAAAATAACAGCCTGACATTTCGAAGGATCTAGTTTAAGAGCATTTTCCCACTCCTAATAGAGAGCTGTTCATCTTAGTACAGTGTAGCTGGCAGTTAATAGACATTGAAATAGTTAGATCGTCAGCGTGCTTGAAAAAGTTCTTTTCGTATGCATTCGTACAATAAGTTCATCAAACAAAAATACAATTGGTAATGGACGACTTCCCCCTGACCTACAGTGTACTGCTTTCTCCCTGATAAATAAGAATGAAGCCATCTAACAATCCAATAGTCAGTTTGAGTTTCAGCAAGCTTATCTAACAGAATATCTCTAGGTACTGAGTCGAAAGCAGATGTGTATTCTAGGAAGGTGCAGCGAATTTAGCCCCATTGTCTATACTGGAGAAAATGTTGTGAAGCAAGACTGCAGCTGCATCTAAAGTACGTCTACTGTGTTTATAGGAGAACTGTTTGGGATCGTTAAAGGCTCTAAGTGAAGGTTGAAGATTAAGTAAGAGTAACTTTCCCTTAGTTCGTATATACGTCATTTGATTTGAAACAAAGGAAGCAGGTCTTATTAACACTTGTAACACTAGAAAGTTTGGCATTTATGGGAGAATTTATGAAAGACTTGTTTAGTGTACACACGCCAAATGAATAGGGAATACTGGAGGTAATTAGATGCATACAGGCGTAGGTTATTTAACATCTATAAAGTAGACATGCAAATACCGCAGTTGTTGATCATAGAAATGATGGATATTAGATAACATCCTATGATTCAACGGCATATTAGAAATAAATAAAAATTGTTTCTTAGCTCATTGTCAAGTGAACAGTCTATTCGATGGTGTCACTGCATATTAACAGATTAGTGAAGTAGCTATCAAGCCTAAGTTACTACATTTACTTGTACTACATACTTGGCGTTTAACAGTATACAGGCTTGCAACTGGTTAGATAAGGCGACTTTAGAGTACCAAACAGTACATAATTATTATTCAACTTGCTAAATCCCACTTAGGTTTTACAATGTGCTATTGTGTAGAAACAGACACGAAATCCTATTAATGACTAAAGTAACAGTCTCATAATACTACAGTAAATCTCCATCTCACTAACTAAGCTTAGCGTTTATTATTCCTAATTCACTTATTACAAAAGCACATAGTATAGCAAGGAATTGAAAAAGTCTACAGGAAGAAGTAATCAAGAGTATACTAAACACTTGATTAATTTACAAAAGAAAATTCTGATGAAGGGTATTAACGTAAGTTTCACCGAATGATGTTTCCGCTGATTTCATATTCGACAACCTCCGTATACCTGAAAAAATAAAGTACATGTAAGATTTTGCATAACATGCAGTTACAAGAGGTAATTTTACATATTAGCCTATACAATGAATACAATGATTTTGTCAATACTAAGTAATATCTCATGCAGACAAATGTATTTGTAGTCTACAGCTGATATTTATGTTGACGCCGTATACATAAACAGACATCATATGTTTTCCTGTATTTGAGGATTATACGCAAATTTCAAGACAATCTCTGGAACATCCATACTATTGAGGATTCTCTCATCAAGCTTACTTGCAGATCAACTTCACACTAAATACTTTTACATGAAATGAAGTATTGCAAATGTGTAACTTAGAAATTTATCCACAATCTCAGTAATATCTAGTCCACAAGGTTTTGAAAATCGCACAGAAATCACATTTTCACATTTAGGAGACTATAGGCATCAAATATAAGCTGAACATGCCTCAACTCTAAACAGCTATGCACAGTGCTAACAACATAATGAAACGCTCCAACTATTGTAAAGTATACAGACCTGTTGTGTTGATGAGGATAATATTGTCATATAATGCAAACTCGAAAATTCAATTGTCATAGCGCATCTGTACTGCTTTGTCTAAATGGAAATCTCAGGAGAAATTCATCTTCACTATTAGTGGTCAAAAATATTGCAGCATTAAGTATACAGGCAGTGGAAATTGTAAATGAGAATAAATTTATATTAATGATAATAAAGCTGCCCAAGCTTACAAAAATTCTAAACTTATTCTAACCTATGCGTCGATAATGCCTTTTTTTGGTAAATGAATATTTTTCCTACCCACTATGTTCTGAAATAACACTAGTCGTGCTTAAAAATAGAGCTGGGTGCTTAATTAATGCGACAAATTCTTAAAAATAAGATCAGCATCTGACATAATGCCTTAAGTGCTGAAAATAAGCACTGCATGCCTAACTGCTGCGGTTAATACTGAAAAATAGCACGTTCTCTCTCTCTCTCGACATCGTCTATTGAAACCAATCAGCAAACAGTAGGTTTCACACAGAGTGCGTAGTGTGACGGCTTCACACTTGTCTGTGAATTTCATGTGATTTGATTGGTCTATTTCACCAGAGGTGTGACAGTAAATATGAATACAACGAAAACATAATTCAACAGGGGTTAGGGGAGTGTGAATTGATAACATATGAAGATTGTAATGAATAATATATTTCGTTTGTGGAGCGTCCCTGAATTTGATTACAATTCAGTTGAGACGAGGTCACAAGTGAAAAAAATTATAAGCAAGGTAGGCTGTGTCTAATGTGTATCCTAGTAGCTATGAGGCAAACATTTTTAGTTCATCGCTTCGAAATTTGATAACAGCTCAGTAAAAGTGAGGTAAAAAATGGAAAACCAAAAACAAATTTGATAGAACATATTGGGCCATGTTTAATGCACTTTATACAGTCGAGGAAATACATTTGTCATGATTTGTGTATACGAATAAATGATAACTATTCACTTATGACAAGCCCACGGTTTAAAAATCCAAAAGTATTTGAACTTAAATGGATTAACTACAACAAATGAAAACCTACACTTATCATGACTGAAATACAAAGAAATATGAAACACTAAAATTCAAAGCGAATTAAAGGGGGGGGAGGGGATGAAAAATGAAAACCCTTGGATGAAAAAGGATACTTGTCATAAGTGAAGTGTAAATTTTTTCCATTACTGAGCACAGTTTACGAGTTTATGTACTTAAACCTTGGGAATCCAAACGAAACAAGGTGGGGGTGATTGTGTTGATTCATAGACGAAAACATATACTTCCCATAAGGGAAATGTTAACAGTTGTGATAACAGTTCACCCGTCTTCCCTTTTCATATTAAAAGTACGGATGTTTGCATAGAGGTATATAAGCAGTACGCCGTACATACACAGATCATTCTTACAGGATTTATAAATTATGCAGGTGAGTTAGATTTTGGGTGTATATTTGTCCAATTATCTTATAAGGAAAACAACTCCGATAATGTGTTAAATACGGGTATTCAACACTCTACAACAAGTCGTAAGAGTAGAATATCTTCTGGCAGACTGCATGAATGCCTTGGATACAGCTACTCTACATTTTATGGCCGTCAAAAACGGTTACGTGATGCAGCATTTAGTGACTGGGACTTGTGGAAACGTTACTGCTCATCTACAGAAGAGGTGGCAAGGGATAATACAGTAACTTTGCCTTCAAGTTCAACTGTCCAGGGAACAGTGGGTTTACCTAGTAGTAGTGAGACCGTCGCTGTTGTTTCACAAATTGAAGAGAATCGTAACATTTATTATTTCCCTCAATCTAGATAACATATAATACAATTTTATTAAAAATTATTGGCAAAAAAAATTTCCAAGCGGAATTCAACAGTATGTGATAAGTAAGTCCAGCCTTTCCCGAAAGCAAGACAAATCCAAAACCAAACACGTCCAAGGGCGGGCTGGACAAACTCTCGCTTCCCAGAAGAAATCGCAGTGGATAAAGGCACACACGGGGCGTCGTTATGTGTCATCGCGATGTTGTGTTTGGGTTGTTCTGCGTTGTTTTCAGGTGCTTTTCAACTGAAATACATTATAGATACCATATTTTAACGAAAAAACTTAGAAAAATGGTGGAAAGTAGACGCTTTCAGCAGTTTGAGTGAACATGTATCTGTCGCCCAATTTCGTTATTTCTTTGCATGTGGAATGTTAAAACTCTGTGTAAATTGTTGATTACGTTAAGAAAAACAAAATAAATTAGGTAATTGACGTATATTGCGGGAAATTCTGAAGGGGTGTTTTGAATCTCTGAGGTGTGAAAACTCTGTAACAGTCAGAAGAATTTTAAGCTATAAAGTAGTGTTAGTTGATTTATTCGCAAGATAACAATTAATAAACAAATTTTTCTTAAAAGTTACCTTGGTTTGGAGTATTTTCGTATTGCTAATTATTTGTTAACGGATGTCTTACTATTGTTGATTTGCAGGTTGCAATTGTAATTTACGGAGTGGTTCACTTTATTTGGAGGCTTTAATGAAGTGCAATTGAAGAATTTGCACGTTATCGTTGGAATCTTTGTGATATTATAAAATTATTTATCAAAATAAATATCCCTTTAATGTTTTAACGGTGTTCTTTAAAGAATTCACTACTACCTCCCTTTGCTTGTCAAAGGAATAGTGATGTAGCCGGTTTCGGAATGCGTAATGATTTAATTTGTAGGAATGATAGTTTGCACAACATAAGAATACTAGGAAAATTTTCTTTCAATAGGACACGTTATTTTCGATGTACGTAGCCGTCCTACATTTGTTAATATGTAAACGTGGTAATCGCAAAACAAACCTAAGCTCAACGTATATTTTATCGCAACCCCTGATGAAAGATAATCTTTTACGCAGCCGGATTGAATGGAACTGAAACATTTCATGGGAGGATTGATGATGCACTGAGGAATAATAACGGTTTACGATTATCACACATTTCACACAAGTATTACTACGTAGCCTATCAACTTCGTTAATTATGCAATGTCCTCAAAATGATAATTAAGAGGGATATAGGTAGTCGCATAAATGCATGTATTTACAAAATAACAACAGTCAAACAGTACATATTCACATTAAAAAGGGTTTACAACAATTCAGTGGAAATAATCGCAGTTGTAGTTCTCTACGGCTACATCATAGTCAAATTAAAGTCCACTAATCGTTTTATCCACAATGTGTGGATCAGTTTCCTTCAGGTGATTGTGACACTGGACCAGTCCTTATAGCTTTCAGCACCACCTGATCCTTCAGAAGAAACTGGTTATGATCTTTCCGTGCAAAGATTGAGATTGTATTCCTTTGACCACCTCCGGCCACAATGAGAAATATCTAAGGATATATACATATCAGGTGAATTAATCTTACCTCAGGTGAACGATTCCTAATCTTGGCAACAATGATTATGTGAACAAGGGAGGGAACAATGGTAGAATCTGTAAGAATAGTCCATATATCCCATTTAATAGTGCGAAGACAATATTTCTATATTTCTTTATTTGTTGCACAAACAGACTTTATAGCAGACTGTTCCGATGGACTCTAATGTCAGAAAGAACAACCAAACTGTAAATTCATCATACACCAAATTATGTGTAATTTATGTGATAACTTATCCATGCCTGTACAATTGGTATGTTCCTGCATAAACACGAAGAAATATATATTATTATTATAATAAACTTGAAGAATCCTAGAACTTCCTATTTATCTTCCACAGTTTGTCTTCTGCAAAATGCAAATATTACACAAATGCCTCCCCTCTCTGTCCGTTACAATAAACTGAAAAAGACTAAATATTCAAACTTCATAATTCTTTTATTAAGTTACCCAGTAATGGTGACTCTAAAGAATAGCTGCCCAATCCGAAACGACCTTTTAACGCAAAAATGACCTTGACAGGGACAACTTCGGCTAATGAAAAGGCTCAAAAAGGAAGGCGCATAATTGTAAAAGACGGTTTATATAAAAGGAATGCAATCATAATAAACAGTTACAAAGGATGGCGTTCGCGTATATGTTGCAAAATACCTCCAAGTTTCTCATGGGAGTCTTCATAGTCATATGAAACCAGTTTCGGTACACAAATTCATCCAGGTAACCGTAAATCATAGGATTTCTCGATCCATTAACCGCTCTTACACGTCTTTTTAGACGACTCCAAAAACTTTCAATGGAACTGGTGTGGGTTTCATCCAAAGGATTCCGGAAACCGTCCGTATGATTAACAACATGATGAATGTACCCATGATTCGATAATTGACGGTATCCGCTCCATTCATCTGTATGAATAGTCGTCCCCGTCAACACCAAACGCTTATTAATAGATACTAATACTGCTGCACTGCGATTGGGAATCGCTTCCATATACCCTCTACGCAGTGTCGTGTCGTAGATACTCAGTATCCACTGCTGGTTTGCTTGTAATCTCCCGCGGTTGTATTTCCTTTTTATAAGTACAGTCTCATTAATATGGACTATGCTGCCGACTCCCCCGAGAACTTGAGTCAGGGTGTTCATTTTCCGGGAGGAAACATCTCTGCAGTAGTTGTACCATTGCACTGCTGACACCTCTGAATTTTCTATTTCATAAGTTGTAGCTGTGACTGCTCTTTTCAGGACCCAGAAGTTACAGATGATTAAAATTTTCGTCAAAGGTAGTTTAGACCTTGAGAGAAAAGTTCCTAAGGGATCTGTAAACTAAAAAACAACGACAAACCTTCTCGAACCGATTTCCTCCTTCGGCACTCAATACATCTGTATACAAAGCCATCAATGGCCTCTGTGTATTTTTGTATATGCATAACTCCTCCGCATTGGCAAATTTTTGACAAAGCTATCAGTCCGTTATCCAAACAGTAATCGAAAACATCCATGATTGCTTCGGAAAATGATAGTCAACGGATTCTTGCTCAAGGTCACTTTTTTGTTCGAAGGTCGTTTCGGTTTGGGCCGCTATTCTTTAAAGTAACCGAGACAAGTTAAATGTATACATTTTACGGGTGTCGATGACTCTAAAGAATAGCGGCCCAAACCGAAACGACCTTCGAACAAAAAAGTGACCTTGAGCAAGAATCCGTTGACTATCATTTTCCGAAGCAATCATGGATGTTTTCGATTACTGTTTGGATAACGGACTGATAGCTTTGTCGAAAATTTGCCAATGCGGAGGAGTTATGCATATACAAAAATACACAGAGGCCATTGATGGCTTTGTATACAGATGTATTGAGTGCCGAAGGAGGAAATCGGTTCGAGAAGGTTTGTCGTTGTTTTTTAGTTTACAGATCCCTTAGGAACTTTTCTCTCAAGGTCTAAACTACCTTTGACGAAAATTTTAATCATCTGTAACTTCTGGGTCCTGAAAAGAGCAGTCACAGCTACAACTTATGAAATAGAAAATTCAGAGGTGTCAGCAGTGCAATGGTACAACTACTGCAGAGATGTTTCCTCCCGGAAAATGAACACCCTGACTCAAGTTCTCGGGGGAGTCGGCAGCATAGTCCATATTAATGAGACTGTACTTATAAAAAGGAAATACAACCGCGGGAGATTACAAGCAAACCAGCAGTGGATACTGGGTATCTGTGGTGGAGCTTTTACTCGGTTAGCTCAGTTACCCAAATTCAAATAGAAAATAAAGTACCGAAATCAGTTTAGTTACGGGAAGAATGTATTAAAGTTTGGTTACTCGGGTTTACAAAGATCCAAAGTCCACAATAAACGTAATAGACTCCAGGTGCTACGGGAAGACTGCTCCAGTACTAATTCTCCAATGTTGACGTTTCCGGAGGTCGACCAAAGTACGTAGGAAGAACTACGGTGCTCCTGCAAAAATTTGAGATAGAAAGCAGGTGATTAAAATTGATCGACGGCAGTTGGGATGGTGGAGAAGACGGAGAGTCGAAAGCAGAACTATATATTTATTCAAAACCCGAGGTAAAGTTCAAAGTACAGAGTTTATGGTTAAAACAAAGTAGTGTACAATATGTTGATTATTTACATAGTAGTAAAATTTGGATACGTTTATTTTTGAGGACTCCACAGGGCTCCCCTCTTAGAGGTACGGAGGACCATCTGTCAATGGAGTTGAAGATTGAACGATCAATTCTTGGTTGTTTGCTCAAAATCAACTTCCCCGATTTTCGCGGAGGCATCAATACGACAGTCATCGTCTCATCGGTCGCTGTTCAGAAACAAGTCAGTAGCAAACCATCAGAAGTAATATTATGATTTATTATTGTAATATTTGTTCACAGACCTTAGTTCAATTATTATTTTTATATGTTGGTGTAACAATAAAGAATTCTCAAGCGGCCAATCGGTGTTTTGGTTTCTTCGTCCGTTATAACTAAGCGTTTCTGAAAACTTCAAGGAACAGCGTGGGCCCGAGCGTAGCAAGAGCTGGGCATTAACGGTTTATGAGACGTGATTGACAGTTTCTGACGATAGAAACAGATCTGGCGGATTCAGACAGTTGGTGAAAGTTTGGATAATCACCGTTCATCTTTCCGGGTGCCGGTCAAGTCCTCTTTGAACAAGCAATATCTGGAACTTTTTTGGAATTGGGTCAAGTTCAACAATGCCTGGGTCAAAGAAGGGACAGATAGTCTTGGATGCAAACAGGAAAGTAAGTCATGGTGACTTGTCTGTTAATTGTAACGATGTGTCTGATGTTAAGCATGACATGGTTGATGTTACTGTTTCGCCGTTCAGGGATAATAGGAACATCAAACTCCCTAAGTTTGAACCACGGTGTTTCGACGGAAACCCAGCTGATTATTTACAGTTTCTTATAGAATTCGAAATCATGTTGAGTAGTTTTCTATTAAGTGATGAATTGAAGTTAATGTATATGATGAGATACTGCACTGGAGATGCTGCCAGAGCTATACAGTGCTGTAAGTTTATGGAGCCAAAAGAGGGCTACGATGAGGCTATGAGCATATTACGTCAAAGGTTTGGAAGACCTTCGATGAATGTAGGGATATTATTCGAGGCTGTTAAGGGTAATGGTGGTCAACTACAAGATGACTCCCAGGAACTCACTGAGTTTTTGGATAATTTGCTGATTTACAAGAATGCATTGATTTCGATGAATTGCATGAGTGACCTCAACTCGAGTATTATCCTAGGAGTAATAGCAAGACTCCTACCTACTCGACTGCAAAGGAAGTGGGTGAAGATAAGCTCCCGTATGGAGGATGAGGGTATCGAGCCGAAATTTGATGATATCCTGAAACTAGTAAAAGATAGTGTCAATCAATCTATGAGCAAGTTTGCCAGTCTATTGAATCTCACCCCTAGAATAGAGCAGTCTGAGGGTAAAACGCAATCATTGATGACGAATAGGCCTCAGAGAGGTGGATATCGAGAAGGCTCCATGATGTCTAGTAATGCATATAGACCTAGTGAGTGTAACAGGTTTCGTAGTACATCCTCAACAGATAAGTTGCAAGATGCAAGACAAACACGGTTGTGTTTCACACGTTTGCAAGAAGTGCGTACAAAGGTGAACTGTGAACCAGTGAGCAAGTTCAGTGATAAGCTCAATGTGAACTCCAGGTCTGACTCCGAATTGTATGACGATAACGGTGCGGTCCAGAAGCCTGTAGTTGCAACTGGTAAGCCATTGTTGGATAGAGTGTCACAGAATAGAGTTGCTGCTTCAGAGTGCAGTTCTGACTCCATAAGTTTACAAGGTATAACTAGTCAGAGTGAAGTTATAAAACCTTTTTTGATTTGCGAGGAGGATCCAAAATTGTCTACTTCTGCTATTAAACAGTTTGAAAATGATGAAGCCGACCAGATAGATGATGGTAAATTGAATATCCGTGACAATGATCATGATAGCGCACATTTGTCTTTGATTGATCATGATGGGATGAGGGATATGCCTACTACTGCTGAGTTGAACAAAGGTTCTGTACAACTTGAACGTGAAGTAGAAATAAATGCAGATTCAGTTGCAGAATGCACGCATACTTGTGAGACCGTCAGTGTGATTGATCAGCATGTAGCCCACCTATCATCAGATGCCAGTGCTAAGCCTGAGCTGATAGTAAAAGACAGCAGTGGTGGTGGTCTTGCATGTAGACAAATTTCTGAAAGCCGAGCAGCAACAGCTTTTGATCCACCGCTAACTTCGTCAACTGATATCAATCAGTAGTCGTTGGTGCTGTCATCCACAATGAAACAGACGCCCATCAACTCTAGTATCTAGTGCAATGACTATGCTAGTATCAGTCCGTTTGAAGAGACGAAAGATATTGGTCAGTTTAGTGTGGATAAGCCAAGTGTAAACGAGAGAGTGACTGATAAATTGACTTGCACGAATAAAGGCATTTCTAGTTTCAAGTTACTATTTGAATAATAATGTATATTCTCATATAAACATATAAATTTACATGAAAATGCATGCCATTTTTACAGGCACGATCAAGTACGATATAATATCAAATCGTAGATTGTCTACAAGTTAATAATGTTTCAACAGTTATATATTTGATATATATATATAAATACACATTGTCTGAACTAGGCTGTATAGTTATTGAATTGTACAATTGTCCTCCAGGTTGAGCGGGAAAATGGACTTCGTTTCGTTTTCAGCCCGTGGTTGTCGGCATACGATAACCAACCATTATTGAGGTAAGTACAACGTTTACAAGGGATTGAAAGCTGTTTTTAGAAAAGTAAAAGTGCTAAGGTGAATCAATAAAGTGTAATGAAATGGGTAGGTGCAAGTATCACTAATAAATGCATTAACAAAGGAAACTCCCTAGGCTGATAACGTTCATTTGCAATGTATAATGCTACCAATGTAGTTCGTACTATCATGATGTCCACTTTTGGTTTTAATACATTTTTTCCTTATGTCGGTTTGTTTTATTTTATGCCTTTTTGTGCATTTGGTGCACAACCGTACCCTACAGAGAATAGGAATAGAATAAGTCGAATCAAATTCATAAAAAGCTATAAAATGTTAGGTTTAATGGGATATAATGAGGATCAAGTAAAGACGTTATTGGAAAATGAATGAGATAAGACATTGTGAAGTGGTATTTAAAGATCAGACAATGGACAGCAAGTTAGTTTATAAGATGCCCCATAAATCTGTGCAGATCCCGCGTGGTCGCATCTCAACAATAGGCTGAGCGAATGGTATATATTTAAAGGTAGAAGCATGATCTGTCAAGGCGTTCATTATTATCTTTTTCAAGATAAAGATCTAAGCCCTCATAAAAATCAGAAATATCTCGAGCCTTTAATTTGTATATTGCTGTTCCTGCAGAATGGGGCGATTCACCTTAGTGACCGTCACCATATCTACTGATCAGCTAACGCCACCCTCCCTCCTTTTTTGATGTTAAGCTCTGAGACTATGATTATTATGGCTACCGCAAATATATTGCTTGGTACCAGACATGTTCGTACCTCATATTCCATCTCCCTAGCTTTCTTAATGAGTGCTTCCAATAGGTCTCCGCGTACATCTTTATGAACATTATATATGTATGCATGCGTCCTAATGAACAGATTACTTTACAAGAATTTAACAGCTTAAAGAATAAAAAGAATAGGTTTTGTGAATAGTGAAGCAAGATTCAGCAGAACAATATAGTTAGGGATCAATGTAGGTAGTATGGACTGAAGGTAAGGTCGGTTGGCAGGACTTAGTGTACTAAATTATCATGACAGTCTTATATATAGTCAACATTTGACATTGCAAAGTAACCTGTCTACATATATTATAAAAAGATATTAACAGAACCAACAAAATTTCAGCATTTGGTTAAGAATACTACAGAAGGGTAGTTAGTACTACAGGTAGTCGTGAAGTAAATCAATCTATGTATAATAAGGGCATAGTCAGTATCATAATTCGTATTATCAAAGAATACATTAGGCTCAATAACTGAGTGTTATAAGGGAAATAAGAGCGGTAAACCAAGAGAACATTTGCCGCATAAGTATTTTAAACATTTTAGGTATTTTAATGACAATCTAATTTCAAGTATTGAACCTACATAATTACTAAGTATTATTATGTTAGTCTGGGAACTAGTGTACTTTCTGTAGTTGAATATTGAAATGCCATTGTCTCTCCACTCTACCAGCAGTTGAGATCTTTGAGGCGGGCTAGGGTGGACATGTTTATATGTTTTTCTAGGCTCCTTTTGAAACTGTCAGGCCTTTCACAGGATCTTATCTCAGAGGGTAGTTGGTTCCAAAGTTTGCAATATTTAATGGTGAAGAAGTTAGCTCTAGTGGTGAGTTTATGGGTGTTAACCTTGAGAAGGTAGTTGTGGTTGCGTAGTCCATACGATTTAGGATTAGCCCAGGTTATGGACGAGTTACTGTTACAGTGCTTTCTTATAACTTTGAATAAGAGAAATAAATTGCACTTCACTCTCCTTAACCATAAGGGCTCTAAGTCCAGTCGAATACATCTGTCAAGGTATTCTATTTGCTGACCATAGCCTAATATGCGTTTCGTGAGGAATCTTTGGACACTTTCAACTTTCTTTCTGTCTGCTGATTTAAAGCTACTGTATAAGTGGGCACAGTATTCAAGTTTGGGGCGAATGCATATCTTATATATGGCTAATCTGGCTTCTGGAGTGTAAAAGTTGCGTAGCACAAAGCCGGTTAGACGTTTACAATCAGATACCACCTTATTTGCATGTTCAGTAAAGGTAAGATCTGAGTATGTTATCCCGAGATCTGTGACTGTGTTTGTGTTTGAGACAAGGTCACCGTACATGTATAGACACATGCTAGGTTTCCAACGTCCGAAGTATGTTATCCCATATTTAGCTGCATTGAACGTTAACTGCCACTTTTCACTCCAATTACATAGACTATTTAGGTCTTCTTGGATTTTACTAACAATATTCATATCACTATAGTCAAAATCACGGACAACTTTGAGGTCATCTGCAAAGAGGTATGGCTTGCCATACTTGATCATAGAGACAATATCATTTATGAATACAATGAATAGGGTAGGGCCAAGAACACTACCTTGTATCACGCCGCTGGTTATCGGTTTGGATGTTGATAAGTGATGGTTGACTTTAACTAACTGTTCTCTTCCTGTGAGAAAGGAAGTTATCCACTCAAGAAGCCTTCCACTTATTCCATAAGATAGGAGTTTCAGTATGAGTTGATGAGATATGTCGTGTGTTTGTTCGTCATCTATATTCTACGATACAATGACATGGGCGTGTTGCCGTTCAGATTTCAGGATATAGCTCATAGAAGGAAGTCAGCAAATGAACTCTGCGACGATTTTCCAACCTAGAGCGTCAACCTGAGAGGGGTTGTAGGCGTACTGCTGTAAGTCCCACAATTCTTCAAAGGGTAGCGCATCAATGAGCCGTCCAATGTGCTCGGTGTGTGATTTTGTACATATGTTCATACTGTATATACTGAATTGGTATCATTTATCATCTAGCTTTTGGTAATTCTGTTTGTGTCCGGACGACTTCCACTTGGATCATCAACCTGAGAAGGAATGTAGGCGTACTGCTGTAAGTCCTACAGTTCTTCAAGGGTAGTTTGTCGTGTCAGAATCCACAACATTTGATGTAGTGATTGTACATATGTTTGTGTTAAATAGTTGTGTGAGTTCCAATTATTGTAATTGTTGAATAATCTTGTTTGTGTCCGGACATTCCACAACTTACAATGGTCAACCTATGAAAGTTTGTAGGCGTACTGGTGTAAGTCCTGCGATTCTTCAAAGGAATTCCATCAAGACATGAAACGCGAGTTTGTGTGTACTGTTTGTATATACGTGTGGTGTGTCATATCAATTGGTGTTATTTGAATTCATTGTGTTTACTCGTTGTTTTCGTACCTTGTTGTTATTGCATAATTTTGTTAAAATTTTCGTCGTGATTACTTCTGAAGTTGTTTCGAGTCTTCTACATCCGTGAATGAATTGATTGATGTTAGAGACAGCAGATGGGTCGTATACGCCGGGGAGGCTAGGCTATTGCTGAGAATGAAATGCACACGGAGATAATTGTTAGCTGCGGCCCCACACGCCGGGTAGCGAGAGTGTAAACGACTGAGGCTCGCATGCGTCAGCGCTATTAGAACTGAGGCAGAATGAGTGACAAGCGATTTCAGTGGTAATTGGTAATGAGTAGATAAGAGGATGTGCGTGGAGTATCATGAGTTGGTGCTATGGTCACGTTGCATTCTGCAAGAGTCATTCTAGCAAGTGGCGATTGTGTTGCAAGATGTCAAGAGGAGGTCTCTATCTGGAGGCGCAGGTCGCCATTGATGTGTGAGATTGTGCTGTGGGTGGTATGCTTGTGGTGTGTTGGCTTTTCTGTTTGTTTTCCATTTCAGCTCTGTTCGTGTGACCCAGGTTCTCGCAATGGCATCCAAGTCAACGTGTATTGGTCGTGAAGGAAAAATGGGTTGGATCCCTTTTTTGGTGGGGAGTGTCAATGGAGTTGAAGATTGAACGATCAATTCTTGGTTGTTTGCTCAAAATCAACTTCCCCGATTTTCGCGGAGGCATCAATACGACAGTCATCGTCTCATCGGTCGCTGTTCAGAAAGAAGAGTGAAACATCGTCAGAAGTAATACAGAGATTTATTATTGTAATATTTGTTTTCAGACCTTAGTTCGTTTATTCCTTTTATATGTTGGTGTAACAATAAAGAAATAACAAGCGGCAGATCGGTGTTTTGGTTTTTGCGTCCGTTATAACTAAGCGTTTCTGAAACTTCAAGGAACAGCGTGGGCCCGAGCGTAGCAAGAGCTAGGCATTAACGGTTTATGGGACGTGATTGACATGAGTATTTAAGTTAAGCGTACTACAGGGATAGAAGGTCACTCATCTCATTCACTTCTATTCACACCATTTCTTACGTCCGTGTTACTGACTTTTGGTTTATGTTTTCCTCTTCGGTGCACTTTATCTGGAAAATTTAAGGAATTGGGAAATGCATACAGTACTTATGAAATGGCATTAATAATTGTTTAAGCTAATTAACGCTGCAGTGAGTTGTGACACTACGCATCTGCATTGACAAAGCTGACTGACTGAGTTTTAACATGGAACTCAGCACAGAAGTGCAGCAATTCGATTCGTGACATTCCACATTTGAAAAATATTATATTTAGTTGGTAATAAGCCAAACATTTCATCAGATGTGTTTCGACTTTGTATTTGGGCTACGCGATAAAATTAACTAACTCATGAGATATAACGAGACAGAGTGTGAGTTATCTCGGGCAAGAGGAGAAATTATTGTAAGATAACGGCAACCAACGAGGGAACAGGCATAAAATGGACTGACACAAAAGACTTGGAGGATCTGGATTTCGCCGATGATATATGTCTGATTTCCCATAAACTGGAAGATATGCAAGTGAAAAGTAACAAGTTGGCAGAAGAAGCATCAAAGATAGGACTTCAAGTGAACATAGATAAAACAGAGGTGATGAAGATTCCTAGCCAACAGCAACAACAGACAACAATCAGCATAATTGGGAAGAACCTGAAAGAAACTACCTCCTTCACCTACCTGGGAAGCATCGTCTCAACTACAGGCGGAACTGACGGGGATATCAAGGCCAGAATCAGAAAAGCGAGACAGGCTTTCATTACTCTTAAGTCTATGTGGAGCTCAACAGCACTCAGCATCAAAAATAAGATCCGGATTTTCAACTCCAATGTGAAGTCAGTGCTACTATACGGATCAGAGACTTGGCGAGTCATAAAGAGCATCTCAAACAAACTACAAACCTTCATTAACAGCTGTCTCCGCTCAATACTCAAGATCAGATGGCCAGAAAAGATCAGCAACAGGGATCTCTGGGAGCGAACCAATCAGGAACCGATTGTGAAACAAATAGGCAGGAAGAAATGGAGATGGATTGGCCATACTCTGAGGAAACCATCAAGTGACATCACTAGACAAGCCCTCGAGTGGAACCCGAAAGGGAGGCGGCGAGTTGGTCATCCAAGGGTGACTTGGAGGAGGTCATGTGAGGAGGAGATGAAAGCATGTGGACAGACCTGGAGTGGGGTGAAAAAGTTGTCAGAAAACCGAAGGCAATGGAGGTGCGCAGCTGAAGCCCTGTGTTCCTCTAGGAACTAAAGGATACAATAATAATAATAACTCTTTCTTTCAGTTAGACAAGAACCAAAACAAAAAATACGATTATTATTTGTTGACATTTCGCTTATTCTTATCCACGTTTTGTCATTTCATTGTACCTGGACTATAGATCATTCTGACAGACTGACTTTCAACATAGAAGCGTGCACATAAGTGCACCCGCTTAAGTTAGCACATTCCATGTAGCACACAAAGCTGGATAAAAAGGAAATTAAATGGAACTCTAATGAGCATGTGATGAAAAACAAACAGTCATATGGAAAAAATATAAGGGTTTCCCAGATATGTGAGATTACACTGAGTGAATGCATCTGTGTCATTAACAAGGTTTGGAATCACATTTCTACGTAACACTAAGCTTAACCCCAATACTACTCATCATATTAGACTACTTAACACAGAAGAAGTGGTACAGACACTGCGATCAAAAACCAGTAGTCTTTTCATATCTTCCGGTTTCAATGGTCACTTCTCGCAGCCTAAGTGGACAACACTAAGTTGACAAGACTTTTCCCTGGTGAATCCCTAAAGTGCGTAACAGACAATTCGGTTAATACATTTATGATGAAAGTGAACTAAAATAAGGACAACAGTTGTAGAAATGAGCCTTGTATTGTATCCTTCTTGGAAATATCAGTTCCCTCATAGTTTCGTTTCAGTATTAAGTAAATGGAATGCAGTCTGCAGATTCATAAAATTCACATACTGACGTGCTACTTTTCTAGAATCCTAGCTGATGTCTCCTCAGTAAAGTGAGAAATGGGCATTATACTTGTGTAAACTCAATAGGCTGTGAACTGCTGCCAATGAAAACGACAACAATTTTTGGAATTACGTAATTCCAAAAACTATCATATAATCTTTTATTCCGACTTCTAGTTCCATCAGATGAAATTAAAGGGAAGAGCTGAGAATAGAGGGGATGTTGAGAGTTAGACAGTATAGATTTAGACCATTTCTTTCAACTAATGCATTAACAAGTTCCATTATGGATAAGATTTCATTTTGATAAATCACACAGTGTTGTACAGTTATATTAACTGATGACGTTTCGAGCAGAAACTATTCCTCATAATCATATCACTGATATGTAAGTTGATGAGACTATTCCCCGATAAGTCTCTAAAGTCAATTACAGACTATCCTACCAGTATATGTGTGATTGAATTGAACTGATATAAGGATGACAGCTTAAGAATTCAGCCTTGTGTTACATCCCACTCGGAAATGTGTTTTCTCGGATAATTCGCAAACAGTAATTACTGAATAGAAAACATTCTGTAGGTTTTGTGAAACTCATAAACTAATGCACTACTTTTGCAGGCAATATAGCGTTTCCTCAATAAAGCGAGACTGCAGAATGCAAGTTACACCCTGTGCAATGAAAGCTTGTCCTGCACAACGTCGGAACGCGACTTAGGTCTAGTTCTAACGGAAAAAATGGACACAAGCGTAAATTACACAGGGGATGTAGCGAGGGCATATGCGGTCATACACTTTACGCATAGACAGTTAGGTGCACTCACTCCTGAGCTCTTTCTAATGTTGTACAAAACATACGTCAGGCCACACCTTGAGGTGCATAATATTATTGCACCCCCAATGCTGAGAAGAGATGCCAACCTCTTGGAAAGAGTCCAACGACGGGCAACAAAAGGAGTGGTTGGTCTCCGAAACAAACCATATGATGAAAGGCTGAAGAAATTAGACCTGTTCACACTTACTTACCGTCGGCTTAGGGGGGATTTGATTACTGCCTACAAAATAACAAATGACCAGAATCACCCAAACAAAGGTGTTCTGCCATTGAGTAGGTATAGGCTTCCACGTGGAAATCCCAGAAGGATAGCTCACCAGAGGGCAAGGACCCGGGTGCGCTCCCACTTCTTTTCACTGCGGGTTTGTCGTCCCTGGAATTCCTTACCGGCAGATGTAGCTATGGCACCGTCTTTGGACGCCTTTAAGCGAAGGCTGGACAACCATGCAGCGATACAAGGACTGCATCCAAATGGCCTATCTCCTTAAAATCGCATTTACCAATCAGGGTAGATAATTAAACTCGTCATTTTACTTCTTTACATGAGTAATGAGTAGATAAGAGGATGTGCGTGGAGTATCATGAGTTGGTGCTATGGTCACGTTGCATTCTGCAAGAGTCATTCTAGCAAGTGGCGATTGTGTTGCAAGATGTCAAGAGGAGGTCTCTATCTGGAGGCGCAGGTCGCCATTGATGTGTGAGATTGTGCTGTGGGTGGTATGCTTGTGGTGTGTTGGCTTTTCTGTTTGTTTTCCATTTCAGCTCTGTTCGTGTGACCCAGGTTCTCGCAATGGCATCCAAGTCAACGTGTATTGGTCGTGAAGGAAAAATGGGTTGGATCCCTTTTTTGGTGGGGAGTGTCAATGGAGTTGAAGATTGAACGATCAATTCTTGGTTGTTTGCTCAAAATCAACTTCCCCGATTTTCGCGGAGGCATCAATACGACAGTCATCGTCTCATCGGTCGCTGTTCAGAAAGAAGAGTGAAACATCGTCAGAAGTAATACAGAGATTTATTATTGTAATATTTGTTTTCAGACCTTAGTTCGTTTATTCCTTTTATATGTTGGTGTAACAATAAAGAAATAACAAGCGGCAGATCGGTGTTTTGGTTTTTGCGTCCGTTATAACTAAGCGTTTCTGAAAACTTCAAGGAACAGCGTGGGCCCGAGCGTAGCAAGAGCTAGGCATTAACGGTTTATGGGACGTGGCTTACAACATCAGTACTTGTGTTCGTGGACGTTTACATGAATATAAGCAATATGAATAGGGGACAATGTCGACAATAATGATAACAAAAAATAATATTAACAACAATAATGATACAAAGTTAGATCAGGATGTATGGCATGCATCCGTGTCGTATAAAGTTTAGCACATACAAGCACATACTGGAATTTAAAAAAAAATCAAAACTTGTTATAATTTTAAATAAAAAATTTATGTACATAATAAACCGTGACACGTTCGTTAACATTTGTGAAATTTCATATATAAATAGATATATACATATACTGGGTGAATGCGTGTGCTTGCAGTACAGTTGACGAACAGCAAACAATAATACTAATAAATATTGATGTTTATAATGGAATGAATCTCGACAACAATAATAATGAGAAGAATGTCTAAATGAGGTTAACGTTTATGTCAGTCAATGAAATGAACATAGCGGGCAGGTTTACAGATCTGCCGCCCACTGCGTGTCTGTACAGGGGGAAGAGTAAAGAGCGGGAGATTTGGAGTTGAAATGACTTTCTGATTGTTCATTGGTGTCGGCGTTGCTAGTGTTTCATATTCGCTGTCGGTGTACGCTGGTTTAAGACGGTCGATAAAAACAGTCTGCGGTTTACCATGTTTGTTCGAGCGACTTTATTGCATATCCCCTCAATGCTATGTTGCTATTGGTTGCAAGTGGCCTTGATTTTGGCAGAAGATATAACTGATGTAATATTGGGATTCCATAGACATAACTCAGGCTCATAGGTGGAAGGAAGTTATTATCCTGGAATAAGGACAATTGTCCTTAAATTGTATATATACTATATACACTAGGAACTCAGTGCAACTCTACGTAACTGCATTTACATCCCAAATCGACAAAAATGGGGAAAATCGTGTCTAAAATGGGGACAAAATGGGGACATTGCATTGAGGAAAAATGGGGACAAAATGGGGAAATAGTAAGATTTTCCCCCTTTTCCCCATTCTCCCCATTTTGTCCCCATTTTGTAAAGTCCAGTTGTCCCCACCATCACCCCATTTTCCCCATTCTGTCCCCACTATTACCCCATTTTCCCCGTTCTGTCCCCACTATTATCCCCTTTGTCCCCATTCTGTCCCCACTATTACCCCATTTTCCCCATTCTGTCCCCACTATTACCCCATTTTCGTAATGTTTCGCTTTATATAAAGTGAAACATTACGAATGCTCCTGTTTTTAGAATAAAAAAGATGATTCTTTTCATTATTGTAGCAATAAAGAATGGAATTTCTCCAACCTCAGTGTTATTTAATTGAATTTTTATTCTATGTAAGCCCCCTAAAGGAATAAATTCGGCACCGAGAACTCCTATGGAAACCGAAAGTACTTTTAGTTTACTAAATCTTACTGACTTGCTTTATAAATTCGATATTTGTCAAGTGTTCATTTGAAATCTGCTGGAGTATTCAGTAAAGTAAAAGTTGTAGTGCATAATTCCCAGACTTGTTGTAGTCATTGGTACTGCCAGGATACCGCCTACTCGTTTAATGAAGCCGAAATATCCAATATCGTTTTTACGAGCTAGTATAAACCAATTTGATTTCTTTGTGCTCGCTTCTTTATTGTGAGGTATAGGTTCTTGATCTTCGGTAAACTTCTGCGTAGCTTGTCCCGCCACTCGACTGTCGTAGCTTTGGTTGACTCCAAAGGGAGTAGTGCTGGGATTAATTATATGTGGTTTGTAGTATGAGGTATGTTAAGACTGTTACTACTGTGATTGGAGTTGATCCTTCCGCCAGTTAGTCCTTCGGTATTGTCGACAAGAGAAAAGAGATAGTAATAATAATAATAGTAATAATAATAATAGATATAATTAGTGAAGCTATTCAGACTAAGAGACAGAAACGAAAATAGGAAACGTAACAACAGTCAGCTGATTAAGTTTGAAGAATAATATATATATCGGTAATAGTAATAATAATAATAGTAATTATAATATTAATAAGTTGTCAGGAGAGTAAGGCGGGAGAGAATGTAAAGAAGTAAAATGACGAGTTTAATTATCTACCCTGATTGGTAAATACGATTTTAAGGAGATAGGCCATTTGGATGCAGTCCTTGTATCGCTGCATGGTTGTCCAGCCTTCGCTTAAAGGCGTCCAAAGACGGTGCCATAGCTACATCTGCCGGTAAGGAATTCCAGGGACGACAAACCCGCAGTGAAAAGAAGTGGGAGCGCACCCGGGTCCTTGCCCTCTGGTGAGCTATCCTTCTGGGATTTCCACGTGGAAGCCTATACCTACTCAATGGCAGAACACCTTTGTTTGGGTGATTCTGGTCATTTGTTATTTTGTAGGCAGTAATCAAATCCCCCCTGAGCCGACGGTAAGTAAGTGTGAACAGGTCTAATTTCTTCAGCCTTTCATCATATGGTTTGTTTCGGAGACCAACCACTCCTTTTGTTGCCCGTCGTTGGACTCTTTCCAAGAGGTTGGCATCTCTTCTCAGCATTGGGGGTGCAATAATATTATGCACCTCAAGGTGTGGCCTGACGTATGTTTTGTACAACATTAGAAAGAGCTCAGGAGTGAGTGCACCTAACTGTCTATGCGTAAAGTGTATGACCGCATATGCCCTCGCTACATCCCCTGTGTAATTTACGCTTGTGTCCATTTTTTCCGTTAGAACTAGACCTAAGTCGCGTTCCGACGTTGTGCAGGACAAGCTTTCATTGCACAGGGTGTAACTTGCATTCTGCAGTCTCGCTTTATTGAGGAAACGCTATATTGCCTGCAAAAGTAGTGCATTAGTTTATGAGTTTCACAAAGCCTACAGAATGTTTTCTATTCAGTAATTACTGTTTGCGAATTATCCGAGAAAACACATTTCCGAGTGGGATGTAACACAAGGCTGAATTCTTAAGCTGTCATCCTTATATCAGTTCAATTCAATCACACATATACTGGTAGGATAGTCTGTAATTGACTTTAGAGACTTATCGGGGAATAGTCTCATCAACTTACATATCAGTGATATGATTATGAGGAATAGTTTCTGCTCGAAACGTCATCAGTTAATATAACTGTACAACACTGTGTGATTTATCAAAATGAAATCTTATCCATAATGGAACTCGTTAATGCATTAGTTGAAAGAAATGGTCTAAATCTATACTGTCTAACTCTCAACATCCCCTCTATTCTCAGCTCTTCCCTTTAATTTCATCTGATGGAACTAGAAGTCAGTATAAAAGATTATATGATAGTTTTTGGAATTACGTAATTCCAAAAATTGTTGTCGTTTTCATTGGCAGCAGTTCACAGCCTATTGAGTTTACACAAGTATAATGCCCATTTCTCACTTTACTGAGGAGACATCAGCTAGGATTCTAGAAAAGTAGCACGTCAGTATGTGAATTTTATGAATCTGCAGACTGCATTCCATTTACTTAATACTGAAACGAAACTATGAGGGAACTGATATTTCCAAGAAGGATACAATACAAGGCTCATTTCTACAACTGTTGTCCTTATTTTAGTTCACTTTCATCATAAATGTATTAACCGAATTGTCTGTTACGCACTTTAGGGATTCACCAGGGAACAGTCTTGTCAACTTAGTGTTGTCCACTTAGGCTGCAAGAAGTGACCATTGAAACCGGAAGATATGAAAAGACTACTGGTTTTGATCGCAGTGTCTGTACCACTTCTTCTGTGTTAAGTAGTCTAATATGATGAGTAGTATTGGGGTTAAGCTTAGTGTTACGTAGAAATGTGATTCCAAACCTTGTTAATGACACAGATGCATTCACTCAGTGTAATCTCACATATCTGGGAAACCCTTATATTTTTTCCATATGACTGTTTGTTTTTCATCACATGCTCATTAGAGTTCCATTTAATTTCCTTTTTATCCAGCTTTGTGTGCTACATGGAATGTGCTAACTTAAGCGGGTGCACTTATGTGCACGCTTCTATGTTGAAAGTCAGTCTGTCAGAATGATCTATAGTCCAGGTACAATGAAATGACAAAACGTGGATAAGAATAAGCGAAATGTCAACAAATAATAATCGTATTTTTTGTTTTGGTTCTTGTCTAACTGAAAGAAAGAGTTATTATTATTATTGTATCCTTTAGTTCCTAGAGGAACATAGGGCTTCAGCTGCGCACCTCCATTGCCTTCGGTTTTCTGACAACTTTTTCACCCCACTCCAGGTCTGTCCACATGCTTTCATCTCCTCCTCACATGACCTCCTCCAAGTCACCCTTGGATGACCAACTCGCCGCCTCCCTTTCGGGTTCCACTCGAGGGCTTGTCTAGTGATGTCACTTGATGGTTTCCTCAGAGTATGGCCAATCCATCTCCATTTCTTCCTGCCTATTTGTTTCACAATCGGTTCCTGATTGGTTCGCTCCCAGAGATCCCTGTTGCTGATCTTTTCTGGCCATCTGATCTTGAGTATTGAGCGGAGACAGCTGTTAATGAAGGTTTGTAGTTTGTTTGAGATGCTCTTTATGACTCGCCAAGTCTCTGATCCGTATAGTAGCACTGACTTCACATTGGAGTTGAAAATCCGCATCTTATTTTTGATGCTGAGTGCTGTTGAGCTCCACATAGACTTAAGAGTAATGAAAGCCTGTCTCGCTTTTCTGATTCTGGCCTTGATATCCCCGTCAGTTCCGCCTGTAGTTGAGACGATGCTTCCCAGGTAGGTGAAGGAGGTAGTTTCTTTCAGGTTCTTCCCAATTATGCTGATTGTTGTCTGTTGTTGCTGTTGGCTAGGAATCTTCATCACCTCTGTTTTATCTATGTTCACTTGAAGTCCTATCTTTGATGCTTCTTCTGCCAACTTGTTACTTTTCACTTGCATATCTACCAGTTTATGGGAAATCAGACATATATCATCGGCGAAATCCAGATCCTCCAAGTCTTTTGTGTCAGTCCATTTTATGCCTGTTCCCTCGTTGGTTGCCGTTATCTTACAATAATTTCTCCTCTTGCCCGAGATAACTCACACTCTGTCTCGTTATATCTCATGAGTTAGTTAATTTTATCGCGTAGCCCAAATACAAAGTCGAAACACATCTGATGAAATGTTTGGCTTATTACCAACTAAATATAATATTTTTCAAATGTGGAATGTCACGAATCGAATTGCTGCACTTCTGTGCTGAGTTCCATGTTAAAACTCAGTCAGTCAGCTTTGTCAATGCAGATGCGTAGTGTCACAACTCACTGCAGCGTTAATTAGCTTAAACAATTATTAATGCCATTTCATAAGTACTGTATGCATTTCCCAATTCCTTAAATTTTCCAGATAAAGTGCACCGAAGAGGAAAACATAAACCAAAAGTCAGTAACACGGACGTAAGAAATGGTGTGAATAGAAGTGAATGAGATGAGTGACCTTCTATCCCTGTAGTACGCTTAACTTAAATACTCATGTCAATCACGTCTCATAAACCGTTAATGCCCAGCTCTCGCTACGCTCGGGCCCACGCTGTTCCTTTGAGTTTCAGAAACGCTTAGTAATAACGGACGCAAAAACCAAAACACCGATCTGCCGCTTGTTATTTCTTTATTGTTACACCAACATATAAAAGGAATAAACGAACTAAGGTCTGAAAACAAATATTACAATAATAAATCTCTGTATTACTTCTGACGATGTTTCACTCTTCTTTCTGAACAGCGACCGATGAGACGATGACTGTCGTATTGATGCCTCCGCGAAAATCGGGGAAGTTGATTTTGAGCAAACAACCAAGAATTGATCGTTCAATCTTCAACTCCATTGACACTCCCCGGCAAAAAAGGGATCCAACCCTTTTTTCCTTCACGACCAATGCACGTTGACTTGGATGCCATTGCGAGAACCTGGGTCACACGGACAGAGCTGAAATGGAAAACAAACAGAAAAGCCAACACACCACAAGCATACCCACAGCACAATCTCACACATCAATGACGACCTGCGCCTCCAGACAGAGACCTCCTCTTGACATCTTGCAACACAATCGCCACTTGCTAGAATGACTCTTGCAGAATGCAATGTGACCATAGCACCAACTCATGATACTCTACGCACATCCTCTTATCTACTCACTACCAATTACCACTGAAATCGCTTGTCACTCATTCTGCCTCAGTTCTAATAGCGGTGACGCATGCGAGCCTCAGTCGTTTACACTCTTTCTCCCCGGCGTGTCGGACCGCAGCTAACAATTATCTCCGTGTGCATTTCATTCTCAGCAATAGCCTAGCCTCCCCGGCGTATACGACCCATCTGCTGTCCTTAACATCAATCAATTCATTCACGGATGTAGAAGAGTGAAAACAACTTCAGAAGTAATCACGACGAAAATTTTAACAAAATTATGCAATAACAACAAGGTACGAAAACAACGAGTAAACACAATGAATTCAAATAACACCAATTGATATGACACACCACACGTATATACAAACAGTACACACAAACTCGCATTTCATGTCTTGATGGAATACCCTTGAAGAATTGCAGGACTTACACCAGTACGCCTACAAACCTTCACAGGTTGAATGTAAAGTGGAATGTCCGGACACAAACAGAATTACCAACAGCTAGATGACAGATGATATCAATTCAGTATATACAATATGAACATATGTACAAAATCACACACCGAGCACATTAGACTGCTCATTGATGCGCTACCCTTTGAAGAATTGTAGGACTTACAGCAGTACGCCTACAACCCTTCTCAGGTTGACGCTCTAGGTTGGAAAATCATCTATTGTTTCATCCTCCGACTCTCTACTCTCAGCACCTTCCAGGAGACACAGTTTTCTGATATCTCGCACCAACATGCCACAACTAGTTCTCACCTCAACCGTCCTCACCAATCCATCACCACTACAGATCAGCCTTACTACCACTCCCAAAGGCCACCTACCTGTGGCACATTTATCTGCTACTAATACTATGTCACCAACCTTTAAGTTTCGGCACAACTTTTTCCACTTGTCCCTGGTCTGCAATGTTAGAACATACTCCTTAAACCATCTTTTCCAAAATATATCTTTCATGTGCCTGGCTTGTTTCCATCTTTTAATCGTAGGTATTCCTTCCCCGCTTGCGTCCTCTATGCCAGGGTTGCCTCTCAATAACAATAATTTATTTGGGGTTAACACATCAAAATCCTTGACGTCGTCCCTCACAGGCGATAACGGCCGGTCATTTAATATTCGTTCAGCTTCACAAAAAAATGTCTCTAGCGTTTCGTCATTCAAACTCTGGTTTTTAATTATGGAGCTTAAAATACGCTTGATAATTCCTATAAGTCTTTCCCATAGCCCACCTCTATGGCTGGCATGTGGTGGGTTGAAGTGCCACTCGATGTTCCTTTTCAGTAACTCTTCCTGAACTCTCGTTTGAGGACCTTCGAAGTATTCTTTAAGCTCGGCGTGACAGCCAACAAAATTAGTCCCTCTGTCGCTGAACATCATCTTCGGTACACCCCGGCGATTTATAAATCTATGTAATGCTAGCACGAATGAATCAGTAGTTAGAGAATGAACCATCTCAATATGCACAGCTCTCATTTTCAAACAGGTGAATAAACAGCCATATCTTTTACATAGGGTTCTGCCTCTCTTCACTACAAAAGGTCCGAACAAATCCACCCCAACGTACTCAAATGGATAATTCCCTTCAGAAGCTTGCCACGCTGGCAGTGGTGCCATTATCTGCTGTACTGGACGAGCATTTCGGAGTTTACATTCCATGCACTTATCAATTATTTTACGGACAGCAGTACCTCCCTTCACTATCCAGAACTTACATCGAATACTTGATAGTACTTGCGAAGTACCCAAATGACCTTCAAGAACATGGTAGTGTCTTATAATGAGATCAGTGACTGGATGGTAGCAAGGTAATAAAGCCGGATGACGGGTCTCATATGACGATTCTAACATTTGTAGACGTCCACCAACTCTAGCGATCCCTTCGGAAACTATCGGAGATAATCTATCTAACCGCACCTTGAAATCTGCGAAATCGGGACTATCCTCCTTGGTAATCTCACCCCACGCTTCCCACTGAGCAGCCCTCAAAATCGTTAACTCTGCATTTCTAATATCTTCGACTCTCAAAGGCCCCACATTCATATTTTCGTATCCCGCAAGATGCATGACCTTTAAATACGTAACATATCGTGTCAACCACGCAACCGCTTTCAGTAGTTTGTACCAAGAAGAATAATATTTAAAAAGTGGATGTAAACCTGAATGTCTTTCTTGAGTAGATGTTAAACTGACACTTGTCTTCAACTCCAAGGCACACTCGTTTATCGGTGGTTCATCTTCTCTACGAGGCCACATACTATCAGCCCTTAGCAAGAACTCTGGACCTTTCCACCACTTATTTTTAACCACATTCATATCAATAACTCCTCGCGATGCTAGATCAGCTGGATTTTTCCAGACGGTACGTACCTCCACTGCTCAACAGTGGTTAGTTCACGAATTTGAGATACTCTGTTAGCTACAAAACATGCATATCTTGCTGACTCGTTGCGTATATAATATATCACAGACATCGAATCAGTCCAAAACGTTACGGGATGCTTGGGGTAATCCAACTCTTTACACACTGTTGTGAATAACTGCGCAGCTAGTAAGGCGGCATTAAGTTCTAATCTCGGAATCGAAACCGTCTTTAGAGGTGCAACTCTGGATTTACCCATCACCAGGCTAACATCTATATCATTCCTTAAGGTGGTTCTGATGTATACGGCTGCACCAAATCCAACCTCAGAGGCATCAGAAAAAACATGGAAGTCAATTATATCATGATTTCTCGACGGCTTAAGTGGACGTGAGACGGAATGTAGATTCAGCATTCTTAAACTGTTAACCCACCCCTTCCACTCTTCTCTCTGCCTCTCACTTAATGGTTCATCCCACTGTAACCCTTTCCTGCATGTCTCTTGAAATAACCTCCTAGCCGGAAGTAGATAAGGTGCTACTAATCCAAGTGGGTCAAACACGGACGACAACACAGAGAGCACACCTCTCCGAGTAACTGGCTTATCAATATCACCAACACTAAATCCAAAGGTATCAGAGTTCACATCCCATCGCATACCTAATGTGCGTTCAACTGGTAGAGTATCAACAGGCAAATCTCGTACGGTAGGTGCTCTGTCTTCTGGATCTATATGCTTCAAAACGTCTAGGCTGTTCGAGACCCACTTAGTTAGACGAAAGCCGGCCTTAGCTAACACTTCAGTGATGCTTGTTGCAAATCTAACTGCAGACTTATCATCATCGAAGGAGGCTAAACAATCATCCACGTAGAAGCAACAATCTATGACGTCCAGCAAATCATTAGAACCAAATGTGGACACTGCCTTTCGTAGAGCAAAATTAGCACAAAATGGGGAGGATGTGGCACCAAATGGATGCACTGTCATCCTATATTCTGACACCTTACCACAAGGACCGTCATCAAACCACAAAAACCTCAAGTGATCTCTGTCACTCTCTGGCACCTTCACCTGAAGGAACATTTCCTCAATATCCGCCGCGACAGCAACTGTAAACTTTCTGAATCTCAATAGCAGTCCCACTAATGAGCTCACGCAATCTGGGCCACTATACAGATTATCATTTAAAGAGACTCCTTCGTGTTTCGCAGAACAATCAAACACCACACGGAGTTTACCTGGCTTCCTCGGGTTAAAGACGGGATGATGGGGCAAATACCACTTCCCTGGCTCACTTTGATCAACTAGTCTTTCAACGTAACCCTTCACTATATGTTTATCGACGACTTCCTTATATTTGGACCAGAGTTCTGCATCTGACAGGAATTTCTTCTGTAAACCCATTAGTCTCTTAAGAGCAACTTTCCTATTACAAATCAACTGTCTATCTTTGAATCTCCATGGTAGGCCAACGCTGAAACGCCCGTTTTCGTATTTACAAGAGTCCTCGGCTATTTTAACTGCTTTCAAGTCTTCTACAGAACGACCTTTCCCTGGGACACCGCAGTCACAAAACTCCTTGTCATACATATTTTTAATCATAGTTTCTAGTTTGTCCCCATCGTTTGTAACTAATGATGATATGTGGACTATGGGTATAGGTCCTCTCACTGTCCATCCCAGTGGTGTTTTTGTCGCAAACAGATCATCTCTACCTCCAAATCTCTCTTCTAATACCTTGTGGGCTTCTGGCACACTACATCCAATGAGTACTCTCACTCTTCCATCTTGCAATGTTGGAAGAGGTATGTCACACAGGTACGGCTTACCGACAACCGTTTCACGACTAGGTACTATAGCTTCGCCAAGTTTCATACTGGAGGTAGTGTAAGCAGTATCCACTTCCACGGTCTCCCCAGTAGCCAAGGATTCTAACTGAAATGACACTCGCTCACATACTACTGTTTTCGCAGAATTGAAAGTATTTACAACCAAGGGTTGCTTTGGGCCTTTAATACCCAAGCAACCAGCCAGTTCAGCATCTATCAATGTAACGTCTGAACCATTATCCAACAATGCATAAGTCTCTACTGAAGATTTCGGTCCTTTCACCTTAACTGGTAATACCCCTAAGAAAACTTGTGGGATGTCAAGGGGTCTAGAGATACTATTACAATTAACCGAACTCCCAGGTTCGTTCACTGTTCTCAGAAGTGGGTGCATATCCGTTAAACCACTACTTCCTTTATTTGTCGCCTTACAATTCCACTTTGTATGCCCAATCTTTAAACAACTGAAACACAGCCGCTTCTGCTTTGCCATTTTTAACCTTTCTACGGGTGACATAGCGATAAAGCGATTACAATCACTCAATTGATGCATGTTATGGCAGACAATACACTCATCCTTTCTCGTTGTGTCTTGAGACTTCACCACAAATGCCTTCCTTATATTCACTGGTTCCTTAGGTTCTACCTTAGAATGCAAAATGCTGGCGAATTTGCCCATCGCCTGGTTGACACTGTCCTTCACCAGTCTAAGAATATCATCGAACCTTGGCTCGATACCCTCCTCCTCTATACGAGAGCTTATTTTTACCCATTTCCTTTGCAGCCGCGTAGGTAGGCGTCTTGCAATTACCTCTAGGACTGAGCTGGAGTTGAGGTCACTCATGAAATTCATAGAAATCAAGGTATTCTTGTAAGTCATAAGATTGTCTAAAAACTCAGTGAGTGCCTTGGAGTCATCTTGAAGTTGACTGCCATTACCCTTGACAGCTTCGTATACGTTCCTTACAATCATCGAAGGCCTTCCAAACCTTTGACGTAATATGCTCATAGCCTCAGCGTATCCCTCATTAGGGGGCATGAGCTTACAGCACTGTATAGCTCTTGAAGCATCTCCAGTGCAATACCTCATCAAATACATCAATTTCAATTCATCACTTAATAAAAAACTACTCAGCATGATCTCAAACTCCTTTACAAACTGTAAATAATCGGCCGGGTTTCCATCAAAACACCGTGGTTCAAACTTAGGGAGTTTGATGTTCCTATTATCCCTGAACGGCGAAACAGTAACATCAACCATGTCATGCTTAACATCAGACACATCGTTACAATTAACAGACAAGTCACCATGACTTACTTTCCTGTTTGTATCCAAGACACTCTGTCCCTTCTTTGACCCAGGCATTGTTGAACTTGACCCAATTCCAAAAAGTTCCAGATATTGCTTGTTCAAAGAGGACTTGACCGGCACCAGGAAAATGAACGGCGACTATCCAAACTTTCACCAACTGTTTGAATCCGCCAGATCTGTTTCTATCGTCAGAAACTGTCAATCACGTCTCATAAACCGTTAATGCCCAGCTCTCGCTACGCTCGGGCCCACGCTGTTCTTTGAAGATTTCAGAAACGCTTAGTTATAACGGACGCAAAAACCAAAACACCGATCTGCCGCTTGTTATTTCTTTATTGTTACACCAACATATAAAAGGAATAAACGAACTAAGGTCTGAAAACAAATATTACAATAATAAATCTCTGTATTACTTCTGACGATGTTTCACTCTTCTTTCTGAACAGCGACCGATGAGACGATGACTGTCGTATTGATGCCTCCGCGAAAATTGGGGAAGTTGATTTTGAGCAAACAACCAAGAATTGATCGTTCAATCTTCAACTCCATTGACAACTCATGTATATGAATGAGGCAAAAAGTTGCGTGACTGACTTGATATGATTATGAGCAATAATTTGTGCTAGAAACGTCATCAGATAATATTGCTGTGCAACACTGTGATTTATGAAAATAAAATCGTATCCATAATGAAGTTATACTCCACCAGTGCCCAAGTTTTATAATTATATCAAAAATACTTATCTTCTGCGTTTTGTGTCTCCTAACTCTTTCATTTTTGTCTTCCTCATTTCAGGTTGTCAGTCTTCGTAGGCATTCTACTAGATGTCGTCATACATGGTGTCTGCAAGCAGTCTTTCAACTCATCTACCTCCCGCAAAGTTGTTGTTACGATGCCTTTAGATTATTTATTACTGATGTAATGACATGCAAGACTTGCACATGTTACTGTGAAGTTTGTCTGTAATAACATTCCCTCTATAGTAAATACAATGCTTGTGATAACAATTCCTCGTTATCTTTTCATTGCGTTGATAGGTGCGTATATATTAGAAAAAAGCTAACCTTGTCGTATTAGTTCTCTAAATTACAATCACTAAGTGCCCATACCTCTGCTGAATCTGTCTGTCTGTCTGTTTTCGACATAGAACTTTGCACAAATGTGCGGAAGTTCAAGTCGCCACACTCCGTGTAGCACGCGAAGCAAGAGAAGAAAGTACAAGAAAAGCATAATAGAAACAGTGAGCAGAGGTGTGAGACAAAGGAGTAATAAAGAAATACAAAACAGTTTCATTGGAGATCATAAGTCACAGGGAGTGGATGCATCTGCGCCACTGAGAACGATTTTGAGCCATGTCACCAATTGTTTCCAACCATAGATTTTTACCGTCCCGAGGACCCCAGCCTGGAAGTCTACACCTTCCTACGTGGCTTAGACCAACTGTTGTGGATTTCATTGACTGATGCCAAGTTTTTGTCTGACCGCCGCTAGCTTTTTTCCAGCCTGACCCTATATCCGCTAACATAGCTCGTCGAGGGAGGCGATGACTTGGCATACGTAACACATGTCCTAACCATCTCAGTCGATGTAGCTTCACGACTTCGTCGATTGATTTCCCCTGTTTACCCAGAACTCTACGCCTAACCTCCATGTTGCTCACCTTATTATGCCACTTTACACGGGAGATAGAACGCAGGCACCTATGATCAAAGACAGCTAGTCTTTTCATGTCTTCCACTCTCAGTGGCCATGTCTCACAACCATAAAGGAGGACGGAGCGGACTGATGAGCAGTACACACGCCCTTTGGTCGATAGTCGAACATCTCGTCTACGCCAGAGACGGCGTAAACTAACAAATGCGAAACGAGCCCCCTGTATTCGTGCTGAGATTTCGTCAGAGATCAGCCCGTTGGGGCTGATGGTACTTCCCAAATAAGTGAAGCGGTCAACGTGCTCTACCACTTCACTTCCTATTTTTAAACTAGGCATCGATGTAGTCCAGTCCTGTAACATCATCTCGCATTTGGCGGGAGCGAATCGCATGCCAAACATTCGTAGATTGCTGTTCAAGGTGTTTAGAAGACTCTGCATTTTGTCAGCGTCTTCGCCTAGAAGGACTATATCGTCTGCATATTCCAAGTCAACGAGATTATTCCCAGGTAGCAAGTCAATCCCTGAGTCGCTGAAGTCACCTGGGGTTAAGTCCATTAACACATCTATGATGAAGTTGAATAGAAAAGGAGATAATGGGCATCCTTGACAGACACCACTGGTCGTCATCAGTTCAGATGACAGCTCGCCGTAAGCCCTCACCTGGCTGTATGAGTACGAGTAGAGTGCCTTAATCAGTGCAATATATTTTCTTGGAATTCCCTTTACAGCCAAGCATCTCCAGAGAACTTCCCGATCAACAGAGTCGAATGCTGCCTTTAGGTCAAGAAATATAATGACTGTTGGACGCCGGTAGGAATTCCTATGTTCTAGAATCTGTCGGAGGGTGAAGATATGATCAATATACCCTCTTCCTGGTCTAAAGCCTGCCTGGCTCTCTCGCGTTTGTGCCTCCCGAGCACCACTTAGTCTACGCATGATCATTGAGCCTAAGACTTTAGATACTATATTAGTCAAGCTAATCTAATCCCTCTGTGATTATCACAGGAAGACTTGTCTCCCTTCTTGCATATGGGGATAATCAGTGACTTACACCAACCCGATGGGACTTCTTCTGATTCCCAGACGCTGCCTAGTACCTCAGTTAATCCGGACAGTAAGCTGTCTCCACCGTACTTAAATACCTCTGGAGTCATTCCATCAGGTCCCGCTGCTTTGCCTAGTTTCAGATTGGTGACAGCTTTAGTAACCTCAGTTAGGGATGGAGGACCTGTGTTTATATCCCATTCAGGGAGGTGTTGGATGCTCGGAAGGTTGAGCGTGGCTGTGGGCAAATTAAACTGCTCCTCATAATGCTCTTTCCAACGATCCAGTCGTCTATCCTGGGAGCTAATTATAGTGCCATTTTTTTCCGAGATTGTCTCACTGATGATTTGTCTTCTCCCACCTCTGCTGAATACCAAGTGCTACTCGCGGCCCATGAAATACTTATTATTGCATTCGTAAATAACTATCAAACTATTATTACATAGGGTAGTGAGACAGAAGGCGTATGGAATTTAGATATTAATGTTTATCTGAAGTTAATGACACAATACATAGGTACATGTTTCATTTCCAAACAAGTGAATTTTATAGGGTAATGTAGGGCTGAGCGCGGTGAGTTAACAGTGTATTCTTTACTGTATACATCTTGTATGAGTGAAATGCCTCTACTCAATTTTCGGCGAAGCTGCAATATCACCCTGCAGGGTTTCTTCAATGCACTCTCATAGGGAATAATCCTTGGTACAAAGGAATCCAGCCAAAAGCATATGTGACACAGTCGAATGACTTTTTCAACTAAAAGCGGTAATGCTGATATTAAGTGTGATTTACCTGTAAACTGAGGGACTCTAGTGTAATACAGCACCATATCCCAGCAAAGTATTCTTTGTGTTTAACAGGTAAAAGTAGAATTCATGGACTGAGCATTTGTTAAATATGGAGGCGACCCATTGAGTCACCTAGACGAAATGCGATACCTTAATTCTTTCTTCAAGATATATAGAAGTCAGGAGTAGACTGTCTTTGACAGATCTAGTTTTACGATGCGACTAATTGGTGAGTCATCTGGTGTTGTGTTAGTAGAAAAAACAATTCCAAACCTTAGTATTTTCCAGATATGAACATATTTACATACTTTGGTGACAAGTTAATCTTCGTATCAAGAAACCCTTAGGGAAATTAACCTTTACTTAGTGATTTGGATCCGACAGTAAACGCCATGTTACTAAGTTATTCAAAAGACAGAATGATGAGTAAAACAGTACTCGGATACTTATTCTAACGAAACCGAATAATGATAATCATTTAGCCTACCAATATGCCGTTTACTTCCAGTCTTAATTCAAAGACAAATTTAGTTACTCACTAAATTAATAGTTTCAGAAGACTGATCTACTCCTGTCTACGAAATACTTTGCCCGATCATGTTTTACTTCAAAATATGTGTACACTGGCCAGCTGATGTTGCATATCCAGTTATACTGTTTTTCAATTACAATGTCCCACCTATTTCCTACCAAACAAAACACCCCTTAAACCATCAACAAGTTACCATCATTTCTAAATAAATAACCTTAACTATTCGCATGTAAACAATGCTATAAACTTTATCACTTACGTGACGTTTCAACTTTCGACTAATCAGTTTTCCCTTACATGAACACCTGTTTCAATTTCAACCGATAGTTCTAACCTTTGACTACTGAATTAGTGCGTTTCGTTATATGCCATCCTTACGAAATATAGGTACTGATAATAATTACTGCTAACAGATTTATCATGAGAATGAGAACATACTCCATACTGACGACAATATACCTCAGGGGAGGAAGTTTTTTTAAACGCACTATTCAATCCAACACATGACCCTAACTCTGTAGCTCAAAACATTCTATAAAGTTAGTTGTGACTATTAACAAGTAGAATGTTTATTTGAGGTATAGAGAATACATTTATTAGTGATTCAACACAAAATACAAACTCAACGGTACTGGAAACCACTTTCTTCAGCAACGAATCCCACGAGGTTACTGGAACTACAGATTACCTAAAAAAGAAAACAAGGGTTCACAGGATGTATACATGAATATAACTACCAATATAGTATTAACAAGACAGCACAGTAAGAATTAATGAAAGTTTATATCAATGTGCCATTACATCAGCCACTATTTTTGACACAAGTGGATATTTAGACGAAGTAATAAGAAGACATAATTTGTCTGAATGGTGTAGTGTTGTATTTGTGCAACATATTTTGGACAATCTGGTCACGCATGGACTTGTCATAAGAATACATATGAAATTAATACAGTTAAGAGGTTAGACATAAATTTAGGTGGAATTAAAATCATATATGGAAGGTCAAAACAACAATGAAGCTCACTAAACCAAATATCAGAGGCATTAGTACACCTACCCTGACTGGTATCAAAACGAAGTTTAACAAAGGTTTCGTGTGATGACGAATATTTTTGGAACTCACAAAGGTGGTTTAAACTTCCTAATTACACTTGGGCTTCCACAAACTTTAGGATGCAATCCAAACACGTTTTACTGATAGGTTTAAAAATGTGCAAACGTCAATTTATGTCCTGTCTCTATAAGATGTTTCGCAATAGAGGAGCTGGGTTTCCTGTTCTTACCATTAATAGCTTATGAAGATTCTGTTCGCTTCTAGAGGCACTTAGGAATATGATGCGTAGCCCTTACTTGCAGAAATCGATGAGTCCTAAATGGATACTGCAACCACTCCTAAACCTTCGGTCCATGGCTTGAAGAGATGTCGGACAATACTTCTAGGCGATTTCAAAATAATTTTGCGAATTAATTTCGAACAAACTCATATAATATGGAGCCAGGGCAATGACAAAAATCGGAAGCTTATGAAACCAAACTCAATAATGGGACAGAATGACGTACACCTAAGACGTCTTTATGTACCTGATCACGAGGATGGTATTCAAATCCACCAAATTGCTAAAATGTTATAGTGTGCATTTAACTCATTTAAATACTTTGGCAGAAAACAGTGAATGTTATAAGTGATTGTAAAACATATTGCAGCTTCTGCCCATTTGTGAACACTAATCTTCGCTTGTATCTATACATTCCATTGACTTTCAGCTACCATTCTTTGGTTCCTGCAACAGTAATAGCTACTGAACAATAGCTGATAGGGAAATTTATGATCGAGTACAGGTTTTCACCAAGCTGCAAAGAAATTTATCGAATGACAGTCGTCGAAATGCACACAAAGCTTACCCGGTATGCCAAATAATCATTGCATGAACCATGTATTTAAGCGTCCTGTCCCACAAGCAATCAGTAAATGCTCTAGAACAATATCGAACGACAATTTTCATATTAATTCATCCAACAAGAGCAAAATAAGCACCGAAATCACGCCCGCTGCGTTTTCCTGGACGACTAGCTCCAACTGGAATCAACGAAGCCGCGCAAATGCCGTCAAGGTTAAGCCAAAGGCGCCACTTCAAATAGGGGATATACCTAATCAACACCCCATCGACGCGAACAAATACAAATTTGCTAGTGAGTAGATTCTTATTTACTTGAGCTTTCTGAAGTGATTGGCGAGGGGCTACTGGTCGAAGCTGGAGCATTTGCTGGGTAAGGCGGTTGGTGAAGTCGGAGATATTTACTTCAGTTGAATCATTAGACGGAGCTAACTGACCAGGCAATGTGAGGATAGTACCATACACAAGTTGAGTTGGTGTACATCCCAAATCTTCCTTTACAGTTGATCGGATACTGAGAAGAACTAATGGTAAGTGTTCACTCCACTTAGATGAGTCAGCTTGTGCCATAAGCGAGCTTTTCAGTTGTCGATGGAAGCGTTCCACCAGACCATTCGCTACAGGATGATAAGCTGTAAGGGAGATATGGTTTACTCCAAGGAGTCTCGTAAACTCTCGAAACAGAGTTGACTGAAATTGAGCTCCTCGGTCTGTTGTAATAGTTGTGGGTACTCCGTAGTTTGACACCCAGCGATCTAAGAAAACAAAAGCGATATTTTCTGCAGATATATCGTTGAGTGGACAAGCAATAGCCCATCGGGTAAATCGATCAATCGCAGTAAGTATATGAGTAAATCCTCTGGATAGCGGTAATGGTCCAATAATATCTATATGAACGTGTTGAAATCGTTTATCCGGTAAATTGAACTGTTTTGGAGGTGTGACGGTATGATGATGTACCTTGGATCTTTGACATTGCAAGCATTGTCGGGCCCATTTCCGAATATCGGAGTTCATCTTGGACCAAACAAAACGCTCGCTGATTAACTTGACCGTAGCACGCACTCCAGGATGAGACAATGAATGTAGATGTTCAAACAAAGGTTTTCAACAACTTAGTGGAACAAAAGGTCTATGAACGCCCGTTGAAACGTTGCAGACGATAGTTGTATCAGACAGGGGAATAGGTACATCCTGCAACTGTAGGGAGGAGTTTCGTCTACAAGTATGGAGTTCGGCGTCATTTTTCTGCAGCTTGGCAATATTGTCTAAGCTAATATCTATCGAAGATAGAAGGTGATTAACATCACATCGAGACAAAGAATCTGCTACGAAATTGGAATCTCCTTTGATGAACTGGATGTCTGTTGAAAATTGTGAGATGTAATCCAGTTGCCTGGCTTCTCTCGGAGAGTGTCTGTTCAACGAAGTGGTGAAAGCATAACAAAGAGGCTTATGGTCGGTTAAGATAGTAAAATGTCGACCTTGTAGTAGGAAGCTGAAATGTTTAACTGCTAGGTAGATGGCTAACAGTTCTCTGCCAAAAGTGCTGTAACGAGTTTGCGCAGGTTCCAATTTCTTGGAGAAGAAAGCAAGTGGAGTGATGTCATTATTGAACTTTTGTTGTAAAACTGCTCCCACTGCTACCTGCGATGCATCTGTACATAAAATGAGTGAAGCTTCTGGGTTGATATGAGATAACATTACAACGTTGGATAAGGCATCTTTTGCATTATTAAATGCTGCTTTTGCTTCTTCAGACCACTGAAATTTCTTCGAATTGCATCTAAGTAGGTCGGTAAGTGGCTGAACTATGGAGGCACATGATGGAATAAAACGTCGGTAGAAGTTGAACATCCCGAGAAAACGTCTAAGTTTCTTTAAGGAATCAGGTACGGGAAAGTTCTTAATAGTTTCTATCTTATCTTCGGTAGGTCTGATGCCTTCGGCAGTTATTCGATGTCCTAAGAATTCAATGGAAGGGGAACCAAAAATACATTTCTTTGGATTGATAACAACTCCAAATTGTTCAAGCCTTTGAAATAACAAGCTTAAGTGTTCCATATGTTCTTCCATCGATGAGCTGGCTACTAAGACATCGTCGATATATACAAAGACGAAATCAAGACCTTGGGTAACTTGATCCATAAAACGCTGAAATGTTTGAGCGGCATTCTTTAGTCCGAAAGGCATTCTCAAGAATTCGAATAATCCAAAAGGCGTGATATTTGCTGTTTTTGCAATGTCTTCTGGAGCGACTGGTATTTGATGATATGCCCTGACCAAGTCAACTTTAGTAAAAATGGTCTTTCCATGTAAGTTCAAGGAGAAATCGTGGAGATGAGGTATAGGATAACGATCTGGTACCGTAGCGTTATTCAAAGCGTGATAATCTCCACATGGTCGCCAGTCATGATTAGTTTTAGGTACCATATGCAAAGGTGAAGACCATGGGCTGTTAGATGGTCGTATGATACCTAGCTGCATCATATGTTCGAATTCCGACTTAGCTGCTGCTAGTTTATCGGGTGGTAACCGTCGTGGACGTGCCTTCACAGGTTGTCCTGTTGTGATGATCTTATGCGTAACTGTATGAGATATATCTTCGACGTTGTATGATGGTTTAAGGATTTTAGGAAATCGTTGCAATAAAGCAGAGAACATTTCACTCTCCGGCTTTTCTATACAGATGCTATGAACAGAGTAGTCACATGTAATACCGTGGATCTTGAGTTGGGTGCAATTGTCAACCAGTTTTTTCTTGCTGATATCAACCAACAGATTGAAATGACTTAGGAAGTCTGCACCTAGTATAGCGTGACGTACGTCAGCTACTATGAAGATCCATGTGAAACGTCGGCGTAGTCCTAGGTTTAAAATCATTGACTGTTCGCCATACGTCTGTATGTTGGTTTGGTTGGCAGCACGAAGTGAAAGTTTTCCAGGTATTTTGGCTGATCGCCTGGATAGTGGGGGGGAATAACACTGACCTCGGCGCCTGTATCTACCAGGAATAATGTGCCGGTAGTCAAATCCCTCACATAGAAAAGGCGACTGGGGTGATTGCCATTAACAGCCGTCGCCATTACTGTCTGGCTGGGGAGTTTCCCTGAGATGAGTTACTACTGTTGTACATACACGGTCGAAGACACTTCAGGGCATTATGCCCATACCTCCTATGATACCAACAAATGTTACGGCTTTGAGACGGTGTTCTAGAACGTCGTCTAGATCTTGATCGCCGTTGCTTGGATACCGTATGTGACTGGTTCCTTTGTGCTCGAAGCTCGGACACTTCCAGTCGTAAATCTTGCATTTGAGATGTTAACTGGGAAAGTAACCAAAACATTGGTGCGTCCTTCATAGATGTGGAAGGGCTTGGTGGTACTGCCTCTGTAGACACGCTATTTATGCCATTATTTGATAACACATCCATGATATCGTCTGCCATTTTAGCTAATTCTTCAAGGTCTGTCGTCCTAGAAGATATTGTTAGGATTTGTTGAACATTTTGTGGTAAACGTTGTAAGAACATCTGACGTAGAATTAACTCATCTACTTTGTGTGACCCAATCAACTGGCGCATATGTCTAAGTAGTTGAGATGGCTTTTTTGTACCTAGATCACACGAAGTAAGTAGTTGTTGTATGCGTTTCTCATCGGAGAGAGTGGTCCGCTGGATGAGTGCAGCTTTTAGTTTGTCATATTGAGAGTCTGTAGGTTTGCTGTCTATGACATCGATAACCTCTCGTAGTACTTCCGTGGGAATTGCTGCTAATACGCAACCATACATGGCGATCTGCGACGTAATACCTCGAGCTGCAAACAACTGTTCAATGATTGTGAACCAGACACGTGGTTCAGCCAGATCAAATTGAGGAAGTCTTAAATCCGGCAAGGCGTTAACAGCAGAGTTCTGTGTCTCTTCGCCTTTATTACCTTCTTCAGCAACAGTGGTACGTTTAGGTGGAGCCATTGTCATATAATATATAAGTATGAGATATACAAAATAGAAAAACTTGTGGTAACAAAAATTAAAGCAATGCGAGTTTATAAGGCCAAAATAGCAACAAAAATGTTCAAAACGAGTTAACTATCGAAACAAAAAGGTTCGAAAACGGGTTAACCATAAAATAAAGGTTCGAAACGGGCTCACCAATTATTGTGGTGGACCTTTTACTCGGTTAGCTCAGTTACCCAAATTCAAATAGAAAATAAAGTACCAAATCAGTTTAGTTACGGGAAGAATGTATTAAAGTTTGGTTACTCGGGTTTACAAAGATCCAAAGTCCACAATAAACGTAATAGACTCCAGGTGCTACGGAAGACTGCTCCAGTACTAATTCTCCAATGTTGACGTTCCGGAGGTCGACCAAAGTACGTAGGAAGAACTACGGTGCTCCTGCAAAAATTTGAGATAGAAAGCAGGTGATTAAAATTGATCGACGGCAGTTGAGATGGTGGAGAAGACGGAGAGTCGAAAGCAGAACTATATATTTATTCAAAACCCGAGGTAAAGTTCAAAGTACAGAGTTTATGGTTAAAACAAAGTAGTGTACAATATGTTGATTATTTACATAGTAGCAAAATTTGGATAAGATAATTGCGTCATCAAACCCGCCATGGGTTTTGCCTGTAGTATTAGTTAAGAAGATGAACGGCTCCCTGCGCTTGTGCGTTGATTACCGAAAATTAAACGCAGTGGCTCAAAAAGACGCTTACGCATTGATTACAATAGACGAGACGTTAGAGGCATTATCAGGTAGACAGTCTACGACGTGAGATTATATCATGCTTGATCGTGCCTACAAAAATGGCATGCATTTTCACGTAAATTTATATGTTTATTTGAGAATACACATTATTATTATAGGTGCCCTCTGGTTTTCCACCCTTGATTTGGCATCTGGATATTAGCAGGTGGAAGTCCACCCTCGTGATCGGCACAAAACTGGTTTACTATACCCACCGGTTTGTATGAATTTCAGACCATGCCTTTCGGGTTAAGTAATGCACCAGCAACGTTTCAACAACTGATGCACACAGCACTTAAAGGATTAGTCCCACCAGTGTGCCTCATATATTTAGATGATACCATCGTATTCAGTCACACCATCGAAGAACACCTCGAGAGACTGCGGATTGTCTTGGAAAGTTTGGAGGAAGTGGGACTCAATGTGCGAGCCACTAAATGCGTTTAGTCAGAACAGAAGCCAATTTCTTGGGGCACGTTGTCAGCACACAGGGCGTACATAGCGATCCCGAAAAAGTTGCAGCAGTCAAAGAGTGGCCCGTACCCAAAAACGTGGATGAGTAACACAGTTTTCTAGGGTTAGCCTCTTATTACCGCCGGTTCGTGAAAGACTGCTCAGCGATCGCCAGCCCTCTTGACTAGGAAAATAATTCCCTTCGTATGGGCAGAGGATTGTGACTTTGCTTTTCAGCAGCTGAAAGATTCATTATGCTCAGCATTTTAGCAATCCCGGATACATCACCAACGGCTGGTAAATACGTCTTGGACGCGGACGCTAGCCACACATCCATTGGAGCATTGTTATCCCAGGTCGGTGGGGACGGCAAGGAACACGTTATAGAATATGGCAGCCGCATACTGAACCGTGCAGAAAAGAACTACTGCATCACTCGTAAAGAAATGTTGGCTGCTGTTACCTTCGTTCGTAAATATCGACCCTATCTACTTGGTAAACCGTTTGTTCTGCGAACGGATCACAAAGCTCTATAGTGGTTGCAAAACTTCAAGGACCCTGAAGGATAGGTAGCAAGATGGCAGGAATATCTTCAGGGGTATGACTTTGAATGTGTACACCGTCCTGGCAGGTGGCACGCCAATGTTGATGCGTTATCCAGACGCTCTTTCAGACCGCACGGAGACTGCCCGTCTTGCGAGAGCATTGATATTTGTGCTGTCTAAGTGGAGAACGGTGGGCACATATCCAAGCTGCAGACGATGAGACTGCACTCCCGTATCATGCTCTGTCAAATCAGAATGGTGGGCCAGTTGAAGCTGATGTGAAAGGGAAGAGTTGGGAGACCAAATGTTTGTGGGCCTTATCGGATCAGTTAGTGCTCGTGAATGGTATCCTGTGTGTTCAACCCGGTCCCAACTACTCGAGAAGAGTTGTAGTTTCTCAGTCGTTCGTAACAACAATTCTGGAGACTATACATTGTGACTTGGGACACGCTGGGATTAATAAGATGATGCAAGCAGTTACCCAACGTTACTGGTGGCCTAGCCAACGGCGTGACGTCCCAGACTTTGTCCAGTGGTGTGTAACATGTGGCAAAGTAAAGAACCCACTGAGGAAACCCAGGGCGCTACTTACTAATATGAAGACTGGATATCCCAACGAAATAATTCGAGTAGACATCATCGGACCTTTATGTGAGACCGCACGTGGAAACAAGTATATCTTGGTCATGGGTGATTATTTTACGAAATGGTGTACTACTTCAGCGAATTGATGCCTTTGCAGTAGCAAAAGCTATATTCGATCGTTGGATTGCTCGTTGGGGCGCACCAGAGCAATTGCATTCTGATCAAGGAACCAACTTCGAAAGTATCTTGGTTAGAGAATTGTCCCATCTATTTGGAATTAAGAAATCAAGAACCACCGCGTACCATCCCGAAGGCAATGGGTTAGTAGAGAGTACCAGTCGAACCTTAACATTATTACTGTTCCTATTCTTAGAGAGAGAATCACAATCAGCCTGGGACACCGTGTTACCAAGATGCTTGTTGACCTACCGAGGAAGCACGCACATGTCTACGGGGAAGACACCACACCTGTTATGGATTGGCCGCGAGTTACGCTGCCTAGTGAAACATTGGTTATGCCCGGTGGGATGATCCGCTAACTACATCGGAAATGGTAATAAGGTTGCGAGGAGACATCGCCAGGTATCATAGCCATGCACGCGAAGAACGCACAGAAACGTTACTACGATAAGAAGTGGTGGGGAACGCCATTCAAATTAGGTGATAAGGTGTGGCTGCGTCAACCAACGACTGAGAACTGGAGTCGACATAAAGCTCAAGCACAGTGGGCAGGCCCATATGTGGTGTACCGCAGGATAACTGACAATGCATACGAAATCCAAGAAGACAACAACAATCCTCAGAAAATGATAGTGCACTTCAACCGTCTAAAACCATTAAGACCAAGCAGACAGGCACCGAGGAAAAACCCGCCTTATCTTGATAACCATAATAACCATGTGTCTCTTTCTCTTGCAGGGATGATGCCGAGGCGGAGAGAACGCAAGACTGAAGTCTCTGGGGACAGCTTTTGGGAAGCGAGAGGGTCGTGTAGTGGTTCAAATTCGAAAGGAAGCGTCAGTTCAAAGCCCGGTGTTCGCCGAACTGTTATAGACTAGCTCCTTGTATATACATTTTTGACTTCTGCTGCTATTAATTCGGTTGATAATTATACAGTGTTTCACCTCGAGACATGTTCTGCTTTCCTTGTCTTACCCAGCATGCTTGATATTTATTATTGTTTGTGTTACTCTATAAAATCCTTTTTCCACCTTTTTTAATATAAACAAAACCTATACTATAAACGCTAATCAGTGTTTTATTCTCTTTACTTGCAGGAAGATACTCAACACTTAATTATCTGGAGCAGGAGATATAAGAATTGCAGGATCTAAACTTTAACGAAGACCAGTAAAACTTTTAGACCCTTAGACTGGATTCCCGCACTCTTTAAAAGTTGATTACGTGGAATGAACGTTTTCTGTTTTCATTACCTGTGTGTCTGCTGATTTGCTTGTTTGTATCGTAAAGGCGCCTTTGTAGTTCCATATCTGTGACCTTTGTCACTGCCATGAAATAATTATGGTAAACCAACGGTAAAAAGCTAAGAACTCAGTCATCTATTAAACTTCCAGAGTAAAGATTTTTGGGTTTTCGCTGTAATTCTAAGGCAACTTGATAATAATATTTTAGAAAAATGCAACATTAGACCCAATCCAAATATCTACCAAATTTTGTATATAGATGGTGAATGACCCCATACGTGTGTCTGCTACACCAAATGACACCTTACCCTCAAGCGGTCATAGTAGACCACTTAGCTCACCAGTCCGTCGTGAGTTCCAAGCCAATCTTGCAGTAAGTGGTTGGAAGTGAGAATAACTCGGTGGTAACAACTTATAACGGCTGGACTTATTTATCACGTACTGTTGAATTCCGCTTGGAAATCTTTTTTGCCAATAATTTTTAATAAAATTGTGTTGTACGTTATCTAGATTGAGGGAAATTCCCATTTTTTTGCTAGTTATGTTGGTGTCCGCGTCATGTGATCTGACTGCGACACACTTTTAGCATATTAGTTGCAATGGTTAGTGTTTCAGGCGGAATGTATCAAAATACCGGTGTAATAAGGAAGATAGGATGGTTAGAGGGTAATGCCGTTGGCGACGTTTAAGAATAGCGTCCCAAAACCTTCAACGCTCAAATGACCTTGAACGCGTGCTAGTCGTTGGCTAACGGCTCCTGTCATTATCACAGCTGAAATATCTACCCTATTCATCAAATAAGGAGCAAGTTTCACCCAGATAACACTTTTATTACTGTTTGGACAATGTGTTAACATCTCGTTAGGGTTAGGATAGGGGTTAAGGCGAGTATTGTGGTTAGGGTTACGGTCATTGTGTGCGTCGGTGGCACAATGGTTAGGGTTAGGGTTTATGGTTAGGGTTATGGTTTAGGGTTAGGGTTTTGGAGTTATGGTTAGGGTTTAAGGTTAGGGTTTATGGTTAGGGTTTAGGGTTAGGGTTAGGGTAGCGATTAGGAATAGATTTTTCGTTTATTTCAAGTTCTTTTGTTATCCTTATTTCCCTTGTATGTAGTCGCCAATGCTCTTACTGGAACCATAGTAACGAAACCGAGGGCTGAGGAGAGGACTACACAGCAAGAGGAGATGAACCATTCCCATAACAGCACACCTTCAGTCTCTTTGGTGAATACATCTACAGAAACTAGTCCAAATTAGAAACTGATACTCTTCATCGCAACTGGAACGTATTTTTAAGTCATATCAGAGAAATATAATCCGTTTAATGTTTTTTTCATGCATTTTTGTGTAAATATACGTTAAATTTTATGCAAAATTCCTCCTATTTTCTGATTGGTCGGCTCAAGGTCATTGTGCGTTCGCATCCAATATCCAATATCCTGATTACGAGCTAGTATAAACCAGTGATTTCTTTGAGCTCGCTTCTTGATTGTGAGGTAGAGGTTCCAGATCTTCGGTGAGCTTCTGCGTAGTAAGTCCCGACACTCGACTGCTTTAGCTCTGGTAGACTCCAGGAGGAGTGGTGCGGGGATTGGTAGAGATGTGGTTTGTAGTATGCAGTATGTTAGGACTGTGTTGCTGCCGTGAATGGAGTTTGACCTAACTTCCCTTCGTCATTCGGTGTAGTCATAAAAGCAGAATAGTAATAATAATAATAGGTTGTAGTGTAGATAATATAGGTTGAGATAAGTGGAATAATAAAGGTGACCTAAGGAAAAGATAGAGTGAGAGAAGGCAGAACAGGTCGTGGGGATTTAGTTTGTACCCTTATCCATTGACAGTGTGGTTTCAAGTTTTATGAGGATAAGCCATTGAGACACAAACCTTGCATTTCTGCATGATTGTCTAGCTTCCGCTTAAAAATCTCCAGAGATGGCGCTGTAGTCACGGCCGCCGGTAAAGCGTTCCAGAGACGGCAAACACGAAGCGAAAAGAAATGTGATCGCACTCGAGTCTTTGGTCTCTGGTGTGCTATCCTTAGCGGGTTACCTCGTGGAAGCCTATAGTCACTTAATAGCAGGATGCTTTTATTTGGGTGGGCCTGGTCATTTAGGATCTTGTAGACGGTGATGAGGTCTCCCCTGTGCCTACGGTAACTAAGTGTGAAAAGTCCTAATTTCTTTAGTCTTTCCTCATATGATTTGTTGCGGAGGCCGATCACCCATTTTGTCGCTCGTCTCTGGACACTTTCTAGAATGTTAGCATCCCTTTTGAGTAGCGGAGGTGCAATGATATTATGCTCCCAGCTGCCTGTGCATAAAGTGTAATGTTGCATAGGCTTTGGCGACGTCCCTCGAGTAATTTCCACTGGTGTCTAGCTTTTCTGTTAGAATAAGACCTAGATCACGCTCTGATGGAACACAACTCAAGTTCTGGCCACCAAGGGTGTAATTTACACTCTGTGACCTGCCGGAATGAAGCTGCACTACTTTGCACTTCTTTAGATTGAAAGGCATTCCGTTAGCCAAAGCCCAATTTCCCAGAGTTTGCAGGTCAGCCTGCAATCTATCTGAGTCTTCCGATGAGTTTATTGCTCTCCAAATCTTTACGTCGTCAGCGTAAAGAAGCGCAGAGCAGTTTAGTTGGGGGGGGGGGCAGGTCATTGATAAAAATCAAAAACATCAACGGCCCTAGGATAGAACCCTGAGGAACCCCTGATGCCGAGGTGTGCCAGGATGATCGGATGCGGTTGACTTTGGTGCAGAATTCTCTCTCACCTAAGTAATCTGTCAGCCATGCGAGAAGTGCTCCAGAAACTCCCGCCTTGCCTATTTTGTGAAGGAGCAGACCATGGTGAACTGTGTCGAATGCTTTCGCAAAGTCGAGAAAGATCACGTGGGCTGGTACCTTTTTGTCCCAGGATAGTGTCCAATCGTTCCAGGCTAGTAGAAGATTCGTCACGCAGGATCTTCCCCTCCTGAAACCGTGCTGTGCTTCGTGAAGAAGGTTAGTCCCATCGAAGTATTCTCTCATGTGGTCGTCAATGAGACTTTCCAATATCTTCGATACCACTGGAAGTAGAGCAACTGGTCTGTAACTGGTCACATTCTGCCGGTCACCACCCTTGAAGATAGGGGATAGGATTGCACGTTTCCATTCACACGGAAGTTTCCCTACATCAAGGGAGTGTTGGAACAGATCACTTAGGGGTTGACAGAGACTTTCTGAACACTGCTTCAGGACAGATGGTCTGATGCCATCACAACCTGGAGACTTTCCCGAAGCCAACCTTCCCAATTTTGCAAGTACCATAGCCGGGGTAATTTGAAATGTCCCCAGCAGGTTTTCGTGTGTTGGTTTTGCGATGTAATCTGGATGTTCTGTAGAGGTAATATCCTCGTTACTATTTAGTTGCCTGTGAAAGGCTAGGCTGAATGTCTCTGCCATTTCAAGGCCAGTAAGAGATTTCCCATCAGAACCCACTAGATTGCATGCTCCCTGGTTGGTCGGTTTTCTTTCGGCCATAAACCTGTATAGGCTTTTGGGGTTCACGAGAAGCTTATTGGCGAGGTCTCCCTGAAATGTCCTTCTATCGCTCCGGACTCGTATGTTACATCGATTCCTGAGTTCAAGGTACACTTCATATTCGGGTTGACTCTTCGATCGTCGCCACGCGAACCAGGCTTTACGCTTTGCCTGCAGAAGGCGTTGTGTCCCTCTTTTCAGCCATGATCGTTGCTTCCTAGCTTTTGGTGAGACTAAAGGAACAGTGTCTGAGACCGCCTGGTGAATAATCTCCTTTACCACTCTCCAGTGTTCTTCTACTGTTAGCTCTGTCCATTTTTTAGGCCAATTTGCTTCAGACAGAAGTCTTCGCATTTTGGTATAGTTGGCTTTGTTATAACACAGATAGGGCTGTGTATTGTCCCACTGTAAGCGCTCGCGGAGGACTATGTCGAATACTATGACCGCGTGGTCACTACTACCTATGGGAGTCGTGATCTGAACGTTTTCCACTAGTAGCTGGTCACTAGTGAGCACGTAATCCAGTCTAGAAGACTTCCCATCAGGGCCCCATCTAGTATCCATCTTGACATTTTCAGTGAATCCAGCCTTCCTGGTGGTATGCAGCAGATTTCGATCGAATCTATCATGGGCTTTTCCCGACACCAAGTTAAGAGATGGGGCATTGAAGTCACCAGCTATGACAATTTGATCATAACCCATGTCTTGAGTCGCTGAAATTGTATTTAGCAGTACCTGGTTGTGGTCTGCTCTACATGAAGGTGATCGATAAATGCTGTCCACTAGATATTTGCAGTACCCAACGGTGAAGTGGCACCGTATGGAGTCAGGGAGCTCTGTGAGGGGAGGGTCCGTCGCGTGAACACATCTGGGCTGTTTGTCGACGTATATGGCGACTCCACCTCCTTCTCTCAGGTCCCTATCTCGCCTGACTAGGACCATATCATTTATACTGACTTCGCTGTCTGCCACCGTAGGGGTTAGCCAGGTTTCCGTCAGTATTATGATTTTGGAGTTTAGTTGTGATTGTAGGTGTCTAAGTTCAGCTATTTTGCCTCTTAGCCCTCTCACATTACTATACAGGCAACTGGTAGTCAGTCTCACCACTTCCCCGTATTATAATAATAATAATAATTTAATAATAATAATAATTTATTTTCATATAATCATAAATTTACATGAAAATGCATGCCATTTTTACAGGCACGATCAAGGATGATATAATGTCAAATCTTAAATTGTCTACAAGTTAATAATGTTTCAACAGTTAAATATTTGATATATATATAAATACACATTGTCTGAACTAGGCTGTATAGTTATTGAATTGTACAATTGTCCTCCAGGTTTCGCGGGAAAATCGACTTCGTTTTGTTTTCATCCCGTGGTCGTAGGCATACGATAATCAACCAATATTGAGGTAAGTACAACGTTTACAAGGAATTGGAAGCTGTTTTAGAAAAATTAAAGTGCTGTGGTGTAACATTAAAGTGTAATAGATTAAGTGAGTGAAATATATCATTAATAAACACATTTATATAGAAAACAGAATGGGGAAGTAATTAATCCTTAGGTCGACAACGTTCATTTGCAATGTATAATGAAACCAATATATTTTATACTATCATGCGTTCACTTTTGGCTTTAATACAATTATTTTCAAGCCAGTTGTTTTTATTTCATGTCTTTTTTTCTATTTGGTGTACAACCGTACCCTCCAGAGAATAGGAATAGAATAAGTCGAATCAAATTCATAAAGAGCTATAAAATGTTAGGTTTAATGGAATATAATGAGAATCAAGTAAAGACGTTATTAGAAAATATGTGAGACAAGATATTGTGAAGTGGTATTCAAAGATCTGACAATGGATAGCAAGTTAATTCATAAGATGCCCCATAAATCTGTGCAGATCCCGCGTGGTCGCATCTCAACAATAGGCTGAGCGAATGGTATATATTTAAAGGTAGAAGCATTATCTGTCAAGGCGTTCACTATTATCTTTTTCAAGATAAAGATCTAAGCCCTCATAAAAATCAGAAATATCTCGAGCCTTTAATTTGTATATTGCTGTTCCTGCAGAATGGGGCGATTCACCTTAGTGACCACCACCATATCTACTGATCAGCTAACGCCACCCTCCCTCCTTTTTTGATGTTAGGCTCTGAGACCATGATTATTATGGCTACCGCAAATATATTGCTTGGTACCAGACATGTTCGTACCCCATATTCCATCTCCCTAGCTTTCTTAATGAGTGCTTCCAATAGGTCTCCACGTACATCTTTACGAACATATTATATATGTGTGCATGCATCCTGATGAACAGATTACTTTATAAGAAGTTAAAACCTTAAAGAGTAAAACGAATAGGTATTGTGAATAGTGGAGCAAGATTTAGCAGAATACTATAGTTAAGGTTCAATTTAGGTAGTATGGACTGAAGGTAAGGTCGGTTGGCAGGACTTAGTGTACTAAATTTTCATGACAGTCTTATATATAGTAAACATCTGACATTGCAAAGTAACGTGTCTAGACATATTATAAAAAGATATTAATACAGAACCAACGAAATTTTGGCGTTTTTTAACAATACTGCAGTGTGTGTATACTGAAGAATGGTGGTTAGTCTACAGGGAGCCGTATAGTAAATCAAACCATATATGATAAGAGTATAATCAATAATATAGTTCGTATATCAAATATTACACTAGGTTCAATAATTGAGTGTTATAAGGGAAACAAGCGTGGTAAAGCAAGAGAACATTTGATGCATAAATATTTTAAGTATTTTAATATCCATCTAATTTAAGAGTTGAACATGCATGATTAATAAGTATTATTATATTAGTATATACATATGTAAAACGTTAAAAGGTGTGGATGCTATTACAATTATTTCCAGTGTTACTTTTACCAACACAACTTAGTGAAAATTATAGAGGATAGAAATCAGTAAATTAGTTAACGTTCGCTGCGTGAGTATTAGAGTCGAGAAATACGTATGTGACTATACTGAAGACCGGACTGGCCTTCAATTTCCGTTCTACCAACAGTTGTGGTCTTTTAGACGAGCTAGGGTGGACATGTTAAAGTGTCTTTCTAGGCTCCGTTTGAACCCATCAGGGTTTTCACAACATCTTATTTCAGGTGGTAGTTGGTTCCAAAGAGTGCAATATTTTATGGTGAAAAAGTTTGCCCTAATGGATTTTCTGTGGGTAGCCACCTTGACAAGGTAGTCGTGGTTTCGCAGCTGGTATGATTTAATATTTTCCCAAGTTATGGATGAGTTACTGTAGCAGTGTTCCCTAATGACTTTGAAGAGTAGAAATAGGTTGCACTTCACTCTCCTTAACCACAGAGGCTCTAATTTCAGACGTACACACCTGTCAACATATTCCACTTGTTGGTCGAACCCTATTATGCGTTTCGTGAGGAATCTCTGGACACTTTCGATTTTTTTTCTGTCTACAGTCCTGAGGTTACTAAATAGGAGAGCACAATATTCAAGTTTGGGACGGATACATGTCCTATATATAGCTAATCTTGCTTCTTGGGTGTAGAAGTTACGCAGTACAAAGCCAGTAACTCGTTGACTTGATATTGGCTATCGGTTGAGGAGTTATCCTACGAACTAGTTGGCCGATTCCCCAGGAACCGGCCTGTTGGCGTTTTTTTCTTCTAGTTCAGTTGGAGCACTCGGATGACACTGGCTATCATCGTCAGTGCTGCACCGCTGTAGTGTGACTAGGGGTTGAGGATTTTCTTTTACTACGCTTTGTTCTCTCCTTTGAGTGCGAGGCCGGCTCTCGCAGCAGCGAATGTGTTTGCTGACCTTGTCCTTGGTCTCGTACCATCTATGGAGAGCGGTATTCAACTGGTCTTGGGAGCTGAACTTGACAGCTAACAGACGTGGCGAGTTAATTGACATAAGATGAGTGGGTCGAGGCAGTCTATAAATAGAGACAGCCCCTGAACTTCCCAGGGCCATCTGGGATGCTAACCATCTCCATTGTTGTACATCATGACAATGCTTTTCGCAGGCGTTCCCAGTTACCAGTTCGGGAATGCCATGCACAACCATGGAGGCAGAAGGAATGAGCTCTGGCGACTCCCTCGCCATTTGTCTTTCCTTCCACGGCCTGTCTGGCTTAACACGTATGTTACAGGCCCTCCCTATAGAAAGGACTTGAGAAGCCAGTAACACTTTTTCAACATCCTCGGTAGAGCCCAATGTTACCCTCAGTGGGGATGGTTTGCCTTCAGGTGCAGCAGTGCCCCTGTACAATCTGCATAGATTTACTGGTTGGATGTCCAAACCCAGTGTGCTACTTAAGATGGACCACTGTTCCTGATCAAATAGGGCCCTATCTTTCAGCAGACTACTGCTACAGTCTGGTACATTAAAGAGGATTACACAATTTGATCTGCTAACCGTGGGCTTGGGCTCGGTCCTCGCACGTTTGTGATCACCTTTAAGACCGTTTAGGTTTGACCGGTGCGACTGGGCATTTTTATGTGTCTCAGTGCTATAGCCAGCATTACTGATAGACGGTTGGGGTCTTTTTCCAACGACGGAAACCCGTGGTTCTCCAGCCTCTGTGTCTGGAGCGGTTATGGCAAGAGTTACAAGTTTAACCGGTGAGGATTTGGGTATCCCCGGTTTACGCGCGTTTGTACTAACTTCCGGATTGGTGGGGGTCGAGCTTTTCACCTTTTTCCCCGCTACTTTTGTGCCATCTTTAGTTTTCAAAGGACTAGGCGAGGCTACATCAGGACGGCAACTCGGGCATATGTACCAGAGCCATTGGCATGGGGTTTTACGCATAAAGTCATAATATGCTTTTGGTACCCCACTGTCGCATCTGCAATGCACCCATCGGTTGCAAAAGTTACATTCGAAAGCAGAGTCTGCTTGTTCGACAACAGAAGCACAGACCTTGCAGTCGTCTGTCTTCTTGGGGAGCGTTCTTGTCGTCTTACGACGTCGTGAACGTTTCTTTTTGGCCTTCCTATTTGTTTCATGGTCTACCATGGGGATGGGTGTTATGAAGTTCTGTTGAGTACGTAACAATGTGATTGTACATTTTTTGGTTACTTGTATAAATTCGAGATATTGTACATAATTTTTGTTTAAAACGCTTCTTGTTGAAATATACATAACTTCCGTGTACAATTGAAAAATACACTCTGCTGTTGGAGACTTCGTCTTCTCCCTGGTCACTTCTGCTTACTTGCTCCACTCACACCGTGTTGTATACTTCGGATTTATTGTAGGAGCCTACTACTCTCAACCGAAGACATTTCTACAACCGGAACACAGCAGCTACAGCAGACGCAGTCCAAACAATTAACGTGCCCGTGGATTATATAATTAATTTGTAGTCGAGGACTTGGACGTTATCTACAAGTAATCCTTTTTGTTGCTATAACTCGTCACTGTATTTTTGGTAATATATTGTGATTTAACACTCCACTGACTTGGATTATTACTTTTATACTTGGAATGTTAGTGAACTCTAATATTAGTCCCCTACAAATTAATTGGTGAGCCCGATAAGAACACGGATTATTTTGGCATATTCATATTCTTATTTTTGCTATTTTGTATATTCATTGTGATTTTGTGTGTGGTTTATATTTGTATCCTAATTTGTACCAATAACCCCATATTCATAATGTCATCACCTCGGTCCGGTACATCAAACGAGCAGACAACTAATAGCGAGACAAATGCCACAATAAATGCCATCACTGATTTTCGTTTACCCCAATACGGTTTCGCAGAACCAAGGATTTGGTTTGCGGTAATTGAACCGTTGCTAGAAGCACGGGGCATTAAGTCCCAAATAGCCAAATATGGTATGGTGCTGGCAGAACTCCCTCCGTCAGTATTGACAGAAATCAGCGATTTCATCGAAGATCCTCCGACGGAGCATCAATTTGATAAACTTAAAGCCCTCCTCATACAACGTACCAGTTTGTCGGATGAGAAAAGAATCCAACAATTGCTCACAGGCTGTGATCTAGGCCCACGTAAACCATCCCAGCTACTCAGGCACATGCGCCAGTTAATCGGACATCATAAAGTAGACGAGGTAGTGCTGAAACAGATGTGGTTGCAACGTTTACCTAGAAATGTCCAGCAAATTTTAATCATCTCAGGAAAGTCGTATGACTTAGACCAACTAAGTGACATGGCAGATAGTATTATGGATGTTTTATCTGATAACACCATAAGTCACGTAGCATCTGATAGTGCCACACCGTGTCATTCCACACCCACGGCAGACACACCGATACTCGCCGCCATTGCAGACTTAGCGGCAAGGATTGACAAGTTGGAGACTAATAGGTCGGATCGACAAGTCCGGAGGCGGAGCTCACAGAGAAGGTCACCATCACGACGACGATCCTTCTCACGACAGCGTTCTTACACGTCTTCTCGGGATAGCAATATATGCTGGTATCACTGGAAGTTTGGACGTCATGCCCTGAAATGTGTAAAACCGTGCAGCTTTAGCGAAGCCAACCAGGCTCAGGGAAACGCCTCAGCCAGACAGTGATGGCGACAGCTGTTACTGGCAATCACCCCAGTCGCCTTTTCTATGTGAGGGATTTGACTACCGGCACATTATTCCTGGTAGATACAGGCGCCGAAGTCAGTGTTATTCCCCCCTCACTATCCAGGCGATCAGCCAAAATACCTGGAAAACTTTCACTTCGTGCTGCCAACCAAACCAACATACCGACGTATGGCGAACAGTCAATGATTTTAAACCTAGGACTACGCCGACGTTTCACATGGATCTTCATAGTAGCTGACGTACGTCACGCTATACTAGGTGCAGACTTCCTAAGTCACTTCAATCTGTTGGTTGATATCAGCAAGAAAAAACTGGTTGACAATTGCACCCAACTCAAGATCCACGGTATTACATGTGACTACTCTGTTCATAGCATCTGTATAGAAAAGCCGGAGAGTGAAATGTTCTCTGCTTTATTGCAACGATTTCCTAAAATCCTTAAACCATCATACAATGTCGAAGATATATCTCATACAGTTACGCATAAGATCATCACAACAGGACAACCTGTGAAGGCACGTCCACGACGGTTACCACCCGATAAACTAGCAGCAGCTAAGTCGGAATTTGAACATATGATGCAGCTAGGTATCATACGACCATCTAACAGCCCATGGTCTTCACCTCTGCACATGGTACCTAAAACTAATCATGACTGGCGACCATGTGGAGATTATCGCGCTTTGAATAACGCTACGGTCCCAGATCGTTATCCTATACCTCATCTCCACGATTTCTCCTTGAACTTACATGGAAAGACCATTTTTACTAAAGTTGACTTGGTCAGGGCATATCATCAAATACCAGTCGCTCCAGAAGACATTGCAAAAACAGCAATTATCACGCCTTTTGGATTATTCGAATTCTTGAGAATGCCTTTCGGACTAAAGAATGCTGCTCAAACATTTCAGCGTTTTATGGACCAAGTTACCCAAGGTCTTGATTTCGTCTTTGTATATATCGACGATGTCTTAATCGCCAGCTCATCGATGGAAGAACATATGCAACACTTAAGCTTGTTATTTCAAAGGTTTGAACAATTTGGAGTTGTTATCAATCCAAAGAAATGTATTTTTGGTTCCCCTTCCATTGAATTCTTAGGACATCGAATAACTGCCGAAGGCATCAGACCTACCGAAGATAAGATAGAAACTATTAAGAACTTTCCCGAACCTGATTCCTTAAAGAAACTTAGACGTTTTCTCGGGATGTTCAACTTCTACCGACGTTTTATTCCATCATGTGCCTCCATAGTTCAGCCACTGACCGACCTACTTAGATGCAATTCGAAGAAATTTCAGTGGTCTGAAGAAGCAAAAGCAGCATTTAATAATGCAAAAGATGCCTTATCCAACGTTGTAATGTTATCTCATATCAACCCAGAAGCTTCACTCATTTTATGTACAGATGCATCGCAGGTAGCAGTGGGAGCAGTTTTACAACAAAAGTTCAATAATGACATCACTCCACTTGCTTTCTTCTCCAAGAAATTGGAACCTGCGCAAACTCGTTACAGTACCTTTGGCAGAGAACTGTTAGCCATCTACCTAGCAGTTAAACATTTCAGTTACTTACTACAGGGCCGGCATTTCACTATTTTTACTGACCACAAGCCCCTGTGTCATGCTTTCACTACTTCACTCGATAAACACTCCCCTAGAGAAGCCAGACAGTTGGATTATATCTCCCAATTCTCAACCGACATCCAGTACATCAAAGGAGATGCGAACGTGGTAGCCGATTCTCTTTCAAGAAGTGACATTAACCAGCTTCAAACGTCGGTAGACATCAGTCTTGATCGTATGGCTCAATTACAAAGAGATGACGTTGAACTCCAAACCTGCCGCAGAAACTCTTCCTTACAGCTCAAAGATGTGCCTATCCCCTTATCAGATGCAACCATAGTCTGCGATGTATCTACCGGAACTAATCGTCCATTTGTCCCTCTCAGTTGCCGAAAAGCATTGTTCGAACATTTACATTCGCTTTCTCACCCTGGAGTACGCGCCACGGTCAGACTGATCAGCGAACGCTTCGTGTGGCCTAAAATGAACTCTGACATTCGGAGATGGGCACGAGAATGTATCCAATGCCAATGCTCCAAAGTACACCGCCACACTATTACAACCCCGAAGACGTTTAAATTACCCGAAAGGAGATTTCAGCATATCCATATAGATATCGTGGGACCATTGCCAACATCAAGGGGATATACACATATCCTGACAGCGATTGATAGATTTACTCGTTGGGCTATTGCATGCCCCTTAAACGACATATCTGCTGAAAACGTTGCTTTAGTTTTTCTCGACCGTTGGGTGTCAAACTACGGTGTACCGACTACTATTACATCCGACCGCGGTCCTCAATTCCAATCGACACTCTTTCGCGAACTGACGAGACTTCTGGGAGTGAAACATATCTCCACAACAGCCTATCATCCGGCAGCGAATGGTCTAGTGGAAAGATTCCACAGACAACTGAAAAGCTCCCTGATGGCGCAGAATGATACATCTAAGTGGAGTGAATACTTACCTTTGATTTTACTTGGTATCCGTTCTACTATCAAAGAAGATTTAGGATGTACACCGGCTCAACTTGTCTATGGCACCAACCTAACCTTGCCTGGACAGCTAGTCCCCTCAGCCGATTCCACAGACGTGAACATTGCCGACTTCACTAACCGATTAACTAGACAAATGCTTCAACTTCAACCAACAGCACCTCGACAATCTCCCCGAAGAGATCAGATCAACAAACATCTACAAACTTGCAAATTCGTCTTCATTCGAGTCGACGCCATCAGAAAAGGATTGCAACCTCCATACGAAGGACCCTTTCAAGTTATTAAACGTTCAGACAAACACTTTACAGTGAACAAGAATGGAAGACGAGAGACTGTTTCAATTGATCGAATCAAACCCGCATACACCGACAACGACTTCGAATCTACATCGGCAGCTGCGCAATCAAATAATCAAACATCCGACTCCACTCCACCGGCACCAAGTCTTATCCTCCCTCCATATCACACACGTAGTGGTCGGCAAATCAGTAAACCGGCTCGCTACGTTCATTTTGAGGACTAATAAAAGAAAAATAATTGAAAATTATTATTATCTTTTTCGTTTAGACATTATCATCATGACCGTTAGTATTTCGTCGTAAACTTTGATGTTACTATCACTATTATTTATTTATATGTACCTCACCTAAAAAACAGGTATTGTCCTTTCCAAAAACTATTGATCTTTAATCCATATTTTTTTAATGTTTCTTTCCCCTCCTTAATTACTGTGTATTTACATATTTTTCTTTATACATTAAAAATCTGTGTTCATGGTTAGTGCAAATTTAAGTGACATGACTTTCTATTTCAATTTTTATTGCTGAACTCATTGTATATGCTTTCAGACTTTACATGATTCACATACCTTCTCGCGTTTATGCATGTTGTAATATATCCCTATTTTTATCCAAAAGTTGCTATTACTATTATTATTTACTTCATAGTTTTACGTATCATTTTCCGGTTGTCTCTCCGGACCTCTAGGGGGGGAGCCGTGTTGAGTACGTAACAATGTGATTGTACACTTTTTGGTTACTTGTATAAATTCGAGATATTGTACATAATTTTTGTTTAAATCGCTTCTTGTTGAAATATACATAACTTCCGTGTACAATTGAAAAATACACTCTGCTGTTGGAGACTTCGTCTTCTCCCTGGTCACTTCTGCTTACTTGCTCCACTCACACCGTGTTGTATACTTCGGATTTATTGTAGGAGCCTACTACTCTCAACCGAAGACATTTCTACAACCGGAACACAGCAGCTACAGCAGACGCAGTCCAAACAATTAACGTGCCGTGGATTATATAATTAATTTGTAGTCGAGGACTTAGACGTTATCTACAAGTAATCCTTTTTGTTGCTATAACTCGTCACTGTATTTTTGGTAATATATTGTGATTTAACACTCCACTGACTTGGATTATTACTTTTATACTTGGAATGTTAGTGAACTCTAATATTAGTCCCCTACAGTTCTCACTTAGTGCAATTTTCCCACTCGGCTCTGTTAACCTAGTCGTGTTAAGAGGGGTGGAGCCACATCCACTTGGCTGACTTTGCACAGCTTCACTGTAAGACTGTGGCGACATGGGTAATCTGTACGAGCTGGGAATATTAGCCCTGGTCTTCAGGACCGGTATGCGAGAGTCCATCACCTTCTCCTGTTTGCCTAGTTTGGCTGAAGCCCTGGTAACTACAGAGTATGATGTCCCATTACTTATTTTAGTTTGAGAATCTATTGTCATTTTACTCCTAGATTAATACTGGTGATTAAATAATAAGAGACTGTTGTTTTGTCCAATAGACTTACAGCAAAAGACAATAGAGAGCACAGAAAAGAAGGATAAAGTATTTAAGTAAAAGCTCTTGACTTTACCTGTAACTTTCGGGTTATTCGGTTTCACAGCAATCACGTAACAGACCCACAAGTCCTGTATATTTGAAAGAGTGAGGAGGGTGTTGCTACAGAAGTAGCACCTGAAGCTTTGGCAGTAGTTCGAGACAGCGGGAAGTACCACACACAGGCTCGGTGAGGAAGAAATGTTTGAATAAAAATTCGCCGGATAGGAAGATCAGGTTTCCCAAACGAATAATTCACAAAATTAGATATTTCCGGTTAGGGAGGAAAAGCACGTCTTATTCAAGGAGCGCGCTTGGGACTCCATTCTTAAACTTTGCCATGCCATTTACACAACTCGTTTACTCCATGTAGAAGCTGCACCTTTCGGCATAGTATCATTCAATGAAGATTTCATGTCTCAGGATATCAATACAGCCCATTTTCATGTGAAGAACAGTCTTTTTGACAAAATAACTCTCTCAGTGCTTCGAAATCACCTGCAAATGCGATCAGAATCGTTTGTGGAAACCTGAGTTATCATTTAGATGTGCTTTCCACTTTATCTGTGGTTGGACAGGAATTATGGTAAGTTGAAAGGTTATCTCTAAGTGCATTTCATATATATTGGCACTGGTTGGTGCAGTGAGCTATAGGTTATGTGAATTAAATGTGCAAAAATATCTCAACTTTAATAATGTTGTGCCATTTTCTACTTAGCTGACTGATAGGATAACAAACGAAGGTGGTTAATCAGCTTCCTAATCGTGACAATTGTCACAATTATTGCAAGTACAATGCAGTGGAGAAGGCAATTACTGGTGTAAATTTCCTTGTTGTTCCAATTAATGCACTGAATCATTACACGGTATGATTATACGCATGAGTCGTGGTGATTATGAGAACTGAATCTATTCAGCTTTATCATGAATATGAATTTATTCTCTTTTACGATTTCCACTGACTGTATACTCAATGCTGCAGTATTTTTGACCACCAATAGTGGGCATGAATTTCTCCTGAGATTTCCATTCAGACAAAGCAGTACAGATGGGCTATGACGATTGAATTTTCTAGTTTGCATTATATGACATTATTACCCTCATCAACAGAACAGGTCTGTATACTTTACAATAGTTGAAGTGTTTCACTATGTTGTTAGCACTGTGCATAGCTGTTTAGAGTTGAGGCATGTTCAGCTTATATTTGATGCCTATAGTTTCCTAAATGTGAAAATGTGATTTCTGTAGGATTCACAAAGCCTTTTGGACTAGACATTACTGAGATTGTGAATTAATTTCTAAGTTACACATTTGCAATACTTCATTTCATGTAAAAGTATTTAGTGTGAAGTTGATCTGTAAGTAAGCTTGATGAGAGAATCCTCAATAGTATGGATGTTCCAGAGATTGTCTTGAAATTTGCGTATAATCCTCAAATACAGGAAAACATATGATGTCTGTTTATGTATACGGCGTCAACATAAATATCAGCTGTAGACTACAAATACATTTGTCTGCATGAGATATTACTTAGTATTGACAAAATCATTGTATTCATTGTATATGCTAATATGTAGAATTATCTCTTTTAACTTCATGTTGTGCTAAATCTTACATGCACTTTACTTTTTCAGGTATACGGAGGTTGTCGAATATGAAATCAGCGGAAACATCATTCGGTGAAACTTACGTTAATACCCTTCATCAGAATTTTCTTTTGTAAATTAATCAAATGTTTAATATACTCTTGATTACTTCTTCCTGTAGACTTTTTCAATTCCTTGCTATACTATGTGCTTTTGTAATAAGTGAATTAGGAATAATAAACGCTAAGCTTAGTTAGTGAGATGGAGATTTACTTTAGTATTATGAGACTGTTACTTTAGTCATTAATAGGATTTCGTGTCTGTTTCTACACAATAGCACATTGTAAAACCTAAGTGGGATTTAGCAAGTTGAATAATAATTATGTACTGTTTGGTACTCTAAAGTCGCCTTATCTAACCAGTTGCAAGCCTGTATACTGTTAAACGCCAAGTATGTAGTACAAGTAAATGTAGTAACTTAGGCTTGATAGCTACTTCACTAATCTGTTAATATGCAGTAACACCATCGAATAGACTGTTCACTTGACAATGAGCTAAGAAACAATTTTTATTTATTTCTAATATGCCGTTGAATCATAGGATGTTATCTAATATCCATCATTTCTATGATCAACAACTGCGGTATTTGCATGTCTACTTTATAGATGTTAAATAACCTACGCCTGTATGCATCTAATTACCTCCAGTATTCCCTATTCATTTGGCGTGTGTACACTAAACAAGTCTTTCATAAATTCTCCCATAAATGCCAAACTTTCTAGTGTTACAAGTGTTAATAAGACCTGCTTCCTTTGTTTCAAATCAAATGACGTATATACGAACTAAGGGAAAGTTACTCTTACTTAATCTTCAACCTTCACTTAGAGCCTTTAACGATCCCAAACAGTTCTCCTATAAACACAGTAGACGTACTTTAGATGCAGCTGCAGTCTTGCTTCACAACATTTTCTCCAGTATAGACAATGGGGCTAAATTCGCTGCACCTTCCTAGATTACCCATCTGCTTTCGACTCAGTACCTAGAGATATTCTGTTAGATAAGCTTGCTGGAACTCAAAGTGAGTGTCTGACTGTTAGACGGCTTCATTCTTATTTATCAGGGAGAAAGCAGTACACTGTAGGTCAGGGGGAAGTCGTCCACTACCAACTGCATTTTTGTTTGACGAACTTAATGCACGAAAGCTTACGGAAAGAACTTTCTCAAGCACGCGGACGATCTAACTATTTCAATATCTGTTAACTGCCAGCTACACTGTACTAAGATGAACACCTCTCTATTAGGAGTCAGAAAATGCTCTTAAACTAAATCCTTCGAAATGTCAGACTTAGTTTCAGTTTCCGATGTAAACGAAAGTTAGGTGAAGGTGTTAATTCCTATGACCGTTGCAAAATTGATAATAGTGATATGGAAATCAAGTCTGACTTCAAGTATCTCCGACTAATTCATCACAGCGTATTGGCCCTAAATGTATGCCACATGCAGGCATAATGTTTATGAGCTAGGTATGCAAATCAAGGTGAACGCTTGTACGGTACATTCATTATTTTTAAAACTAACTCGTATGTAAGAACTACGGTTTGATCAGTTATACAACGTTTAATACCTTTAGACACAATTAACCTACGCTGCTTACTTCTATGACGCATTACATAAAGCCACCTTAATATAGTTTCCGCTGAAGGTAATCTCCTATAGCTACCACCTTAGTGAGCAACTTAGCGTTATCTTTGAATAACGAAAATTCTGAGAACTTTCTTGGTATAAAGATTGTCTCCTATTCCAACAAATTAAATATGCCCTAGTCTCCACAAAAACGTTCAGAGGTATTCATCCTATCGCCTCAAACGACTCACTATTTGCAGTCATTTAAAAAGTAAAAATAAATTTACCGATGGCAGCGTGCTTATGATTTCTAAATATCATAATGTACCATGGGGAAAACGCTATATCCATGCGGTTATAACAGTCAGATGCGCGAAATTAGTCCAAAACCCAACAACCACGATTCTCAGTCACAGAACATCCTACTTTGCTACCTAATCGTATAATCGTATCAACGGATATTTCGCCAAAGAAAAGAAGACTACTGGTTCAAGGAAAATTTATTTAGTTTTTTTAAAGATCATGGGCGTCCGTAATTATAGTCACGGAAAAATCACAACTTCGAGGAAACCACCGATCGTAGACTACAACCCTAAACGTTATTATTCCTAATTAATGTCTTACCTTTAACTGGGATTGTTCGTACACTCACCAGATCATCGTATTTTATCCGCTTTGAAAACCGTTTTGCAACCCATCGAATGGATGTTAACACTGGCTCTATTACGGGTAGTCCTAGTTCATGTATTTGGATCTAGTGCATCAAGCAATAATAAGCATAAGTAACACTTACTCTTAAGGATTCCATGTTCTTTTAGTTCCCCAAAATACACACAAGATTTTCAGATTCAGATTCAGATTTATTGCTTGAGGATAGAAGGCTTGCAGCCTATGTTAATCCTTTTCTAGTAGATTTCTGTGGTTGTCCAAACCCTTCTTGAACGAATCAATTGAGGTTGCAGACACCACTTCTTCTGGGAGTCGGTTCCAAGAGTTTATGACTCGATGTGAGAACCAGTACTCAACAGCAATATGATTTCTCCTTGGCTTTTGAACTCTCCTGCTATGTCCTCTAAGGTGTTCCGACCTGGTGGGAAGGAAAAGAGAGAATAGGTCAGGTCCGTAGTCATTATTTAAAATTTTAAACATTGTGATTAAATCTCCTCTCTGCCTACGGTATGACAGTGAGAAGAGATTTAAACTATCTAGTCTTTCCTCATATGATAAGTTAGCTATGCCGTGAACCATACGTGTTGCCTTCCTTTGAACACTTTCTAGAATGTGTGAATCCCCTTTTAGACACGGACTGGCGGCCTGGATGCAGTTTTCCAGTCTTGACCTAACCAGAGATGTGTATAAGGAGGTGAACATATCTCTGGTAATTCTTGTAAAGGCTCTGCGAATCGCCCATAAGGACCTGAAACTACGTGCAGCCACCGCGCGACAGTGTGCTGTAGTTTTTAAGTCGTGGCTAACTATGACACCTAAGTCCAAGTGAGTCTGAACTGATGGAAGTGTTATTCCCTCTAGTTCGTAGGAGCTCGTGCTTGCTTGTCCAATGCGCATGGTTGCACATTTTGCCACGTTGATCGGGAGCATCCATTCAACAGACCACTCCGACAGTTTGTTGAGGTCGTCTTGCAAGGTGGACGTATCACTGTTGCCCTTCAGCTCCCTCCAAATTTTTAAGTCATCTGCGTATAGGACCATAGGGGAGTCGGTCAGCAGAGGTAACTCATTGATATACAGAATAAAAAGGAGAGGACCGAGAACCGTGCCTTGTGGCACTCCGCTACTTACTGCTGTCCAGGAGGAGAGTTTTGAGTTGATCCTAACCCTCTGCCTCCTATCTATGAGGAATTCCCTGAGCCAGTCTAGTAGTCTGCCTTTGATACCAAGACTTTCCAATTTCATGAGTAGTCTTTTGTGAGGTACTTTATCAAAGGCTTTACTGAAGTCTATGAAGACGACGTCAACGGGTCTTCTGTCATCCTTTGATTTAACCCAGCTTTCTCTTGCAGTCAGGAGATTTGACAGGCATGAGAGGTTCCTCCGGAAGCCATGCTGTGCTCCAGATAACAAGCTGCTATTTTCCAGATAAGCCATGATGCTTTTCTTGATAATTCTTTCCAGTGTCTTGATTAAAGTGCTGGTGAGACTGATAGGCCTGTAATTTGAAGGGCTTTGTCTTGATCCTCCTTTGTGTATGGGAGTTACTATGGCGTCTTTCCAATCACGTGGCAACACTCCATTTTGGAGAGATAGCTTGAAGATCGTGGTCAAGGGGCCGGCTATGTGGGCTGATAGCTCCTTGAGAAGCCTTGGATGAAGACTGTCAGGACCCATTGATTTTCCTGCATCTAGTTTCATTAAGAAGTTGAGCACGATGCCTTGGTCGATGTCAACGGAATCTATCCCATGTTCTTCTGATGCAGCCAGAGCTGATCCTATAGGCAGTGATGACTCCTGAGTGAAGACTTGGGAGAAGTAGTTTGCCATTGCTTCTGCTTTTTCTTGATCTTCTTCGATTGTATCTTTGTCAATAATCAGGTTTGGGACACCATTGGGTGTTTTATTCCTGAAATTCAAGTACGAGAAAATTTTCTTAGGTTGTGCCTTTGCATTTTGGGCCAGGTGTGTCTCGAACTTCATCCTTGATTGGCGGATTTCTGCGATAGCTTTATTTCTAGCAGTAGTATATAATTCCCTGGTCTCAGAAGTCTCAAGTGTTGCAAACAGGTTCCAACATTTGCGTTTACGTCTGAGTAACTTACGAATCTCCCGGTTTATCCAAGGGGGGGAATGTTTCCGACCCTTTGGAACAGACCAAGGGATGAAGGGTACAGTTACTTGGGCGTAAAGTTGCTTAAATTGGTTCCATGCGGCTTCTACTTGGGACTCTGGATTGATGTACCAGTTTACTGAGTTGGCTGCTGAGACGATCGCATTTATGTCAGCTTTCCAAACGTTTGGTCGAGCTGGGGTTTTGGCCCTTGCTGCCGTTGCTGTGAACTTGAAAGTGAGCACAGCATGGTCACTTCTTCCTAACGGAGGAAGATGTTGTATGAGATCCACATCCTCACCGTGTGAGAACACTAGGTCCAGAGTTGATGAGGAGTGCTGTGAGTCATAGCGCGTGGGCTTAATGATATGTTGGACTAGGGCTAGCGATATACTAGATTCTAGCAGTTTATGGTCAAAGGAGTTGACTGAAGATGGAGTTGTTAGGCTCGACCAGTCAACTGTTGGGGCGTTGAAGTCACCGACTACGAGACTTCGACATTTTGAAGTCCAGGAGCCTAGCTTCTCTATTAGGAAGTCGTCTGCACTGCAGTCAGGACTGCGGTACACAGCAATGAGGTCAATGTCTTGGCCTATGCATTTAAGTCTGCAGCGTAGAAGTTCGCACGACTCACTTTCGTGGGCGAGTGCTTCGATACTACGCACGGTTAAGCCTTTCTTGAGGTAGATGACTACGCCCCCTCCTTTGCGGTTTAGTCGGTCTACCCTGTGCACTTCGAAGTTTGGCAGGTTAACTTCGTTGTCAGTGACATCGGGTGTGAGCCATGTCTCTGTGATAATAATTACATCCGGGTTTCCGGTTTCTATCATGTTTGCCAGCTCAGTCCTTTTATTTAACAGGCTGCGGGCGTTTGTGTAGCAGACTGTTAATTCAGATTGGTGCTTCCCCGGCCCACCCACAGAGGTTTCGGGATCATTAAACTGCGAACTCGGACAACCCGAAAACCCTTAATCTTAAGGTTCTTTTCACCGTTCCGGCGTCGCTCACTTAATTCTAGTGCCGCAGCCTGTCTTTTGACACGATCTGCCAGGCTTAAGTCAGCGCGGACATATATCCCTGATCCTTTGAGAATATGAGAGTTGCTTAGAATAGCGTCCCTCTCCGCTTTAGAGTTTAGTACGACTTTGAGGAGACGTACAGGTTCACTTACTGTAGGGTCAGGCTTTTGACCTATTCTGTATACGCTGTGTATAGTAATGCCTGATACTGTTTGTGGCAGTAGCTTGTCTAAAAGGGGCTTGACCAAGTTAAGGTCATGCTCGAATCTGGTCTTAGGGTCGAGAGCCAGTGACTCCTCCACTTTGTGGAGAATGAGAGACCTATCAGAGAGATCGGGTTTGCTTTCCGTTACTTTCTTGCCCTGAGGCGTAAGTGTGTTTCTATCCTTCTTGGGCGGTGTGGCCGAAGTGTTATCCTTATCTCGCTTTTTGCGAGAGACTACGGTGCGCCATTCATTGGCGTCCTCCTCGCTAATCTTAGGGGGGTTCGTCTGTCTGCTGCTCACCGGTGTGGATGAGGCTTGTTCCGCCAGTCCCTGGGCGACTGGGGCTGCAGGTTTTCGACCCCTAGTACGCCTCTTCTTCACGGCAGTCTTTCCATTACTGTCACTGGAGGGCTCATCCAGTATCGTGGGGGCGACCTGGGTGTCTGTGATATGGTGGGTGTTCTTCTGTGCTGTAGAGCACTCACTTATTGGCAAGGTCGCATCTGGGACATGTGCTGTTTTATCAATGACGCTAGCCACGTCATCGCTATCTGAGCAATAGTCGGTATTCTTCTGTGGTGGAGGACGCTTGCAGTCCATGAGCTTTAAAGCCCCCCCACAAGCACAACAGATTCATACTTCTCATGCGGCTCAACCTTATTTAATTTAGATTCTCTCACAATATATTTTTTTAAATGATAGCAGACACACTGATGGTATATTCACATTCTCTAAATGCTTCAAAGCTTTTTCAACTTCAACCCAGTTTCTAAATTCTATAGGTTTACCTTGTTCTTCGAAAACCTTGCTAATATCAACTCTGATGGTGCTCTCTTTATCAGATTCACTCGCAGATATTTGCATGCTGCAAACATGAACGAGAAAGACACTTTTTTCCAGATCTCTACATGTTATGTAAGCAACTGAGCCAACAATAATAACGACAACCAACTAATGGACTGGAAACAACTGCTTCTGCCAGCCAAACATCTTCATGTGCATGATTTCCAAAACTTCTACACAGTACCAATTCATTAACAGGTGAAAACCAACCAAAACACTGCAAGCCGCATAAATACAAGGTATGAAACAATTACACCGAAATGAATGCACTGACCTGGTAGTGAAAAGTTTAAAAACCAAAGAAATAATTCATTTTAACAGCAACGGAAACAAAAAATGAGGTGGAACACAACATTTGTGAACAATACGCAACAAGATAAGTCGTGTATAACGGAACTGCAATCCAACATGGCCGACTAACATGGACGAAGATGACCTTTAAGCGTCTCACTCCACCAATGACCTTGATAAGTTACGGATAGTTCCAGCCCTTGTAACACCACCAGTCCGAAAATGTAGCTCTTTAGATCGATAAGTATCGCGCGAACATTGAAAAGGGAGTGAATTTTACACACTCTTGTTTAGTTTTGGCTTTTGTTGTGTTATACGCTCCAAAAGTCTACAGATTAACTTTAAATCAGTTTGTTCTGGTAGAGGTGACTCTAAAGAATGGAGGCCCAAACCGAAACGACCTTTAAACGCAAAAATGACCTTGACAGGGACAACTTCGGCCAATGAAAAGGCTCAAAAAGAAAGGCGCATAATTGTAAAAAGCGGTTTATATAGAATTAATGCAATCATAATAAACACTTACAAAGAATGGCGTTCGCGCATATGTTGCAGAAAAAGCCTCCTAGTTTCTCATAGGAGTCTTCATAGTCATATGAAACCAGTTTCGGTACATAAATTCATCCAGGTAACTGTGAATCATGGGATTTCTCGATCCATTAACCGCTCTTATACGTCTTTCTAGACGACTCCAAAATCTTTCACTGGAACTGGTGTGGGTTCCATCCAAAGGATTCCGGAAACCGTCCGTATGATTAAAAACATGATGAATGTACCCATGATTCGACAATTGACGGTGTTGAGTACGTAACAATGTGATTGTACACTTTTTGGTTACTTGTATAAATTCGAGATATTGTACATAATTTTTGTTTAAAACGCTTCTTGTTGAAATATACATAACTTCCGTGTACAATTGGAAAATACACTCTGCTGTTGGAGACTTCGTCTTCTCCCTGGTTATTTCTACTTACTTGCTCACTCACACCGTGTTGTATACTTCGGATTTATTGTAGGAGCCTACTACTCTCAACCGAAGACATTTCTACAACCGGAACACAGCAGCTACAGCAGACGCAGTCCAAACAGTTAACGTGCCCGTGGACTATATAATTAATTTGTAGCCGAGGACTTAGACGTTATCTACAAGTAATCCTTTTTGTTGCTATAACTCGTCACTGTATTTTTGGTAATATATTGTGATTTAACACTCCACTGACTTGGATTATTACTTTTATACTTGGAATGTTAGTGAACTCTAATATTAGTCCCCTACAACGGTATCCGCTCCATTCATCCGTATGAATGGTCGTCCCCGGCAACACCAAACGCTTATTAATAGGCACTAATACTGCTGCACTGCGATTGGGAATCGCTTCCATATACCCTTTGCGCAGTGTCGTGTCGTAGATACCCAGTATCCACTTCTGGTTTGCTTGTAATCTCCCGCAGTTGTATTTCCTTTTTATAAGTACGGTCTCATGAATATGGACTGTGCTGCCGACTCCCCCGAGAACTTGAGTCAGGGTGTTCATTTTCCAGGAGGAAACATCTCTGCAGTAGTTGTACCATTGCACTGCTGACACCTCTGAATTCTCTGTTTCATAAGCTGTAGCTGTGACTGCTCTTTTCAGGACCCAGAAGTTACAGATGATTAAAATTTTCGCCAAAGGTAGTTTAGACCTTGAGAGAAAAGTTCCTAAGGGATCTGTAAAGTAAAAAACGACGGCAAACCATCTCGAACCGATTCCCTCCTTCGGCACTCAATACATCTGTATACAAAGCCATCAATGGCCTCTGCTTATATTTGTATATGCATAACTCCTCCGCACTGGCAAATTTTTGACACCTTACCTGATTCAGTAGTATCAGCTCCATCGGTGAACGCTTTCAAAGAGAAGTTAGATCTCTGCAGAGATATACTTTGCAAGGATTAACACAGGCCACAAGAGCCTTCTATCCTTATCATCTGAATCAAGGTTACTTCGAAGGTCGTTTCGGTTTGGGCCGCTATTCTTTAGAGTCACCCTGGTCGAAGTTGGTTTATTTTTAGATTTGAGTCATCGTGTACTACATGGAGTGTGGCAACTCATACTGTTGCACATCTGTGCAAAAATATACTTTGAGACCAGTCAGTCAGCCATTAGGCAGATCGAGATTCAACCTAGCGTAATAATCACATCACTACCCGTCTCCATGTTATGAAATACAAGCAAACTTTTGGGTACCTGTCATTTGCATACTTTTCTGACATACGGCTTGATTCAGTTCTGTACTTTGGGTATGATGAAATAAGGACTACGTCGGCGAAAGGCGAATGGTGGCCAAACCTGCATATTACTAAGACTGCTTAAATGTGAAATTGTGTTGATCAAAAAGAAAGCTAAAGGCTGACGAGATTATAACTAAGGGAATTGGGAAAGGTAAATGGAACAGTGAGAAACAATTGAGTAAGCCTCTAACCACTGTCGAATTGCAGTCTCAATGAGAAGTATATCAAAACGTCTTCTGACAGTAGCGAATAAGGTGGTTGTATGTGTCAAGCATTCCCCTCATTGTAGAAATCACACCAGCTCTAATGGATTGTTGGTTGACAAACTCTTGGTACAGATACAAAGGATTAAATACTAAGGTAAGCCTACTGACGAAAATATGAATTCTTCTTAATTTAGAGGATTGCGACAAGTTTTATGCATGCATGTTCATCACCTGCGAGGATGCGTTGTACATCAGAAGTGTGGGCGCTTCTATGACATTAAAGCACATAACTATTTCATGAAGTCGGTATATATATATATATATATATATAGTCCTTCACTTTATATACTGTACAATGCTTTGCTATTTGAACCTACTTTATTGTAAATTCTCTTATAGATACCGATTTCTGTTGAAAGTCGTACGATGACAACTAATATTAATCTGCACACTACATTTCTGGAAGTTAAAAATAACTTTGAGAATTATTTTGACACATTCATCAATCTATTGCATCAGAACCATCCGGAAAGTCTTGGATTAGTCAAAAAGCATTTTCAAGATGTAAGTGTTAACTTTGCATATTTTGCGTTATTAATGTAATGGATTTTGTTTGACGTAGTTTTCGCTACACTTGTATGCTTTATTTCGCTTGAGTTTCTGATAGGTTGAGTTATTAGGAATTTCAGCAAACGTGTAAGTCTTATTTACTCAATGGCTATTGATTATCGGGTATTTCCGGTTTCTGTATACTAGTGCTAATTAACACTATTGAACTGAGATTATTCAGTTGAAACAGGCTACTGTGTGTCAGTCAACTTCAGATTTGAAGTTTGACTTTCTGTTTATATGTATGTCCCATAATACAAAGTGTACGGCTTAAAAGCTTGAACATCTCTACGAGTTTCCTTGACAATAATCACCGTATTAACCAATTTCTAATTGTTCATATGCTTTTTATCACAACGTATTCAAGGTGAATATATCTAATTTGCAAACATTTTACTTATCATTTTTGAAAGGGATATTCGCATCACAGTAATGGGGTTCATTAATTTTAGTATTGACTTACAACCAATGCGTTCCGGGTTCCATTCTCTTTTCATCTACTTCAGTTTAAGAAATGTGATATTATAAGTGTAGGTCAGTATCTGTACCCAGTAACTGGATTGCTCTGAATTGGGAAAGTATTGTAGCTATCTGAAAAAAAAACAAATGTTCGACTGTTATACGTATGTTGTGATTCATTTTTGATTAGAGCAACAGTAACTTTGATAAAGCTATTAGCATTAAATAGCGAAACATCAGTTTGTGACAAGTCATCATGTTTGTTACTACCCTAATTTCATTATTACCTAATTTTCCTGACTTGTACTACCAATCTTCACCTGTTTATTTAAAACAACCATAACCAGTTGTAATTTTGACAAACTTAATGTACACATACATACAAAATAACATATATATTTGCGGTTGTACAGCTAAGAAAATGAATTCACCGAAGAGACTCTTCGCTGATCTAGGTGTTTTGTTTTCATTAATGCCTGGATGGGGATTATCCATTAATTGAAAACAATATCGTTTTGTTTTTCAGTCATTGGGAAACACAAAAACCTTCATTATAATGAACAACAGTAACTTACCTGCATATTTCATCAAATTGATGTTTTTCTTCTAATCATGCAGTTACTCATCATTCACACAGTGTAAATTTTCGATTGGGTGTTCCGTAGAATGACCAATAACATTTTTACACTTTTGAAAATGCGTAAAATAAAGATAAGTTGTGATTTTATAATGGATTACGTGAATTGTTCAACTGAATGAATTAATAAATAAAAGTGTGAGTGTTAACATATTACTATGAAGACAGTTATAGAGTCTGTTCAGATCTCTTTTGATGGTCATGTTTTGCATCCACAAAGTAAGACAGCACATGGCTGCGCAATTCAGTGAAGCCTTGGTGGTGAGTTGAGCATCAAATTACTACAGAAAGCAGTAAATGTATTGAAATGACTACGTAAAAGTATAGGGAAACGATTTCCAACTAATCAAACTGTATTTATCACTTGACAAATATTTGTAGAGCTGAATTCATTACGAGTACTTCGGGATGTCTTTTTCCATGTTGCGGAACCCTAATTTACATATTTGCCACTTATGCGTAATCTTATTGCAATCTTATTGATTGCACATATTTTCTCAAAATATTTCATTTTCATTTCTACATCTTTTATTTTATAGGTAACATCGTATAACTTAAGTAGTGGAAAACGAATTCGAGGCATACTAGTTGCACTATCCTACATGGTCTTCAGTAACGAGAACGATTATGCAGAGGAAAAGTTATCTTTCGCTTACGTCATTGGTTGGTGTATTGAACTGGTAAGTGCTCTTGTCTACGGTCCAGCTTATTTATTCGTCGCGAGTCAATTGCAGTCGCGAAAATACGTTGTAAACTACTGGGTATTTTCTACAGCCCACGATAAAAGTCTCCTGGGGATGGCTTTTCCTTAATTGATGTGGAAAATGTCTTAGTGTATTAACCTGCACACAATCTCTTAAATGCAAATATTGGTGATATCAGGTTTGTGAATGATGAACCAGTTACTACTCACGATACAGAAATATAAATTATGTTGTATCATGAACTAATCAAAATTGTGAATGACTGAGTGTAAAATGTCACTTGGCTGATTTTCGGAAAGAATTACGAGGTGTAAGCATTTTTTGTGGTTGTTTTTGTGATAGAACAGAAAATGAACGTATTTACGAGTCACATGTTAACTGAATTTCGTTCGTAGTGTTTGGATGTTGGTTGTGAAATGGTATTCCTATTTTTAACGTTTTTGTTGTTATTTGTCTTTGGAAAATATTCCAAACATGACTGTGCGTAGTTACGTGGTGTACTGTTATCACCTGACATTTAATATCCTATAGTCTGAATGAATGTAAAAATATATGCTTATTTAATAGTTTATGCTCACTTGAAAAACAAACGTCCCTTGTTTAAAAACTGTTTTTACACTAGTTATATAAACGAATTCATCTAGTCAATCTATCATTCGGGGGTTCCCCATCTTCATGACTTCTTATGCAGCTTTAAATGTGAAGTCTAGATCAAGTTGTGTTAACAAATGTTCACATACTTTTTAGAGTGTAAAATCTTTATGGCTTATCAATATTTCTAAAACTCATGGTTGTCAGTCGAACTTTGCTTTATCGTATACTTGTATACTTTAAATATTGTTTTATTTTTTGAACGGAATTCTGAGGCATAATTTACTATTGTGTACTTTCAAAGATCTAGGATGTTTCCCAACTGGCTGAATACCTTTTGTTCCATATGTGCACACTCACTATCTGTTATCTCCAGCAAGTCATCATTAATTTGAATTAAAACTTTTTCTTAAGTTATAAATTTAATTCTTTCTCTATCGTGTCTTCCGAATAGATTTTTCTAATCCTTGAACCTAATGTACGTACCACGTTTTGCTTTCGGATCAGTGGGACGAAGCTATGGAAGTTGATAAACTGTCCCGTCCATGTTGGCTTGCGATATATCGATCTTTGGATAGTACAGTCTTGTCTTCTGGTAAGTAGTACATCGAGGAGTAGAAATGCAATGTTCGATTCACGTTCTGAAGTGAATTTTATTGATGGGTGTGCTGCGTTGAAGGTTTTGAGGAGATACTCATCACAGATTAAAAACGTATCATCTACGTAACTCCTGTATAATTGCAGTCGATTTATCAAAGGATTGTGGATGTTGTTTTCGAGACTCGCTATGAAGCAGTCGGCTAGGAGTGGACCGAGAGGAGACCTCACAGCTACACCATCTTTCTGTACATAGGATTGTTCATTGAATATGAATTGGATATTAAACGTATATCTGAAAACTAGTTCCTTCGGGTAGTTTATGGGAAGAGGAACTTCTGGGTTGTTGGTTTCAATGTACTCACAAATAAAGCATATTGTTTTGGTCACTAGGATGCTTGTGAATAGAGAGGTGACATCTAGTGATAGCATTTGTCTTTCAAACATGTTGATATCTTTCACTGAGTCGATGAAATCAAATGTATCACTAAGGCTATATTTTGTCATATGTCTTCTTACTGGTTCAAGGATATCAGGTAGCCACTTCGCGATCTGATGATATGGTTAGTTAACCATGTCTACGATAGGTCGAAGTGGAACATTCTCCTTATGCATTTTAGACAGTCCATACAGTGTTGAATAGTTGAATTGTGTGGTTTTATTTGCTCATATACTTCCGATATTATAACTGAATCCTCTTCAGAAATTTTGTGAGGAGGTTTTCTGTTCTTTCTGTTGTATCTTTCTGGTTGGATGATTTGAAGGATTTGGTGTTGTCTGATATGTTTGCCAATTTCTCATTATAGTCGGATCTATTCCTTGCCACAATCCCATTGCCCTTATCAAGACGGACGAGGATTATGTCTTTATATTTCCTTGAAGTTGTTTAAGTTGTTTTCAGTGTTCCTTGGTCAGTTGATAACGGTGGCTCGGTCATGTACGAATGCACTTGTAGCAGCTGTCGAGAATTGAAGCTTTGAATTGATTAAGACCTTTTTCAGAAGTAGGGTAACAACTCGAATGTCTGTGCCATTAAATTCTCGAACTTCACTTTGGTTTGTAATTCGTTGATTTTACTCGATACACGGCAAAATTTCGGAACTCAAAACCCTCAAAGCAGCACACCCATCAATAAAATTCATTTCAGAACGTGAATCGAACATTGCATTTCTACTCCTCGATGTACTACTTACCAGAAGACAAGACTGTACTATCCAAAGATCGATATATCGCAAGCCAACATGGACGGGACAGTTTATCAACTTCCATAGCTTCGTCCCACTGATCCGAAAGCAAAACGTGGTACGTACATTAGGTTCAAGGATTAGAAAAATCTATTCGGAAGACACGATAGAGAAAGAATTAAATTTATTACGTGAAACCCCACTAGAGAACGGGTATCTATTAAGATTCATAGACAAAATCATGAAAGAAAAGCCTCCGTCGCTAAAATTAGTTGTGTTTTTGATACCAGCTTTTATTTTGTTTCTATTAAGAATGTCAGTTTAGATGAATTCACAGAATCAGTATCACCACTTGTAATAAATGCTTTATTCAATAATCAAGACACGCAAAAGTGTGATGAAACTGTTACAACACTTGAGAGATATTATATGTCAAAATTTTAATAGTGTAATATTTAACCGTTCTTTTTAAGTGATTAAGTTACCTTACCTCCCACAACTAGTGGGTGATGTAACTGTTACAATTAAGTGCTGTAAGCTTCCTAATAGGGAATACTATTTCCAATTACTCCCGCGCGTCTGTATTCAACTGTCCTTTCGATATTCTTTTCCAAATTCCTTGTTTCATGCTTTCAAAGAAGTACATCGCCTATTATTTTTAGTGCTGCTTTTTGCTTTCAACCAACTGTCTACTTTTCTTAGTTTGTGTGTTAGTGATGCCTTTCCTAAGGGCTGATTCAACATGAGGCTTTTCTTTAAGGCTTTAGTTATACGCTAAACATAATTTAACGTATACACTAAAAAGCGGTTAATATCGGTGTTTGTAAAAATATTACTATTCATGCCTGTTTATTGGAGATTTTTTTAAATTTCTTTGCATTCAGAAGCATTTGCGTCACAGCCAGTGTATTGGACTGGAATACACTTAGTTTCTTTCACATTTAGGGTAGGCACAATACAGTCTTATTTCATTTCATTAAGCTGATGGGGTTATAACCGATACACTAACATAAGTGACCCGGGTATATGCCAAACATTCGAGTCTACTATTCTCTCGGGTGTTACTTGGACTATGGTTAATTTTGTTAGGTCCTTACACATTTTTAAACCATATATTTCTAATAGGTTTCTTGAAGCTTTTGTGGAATTGTAGCCTAAAGGTTACAACAAACTGATGGTAAGAAGTTATGAGTGAAGAATGTCTGTCTGTCTGTTTTCGACATAGGACTTTGCACAAATGTGCGGAAGTTCAAGTCGCCACACTCCGTGTAGCACGCGAAGCAAGAGAAGAAAGTACAAGAAAAGCATAATAGAAACAGTGAGCAGAGGTGTGAGACAAAGGAGAATAAAGAATAACAAAACAGTTTCATTGGAGATCATAAGTCACAGGGAGTGGATGCATCTGCGCCACTGAGAACGATTTTGAGCCATGTCACCAATTGTTTCCAACCATAGATTTTTACCGTCCCGAGGACCCCAGCCTGGAAGTCTACACCTTCCTACGTGGCTTAGACCAACTGTTGTGGATTTCATTGACTGATGCCAAGTTTTTGTTTGACCGCCGCTAGCTTTTTTCCAGCCTGACCCTATATCCGCTAACATAGCTCGTCGAGGGAGGCGATGGCTTGGCATGAGAATTGTGAATGTCTTAGCAATGTTTTAAATTCTTCAGGATTCATTCTGAGTATCATTTTGTGTACTGTAGAATATGGCAGCGTGAACTGATGTATTATTATGCGTTTCTCAGCACTGGTACTTATGTAGCCTTTGATAAAAACACACCTGAATAGTTGATAAATACTCAGACTTTAGACTAGACTTTTTTATCATGCTCCTTATGTTGTTTACTAGTTTCATTTAGGATATCTTCTTTTGGATGATATAATCGATAATTCTGCGCTAAGACGTGGTCAACCCTGTTGGTATCGAACACAGTTGGACTCCGGTCGTGGACTAATTGGTGTCAACGATGGCTTACATTTAATTTTATCATCTAAATATTTGATCCATTCTATATTTGCACAAAATCAGAATAGTAACAGTCTACCTGTATGGAAGAGTAAAAGTGATGTATATCTTAATTTATGCAAACAGTTCGATGAAATTAGTTACAATACCTGTTGTGGCCAGTGTCTGGATATATTATCATCCAATCCAAAAAATTTGCGCACGCATGACAGTAAAGAATTCGATCAATTTTTGCAGAATTATTCAACGCCTAATTTTGAAGCAATAACGTATTGGAAGACTGGATTTTACACTTTTTATCTACCTGTTGCTTGTGGAATGATTTTGGTGAGTTAATAGGTTTGTATTTTTTCTAATTTTACATGCCTCCTTAACTCATATATATATATATATATAATCACTTTATGGATCATTTATGGAGCTAATTTCAGGCACTTCATTGGTTGACAGGTTTTGAGTGTCGCTTAACTTAAAACTAGTTGACCTCTATAGGCATTTTTTTTCTGTAACTGATATCAAACTCTATGGTCTAAACTTAGTCGAATTCATACACAAATAGCATCAACTTCATAATGTCATGAATGTGTGAAACTACAGTGTTAAGCAACAATAAGCGTACTCCTTTTCATATGCATTCGTGTATTGTTGTTCTCTGAATACTGGACATCGCATTACTCTGCTCATTTACTTCCTATTCTTATATGCTTTTTTTCCACCTTTTCGTCTCGCTCTCCTTGCTATTGATTAAGGAGACAAGGCTGTAAAATCTGATTTTATGCGAAATCATACAGATACACACGACTCTAAAGCCTTTTCAGTCGAGCCCAGTTTACGCTTATATTTGCTGTGATTACTAGAAAACTGTTTGTAATACTTATTGCATAATGAGTAATTATGTGATTGATAAAACTGAACTGATACTAATTGTTTTGATTGATAATGTGGCTAAGTGACCACTGCTCACTGAAAAAAACATAATCCCACTGTGCTGATATCAGAATATAGAATAACTTTTCATCAATGTATGTCACACACCCTTTTTGATAGTTAGTAAATTATTTAAAAGTACCACCTAGATAATTTAAATACATAATATTTATTATTTTGTTGTCCACTCCTGGATTTCAAAATGGAACGCGGGGTTTCATCAATACACCCTCTTTGCACCGTACTCTCTGCCGTCACTTTCAACTGTCTCCACGATCTCCTAAAAGCTTTCATTTCCTCTTCATATTACTTCCTCTATGTCACATTCAGACGCCCGACTCATCGTTTTTCTCAGGTTCCACTTGAGGGCCTAGCGTTTGATGTCACTCACCGGTCTTCGAAGTGTCATGTCCTGTCTACCTCCATTCCCTACTGCACATTTGTTGAGGAGTAGCTACTCAACTGGTTCTCTGCCCGTCAGAGTTCCGTGTTGCTCATCCTTTCTGGCTCATCATCTGTTCTTAAGTGCTGAGTGACAGTAGATATTGATGAAAGTCTGCGGCAGACTGTCAAAAATGCTTTCCGTTATGTGCACATCAAGTCTTTGAATCGCACAGAAGCAGTGATTGACTTATCATTAGTATTAAAGATACGGATCTTGTTCTTTATGCTGAGTGACGTAGATCTTCACGTTGATTTCAGGGTAATTTTCGTCTGTCTCATTTTCCTGATCCAATCTTGGCTGATATTGACATATTTATCGTGCCATCTGTGAAGGGGAGCAGCAGTTCTAGTTGCCACGCACCAAATAGCACACAAAGGTAGACAAGAAGATGAGTGAAGAGAATCAATAGAGTTTGACATATATAGGAGTGAAACAGAATGGGTAATGGTAGAAAGCAATATGAAAGATTACAGAGACTGAATACATCTATGCCATTGACAACGAGTTTGAGCCATGTCACCTATTGTCTCCAGCCATTGATTCCTAGAGTCCCGAGGACCCAAACCCGAAAGTCTGCATCTCCCTACCTGACTGACTCAGTTTAACTGTCAAGGATTTAATGGATTGATGAGGCCATGTTTTTGTTTGGCCACCGCTTACTCTTTTCCAACCTGCACATGTGTCAGCTAGAAATGCCCGTCGGGGGAGACGATGGTTAGGCATGCGCAGCACGTGACCTAACCATCTCAATCTATGTAGGTTTATAGCCTCGTCGATTGATTTTCCCTCTTTGCCCAACACTACGCCTAACGTCAACATTACTTACCTTATTATACCACCTAACGTGAGAAAGAGATCATAGACATCCATGATCAAAAACATTCAACCTTTTCATATCTTCAACTCGTATTGGCCGTGTTTCAGAGCCAAAGAGAAGGACGGAGCGAACCGCTGAGCAGTACACACGTCCCTTGGCTGATAGCCAAATGTTACTCCTACACCAGAGATGGTGTAAGTTAGCGAAAGCAGCTCGAGCTTTTTGGATCCGGTCTATCAGTTCACTTGCTCTTGTGGAGCAAAGTACATTGGCCTCAGCCAGAGAACACTTTCTACACGGATACGAGAACCTATTCCAGCACGGTTTTACAAAGGGAGAAAAGAAGGATATGTGAAGCTGCACTCTAGAACACTTGATTGACTTCTATCACTCTACCAACCCTGACCATGATTTTAAGGTCATCTATCGAATTCATGCTAACTTGCCGCGTTTTCTTCGTTCTAAGCTTCTAAAGACAGCCGATGCCTTGGTCATTCATGAATTTAAGCCAGACCTTTGTATACGAAAGAAGTATTTTCAATCCCTAATTCAGCCTTGGCTGTATAGGGATAAATATTTATTTATTTGTATTTTGTTTATTTTGTTAATGTATATACCTTACCCTCATTACTACGATTACTATTGTTACTATTGCTATCCTCACTTTGAACTGTTTCCGGTATTATTTTATGGGGTACTGAATATGATTCCTGTTTCAATACCATGGTGTATCCTTTACCTCACTAAGTCAGTATTAAGACTGGTAAAGGGGGGAAGGTTGGGCATGAGGCTAGCAACCCCATCCCGTAAAAATAAATGCCACTGCTACCGCAACCTCAAGCATCTAGCTTGAAGCCCTATGTTTCACTGGGAACGCAAAGAAATAGAAATGTCCACGTTTTCACTCTCTAAGATGTGTTCAACACTGTACACGGCCAAATACGAGCAACGTTTTATTGAGGAGCACAAGTGAAAACTTGAAAAGGTGAACTCAAAAGTGCGAAATCGCAATCTCTCTCTCTCTCTCTCTCTCTCTCTCTCTCTATATATATATATATATATATATATATATATATATATATATATATATATATATATATATATATATAACAAACAGAAGCCCATGTTCAATCCTACAGTGGCGAGTATTCAACAACCATACGTAAAATTAGTTTCTGTGAACGTATAATATGGGTACATGATGTCGCTTTTTAGGCGTACAGTTAGAGTTAACAAAGGGGCGCTACAATTTCACTTGTCCCACGTGTCATTCCAAATCCAAAATGTTTTTCACATTCTTGAATTCTATCTTATCAAATTTCACACTACGTTGTGTGAAGCTTTATATTTGCCTAGTAATCCTATAACTATACACTGCCTTCCAATATCTATGCATCTTATGAACTATTCTATGCATGAAATTACTTGTTTTTACACTTGATATTTAACTATCATTATAATCAGAAACATTCTAATTACATGTATTCACACATCTCATCGTCTTAGCACTCTTAATGTTCACAAATATCTCAAGTCTCTAAAACTTTCTCAAAGCCTTGTTCCTGATCTCGTACCTGCTGTTGTCCTCAAGATATGCTGATATTTTATGTTATCCCCTTACAAATATTTTCAATGCTTCTTTTCCATTAATGTTGTATCCGTAGCAAAGAAAGACATTGAAGTTATCGGTACCCAAATCATCTTGTGGTATTAATACTAAATTTAGACATTGCAATTATCTCTCCTTTTTTGAAATTAGTGGGGAAATTACTTTTATTCAACCTTGCAAAATTTTAGTTACCTCAAACAGTTTGCTTATAAACAGGGCAGAAGTACTTTAGATTCAGCTGCTGTCCTACATCATAATATTGTTTCCTCAGACAAACGAGCCAAATATGTCCGATGTACACCTTCCTTGACCACACATTCGCTTTTGATTTTGCACACAGATGCTTTTTGTTTAATTAGCTTTACCTGACACAAATCGAGTCCTGGACTGTTAACTGGTTGCATTCTTATTTCTCGAACAGAATGCCGTATACCGTTTATAAAGGCAAACTTTCCTCTGCCTTGCTTACTGGAGCCGGAGTCCCGCAGGGTTGCGTTCTCTCTCCTCTTCTTTTCTCTTTCTTCTTCGGAAGAAATCAACGTTGTTAAATACGCTGATGATCTGACTGTCTCGCTGCCAGTTACGTCCCGATCCGACTGTTCCAATTTTAATAGCTTTTTGTTGGATACCAGCCAGTAGTCTGAAACAAATGGTCTTACCTTATGTCACTATCAGTGTCAGCCAGTTGATTTCACCTTCAGGCATAAACGTGATCTACACGAACTTCTTCGTTCACAAGATGCTTGTAACATAGAGGGCAATAAAATAGATACTAATTCAATCAATAAACAGCTTGGATTAGTTCTGTCCTCTGACCTAATCGATCATCCTATTGTTATGTACTAGTTTTCCCCGTCGCCAAATTGTTATGTACTCGTCGCTAAATTATTGTTATGGTCTGGTCGAGAAAACTAATAGTCCTGACGCGAGAAGGCGGAAATCAGAAGACCACTAGGTTTGCGATGATACTTCTATTGTCCAAACACAAGGAGACGAAAATAAATGGTCTCACACCAAAGTGGTAATTAAGTGAAGTAGTTGTAAAGTAAAGTAGTTCACACAAATTGTGAATGCGAATATATATAAATAATTCAGACAAGCGTGGGAAAATCATTAGACAGTCTTAACATGAATGGCTAATTATAATGGAGTGTCGATCCAATTATACATAGCGAATATAGCAGACATGCCAACAAACATATATGGATATATGTCACCAAGCAACGGACTGTCAACAAACACTCATATTATATATAATATAATATAAGGAGAATACACATTATTAAAGGAGACAAGTCCATACAAGTGAAGTGGTCACAGACTAACCGAGCAAACAGAAAGAGAGACCAACATGCACACACACACATAAATATATATATGTGGATACATATCACCTATATCTTGTCGATTTCTGAAGAAATGTTCTGTCTAACCTTCTGCAATAAGTTAAGACAATCTAGAATTGCTCAACCTTTGTTTTTACAATTCGTTAACTCTTTTGTCTTACCTACTGTAATTGTATTGCTCCCTCTTAGTCTTTCCTGGGCTATTCAAAAAGGATCATTTCATATTGCGAATAGTATTAAAGGTTGTCAGTAGGGTAAGTTGTGTGCCACTTCGTCAGCTTGTTACTACTATAGCCGACGGACACCTGAACTCATGTGGAAAATAGTCTAAATCTATATCGTCTGACTCTCAATATCTTTATTCTCAAATTTCCCCTTGCATCTCATCAAGTGGGTAGGTAGAAGTGATTATAAAAGATTATATGTACGCACAACTAAGTACAAAACTCAACGATATTCTATTTGGCCTGCATTCTATGTGATAGAGATAGTGTTAAGCATGAAGCCTACGACTTACTATGTTATTAGCAAAGTAATTGTATCTTTTATCCTCTCCTATTTCTAATTTATGGTGTCACAATTTCAGTTAACTTACAATCTTATCTATTGACATTATTTTACACTTTTGGCACATTTTTGACTGTATTATCACTGCAACTACTGAAAAGCTGCTGTTATCAATCCTGGTTACCCTATAATATTGTTTTTGGTGTTGTCGGGTAAATTAGATGCAGTATTGTCCCAACTGCTCAGAATTCCACAGTGTATCATAAGTGATGTTTTGTAATAAAGCTTATTATTAGTATTTCACGCGTTGCCCGGCTTGTATTCGTGAAACAAAATGACTTGGTGAAAGATCTGTTTACAGTTGAACTGAAGTTACTTGTGTAGAGAGTTCGTTCTTTTCATCTGAAGCACGTGGCACTGAACTGAAATTCTTCAAAATTTGAGCCTGGCATATTTCTTGGTTTCATATAAATTATTTCTCCACTTGAATTCAGACTCAGATCCTGATGTCGCGTCGTTATATTGTAACTAAACTGCATATTCATTTGTTACTGGTGAGCAAGCAGTGTCGTTTATCTAGTCCTCAGTAGTGTTAGTGCTGATCGGATTCTGTTAGTGAAGCTAACAATGTCCTCACTGAGCTAGGTGACTCAACACCCCAGTGTGCTTTGGAGGTTGAACGTAATCGGCAGAAAACGCCTGTACCTAGGTTTTCGGCTAGTTGTCTTTGACCCTCTCAACACCAAACTACACTACGCAATTCATTCGTTATTCAGTGAACTGTTCTGTAATTCTTTCTTGTATTCATCCTTTTTAGTGAATAATTAATTGACGGTTTGTAATGGGACCCAGAATTCAAAATAAGTCATTTTGAGATATATGAATAAGAATTAACGAAATGACGACAGTTTATAAGGAATAAGACAGGCAAACGAAACAGATGACTTTGGTAATTTGTCTCATCACCCTTATTACATTTCATGTAAAATATTTGTTGAGGCACAAAATAGGGGTGCACTCAACTTCAAACGGATTCTGTCTAATCTCACTTACCTTCAAGGACCTTTCACCATGTCTGAACTCTTATGTAATTTGAGTTGAGTAAGCATAAACGCAAGACGAAACGGTTGAGATTAATTTTGATAAAGATTCATTGGAAGTGTAAACATCAGTTGCAAATATTGTCGTTAAAATAGTGGTTACTATTTGCTTTTCCGAAGTTCATTTTTGCCTAAACTTTTTCTTATAAATACGGTGAATATCTCTTCTGATGAACCACTGTGTTATAAGTAGGTCTGTGCCACTCGCTACGGATAAAGCTCACGGTTACATGTGACTGCAGCCATTCTTGTGAAATATCAAACCTTACCTATCGGTAATGTTATAGCTGTTATCTTTACTTTCACGTAAAAATATGTACAGAAGGATAGGAATCCATCTCAGTTGAATAAAGCTAATAGCATGAAAAATAGACTTCTGTTTCGTACGGAATTGTCTGAACTTATAAACTTCCATTATAAAATTAATTTTCGACTCTCTGATTGTTTCCTCAATTCTTTGTTTTCAACAGGCAGAAGTTGAATCACAGGATGTTTTCAGCGAAGTTCAACATATCCTTCTGCAAATGGGTAAATACTTTCAAGCACAGGTATTATACTTTCAATTTCTAATGCAGACTTTTTTCTATAGGATGATTATTTAGATTGCTTCGGTGACAGTAAAATTACAGGAAAAGTAGGAACTGACATATCAGAAGGCAAATGTTCTTGGCTGATTGTAGAGGCTTTGAAACATCTTTCAACTGATCAGCATAAAATACTTCAGGTGTGAGAAGTGATTTTGATAAATTTCATACTATGATTTCTGTGAAATAACATTAACAATGCATTCAACCATTATACTTTTTGTGGAGAGAATTTTAATCCTGGTAAATTCGCGTTAGTTCCTAGTATCACGTTTTGATCTGTATTCGTATGTATATTGAAAGATTTTGTTATTTCGACGTAATTATCTAATTATTATTTATATGAATTGACTACTTACTGTAAATCTACTTAATTTTAACTGTAGGCAAATTATGGCAAGTCTGATGCTAAATCACAAGAAGTAGTTCGGAATTTGTACAATGTAGTCAAATTGCCAGAAAAGTTCCGTCTGTACGAAGAAGAAGTCAAAGCGGAAGTCATGACAAATATTGAAAAATTTGTATATAAAAATAACTCTTCTTATGATCCTCGTGAACTGTTCACTTTTATTGTAGACTTACTCTTTCAGCGTTCTTCTTAAATAATTGTTTGTACTTTCTAGTTAGATTTATTTCATATAAAGAATGTTGTTTAGATTTACTAAGTATCAGTAAGAAGGATGAAACTGCGGTCAAGGATATCATGCTGCGCAGTGCTTAACACCTGACATAAAATATTTCGACTTCTAAGAGAAGTCACGTAATGTCAGTTAATGAGTCTGAATCCAACAATCTATGATTTCCAAACTTTATCGACTTGCAATATACCGTCATCGCCATTCAATGATATTAATGAGTGACATCTCATCCGACTTCTTGGACTCCACTTGTCACGACTTTTCATCAAACGTTTGAGAAATCTGTTTTGTAGCTAGTGTAATGAGCAGTAGATTAATATTTTTGTTTTAGTGTTATGTGAAGAAATGATTGAGACGTTATGACCAGAGGAGACCACTAGATTGATGTGTGAGGAGGTCATATAGCCACCCAGTGACAATAGGTGGCTTATCTGAAGGTTACTGTATGAATGGGACATGTGCACTGAGAACTTTTCACGCATTTCACAGTCACTTCAAATCTTTAACTTGACTACATTTTATTTTTTGTGTTTATCGTGTTAAATTAACGGTCTTCAGTAGTGTCATAAAACAGAACACGGGGTGGCAATGTTTCCCCCTACAGATAGATTTTCATTCACAGTTATAAGTTATTTATTCTGAGACGTGGAATTCTCATGCCATTCACCTTTGTGTTCATTTAATGTTAAGAGAAACAATCCCTTAACCCAAGAATAATTCGAATATTAAGTTGAATGTACCGGCTAGCTGGAGGGCCAATTTTCCGTTTAACAGAACTGTTATCCTCTATCCGAAGAAACTTTTAGAGGCTGTGTGTATTGACGTTCGCAGATAGTACGATGTATACTAATGCAAGATCTAATACTCACAACCTCTATAGTATTCGTTCCGCGTAGACCAAAGGCAAAGCAAAACACAAGAAGCGATCGTCCAAATTACGAGATATATTTTGGGACCAAATCGAAAATAAATATGTTAAGCTAGGGGTCGTGCACGAACGAACGAACATGACACGATGGAACAAAAATGGCGTAGATGCTTGACTGGAAGTCTCCAGCCGAACAAGTTGACTTAAACAGTGAGGGTAAGCCTTCAATGATGAATGCTGCAGCCAATCAATTTAGGGAATTACCTACAAGCTACATGTGTTACGTAAAGGTGCAGTTACTCACAACTGAGTCTACGTTCAACTTCCACACTTTAAAAAATGGTTCCTGTAAATTCCAACGTAAGCACCCAAGAATTAGCATTGGCTAACGAACAGTTGTGGGGACTAAGAAGACGAAGCAAAGACAAGTGTGTGTGTGTGTTTCAACCTGGCTGAAAGTCATAATTTGAAACAAGACATCAGCCGAAACAAAAGATGTGCAAATTGTGTCATTTCTCATTGAAAAAAATTATCACTCCTCTTAGAAGACCGCAAAGACTTAATAGGTTGAAATGAATAGATAAAACCGTAGATTATTACTGCGCTTTCAGACTCCATGCGACGTGTTTGTAATACAATGAAAATTCTGTGCGCGTCGTTCGTAATAATGGCACTGTTAATAATAATAACATAAATAAAATAAATATCATAAATCATGTACAAGATTCGATCAAAGGGAGTAAAATCAAGACATCTGGGCATAGCCGAGGCGCTAGCCATCATAAACAGGTAATTTTTAGTAATGACCATCCCATCTCCTTTCTTATCTAAACTTCCTGTTTATTCATGTTATTTTAAGTTTTTCTTAATCCCTGTTTACACTACCATATTTTCATACCCGAACTTAGTGTTTATTTTGTCATTTTACTATTTCTACATATTTAATCCCTGATTGCATAAACAATTATTCATCACATTAGTTTTTATCCAAACATCCTGTCTATTTTATTATTTCTACATTTCTAACCCCTAATTGCACAATGTCAGTCTTCTTAGTTATTATGACGCTACTTTGTTTGTTTTATCCATCCCCCTGTTTATTATGGCATTCTAATTCCTAATTTTAATTTTTATTAATTTGACCCTTGACCGCATATTATTCTGGAACTTTCCCATTCATTTGATATAAACACACGATTGTACAGCCTAGATGATGACTTCATCGAAAAGAAAATTTTCTTGGCTGCAGTTGTCTTCTTAATAACTCTTATCTCAGTCAGTTTTGACAACAACATATTAGCATGTCGGTAGTAAAGCCAAAATTGAACAGTGTTTGAAGGTGTTAGAAAAGTAGATACTACTAGCATATTTACTGGCGTAAGCGATAGCAAAATGGTCGAGATATACAGAGTGTGAAAGAACGAACAAGAATGTTTTAAGTAGAGTGTGTAAGGATAAGAGAAACAAAACAACACATAACAAAAAAAGGTAGAGAGAAAACGTTGTACCTGTAAATGATGTGAGTTGGAAAGACGAGATCCATTTGTTCTACTGACAATTTAATAAGTTAAAGGTTAGACTCGAACCCTCCCTTAAAAGCTTTGAAGACCCCAAACAATTTGCCTATGTACAGGGTAGGAGCACTTTAGACGCTGCAGCCGTCTTACACAACAGTATCTTCACTAGATAAAGGTGCCAAATACGTCCGCTGCACGTTTCTTGACTTCACTTCTGCTATCGACTCTGTACCTAGATATCTCTTGCTAAATAAGCTCTCTATGACACAAACTGAGTCCTGGGTCACTAACTGGTTGCATTCCTACTTCTCTAACAGAATGCAGTACACTGTATACAAAGGTAAATCCTCCTCTACTGTGCTCACTGAAGCTGGTGTCCCCCAAGGTGCTGTACTCTCCCCACTTCTCTTTTATTTCTTTCTACATGACCTACCATCTTCAGATGACATTAATTTGTCAAATATCCTGACGACTTGACTGCATCTTTGCCTGCCTAATGTTAAAGTGACTGCTCTAAACTAGACGGCTTTTTATCAGAAATCAGCCAGTGATCCAAAGAAAAACGGTCTTACCTTAAACCTGACCTAAACAAACTGATTAGCACTCACGAGGTGTCCACTTACAGGTGATGCCTGGCGGACAACTGGAAGTAATTTAATACGCTAGCCAGACTCTGGAGAAGGGACACAGTATTCTACGACTCGCCATGAGATACTGGCATTCCGACCAATGTGTTGCTCTAGAGAGCCGACTTATCCATCTCATCTGCTGCGTATTTGGTACGAAGAAGACCCACACGACTGTATCATGAAGAGTGAAAGGGCTTGATGGAATGCACTAATGGCACGATTACGAGTACACTGCTAGTTTTTAAAAATATTAGTAAGTTTACATTTCTTTTTAAACGGGTAAGTTTACATGAAATGCTTGCCACTTTTACAGGCACGACCAGTTATGTTATAAATTGCATTCGTGAAGTACCATAAATTAGCACTTTCTCAAAAGTTTAAATTGTTGAATTATAGTACACGCAATTAGAACACGTTCGTATAAATTTGAAACTGTAAACCCTTCACTGAGGTCATCTTTTAGGTTGAGCACCAACTCGATCTTCGTTTCGCTTCCTGCTGATAATCCTAGTCAAGAAATTAACAGCGTATATTTGGGTAAGTGCTATACCTCCACGTGATTAAAGGCTATTTCATGAGGAGGAGAACTTCTTTGGAAGCTGCAAAATGGTATAAAATACATTTATGGATAATGGATCATTGAAAGTACATTAACAAGATTAATACGAGAAGGAGCTGCAGTCCTTTCAATGATGGTATACGTTTCCAATGTAAAATTCTAACTATGCCGGCCTTATCATGGAAACTATGAATTTTCCGACGGAAATATAGCTTTGTACAAACATTATTGTTTTTATTGATATAAGTATAAAACTGACACTGTGGTAGAGTATAACTCCATTATAGATAAAATTTTATTTTGATAAGTCACACAGTGTTGTACAGTAATATTAACTGATGACGTTTCGAGCACAAACTATTGCTCATAATCATATCAAGTTACTCACACAACTTATTCCTTCATTTATATATATGTGTGGAATTGACTAGATATTTGAATAAAAGTCAATATGAGATAATGTACATTCAGAAATAATAATATGAGTGTTATTGATCAATTACAGTCAGATGGGAAATAAGATGAATGTTTTTATAGTCAAAATAAGTAACTCGTCAGAATGTTATGATGCACTTGAATCGAAATAGAATTTTAAGATTATGTATTATCCTCCTCTGATTTGACTGGCGGTAATTATATCTCCCATATTGCTGGTATTTGCATTGAGTCATTTCTGTTGCATGTGTTGGGTGTAGATTCAATGATCCAGGACCCAGTAATCAATCTCTCTCTCCACCTACATAGATTGCATCTTTAAATCTTACCCCTCTCCCACCCTATTGTGTAGTTGTTTGTTAATTCGTGAAGTGCAATTGCTGAACATTTTACTAAATTACTTATTTTTTCAGGGTCAACCATTCTTCCCTTAGCCAAACTCTTATGTTCTGATAATCTGACCAGCCCCGACCTACTAGTTTGACCTATGTAGTTGACTTAACTCACAGTCATTGCAAGGTATTTTGTTGATAATATTATTTTGTCTAATTGGGTCAACAAGGTTCTTTAACCTACATAGCTTGTCTCTCAGTGAGTTTGTAGGCTTGAATGCCACTCTAATTCCTGCTTTATTGAGAATCCTACGAAGGGTCTCAGATGTCCCCTCCTTATATGGTATAATAGTAGATGACATATATTGTCTCTTATTTATGTTATCACTACTAGTTTCGCAATTGTTTTTATTTTGCTTTTGGCCTTTTCCGATCTTCCTAATGAACTTTACAGGAGAGTTATTCAACACTAACAGCTCATCTATCTATCTTATCCATAATGGAATTATTGTTTTCGTTGCGTTTTTTTTTCATCAGAGCAAACAGACAAAGCGAGCGAAGAATGTGAATGAAAAGAGGGCAAAGTTCAATAATAGCGTCCCAAGGACGCGAACGCATGAGTCACTTTGAGCCAACCAATCATAAAAATAAGGAAGTTTGGCACAAAAGTGACGTATATTTACAAGAAAATGCATGGAAACACATTAAACAGAGTATCTTTCTCTGACATGACTTAGAAATACTTCCAAGTTACGATGAGGAGTATCCGTTGCTAAGTTAGACTAGTTTTTGTACATGTATTTACCGAGTTGATTGAAGATGAGTTGTTTTTGTGAATCGTGTATCTCTCTTATTCTGTTGTGCAGCCTTCAACAAAAGCCCTCGGTTGAATTACTATGGTTTGCAGTAAGAGGATCGACGACTTATTACCAGGAAAATGTGGATAATAAAACAAATAAAAATAGATGACATCAACTCTAAATCTATCCGTAATCGTAACCCTAACCTTAATCTTGACCCTAATACTAGACATAACACTAATCCTTATCCAAACCGTAAACCAAAATGACGAAGTTAAACTTTGTGCACCACTATCTATCAGCGAATGACCTTGACGCACGCGCCAATCATATGAAGGAGGCACTTTTGTTTGTTGAAAACAAATTTATGGAAAAAATTCATAAAAACTGTTTCTTAGGGTACCTTTCCCTGAAATGTGGTAAAAACATCTCCCATTTGAGCACAGGAGTATCAGTTGTAAATTTACACCACATTTATTGCTTATATTCATCTAAGCGATTAAAAATGACATAATTTTGAGGTCCATTAATAGCCCTTATCCTGTTTTTAACCTTCCCAAAAAGCCTGCGATAGAACTGATGTGTATCCCTGTTATAGAATCCACAAAATCATCAAAATGGTTCACTCTATGGTGAATATATATAAGGGATAATACCTTCTCAGTCATCCACGTGTACGATGAAACTTTCTCCTCCTAATAACAAAGTAATTCTCTCCATTTTTCATGACGCGATATCTTTGCAGCGCCGGTACCACTAAACTGTTGATAGAAGACTATTTTCGCACCCGTCATAGGCTGTTTTAAAACCCTGTGAATACAAATATACAAAATATGGGTTAAGGAAAAGTGGGACCTGGCAAAAAATGTCCCTACGAAATATTCGAATAATCAGCTTACCTTCCCTGACATTTGACTCGAAACAAGCGGAACAGTGATATGTATCCACATGACGTGCGTGTTTGTTTTTGACAGTCGATTATATTTTGTTGTGTGTATATGGATCGACATTCCATTGTAACTGACAGTATGCTTTTGTCTGTCCACTAACTAAATAAACATGTATGACCTTGTTGTCACATGACATTACAACCAATCATGTTAAGACTGGCTAATTATTGGTTCATGTGTATTAGTCATTTTCATATATACTTTTGTACTGGATTCTTGTTCATACTTGTCTAAGTACCCTTCCACTCACACACTTGTGTGATATTTATTTTCCTTGTCTGGAAAATACAAGTATCGTCGCAAACCTCGTGGTCTTCTGATTTCCCTCTTTCTGCGTCAGGACTATTAACTACTCGACGAGTACATAACATAATGGGCGACGGGGAAAACTCTAATAACTCACTCAGCAGCAGTACATAACAAACAGAACCAACAACTCACATGGATGGAACTCATTGGGGCATTCAAAGTCATCCACTGATTGATAGTCAGTGGTGCTTAAAGTTTAACATGGCCAACCTAACCCAAATTTAGATTTTGATCCTAACACAATACTTACTTAACCCTAATGAGCTATTAACATATTGTCCGAACAGTACTTAAAAACGTGATCTGGGTGAAATTTGCATCTTAGTTGGTGAGTAGCGTTGATATTTTAATTATGATGATGACAGGTGCCGTTAGCATGCATTCAAAGTCATTGGGACATTAGCACTCTTGGGACGCTATTAATGAACTTAGCCCAGTCTTGTTTGTTCCTTCCCATGTACACCGAATTATGTAAAAACCTAGTCACTGTATGTAACCAACTAATTAAGTATAAGTATAATTAAGTTGATATATTCCACACTTCACAAACTTTATACGTACCCATTATCCCTTTTATTATTATCAATATTATTTGACACAGAGCCGTTATTCAAAGTGTAAACGTTCATTTTCCAGCCGTAAGGATTACTGCAATGCTTATCATAAAATACTTTGTTCACTTCAGGATACTTCCATGAATCTAATAGATGACGGCTAACTGGCATAATTGAGAAATCCATCCGATTAAATAAACTCTTAATCTACTTCTGTATATAATTAGTAAATTCTAGCTGTACAATACTTATAACGCAGTAATCTGAGGAATTGTTTTCTTCAAGAGCATTTAAATGTAAATTGTGTGTATTGAACAAGTTTTTTTTACGCCTATGGCTTAAATTCGATCCCAATACAATTGTGTTTCCTGTAACAGGTATTAGAGTGAGAATAAGGCCTTTATTAGTAAAAGTTATGAACCAGGTAAGGAGAGGTTTTGCGAAAATAAAGCGAGAAACGGGGACATAGTGACGAAAAAAGCGCATAAATCTTACAAAAAAGGGGACATAGCGCGCCATTTGATAAAAGGGAGACTGAGAGGCGAATTCGCCTTTATTTTCCGTTTTTCTTCCAATTATAGACTCACTTCCCCTCTTTTGGTTTACTGGGAAGTATTTCTACTAAGTACTGATTCTTTCGCCGGATCTTAAGTTAGTGGGACCAAGATATATATATTGTTTGTGCCTTTGCTGAAGGGTAACGAGCAAAGCAGTATACTTGGGGACCTAGTGTATACCTTTTATCCTCCGTTAGGAATTCGTGGCCTAGCTGAGCAGTGCTATGTATTGCGTTAATAACCCGACCTGAGGTGTTGCGTACTAAGTAACTTCATTGTGTTACTTCCTCATGTCACGTGGACTGTTTCCTGCCTCAAATTTTTCTCACATATTATACTGTCAGAATATGAGAAGACACTTTCCTCGGCACTATAAGGAACAATAATTTACTGGAAAACTATATTGTTGGTAGACTATTACATCTTCGTTATGTTGGGCAAAAAAAAGTTGGACACGAGTTTCTGGAATTCGAATTCAAACCTGAACGTCAGGCTAACTTTTCGTAAAAATTAAGATTTTCGAATAACTCAAATTACAAGAATGATACAGCGAAACGTATTTGCCTCATCATAAGTTAGGCATACATAAGCAAATTAGTGATGGAAGAGCTTGAGAGAATTGTGCAGCGTGACGAGTTCCTAATGCAGTTTGTCGTCAGGAGCTCGAGATTGTTTGTGGGAATGAACACACATCACTTGCAACTTTTAAAATAAGATACTTGATTGACATTACCAGCAGTAAGTAGGTCGTCTTTTAGACTGATATACGGCATTTAAAGATCTCACATGTTTAGCATTTTCACTAATTGTGTTGCATTTAAAAATAAAGCCAAACTAAGTTTTCAAATATGATTTTTATTGTTGAGCAACGAAGTTTATTATGAAAATATAACTACGATGCATCAAACAGCCCGCTTGAAGTATTACATTGTGGAATACATTATGTAGATGCTTAGAATACAGGTGTAACTGAGAAATGAAAACTTGCAATATAGATTCAGAATGAAACTCCATGAAGATCTCCCTTTAAATGTAAGAGTATAAAAATATCACCATAGGATCCCCTGAATGAGTGGGAGCACTTCTGGAAGACCAGTTTACGGGTTTCGTGTAGACTGAATTCAGTCACTGAAAAGTAGTCTGGCCTGCCTATTGCACTAGCGATCTGGAATTTAAAGCACAGGCTTCCATTTACCTCTGACACCGAATAGCTTGGTAGAGCAGACGCTAATATTAGAATACTATGAGTTGTTTATTCCAGACAAGTCACACATGACATCATTTTTTAAATTCAGTTGACAACTGCCCGCGATATTCATGAAGGTCTGATGGGATTAGCGTGTTACGTTACTAAGTAATTTGAAAACCAAACTACTTAGTCTATGTGACAGTTACCGGAAAATTATTCTGTTATCTACCACTAGCTACTGTACTATGAAGGGGCGGAAAATGCGTCCTATGGATTTCCTTTCACTTGTATATTCTAATCGCTGTTATTTATCAGGATGAATTGTATTCTTTTTGTTTATGCGGATGTGGTTAACTTATAAGACAATCGAAACGAGGAGAGCTTAAATATACCAAGCCATCAGACTGAACGCCGATTGAACTGGCACATCTATACTCATACACTGGATGATACAATCACAATCAATATGATGGATTATCTTAAATTCCATACACTGGATGATACAATCACAATCAATATGATGGATTATCTTAAATTCTACCTCGACATCTGTTGCCTGAAACAAGTACTATTCAAAAGACTCTTCTCATCTTAAAAAGTTACGTAGAGAAAAAGAACGGCTATATAATTATAAAGATAAGTCTGGTCTAAAAAGTATTGACATCTTAAACAAATCTGAAATCCAAAGTCTGAATACTCTTCATAACAAAAAACTTTTATCATATAAAACCCCCTCAAACATGTGGAAACTTTCTAACGAAATTACTGGCTGTGGTAAAAAAGTATTATTGTACCCTCTGTTGATGTAAATACTCATAACAAATTTTTCATACGCTCTCCTGCTGACGTTTTCATTCCTAATGCTACAAATAATAAAGTTGTTGACTTTAGTGGTTTTCAGTGATTTGATAATTCCCACTGTAACATTCAGAACATAATTTTAAGCGAAGAGACTTTTTCAACGAATTTATTATTAAGATGCACAATCGTATGTATATGGTGCAAAATCCAACTCGGAAATCCAGAAACTGCGTATCGCATTCAATCTTGCTACCTTTGATGTTTGCATACTGATACAAATAGGACAAAATGCAGGTGTGGCCAGAACATTAGAAAGCCTCGCTTTCGACGTCTACTGCATTTCAAAGATGCGCATTCAAGACCCCAGTGAAGTGCTTCGACGATCTTCTCCATCTGCAAGTTCAAATTTTGTGTAACAACTGTGCTTATCCGACGACGTTGTGGTGTCCGTGTTCATCTTAGGTAGTGTCGGCGTCGCACTAAGTGCTAGGGTCAAAGATGCATTAATCGACTGGATCCCATTAACAGTCGTCTGTGTTGTGAGGTAGGAAGTTAGACCAAAATAAGAAGCGATCAGCTAGAGAGGGAGTGCCTGATAGTCATCTTTACTTGGGAACTGACGGCCCGCAGCCCGGATGTAACTGAAGGTGAGTTTTGCTATCGACTGAGCGAACTTCTGAAGCAGGCATGTCAGAGAGATGCCATAGTTTCTACTGGGGGATCTGAATACACGGGTAGGGCGTTTAGGCTCGGAGAAGTGTCACCTAGGTCATTGCGGTCTACATAGTTGCAGGTCAGATAATGGGGATCGGTTCCGATCATGCTTTAGTGTGTCCAGTTCAACTTGAGATTTGGCGGTATTCATAAGCTATGTCCGTTAAAGGCTGATATAAGCAGATTGGTAACAGCTGCTACTTTTGCGAAGAACCAGAGTCAAACTTAAGGCTACTTAGTAACCAAATGGTAGAGATAAACATTAGCTACACCTACAAGATGTCATAAAAAAGGCGAGTAAATCCGCTTGTAGCTTAAAAGAATGCCCCGCTGTAAGCCATTGGGTTTTCACGAGTTCCATTTAATTTCCAGATGCGCGCCAGTTTATTCCGACAGATACCAAGTACAACAACACGCTTACAGTAAGATTAAACAGTACCTATGTAAAGACCTAAAAGCTTAGTTAGAACGTGCGTGTCAGATAGAATCAACAGCGGCATCTGCCAACGGTCAGAAGCTGTTGCAGTTCATCTGAGCCATCGTCAACAAGAAGCATAATATCAACAAGACAGTCTGTGAGACAGATGGAATGCTGATCACCCACCTGAGAAGACGTGTGGAACGGTAGGTAGAGCACCTCAAAACACAGTTTAGCTAGCGAACAACGTCAGCATCCAATATAAGTAAAACCAAACCAACAAACGGGTCGGAGACCAAAAAGGAAACGCTTCAAGACACAGGGCCCACAAAAAACCTACCCCCGGCAAATTTCGAAGACGGTAACAAGATCCTCTTCACGGAGTTGACTGGATTGTTCAAGAAAGTATGGAAAAGTGACAATAACTCATAAAAGTGGGATTAAATAATTACTGTGTTCATCTTTGAAAAGGTTATCCGTATGATGTATAACAATTATAAGGGTATCAGTTTGTTATCAGTCGCGTCTCAAATATTGGCTGCTGTCTCTTGTGACAGAGTGGTACTCGGTAGTCGATTCCTCTAACTTGAGTAGAATGTGCCTCCAGTACATGACACTAATCTGTCCCAGGACAAAACTCTTCAGTAGTGTACACCCACAACCACACTGAGAAGATTGGATTTTAGCCGAGTGAACTATTTCATCTCGTATCCTAATGATCATTTCTGAACTATTCATAGTTGTTCACTAGGAAATGCTGGCTGTTTATGGAAGGAAATATAAGTAAACTATGCTTTATTTTCCTAAACACAATGAGCTTGTAACAACCTCAAAGACAACCAGATTTATAGTTTAGTGAGTCGACATTTTATTCAACATATTTCTTAAAAAAAATAGGCATCACTGATTACAGTCAAAATATTTCCTACAAATACTTTAGCAATTATGTCTAAATATCTTTGAATAATTCAGCATATGGGAGCTGTACACATAATAATAAGTCCTTTCAAAACTTAGCGGAGTATTCTGCATAAATGAAAGGCGGACTGTGAGAATTATATACCTGGTGGACTACTGAATTATACAACTCATTCATTTACGCACAAGGTCATTAATGTTTAGATTGAACATCTTACTGACAAGTTAACAACATTAGAACTAAATGACATTGGTTTGAGTTCCTTTGAATTTCACTTAGCTCGAAATCTAGGTGAAATACAACTCTTTAACTGATTTGCCACGGATATTGAAACACAGATGAGCTTGGTGACAGGATATTGTGTTTTAATACGTAATAAACACAGCCATTTGTTAGTGAAAGGTATGCGCTATTTCTTAAAGTGGAACCTATTGCAGCCAGCACATGAAACTAACGCTTGCATGTATAAACTGTCTAGTTAGTTCTCAGATAAGAAGTTATAAAGAAAGAATTTAATAGTAATGAAAATAGATGAATTTTCATTCATGCGACTGCAAATCATCAAACTTTTAAGTAAATATTTTAAACAATTACAAATGAATGACGGCACTTCGATAAAAATATGATAATTTCAATAGAAGTTATTAATAATATTGAGTTGATAAACAAGGCACCGGATACAGTTTTATTTATTGTCTTCATGGATCATTTGATGAAAAGGAAATATTATCATTGAGAGGGAATGTGTGATCATTTAAACGCAGGTTGCTGCAGAAACAGACATCAGTGTTGACAGTATATTTGGTGTATTCGGGAAGAGAACAGCCGCACGGCGAAGATTCCACAACAAACGATCATACTGTTCTAACTGTATAGGTATTCGCTTGTTTTTGCAGACAGTCAACAACCATGAGCCGAAATTGACTAACGCAGACGCAAAAAGCTAGTAAGGAGAGATATTGACAAAAATGTAAAATTAAACAAAAACCACAAGTTTTTTTATGTCTTATTTCCCACTGGCAGATTGACTCCACTTTATAACACGAAATACTGATCAATTCAAACGGAAGTTTATATGTATACCTCTAATGTCAAGTGTAATTACACTGACCACTTCCCATGCACTTGCGGTAACAAGTACATAAGGAATGAAAAGACAGAGTCTAGTAGATTTTCTGAGTATATCCCTAATAGTCTTCGTATGCAAAGCAGGAAAGTGTTTCCCAAGTGCAATCCCTAGGTACCTAATCGACACAAAATCATGCAGTCAAAATAAGTCAGAATAGACAACATATTGAGAAAACCCTGATTTCTTCGTTTTGCAGAAGCTACTGTTATTAAACGACTACGACATGACCTCTGTCTGCAGAGACATAATGTGATTAACTTCACACTACCCTGACAATAAATCCTACGCTTTCGTTTCTGCTTTTGTGCCACAAGTTTCAGGTAATTTCAGTTTACAATGGCTGAGACGAACTCATAATCAACCCTCCAGTTTACTTAGTCACTTATTTATATAGTGATTTTACTTCTACTTACCATATCTTTTCACTCCACCCATATATATATATATATATATATATATATATACTTAAACTTTTCATCATTTTGTGTATACATAAACTCTGGTTGTTCAGTTATCTATCTTGTTTTAATACCACTTGTTTCATTACTATGATAATCATTTTCAAGTTGTCGGCAGATGAAGAGGCATGGTGAAAGGAAAAGTGAGTTCTTTTCATCCTGTTAGTATATTCGTTTTCGCTATGACAAATTATCTTTACTCATTATTCATCGGGTTCAAAGGCAGTATGCTCCTAAGTCAACGAGATTATTCCCTGCTACCACGGAATAATGCAGAGTCTTCTAAACACCTTGAGCAGCAACCTACGAATGTTTTGCATGCGATTCGCTCCCGCCAAATGCAAGATGATGTTTCAGGACTGGACTACACCGACTCCTAGTTTAAAAATGGGAAGTGAAGTTGTAGAGCATGTTGACTGCTTCTCTTATTTGGGGCTCCTTTCGCATTTGCCAGTTTACGCCGTCTCTGGCGTAGACGAGATATCCGAATATCGACCAAAGGGCGGGTATAATGCTCATCAGTCCACTCCGTCCTCCTTTATAGCTGTGAGACCTGGCCACTGAGAGTGCAAGACACGAAAACATTAGCTGTCTTTGATCACAGGTGCCTGCATTCTATCTCCCGTGTGAAGTGGCATAATAAGGTGAGCAATATTGAGGTTAGGTGTCGGTTGAGTACTAGGTAAGGAGGGGAAATCAATCGACGAGGCTGTGAAGCTACATCGACTGAGATGGTTAGGACATGTGTTACGTATGCCTAGTCATCGCCTTCCTCGACAATGGGCAATGTTAGCTGACATAGGGTCAGGCTGGAAAAGAGCTAGTGGTGGTCAAACCAAAACATGGCCTCACCAGTCTATGAAATCTACAACAGTTAGTCTAAACCACGTAGGAAGGTGGAGACTTCTGGGTTGGGGTCCTCGGGACGGTAAAAACCAATGGTTAGAAACAATTGGTGACATGGCTCAAAATCGTCCTCAATGACGCAGATGCATCCACTCCCTGTGACTTATGATTTCCAATGAAACTATATTGTTCTTCGTTATTACTATTCCTTTGTCTCACACTTCTGTTTACTGTCTCTATTATGCATTTCTTCTACTCTCTTCTCTTGCTTCGCGTGCTACACGGAGTGTGGCGACTTGAACTTCCGCACATTTGTGCAAAGTTCTATGTCGAAAACAGACAGAGACAGATGCCCTTGGGAATAATTATAAATTATTTTGCAATAAAAGCTAAATGGAATTCATCATTGATCTCTCGATCTTTACAGGATGTTATTGAAATTAAACTAGGGAATGAAAGCATAAACATACACATAAGGCTTACCGAATTCATAAGACATTCAGTACGGAGTTCATTAATTACTGATAAACATTTGATGATTACATTTGTATATATTGTTAACTTATCGTGTATTGACATATTTGACTTCAATTTTATTGTAGATAAATTTGTCGACTGATCGATTGGATTTTCATTTAATAACCAAGCAAATAGATAGATCCATCGCAGTGGTTTATTAGGCCAATGAATTAGATACCGCGATATATATGCTAAACCAGACGTTGGTCGGGACTGTTGATTTTTACCCCATACACATATCGTTTAACGGAAAAAGCCAGAAAAAAAACAATACGTTATGCTGAAGATATATACTTTGTGACCACATAATAAATATGAAATTTTTTTTTTTAAAAAAATACCACACAGATAGAAGAGGAGGTGAATTCACTTCACCACATTACCACTTTCTGATTGGAACACAGGGCTTTATCAAGCTTAGGTTTTAAAGTTTCAGTAACGGTTTTTACGAAGTCGGGCTGCTAGCCTCACACTTGAACCTATACACTTCACCAGGCTTGTTATAGGACGATATAAAAGCAAATATTACTGTCCGAAATTTTATGGGTATTACCAAATTAAATAATTCTCGAAATAAATTCCATTTTCACAACTACAAGTAGTGGTTAGTATGGTACGTTAGAAATGTTTATCTCCCCATCCTAGAGTTCTTAAATGTTAGACGTCAATATTGCTAAAATGGACAACTTGAATGGGGATTTAGATTTTTTTTGAACATCTCATCAACAAGACGTCAATCTATGAGATTAATAAAACTTATGGCACTGCCAAGTGTTGAATTCTAGAAAATTTATAACAGTCCCATAATCATGAAAAATGCAAGAAAAGAAACACCCAAGTAGTTTCTTCAAAACAACAGCAATACTATTAAAAATGAATAGTAATAATATATAATACTTACAGAACAAAGTGATAGGTACGCATTATCTATCATCCAGTTATTTAATTCGATATCTGTTAATTGCCCACCTAAAGGTAAGTAATTATCCCTCAGTCGATTATTATACAAATCAGGTAAACTAGATAATTCTTCATATTCCATATGTTTACTAGATGATATTTCATATATTAATTTGGATAAATTTGATTGTATTAACCAATTCACATCACTGCCCAAACGAACGCCAATTTGACTTAAATTATAAGCGAGTGGGAATGACACCGATGATGACGTAACAGATTTTAAGTGAATTAAACAAGATTCCAATTGATGCAAATCTTTTACTGGACCAAAATATGAGGAATCAATTAGCTTTATTATGTTCAATAAACAAGCACCACCATTCGGCTGAAATTCAATTGCTGACTTAGCGACACATGAACCTTCACATATCAGACGGTCAATTTCTTCAGTCATGCCTAAAAAATACAAAAAAAGAACTCGTGATTAAAAGCACCACCAGTTAACACGGCGTTGTAAGTCAAATATACAAACAATACATATTATAACTCAAAATCAAAATTAATTCGACTGTTACGTGTGATACAGGGTCACCTTTATTTCTTCAAAATAAACACCATTTTGTGCAGAGACAAACAAGTTCCAACACACAACCTAGTGTGTACGGAAAAAACAATACTTATAAGGAAAAATCTACAGGAATTAATTAACCTGGGGAATTACAATCAGTAAATGTATCGCGCTCTATCTCCCGTGTGAAGTGGCATAATAAGGTGAGCAATATTGAGGTTAGGTGTAGGTTGAGTACTAGGTAAGGAGGGGAAATCAATCGACGAGGCTGTGAAGCTACATCGACTGAGATGGTTAGGACATGTGTTACGTATGCCTAGTCATCGCCTTCCTCGACAATGGGCAATGTTAGCGGACATAGGGTCAGGCTGGAAAAGAGCTAGTGGTGGTCAAACCAAAACATGGCCTCACCAGTCTATGAAATCTACAACAGTTAGTCTAAACCACGTAGGAAGGTGGAGACTTCTGGGTTGGGGTCCTCGGGACGGTAAAAACCAATGGTTAGAAACAATTGGTGACATGGCTCAAAATCGTCCTCAATGACGCAGATGCATCCACTCCCTGTGACTTATGATTTCCAATGAAACTATATTGTTCTTCGTTATTACTATTCCTTTGTCTCACACTTCTGTTTACTGTCTCTATTATGCATTTCTTCTACTCTCTTCTCTTGCTTTGTGTGCTACATGGAGTGTGGCGACTTGAACTGTCGCACACCGGTGCAAACTATTATGTCGAAAACAGACAGACAGATAGTGAATGTATCAGCACCACTGAGAAGAATTTTGGAACATATCACTGACAAAGATTGGTCCAAGCTCCTGTGCACGCAAACCACAACGTATCCTCAGAATCAGGCTAACAGTCAAAGACTTCATAAACTGACTGCATCCCTAATAACTTTCCAACCTAATCCGATGTCAGTTAACATTTCCCGTGGAGGAAGGCGATGGCTAGGCATGCGCATCACTTGTCAAAACCACATCAATCGATGTAGCTTTACAACCTTATCGGTCGACTTCCCCTACCCACCTAAAACTTGACGCCTAACCTCAATACTGCTCGCCCATTATACCACTTAACACGAGGGATAGAACGCAGACACTTATCATCACAGACAGATGGAATCTCCAGGTATTCCAGTTTAAATGGTCATGTTTTAAATACATACAGAACGACAGAGCGAACTGCAGCGCAGTACATACGTCCTTTGACCGATAGCCGGATGTCACGTATTCAGCAAAGTTGATGTAAATTTGCACACGAGCCTTTATATTAGTGCTGGGATTTCAACAGCAATCAGTAGATTGGGGCTGATGCAACTTCCAAAAAAAGTGAAGCGGTCAACGCACTATATCACTCCCTATTTCTAACCTCGGAGTCAATGCAGTTCACTCCTGTAACATCACTTCACATTCGACAGAAACAAAGCGCATGCCAAACATTCGAAGATTGCTACTCAATGTGTTCAAAGGACTCTGAATGTTGTCGGCGTCTTCACCTAGGAGGACAATATCATCTGCATATTCTAAGTCAACAAGATTATTCCCTGGTAACAAGTCAATCCCTGAGTAGCTGAAGTCAGTTAGGGTTAAGGCCACTAGTACACCTATGAAGAAGTTAAACAGTATTAAATGGGGGCATACCTGACGGATACCACTGGTTGTTGTCACTTGAGATGACAACTGTCTGTAGGTTATCACCTTGCTGACCGCATGAGTTCAAGTGGAGTGCCTTGATCAGTTCGATGTATTTTCTCGTCATTCTCTTCACAGCCAAACATTACCACAGTACTTATGAGTCGACGGAATCCAGTGCCGCCTTGATGTCAAGAAATATAGCAATTGCTAGATGCCAGTAAGTATGCGTTTGCTCCAGAATCGGTCGAAGGGTGAATATATGATGGATGCACCCGTTTGCCTACTGATACCTCTTTTCCTGATAAGCCTAAATAGTTGTCTGGTGTTACCTGTCGCCTATGCCTCTTCCATCTTTTCCGCCTTTTTCGCCCACCACTGTTCACGGTCGTTGCAAAGACTTTTTGTTAGTTTCCGTTTGAGCAGCTTTCGCTCCTCATCATATTCAGAGACGGCTAGAATCAGTCTTTTTGTTTTCATCAGTTTGGATGAGGTAGTGGAAATCCACTGACGTTTACTAACTCTTTGGTTTTTGGTTATCAACAACAGCCTATACGGGTGAATCTGCAGGTAATTGTATATTGTGCCAGGCTTTCACAGGAGGAGTCCTGGTGTCCATCTCAGATACGTTTTGGCTATTTCTTCCGAGATTAGGAACTCAGAGTCTCGATCAAGGTGGTTGCTTAACAGCTCCATCGCCGTCTGTTCTTATGTCCATTCACTAGTAAGCATAAACGTGCAAAGTCCAGGTTGTGAACTTAGCCTGAGCATGTGTTACATACTTGGCCGATAGCTGCCACCTGGGCGTAGTGGTTGGACTTGCGTCCCGCAATAGTCGAAAAAGCTACACTTACAGGAACTAATGTTCCTGTAGGCGCTACCACTGCGGAAATGTTGTTCATATAGCAATTAGACTAAAATATGATACTTTCGTAGTGTTAGATGCTAAATACTATGCTGGTTTCCGTGGACGAAGTCGTACTGCTGGGGAACAGGAATGTGACAGCAGTAAAGTGTTTCCCCCAGATGACCGGTATTTCATTTATGCCGCCTCTCTAATCTAGAAAGGGAGATTAGAAAGAGTCGACCACAAAAGTCGTACACCACAACTTACCCACACGGTGGTCTGTAGATGGAGGTAAGTTCTTAATACTGGAACAACTCTATAAACTGACTCAAGCAGGTCGTGGGTGGTGCCAGGTTGAGGCATTTGTCCGCTGGGCGCTGTGGTCAGGCAAAACTAATTCGTTTTCCGTTTCAAGTACCGCAGCAGAAAAATCAACTTCCACGATGTGGGCGGGCTTCTAAAGCTAGGTTCCGACGGCTTCAGCCATATGTAATAGACAAACTTGTAAGGTGAAATTGAAATAAGTACGAATACAGTAGATAACTTTCAGAAACTTTCAAATACTCTATTTTGTGTTCATTCGGTGTCCACAGGATGTGCTAGAATACAGCTGCGAAAAGACCTTGTCTACCTGTCGCTTAAACACGCAAGATGTTCGAAAATCCCACGATAAAACTTCCCTGGTTGTATGCTTGATGCAACTGGCGCCACGGGAGCAGTCAAAGTGATAGATAGACAAACAGACCCGTCTTGTGGGATGCCGAATACAAAATCGAGTCTTGGAAAGTCTCTGGAAGTTGTCTATCGTATTCATACTACGAGTTCATCTATTACGTATGACTGAAGTTGACGGAGCCCACCTTTAGAAGACTGGGTTATGTGTTCAAAAGAAGTCCGTTCAGACGCTTTCCCTATCATGGCCATCAGTGTTCTAACTATCTTTAATTGTTGCATACCTTTTCTTAATTTTACCTGATATTCAATTCAGCGTCACACTTGTATTTTTATTATCGCCTATGCATCTTTCTTGAACTGTAATTCTATTGATCTTAACAACTTGATATTATTTGAAAACACCAATATATATCATCGAGAAGAATATTCTTTAATCAAACTTTCTTTTGTTTTGTACTAAATGTCTGAATGGGGATTTCCATTATATTAAGCATATCTTTTCTCTTATTTAATGGCTCTATCGATATGGAGTATTTTGAAAGATTTTATTTTCAGATTTAGTGTAGATCTTAAAATTCACCAATTTGGACTAAAACTTATTTATCTAATTTCTCTGTTACTTCGAGCCCACTTTCTTCTTTAATATTTTATTCATAGAATGAATCATGATAAAGAACTACTATTTCTCATGTGGTTCAAATTGTAAGTTGCATCTTATCAGTTCCCTGCTGAGCAACACTGAAGCACGTAATAGGGAGATGTATGAAAAATCAGGTTGATTAATATCAGCTTATGCCTAACAGTTACCAAGGAAGTTGTACAAGATGTTAGAGATAGATTATGAAAATTATGTTCCAAGTAGACTAAATGCCAGGTTTGTCCATTGATCAGTTTGAAATGACTGGATTCGGATAATTCATTAAAACAAAACTTCTCTACTTGGGCGATGAAGTCGTCTGCTAAAATTACTATATCTGAGACTTTTTGCAGAATATATAATGTTCGGTATAAGTGCCCCTTTATTTCGTCCGAAGTGCAGTCAGTTGGAGAGTATGCAGAGAGTGAGAAATGACATCGGCAAGTAACGCAGTCCTTGCTTCTTCTAACGGACACATAACACTATCTACTGGGATTCAGTCCAAAATGGACTTTTCTGCCCTATCACCCAATGCTCTTCCTACACTTACTTGTCCTCAAGAAGCAGGTGAAGAATCTCCTGACACCCTTAAGGCGAACTGCGCAGATTCATCCTGTTGGTCTCCAAAACACAAGATACATCTATAGCTGGCGATGTCAGTATTTTGGCTAGTGATCGCTATTGTCCGATTTGTCAAAGGTCTCGGATCTTAAATGCTTCTATATGAAGTTGGTGGCGGTTATTTAGGAAACTGTCGAGTATCTTTCCGACACTATTCACTGTTACCGGCCACAGAGTCAGGGACACACCTGTCAAATAAATAGTATTAACAGTACGAGGAAAGCAAAATGATCACGGTGACAAAGGTAAAGGTGGGTCATGATCAAGAGAGCCTCATGTGGTTTTCAAAGTGTGTAGGCGGTTTCTATCTCTCGCCTGTCCATACCTTAGAAGTTGATTTTTTGCTGAGTTATTTGAAACAGAAAGAGAATTATTTTTGCATGACAGCAGAGCTCAGGGAACAACAAGTTTAACAGAACAAATAGAAATTATTATCATATACTTCTAAAAGTATCTATGAAACTAAATAAATGATTTTCAAACATTTGATTCGACTTGAAGATCATTTTTACATCATACTGATATCCCAGATTGAAAATTATTAGCAGATAGTATGCATTGAGAATATCTCTTTCGCAGATGTAAAATTGAAGTGAACATACAATGGGAAACACATACTACATACTATTAAATTTCCATTTATATTAAGATTTTAATATCAAATTAACGGTCTTCGCTCAATAGATGCATATCGTCTACAAAATTTAAGTATATTTGAGATGGTTTACGGAGTGATTGATCCTTATGAAGTTGGTAAGGAAAAGAAAACAAACAACAGAAAAACAAAAACAACTGAATCTATTCAAAACTTACATTTCATAGATAAATCCCGTTGAACTGCTCTCATTGGATGTATTAAGTAAATAATAGCTTTAGCACAAGCTTCAGGCAAACTGTGACAGAATGTAGAATTTGGATTTTTTGTTAAAGTGAGAAGTTGGTCAGCTGTTTGCCAATCAGGTTGACCACTAATAGGACCATTTGTATGTATACAAATATATGTGAAAAAAAATCAGCCAATTAAAATATTAACTTGAAAGAACATTCATCATTCCAAACCACAATAAATTGCATTTAACGTGACAAACAGTGGAAGAAAAAAGTTATGACAGCAGTCAATCACTTCAAATCTTAAAAGGTGGACAGGTCAAAATGACGATGAATAATAACCCTTCTTGAAGATCTAAGTGAATGCGTCACAATTGTAGTGTCAGAATATTAAAATGACTTTTTGGCTGTCGCTTTTCGAAAAATTGCTTTCCGATTCCACAGTAATAGTGGACTGTACAAAGCATTCAAGTTAATAATTATCAGACAGACAGAGACACCGAAAGTGGACAATACAAAAGTTCTACATAATGTACAAAAACCGCATTTTATATATGCATGTAGTAAGGCGTACAGTCAAAAGAATGATTGTGTGGTAAGGCAAACAGTAGTACAGACAGCCCAATTGAACACTAAGTGAAGTAATCAATACAAAGTGTATTATTATATCAGCTTTCTAAAAGCACATTAAATTTCTTGCTTATACACATACCAGTTGTAATTACACAACTTCGAGACTTCAGTTCTATAGTTTTCTTTATGTTTTCTCATTTGTCGAAGGGGCAGTAGAATTTTCAAGATGTCCGGGATAGGTGTTGAACCTTTTCTATTAAACGTATTTTCAGCTGATCTGATAAATAAGACCTCCGTTATCAATGTCTCCCTCCACTCTATTATATTAGACTTTAGGGCTGTCATATTATCTCCCACCCTATTGTGTGGTTGAGCGTAATTGCACGTAGGGCTATAACTGAGCAAGTCTCCAGATTTCTTAACTCATTTGGGTTAACTAATCTAGATTTTGCTATATTTTTATGCTCTGCTAATCTGATTCACCCCATTGTACTACCTTGAACTACATATTTGATCTGATAATTATTGCAAGGTATTATTATTAATGTTATTGTTTCCCTTAATTCCTAGAGGAACATAGGGCTTCAGTCGGACGTCTCCATTGCGTTCGGTCCTCTGCCAACGTTTTCATCTTGCTTCACGTCTGCCCACATGCTTTCATCTCTTCGTCACATGACCTCCTCCATGTCACCCTCGCCGCTTTCCGTTCGGGTTCCAGTTCCACTCAAGTGATGGCCTGGCGTGTGATATCACTTGATGGTTTCCTCAGAGTATGGCCAATTCACCTCCATCTCTTCCTGGATATTTGTTGCACAATCGGTTCCTGGTTGATTAGCTCATTTCCAGAGATCCCTGTTGCTAATCTTTTCTGGTCATCTGATCTTGAGCGAAGAAAGCTGTTGATGAAGGTCTGTATTTTGTTCGTGACGCCGCGCCAGGTCTCTGATCCGTATAGTAGCACTGACTTCACATTGGAGTTGAAAATCCGGATCTTGTTTTCTATTCTGATTGCTGTTGACCTCCACACAGACGTGAGAGAAATGAAAGCTTGCCTTGCTCCGATATCCTCGTCAGTTCCGTTAGCCTGTAGTCGAAACGATGCTTCCCTGGTAGGTAGAGGAGGTTGCTTCTTCCGGATTTCTGTCACTATGCTGATTGTTGTCTGTTGTTGTTGTTGTGCTGTTGCTGTCGGCCAGGAATCTTCATCACCTCGTGTCCACCTTCTCTATGTTCACCTGAAGACCTATCTTTGATTCTTCTTCCGCCAACTTGTTGCTTTTCACTTGCATATCTTCCGGTTTGTGGCAAATCAGACATATATCATCGGCGAACTCCAGATCCTCCAAGATTTTTGTGCGGGTCCATTTTATGCCTGCTTCCTCGCAGCCCGCTATCCGTCACATTATCCAGTCTACCGCTACAAATCAGGAAAATCATTGGACACAGTAGGCAGCCAGCCTTGTCTTACTCCCGTCTTCACTTCGAAGGATTCCGTGAGTTTCCCGTTGTGGATTACTTGGCATGCAGCATTGTCGTACAACTGTTGCATGAGATGTATTGTTGGCGGAACCCCGTAGTAGCGAAGTAGTTTCCAAATCACCTCTCGATCAACGCTATCGAAGACTTTTTCAAGGTCAATGAAGTTGAAATAGGGAGCTTACTGCCATTCCAAGCTCTGTTCAATGATGATTCGTAGTGTGGCGATTTGATCGATGCATCACTTGTTTCTCCTGAATCCAGCCTGTTCCGGGCGAAGTTTTTCATCCAGGTTGGCGTGTTTGATTCTCTCCAGGATGATGCAGCTTAGTATTTTGCTTAGGATGGACAGGAGCAGAATACCATACCAGTTCTTACATTGACTTAAGTCCCCTTTCTTTGGCAGTTTCAATAGGTAGTCTTTCTTCCAGTCCGCAGGTAACTTGCTCTCTTTCCACACCTTCTCCAGTAGTGGTGTCATCAAGTCGGCTGATGTCTGTGGGTTCATTTTCAATGCCTCTGCTGGGATTCCGTCTGGTCCTGCTGCTTTTCCAGCTTTTAGCATCTTGATTGCCCTCAGGATTTCTGTCCTCGTCCGAGGGTTGATGTACACCGGTAGTTCTGCTCCCGCTGTTGATATTACTGGGCGCGTCGTAGGTGGCGGTCGATTTCGAAGTCTTTTTGAGAGATCAGCCCAGTGTTTCCTTTGCTCCACCTATTTGGTGATTGGCTTTCCATTGTCATCCTTCACTGGCTTCATTTGCGTTAAGCGTTTCCCCGATAGGAACCTAGTTGTTTGGTAGAGTGATGCGAGGTCTCCTTTGCCTGCACTGCAGCTTGCTCTGCTTCACTTGCCATAGCTTCATATTTTCCTTTGTCTTTCCTGGCGCTTTTCTTTACTCTTTTGTTCAGTGTATTGTAGCTTGCATTCAACTCCTGTTTTTGTTGCTCGTCGATGCACTGGATAATCTCTTATTTCGCCATCCTTCTCTCTACTATTAGTCTCCACGTGTCCGTAGTGAGTCACTGTTTGTCCTGTCTCTTCTTTCTACATAGAACTTCCATGCAGGTTTGACTCCACACCGCTTTCGGGTTGTTCCAGTGTTTTTCAACGCTGGTCTCTTCGCTAGTGTTGATTTGTGTCTCCGTCCTTTTCCTTATGTTTGCAGTGAAGACGTCCTTTTGAGCCGATCATCGCAGGGTATTAGGTAAACAGAATCGTTTTGATTAATGCGCTCAACAGTATCCTTTAACTGAGAAAGTTTTTTCTATGTGGGTATGTGGATTTCAATGCAACTTTTATTCCTGTGTTGTTAAGAATTTTACGTAAGATTTCCGTGGTCCCTTCGTATAGTAGTACTGTGATGAGATCTGGCTGTTAGCTAAAGTTGGTAGACAGTAATTTACCTCAATGTTTACTTCCCAAATACTGATCGTGTGAATAACATGAACAAAGACTGACTCAACAACCAATCACAGCAGACGTTGTGTAGGCGGATGCAATTAGCAAATAGATGATCTGACGTTCAAGAAACAGTCACAAAGAGATGCAAGGTTAACTTTCTGTGAGGAACAAACAATCAGAAGACTATGTTTTTCTGATAACAATAATCTATAATAATGTACGTGAAAATCTATAAATATGTGTTGATTTCCTAAATAAACGATCTGTTGCCTGACTCTTGCTTTCTGTTGTTACAGTACTACTGATGATTTGAATTCCTTATGGTTGGTATTGCTATCATTCTGTGTATGGTTGTCATGCATGTAGTCATTATAATTATCACCTTGTTAACTTTACTTTAGCATTTTCCTGCATACTTTTTTATTAATTTAACAGAATAATTATTAAGTTTTACAGCTTCTCTTATATGCCTTACTTCAAGTCTTAGATTTTCCTTGGTACCATTTACTGTTTGTGCCCTATCCCTTAGACATTTCACCAATCTTTTTTTACCGACATCGGATGACATGAACAAATCCAAATATCAATCGAGAAGTGTGGGTTTTATGTTAATACCAATGTTTTACATCTCATATTCTTTCCTTTTTATGCTAAAATCTACCATTGGAAGCTCCTTCTGTTGACTTTCCGATAAGTGAATTGAATTACATCTACCTTTGAGTTAATGTGACCGAGGAATTTGTATTTGTGTATATAAACCCACGATATCGAAACCAACCACTTTTTTCTACTATGAATTAGGTTTAAGTAATTTTTAGTGAAGAAATATTTGAGCTTACCATATATATGTGATAAGAAAGTACTGAGACAATACAAGACTATAGAAAGCCAATTCATTTGAAGTACCTTGATGATAAAGAGACTTTTGTCGATTAAGTAGTGCTACAGCTCTAAAAGGAAACAAAAAAAGAATAGATCCATAGACCAATGAAAATTTATTATTGAATATTTGAGATGATTGTAAAGAGGGTATAAAATTGGCTAGAATATGGTTGGGTTTCAGCGATAAAACCATAAACTATGTATTTAGCAATCAGATTTACTATTATAAACGCGTGTGTTTCACTGCAGTCAGTTTGACTGGTTCATGAAACCAAACCAGTAAAGTGTCGAAATTTTTCTATTACAACTGCTGACATCAAGACTACTTACTTACTTTACTTCGGCTATCTCCTACGGGAGGATGAGCCGGCTTCATGAACATCTCGAAGCATCACTACCCAGGCGCGGCGATCTGATGCAAGGTTTTGCGACAGGGTTATCCAATTCTTGTTCCACAGACGGAGTCCGTAGACGGTTTGTAGCCCCAGGCACTCCATATCAGCCTTGACTGTACCAAGCCATGTTTTCAGCTGTCCACCCCTGCGACATCGCCAAGATGGAAATGGCGAGGGATTTAGAACTGATCTAACCAGATCGTCATCTGGTCGGCGCAGAACATGGCCAAACCACCGAAGGCGGCGTTGTTGGACCAGTACTGGAATTTGGTTGATGTTGTAGAGAGTTCATGAAGTTTCATGGGAATTAGGTACGAGTGATGTCCCCAGCATCGCTAGGACTACAGAGAACACTTGGTCATTCGGAACCTAAACAGTGAAATGGTTAACAGTAGTGAAACGGAACGGCAACCCACCAACCCCATGCAATTAGAAATAAGTCCTGTCTGACTGATTACCTAAACCCCCCTGTACGTAGAATGGCACTTTGATCTATGGTTCATTGTGGGAATGATAAGTATTAAAAAACGGGTTAGTACTCTATAAATTAATAAGTTGACAAGTTACCATAATCCGATTATGTTCTTATAAGGTAAAATACTATTTGTAAGAAATATAATTTACTTTTTAAGACAATATTTAGCTGGAACAGAGTATCCAGTCAACTGAAGTAAAATGCCTCGATTGTGCCATAAACGAATGTTATCAGGTTGAAAAGCTGAAATTCCAGTGGAAAAAAAAATCAATAAACTAAATTTATACGATAAAATCATATTCACTTTTAAAAACGAGGTGTATTACGTCATAAATGTAGAACCAAGTTTTGATAAATGACATTCACTTGTGTACCAACTTCATTATAGTGAGAAACATATAAATAACTGACTGGATGATTACAGTCTCTTAACCAATACACCTCAGTAGCTAGAAAGCGAAAAGTTGTTTAGTTTGTTCTATTCAGCCGAATGATAATGATGCCAAGCGGTATCAAACCAGGGCAGCCGAAGAGTTAAAAGAAAACTCGAATGTAAATATACAAAGTAGAAAGAACACAGATGATGCCGTAAGTTGTCTGGTTAAATTATTGTATACACACAATTCTTAGGGTTACGGTTCACTAATATAAATGATTAACAATAATTGTCATCATATGGCATTGAGCCTAATCCAAAGATAATCTATCAACTACTGATTCACTGATTACAGATTGGTAATAAAGATGGCAGTAATAATAGCTTTATTCTGAAATTCGCATTTATACACAATACAGAATTCTTAGCAGGGTACTTATTCCAATGTACAGAATCTTTAAGTAACATAATAAACGATAACATATCAACTGAAATGTTGTTTTATCGGAGATAGGCAGCAATAATCCACAACAGTCTCCTCCATTTTAGTCAGAAATTCGTAACTGTAGGTTGACACATATTTGAAAATGTGCCTGAGTATACTACTTTGCTACTCTTAGACATAACCTCATGATTGAAACAATATGAAATGTGGTAAACACAATACATTTAGGTGGGTAGAAAATTTAGTTAGCCCAGTGATTTAAGCAGGCCACTTACATCGGTTTCATTTACTGTTGATGTCTATGACAAATTAACAATTAACCTAAGACGACAAACTTGTGTTATGACAAATTTCTTCGTCACACTAATACAACAGAGCCAAATCAAGTAAGCTCTGTAAGGTTTCTGTCCTGGTTGAAGTTACCATAGAATAGCTGTGTTACCATTTGGCGGATGTCATCTCCGAGTCAAACTCGACGCCAAACATAGCCGCCAGAACGAGTTGCATATCACTTCACGACTTAAACTCAGTAATCTGCACTACGACTCATCAGACGTGAAACCAAAACACACACCTTAGACCACGTACACCAGTGTGTGCTTTATACCAAAATACCATTTCGTTTCCGTTTCACTGAATAAGTAAAGAAACACTGAGGGCAATAATATTATACCGAAACCAGGCACCAAAGCACCCACCTTTCACCTATTCTACATCTATCATGTTTCTTTACGAAGTCAGACTACAGTCAAGCTCAACAGAATCTTCTTTCCCGGCTAATGCTGCCAAGCCCGTCTCTTGGTGTCAGTTATATGGGGAGTATAGCCGGGGTTTTTTTCAATTATAAGGGAAAAAATAAAGAATAAAATCAACTAAGTATAGGTTCCTTTTACTTACCTATAGCACGATTTAAGCATTCTATAGCAACATTAATAGACAGGCGTAAATGTGCTCGTTTATCAAATGCTTGTATTAATTCTGATGTATTCACTTGTTTTGATAAATATGAAGTTGATGATGGCAGTGATGGATCAGAGAGGAAATTACAGTGAGAGTATTTAATTATAATAGGCATTAGATGGAGTGTGAGCTGTGAAGCAACTCGGTACTAGTGATAAACCAATTGTTAAGCATAGAGAGAAAAAAGAAAAATGTGAATAAGTCTGATTTAATAAAAATCATACGAATAGTTACGAAACCTTAATGCCTCAGAAAATGAAAATAACCATACATTTCATTTCGAAGTTATCACCGATTTATCATTCACTGGATATTCATTAAGACATGGGGAAGAGTTGACTTAGGAGACTGGACAACCTGAAAGGAATACAGAAGTGTTGTCTGTAGGTAAGTAAAATAAAACAAAATACCTTCACGTTGACGGTAAGAGACTGATTACATACTATTTACTTATGCATATTTTCACCAGGAGGAGATGTATAGTAATCGCTACATGAAAACGAAATAATCTTGTTATATTCTGTACGTTGAATATTCTAAAAGCTTCATTTTCTGTCTGACTTTTTTAAAATAAAACTACGATTTCAACGAAAAAAAATTCTTTTTCAGTGATTTCATTTCCATAGCTGTACAATCATATGTACCCATAAATTACAATAGACAATGACAAGTAGGTCTGTTGCGTGTTTAGACAAAGCAATAAGAAGACGTAACTTGTTTGAATCAGGTAATGTATTTCCGAAACACATTTCGAACAATCTGATCACACACAGACTTGTCAGAACACTAAAACCCACTCTCCAACTCACTGCTAAGAAAAACATATATCAAGCTATCCTATGATTGTGATCATAGTAGCTTGATAATTCGACAGCGACTGGAGGCTGCGGTTAAAATGACTTTTTGTGGAGCTAAGATTATAATAATTGAGAATGTAATGCCGATATATCCATCTCAGCCCTTAGAACATGCGAAAATTTATATCACATCCCACTGTATTTGCCAATTAGAATGTATGTGTGGACACATATAACGTGGACCCCTCGATCTCTGCAAGTAAGGCCTGGCTTCATACCATATTCCTAAATGGCTTCTAAGCAAACGGAATCCTCAGAACCTGTTAATGGTGAGAACAAGGGACCTAGCTCCTCTAATGCGAAACATTTTATAGAGACAGGACATGAAATTGATGTTTACGTCTTTTTCAAACCTATCTATAAAAGGTGTTTAGGGAAAGGCGTATCCTAAAGTTTGTGGAAACCCTAGCTGGCAATTAGGAAATTTAAACCACTTTTATGCGTTCAAAAACAATTCGTTATCACAATAGATCTTCCTTGGTAAAATTTGTTTTGAAACCAAGGTATGTGTACTAATGTGGCTAGCCAAATTGGTAGACATTAATTTACCTCAATGTTTATGTCCCAAATATTGGTAGTGAGCAAAATAAGAACAGAGACTTTGCGTCGGCTGATACAGTTAGCAGATAGATGATCTGACGTTCAAGAAACAGTCACAAAAAGATGCAAGGTTAACTTTTTGTGAGAAACAAACAATCAGAAGACTGTTTTTCTGATAACAATAATCTATAATAATGTACGTGAAAATCTATAAATATGTGTTGATTTCCTAAATAAACGATCTGTTGCCTGGTCCTTGTCTTTTATTGATAGGAAGAATTAAGTAAGTTCGAAAATATGAATTTGTCATGGCCAAACGCAATAAGACAGGAAGATAAGATGAGTGAAGTTTCGTAAAGTGAAATAAAACAAAACAAAATGAAAGAACATAGGAAGAATTAAAGAGTTTTTTGAAACACTTGATGAAATTAAGATCATAAACAGTTCCGGCTTCGTGTTATGCAATGCTAAAGCCTCCATTATAAAAATCATCCTAGCATACATTTACGTATATTTCTTGAACTTTATTTATTCATTCATAGATCTAATCATCAATTTATAACTTACAATCAATTACACCAATATTATCGCACTTTAGTATTTCCATTTACCGCCAAACTTTGACACATACTGACAGGAAGACTAATTACTATTGTCTATTGTAATTCACATATAATGCATTTTGTAGGAGCTTGGATATCGATGTAAGTTTGGTCATGAACCAACATCAGCTGGAGAATCACTGAAAACCAGCGAAAACACTGGACATCGGGAATATCCCACAGTGTTTAAGAGAAGCAAGTTAAAGAAAAGAATCAATAATGCAAACGAACTTACATTTGAACCTGTAAATGCAGCCTGTATTAGATGGCCTAGTACTTCAGTATTGACGAGTAAACCTGGACCAACAGATGGACTGCCAGACATTAAAGCAGTCAATTGGGCAGAAAATAGCCAGACTCTGAAGTTATCTGGATCAATAGCTTTGGCTTGTGCTACCAAGTTGACAGCAAGCTTATGTTATATATGCATAGAAAAACAGGAGAGAAAACAATAATTCGATATTTTTATTTATCACATGCGTTACAATGATGGTGACTAATGATTTATTGATAAACATGAGCACTTTTATACAAACTGAAAGGACAAATTTAGAGAAAGAGTCATCACGAAATCTACACAAACATATTTGTTACCAACCTAAAAATTCCCATTAAGTCACATAAAAGAAAAGGCGATCAACGAAAAGTTGCTCTTTTCAACGATATCATTCTCAAGCTGTACAATCGCATATACATACATATATAGCTAATTTTCAGATTAAGGGACAGGCACGACTACTATTAAACCAATGGACTAGAACCCAGTCATTCATAAATTTTAACTTCTTTCAGAAGTTAGTCAAAGAATTAAAATCACTGAACCCATTCAAGTTTACGGAGTTAATTGTTAATGGTTATTTCATAGGCTAATTTGAATTTCCCGTTGATGGATTTATATAAGACTGAAATACCCAATTTTCGCTGACACCTCGGCTCCCAATGAAGACGGTGTCTGATGGTTAACACAATATCATTTGGTTGATAGTGACTGGCAGTGGAATCTAGAGTGGACATTTCGCATAAGAAGTAGACTTCGTGACCGAGTGGATAACGCTTTGGAGTCTGAAACGATGTGTGCAGAGTTCCAGTCTTAATGGGAACACTATCACTCACAGGAGAAGTAGGTACATTCAAATGACAAGTCCCAAATAGGAAGAAATGCGCAGCTTAGATTCCACTGGCAGCCACCGTCAACCAAATGACTTCATTATTATTACTTAATCACTTAATAAATTAAAGCAAGAAATATATGCATTACTTCAGTTTGACCTTGTTTCATTTGATGCATAGCCAGATTAATCATGACAGTAGTATTCTAAAATACGAAATAGAAAAAATTACAAAATTAATTTTTTTTTACCACGTTAACAAACTACTGCATTTTGTCAAATAATGAATGTTACCTATGCTGGCATAAATCTCATCGCTTTTTTTCAGTCTAAATGAGAGTGCTAGGAGTGGTAATGACTTTTCATTAGACAGATAATTTCATCTCTTAATTTTCAGTCATGTAGATTAGATGAACTATCTCCATGTAGGTGTGCTATATTATTACAGTTCAGAAAACCTGACCAATATACTCAATGTAGAGGAAGGAGAAAAAAGCATGACGAAACAAATTTTATTCATTGAAGTATAAATTTAGTCAAGAAACGATATCAGTCAGAGAACCAGTGGAAAGTAAAAAGAGCATGGGATGAAGTACACTATTTATGGTGTAATATGATTTTTCCATTCATTGGCTATTTATTCCACAGAATCAATATAAGAACAGTGAAACCGGAAGAGTAAACCATCTGAACAAAAACGACTTAGGTAATTGATATAGCTAAACACAGAAGTGTACGGTATTTCTCTTCCACATGAAAAAAGTAATTTAGGTCAGAATATATTATTTGTATTTTAATTTGATACTAGCTAGTAACTACTGTAAGGTGTCTAATCCCTTGTTGATTGCAGAATGAATCACACCAGTCAAGTTTGTTATGTGGCAGTCATCCCAAGTGGCTCACCATCACGATGCACATTGATTTGATGATATTCGATGGTTGGAGACAGTTGGCAAGAAGCCTTCGGCCTACGTTTCGTGTTAGTTAGCACTCAATAGCAAGGCGCATCTGCTACTTTGAAGGAACTTATGTCCCTTCTAAAAATCGAACTCACGTCAACCAGTGCTGCAGTCAGAGACGTTTAGTTTGCGATTGATCTCCTGTAGGACTGTACTGGATGCTTTGGTTGGACACTAGTTAACAAGTGGAATATGCCTACAAGTATAAAAGTTGGGCACTGCGGTAGAGCAAAACTCCATTGTGGATAAGATTTTATTTTGATAAATCACACAGTTATTGTACAGTAATATTGACTGATGACGTTTCGATCACAAACTATTGCTCATAATCATATCAAGTTACTCACACAACTTATTCCTTCATTTATATACATGTGTGGAATCGATTAGATTTTGGCATAAAAATCAATATGGGATAATGTACATTCAGAAATAATAATATGAGTATTATTGATCAATTACAGTGCGATGGGAAATAAGACGAATGTTTTTATAGTCAGAATAAGTAACTTGTTAGATTGTTGTGATGTGTTTGAATTGAAATAATCTTAAAATTTTGTTTCAATTCAAGTGCATCATAACATTCTGACGAGTTACTTATTTTGACTATAAAAACATTCGTCTTATTTCCCATCGCACTGTAATTGATCAATAATACTCATATTATTATTTCTGAATGTACATTATCCCATATTGATTTTTATGCCAAAATCTAATCGATTCCACACATGTATATAAATGAAGGAATAAGTTGTGTGAGTAACTTGATATGATTATGAGCAGTAGTTTGTGATCGAAACGTCATCAGTCAATATTACTGCACAATACTGTGTGATTTATCAAAATAAAATCTTATCTATAATGGTGTAATACGCCTAGTCCTTTCTTTGGCAATCATCTGGAAGTTTCGGGTGTAGGTCTCGCGCTAGCTGGTACACGTCAGCGACTAGCACGAAAGCTAGGTCTAATGCTTTCTGCTGATTGCCTCCAACCATCTAATATTATTTATATGTTGTCTACGGCCTACACAAGCGAAACATAATTTTCTGTCCTGGACTGATGGTAGAAAGAAATCGTTAATAAAATAATTAGCGATCATTTAAAAAACAATAACACTGTGTGTGGAGAAATTTTTATTTCAAAACCACTGGAGTTCAAGTACATTGACCTAACAAATGATAACTAGAGTTAAAGCGCAGTCTAAACTAGCACTAGTTTTTATCAAGATACTCATAATAATGTATGTATGAATTCTTAATTTGGATATAAATCCCTGACATGCCAATATTATAAGATTCACAATCTTAATAATCAGTTTGCATATCAGCGCTCTGAATACTACTCCTTGTATTCGAAAGAGAAAACACAATGTTGAGTCAGAAACCGACATATAGCTTCACGATTTGGATGCCGATTCAGACATTCTAATTTTAACCATCGGATTAAACTTGTGCATTTTACTACAATTTGGGCAATTAAAAGATGATTCTGCTACTGACTTAAAGCAGAAAAATGAATAAGTAGTTGAATAGAATAAGTTTAACTATACTGTGCTAACATGCTGAGCAAAATTACAGCATAGGTGTAATATTAGTGGCTAAAGGTGAAAATATGCGTCGCAACGGGACTCGAAGCGATTAAACTAATTAGTGTAAGGATTACGATGAGAAATGAATAGTAATAATACCACAAAAAAAGATAATGTCATACATACATCTGGATTAAAGAGTAATGCTTGACAGAGACAATAGGTGATTTCCGAATTCAAGTTCTCTGAAATCAATATACAAAAACAAAAGTAAACATTAAACATGAATTTTTATAAAGAAGGCATTCATATGGATGGCCTATGTCATACATTATCACACTTTAAACGTTAATCAAGATAAAGTTTTATATACACACGCACACTTTTGTTTTAGGAGAGTTCGACAAGTAGTATGTTCCTGATCATTTCTTATGTCACTTCAAATACCTAAATGTTGCATTAAAAGCAAATGTCAACTACCTTGGATACATTTCCTATTTATTCTTAAATGAAACATTCATTGCATTTATGGGATTAGAGAACGAGTAAAGAATAGTATTATTATTTTCATGATTTCTTTATTTTCAAGTCTTGGTTTTGTAGGGATTTCGTTTAATTGTATGGAGGATTTCATCATGAGCTGACATCAGCCCTCCATACAATCAAACAAAATCCCTACAAAACCAATACTTGAAAGTTGATCTGATGCTCACTAGCAACTGGCCCTTTCCAGGCAGTTAACCTGGGGTTCTAGTGGGAAGCCGTGACCAGTAGGGTACAGCAGGTCAAAGATGAGGCAGTAACTCATCGAAGAAGACATTGCGAAGTGGTCGCGCTGTGTCGTGAATTGGCAGAAGTTGGGATTCAAGAACCATTGGATCGGATCCCAGTAGCTAAATGGTCTACGAGCTCGCCTTGTAACCAGAAGGTCCTGGGTTCGAACCCCGGTGGGTGCGTGCTGATGGAGAGTCCCAAACTAAGACGAAACAGCTGCCCAGTACTCCCAAGTTTTCCAGTGGCTCTCTAAATGATTTTATTATTTATCTGATATCAGATTTCTTTCAGGTTACTATGATTTGTTTTATTACCTACTAGTTCCAATCTGAACACGTATTATTTTACCCATCTGATCCAATTATTTAATCTATACCTACATTAAAAATGTTTCAAATGAAAAATACACACCCAGAAACTATTACAGTGTATTAGAGATAAACAAGAATTAGGTCATTATATACAGTATAAAAGGCAGCGAAGTAGAATAACTGAACAAGACACAAATTATTTATCATCATATACATCAATCGGCACCAGCAACTTTTCAAAAGAATGGAGGAATCTGCACAAGGTTACAAACTCATCACATCCTGATTAGGAGGAAGAACATACAATGCAAAAAATCCACAACTTCTTCGGTAAAACATTAACTATTTGTAATTACTTGTATAAAAGCATCATAAGTAATAAAAAAACAACCTAGTCATATGCAACTGGTTGATGAGTTGCAAGTTTATACAAGAAAAAATTTAGCAGAATATGCCTTCAAACTACCTTCACTAGTTGAATAAACTCCAGCCAATGCAGACCATGCACGTGAACGAATTCTTCTAATTAAGGCTAATCGATCACGAGTATCGCGTTCATCGACTTCATCATCTGGTGTTGTAACACCCGGACCAAGTAGACTCTTATCTTTTAATAATTCATTTAAAAACTCTTCATATATATTTGATACATTATCCAATAATTGTAAAGCTTGTTTTAATATTGACTCAGATAAACAAAATAATTCATCTGGACTCAATCCATTATATTTTATTTGGTGTGTAGATGAATTTGATAAAGAGGATAATATTGGAGATTGTTTATTATTACTATCCATATTACGTTGTATGTAATAACCTTGATTTAGTTGATGCACACCAAAACTGACTAATAATGAACTGATAATTAACAACTTTGATGGATGATTCTCTGAATCACTTCCAGATGCTACAACATCATTAGGAGCATGAAGTTGTAACGACGCTGCTGGATGTCTAACTGAACTCAAACGTATCTGAATAGCACAGGCTAAATAACTGGGGAAAATGTAAAGCGAAACAACTCTAGATTACAAAGACTGTAATATATATATATATATATATATATATATATATATATATTAGCAAAATGTAAATGTAGGAAATTATGCATTTTAATATACAAATAATTACTAAGTGTACAGATAATCTTCAGAAAACCCAATATCACTTAGAAGTGCCAAAAAAGTGGAAACTGAATTTTATCTAACCAAGACAATACCATGTGCCTAGTCGACCTAACGAAAAGGAATCTAAATGACAAAATACAATGGGAACCCTTAGAAGTTAGTAGCTTTAGCAACCATACTTAGAGAACTGATGGTTCTCCTTCAACGAGCTAATCCTCATACTGCAATATCATTCGACCCTAACTTTTAATAAAGTCACTCTTTGAAAGCTACACGAATCAAGTGAGCACACACTGTACTTTACTGTAATCGTTGAATAAGCTTTAAAAGTCATATTATAGACATGAATGAGAAGCCTCCTGAATGCAGCTGACTTGCCTAATGGAATAATATGTGGACAGATGATTTTAAGTATAAGTGAGTAAGAACTTAGCATTTTACCAACCCAGTTTATAACTTCATATTTAGTCAGATAATGAAATTGTATTAAACCATAACGTTTAACAAAAAGGTTTGACAAAATTACTTGCTTTGATAGAATGTTGGCAAGATGGTGGATAACAAAACCGTATCCAAAGCGTGAGTCAAGCATAGGACGAGTGACGATGGCTTTCTACCCCGCTATTCAACTGTATATACGCACATCAGTTGCTAGGCTATCCAAATTCTAGTCTACTTACAATCCAATATTTTTCCGAAGGGTTTGGTAATGTGCCTTAACTATCAATCAGTCCATACATATTCAAGTCAAAAAAGCTAAATGATTGTCTCCACAACATTCCACTAAGAAGTTAGTATTTAGGTAAAAACGTGAAAACCAAATTGTATTAAATATTAATTAGATTAAAGCGCTTCGGAAAAAACATTCATAATAATTCTTGAATTCTTTTTACTGTAAGTGTTAACTATTGTCCGAAACACTAATTTATTTACCAGTATAGCGAACTTTTTAGTTGTTATCGTAATTTCGTCTGATGAAATTCATATTAAAATGAAAAGAAACGGCAAAACGATGGTTATAGTAGCTTCAAGCACCATTTCAAATCTTACAGACAAATAAACAGTTACACAGACGGGTAATAGGTGAATCAGAATGAATTGCAGAGCTATAATGATAGGGAATCATTACAACTGAGTCTTAATCACGAATTCCACAGAATCTCTAGAATCCCTCTCAATCAAGTGATCTGCATCTCTAAGATCAATAGCTGATAACGTCACTGACAGTTTGGACGTTTCGGACCAGTTACCTTTAGAACTCTAAAATCAAAAATACACTATTCTTTTACAAAATTATTGAAATCGATTTCTTTTCCTAAATCCAGATATAATCAATTCAAAGTGCTCGATGATGGCAAGTCATCTAGTTTGATAATTACATTGTAAATTTGACTGGTAGAAATCTGTTAGCACTAAAGTCTAGACACATGTTACTGGTTATAAATTACTGATCAATTTATTGTATGATCCTAGATACTGCAACAAATGAGTTGACACGTATATGAATACTGATAAGAGAAAAATTATTAAGTGTGACATTTATCATCCCAATATATAAAAAAGAAAACATTACACGCACATATTTGCAAGTTGAAGACAATTTACAATATTTAGTTTGATCGTATCATCCGTCAGTTTCGAATCGACACAGATTTCCTCAGCATTGTTCATTAAAGAAATAATGCGTGATGGTATTACAATTCTGTAGAGAAAATAAGGAAAAATATAGCCAATACAGAGTCTATAGTAAAACATAAAAACTATGCAGGATAACAAACCAAACCGATATCATTCAAGTGAAAAAAATAAAGAACAAAACAGAAAACTCTCCATTTCTCTTTGTTTTAACCATTCACTCATTTTTATGGGTTTCCAAACGTACTCATGAAGATTTTTAATTAGTTTTCAATCTATCATTGCGCATTTCACGGCGACGGAGAAAAATAACACAAGGTATTATTAAATTCCTCAAGTCCAACAGTATTGCATCACATGAAGTACTGACAAGTCACTTAAATAAAAGCTCTATATTTAGGATCTCGTGTTACGACTGACTGGTAACATCCAGAAAAATGACACTAATATGTAAATAAGAAGGGATAATTATTATTATTGCTCCCTTGGGTTCCTAGTGGAACATAGGGCCTCAACTGCACGTCTCCATTTGCTTCTGTCTTCTGCTGTACTTTTCACCTGCATCCATGTTAGTCCATATTCTTTCAACTCCCCTTCACACGATCTCCTCCATGTCACCCTTGGACGTCCCACACGCCGCTTCCCTTTCGGGTTCCACTCGAGGGCTTGACGTGCGATGTCACCCAGCGGTCTCCTCAGCGAGTGTCCGATCCATCTCCACTTCCTCCTGCATATTTGTTGGGCGATTGGTTCTTGTTTTGTTTCTTCCCATAATTCCTTGTTGGTGATTCTTTCCGGCCCGGCCATCTGATCTTCAGTATAGATCCAGCGAAGACAGTTGTTAATAAAGGTCTGCAACCTTTTGGATATATTCTTTGTGACCCACCAAGTTTCTGATCCGTATAGAAGAACTGACTTGACGTTTGTATTGAAAATCCGAATTTTGTTGGTGATGGTAAGTGACGAAGATTTCCAGATTGGCTTCAGGTCGATGAATGTGTTTCTCGCCTTCCCGATTCTCGCTCGATGTGACATCCTCGTCCGTTCCGACTTCCTGTAGTTCAGACAATGCTCCCTAGATAAGTGAATGAAGTAACCTCTTTCAAATCTCTCCCGTTGATGGTGATTGGCGCTGAATGTTGCTGCTGTTGTTGTTTTTGGCTGGTTATTTTCATAACCTCCGTCTTGTCTATGTTCACCTGGAGTCCTGTCTTCGTTGGCTGCTTCTTCGACCAGTCTGTCGGTTTTCGCTTATAAGTATTCGATTTTGTGTGACATCAAACATAAATTATTATTGTTATCATTAATTATTATGACTATTAATTCTACCCAAATCTTAGATGAAAACTGAATTCACGAAAATAACCGGCCTTTATTTCAATATAACACTGTCTATTCGATATGCACACACTTTTAACTGGCCTATTTATGATCTGAATACTAGGATGACCAAACATTTCGAGATAGATGCAAAGGAATCAGCCCCATAGATACAGATGTACAGTTCGAAAACCCATATGATCATATAAGGGAACTAGTTCCATCATCCAGCCTGGATTCAAAGTATCTTAAACCCAGTTTAGCAGACTGTTGTTGTCAATATAAAAGACACACAGTACAACTGTAAAACGACTCCGGCAAAGGAATACAGAGAAGAACTACAAAAGTATGTAAATAACAAGAAATAGATAAATACAAGACCTGTAGAGGATTAGGAGCGTTCCTCCTTGATAGAAGTCATTGTATCAAAAAGACGAATGATAACCTGAAAAACAAACTATAGTTTCAAAAACTGGAGGAAAACAAGGACTTAAATAATGAAATAGCCAGATGTTTAAAGAAACTAAGGGAGAAACACATACTTTCCGCAGGTTTATATGACGAAATCAGACACATGGGTACACACACACACATCAAGTGGCTTATTAGTATTATCCAAACTGCATCAACTTGCAGTGCCGTTAAGACCGATTCTACATATGCACAGTTCACACTACCATACTTTAGCTAAATGGTCGGCAAATATTTTACAACACTTACATGAACAGCTGGTGAAATACAGTGTGCAAGAAACGTCTGAATTCACAGAAGGCACTAAAGATATTACCTTTATGAATTGAGACGAAGATAAGACTATGATATCTTTGAACGCAACACCTCTACTCACAAATGCACCTATAGTTGAAACGGTTAGTTACATCTGTGAAAAAATAAATATTCATTCAATAAATAATGGGACCCTCGGTAGAATTCCTTAAAGAATTGTTACCGAAGTGTACCATGATTTCAATGTATTCCGACAAGACCGTGTTTGTTCCAAGAAAAAATGTGGCGGAGGTGTTGCAACTTTTATTCGCTCAAAATGGTCCATTTCTAATAAAGTTTGTTTCAAATTCTCGAATGACTACATTGATTGTATCACTGTGAGATGTCGCCCGAAACACTGGTCAAAATACAAATTCATTTATATTTCTAATGTTTATGTCGGATTTGTCTATGTTCGCTGATGAAAAACCATCAACAGTTCTGTTTTAGATCAACCTGTTCAAACAGCCCACAAAGCGCTGAAGGTGTTTCTCTATCATCTATCGGATTTCGAATAAATTACCAAATGCCTCTAGATAATGAACACTTCAAAAAGCAGATACTATTGCAATTCTCTTGAAACAAATACATATTTGTGCAGAAAAGCAGCTCTAGCCAATATTGCTACTCTGGTCAGCTGCTGAACCTATGAATTCATAAATTTCGGTGTTACTTTCCTTAATTCATCTGATATTTATGCATATTGTCATGCTTTTGAAATAGTATCTATTGACACTATTGATTCATTGTAATTCAAAAACCTAGTGTTGTTAATAACAATATATTCTTCAATATGGTCATATAAATGTAGAACTTGATGACGAATTTAACGAAGGGAATATTCTCTAATTATCAATCAGTCTTTTAAATAAAGAAGTTCCAAAATCCTTAGATAGGATTATACCTATTTTGTTTTATATACTAATTTCATACTGACTGAATCACACTGTTGTCTGTCTCTGTCTGGATTTTTTTTTTTGATTACAGCTTGATGCCACACCGTATTTTTGGTACAAGTTTGGAATTTTCAGCATGTGATATCGGTAGCCAAAATTTTGCAGGCCGACCATAGATATCAGGTGTGCGTCGGCAGAGGATCGAACTCCAGACCATGTGCATGATCAGCGAGCGTCCTAACCGCTTCGCCACCGACGCACATAGAACTTGGCACCGAAGTGCAGCAGCTCGAGTTGCCACGTTCCAAATAGCATTGCAATAGAGTACCGAAATTACAGGTATACTACAGTATTCTGTAACTCTGGTTAAATGACTGACACACAACTACTCGACAGATCCTAAGTGATACATAGACCAAACATTGTGAAAACGGGTTAACAATAACGAAAAACCTCGTCTACATCTATCTGTGTGGTACTTTTAAAACAAACAGAAAACCAAGTGCATTTACATTAAAGAAATAAACAAAATCAAAACTTACAAAAGATTAGGATCGTCGACAACTGAGAGCAAACTTAGAACATCTCCAATGTATCGGAAAATCCAAAAGGGTACAACTTTTGAACCAACAAAATAATCCAGTAGTCTAGTAAGAAAAAAGCAGAAATGTACTTTATACAGTGGTATCTGCCCGAAAATTTGCGTTATGTAAAAACATCCATCCATCAATATAACTTCATTTCATTTTAATGTAGGTATTGATATTTTCGACTGAAAATAACACCAAAATAAGTCATATAAGTAGTACATAAAGCAGTGATATTTAAAATAATTAGATCCCTCTATGAATTTATACAAAGACAAGAATATATATATATATGGGACTCCACAGGCTGGCTGATGGGGTTTTGTGTACTTTATAATTAGTGTTACAACGTGAGCTAATTGAATTAATCAAAATGTATAAACAAAACCATTTTGTTTTACTGCAAAGAAATATTATGATAAAGACACTTCAAAACGTACTTGTCCAGTAGGTGTAGAACATGTTGTAAATCGTTTATCGCCTGACCAGTAAATCCTTGATACATACTCGATCGACACTTCATCATGTGTATTTCAATTAATTCTTTGGAAAAAATTGAAAATGTAGAGAAGCGATAAAGTGGTATGGTTGTAATGAATTTTAACCAATCAAAATTATAATATTTCTAAACACTTTGCAGTGGAAATTCTTATATCAGTGGATAAATCTGTAGTTTAAAACAATTAGTCCCTTTTATAAATTTTGATAGCGTTATTAGAAGACGGAGACTGTCTGAAAAATGTGATGTATTAGCGCTATACATTTCGAACAATCTGATCACACATTTACTTGTCAAGTCAAATATATATATATATATATATATATATATATATATATATATATATATATATATATATAGAAAGGTTAAATTAAACAAAGTGAGAGAAAACGGAATTAAGAATAATTAACACAAACCTTTGGTAATCCAATCAAATAAGAATTACCAAGGTAGGTTAAGAGTAATGACAAACTCGACAGATGACCAAAGTTGGCTGAAAGTTAAATTTGTTGATGTTGCACACCAATTCCGTAATTCAAGTCGAAAACAAAGAAGCATTTTAACATCAACCCATTTTAAAGCCCTAAAGGAATTACGTAATAGATCCGATATAGTTATTCTGAAACCTGACAAAGGATCTGGTGTAGTTGTAATGGACAGAAATGATTATAAAACAAAAATGTTATCCATTCTTAATGACGAAAATAAATTCATAGCCGATGTTCCTTCGGATGATATCAGAAAATTGGAAGGAAAAGTAAATTCTCATTTAGTAAAACTTCGTGGCATGAACGTTATCGATAAACAGGAGTTTAACTCCTTGAAACCCATGGGATCTGATTTTCCAAACCTCTATGGACTACCTAAAATTCATAAGGTTGACAATCCATTACGTCCAATTCTTTCAATGTGTAACTCTCCTACACATAAACTAGCAAAATGGTTAGCTGATATTTTAAGCCCAGTACGCAATGAATTATGTAAGTTTACTTTGAAAGATACATTTGAACTTGTTGACTGTCTTGTAGATATGAACATAAAAGATAGGAAAATGTATTCATTTGATGTTAATTCTTTGTTTACTAATGTACCATTGATTAAGACTGTTGATATTCTTTGTGACTATATATCTTCTAGTTGTTTTTCATTCCCTTTCCCTTTAACTTATTTGAAAGATTTATTATTATTATGTACTGACAACGTCCATTTCACGTTTGAAGGCGAACATTTTCGACAAGTGGATGGCGTTGCTATGGGGAGTCCATTAGGACCTTTGTTAGCCGACGTGTATATGTCTTATGTTGAAAACTTATCCCTTGATTTAATTTCAAAATTGCCCTTTTATAGGAGATATGTAGATGATATCATTTTGATATGTGACGATCATGAAGATGCGAGTCGCCTATTAGACAGACTTAACTCTGTACAAAATCATATTAGTCTTACATGTGAGGAAGAAAGTCGCAACCAGCTAGCATTTTTAGACATACTTCTGAGTCGAAGAGATGATGGCTCAATAAGACGGTCTATCTACAGAAAGCCCGGGTGGACAGGGCAATACCTTAATTTTCACAGCTTCTGTCCATTACAGTATAAGAGGGGCTTGGTGAAGTGTCTATTCAAGAGGATTCAGCGTATTTGCACGGCTGATGTTATGGACAGAGAAAACGAAATATTAATGGATACTCTTGTTGAAAACGGATATCCTTTGAAATTTTTAAACAGGTGTAGAAGTCAACTAGCCTCTAAACCTACAATCCATACCGTCCCTAAGAAAAAGGTTTTTATCAAATTACCATATAACGGGGAAATAAACAGTAGGATTGTGAGACAAAGGTTGAATTCAATCATCCGTAGAACCTACTATGCAGCCCAGCTTGTAATTGTGGAAAAAGCTAAAAATATGCTTCACTGTAAACCCCAAAAGTGCACAAGTGATTATATCACATCCCATACAATTTACCAATTTTCGTGTGTGTGTGGACATACATACATAGGGAGGAGTAATCGCGCTTTGCACGTGAGGGTGGGAGAGCATATCCCAAAATGGTTAGAAAAACAGATGAATTGTGACAAGCTAATAGATGCAGGTGGCAGACTACCAAATTCGTCTATAGCTAAACATCTAATCGAGATGAACCATAAGATTGATGTTAACTCAGCCTTTAAGGTCATCTATAAAAACGGTCAAGGGCGTTTACTGAAATACGCTGAGGCTATAGCTATTCATAGACTTAAGCCCCCCTTGTGTATTCAAAAACAGTTTGTCATTACTCTTAACCTACCTTGGTAATCCTTATTTGATTGGATTACCAAACGTTTGTGTTAATTATTCTTAATTCCGTTTTCTCTCACTTTGTTTAATTTAACCTTTCTATATATATTGACTTGACAAGTAAATGTGTGATCAGATTGTTCGAAATGTATAGCGCTAATACATCACATTTTTCAGACAGTCTCCGTCTTCTAATAACGCTATCAAAATCTGTAGTTGTCTGAAATAATACCATGCAGTTTAACACGCTATAAATTGATCGGTATTTGCCAAGGTATTGCATGACGATTATATTAACGCTTTTAGATTAATTTTCTATAGTTTTGGTTTGTAAGAGTTACTAATGTTTTTACGAGTTGATCACGGATTAATACCATCTAGAGAACCATTGAAAACCAGGGAGTACTGGACAGTTGCTGTTTCATCCTAGTTTGGGAATCATCGGCAGTACGCACCCACTGGGATTCGAAATCCTTCAAAACAACGACTTTTTCAGGAGTAGCTAAAGTTCTGTCGGAAAAATTCAGCCATTAGGAATCAAATCGGCAGTTCAAGTGTCAGTTGATGACCACAGCCTACGGGGATTCTGTCGAATTTCCTAAATGAATCATGTACTCACATGGATGTTAACCCCTATTTTTCAGAATCGTCACACTATTAAGAATGTCAAATGGAAATCATCGCGGAATTAACTAGGTCAGTACTATTATTAGAATTCAGTTGCTACTCGATATGGAATTTCCATACATGATATCATGAAAAAAAACTTTGAATCCACCGATTCACCAATCAAACACACCAGAGATCGACAGGTGCGTACTGCTTTCCAATTCTCCATAGTCTCAAATAGTTCAATAATCGGTGTTGGTGCGGGATGAAGTACACAGTGAAGTTCAAGGATAATATGATATTGAGTACAGCAATTTCGCAGTGACTTTCTTTTCCAGTTGAAACTGTTAATGATGAAAATACTGTATACACGAAGATGCACTTTTAAGTCTTTTATGTTGAAGAAACTAGAATAGCCACAAAAATGAAAACTGGAGGTTATCCTCAGGTTAACTGTGGCTTTTCAGCATTTTTTGCGATCAGGTGCTAACACTAAAGTATATTTTTTTCACTCAACTATATATGACATTTCGTTGAACCCTTCTCAGCTATTCATATCACTCCGGTAGACAAATTGTGGAGACGCCAAAAAAAGTTAAGTGCAGATCATACCCATGATTTAATAAACTGAAACTGGTTATATATATATATATATATATATATATATATATATATATATATATATATATATATATATATTCATGACTTAAAGTTAGGATCTCGACATATAATTCAACGACTACTTAAACAGACTGTTTTACATAACGGCGGTCTGCTTAAATATTGGGCTACCAAAATTTCCAGTCTACATATTGCATCTATTTCTTCGGATTTATTTTGTTTTAATCATTCAATTATGTGTACAAATCGCATTACTTACTCTCACGATTATTTAAAATGTTTTCAACCTGATGATTTACGAGTACATAATAAACTTAAGAATAAGCATCACGGTAAGTGGCAAAGACCCTTAAAGTCCACTCCAATGCATCAGATGACTGTTCCTGTGATTATGAGCACAAATTGCAGAACATTGTCGAACAAGATTGACTACTTGCATTCTCTATTATACTCAAATGTATATTGTAATGCTGGTGTAATAACTCTTCAAGAAACTTGGCTCCACGACTCATATGACGATAATTTAGTCTCCTTAAGTGGTTCCACAATGTACAGACAAGACCGATGCAGCTCAAAGAAGAAGAGGGGTAGTGGTGTTGCCACTTTTATTGATTCTCAGTGGTCTACCGCCAACAAAGTCTGCTTCAAATTCTCAAATGACAATATTGATTGTATAACTGTAAAATGTCGACTTCAACTATAGCGACTGCAGTTTTATTACATTGCTGGGCCATGAAAATGTTAACTTCCCAACTCGACAAGATACTTCACTTGATTTAGTATTTATAAATGATTCTGGAATATACGAAGCACGTAAAAGAGCCCCGCTCTTCAATTCTGATCACTGTATTGTACGAGCTTTACCCAAAATTTACGGAAAGTTACACAGCAAAGCCTTATCAAACTTGTCTAAGAAAGTTGTTCACAGATGTTACCCAAATGAGAACGTACATCATTTTAGAAACATGCTCAGTGACACAAGATGGGATCTGTTTAATAATGATTCACTTGATGACACTATCTCTAATATTACATCTTATCTGAAATTCTGTTTTGAAATCTGCTGTCCAAAAGAAACACTATTCGTCAAATCTGACCGTTTCTCCTCCCCTCAACTTAAAAAGCTTAGTAGAGAGAAGGAAAAACTATATAAAATGAAAGATAAAAGTGGTGTAAAAAGAACTAACTTCTCAATTAAGTCTGAAGTGCAGAGGTTGAATGTAATATATAACCAGAAATTCATATCCTACAAAAATCCTTCTAATATGTGGAAACTATTTAAGGAAATCATTGGTGGTAAGCAGATAAACAATATTCCATATTCTTTTGATGTATGTACTCTTAACCAATCTTTTATTTACTCTCCCTCAAATGCCATTCTTCCCAGCATCACTAGTGTTAATTATAGCCCATTTCCAGGTTTTAACACAAATGATGTTCAAAAGTGCCTCAAGTCTCTGAACCCTTCCCAGAGCTTAGGTCCAGATTATGTACCCAGTATTATTTTTTTTAATGTTCTGATATTCTGTGTCACCCTCTCATTGATCTATTTAACAAACCTTTTTCCGATAATATTGTGCCTGCCATTTGGAAGGACATTAAAGTTGTACCCATACCTGAATCAACTACTGGAGCATGTGTCAAATTTAGACCCATTGCTATTACATCTCCCTTTTTGAAAACTATGGAGAAATTACTTTTACTTAGTCTTCTACCTTCATTTAAATCCATTAATGACCCTAAACAATTTGCCTATAAGCACAGTAGAAGCACTTTAGATGCAGCTGCCATCTTACATCATAACATTGCTTCCAGTCTAGACAAGGGGGCTAAATTTGTTCGTTGTGCCTTCCTAGACTATACAGCTGCTTTTGACTCGGTCCCTAGGGACATCTTATTAGATAAACTTGCTGCAAGTCAAACAGAATGTTGGGCTGTTAACTGGTTACATTCCTATTTCTCAGAAAGAAAGCAGTACACCGAATATAAAGGGAAGTCTTCCACTCCCAGCTAGATTGTACTAAAATAAATAGCTTCTATCGGGAGTCAGCAAATGGTCTTAGTCTAACGATCTTAAACTGAATCCTTCTAAATGTCAAACTGTTAATTTCAGCTTAAGATGTAAAAGGCAGTTAAAAGAAGTTGTCGATTCTCATGAGTTGTAAAAATTGACGACAATGAAATAGGAATCAAATCAGAAATTAAGTATCTTGGACTTATTCTCTCTTCTGATCTCTCCTGGACTTCCTATGTCTTAGCGATCTCCAGTAAAATATTCCGCCTGACATTTTACATTAAGAAGTTAAGGCGCTCGGGTATAACTCAACCCATCCTCTAACAGTTCCTAAACTCTTGCATCCTACCTATTCTTTTTTATTGTTCACCCTTATTCTTTCCTGGTTTGCTTAAAAAAGACTATGTCACAATTCATAGAATGCTGAAGGGGGTCAGTAGGGTGAGTGGTGTCCCAGTGGAATACATAGTTAACGTCGTTGTCGATAGGCACTTGACTTCATGCAATAAATTTGCTAAAGGGATTTTGTCTGACTTGGAGCATCCACTTTACCCTCAGCTTTCACCTTGCATCTCCTCAGGTAGAACAAGAAGTAACTTCAGAAAACTGTATGCTCGCACGTCTAAGTATAAAAATTCTATGATACCATACTTGTCACGTATTTTATGTGATGAAAATAGCGTCAGACAAGAACTAACTAACCTTTTTTCATCTAATAAACAATTTCCTCCATCCATCCCTATGTATCTTGAAGTTTTACTTTTATTATTTTTATTATATTTACGGTCCTGGTGTTTCTTTGTTTTACTCTCATAATTGCGAACACCAACTTATCCTATACCTGCTGTAATCTTTGTTTTTCCCCCCACCATATCATGTAAAGGGAACATTATATTCAATATTTTTAAACATGTTAGGATTTCTATACCACATTGCCAATACTATATGAAACAAGCCCACGGCAATTTTCACTTGTAATATTATTATTACCCTAGCTGTTATCATTATTATTTCCATTTTATATGCTGCATGTTTTTGACACTACCTCTATTGTAAATGTGGAATATTTTCTGTGTGATTAGTTTTTATTTATAATTTGAGGAAATTAGATGCAATACTGTGATTAATGCTGAAAATTCCATTCTGTATCACAAGTACTGTTTTTGGAATAAAGTAAATTATTATTATTATTATTATATGGAAAATGACCATTACGTAAGCTCTGATCACAGAAACATGGCAAATATGAACTAATTCACTACATATGGTGTGATTCACCACATTGGGAATCGACATCATTATAATTAACTAATTTGGACCTACAGTTGCAAAATATTCATTTTGAGAGCTCATATACAATTCATGAAAAACAAATAATTTTCAATTCCTTTCCAGTTCATTTGATGTAGACGATGACTGCACAAGTGTAATACTTCCAAGCACTTAATTCAAAGGGGGGTTTATAACTTAAGCAACCACAGCTAATGTTCTCCACCTATTCTTTACATTACTAACACGGTAACTATATTATTTGCCATGGAGATATGTACTTACGCAGTCTCCATCTTTATGATGACGTATTCGGGAGCTATAATGACGGAGCCCACTAACCAATGTAGTCAACTCTTGACAGATAGTCACATATTTTAACTGCTAACAATTGATGATATTTAACAAAAGGCAAGTAAGTACTACACATCTACACTATGATTTCATCAGTATGTATAAAGAAGAGGTGTACAACCAAGTGAAACAAAAAAGGATAAACATAAATAAGTTCTTTAAAAAAACATTAATCTCACCCTTAAGTATTAGAACATAAAACTTCCGATACAGAGGATCAGTCATATAACATCCTACAACCTCACTCAAGGCCTTATCAAAGCAAGAAAGTGATGCAGAAATTTCATTCATATGACGATAAGCTCGTCCACACCTATAGTATGAGAAAACAATGGTTACATAAGAAGTTAGTTGAATAAAAAAAGATCAATTCATATTGGGAATATAGTATTAATCAATACGAAGGAATTTTAAAAAAAATATGAATTAGCCAGTGGACACCAATCAGTGTTACAAGTAGTACTCAAAATAAATCCATCAGATTCACACAATTTAATGACAATGAGTGGAGCAAACAATACGGTCCTGTGAATAAAACTGTCAGATTTGAGAAGTGAAAAAATAGAAAACCTAGGACAATATCACTACATTTATGCGTTAGAGGTTACAACAATGCCCATGTTATCAATAGACCTTGACGTGCTTTTTGATTAGTATGCCACGTTTGCTTAGTTACATAAAACTCTCATTTCTCTGGTGTTTCTGACCAGCAAGTTGTGGAATTTATCGTAGTTAGTTTACCTTCGAACACTGAATCTGTGGATATAATCTTATTGACTGATAATACCTATAACTAAGGGTTTGGCATTTTGCGACTCTTTAACACTAACTAATATCTATAATTGCACATATCATTGGATTTATATACTCAGGTTGACCCAAGTCAGGGAGTCCAAGGTTTTGATATCATTTTTGCTAATTGTATTTGACAGTGATACTACTGCTACGGGCTTTTTTTGTTGTTGTCGCTGCCCCTCCTGTTGTGAATGTTTTTTACTTTTGCTGGTGTTGTTCTGATTGCTTTATTCCTTACTTTCTTGATTCTAAGGGGAGCAACCCAAAAAGTCGCCCAACTGTAAACTATATATACATGTAACAACCCCCTTCTCAGGCGTGAGGCTAGCAACTCCACTCTATAAACAAAGCTGCTAAAGAAACTTCAGTACGATGAGTCTCCTTGAGACAAAAGAAAAAAGCCTGGGAGATGGAATGTCCGCACTATGTATGAAACTGGCAAAGCTGCCCAGACTGCAAAAGAGATGAAAAGATATGGTATTCAGGTATTGGGTATATGTGAAAGCAGATGGGATGGGAGTGGACTCATAAAATTGTCAACGGTAAAATCGATGATCTACTCCTGTCACCCTAAAGACAACCACGAGGACGCTGAAGGTGGATTTTATGATGTCACCAACGGCAACGCTCTCGCCCAGGATAATGACCGCCAAATTCTACTCAAAAGGAAGGAAAGTGAGTTACACAATGCTATGCACCCAAAAACGACGCAGACCTGGAAAAGAAAAAAGAGTTCTACAAACTACTACAGCCAACAATGAAACAATACTCCAGTCGGTGGCATTAAAATACTAATGGGAGACATGAACGCCAAACTGGGATCAGACAACACAGGAAAAGAACTCATTATAGGCAGAGAAGCTCTCGGGGGAGAATGGAAACGGAGAACTCATCGCTGACTTCTCTGACTTCAAAGAGCCGGTGATTGGTGGGAGCGTATACATGCACAAGCATACATGGGTGTCAGAAGACGGGCGAATCAGAAACCATACTGACTTCTTCTCAAAGCTGCTCCAGGAAGTGGAGATGCAGCTTACTGAAAAAAAAGTAAGAAGAGGAGCAGACGTCGGTTCACACCACTATCTCGTGCAAGGAAAACTCCAAACCAAATTTAAAGCTTTCAAGGAAACATGACCTGCAGAAAGACCGCAAGCCAAGTTCAATACTCAAAACCTGAAGGATCAGGCCACAAAGGACGTCTTCACTGCAAACATAAGGAAAAGGACAAAGACACAAATCAACACTAGCGAAGAGACCAGCGTTGAAAAACACTGGAACAACCCGAAAGCGGTGTGGAGTCAAACCTGCATGGAAGTTCTATGTAGAAAGAAGAGACAGGACAAACAGTGACTCACTACGGACACGTGGAGACTAATAGTAGAGAGAAGGATGGCGAAATAAGAGATTATCCAGTGCATCGACGAGCAACAAAAACAGGAGTTGAATGCAAGCTACAATACACTGAACAAAAGAGTAAAGAAAAGCGCCAGGAAAGACAAAGGAAAATATGAAGCTATGGCAAGTGAAGCAGAGCAAGCTGCAGTACAGGCAAAGGAGACCTCGCATCACTCTACCAAACAACTAGGTTCCTATCGGGGAAACGCTTAACGCAAATGAAGCCAGTGAAGGATGACAATGGAAAGCCAATCACCAAATAGGTGGAGCAAAGGAAACACTGGGCTGATCTCTCAAAAAGACTTCGAAATCGACCGCCACCTACGACGCGCCCAGTAATATCAACAGTGGGAGCAGAACTACCGGTGTACATCAACCCTCGGACGAGGACAGAAATCCTGAGGGCAATCAAGATGCTAAAAGCTGGAAAAGCAGCAGGACCAGACGGAATCCCAGCAGAGGCATTGAAAATGAACCCACAGACATCAGCCGACTTGATGACACCACTACTGGAGAAGGTGTGGAAAGAGAGCAAGTTACCTGCGGACTGGAAGAAAGACTACCTATTGAAACTGCCAAAGAAAGGGGACTTAAGTCAATGTAAGAACTGGTATGGTATTCTGCTCCTGTCTATCCTAAGCAAAATACTAAGCTGCATCATCCTGGAGAGAATCAAACACGCCAACCTGGATGAAAAACTTCGCCCGGAACAGGCTGGATTCAGGAGAAACAAGTGATGCATCGATCAAATCGCCACACTACGAATCATCATTGAACAGAGCTTGGAATGGCAGTAAGCTCCCTATTTCAACTTCATTGACCTTGAAAAAGTCTTCGATAGCGTTGATCGAGAGGTGATTTGGAAACTACTTCGCTACTACGGGGTTCCGCCAACAATACATCTCATGCAACAGTTGTACGACAATGCTGCATGCCAAGTAATCCACAACGGGAAACTCACGGAATCCTTCGAAGTGAAGACGGGAGTAAGACAAGGCTGGCTGCCTACTGTGTCCAATGATTTTCCTGATTTGTAGCGGTAGACTGGATAATGTGACGGATAGCGGGCTGCGAGGAAGCAGGCATAAAATGGACCCGCACAAAAATCTTGGAGGATCTGGAGTTCGCCGATGATATATGTCTGATTTGCCACAAACCGGAATATATGCAAGTGAAAAGCAACAAGTTGGCGGAAGAAGAATCAAAGATAGGTCTTCAGGTGAACATAGAGAAGGTGGACACGAAGGTGATGAAGATTCCTGGCCGACAGCAACAACAACAACAGACAACAATCAGCATAGTGACAGAAATCCGGAAGAAGCAACCTCCTCTACCTACCAGGGAAGCATCGTTTCGACTACAGGCTAACGGAACTGACGAGGATATCGGAGCAAGGCAAGCTTTCATTTCTCTCACGTCTGTGTGGAGGTCAACAGCAATCAGAATAGAAAACAAGATCCGGATTTTCAACTCCAATGTGAAGTCAGTGCTACTATACGGATCAGAGACCTGGCGCGGCGTCACGAACAAAATACAGACCTTCATCAACAGCTTTCTTCGCTCAAGATCAGATGACCAGAAAAGATTAGCAACAGGGATCTCTGGAAATGAGCTAATCAACCAGGAACCGATTGTGCAACAAATATCCAGGAAGAGATGGAGGTGAATTGGCCATACTCTGAGGAAACCATCAAGTGATATCACACGCCAGGCCATCACTTGAGTGGAACTGGAACCCGAACGGAAAGCGGCGAGGGTGACATGGAGGAGGTCATGTGACGAAGAGATGAAAGCATGTGGGCAGACGTGAAGCAAGATGAAAACGTTGGCAGAGGACCGAACGCAATGGAGACGTCCGACTGAAGCCCTATGTTCCTCTAGGAATTAAGGGAAACAATAACATTAATAATAATACCTTGCAATAATTATCAGATCAAATATGTAGTTCAAGGTAGTACAATGGGGTGAATCAGATTAGCAGAGCATAAAAATATAGCAAAATCTAGATTAGTTAACCCTAATGAGTTAAGAAATCTGGAGACTTGCTCAGTTATAGCCCTACGTGCAATTACGCTCAACCACACAATAGGGTGGGAGACAATATGACAGCCCTAAAGTCTAATATAATAGAGTGGAGGGAGACATTGATAACGGAGGTCTTATTTATCAGATCAGCTGAAAATACGTTTAATAGAAAAGGTTCAACACCTATCCCGGACATCTTGAAAATTCTACTGCCCCTTCGACAAATGAGAAAACATAAAGAAAACTATAGAACTGAAGTCTCGAAGTTGTGTAATTACAAGTGATATGATTATAAACAATAAGATGTGTTCGGGACATCATCTGGTAAATAATACATTTACAGGACATCAACTACATAAAATTTAGTCCGCGACGATAATAAAATGTGCATAGAAGTTTTATTTTGAGAATTATGCGTATAAACACATGAATGTTACTTACAGAATTAACGCAAATGGTCGATTTGGTTCCAACTAAAATAAGAAAAAAATTTTTTTAAATTACAAAAAGCATAAAGGTTTTCTAAAACCTTAACTTATAACGTATATCATACTTCACATAAAATGGAGTAGTCACAAGGACAAACGACACTACTAAACCAACTGAATAAACATATGATGAAAATAAGAATTCACTAACTGTATGGAGTTCAACACAAGGTACGTTTTGTCATGAATCTACATCAGTTAGAGAATTAATAAAATACACGGAGTACTGATCAGCTATCTTTCTATAGTACTGGAGAAAGGACTAAATTTCAAATTAAAACCAGAGGATGTCATTCCTAACATAGAAGGAGCACTAGGTTCAATAAATAAGACCACAGCAGAAGAGGCTCAAGCACAATGTGCATTAACCCTCAAAAATCAAGAGAAGGCAAAATCAAACTTAACAAAATCAGAAAGGGAAGCTTTAATTAGTCTAAAACAGAATAAAAATATTGTCATCGCAAAACCTGACAAGGGAAAGGCCACCGTAGCTTTGAATAAATCTGACTATATCAAAAAAGTTACTGAACATATTCAAACAGGTCCGTATGAAGAAATTAAGAAGCCTGTAGATACAATTATGAATAAGGTGAAGAAATCTACAGCGGAATTAATACGGAGAATGAAGCCATCACTGGGTGAGTCTAAATAGTTTAATTTAATGCCTAAAACTAATAATGCTAGTAGAATGTATGGTACTATTAAAATACATAAGCCAGGTTACCCCATAAGACCGATAGCAGATTTCAGGAATATCCTTACTTATGAATTATCAAAACACGTAGCACTAATATTACATCAAATTAGCAATCGTTCAAACTCTAGACTAACTAATTCATATGAGATGAAAAATAAACTAAATGACATTTAACTAGAGATTGATGAAAATAATGATTAGTTTTGATATAACTAGTCTTTATACTATTATACCAATCAATATGGCCTTAAAAGCAGTTAAAAGAGAACTAACTGCTGATCCTGAACTTACTCATAGGACGAAGCTGTTCATTGAGAAAATTAATTGAGGAATTCAGTCATATCTCACATCTACTATGTTTAAATTCCAGGTCAAAATTTATAGACAAACAGGTGTAACAATGGGATCACCAATATCCCCTATCGTAGCAGATACCTCTATGGACAGCTGGGAAAATATTGCTCTTAATACATTTAATCCTACTCCGAAAATATGGTGGAGATATGTGGATGACACTTTCACAGTGTTAGAAGCAGAACATATCTCTCTCTAGCTTCTTGACACATATAAACTCATTAGTGAGGGGAATACAATTTACATTTGAATCAGAAAATGAACAAGGAGAATTAGCTATGTTAGATTGTAGAATAAAATGAACAGATGAAGGTAAACTGTACACTAGCGTTTATAAAAAGCCAACACATTCGAATAGACACTTAGACTTTAATTCATCTCATCCGCTAACTGTTAAGGCAGGCTTAACTAAGTGTCTAACAAACCGAGCAACAGCACTAACTAATGCAACAAAAGACCTGAATGATGAAATAAAACAGATCCAGGAAGCTTTGGTGTCATATAACTATCCTATAAAAATGATTAGGAAGATCAGAAAGGTCACAAGAAAAATAAAATATAACAATGAAATTAATAAGGATAACATAAATAAGAGAGAATATAGGGCATCTACAGTTCGATCACATAAGTAAGGGATGTCTGAACCCTGCGTAGGATTCTCAATAAAGCAGGAATTAGAGTGGCATTCAAGCCTACAAACTCACTGAGAGACAAGCTATGTAGGTTAAAGAACCTTGTTGACCCAATTAGACAAAATAATATTATCAACAAAATACCTTGCAATGACTGTGAGTTAAGTCAACTACATAGGTCAAACTAGTAGGTCGGGGCTGGTCAGATTATCAGAGTTTGGCTTAGGGAAGAATGGTTGACCCTGAAAAGATAAGTAATTTAGTAAAATGCTCAGCAATTGCACTTCACGAATTAACAAACAACTACACAATAGGGTGGGAGAGGGGTAAGATTTAAAGATGCAATCTATGTAGGTGGAGAGAGAGATTGATTACTGGGTCCTGGATCATTGAATCTACACCCAACACATGCAACAGAAATGACTCAATGCAAATACCAGCAATATGGGAGATATAATTACCGCCAGTCAAATCAGAGGAGGATAATACATAATCTTAAAATTCTATTTCGATTCAAGTGCATCATAACATTCTGACGAGTTACTTATTTTGACTATAAAAACATTCATCTTATTTCCCATCTGAGTGTAATTGATCAATAACATTCATATTATTATTTCTGAATGTACATTATCTCATATTGACTTTTATTCAAATATCTAGTCAATTCCACACATATATATAAATGAAGGAATAAGTTGTGTGAGTAACTTGATATGATTATGAGCAATAGTTTGTGCTCGAAACGTCATCCGTTAATATTACTGTACAACTACACCGTATTGTGATGAATAGCATTTTAGAACACAGTAAAAGGTAACTGTTTGTTTGATTTTCAGATGCTTGTGAGATGACTGCTGTTATTGTGGCACGGTATGAAATTCTAAATCTTCAGGGTGTTGCTTTTCTTCGAATGGTATGAAAAAGAATGAAACCCAAATCTAAAAGAACTGTGCATCAAATTGGTTGCAATTATTATGCAGAAGCAAAACGAGTAAAACAATTACACTTCATAAAATCAGCCTATTTTCTACTACAACTATTCGCATAGATTAATCCAACAGTGAGAAAACGACAGATGATTCATCAAATTCAATTGAATTGGTAAACTTATTGTTACACTTGACTTACGCTGATTTTTCTCAACCAAAATTAAGTATTTCAACCTTAACTTACTCCTAATGCCCGGTTGAATGATCTGATAGCAGTCTCATGACTACCACGTAATAAGTAGGCCTCTCCAAGAATTTCCCAGTACAATCTAGAAAACATATCAAATAATACCTTAAAATAGGATATATTGAATATATGAATACATAAATTTCAAAAACCGATTGATTAGGAACTTTGTACACAAGTGCAACAGTTCAGTTTGCCATACTCCATATGCAACAAAGAAGTAGAGAAAGCAGCATGAAATAATTCAAAGAACCATTATGATCAGAAATGTACGGAAGAAACAATACTTATAAGGAAAAATCTACAGGAATTAATTAACCTGGGGAATTACAATCAGTGAATGTATCGCGCTCTATCTCCCGTGTGAAGTGGCATAATAAGGTGAGCAATATTGAGGTTAGGTGTCGGTCGGGTGCTAAGTAAGGAGGGGAAATCAATCGACGAGGTTGTGAAGCTACATCGACTGAGATGGTTAGGACATGTGTTACGTATACCTAGTCATCGCCTTCCTCGACAATGGGCAATGTTAGCTGACATAGGGTCAGGCTGGAAAAGAGCTAGTGGTGGTCAAACCAAAACATGGCCGCCTCACCAGTCTATGAAATCTACAACAGTTAGTCTAAACCACGTAGGAAGGTGGAGACTTCTGGGTTGGGGTCCTCGGGACGGTAAAACCCAATGGTTAGGAACAATTGGTGACATGGCTCAAAATCGTCCTCAATGGCGCCGATGCATCCACTCCTTGTGACTTATGATCTCCAATGAAACTGTTTTGTTCTTCGTTATTACTACTTTGTCTCACACCTCTGCTCACTGTCTCTATTATGCTTTTCTTGTACTTTCTTCTCTTGCTTCGCGTGCTACACGGAGTGTGGCGACTTGAACTTCCGCACATTTGTGCAAAGTTCTATGTCGAAAACAGACAGATGTAGATTCCATAAATTAAGATTAACACACTCAAGTTTTCTAAGGGTGATTCACTGGCACAGAGATGGCTGAAAAAAATAGTTTAGTCAGGCGAAGATAGTCACCAACGTTCCTACATGCTTGTAGTGACATGGTATTAATCAGTCATCTCTATTTGTCCATCAGGTACCGCAGTCAGTCATACAAATAAATGTTATCAAAATCACTCAAAAAGAAGGGTTGACATTATCAGTATAGGACCTAGCTGCTTACTGGTCATAGCTGTACATGAATTAGACCCAATTAAACTAAATAGTATAATTTACAAAATATCTTGCGATGACTGTGAGGTCAGCTAAATAGGTCAAACTAGTAGATCAGGAGTAGTGAGATTATCAGAACATAAGAATTTAGCCAAGGTTAGAATGACTGACCCCTTGAATATAAGTAATTTAGAAAAAAAACTCAGCATTGCACTACATACATAAACACCCAACCATACAATCGGGTATATAGATGAAGCAAGAAAGTTGATGATTGTGAGCGGTAATTTGTGCTCGAAACGTCATCAGTAACTATTACTGTATAATACTGTGTTTTTATCAGAATAAATTTCATCCATAACGGAGTTATACTCTACCACAGTGCCCAGGTTTTATCCTCATATCAATATTACGTGAATTAGAGTTTAGAGAAAGGCAAAGAAGTGGAAATATAAGAAGCAGTCGTAGTGTTGTAAAATGAAGAAACGGAAGCTGAAGCAGTTAAATTGTGATTTCGCGCTTAAGGCGAATAGAAAGTATGAAAGCATCTGCCACGCTGTTATGAGACCTATCACCCACCGTCTCTAACCATAAGTCCATAATAGCATGTGAACCCCGACGATGCTGCATTTATCACCCTACAGAACCTAGACAGACTCAGTAGATCAGTATAATACTTTGATGAGGTCATCCTTAGGCTTATTCCGGTGTAACTACACTTCTGATAGCCTATCACATTGAGGTAAGTTGTAGGTACGCATGCTTAATATATGGCCTAGTCACTTCAGGAGATGGGACGCGACTTCATCGACCGTTACACGTATTTCATCTAGATCTATTCACCTAGCTCCCACGTTTCTGACAAAATCTTATCCAATTCTGCTAAGAATAGTCAGATACTTGTGTCGTCCTCGGGTACATTTTCGTGACTAAAGAAAGACTCAAAAGAGAGATAATAAACAGAAATATGAGGCAAAAAAATAGTAATATGAAAGGACAGTGGAATTTTATCGGATATTGAAAATCACAAAGAATGAAAGCATCTTCACAATTGAGAACGATTTTGAGCCAATTCGCCAATTGTCTCCAGTCATTGGTTTCTACCATCCTGAAGACCCCAACCAGAAAGTCTACACCTCCCTGCATGACTTAAACTAACTGTTGTGGATTTCATTGACTGATGAAGCCATGTTTTGGTTGGACCACCACTAGCTCTTTTCCAATCTAATCCTATATCAGTTAACATTGAGCGTGAACGAAGGCGATGGCCAAGCATGCTTACCACATGTCCTAACCATCTCAGTCTATGTAGCTCCACAGCCTCGTCGATTGATTTCTCCTACTTACCTAGCACTCGACGCCTAACCTCAATATTGCTCACCCTATTATACCACTTCACATGGGAGACAGAACGCAGGCACCTATGATCAAAGATAGTCAGCCTTTTGGTATCTTGTACTTTCAATGGCCATGTCTCAGTCATATAGGAGGAGGGAGCGAACTGCTGAGCAGTACACATGCTTCTCAGTCGATAGCCAGATATCGTGTCTACCCAGAGATGTCGTAAACTGGCATATGCGAAACGAGCCTTCTGTATCCGTACTGAGATTTCGTCAGCGATCAACCCGTTGGGATTTATGCATCTTCCAAAACAAGTGAAGCGGTCAACGCGCTTTACCACTTCACTTCGTATTAAAGTAAAAAGAAACGCAAAATAGAGACAGTTAACAGAGATATGAGGCGAAAAGAATAGTAACAGGAGCGAATCGCATGCCAAACATTCGAAGATTGCTACTCAATGTGTTCAAAGGACTCTGAATGTTGTCGGCGTCTTCACCTAGGAGGACAATATCATCTGCATATTCTAAGTCAACAAGATTATTCCCTGGTAACAAGTCAATCCCTGAGTAGCTGAAGTCAGTTAGGGTTAAGGCCACTAGTACACCTATGAAGAAGTTAAACAGTATTAAATGGGGGCATACCTGACGGATACCACTGGTTGTTGTCACTTGAGATGACAACTGTCTGTAGGTTGTCACCTTGCTAACCGCATGAGTTCAAGTGGAGTGCCTTGATCAGTTCGATGTATTTTCTCGTCATTCTCTTCACAGCCAAACATTACCACAGTACTTATGAGTCGACAGAATCCAGTGCCGCCTTGAGGTCAAGAAATATAGCAATTGCTAGATGCCAGTAAGTATGCGTTTGCTCCAGAATCGGTCGAAGGGTGAATATATGATGGATGCACCCGTTTGCCTACTGATACCTCTTTTCCTGATAAGCCTAAATAGTTGTCTGGTGTTACCTGTCGCCTATGCCTCTTCCATCTTTTCCGCTTTTTTCGCCCACCACTGTTCACGGTCGTTGCAAAGACTTTTTGTTAGTTTTCGTTTGAGCAGCTTTCGCTCCTCATCATATTCAGAGACGGCTAGAATCAGTCTTTTTGTTTTCATCAGTTTGGATGAGGTAGTGGAAATCCACTGACGTTTACTAACTCTTTGGTTTTTGGTTATCAACAACAGCCTATACGGGTGAATCTGCAGGTAATTGTATATTGTGCCAGGCTTTCACAGGAGGAGTCCTGGTGTCCATCTCAGATACGTTTTGGCTATTTCTTCCGAGATTAGGAACTCAGAGTCTCGATCAAGGTGGTTGCTTAACAGCTCCATCGCCGTCTGTTCTTATGTCCATTCACTAGTAAACATAAACGTGCACGTACCAGGGCGTGATTGGAGTCTACGCACGTGTTCCAGAAGGACCGGCAGTCTTCCACTCACCCTCGCCAACGATACCCTATAGCTATGTGGTCTATCTGAGTCCAGCGTTGATTTGGTGATGGAGGTCCTCAGGTTACGCAATGTCTCTCTTTGGTCCTAAAGTCAGTGCTGACTAGGAACAAATGATTATCTGAGCAAAACTGTAGAAGACGATCACCGTTGTCGGTTCGTCGGCAGGGAACTCCATACGTACCACCTACATACTTCTCGGTCTGGCACAACTTCCCTGCTTGGACATTGGAATCGCCTACTAAAAGAACTATATCTTAACGTTTTACTTTTTGCAGCAAATTAGACAGTTTCAGGCAGAAGTTATCCTTTAGTTCATCCGAACTGCAGCCTGTTGGGGCTGACTATGAAAAGATAACGATGAGTAACGCCGTCCTTCCTTCTTCTAACGGACCCATTCCGACTGACCGAACACATACGAATATCCCCTGGGATCCGGTCAAGAAGTGATTTTCCTGTCTTGACACTCAATGCTATCCCTACACCAGCGAGTCCTCGCGAACTAGATGAGGAGTTTCCTGACGCTCTTTAGGTGGATTTCGCAGATTTACCTTGTTGGCCAGGTGGGGTTAAGTGAATGACTATACTCGGGTCTTGTATGCGTGTCTCTGAAACACAACATACACCCATGCCTCGAGATTCCAGAGTGCTGGCCAGTGATGCCTGTTGTCCAATTTGGCAGAGGGTTCTGATGACGAAAGCTCTCATATGAAGTTGGCGACGTGGCTTTGAGAGAATATCGGGAGTGTTACTATGGCTACCATCATTGTGTTCACAGAGCGAAGTGAAGATGATTTACTAGCCTACAGAATAGCATTAACAGTAGGAGGAAAACACACGGGGAGGCTACGTGTGCTTTTGAAAGTGTGTGGGCGGTTGTTACTTCCCGGCTGCCCACACCGTGGAGGTTGATTGATTCTTCGGGTACCTGAAACAGAAAGAGGGTTAGTATTGCGTGACCACAGAGCCCAGGGGACAAGTGCTCGAGGCCGGTCACACACGGCCTGTATGAACTGGTTTCTGGGATTGGTTCCGTATTAGTAAACTTACCGCCAGATACTTACCACCGTAGGGTAAGTCGGGATGTACAATTTTTGAGGTCGAGTGGAGACAGCATATCTGGCATGTTGGTCATCTGAGGGAAACACCTCACTGCTGTTACACCCCTGTTTCCCAGCAGTATGACTTCGCCCTTAGACCCCCCAGAATAGTGTAAGAGAGATTCTTACACAATTCCGGTAACTGCTTTTAGTCTAATGGCTATCCTAACAACCTTCCTGGCATGGTAGGACCTGCAGGAACAATAGTTCCAGCCAGTGTAGCTTGTTGGGTCATCGCGATATGCACGCTTGACCACACCGTCAAGGTAACAGCTATTGGTAAGGAATCATTTGAAAACAACAGATGTAAAACAATAACAATGAATAACAAACAATAAGTTCTAGTAAGTGAAGTCATAGTATGATGAATTTATTCTCCATCTCGTAACTGGAACAGAGAACGCATCCTACAGTCTCAAGGCAAAGATTTATCACCAAAAATATACAGTTTCACAGAATTATACACATCGATTCATTGCTAAGTATGCAACTGATCTTTTTGTGTAAGCTAATTGCTTGGTTGTAAACTAACGTACCTTTATAGTCTCAAGGGTTGCCTGAGACCTGTCGACTAATCGTTAAATATTCTCATTAAGCTAAGTAATACGACAAAACAATGCACTTCTTTGCACTAAAATGCAGTTTATTAACAAAAGTTCAGAGTCATCCAAAATAAAACAATCAACTAAGAATTCGTCTCTATCAATACTCATTAGTAGAGAGTATCTCCATCTTCTTTACCAGATACAAACTCGCATCTTGCATGACATAGGCAGTAAATAGTTAGTTCTTGGAAGAAACATGAATTATCAGTAGAGTACCACGGTGATCAAGTTGATGTGTGCCAAAAAGCATGAAAGATAGGATTGGCCCTTTTGTTGACTGACTTACAAAGACTAAACATGATCATTTTTCTTCCATAGTGAAAGTCAACCAAGGTAACACTCGGACTGAATACGCTATAATTTCACACATACAATAATAATGTCCACACAGAAATTCCAGCCCATAATCATGGTCACAGAAACATCATGACTAGACAGTGTATAAATAATGAAAGCACTTCCGGAACCATAAAATAAAACAATACAGCACTATAACACATTTATTTTATTTTCTGTAACGGCAAGTGTAAATGTTTAGTATCACATGACTAAAGCAAGTTCAATCCATAATGCATAAAACAACAGACAAAATGCTTAATTTCTAAGCCTTTTTTAGTCAACAATAGCCATCTCGAAACCTTGATCCGTACTGACAAGAATCCCCTGTGAAACTTAATACGGCAAACTGTACGATGCAGTGCATAGTTTAGAGTCTAACCTCTTATGTAGACACGACATGAAAGGCATATGACACACCTAAATGATTGGAAACACTTGTCCCAGTATATCAGACCCAGTATTCACTAAAAAGAGTTATGATAACTTGATCAATATACACGAGTGAAAATACAAACAAGTAAACATGCTAGTGATAATATTTAAATGTCTACATTAAAGAATGAAAATCGGAATTCGCAATACTTCGTTGTGAAAACAGGTGGCACAATCGATTAGGTGGCATGATTTTTTAGCGAAAAATGTTTCCTGACAGTGAATATTATGCACTTGCGTACAAATAAAAAAAGATGCACTTACACTGAAAACACAATACACTTTAATGTCGTCAAAACATGGTTAGTTTTCACTCCTGAATACATCTAACATCAAATATAGTAAGCTGGAATTTTATATCACTTCGGAAAGCACTCAGAATGTGTGAGAACGAAGTGACAAATCAGTGTACAATCAAATAATATCTGAACACCTTTATAATTAATGGTGGAAGAATTTCGATGAATAAATCGATTAGGATCATTTCACCTAACATGGAAACATAGGTCGTTCATTTATATACCTTAAAGTTGTACATTATATAAACAAGTACACAGGAATGTGTAGTGTATAAATAGTACTTACGCCTCATTTTTAAGCAGAACAACCCGTTGTAAAGCAGGTAAACATTCGTATATTCGACCCAAACGTAAACCAATCAAACCATAATTAAGCCACATATCTTTGGTGAATTCACTGCAAACAAAAGAATAAAATTATACGGAAAATCTTTGGAAGAAAGAAGTTAAGCTGCAAATAGTTACAAAAACAACATATTGTAACGACAGAAGACAAGGGCCAGGCAACAGATTGTTTATTGGGAAAATCGATAGATATTTATAGATTTGTATGTACATTATTATTCATTATTTTATTTTTGATTACAGCTTGATTCCACAGTATTTTTGATACAAGTATGGAATTTTCAGCATTGATATCAGTAGCCCAAATTTTGCAGGCCGACCATAGATATCAGGTGTTTGTCGGCAGGGGATCGAACCTCAGACCATGTGCATGGTAGGCGAGAGTCCTAACCACTGTGCCACCGACGCAGAGATCTCCTGATTGGTTCCTCTTGTTGAAGGTTATTCTGTCATCTCTTTATTGCCGTTTCTCAGACAATCCGTTGATATATCTGCTAATCGTACCCGCCTACGCTAAGTCTACTGTGAGTGGTTGCTGAGTTAGTCTTTATTCTTGTTTTTTCTCATGACCAAGTTTTTGGAAGTAAACAGTGACGTAAATTGCTGTCTACCAATTTTGGCTAACAGCAGCTCTCACCACAATATGACCAGTCATTAATTTTTAGACTACTTGAAGTGTATTTTGAAGCGATAAAAGTTGGAAATAATTCACCGCTGTTTAACTGATACCAACAGTATCACATGGAGACAGAAGTTGTTCTACAAACGCCTACGGATGAATTACCTACTTCCTACATGTTGTCAAGCTAATGTCTGTAGATACACTAAACAATCCCATCCAAAGGTTTACACTTCACTCTAATTTCATTAATCATCATCAATTTGAAATCTTCCCCCACCTATCGAGGTTTAAGATACTATTTCATATCACCAATCCTCAAACAGCAGAGTAATGCAGAGTACACTTCACGAATTTTTGCACGGTTATTTAGCTATAAGTATTACCTTTAGGACGATATGTATGGATAAAAACACCATAAGACTGAATAAATCAAAGTTCGCCTTTACGAATTCGGTTACGAGAAACATCTAGCCCAGTACAGGTTAACGCAGTTACATAATAATTCCTCTAACCTTTTGTGTAAATTCTGTCTATACTGGTGTTTTACTAACCGATAAACTGTGACTCGGTGCATACTATTACTTTCACTTACCTCTTGTCTATAGAAGAATAGACATCTAACGCCTTTTCCTGCGTATACAAAAGAACAAAATAAAATAATAATTGAATCATTAGTGACAGAAACAAAATAATAGGCGGGTTTCTATATATGAGTTTGCCTATATAACTTCGTATGAATTTATCAACTCATTGAATACTAATTGCAAAGTTGACTTGCAGTACACACATAACACATTTAGGATGGTAACAAAGTCCACTGATAAACAGTGAGAACAACGGTCCTAAAATATTCCTTACCTGTCTTTCCTCCTTCTGAATGTTAATATTAAATCAAGGGCGACACCGAATTGATGTCTAATTGCTGGATGTTGAATGTATTCGGGAGTCACAAGCATTTCAGCACTGATACTTTTGAATCAATACTAGTATACGATGGAAATTCAGTGAATTCCGGTTACCGATTTTCCGGTAACTAATATCAATCCATGGTCATACTCGTAAAAAAACAAATCTAATCCTTACAAACCAACTCTTGAAAAATTGCGGTGAAGTCTCTCACCTGAGAGTTGTGTATATTGTCCTGCCCATGTGCTTTTACTACACAAATTTCTCATACTACCATCTGGATTTTTCTTGTAAGGAGGCCATCTACGAAGGCAATTCTATTTGGAGATTCTTCCTCACACGTGAACTTCATAGCAGACACTTGAAGAAACTAAGGGAGAAACAGATATTTCCTGGAAGTTTATATGAAGAAATCAGGCCAACGGGTACGTACATGCCAAAATTATATGGCGTACTTAAAGTACATAAACTGGGGTACCGTTAAAACCAATACTTGATATGCGAAATTCGCCTAACCATGGTCTAAATAGATGGTTAGTAAATATTCTCAAACCTCTGCATGAGTAGAAATTGAAACATAGCGTCAAAGATATTAATCTTGAGCATAAAATATCATATCTTTAGACATAATATCTTTAATCACAAATCCACCTCTAGTTGAAACTGTTAACTAAATATACGAACAAGTGTACAGTAAGTGGATAAATATTGGTGTCTCGCCAGAAATTCTAAAAGAATTCTTATTAAAGTGCACCATGGATGTAAATTTTAAAATTGATGGCATACATTACAGACAAATGGACGGGGTGGCAATGGGCTATCCATTGAGTCTCACTTTGGTAGATTTCTTTCTAAGCAAACTAGAGAATGGTCCTATGAACAACCTGATCAGAAAATTCTCATTTTATTGCCGGTATATGGATGACACCTTTATTCTTTGTGATACTGATTCGAAAAGGAACAGAATAATAACTCAATTCAATGCAGCATATTCCACTATGAAGTTCACGTGCGGAAAGAAATCTCCAAATAGAATTGCCTTCGTAGATGTCTTCCTTACAAGAAAAAGCCAGATGGTAGTATAAGGAGAAATCTACATAAGAAAAGCATATGGACAGGACAATATACGCATTTTCATAGCTTCTTTCCTCTCAAATACAAAAGAAATTTAGTAAGGATCCTCAGCTAAATGGTGTAAGCTATATGTTCAGAAGACGTAATTGAAGATGAACTAAGGATTGTATATGATACCTTGATCGAAAATAGCTATCCAGACAAATTCATCAAGAAATATACGACTAAGAAAGTTGAAAAGGACTACTCACTATCCGTAAACAAGAAGCCTTTATACATACGACTGAAATTTAAAGGCGATATACCTAGCAAAATAATCACGAAGAAGTAAAGAAAATCAGTTCAAAGAACTTGTAATGCCGGCAAACGACAAGTCTTATTTTCTACACGACCGATGGTGATTACTCAACTGAAAGATGAGATACATAGACCAGCCACTTCCAGTTGTATCTACCAATTCAACTGCGCTTGTGGAGCGAGTTATATTGGCCATTGCTCTAGGAACTTGATTTTTCGTTCTTGGTAACACCTGCCAGTCTGATTAAGTAAAGGTATAGTGAGAAGCATCAACAGCTCGATATTACAACACCTAGTCCAAAGTGGTTACAAAGCTAATATTGAAGAGCCCTTCTGCAACGTCTATCGGGTACTAAACAACTGTCAAAAACATCCAGGTACCACATACTCCGAACAGCAGAGGCTATCGCGATCCACCTGAGACAACCGGTGCTCTGTGTGTAGAAGAAACAGGTCCAACCACTAATAGTGCCCTGGCGTGCTGTGAAGTTTGCAATATCATAAATTATTACATCGGCCTTTTTGAAATGGCCCTCCAACTTGTATACACAAATCCCCCTGTCATACACTTGCACTAACTAACCTTTAGTTTTCTTATTTAAACGTAGTCGTTAACTTTCACACTGACGAACATACAACGCACATAAAATTCCACCCCAAAAATCTTTTTTCTCTACCCCTGTCCTTGACATGATCATTTATCCACCTGAAGTTTATAATCAATATGAATGGAAATTAATATGAACATGACTTATGAGAATTTATTACTATACCTTCGTTGTCATTCATAATCACTTTACTTTGCAATATTAGTGTTCAATTTATTACAATTTTACATACTACCACATACATACATTTTGGACTATAAACCAATAACAACCTAGTTGCAAATAGCTTTCGGAATTCTGATCTAAATGATTCGATGTTACTCTTCTTAAAAAACCACCAATGTTGAAATTAACATTCTATTATAGTGGATATGTAACTGTAGAACCTGATGATGAAGATATCGAAAAGAATATTCTTTCATACATTTATTCCCCTTATTGAATTTGAACAAAGCAAGAACTACAGTTTTAGCAGAATAAAATGGTACCATCTTTTATTTCGTTGCCTTCTCGTCAGCTGCTTACATGGCAAAGACATTATTAAATATATCTACAACAACAATTTTAACATATTCAAGTGTTGGTTTGTAGGGATTTGATTGGTTTCAGGATTTCATCATGAGCTGACATTAGTCAGAGAACCATTGGAAAACCTGGGAGTACTGGACAGCTGTTTCGTCCTAGTTTGGGACTCTTCAGCAGTACGCACCCACCGAGATTCGAACCCAGGACCTTCCGGTTACAAGGCGAGCTTGTATACCATTAAGCCACTGGGACCCGATCCAATGGTCCTTGAATTCTAACTTCTGCCAATTCACGACATAGTGCGACCGCTAGCCAATGTCTTCGGCGAGTATTTGTCCTCACACCCGACCAGCTGCACCCTACTGGTCACGACTTCCCACTGGAACCCAGGTAACTACCTACCTGAATAGGGCCAGTCGCTAGTGAGCATCTTGCACAGAGTTAAGTTTAAACAAAAATCAATCGATCAATATACTCATACACTAAAAATATATACATATATAAATATGCAATATTAACCGCTATTCCGAACAATAATAATCAAACACAATGGAAACTTTTAGCATTTCACATTCGGATGAAAGAGAGGTGAAATTATCCAGTTACCAGGGCAAAGAAAGGCTGATAACCGCTTCTTTCTGGACGCATAAATCAGGTTTCATGCGCTTGATGGAAATGGCTTCAGCAAACTTAAGGAGAATTGAGCTATTTTGCTTATTGATAATTTTGAACGACTTTTCAACGTCCACCTCATGACCCATGTCGAGAAGATGCCTGGTGATGGCACTGTTTAAAGCATTTGTTCCCTTTAGACGTAAGCTTTTTGGTACATGTTCAGAAAATCGTAGATATGCCCTTCTTTCTGTCCTTCCAATGTAACTGCTCCCGCAGATACATGGTGACAATTCGGTGCAGAATATCAAGAGAGGTGACTCGTTTGAAGTTTTACCATGACTGCTTGCGGTCACACTGCTTTCCTCGTCATCTCATCAAGTCACTACGTTCTTGCAAATTACCCCCATCTCTCAAGAACCTCCGGCGCATTACAAAATCACATATTGAATCAACAGAATCTCTGATTTCTAAATTGAGAACTGAAGCCCGTTCTTTCGATGGCGTCGTCAATAGTTTGAGTATAGTATGTCGGATCAAATTCATCAATTTCATCCAAGGACTTCAACAGAAAACATGTGAAAATTTTTACAAAACTCTTTCGAAATCCCTGACAAAGGAGAAATTGTGTGACGTTTTCCCAGAAAATCCTGAGGAGTTTATCTGTAATCTGTCGAGTCTGAAGTTAAATCGCATTGAAATGGAAGCACTTTCTCTTGGATTTAACTTTCACATCCCAAATAAGTTTGTCGAAAGAACTGATGTCGCAGTTCAATTCGAAAACTTATTCTATCAGTTGAGTGACCTCACTCCAGTTGATGATGACAAGAGGAGCTGGTTCAAATCGAAGCTCGTCGACGTTGCAAATCAATACCTCATTTCTCCAATGTCATATTCCAAAGTCTTTTCTGAAGAGCATCTAAGAGCATTGAAAGCTCTCAAGAATAATGACAAAATTGTTATATTGAGACCTGACAAGGGCTCAGGTGTGGTGCTGATGGACAAAGAGGACTACATCGCAAAGATGAAAGCTGTGCTAAATGACCCGTTGAGATTTAAAGTTGACAGTTGCCAGAAAGATAAGACAGATGCAGTCGAAAAACGTATCACAAACGCCTTGAGAGATCTTCTAAAGAAGAAATTGATTGACAACAACACGTACAATGATTTGAAACCTCGAGGGTCCCGCTTGCCACACATGTATGGCCTTCCGAAGATACACAAAGAACAAGTCCCCCTGAGACCCATACTTTCGATGATCAACTCGCCCCAACATAAGGTGGCACGTTGGCTTGCGGAGAAGTTGGAACCTATTCGTCAACGGCTAGGCGTGCACACGGTGAAAGACTCATTTCATTTCTCTGAAAGTGTGAATCACATGAACGTTCTAAATAACTTCATGGTGTCATTTGATGTAACCTCCCTATTCACAATGATTCCAGTCAATGAAACCATTGAAATCATCTGTCAGCAGTCCGATCTTCTCCCACTCCCAGAGTCTGAATTCAAACGCCTACTGCTTATGTGCACCATGGATGTGCAATTCCTATTTGACAACACGTTTTACCGCCAAATAGATGGTGTAGCTATGGGCAGTCCACTTAGCCCTGTTTTAGCAGATATATTCATGTCTAACCTTGAAAGAACAAAGCTGAAGCATGCAATCGACGAAACATCTTCCTACTGTCGTTATGTTGATGACACATTTATAGTGTGCAAAAATAAAAGTCATGCTTCACACTTACTAAGATTATTCAATGGTGCACACGCCAATATTGACTTCACTATGGAACACGAAAGTGACGGAAAGTTTCACTTCCTCGACATAGCCATGGAACGCCTAGAAGACGGTAGTCTTCAAAAGTCAATTTATCGAAAGCCCACATGGAAAGGACAATACTTGCATTTTAATAGCTTTTGTCCACATAGCTTTAAACGTGGTCTAGTCAAAACTTTGTACTATAGAGCGAGGAGAATATGCTCTACAGAGAAACTAGAGGAGGAGTTTGAGTTCCTTGAAAATATATTGAAGAGAAATGGGTATCCTCAAAGGTTCATCAACAAGTATGGAAGATCTGAAGTCACAAAAGTAAAACAAATCACAGTGGAAAAAAAGCCAGTCTACCTTCAGCTTGATTATAAAGGTGAAAATATTGCAGCGATGATCAACAGAAGGCTGAGTACATCACTAGCCATAGCGTATCCTGCAGCTAAGCTCGTTCCCGTCTATCGAACAACTTGCTCTTTGGTGCAATCAAAAATCGATAGATATCCTTCTCATGTTACCTCCAACTGTGTATACAAATTTACATGTATCTGCGGGAGCAGTTACATTGGAAGGACAGAAAGAAGGGCATATCTACGATTTTCTGAACATGTACCAAAAAGCTTACGTCTAAAGGGAACAAATGCTTTAAACAGTGCCATCACCAGGCATCTTCTCGACACGGGTCATGAGGTGGACGTTGAAAAGTCGTTCAAAATTATCAATAAGCAAAATAGCTCAATTCTCCTTAAGTTTGCTGAAGCCATTTCCATCAAGCGCCTGAAACCTGATTTATGCGTCCAGAAAGAAGCGGTTATCAGCCTTTCTTTGCCCTGGTAACTGGATAATTTCACCTCTCTTTCCTCCGAATGTGAAATGCTAAAAGTTTCCATTGTGTTTGATTATTATTGTTCGGAATAGTGGTTAATATTGCATATTTATATATGTATATATTTTTAGTGTATGAGTATATTGATCGATTGATTTTTGTTTAAACTGAACTCTGTGCAAGTATGTTAAAATTGTTGTTGTAGATATATTTAATAATGTCTTTGCCATGTAAGCAGCTGACGAGAAGGCAACGAAATAAAAGATGGTACCATTTTATTCTGCTAAAACTGTAGTTCTTGCTTTGTTCAAATAGAATATTCTTTGTTCAATAATCAATCTTCTGAAATTTCGAATGGGCATCTTTAATCAGCATATTATATTCACAAAAACAAACATGCACGAGATAACATTAAAATATAATATGTTATTAGCAATAGTAAAATTTACCCATTCCTCTTGTCTACATAATCCCACTGCATAATAATATACACAAGTTGGCAAAGAAGGCATTAAACGATAAGCCTCAGTATATGCGGTTAGTGATTCCCTTAAAGGTAGAAATAAAATAAAACCATATGACGGGACAAAAGAGATTTAATGATTATGAAAACAATAACCTCCGTTTTATCTCTCATATTCAGCAGAAACAACGTAAGTACATTGATATAAGTCGCCGAATGCATACAAATACGTAGTAAATTTTCCAAATTAATGAGGTTGATTAACACCAGCTTTGATGCCTTAAAACAACCAGTTAAACTATCTAATAGACTTTTCTACCAAACATCGGCCAATACATTACGCAATGACAGTGATAGTTCCATAAGTTGATGAAAAATAAACAAACGTATTTATGCTTGAGTTGTGCTTCATTGACCACTAAGTCATTACGATTCACATACCTACCTGGATAAGTCAAACAGATCAATACACTAATCCACTTAACTTGAAGTAGTCCAGAAGAGGAAAATTATGTTTTTAGTAGGAACCTGTACCACGCTTTAATGAATTTTTCAACATTTAAGGGAAGGTACGGATTTAGTTGATTTTTTCACATTCATATTTCGCAAGGCTGTGTGATTTCTGTACAATTTGCTGTTCCCAACTTTGGTTGGAAATTGTACCATTATGTGTCGTAGAACCTTAGATGCGACACTGAAGGAGCTGAATTCTGTGATGATCAAAAGAGAATTTTATCATTACTGAAAGAAAGGTGAAATCAGTACAAACCTAAACGACAATCAGATATTAGCAGAAATACGTTATAGTGTTCTGATGGATTGGAAGAAAAATCCTCTAGACTAAATTAGTCTAGTTCGAAAATTTTTGATCAATGCCATGGTTGATATTAAATTTATTGACAATTAGTTAACCCTAATACCATATTCTCTAACGCACTGTGAGGAAAAAACCTGTGAATGGCTCTGATTACTTTTATAATTGTACTGGTATATTGTGTATTTCATAACTGATAAGCGCGAAGTGACGTACTATATTCACCTGCTTAATTTAATAACAGATAACGATATAATCCATAAAGGTTACTATTAACTTTTCCATGGTTTGAGCACCTAGTCTGAACGAATAATAATAAAATCATCCAATTCGATTCCAGTATAGTAAGAGGGTCTAACCGGGATTTTCTGTGAACTTTGATTGTGTAGGACATAGCAACTAAACCCTGCGATCACATTGAATGACCTAATAGGGTTATTAGTAAACTCACCAACACACTGTAAAGACTTGCACTGACAAATAGGAAATTGAACTTTATTCATACCCATCACAAAAAATGATGCCGTGCACGTTGACTACAAATCTCATCAAGATATTACCTATGGATAGCTGCTACCTTGACGTGAAGATCGGGATTGTACGTCGCAATGACCCGAAAGATACATTGGCTCAAACTAATATTACTGGAGTTCCTACCAAGCCAGGATGATTCCTACTGTTAATGCTATTCTGTAGGCTAGTAAATCATCTTCACTTCGCTCTGTGAACACAATGATGGTAGCCATAGTAACACTCCCGATATTCTCTCAAAGCCACGTCGCCAACTTCATATGAGAGCTTTCGTCATCAGAACCCTCTGCCAAATTGGACAACAGGCATCACTGGCCAGCACTCTGGAATCTCGAGGCATGGGTGTATGTTGTGTTTCGGAGACACGCATACAAGACCCGAGTATAGTCATTCACTTAACCCCACCTGGCCAACAAGGTAAATCTGCGAAATCCACCTAAAGAGCGTCAGGAAACTCCTCATCTAGTTCGCGAGGACTCGCTGGTGTAGGGATAGCATTGAGTGTCAAGACAGGAAAATCACTTCTTGACCGGATCCCAGGGGATATTCGTATGTGTTCGGTCAGTCGGAATGGGTCCGTTAGAAGAAGGAAGGACGGCGTTACTCATCGTTATCTTTTCATAGTCAGCCCCAACAGGCTGCAGTTCGGATGAACTAAAGGATAACTTCTGCCTGAAACTGTCTAATTTGCTGCAAAAAGTAAAACGTTAAGATATAGTTCTTTTAGTAGGCGATTCCAATGTCCAAGCAGGGAAGTTGTGCCAGACCGAGAAGTATGTAGGTGGTACGTATGGAGTTCCCTGCCGACGAACCGACAACGGTGATCGTCTTCTACAGTTTTGCTCAGATAATCATTTGTTCCTAGTCAGCACTGACTTTAGGACCAAAGAGAGACATTGCGTAACCTGAGGACCTCCATCACCAAATCAACGCTGGACTCAGATAGACCACATAGCTATAGGGTATCGTTGGCGAGGGTGAGTGGAAGACTGCCGGTCCTTCTGGAACACGTGCGTAGACTCCAATCACGCCCTGGTACGTGCACGTTTATGTTTACTAGTGAATGGACATAAGAACAGACGGCGATGGAGCTGTTAAGCAACCACCTTGATCGAGACTCTGAGTTCCTAATCTCGGAAGAAATAGCCAAAACGTATCTGAGATGGACACCAGGACTCCTCTGTGAAAGCCTGGCACAATATACAATTACCTGCAGATTCACCCGTATAGGCTGTTGTTGATAACCAAAAACCAAAGAGTTAGTAAACGTCAGTGGATTTCCACTACCTCATCCAAACTGATGAAAACAAAAAGACTGATTCTAGCCGTCTCTGAATATGATGAGGAGCGAAAGCTGCTCAAACGAAAACTAACAAAAAGTCTTTGCAACGACCGTGAACAGTGGTGGGCGAAAAAAGCGGAAAAGATGGAAGAGGCATAGGCGACAGGTAACACCAGACAACTATTTAGGCTTATCAGGAAAAGAGGTATCAGTAGGCAAACGGGTGCATCCATCATATATTCACCCTTCGACCGATTCTGGAGCAAACGCATACTTACTGGCATCTAGCAATTGCTATATTTCTTGACCTCAAGGCGGCACTGGATTCTGTCGACTCATAAGTACTGTGGTAATGTTTGGCTGTGAAGAGAATGACGAGAAAATACATCGAACTGATCAAGGCACTCCACTTGAACTCATGCGGTTAGCAAGGTGACAACCTACAGACAGTTGTCATCTCAAGTGACAACAACCAGTGGTATCCGTCAGGTATGCCCCCATTTAATACTGTTTAACTTCTTCATAGGTGTACTAGTGGCCTTAACCCTAACTGACTTCAGCTACTCAGGGATTGACTTGTTACCAGGGAATAATCTTGTTGACTTAGAATATGCAGATGATATTGTCCTCCTAGGTGAAGACGCCGACAACATTCAGAGTCCTTTGAACACATTGAGTAGCAATCTTCGAATGTTTGGCATGCGATTCGCTCCTGTTACTATTCTTTTCGCCTCATATCTCTGTTAACTGTCTCTATTTTGCGTTTCTTTTTACTTTAATACGAAGTGAAGTGGTAAAGCGCGTTGACCGCTTCACTTGTTTTGGAAGATGCATAAATCCCAACGGGTTGATCGCTGACGAAATCTCAGTACGGATACAGAAGGCTCGTTTCGCATATGCCAGTTTACGACATCTCTGGGTAGACACGATATCCGGCTATCGACTGAGAAGCATGTGTACTGCTCAGCAGTTCGCTCCCTCCTCCTATATGACTGAGACATGGCCATTGAAAGTACAAGATACCAAAAGGCTGACTATCTTTGATCATAGGTGCCTGCGTTCTGTCTCCCATGTGAAGTGGTATAATAGGGTGAGCAATATTGAGGTTAGGCGTCGAGTGCTAGGTAAGTAGGAGAAATCAATCGACGAGGCTGTGGAGCTACATAGACTGAGATGGTTAGGACATGTGGTAAGCATGCTTGGCCATCGCCTTCGTTCACGCTCAATGTTAACTGATATAGGATTAGATTGGAAAAGAGCTAGTGGTGGTCCAACCAAAACATGGCTTCATCAGTCAATGAAATCCACAACAGTTAGTTTAAGTCATGCAGGGAGGTGTAGACTTTCTGGTTGGGGTCTTCAGGATGGTAGAAACCAATGACTGGAGACAATTGGCGAATTGGCTCAAAATCGTTCTCAATTGTGAAGATGCTTTCATTCTTTGTGATTTTCAATATCCGATAAAATTCCACTGTCCTTTCATATTACTATTTTTTTGCCTCATATTTCTGTTTATTATCTCTCTTTTGAGTCTTTCTTTAGTCTTTTCTCTTGGATTGTGTGCTATATGGAGTGTGTCAACTCGAACTGTTGCACATCTGTGCAAAGTTCTACGTTAAAGCCAGTCTGTGAATCTTCAAAAGATTGTTCACCAGTTATGAAAGCAATCACTTACAAATACAACATACTGAGTAGGTTTAATTAAGAGTAGTAGACATCCTGACTAAGGAACTGTAATTTACTCGCCCAATAGTTTACGAACTTAGTACGTAATTTCAGCCAGAAATGTTAGGTAGAACAGAGTTATTTCTCAAACGTTTGTTAAAGCATAGAATGCTATAAACTGTAAAATACTTATAACACTGGTTTAGTGAAAAAGTGATTCACTGAAAAATTAATCTAGAAGGAAAAGTAGCAATCTTACTTCGAATTTTCCTTTTCACGATAAATGTGGCCAATCTGCAAGTAATTAGCATAATAACGCATATCAAACTGAATACCAAGTGAGAATTTCTCTAGTTGCTGTTCTAAGCCCATTGTAGAAGAACAGTCTTTGAATGACTGTACACAGATTTTCATAACATATCCCAATAAATACTGAAAACGACTGGAACTAATTGCATCACTTTTTTTGAGTAAATTCAATAAATCCTCTTTGGCAGAGAGTGGTGTTATCTCTGAATGAAGAGTAAAAAATTAGGAATGAAAGTTATGCATTATACACTGAAAGCAAATAATCAAAACTAATAAAGCCTACTCTTAATCCAACCTCAAAGGAACAATGAGGAATTTCGAAGTTCAGTAAATACACGTCAACAAATAATACTATAACGTGTCGAATTCCATCTGAAATACATGGAGTCAAAATTTAACCAAATTCATTCAGATATCTATTAAAACACAAAATAATCAACCGAAGGATATTCTTTTCGATAAATTCCTCTTCCAGCTCTACAATATATATATATATATATATATATGCTTATATACACAGAATATCCTAGATTAGTAGTTAATAACAATATTAGTGTTTTTTAAATAATATCGATTTGTAAAATATGATCGATGCAATTACAGTTCCTTAAAGATGCTTAAATTATAATATTAATAAAGATATAATAGCGAATAGAATATCAACTAAAATTAGGGAAATTCCACAAAAAATCAGGATAATTCAAACCTGGATAGCCAAGTTAATGATAATGACTGAACTAACTTCTTTTGGATGCATAAATTGGGCTTGTTAATGTGGATCCCCACAGCCTCAGCAATATTTTGTAGTCGAACTCTTAAGGCGAAATTGAGATTCATAGGTATGCCGTAAATGACCCTGAAAGCATGGTTAACGTCAATCTTGTGTTCTGTCTCCACAAGATGAGATAGAATAGCGCCGCGGATTGATTTTGTTTGTCCTTTGCTCAGCCACGCAGGGTGATGTGGAGCCAGTTACATAGGCCGTACAATTAGGCGTGTTTCTCGTCGAATTTCCGAACATCATCCTGCGTGGTTAAGCGATGGACAAACAAAATCTATTCTCAGCGCTATTTTATCTCATCTTGTGGAGACAGAACGCAATATTGACGTTAACCATGCTTTCAGGGTCATTTACGGCATACCTATTGTAAGATCAATTCAATTCCCATCCCTGAATCAAGTCAACCTGTCCCGGATCAACCTAGCGTTGTTGCAACCCAATTATCCGTGCCTAACGTGTCTATCCCTCCATGTTTAATGAACTGTTTGTGTGTTTTTACATCGATCAGTTTAGTCAGACCGTTGAACTCATGACCCAATCAGAGTATTTTGTGAACTGTTATTTTTACTGACCCATGTCTTACTTTGTACTATTCTGTCGAGTTTACCTTATTTATTGATCTTGATCTGTGTCTTACTACCTGGTCAAGTAGCCAATTAAATTGTATCTTTGTGTCTATGCTCTGTCTATCTCTTAACCGCTCTCTGTTCTATGCGCTGTCTTACTTGAGTTCATTCCTCTACTGACTGCTTATCTGGACGGTCGTGTCTGATTCCGGCTGGTTCTCAACTTTGGCTTTAACGTTATTCCGTTCTGATAGCGGTACCTTGCTTTCTGTTAAGCGTTGTGCTTTGTACTCTTGAAACCGTTAAGGTTTGTTGTATATACAATTATTGATTTGTTTATTAATAGTACCGTAGAAACAATGACCGGCTTCTTGTTTGTCCTGGACCGGGATAGCATTTATCTGCGCGTGACTTAATTTCAAGCGATATTGCGTTTACACCTACGAATCTCAATTTCGCCTTAAGAGTTCGACTACAAAATATTGCTGAGGCTGTGGGGATCCACATTAACAAGCCCAATTTATGCATCCAAAAGAAGTTAGTTCAGTCATTATCATTAACTTGGCTATCCAGGTTTGAATTATCCTGATTTTTTGTGGAATTTCCCTAATTTTAGTTGATATTCTATTCGCTATTATATCTTTATTAATATTATAATTTAAGCATCTTTAAGGAACTGTAATTGCATTGATCATATTTTACAAATCGATATTATTTAAAAAACACTAATATTGTTATTAACTACTAATCTAGGATATTCTGTGTATATAAGCATATATATATATATATATATATATATATATAATATATATATATATATATATATATATATATATATATATATATATATATAATTGTAGAGCCGGAAGAGGAATTTATCGAAAAGAATATCCTTCGGTTGATTATTTTGTGTTTTAAATCAAACTGACAATTGTTGTCTAGGAAAAAAAAATCAATTTTAATCCACAGTGATAGTTAACATACACTGAACATTTAAGTGGACGATTGTTTGTACTAGTGGTACCAGGTAAAAAACGTACAGTGTAGCATCACAATTATTTTTTTGGTTCAAACGAATACGAAATAAGAGATTGACAAACTTATGGTGAAGAACTCTGAAATATCAAGTGATAACATCCATTAGTAATTCACTAATTACTAACTCCGATGTAGTAGCTCTGTGTCATTTGTCATTGTGTGACAAGTCAAAAGAAGCTAAGGGAGAAGCGAATTGACAGTGTAATGATTTGCTCTATGGAGGACTCTCAATACAACCATGGCTATATTACCAAGTTGCAGCCATATACGAGACTAATTACAACTTATTGACACTAAACATCGAATACATACATTGCTTGCTTTGATATAAATAGGTATTTAACCAAATTATTAATAACTTTCTGGTAAGCTGCATGAAATTGAGCTATATATTCGACTGAATTTGAAAGACAACCTGGGTCACATTAGCATTCTCAGTATAAGACTTAAAGTTACAAAAAGCCAATGAGACAATTGTGGTTGGATCTCAATGACTCACACAATAGGGCGTCAAGCTAAATTTTCTTTCTAATCAAATGGTAATTCCCTTGGATTTATTCACATTTAAAAGCATATATGAGCAACTCATCAGATTATAAAATGCAATATGCATTAGTTTTCCATTAACGCAATTACTCATATGAAAACAACTTACCCTCCATAATTTTTAACTCAGCAGGCTTAAGATTAAACACCAACTTTAACAACACTAAACAAACTTGAAACCGAGGAGATAAGTGGGCATTATCAATTTTTGATTCCTTTTGACAACCATAAAGAGATTTCCACTTTTCCAGGATATGAAATGATGCCTTTATATTATTCACAAGTAGATAGTATTCCATAGAAAGAGTAAGAAATACATCTTTCCAACCATAAGGAATCTGAAAAGAAAAGAAGACGAAACCAAATTCAAGTCCAATGATTTGATAATATTTTATCACTGAGTATACCATATTATTCATTATTTTGAGGTCTATATTTCCCAGAGAACAGAAAACATACGATCGTAAAAACAATCTTCACATGTTCCAAATGAAAGCGGATAATGAAAAACACAGTGGCATACAAACATTCCAAAGAGAACATACGATCCAAATTTTATCACTTTTATACTGACAACTTTAAAGGTAAACGATGAATTATTAAGCCACATGCAAGTGTAAACAAATTCATGTTAATATGTTTGACAATAGACAGTCAAGTGAACAAGGTATTTGAAATTCTTGATCATAATTTGTGTTTAAGATTACATGTATGCACCAAATAAGTAATAAAACATTAAAAGTAGAATCTGTTGACTTGCTTACGTAGTCGGCATTCTCAGTCTGTCGAAGAAGAGTTCCAATTTCTTCATCAATATCATTAGTTGCGACTTCTGAATTACAAGTATTTGCAATCAAAAGTGTACTTAGCCAATACTTAACAAATGCATATATATCACATGTTGTTGGTACGTTTTCTGAAAATTTGGTTATGTTTAAACGAAGTGGCGTACACATGAGACGTTGAGACGGGATATTGCTAGTTGAACTCTTGCTCAGTTTATCAACTGATCCAGTGAAATCAGTAGATTCTGTATTGTATTGTCGACAATTTTTATCAATATAAGATATTACTAGGGAAAAAAATTTTTGTGTAGAATGAAACAATAATCACAGATGGGAATGGAAATATGAACTATGATATAAGAATCGAATTTAGACACTGCAGTTCTAGATTAGAATAATTTTATTTGATATAGACTACGATGACACAGTATTCTTCACTCATACATAGACAAATGAATAATACCGTATCACTTACTGTACAGCGTGTCAAATGAAATTATTTTAAGAAAATATGATTATTAAATACAGATTACTAGAAATGTGTATAAGCGGCATATCACGAGTGCATGTTTACCTAAATATAACGATTCAATACCGTGGAAAACCTACTTGAGGGAAATTTTGTGCTTTTTAGTACACATCAGCAGGATTTATTTAAAATCTTGAGAAAACGTATGTTATGTCGGAGATTAAAACATGCGTCACTCAGTAATCCATCCAAACCCTCTATCACTGAGTTACTCAGCTCCTGGATAAGGTACACGAATCGATTGCTCGGTGATAACCGTCGACAGTACTAAGAGCCTGCAAACTACCTCGGTTATGGTTAAAAGAAGTGGGACAAAATGCAGATAATAAAACTGAATTGTTATCATAATCTGTAACATGCGTAAACCGACTGTGACATGTTTTTTAAAAGAGATGAAATATACGAGTTAAGATTGTACTATTCTTTTGAATGCCAAACTATTTAGCTCATGTAAATAGGTGAATCTATTGTCAAAGCTTGTGCCGACTGAAATAACAAGAAGTACAATAGCCTAGCAGGAGGCCATTATAGATAAATATTGCTAACAGAAACACGTGGAACGGAACAAAACTTGAACACCTACACGAAAAAATGACTCAAATACATGAAAGTCGTTTATCTTACTTTTATTTAACTATTCTTGAAGGTTGATTGGTCTGCATATTAATCCCTACTAACACAATTCTACCCACCTTTTGAACTTCATAAAAATTTCTCATCAGATTACTGAATAGTATTGATTCAATCCTTACATGAATAAAAAAGATTTTTGAATTCCAAAAGTATTCCATCTTATCAAGCCTAACCACTTTCATTTTAGGACAAAGCTGGAAGTATGGTTTATGCAAAGGATAGCAACGGATATGGACAGAAGCACAATAGTCATCTGGTTGATTAATGGATCTCAAATAGGATGAGTGAGATGTTCGTAAAAATTTATGATTTCCATTTATTTATTTGCCTGAGTCGAAATGATCGAACTGTGTATGAACTGCTAGTATGGATATCTCAGTGATGTCTTCAATTGGAATTTCACACTGTAATAAGTTGTGATCAACAGTGGAATTCAGGACGGTAGTTGCGTTTTACCTAGAACCAGACTAGGGCAATTGAGTGACGGTCTAAAATTTCTAATGATCTGTGCTGAATTTGAATTTTACTGAGTACACTATTACATACTAGAATGCAAATGCGACCCACTGATGAATCTCAAACAGGGTGAAACATGCACCAGGACTTTCTTCACTTCTAACCATTACCTATTTAATGTCACTATATTGAGATATGTGAGACACAAAACATTTCCGAATCAAATTTGTCTTCTTTAAATTACGCAGTTGGTGGTGGAAATCTAACAATATCCTCTCGGAATCCAAAATATCCACATCTGGTTAATAATATAAATGCCAGTCAAGAAAGCATAATTTGTAAGTCATGGATTCGATGCTACGCGTTGCGAGGTCGCCTGAATTTGGATGGTTTGAAATGATTCGGTGATTTGAGCTAAGTCAAATCGAGTACACGGATGATGAGCTCGGCTCTACAAGACATAAACATCCATCAGCAGTATGTCCCAATTCGCTAAAGTGTTCTCGAGATGTTATTTTAACTATCGTAGAAGCTGCAGTGTCATCAAACATATGACAATGCCACGAAGGTTATAATTTCATTGTTGGTAAAACGTAGCCACTTTAGGTTTGGTTCACCTGATACTTATGAAGAACTATCAAAGCAATTTTTAAAAAGGATATAAGAATTGAACATACACTATCTTCGTCCTTTTGGCTACACTATACTACTTGAGTACACCTTTTATAGCCTATCCTTTATTATTTGGCGCACTTCTAATTCACTTACTCCCCTTACTAATTATGTCACACTCCACTGCGAAATATAACAACACGTGATGACTTCATATACCATTTTCTTCTAATGTAAACATTTTATATTGCACAAAATACTGCGTCAGTTAACAATCCAGAATGCAATGTACATCTGTGTGACTGAAACATAATCTCAATGGTAAAGATTCTCAGAGAAATTAATGAAAACAAAACACAAAAAACAAATCGATAACTCACACTGATTAATGATCAAATTACATTCATTGAACTGAGAACGCTTGAACACAGACAAGGCGTACAAAAATCCGGCTATTTTGTTTTAATGGAATAGTGTACATAGAAAAGAAAAGTGCATGAGGACAAATGATACAAAAACAAAGGGACAAATAAGATTAATCGGTGTCTAAGACCAACAAGGGTGCACCCTAACAAATTAAGTATTACAAGGTTTATAAATATACAGCTCATGTTTCACGAGAAGGGTATTGCGACATTAATTCAGGGTAGTAGACACATGATGAATTATCCGAATCCAGTCATTTCAAACTGATCAATGGACAAACCTGGCATTTAGTCTACTTGGAACATAATTTTCATAATCTATCTCTAACATCTTGTACAACTTCCTTGGTAACTGTTAGGCATAAGCTGATATTAATCAACCTGATTTTTCATACATCTCCCTATTACGTGCTTCAGTGTTGCTCAGCAGGGAACTGATAAGATGCAACTTACAATTTGAACCACATGAGAAATAGTAGTTCTTTATCATGATTCATTCTATGAATAAAATATTAAAGAAGAAAGTGGGCTCGAAGTAACAGAGAAATTAGATAAATAAGTTTTAGTCCAAATTGGTGAATTTTAAGATTTACACTAAATCTAAAAATAAATTCTACCCAGAGATGTCGTAAACTGGCATATGCGAAACTAGCCCTCTGTGTCCGTGCTGAGATTTCGTCAGAGATCAACCCGTTGGGGCTGATGGTACTTCCCAAATAAGTGAGGCGGTCAACGTGCTCTACCACTTCACCCGCTATTTCTAAACTAGGAGGCAGTGTAGTCCAGTCCTGTAACATCATCTTACATTTGGCGGGAGCGAATCGCGTGTCAAATATTCGTAGATTGCAGTTCAAGGTGTTCAGAAGACTCTGAATTTTGTCAGCGTCCTCACCTAGAAGGACTATATCGTCTGCATATTCTAAGTCAACGAGATTATTCCCTGGTAGCAAGTCAATCCCTGAGTCGCTGAAGTGAGTTAGGGTTAAGTCCATTAGTACATCTATAATGCAATTGAACAGAAATGGGGATAATGAGCATCCCTGATGGACACCACTAGTCGTCACCACTTCATGTGACAGTTCGCCATAAGTCCTCACATGGCCGCTTGAGTTTTAGTAGAGTGCTTTAATCAGTGCAATGTATTTTCTCGGGATTCCCTTTACGGCCAAGCATCGCCAGAGTACCTCTCGGTCGACAGAATCGAATGCCACCTTTAGGTCAAGAAATATAATGACTGTTGGACGCCGGTAGGAATGCCTATGTTCTAGAATCTGTCGGAGGGTGAAGATATGATCAATACACCCTCTTCCTGGTCTAAAGCCTGCCTGGCTCTCTCGTGTTTGTGCTTCCCGAGCACCACTCAGTCTACGCATGATTATTGAGCTTAAGACTTTAGATACTATATTAGTCAAGCTAATCCCTCTGTGATTATCACAGGAAGACTTGTCTCCCTTCTTGTATATGGGGATAATCAGTGACTTGCACCAACCCGACGGGACTTCTTCTGATTCCCAGACGCTGCCTAGTACCTCAGTTAATGCAGACAATAAACTGTCTTCACCGTACTTAAATACCTCTGGAGTCATTCCATCAGGTCCCGCTGCTTTGACTAGTTTCAGATTGGTGACAGCTTTAGTAACCTCAATTAGGGATGGAGGACCTGTGTCTATATCCCATTCAGGTAGGTGTTGGATGTTCGGCAGGTTGAGCGCGACTGAGGACCAATTAAACTGCTTCTCATAGTGCTCTTTCCAGCGATGCAGTCTAAACTGGGAGCTAATTATGGTGCCATTATTCTCAGAGATTTTTTCACTTATGATTTGCCTTTTCCCACCTGTTTCCCTGATAAGCCTAAATAGTTGTCTGGTGTTATCAATCTCCGATGCCTTTCCCGTCTCTTTCGCTTTTGTCACCCACCACTGTTCACGGTCGTTGCAAAGACTTTTTGTTAGTTTTCGTTTGAGCAGCTTTCGCTCCTCATCATATTCAGAGACGGCTAGAATCAGTCTTTTTGTTTTCATCAGTTTGGATGAGGTAGTGGAAATCCACTGACGTTTACTAACTCTTTGGTTTTTGGTTATCAACAACAGCCTATACGGGTGAATCTGCAGGTAATTGTATATTGTGCCAGGCTTTCACATGAGGAGTCCTGGTGTCCATCTCAGATACGTGTTTGGCCATTTCTTCCGAGATTAGGAACTCAGAGTCTCGATCAAGGTGGTTGCTTAACAGCTCCATCGCCGTCTGTTCTTATGTCCATTCACTAGTAAACATAAACGTGCACGTACCAGGGCGTGATTGGAGTCTACGCACGTGTTCCAGAAGGACCGGCAGTCTTCCACTCACCCTCGCCAACGATACCCTATAGCTATGTGGTCTATCTGAGTCCAGCGTTGATTTGGTGATGGAGGTCCTCAGGTTACGCAATGTCTCTCTTTGGTCCTAAAGTCAGTGCTGACCAGGAACAAATGATTATCTGAGCAAAACTGTAGAAGACGATCACCGTTGTCGGTTCGTCGGCAGGGAACTCCATACGTACCACCTACATACTTCTCGGTCTGGCACAACTTCCCTGCTTGGACATTGAAATCGCCTACTAAAAGAACTATATCTTAACGTTTTACTTTTTGCAGCAAATTAGACAGTTTCAGGCAGAAGTTATCCTTTAGTTCATCCGAACTGCAGTCTGTTGGGGCTGACTATGAAAAGATAACGATGAGTAACGCCGTCCTTCCTTCTTCTAACGGACCCATTCCGACTGACCGAACACATACGAATATCCCCTGGGATCCGGTCAAGAAGTGATTTTCCTGTCTTGACACTCAATGCTATCCCTACACCAGCGAGTCCTCGCGAACTAGATGAGGAGTTTCCTGACGCTCTTTAGGTGGATTTCGCAGATTTACCTTGTTGGCCAGGTGGGGTTAAGTGAATGACTATACTCGGGTCTTGTATGCGTGTCTCCGAAACACAACATACACCCATGCCTCGAGATTCCAGAGTGCTGGCCAGTGATGCCTGTTGTCCAATTTGGCAGAGGGTTCTGACGACGAAAGCTCTTATATGAAGTTGGCGACGTGGCTTTGAGAGAATATCGGGAGTGTTACTATGGCTACCATCATTGTGTTCACAGAGCGAAGTGAAGATGATTTACTAGCCTACAGAATAGCATTAACAGTAGGAGGAAAACACACGGGGAGGCTACGTGTGCTTTTGAAAGTGTGTGGGCGGTTGTTACTTCCCGGCTGCCCACACCGTGGAGGTTGATTGATTCTTCGGGTACCTGAAACAAAAGAGGGTTAGTATTGCGTGACCACAGAGCCCAGGGGACAAGTGCTCGAGGCCGGTCACACACGGCCTGTATGAACTGGTTTCTGGGATTGGTTCCGTATTAGTAAACTTACCGCCGGATATGGACCACCGTAGGGTAAGTCGGGATGTACAATTTTTGAGGTCGAGTGGAGACAGCATATCTGGCATGTTGGTCATCTGAGGGAAACACCTCACTGCTGTTACACCCCTGTTTCCCAGCAGTATGACTTCGCCCTTAGACCCCCAGAATAGTGTAAGAGAGATTCTTACACAATTCCGGTAACTGCTTTTAGTCTAATGGCTATCCTAACAACCTTCCTGGCATGGTAGGACCTGCAGGAACAATAGTTCCAGCCAGTGTAGCTTGTTGGGTCATCGCGATGTGCAAGCCCGACCACCACGTCAAGGTAGCAACTATCGGTCGGGGGTAAGCATGATTAGCCATCGCCTTCCTCCAGATGTATTGTTAACTGACATAGGATTCGATTGGAAGAGAGCTAGTGGTGGTCAAACCAAAAAATGGCATGAGTCCGTCAAATCTCTAGCAATTAATTGGAGCCACGTAGAGTGGTGCAGACTGACTGGCTGTGGTCTTCGGGACTCTAAGAAGCAATGGCTGGAAGCAATCTGTGAAACGGCGGAAAATCGTTGTCAGTGGCGCTAATGCAGTCACTCTCTGTGATCCGCCATATCCAATAAAACCCTATTGTTTCTCTATGTTACTATGCTTTCTGCATTGTATCATTCTGTTGAATCTCCTTCCCCTCATTGTTGTCTTCTTTTGTGTATTACATGGTGTGGCAACTCAAATTGCTGCACTCCTGTGCACAGTCCTATGTTGAATGCGGTCAGGCAATGTGTCAAACGTGTTGCAAATACATAGTGATTATTTCATAGCCCCTCCGCAGAGTTATCCTACCGCTATCAGGTCTTTTTGAGTTAATGCTTGATTCTACAACCGCAGTCATCCGTTTAGGCAATAGGATCTATGCGATGCCGATAACGGAAATATGTATTCATTATCAGTAAAAGCAAAAAATATGAAATGTAGGAAAGACTGAAGCAGAGTGGAAAAGTTGTAAGAGTACCTTGAAATGGCTATGAGCAATAAGTTGCAGTCAGTGACATTGGAAAATAAAAGTGGTATTATTGATTGTGGTATCAAATAAAACTACTTTACCATGGAATTAAACTCTGTCACAGTTATTATTTATTTATGATTTTATTCCTTCGAGTTCCTAGTAGAATATAGTGCTTCAAGTTTGAACACTGAATTTCTAGTAGCAGCAGTGTTCTTTAAGGGGTGGGGTTGCTATCCTCAAGCTCAACCTTCTCTCTTTGTCAGTCTGACAATCGGCTAGGGAAGGTAAAGGTGTGCGCTGGTCGGGGTCCGAGTCCCAGCATACGTGCATGATAGGTGACGGTTATATCGCGGAGCTACCAACACAAAGCCTAGGTACTGTGACCGGGTAACAGTGCCTGGGCCTTATGCCATCGGAGACACCAACGCACGATAAGTAACTAGCAAACGTCGCTTTCAAATCCGCTTTATTTAGTCACCAACCCACAAAATAGTTGGCCACACCTGATCAGCTAAATGACTTATTTTTCAGAACCATAAGTTGTCTTTTCAAAGTTACTTAGCAACAGTTTTCCAAATGATCTATGAGTTTTATAAAGCCAAAGTAATCGACTTGATAAATCAGACCACACTGATTCTGACTATTTCGTCTATAAAAAATAGAGGTAAAATCCTATTTTAGCCTCTGAACTAATGCTAGCTTACCGCTTAAATGCTGACATTGCAATTAGGAAAAATATAGGACCTGTATTCAAGTACTGGTTTGTAGAGATTTGATTGATTGGTTACGGGATTTCATCATGAGCTGACATTCGTAAGAGAACCATTGGAAAACCATCTGGGAGTACTGGACAGCTGTTTCGTCAGACTAGTTGGGGATTCTTCATCAGTACTCACCCGCCAGGGTTTGAACCCAGGACCTTCTGGTTAGAAGGCACGCTCGTAGACCATTAAGCCACTGGGAACCGATCCAGTAGCCCATGAATTCTAACTTTCTGCCAAATCACGACATAGAGCGATCGAGTTTGAAGCCTGGTGGGCGTATTGGCGAAGAGTCCCCGACTAGTCTGACGAAACAGCTGTCCAGCACTCACAACTGGTTTTCCAATGGTTCTCTAACCAATGTCAGCTCATGATGAAATCTCATATAGGGTATGTCTTTCTCCGCCATGACAACTACACCCTTATTTTACGAATGTATAGTACTTTTTCTGCTTCAAACTAGTTTTTCTCTGATGTAGATTTTTTAGTCCCATCTCGAAAGTAGTGTTACTACTCTGTTGGCTTGTACTGCTGGATGCGAGTACACAGGAAAAGTTAATAGTCTCTAATACATGTTTATCAGAGTACAGTCGACAAAGTGAATGCTTTAGAAGGAATTATTTTCACTATAGAAACTGTCCATTGACTTATGTATAACTACACTGAGAATAGTTTGCTATATTGCCAAAAATGACAAAACTGTGCTCATGTTTAAAGCCTATATGAATTTTTTTAAACATATAACAAAACACAATAAAATCACTTACCATGGAGATCAATTATATTTTGCTCTATCCAGTTATTCAATCCAATAATACCATCATAATCAAGTTTATTAATCTCGTTTTGTATAAAATCCCATAAATCAATGTGTTCATTAGTTTGATCTCCTGAAGTAGTGACATTATACTCGTTATTATCAGTTGGTGATGCAAAATTTGGAATAAAATAAACATACAACTTATACAATAAATGACCTAAACATAATGTGATATTTGAAGTTTTGCTTAAATTCTTTGACTCTTGTATTGTCTTCAGCGATTCTCCAAAACGTTCCAATCGTTTAACGTATACAGATGAAGGGCTAATGTATTGTGGACCTGATTGCTTGAATAATTTAGCGAACTTCGATTCGATGAACAAACTCTGATCAATTAATTCAGGAAATCCATAGACTGAAACAGAAAACAGTAAAGCACCGAAGATTTTCAGACACAAATAGTTAGCGATGATTTGAATTTGTAACTCGAACGATGACAATAAGGTAAAGGGTAGTTTTATTCCAGAACAATACTAAAATCAATAAAGTCACCAGTGAGTTATATTCTAGGTGAAGGACTTCTTCTCAAAATACTCCCCCGAACGTTGTAGCCATCTCAACATCACAGTTTTATGCTTTTCATAGGTTGTTTCATTTAACATAGCTTCATGGCCTGTTTCATTATGAATAGCTGACAGGGATCACTTACTGCTGAGGCTTTCTATTCACTTATTTGGGGATGTTGCAAAAATCTCTAGTTACTATTCGACTTGTGCAGCTTTCGCTCCTAGCCGCCCACTGAAACCAGTCGCACTTCACTGATCACTTCGTACGAAGCTACAATAATTCATTGGGATTTACCATGTTTTGGCTACAATTTATCAATAGTCTTTACTACTGTTTCTATAGTGGACTGGACATAGTGCCAAGCCACAAGCATAATAGTCACTCTCATACGTAACCAGTCATCTCTAAAAACACTTTATATTTCCACCAAAAATCTGGAAATATTACAGCTTCACAGATACTTTTTCTATGTCTTCTCAATAGCAGACAATCATGTGGATGAACTCATTCATTGTTGGAGTCCACAAATGTCATCCAGAAGTAGTGGCGATTTTTCACTAATCCTTTGCATCCACAATTTACCGCAAGATCCTGTATTTGTGTTCATCATTAAACTGAAGTCTGTGGTGAGACATTGAGACAATGTTCTCGAAGTTCGTGCTGGTCAAGCAAAATTTACCATCGTGAACTAAGAACACATAAGTCAGCAAACAGATCTCTCTTGGTGATCGCTCTGCAAAGCTGTACAGTTATTCAAGGGTTTCAGATTTTCAATTGGTTATTTTCCGGTACATTCAAGTTTAGCGGAGCATCAGTTTTACTTTGTAAATGCTTATCGATGGAGAAGGTTAAGTTGGGAGGTTACTACATTCCAAGTATGGTATAAAGCAACCAGTGACAAGTGGACCAAGTAAGGAGTTTATTCCTATCGCATTTTTCTGTTTGTAGATTGACTGTTGAATAAAAACTGCAGATATAATGCGCACTATAGTATTACCCCTTTCATATAGTTAGTAGGTATATCAACATTAAAATTATTTGAGTCGATAAACTGGCATAAGTAGTCCACACTTTCCACTAAGGGCGCATTGGTGAGCATACATTCTGAATCATTTGAAGCCATAACTGATTCAGATAAGTTCATTCACCTTGCCGCAGGTATTCAAACGCATCTGTCAAAAAATGCTTTACTATTAACTTCCTCACAGGTCCTGAAATTTCTACCATCTTGCCACAAGATGACAGGATGATCTAGAAATATCTAGGACAGGACGCATGAGTAAACCCTATTTGTGGATTTTGGGCAAACCATATAGGTATCAAACTGTTGAACCAGGAGGTTGGATAATTCTGTAGGTCTGTGAGCTGGTTTCTCAGTCCTTTATCAACTTAAGATAAATTTTGTTCGCTGCTTTTCGACTTGTTTAGTGTTGTCTTTCTCTTTAATCTGGCTTAAGAATTTTCCGTCATCGTTAAGAATTTCGAAAACTACACTTGGGTCTTGCATGTGCTTCAGGGACAAAGAATGGATCCGAATCCCAAGATGCCAGTTTTCTTAGTGAGGCCTGACGAACGATTTGGTATAAGGTTTGGCCTTTGAAAACTTCAACGTAAGGATAGCAGGGACTAAAAACGTAACCCTGGCTTAGCCGCTGGGAAAGCTCAGAGAGTTAGCAGAATGTGAAAGAACTTAACTCAGTAGCAAAAACGGGGGCAAGGGTGAGGTTAATACTTCCAGACTGCCTACACAAAAAACTGATTTCTTCCGAAAGTGTAAACTAATTAGTGTGGGTTCACTATGCGGGACCCAAAATGAGGGCGGGTGCACCTGATGTTTAAAAACGGGGTTCGCGAAGTACTTTTGTACAGAAAACCATCACCGCTGATTATGGAATACCGTGGGGTAAAGCGCGATGTACAGCTTTTCTAATCCGTCTTCTTCGGAGCAAGAAAGCAGCATTAGTAGAGTAAGCATTACTGTGACTTTTTAACCTAATGACTATCCAACTGACCTTCTTGAAATGATAAAACCTGATGAAATATTCGTTTTGATCATCATAGGTAGTAGGGCCAAACCACTAAGTCAAGTCTAGGGCGCCAAAGCACAATTACTTGTTACTAAGCACAAGTCTGAGTTCCCTGGGATTAAGTAACTGAGATGGAATCTACTACTTTCCTCCGACATTTCGAATTGTTAACACACTCCACATCCTAGCAAGCTAGTTCTATTCAGCTCCTGATATTACATTTGATATGTTCGATCTTACTAGTCTCAACACCACTATGAAACCGTTAATTTCTTGGTAATATATGCTCCTCTGAAAACTATATAAGGCTATTTTTACAGGATATTGAAGTCGCCTTCCATTAATTGAATTATGGACTCAATAGTTCAACCTACCATTACTGTTACATAATGTGATTCATGGTCCAATGTATGAACATGCGATTATCTAGTGTAGTTCACTCAGTATTAAGTTGAAGATGGTTCATTGGCTTAAGTACTCGGTTTTCAAGCCGCGGGCAACGGGTTCGAGTTCCATTCCATCCACTTCAGCATGAATAACTGGGTAGAACTGTTATCCTTAACACAACAAGTGTGACTCTTACTCTGATACATGGAAAATCTATTCCGGATAATTGAACTTAAAAATAAACATGATTCAAGTTACCTTGTTAGAAATCGATGCTGAAACAGGTTACTATTTAGTTAAGTTTTTAATAACACACAATCGAAACAAATCACTTTTAAATTCTTTTCATTGGCATCTAAGTAACAAAACAACGATGAGCTACAGCAATCTACCACCGTTATCAAAGGGCGACTCAAATCATCTACTTTCGAATACACAAATCACTGCTGCACTATTCCCGTATTTCTTTTGGATATTTTAAGATGACTATCCACCCAACCAATGAAAGTGATTCCTGCAGTAGTCCCCACTAGCACTATTCTTTATACACAATTCCGTCTGACTTCAGTATGCTCCGATCAAAATATGAAAGAAAAGTACAAAATGCATACTCTGCAATAAACTTACACATGAAAAATTCTATTTGTAGACGGAAGAAAGCTTCAAGGGCATAAACATTGCCAGGCTCGCTTTCCAGAACCAATTCGCATAAATCATCAAACTTATCGTATCCAGCAGGTAACTACAATGATGGAAAACAAAAAGGGAACTTCATTTTGAAACCGAAAAACAAAGTAACAGTTGAGTTTTCACATGAGCAGTTAAGAAGAATGAAATATGCTAATTGAATTGCAGTATTTTTTGCCAACAGTGATGATTCACTATTAGTGTTACCCACCACGGAAACCGCATTACCTACGGTGGATAATGGCGAACGACATTTTTTGGATAGTTAAAGATCATAAAACTCCCACTAAACTGCACCATTTGTACCACGGACTACATCTGGGTGTCGACTTTTCTGCGCAGCGGAGTTTCTCGCTGTAGAGAGAATGCCGAGAAAATACATCGAACTGATCAAGGCACTCCACTTGAACTCATGCGGTTAGCAAGGTGACAACCTACAGACAGTTGTCATCTCAAGTGACAACAACCAGTGGTATCCGTCAGGTATGCCCCCATTTAATACTGTTTAACTTCTTCATAGGTGTACTAGTGGCCTTAACCCTAACTGACTTCAGCTACTCAGGGATTGACTTGTTACCAGGGAATAATCTTGTTGACTTAGAATATGCAGATGATATTGTCCTCCTAGGTGAAGACGCCGACAACATTCTGAGTCCTTTGAACACATTGAGCAGCAATCTTCGAATGTTTGGCATGCGATTCGCTCCTGTTACTATTCTTTTCGCCTCATATCTCTGTTAACTGTCTCTATTTTGCGTTTCTTTTTACTTTAATACGAAGTGAAGTGGTAAAGCGCGTTGACCGCTTCACTTGTTTTGGAAGATGCATAAATCCCAACGGGTTGATCGCTGACGAAATCTCAGTACGGATACAGAAGGCTCGTTTCGCATATGCCAGTTTACGACATCTCTGGGTAGACGCGATATCCGGCTATCGACTGAGAAGCATGTGTACTGCTCAGCAGTTCGCTCCCTCCTCCTATATGACTGAGACATGGCCATTGAAAGTACAAGATACCAAAAGGCTGACTATCTTTGATCATAGGTGCCTGCGTTCTGTCTCCCATGTGAAGTGGTATAATAGGGTGAGCAATATTGAGGTTAGGCGTCGAGTGCTAGGTAAGTAGGAGAAATCAATCGACGAGGCTGTGGAGCTACATAGACTGAGATGGTTAGGACATGTGGTAAGCATGCTTGGCCATCGCCTTCGTTCACGCTCACTGATATAGGATTCGAAAGCTGCTACCTTGACGTGGTGGTCGGGCTTGAACACCGCAATGACCTAATCAAGCTATACTGGCTGAGACTTATGTCTCTTGAGGTTCTACCATGCCAGGCAGGTTGTTTGGATAGCGGTTAAACAAAAAGCAGCTACCCAATCCAACATCATGTCCAATACAAAATTACAAAATTTCATGCCGGATCGGCCGTGGCCCGGATTAACAACGACCGCGCTTCCTGCTGCCGTGTCACAGGGCGGGAGTGATAAATCTGCTACTGAGACACACCAAACAAAAAAGAACGAACAAAAACAGGCCGCGTGTGACCGGCCTCAAGCAGTTGTCCCCCGGGCTCTGCGGTCACGCAACCAACTTCCACGGTGTGGGCAGCCGGGAAGTAACAATCGCCCTCACAATCCGAAATGCACACGAAACCTCTCTATTACTCACTCATCTTTGTCTTCATCTTCATCTCTATCATCTTGCCTTCCTTCCACTGATGCAACTCCTCGACTTGATAGCTCTCCACTTCCTCTCCACTCTGCGTCCACTAAAAACGATGGAAGCCAAAAAACCACCACCGACAGCCTCTTAAAGCCGCGCCACCAATTTCATATAGGAGCTCTTAATGTTAGGACACTTTGCCAAATAGGACAACAAGCATCACTAGCCAAGACCCTGGCATCTCGAGCCATTGATGTATGCTGTGTTTCAGAAACACGCATACAAGACCCAAGTGTGGTTATTCACCTAACCCCACCTGGCCAACAGGTTGAATCTGCAAAATTCACCCTGAGGGTGTCAGGAGATGCCACAGCTAGTTCACGAGGATTAGCTGGCGTAGGGATAGCTTTGAGTACTAGGGCAGAAAAGACATTGCTTGACTGGATCCCGGTAGATAGCCGAATGTGTGCTGTCCGCCTGAACGGATCAGTAAGAAGGAGGAAGGACTGCACTACTCGCCGATGCCTTTTCGTAATCTCCGCCTACGCCCCCACTGACTGCAGTTCAGATGAAACGAAGGATGAGTTCTACCAAAAGCTGTCTAGTTTGGTGGAAAGGCTAAACGCTCAGACATAGTCGTTCTAGCTGGTGACTTTAATGCTCAAGTAGGGAAATTGTGTCAATCTGAGAAGGATGTCGGTGGCACCTATGGAGCTCCGTGCCAGCGAACCGACAACGGTGACCGTCTCCTACAGTTCTGCTCTGATAATCATTTGTTTCTTGTAAGCACTAACTTTAAACACAAGGAAAGACACTGTTTGACTTGGAGACCCCCTTCATCAAACCAACGCTGGACACAAATAGACCACATAGCAATAAGCTATCGTTGGCGTGGGTCGGTAGGAGATTGTCGCTCCTTCTGGAACACGTGCGTAGATACCGACCATGCACTGGTCCGCGCTCGGGTGTGCTTACGACTGAACGGACGTAGGAAACAGCTGGCGGTAAAACCATCACGTCCCCAGCTCGATCAGGAAACTAAATCCGTATTTCAGGAAGAACTAGCTAAACACATATCTGTGTTCGACAGCTGTGCTCACCCTGAAGAAGCTTGGAAAAATATCCAGGCAGCCATAGATACAGCTGTAAAAGCTGTGAATAAGGTAAACCCAAAGGTGAGTAAAAACCACTGGATCTCCACCGCCTCATCCGAACTGATAGATGCTAGAAGACTTATTCCGGCGAGCTCCGAATTCAATGAGGAGCGAAAGCTGCACAAGAGGAAACTTACGAAAAGTCTCCGCAAGGACCGTGAACAGTGGTGGGCGACAAAAGCCAAAGAGATGGAGAAAGCTTGAGGATAGGCAACACCAGGCAACTCTTTGGACTCATCAGGGAAACGGGTGGGAGAAGACAAATCATTAGTGAGACAATCTCGGAAAAAAATGGCACTATAATTAGCTCCAGGATAGACGACTGGATCGTTGGAAAGAGCATTATGAGGAGCAGTTTAATTGGCCCACAGCCACGCTCAACCTTCCGAGCATCCAACACCTCCCTGAATGGGATATAAACACAGGTCCTCCGTCACTAACTGAGGTTACTAAAGCTGTCACCAATCTGAAACTAGGCAAAGCAGCGGGACCTGATGGAATGACTCCAGAGGTATTTAAGTACGGTGGAGACAGCTTACTGTCCGGATTAACTGAGGTACTAGGCAGCGTCTGGGAATCAGAAGAAGTCCCATCGGGTTGGTGTAAGTCACTGATTATCCCCATATACAAGAAGGGAGACAAGTCTTCCTGTGATAATCACAGAGGGATTAGCTTGACTAATATAGTATCTAAAGTCTTAGGCTCAATAATCATGCGTAGACTGAGTGGTGCTCGGGAAGCACAAACACGAGAGAGCCAGGCAGGCTTTAGACCAGGAAGAGGGTGTATTGATCATATCTTCACCCTCCGACAGATTCTAGAACATAGGAATTCCTACCGGCGTCCAACAGTCATTATATTTCTTGACCTAAAGGCAGCATTCGACTCTGTCGATCGGGAAGTTCTCTGGAGATGCTTGGCTGTAAAGGGAATTCCAAGAAAATATATTGCACTGATTAAGGCACTCTATTCGTACTCATACAGCCAGGTGAGGGCTTACGGCGAGCTGTCATCTGAACTGATGACGACCAGTGGTGTCCGTCAAGGATGCCCATTATCTCCTTTTCTATTCAACTTCATCATAGATGTGTTAATGGACTTAACCCTAGGTGACTTCAGTGACTCAGGAATTGACTTGCTACCGGGGAATAATCTCGTTGACTTGGAATATGCAGACGATATAGTCCTTCTAGGCGACGACGCTGACAAAATGCAGAGTCTTCTAAACACCTTGAGCCGCAATCTACGAATGTTTGGCATGCGATTCGCTCCCGCCAAATGCAAGATGATGTTACAGGACTGGACTACATCGACGCCTAGTTTAAAAATAGGAAGTGAAGTGGTAGAGCACGTTGACCGCTTCACTTATTTGGGAAGTACCATCAGCCCCAACGGGCTGATCTCTGACGAAATCTCAGCACGAATACAAGGGGCTCGTTTCGCATTTGTTAGTTTACGCCGACTCTGGCGTAGACGAGATGTTCGACTATCGACCAAAGGGCGGGTGTACTGCTCATCAGTCCGCTCCGTCCTCCTTTATGGTTGTGAGACCTGGCCACTGAGAGTGGAAGACATGAAAAGACTAGCTGTCTTTGATCATAGGTGCCTGCGTTCTATTTCCCGTGTAAAGTGGCATAATAAGGTGAGCAACATGGAGGTTAGGCGTAGAGTTCTAGGTAAACAGGGGAAATCAATCGACGAAGTCGTGAAGCTACAAAGACTGAGATGGTTAGGACATGTGTTACGTATGCCAAGCCATCGCCTCCCTCGACGAGCAATGTTAGCGGATATAGGGTCAGGCTGGAAAAAAGCTAGCGGCGGTCAGACAAAAACTTGGCACCAGTCAATCAAATCCACAACAGTTGGTCTAAGCCACGTAGGAAGGTGTAGACTTCCAGGCTGGGGTCCTCGGGACAGTAAAAATCTATGGTTGGAAACAATTGGTGACATGGCTCAAAATCGTTCTCAGTGGCGCAGATGCATCCACTCCCTGTGACTTATGATCTTCAATGAAACTGTTTTGTATTTCTTTATTACTCCTTTGTCTCACACCTCTGCTCACTGTTTCTATTATGCTTTTCTTGTACTTTCTTCTCTTGCTTCGCGTGCTACACGGAATGTGGCGACTTGAACTTCCGCACATTTGTGCAAAGTTCTATGTCGAAAACAGACAGACAGACAGATTGGAAAAGAGCTAGTGGTGGTCCAACCAAAACATGGCTTCATCAGTCAATGAAATCCACAACAGTTAGTTTAAGTCATGCAGGGAGGTGTAGACTTTCTGGTTGGGGTCTTCAGGATGGTAGAAACCAATGACTGGAGACAATTGGCGAATTGGCTCAAAATCGTTCTCAATTGTGAAGATGCTTTCATTCTTTGTGATTTTCAATATCCGATAAAATTCCACTGTCCTTTCATATTACTATTTTTTTGCCTCATATTTCTGTTTATTATCTCTCTTTTGAGTCTTTCTTTAGTCACGAAAATGTACCCGAGGACGACACAAGTATCTGACTATTCTTAGCAGTATTGGATAAAATTTTGTCAGAAACGTGGGAGCTAGGTGAATAGATCTAGATAAAATACATGTAACGGTCGATGAAGTCGCGTCCCATCTCCTGAAGTGACTAGGCCATATATTAAGCATGCGTACCTACAACTTACCTTCAGAAAGTACTAGGTAAAGTCGAAAACCTTTTCTTTTCCTTGCCTTATACTTTTTCAGTCTTATTCTTGCTCTTTTGGTTAGAAACTGTTGCTCTCTTAGACGTACATAGCATAATTTATAGTGATTGTTAATATGGTTGTCGAAAGCAGCCTTAAAAAAGCCACTAGAATACCGTACTCTGTAGTCACAAGGGCTTCAGCCAGGGAAGGAAAAAATCCAGGGATTTCAACCCCTTCCCGCATACCGATCCTAAAGACTCGTGTAGCTTTAGTCTGCCCTGATACAACGCCTGCATTGCCACAGTCTAGTACTGAAACGGCACAGGCAATACCAGAAGGACAGAATTCTACACCTGCATCAACTGTAGGCCAGTGTGTGAAACACATCAAGCCTAAAAGGAAACGTTCAAGACGTCATAAGACCTCGAAGGCGTCATCAAGGAAAGGGGATGAATGCCAGGCGTGCAGCATCACAGTTTCTAAAACTGATTCAGCGTTTGAATGTAATTTTTGCAAACGATGGGTGCACTGCCGTTGTGACAAAGAAGTACCGAAAGCATACTATGAGTTTATGAGAAATAACCCATGCCCATGGTTTTGGTACGTGTGTCCACTTTGTCGCCCTGGCATAGTCCCACAAAGCGTGTCTGCGGATAGCAGAAATAACACGCTCTTGTGCCCCAACACAGTATCATGCAGCTCCCCCCTGCTAAACTCGCACTGCCGAAACTGGTCAAAGACTTAAAGAAGGACACACCAGCCCTACTGACTGGAAATGCCAATTCTCACAAGGTGAAGATTAGCAAGGTTCCATCCACATCAGGGGAAGGCAAAATTACAAAGGCACCACTTGCATCCACTAGCAAGCCTGGCAACACAAAAAAGGCTGTCCAGGTACCGATGAAGCCTAATGTTGCTAATGATGCAAAGGACTGCAAGAAGCCGAAGGCAAAACCTAAGTCTGAGGGTAGTCGGTCTAACTCTCTCATCCTCTTTAACGTACCTGTGAGCACGGATAGCTTGCTCGAACAACGGGCCCTGTTTGATCAGGAACAGTGGTCCAACCTGTGCGGCAAACTAGGTCTGAACATTAGTTCAGCAAAACTGTGCAGACTGTACAGGGGTGTCCACACGCCTCAGGGTAAGCCACCCCCATTACGGGTTACACTGGACTCTGCCGAAGAGGCCGAAAAAGTACTGTTAATGGCTCAGGTACTAGCCCTGGACAGAAGTTCTAACATAAGAGCGCGGCAAGATAGACCATGGGCTGTCAGAAATATGGCGAGGGAGTCACCGGAACTGATGCCTTCCACCTCTATGGTGGTACACGGTGTTCCGGAGCTGGAAACCGGCACTGCTTGTGAAAAACACATGCACGACGTACAACAATGGAGATGGCTGTCATCTCAGATGGCCCCTGGCGCTTCTGGAGCCATCTCCATTTTCCGACTACCTCGTCCCGCTCATCTAACATTGATTAACTCTCCAAAGCTGCTGTGTGTCACATTCAACTCCCCGGAGCAGTTGTCCATATCACTTCAACGGTGGTATGAGACCAAGGGAAAAATTGGAGGACACATCCGATGCTGTGAAAGCAGACCCAGAAATATAAGGAGGCAGCAAACTGAGGCTTTAATACGACCCCAAGCTTCGGTGACACTAGAGCGATGCAGCTCTGAGAATAATAGTCTGTGTCTCCCAAGTGTCCTGCCTAAATCCATTGAAAAAAACTACAACGGGCCGGTTCTATCGGAATCGGCCAACTAGTTCCAACATCAAGTCCCCCACCAGCAGACGGTTTCACGTCAACTACCCCACAACACTCTGAGGTTGTTAGACTCACTGTCAGTTGCCTATATAGCAATGTGAGGGGGCTGAGAGGGAAAGTAGGTGAACTCCGAAATCTCCAAGCACACCTTCAACTGAAAATAATCATTCTTACTGAAACGTGGCTAAACCCCACTATCGCCGACAATGAAATCAGTATAGGTGATATGGTACTGGTCAGAAGAGACAGGGATAATAAGGAAGGAGGGGGAGTTGCTATATACTTTGATAGGCAACTTAAATGTGTGCGCGCAACGGACCCACCACTTATCGAACTCCCAGACTCCATATGGTGTCATTTCACCGTAGGCCACACCAAGCACTTACTGGGTGGCATCTACCGATCTCCCACCTGTGGGGCAGAGCACAATCAGCTACTGCTCAGCACTATCACAGGAATACGAGATTTGGGCTACGACCAAATCACCATAGCTGGAGATTTCAATGCTCCATCACTGAACCTCGGCTCCGGGTGTGCTAAGGGAAAATTTGGCCGAAACCTACTGCAAACTATTCGAAACACGGGACTGACTGAGAATGTTGGAGACGACACTAGGTGGGGCCCTAGTGGAAAGTCATCAAAACTAGATTATATTCTAACTAGTGACCAGCTACTCGTCGAAAAGGTCCAGATCATGACTCCTCTGGGAAGCAGTGACCATGCAGTCATAGGTTTCGATCTTGTCCTCCGTGAGCGTTTGCAATGGGATGTTACGCGACCATGTCTGTGCTACAGCAAGGCTGACTATGCTGAAATGCGGAGGCTCTTGTCCGACGCAGACTGGCCCTTAGCATGGGACGACCTATCTGTGGATGAACACTGGGAAGTGGTAAAAAAGATTATCCATACAGCAATCTCGGATACCGTCCCTTTAGTCACAACACAGCCTAAGAGAAAGACGTCATGGTTGAAGAGAGGCACGCAACGTATTCTGCAAGCAAAGCGGAAGGCTTGGTTTACGTGGCGTGTATCTAAGAGTCAGACCGACCATGATGCATACCTCGAACTCAGGAACCGGTGTAATGCAAGAGTTAGGAGGGACAGAAGGTCATTCCAGGCTAACCTTGCTAAAAAACTCCTATCAAACCCTAAAAACTTGTACCGATTCATGTCGGAAAGAAAACCGACAAACCAAGGGGCATGCGCCTTAGTAGGCCCAAACGGTCAATATCTCACTAGTCTGGAGATGGCTGAAACATTCAGTTCAGCCTTCGCTAAACAGCTAAACAGCAATGTGGATATTACAGTTACGGACCAAAATGGTGGCACCACTATTTCAGAGGAGGAAGACCTAGCGACTACTCCCCAAATAAACCCCGCAATAGTACTAAGGAAGCTACAGCGACTCATACCTGGGAAGTCCCCAGGTTGTGATGACATCAGGCCATCTGTTCTGAAACAGTGCGCCGAGGCTCTCTGTAGACCCCTGTGCGACTTGTTCCAACACTCAATGGATTCGGGGACCCTGCCAAGGGAGTGGAAAAGAGCCATCCTTTCTCCAATCTTCAAGGGTGGGGACAGGCAAAACGCTGCTAGCTATAGACCAGTAGCTCTACTCCCAGTGGTATCAAAAGTACTGGAAAGTATTATTGACGACCACATCAGGGAATATTTCGATAGGACTAATATACTACATGAAGCCCAACATGGTTTCAGAAAAGGCAGATCCTGCGTCACTAACCTACTGTCAGCTTGGGACGACTGGACATCATGCTGGGACTTGAACGTACCAGTCCATGTGGTCTTCCTAGACTTTGAGAAGGCATTTGACACTGTTCACCATGACCTTCTCCTACATAAAATAAGCCAGGCAGGCATAGGTGAGCCACTTCTGTCATGGTTGAAGGACTACCTAGCCGACAGGCAATTTTGCACTAAGGTTAACCGAGTCCGATCATCTTGGCACAGATCGTCATCAGGAGTGTCGCAGGGTTCTATCCTAGGACCACTGATGTTTTTGATTTTCATCAATGATCTACCACGCCGTCTGAGCTGCCCGACTCTCCTGTACGCTGACGACGTAAAAATATGGAGGGCGATAAAGTGTCCGGAGGACTCAGATAGGCTACAGGAAGACCTAAACCTTCTGGAAGACTGGGCGGTGGCCAGTGGCATGACTTTCAACTTGAAAAAGTGCAAAGTAGTGAAGTTGCGCACCTGTAGACTGCAGAATGCAAGTTACACCCTGTGCAATGAAAGCTTGTCCTGCACAACGTCGGAACGCGACTTAGGTCTAGTTCTAACGGAAAAAATGGACACAAGCGTAAATTACACAGGGGATGTAGCGAGGGCATATGCGGTCATACACTTTACGCATAGACAGTTAGGTGCACTCACTCCTGAGCTCTTTCTAATGTTGTACAAAACATACGTCAGGCCACACCTTGAGGTGCATAATATTATTGCACCCCCAATGCTGAGAAGAGATGCCAACCTCTTGGAAAGAGTCCAACGACGGGCAACAAAAGGAGTGGTTGGTCTCCGAAACAAACCATATGATGAAAGGCTGAAGAAATTAGGCCTGTTCACACTTAGTTACCGTCGGCTTAGGGGGGATTTGATTACTGCCTACAAAATAACAAATGACCAGAATCACCCAAACAAAGGTGTTCTGCCATTGAGTAGGTATAGGCTTCCACGTGGAAATCCCAGAAGGATAGCTCACCAGAGGGCAAGGACCCGGGTGCGCTCCCACTTCTTTTCACTGCGGGTTTGTCGTCCCTGGAATTCCTTACCGGCAGATGTAGCTATGGCACCGTCTTTGGACGCCTTTAAGCGAAGGCTGGACAACCATGCAGCGATACAAGGACTGCATCCAAATGGCCTATCTCCTTAAAATCGCATTTACCAATCAGGGTAGATAATTAAACTCGTCATTTTACTTCTTTACATTCTCTCCCGTCTTACTCTCCTGACAACTTATTAATATTATAATTACTATTATTATTATTACTATTACCGATATATATATTATTCTTCAAACTTAATGAGCTGACTGTTGTTACGTTTCCTATTTTCGTTTCTGTCTCTTAGTCTGAATAGCTTCACTAATTATATCTATTATTATTATTACTATCTCTTTTCTCTTGTCGACAATACCGAAGGACTAACTGGCGAAAGGATCAACTCCAATCACAGTAGTAACAGTCTTAACATACCTCATACTACAAACCACATATAATTAATCCCAGCACTACTCCCTTTGGAGTCAACCAAAGCTACGACAGTCGAGTGGCGGGACAAGCTACGCAGAAGTTTACCGAAGATCAAGAACCTATACCTCACAATCAAGAAGCGAGCACAAAGAAATCAAATTGGTTTATACTAGCTCGTAAAAACGATATTGGATATTGGATTGGAATGTGATAGGCTATCAGAAGTGTAGTTACACCGGAATAAGCCTAAGGATGACCTCATCAAAGTATTATACTGATCTACTGAGTCTGTCTAGGTTCTGTAGGGTGATAAATGCAGCATCGTCGGGGTTCACATGCTATCATGGACTTATGGTTAGAGACGGTGGGTGATAGGTCTCATAACAGCGTGGCAGATGCTTTCATACTTTCTGTTCGCCTTAAGCGCGAAATCACAATTTAACTGCTTCAGCCTCCGTTTCTTCATTTTACAACACTACGACTGCTTATATTTCCACTTCTTTGCCTTTCTCTAAACTCTAATTCACGTAATATTGATATGGGGATAAAACCTGGGCACTGTGGTAGAGTATAACTCCGTTATGGATGAAATTTATTCTGATAAAAACACAGTATTATACAGTAATAGTTACTGATGACGTTTCGAGCACAAATTACCGCTCACAATCATCAACTTTCTTGCTTCATCTATATACCCGATTGTATGGTTGGGTGTTTATGTATGTAGTTCAATGCTGAGTTTTTTTTCTAAATTACTTATATTCAAGGGGTCAGTCATTCTAACCTTGGCTAAATTCTTATGTTCTGATAATCTCACTACTCCTGATCTACTAGTTTGACCTATTTAGCTGACCTCAAAGTCATCGCAAGATATTTTGTAAATTATACTATTTAGTTTAATTGGGTCTAATTCATGTACAGCTATGACCAGTAAGCAGCTAGGTCCTATACTGATAATGTCAACCCTTCTTTTTGAGTGATTTTGATAACATTTATTTGTATGACTGACTGCGGTACCTTATGGACAAATAGAGATGACTCATTAATACCATGTCACTACAAGCATGTAGGAACGTTGGTGACTATCTTCGCCTGACTAAACTATTTTTTTCAGCCATCTCTGTGCCAGTGAATCACCCTTAGAAAACTTGAGTGTGTTAATCTTAATTTATGGAATCTACATCTGTCTGTTTTCGACATAGAACTTTGCACAAATGTGCGGAAGTTCAAGTCGCCACACTCCGTGTAGCACGCGAAGCAAGAGAAGAAAGTACAAGAAAAGCATAATAGAGACAGTGAGCAGAGGTGTGAGACAAAGTAGTAATAACGAAGAACAAAACAGTTTCATTGGAGATCATAAGTCACAAGGAGTTGATGCATCTGCGTCACTGAGAACGATTTTGAGCCATGTCACCGATTGTTTCCAACCATTGGTTTTTACCGTCCCGGGGACCCCAGCCTGGAAGTCTACACCTTCCTACGTGGCTTAGACCAACTGTTGTGGATTTCATTGACTGGTGCCAAGTTTTTGTTTGACCGCCGCTAGCTTTTTTCCAGCCTGACCCTATGTCCGCTAACATTGCTCGTCGAGGGAGGCGATGGCTTGGCATACGTAACACATGTCCTAACCATCTCAGTCTTTGTAGCTTCACGACTTCGTCGATTGATTTCCCCTGTTTACCTAGAACTCTACGCCTAACCTCCATGTTGCTCACCTTATTATGCCACTTTACACGGGAAATAGAAATGGAATCTACATACTAAATGATAGTCGAAATATTAGGTTTGTTCTCAGTTGATGGTTATTTACCGTAATAAACAATTTTTCGGGAAAATATGGTGTAGAGCAATGCAGACGGGATGTTTTCTCACAGCGTAATAAGGAGATTAAAGTTCAATAGAAATCATAAGGGGGTAGAGAATGCTCATATACCGCCCATATTAAATGAATTATCATGAAAAGCTCAAGGTAAGCTTAAATTCCCAAACATCTGATATTTCTAGAATATTAGCATTAAACCTAGGAAACCTTTGTAGTACACTTAAGACTTGAGAGTGACAAACAAATAAACAGGACTTATGGAAAGGTTAAACTCAAAATCATGAGGAACTTTTCCAATGATCCACGACACCATTACCATATGACCGTAATGTAGTGGGAACCAAAATCAAGTATAAATTCGAACAGTGTGTTCAGTACTTACTGGTAGCTGAAACCGAACCGCAGTTTCAATAAACGTTTTTGAATAGTCCAAATATTTTTCAGGTGAATCTGACCTAAAACAAACAGAAAACGTCGTGCAGTCGTTTATAGGGAACTCGAAATGTGTTCATAAATGTCTTAATCATAAATTTAACAACTATTCGAAAAGACACAGAAACTTACCTAGATGATTTGTTAATGAGCACTGAACATGCTTTTAGTAGAATATTAGCATTTTTATCAGGACTTCTCTTGACTTCACTGTAAAGACCCTGACGACAAAAAAAAATTTACTAAGGTACAAATAGCTACTCAAAAAATTAGGCAAATAATAGCTTTATCAGCAGTAAATCATTTTACTAACACATACGACGTTAAAATAATATTCATATAACAATCGAGGTAGTGTTCTAAGGAAAATACAACCAAAAATAAATTATAGTAAATGTTCAAGGAATTAACGCTGGTTAATACAATGTAACGCCATAACTTCATTTTTTAGGTGAACAACAATAATGAAATACAAATGGATGTTTCGAAATATTTCTAAGAAATGAATTAATTCTGTATAAAACCAATAAGTCTAATTGCATATCAGTATGCAAAATCTACGTAACCACGTGGAAGATAATAAATGAAAAATAATGGCAAAATAAAAAAACATACTTTGCGACAGTCGCACACCTTAGCATTACCTTAAATTTACGTACATGCAGCATAACATCCAATATATTTATCTGCTTGACAGTTTTCCGTGTATCTAGTTAAATAATACTTTTCCTACAAACTTTATTTCCAATTATAGGCAAGATATCTGGGTTTATAAAAGCTGTCATCTTGGTTCATTTGAAAGGTCATGCCTACATGTACATCGATAAGAGAAGAATTCTGAATTCCTGACAAATTAGTCGAAAGTCACTTCTACACCAAGTGCCTGCGATTCACAAAAAATCTAATGACACGCATTTGCACACACTGTAAATGATGTGATTCCTGTATTCACTACGTAAAACCTCCACACCACTAGGACAGAAGATGAAGAAAACCAAGGTAAACTGCGTATTCTACAACTGGTAAACCAGTGCCGTGATTATTGGTACTACTTGAAGAAATATTACACCTAACTTAAGTACTGGTTTACAGGGCCCTGGGTTTGAACCCCAGTTGGTGCATGCTGCTTAATTTGCATACCTGGTAAAGTATTTTAGACTTCAAACTAGGCAAGATCAAGCATAAGAATGTCGACATTAACATATGACACGACTGCAAAACCGTCTCAAGATTCAGTAACTGCAATTAGTGTTAAAGCTCAAAGATTAGTTTGACGAGCGAAAAGGCCATGCCTTACTGCATGTTAGGCCTTAAGTGTTTGAAGATTCCGGAAAACAAATTAAGAATAATTTTAGGGCAGTTTAGAGTGAAAATTTAGGATAGATGCAACCAGATATAGCCATTTCCCGCAAATGACAAGGCAAATCCATTATCTTCCGAAATTCCTCGAAGTTTCCCTATCCCAAACTGAAAAATACATAACTTCGCCTCCCTTCCAAAACAAATCTTCACACATGTGGAGTTTTCGGGGACACTCGACGTTTTCCCTCAAAAAGACCACAGCTACTCTTCGCGTTCTCTAAAAAGATGCCTCTGAATCTTCACAATAAACTCCTAAATTTCTTTTAAAATCTCCACACTTGCAGACGTTGCCCCACAATTGTGATAGAACTGATAAAGGAAACTTACAAACCAAGCTTGAGTATTCTCTGGATCAATCTCCAAGGCTGACAAGTAAGATTCTATCGCTTCTTCATGATATTCCAATCGAGAGCAAGAAGCTCCTTTCAATATTAATATGCCGTAATCAAGTGAATTCCGCAAAATTTCCTGCATATAGGATATAATATATGTCAAAAACTTTCACCTTAGCGATTTCATAGCACTCTTGATACTTTCCATTCTTGTAGAGCTCTTTCGCCTGCTTAAATTGTTGACTCATACGGACAGACTCTAAAATGTCCTACGATCCAGGTAAAATATGGTTGTTTACAAACGCTGCGTAATTTCGGCGTAATTTCGTGTGACCGCGAATGACATAAACAACTGGTGTTGCTTTCGATTTGTCAGATTCAGATATATTGGTTGAGGGTAAAAGGCTTACTGCATATGTTAATCCTTTTCTAATAAATTTCTGCGCTTCTTCAAAGCCTTTTCGAATCAGTAAATTTAGGACGCTGAAACCACTTCTTCTGGGAGCCGGTTCCAGAAGTTTATGACTCGGTGTGAGAGACAGTACTCCGCAGCGATATGGTTCCTCCTTGACTTTTGAACTTTCCTGCTGTGTCTTCTGAAGTGTTATGATCTGGTGGGTAGGGAAAGAGGAGATAGATCAGGTTCGTAGTCATTATTTTAAACATTGTAATGAAGTCTACTCTGCCTACGATATGACAGGGAGAAGACATTCACACTGTCTGATCTTTCAACGTATGAAAAATTGGTCATGCCGAGAATCACACGTGTTGTCTTCCTTCGAACCCTCTCTAGAATGTGTGAGTCCCCCTTAAGACAAGGACTAGCTGTCTGGTGCAGTTTTCCAGTCTAGACATATCTCTGGTGATTCCAGTAAACCCTCTGAGTATTGCCGATAGAGATCTGTAACTATGATCTTCCACCATGCGACAGTGTGCTTTAGTTTTCAAGTTGTGATTTATTATGACACCTAGATCGTTTGAGTCTGAACTGGTGGGAATGTTACTCCCTGTAGTTCGTATCAACTGACACTTGTGTGTCCAACTCGCATGGTCGCGCATTTTGTTTCGTTGGTCGACGGGGAGGATATAGGCTATAATCTGTTACATTTTATGCGCCTTAGGATTTCTCGTCCTTCATTGGCTAGAATAGTGGCGGTCAGTTGGATTTTCAATTTGTCCTCGGTAGGTGCTATCGTGTGTGGTTTTTTGTGATTGTGTTATGCACCGTTTGTAAGCATTTCTGGCAAACATAGGTGTAACATTTGACTATTCTAACATTGTTTCACATTTTTTACACAGATACATTGATCTTTTACACATAAACTCCCTTGAAACTGGTCAGGCATTATGGTGGCTATCAGTGGCTACCATTCGGTGGGTCCCAATGCATTTCTTGAGTTGTGGTTATACCTACAGTATTTCCTACTTCGATATTGATCACTCATAGTCTGGTATCCTGTGTTTCTAGCGAATAAACTGTGACAACGTGTGGAAATAATGTTGTCAGCCACGTCTCATAAACAGGTAATGCCCAGCTCTTGCTGCACTAGGGCTCACGCTGTTCCTTGAAGTTTCTCAGAAACGCTTAGTAATAACGGACGAAACAACCAAAGCACCAATCGGCCACTCGAGGATTCTTTATTGTAACACCAACATATAAACAATGTTACAACTAAGGTCGGGGAACAAATATTACAATAATGAATCACAATATTACTTCTGACAGTTGCCTATTGACCTCTTTCTGAACAGCGACCGATGAGACGATGACTGTCGTATTGATGCCTCCGCGAAAATTGGGGAAGTTGGTTTTGAGCGAACAACCATGAATTGATCGTTCAATCTTCAACTGCATTGACACTCCCCGGCAAAATACCGATCCATCCCTTTTTTCCATGACGACCAATACACGTGGACTTGGATGCCAGTGAGAGAACCTGGGTCACACGGACAGAGCTGAAGTGGAAAACAAACAGAAAAGCCGACACACCACAAGCATACTCACAGCACAATCTCACACATCGATGACGACCTGCGCCTCCAGATGAAGCTATCCTCTTGACATCTTGCAACACAACCGCCACTTGCTAGAATGACTCTTGCAGAATGCAACGTGACCATAGCACCACCTCACGATACTCTACGCTCATCCTCTTATCTACTCACTACCAATTACCACTGAAATCGCTTGTCACTCATTCTGCCTCAGTTCAAGTAACGGTGACGTATGCGAGCTTCAGTCGTTTACACTCACGTTCCATGGCGTGTGGGACCGCAGCTAACAATTATCTCCCTATGCATTTCGTTCTCAGCAATAGCCTAGCCTCCCCGGCGTATACGACCCATCTGCTGTCCTTAGCATCAATCAATTCATTCACGGACGTAGAAGACTCGAAACAACTTCAGAAGTAATCACGACGAAAATTTTAACAAAATTACGCAATAACAACAGGATACGAAAACAACAAGTAAACACAATGAATCCAAAAGCACCAATTGATATGACACACCACACGTATACACAAACAGTACACACAAACTCGCAGTTCATGTCTTGATGGAATTCCTTTGAAGAATCGCAGGACTTACACCAGTAAGCCTACAACCCTTCACAGGTTGACGATTGTAAGTTGTGGAATGTCCGGACACAAACAAGAGCAACCAACAATTACAATAATTGGAACTCACACAATTATTTAACACAAACATATGTACAATCAACACATCAAAGTGGTGGATACTGCCTTGACGAACTACAAATGAAGAACTGTAGGACTTACAGCAGTACGCCTACAACCCTTCTCAGGTTGACTCCCTAGTTTGGAAAATTGTCGAAGAGCTCATTTGCTGACATCACGCTATCAGTTATATCCTCAAATCTGAACGATAACACACTCATGTCATTGTATCGTAGAATATAGATGACCAACAAACATATGACTTATCTGGTCAAACAAGCGTAGAAACAGAGTAATTTACACCAAAGACAATAGCATTCAAATAGTAACTTGAAACTAGAAATGCCTTTATTCGTGCAAGTCAATTTAACAATTACTCTCTCACACAATCGTGGCTTATCCTCTCTAAACTGAGCAATATCTTTCGTCTTTTCAAACGCACCAATACTATCATAGTCCTTGCACGAGATACTTGAGTTGATGGGCGTCTGTTTCACTGTGGATGACAACACCAACGACGACTGATTGATACCAGTTGGCGAACTTTGCAGTGGATCAGAAGCTGTGGTTGTTCGGCTTTCAGATAGTTGTCTAACTGCAAGATTGCCACCACTGCTGTCTTTCACTACTAGTTCGGGTTTAGCACTATCATCTGATGATAGGTGGGCTACACGCTGATCAATTACACTGACGATCTCACAAGTATTCATACCTTCTGCAACTGCATCTGCATTTAATTCTACTTCACGTTCAAGTTGTACAGAACCCTTGTTCAACTTAGCAGTAGTAGGCATTCCCCTCATTTCATCATGATCAACCAAAGACAAATGTGCACTATCATGATCATTATCACAAATATTCAATTTACCATCATCTATCTGGTCGACTTCATCATTTTCAAACTCCTTAATAACAGCAGTAGACAATATTGGTTCCTCCTCACAAATCATTAGAGGTTTTATATCTTCACTCTGACTAGTAATACCTTGTAAACTTGTAGAGTCAGAACTGTCCTCTGAGACTGTAACTCTCTTCTGTGGCATACTATTAAACAATGGCTTACTAGTTGCAACTGCAGACTTCTTCACCGCACCGTTATCGTCACACAATTCGGAGTCAGGCCTGGAGTTTACATTTAGCTTATCACTGAACTTGCTCACTGATTCACAGTTCACCTTTGTGTGCACCTCTTGCAAACGTGTAAAACACAACCGTGCTTGTCTTGCATCTTGTAACTTATCTGTTGAGGATGTACTACGAAACCTGTTACACTCACTGGGTCTATATGCATTACTAGACACCATGGAGCCTTCTCGATATCCACCTCTTTGAGACCATTTCGTCATCAATGATTGCGTTTCGCCCTCATTCTGCCCTATTCTAGGGGTGAGATTCAATATACTGGCAAACTTGCTGACAGCTTGATTGACACCATCGTTCACCAGTTACAGAATATTATCGAAATTTGGCTCAATACCCTCATCCTCCATACGGGAGCTTATCTTCACCCACCTCCTTCGCATTCGAGTGGGTAGGCGTCTTTCTATTACTTCTAGTATAAAACTCGAGTTGAGGTCACTCATGCAATTTATCGAAATCAGTGCATTCTTGTAAGTGAACACATTATTCAAATACTCAGTGAGTGCCCCGGAGCCAACTTGTAATTGACCACCATTACCCTTAACAGCCTCGAGTAATTTCCCGACAATCATCGAAGGTCTTCCAAACCTTTGACGTAATATGCTCATAGCCTCGTAGTAGCCCTCTTTTGGCTTCATAAACTTACAACACTGTATAGCTCTTGCAGCAATTCCAGTGCAATACCTCACCAAATACGTTAACTTCATCTCATCAGTTAATCAAAGGCCACTTAACACGAATTCGAATTCCATAAGAAACTGTAAATAATCAGCTGGGTTTCCGTCGAAACACCGTGGTTCAAATTTAGGGAGTTTGATGTTCCTATTATCCCTGGACGGCGGAACAGTAACATCAACCATGTCATGCTTAACATCAGACACATCGTCACAAGTGACAGACAAGTCACAATGACTTACTTTCCTGTTTGCATCCAAGACTCTCTGTCCCTTCTTTGACCCAGGCATTGTTGAACTTGACCCAATTCCAAAATAGTTCCAGATAACGCTTGTTCGAAGAGGACTTGACCGGCACCAGGAAAGATGAACGGTGTCTATTTTAACTGTCACCAACGGTCCAAAACCGTTGAAAACTGACTTAACTGTCAGAAACTGTCAGCCACATCTCGTAAACCGTTAATGCCCAGCTCTTGCTGCACTCGGGCCCACGCTGTTCCTTGCAGTTTTTCAGAAACGCTTAGTAATAACGGACGAAAAAGCTAAAAGACCGATTGGCCACTCGAGGATTCTTTATTGTAGCTCCAACATATAGCCAACTTTAAAATTAAGCTTTAAATCTGAGGTCTATGAACAAATATTACAATAACAAATCACAATATTACTTCTCACGGTTGCCTATTGACTTCTTTTTGAACAGCGACCGATGAGACGATGACTGTCGTATTGATGCCTCCGCGAAAATTGGGGAAGTTGGTTTTGAGCAAACAACCATGAATTGATCGTTCAATTTTCAACTACATTCAGAAATGTGTTTCGTTAACAAGCCCTTTTTCTAGAATTTCATCTAAGGCAATCAATGTGATCGAAAGCAGCAAATATTTAAAAAGCTGTGAACGCATTAGAAGACTTTCAAAAGGCGTGGACCTTATATATTGGTAACAGTGACGAACTTTTCCATATACCAGTATGTTGATACTTTCACATGCGGAGGGAATATCCAAGATTGAGACATAGTATAGTAGTGAAACAGCTTTGTGGAACTTTCATCTAGCCTGTATGTTTCGCTCTAGTACTTTTGTCCGTCAGACCACTAACAAAGTGTTGTCAAATGTATTCTTGTAGTATGATTCGATGACACATTTGCTGGCAGTTTATATTATTATGTATGCGTAATGTCCATGATATTTTCTGCACCATTAACGTGCTCCACACTTCAAAAGGAGTGTAAATTAGGAAGACTAAACTTATACTTAGGTGATGTATGATCATGCATGTTAATTATGTAAATGCTTAATTTATATAGGTGAATTTAATCGGTATCACTTTTAGGAATGATGGGTCGCAATGAGGTCTGCCAGTTAATTAAATTCAGTGGAAGCAGATGTAGCCACATTCGGACAAAGACATCCGAAAAACATTGATGATCGTTTTACGACTTTTAATCAGATACATTTGCATAATCAGTTTTAGGAATTCATTCTATATACAACAAGAAGTGAAGGTAAGTTCACTTATTCATGTATAACTATGCAGATAACCTGTCCTGCAGTCTGTGATACCGGATACCTTTGGATGTGGGCATAGAGCTCTGTTTACTTGAATTTTGGAAGAATTTAAACGTGACACAATTCGGGCACTGGGTAGTTTTCGTCGAGTAATGGGAGATACTTTCCAAACGAAGAGTTTCACCTTGGACTGTGCTCAATTAATACAAGTGAATAAACTTGTTTGCGTTGCAGTGAAATACAATTTTCTCTCTGATATTCTTGTGTTCTATTTGTTCTGCATGCTGTGGGAGTACGACATGCTAGACCGGTACTTCCTAGGGTATGAACTCGTTACTATACATAAGTGTAATTCTGTAGGTGAAATGTATGTGTAACAACAGAAGACAAGGGCTGGCAACAGATCGTTTTATTACGAAAATCAACACGTATTTATATATATTTTATATGCATTAATAAGGCTTATGCAAGCAGAAAAAGGCAGTCTTCTGATTGGTTGTTTCTCGGAAGTTAAGCAGACAAACACAGTCTTATGATTGGTTGTTTTCGATATTTCTCGGAAAGTAGAGCCATCTATCTGCGAATCATATTTGTCCACATTTAAGTTTGCTGTGATTGGTTGTTGAAACAGCCTTGTTCATATTTTCTCACGGCCCATATTAGTGACCTAGACATTAACGTAGATTAGTGCCAACCAATCGGCTAGCAGCCTGCTCTCACCACACTCGTCCCCCCGTCAAATAGCTTCGTGCGCAGACGTTCCGACCTTCTGGGTGCTACATCCTCTAGTTGAGGATTGTTACTGACCGGCTTGTCCCACTGTACCCATCTTTGGAGCTGACTGGCGTTAACTCGTTTCTGTTTATCACCTCTTCGGATGGTATATACTTGACCCCGTCTTTTTGTGATTGTGTATGGTCCTTCCCACTTTGGAAGGAGTTTCCGTGAACCTAGCCCGCCTCCAACTGTATATCTCCTGTCTCTACACTTCACTTGGTCCCCGACTGCAAAGGTAATGCACTGCGTCCTTTCTTTCATCTGAGACTTCGTGACATCACTGCGCTGCTTCCGTATTACATTCTTGACTGCCTCTTTCCTCTCTGCTTTTAATTTCGTCGTACTCCACTTTTGGTGCATGGGCCAGGTCTCATTGTGTACCGGTAATCGTGGTTTTCTACCATACATCAGTTGGAAGGGTGACTTCTTCGTTGTTTCCTGAGTGGTAGCCCGATGTGTTAGTAAAATCAGTGGAAGCTCCGTTTCCCAGTTCCCGCCCTTCGAGGCCAGCCACTCCTTCAGTGTACGGTTGTTTCTCTCCGTTAGGCCATTCGTTTGTGGATGGTATGGGGTCGTTCTGATCCTCTTGATGCCCAGCTGTTGCAAACGGGAAGTAAACTCTTCACTCTCGAAACAGGGACCTTGGTCTGTCAGTATTGTCTTCGGTACGCCGTGGTCTGCAACAATGTGTCTAACTACTGCATCTGTCACGGTTCTTGCACGTTGGTCTGGGATTGCTACGGCGTCTACCCATCGTGTCGCGTGTTCCGTCATCACCAAGAGGTACTGATTACCATTGGATGTCTGAGGAAATGGACCCATGACATCTACGGACCACAAGTCACCTATCGCGGTAACTGGAATCGACTGAAGTGGTGGTCGTATATACCGGTCACCTTTCATCAGCTGGCACCGTGGACATCCAAGTACGTATCTTGCTACGTCTTCTCTCATACCTGGCCAGTACATACTTTGTCTTAGGAGGTCGGTCGTTCTGGCCACGCCTGTATGCGCTAGCTGGTGACATTCTTCTATCATGTCGTGGCGCGACGATTGAGGTATGACAGCCAGCCAGCTTCCGTCGTTCTCTCGCCAGGTCAGAGTCCCGTAGGCATTCACTCTGAGTCGATCCCTCTGTCTGAGTAGTGTGGTTAGCTCCTTACTCGCCGTAGTTTGATCCACTTCTATTCCGTTGGTGATCACCTGTATTACTGTATTCAGCGTATCGTCCAACCTCTGCCTACGTGCAAGTCTTAGTGGGTCTTGTTCTACTGCATGCACTCCGTAAGCGACCTCGGGCAACTCAGACTCATCTTCTGGTCTCGATAACAAATCTGCCAAGACATTTTCACTTCCAGGAACGTGTGAGATCGTAAAATCGTACTCCTGAAGACGCAACATCCACCGTGACAACTTCCCCCGTGGGTCTCTCGCTGTCTTCAAAAATTGTAGCGGCTTATGATCAGTTTCGATGTGGAACCGCCGGCCGAGTAAATAAGGTCTCCATTTGTCGACTGCCCATACCATTGCTAAACATTCTTTCTCTATCGTTGAATACTTTCTCTCTGTGAGGGTCAAAACCCTACTGGCATACTCAACGATTCCCTCGTCCTGTCTTAGGACCGCACCTATAGCGTAGTCACTGGCATCTGTGCACACTGTGAACTGTCTTCCTGGCACAGGTAGTTTTAGCGTCATTTGTTGGTGGTCGAGCAGCTGTTTAATTCTGTCGAATGTCCTCTGCGATTCTTCCGACCAAACAAACTTTGGCTCACCTAGTAGCCTGTATAGAGGGGCTGCTATCTCATTGAAGTTCTTCACGAAGCGACTATAAAACGCTGCTCTACCCAAGAATTGTCTCAGTTTTCTCTTTGAATTCGGGGCTGGAATCGTTTTAATCGTCAAAATTTTCTCCGGCAGTGGTTTAATCTCACCATTTCCCACTTTATGTCCCAACAGAGTAACATTCTTTTTGGCTATCTGAGACTTGGTTTTGTTGACGCGTAGTCCAAACTCTTCGATGCGTCGCAGCACGGCTTCTACATGGTTGACGTGATCGTTTTCGTTTTGACTGTATATGACGAGATCATCACCATAAACCTCCACGTTTTTCAAGTTCCTAAGTAATAGCTTCATCAGTCGTCTGAACGTAAACGGTGCACCTGCTAGTCCAAACGGCATGCGTTTAAATCGATATTGTGTCTGACCCACGATGAAAGCCGTCTTATCTCTATCACCTTGTTTTATCGGTATCTGCCAGTATCCTGAGCGAAGATCGAGAACCGAAAACACATTCGCACCTTGTAGGCGATCTAAAGTTTCTACCACTGTTGGCATGGCACACGGTCTTAACTCTGTCATACTGTTTAACTGTCGAAAATCAACACAGAATCTATACTTCCCATTCGCTTTTTTTACTAACAGCACTGGAGAGTTGTACGGGCTATCAGCTTCCTCAATAATATCATCTTTTAACATCTCTTGCACTTGTCGCTCCACTTCGCCTTCCAGATGACATGGAACTCTTCGCGTTAAAAATGACCTTACTTTCGGATCACTTAACGGAATTTCATGATTCACCTTATCGCAATAACCGTATGGGTCGCCATCTCCAGTGAACAGATGATCGTATTTATTAATTAACTCTGTCACATTGTGTACCGTCGACAGCTTAATCGCTGCTATCTCGCTGGTCTCATACATGTTGATATGCCCGTATTTCGTGATCACCACGTTCGCTTGCGTGTCGATTATTGCACCAATCTCACGCAGAAAATCCGCTCCTAATATCGTTCGCTGTAGTTCGGGTACAACAATGAAAGGAAACGTCACCTCGCAGCCACCAACAACGACCGTACAGTTCGATCTACCCGTGATACGCAACACATACCCGCCTACTGTTTGTACTGTCAATGAACACGGGCTAACACTCTTACATAAATTCTTATCTATTAACGACACGGCCGCCCCTGTATCTATCAAACATACTACTTCTCGATCATTCACTCGCAACTTCGAATACAGAGCCCCTTTCTCAATAGCCCCCACTAAATCTAGGTTCATACGAAAGAAAGAACAAGCATTATACCGTCTGAAATTTTTTCTTTTTCGCCTTTCTGGGCAGTATCTTCTCCAGTGTCCCGGCTTACCGCATTCAAAACACCGGTCTTTTCTATCAGCCAACTTTAACGCCGCCACTTCCCGCTGCAATGCTTCAATTTTCTGCTCATATTCGTTTGGTTTTGGTTGGTCTATAGCGGCTACCGTTGTGCTCAGCAGCTGTCTGGTCACCTTCGCCAGCTCACTAATATCCATCGGCTGCGTTGCGTTAACCAGTTGTAATCGCTGAGAAATGTGGTCTGGGACACTCTCGATGAATTGGGAAGACAGTAACTGCGCTTCTGATTCTTCATCTAAAGTGGGAAGCGCGCGTCGAAGTAGATTAGTCAGTTTCACCGCCAACACTAGCGGGTCTCCATCAGGTCCAAGCTTCATTGACCGGAACTGCTGCATTGCTAGCTGTCTGTCTGTTTCGCTGTCAAACTCGGACACTAGTCGTTCAACCAATTTCTTCCAAGACGCTGTGCCATTTGACCTGTCTACGCTGTCATATGCAGCCTTCGCTCGGCCTCTCAACAGCGTCCCCAGGACAACTGCCTTCGCCGCCTGCTCCTTGACACCCACCAGCTCAGCAACGGCCTCGAAGTCACGTAAGAAGCTCCGTATGTCTCCTTCTTCAAACGCAGCTGGCCACGGGATCTTCATCTTTTTGGAGGCAGCGACACCAAATGTAACAACAGAAGACAAGGGCTGGCAACAGATCGTTTTATTACGAAAATCAACACGTATTTATATATATTTTATATGCATTAATAAGGCTTATGCAAGCAGAAAAAGGCAGTCTTCTGATTGGTTGTTTCTCGGAAGTTAAGCAGACAAACACAGTCTTATGATTGGTTGTTTTCGATATTTCTCGGAAAGTAGAGCCATCTATCTGCGAATCATATTTGTCCACATTTAAGTTTGCTGTGATTGGTTGTTGAAACAGCCTTGTTCATATTTTCTCACGGCCCATATTAGTGACCTAGACATTAACGTAGATTAGTGTCAACCAATCGGCTAGCAGCTTGCTCTCACCACATAAGTACTTTAGTCAAGCCTAAACATCTGCCTAAAGTTACGCGATTACGTCTCCTAGTCATTGGTGAGTTTGTAGGGACCAATAACAAAAACACTTCAGTATTTGGAAAATAAGAAAAGAACTTAGGCACTGCAATTGAGTCGATTTCGTATAAGGTTAAGTGTATTCAAAAGTAGTGCATTACCACTATTTCACTTAAAGCGTGATACCAATCCATATGATTATGGGTGTTAAATTATAGTGTAAGGTGAAGTGTACACGAGACGAATAATTGAATAGGTTGAGCTGTAGCGATCATAGTAAAATTTCGCTTACGTTGAATTATGCCCACAATCACTTTCTCAGGTCTCATTGATAAGTCAGGCCTCCATCTCATGATGTAAAATTTACTTTCACTCAGATAGAATAAGAAAAGTATGGTAAGCAGGATGTTAAATATATTTATTGAAAAATAATAACAAGCAAACACCTGTACGCAGTTGTTTGTCGTAATTATTTTGGCGATGTCGAATCGCTGTTACCAGGTTGACTGACGTTACCGGATATCTGCAAATAAGTGAATAAAGTGTATGTCTTTAAATCGCTGAAGTAAGAAAGAGATAACATTAAAGTTAAACGCTTTATATTTGCCTACCTTTGCTGAAAATGGTTAATTCTCCTTTCTCATTCTTTGATCATGACACCATTTTTCTGTGGCTTTCACTATCACATATATTTTTCATGCAAAGTATAGCACCAAGCAAATAATAATAATTGAATATGTCTTATAAACGAGTGTTTACAAAGAATGCATGTCATTTCTACAGGCGCAATAAGTTATGTTATAAACTGCAATCGTGAAGTATCATAAATTAATACTTTTTCAAAAGTTGAAGTCGTTCAATTACTGTACGAGTATTAGAACAACTGTAAACCCTTCACAGTGAACACTGTATATTTGGGTAGTTACTTTGCCCTCACGTAATTAAAATCTATTTCAGCGGGAGAATAACGTTCTGAGAAACTGCAAAATGGCGTAAAATACAATTATCGATAATGTATCATTGAAAGTCCATCTAGAAGATTTATACGGCAATTGGCTGTAGAGTCTTTGGAATGTTAGTGTACATTTGCAATGTTTAATGCCAACCATATCGGTGCAAGCATGGAAACTATGATGTTTTCGATGAAAATAAAGCTTTATTCAAACACTGTTGTTGTATTCCTAATCAATCTGAATGATTATTAAGACTGATATAACTTATGTAACATGTGTAGTGGTTGTAGGACACAGCTGCTAGCTACTATTCGACAGAAGGCTGATACTAATTTTAAGTAGTCTGGCATTTTAGAGGGACCATGAATACTATTCTTCGGGACCCGATGAACACTGATCTAAACATATTCTGATGCCATTCTATGCACCGAGCAATTACGGTCTCCTGAAATTACATGTGCAAATGAAAATTAAACTAGTATCACGTCTTCACCTAAGCAATTTTAACTAGGAACTTCGTCAAAATAGATACATTCACCAGGAAATTCAGCAGCCTGTCTCATTTATCGCATAATCTTTTCGATGTGTTTTGGAATATTTCAGTAACCACGGATGATAACAGAAGTGCTTAACATCCTCAGAACACACATCTAACTTATGTCTGTAGGCTACTTCTCTTTCAAACGCCTGATTCTCATAGAATAACTGGGACGACTACAGCCGTTGCCTGTTGTCAATTTACAACCTTAAGATCTAAAACAACTCTCAAACAACAAAGCCTTAGGGATCGAAATCTCAAATAATAGTCTTTCTATACGAAATTTCTTATAAGGATGACTTTTTTATCAATATTTCGTCTGGGCTATAAAGACAATTTTACGCATTACTACTTACAAAATATGGCAAAATGCTGCTTTATTCGGCTACAGAAGTCTAAATGTAGTCAAATATAATCTATTTTCGCAAAACAGCGATTATAACGGCTCTATAGGCATGAACGCGGTAACCCATACACTGCGAGAAAACATGTGGTTATAGCTTATATCCTTACCCGTTTTTTAGAGGATGGAATACGATGCTGGTCCTCTTAGGTAATATCATTACCAAGAGTTACGTTTGGGACGCTGTTGGATGTCTTATTCACATATCAAACACTTGCCTTAAGTTGGTCAAGTTAAACTGTAAATATCAGTAAGCATCAATGGGGCGCGATCCCAGCAATGACTGTGAGCGGACCAGTGAGATCCCTTATAAAAGCGAAATATTTTATTCCACTTGATTGGGGCGAATACCTACCCTAACAGGCTTGCGTCTGAAATTCAGTGTAATCGAAGTGTTCCAGGATTGTTTAGATCTGAAATTGACTTGAAAGGAAAGAAAACATCGCCGTAGAGCGATTAGAAATATAAAAGGCTCCAGTGCACTTGTTGATGCATTCAATGTCGCAACGTTTGCTTCAGACAAATTGGTGTGATGGGAGGTGTCAGCCACGTCTCATAAACCGGTAATGCCCAGCTCTTGCTGCACTCGGGCCCACGCTGTTCCTTGCAGCTTTTCAGAAACGCTTAGTAATAACGGACGAAAAAGCTAAAAGACCGATTGGCCACTCGAGAATTCTTTATTGTTACACCAACATATAAAAATAATGTTTTTACTAGGGTTTCTGATGGTTGTCTCCTGACTTCTTTCTGAACTGCGACCGATGAGACGATGACTGGTGTGCTGATGCCTCCGCGAAAATTGGGGAAGTTGGTTTTGAGCAAACAACCAAGAATTGATCGTTCAATCTTCAACTACATTGACACTCCCCGGCAAAATACCGATCCATCCCTTTTTTCCATGACGACCAATACACGTGGACTTGGATGCCAGTGAGAGAACCTGGGTCACACGGACAGAGCTGAAATGGAAAACAAACAGAAAAGCCGACACACCACAAGCATACTCACAGCACAATCTCACACATCGATGACGACCTGCGCCTCCAGATGAAGCTATCCTCTTGACATCTTGCAACACAACCGCCACTTGCTAGAATGACTCTTGCAGAATGCAACGTGACCATAGCACCACCTCACGATACTCTACGCTCATCCTCTTATCTACTCACTACCAATTACCACTGAAATCGCTTGTCACTCATTCTGCCTCAGTTCAAGTAACGGTGACGTATGCGAGCTTCAGTCGTTTACACTCACGTTCCATGGCGTGTGGGACCGCAGCTAACAATTATCTCCCTATGCATTTCGTTCTCAGCAATAGCCTAGCCTCCCGGCGTATACGACCCATCTGCTGTCCTTAGCATCAATCAATTCATTCACGGACGTAGAAGACTCGAAACAACTTCAGAAGTAATCACGACGAAAATTTTAACAAAATTACGCAATAACAACAGGATACGAAAACAACAAGTAAACACAATGAATCCAAAAGCACCAATTGATATGACACACCACACGTATACACAAACAGTACACACAAACTCGCAGTTCATGTCTTGATGGAATTCCTTTGAAGAATCGCAGGACTTACACCAGTAAGCCTACAACCCTTCACAGGTTGACGATTGTAAGTTGTGGAATGTCCGGACACAAACAAGAGCAACCAACAATTACAATAATTGGAACTCACACAATTATTTAACACAAACATATGTACAATCAACACATCAAAGTGGTGGATACTGCCTTGACGAACTACAAATGAAGAACTGTAGGACTTACAGCAGTACGCCTACAACCCTTCTCAGGTTGACTCCCTAGTTTGGAAAATTGTCGAAGAGCTCATTTGCTGACATCACGCTATCAGTTATATCCTCAAATCTGAACGATAACACACTCATGTCATTGTATCGTAGAATATAGATGACCAACAAACATATGACTTATCTGGTCAAACAAGCGTAGAAACAGAGTAATTTACACCAAAGACAATAGCATTCAAATAGTAACTTGAAACTAGAAATGCCTTTATTCGTGCAAGTCAATTTAACAATTACTCTCTCACACAATCGTGGCTTATCCTCTCTAAACTGAGCAATATCTTTCGTCTTTTCAAACGCACCAATACTATCATAGTCCTTGCACGAGATACTTGAGTTGATGGGCGTCTGTTTCACTGTGGATGACAACACCAACGACGACTGATTGATACCAGTTGGCGAACTTTGCAGTGGATCAGAAGCTGTGGTTGTTCGGCTTTCAGATAGTTGTCTAACTGCAAGATTGCCACCACTGCTGTCTTTCACTACTAGTTCGGGTTTAGCACTATCATCTGATGATAGGTGGGCTACACGCTGATCAATTACACTGACGATCTCACAAGTATTCATACCTTCTGCAACTGCATCTGCATTTAATTCTACTTCACGTTCAAGTTGTACAGAACCCTTGTTCAACTTAGCAGTAGTAGGCATTCCCCTCATTTCATCATGATCAACCAAAGACAAATGTGCACTATCATGATCATTATCACAAATATTCAATTTACCATCATCTATCTGGTCGACTTCATCATTTTCAAACTCCTTAATAACAGCAGTAGACAATATTGGTTCCTCCTCACAAATCATTAGAGGTTTTATATCTTCACTCTGACTAGTAATACCTTGTAAACTTGTAGAGTCAGAACTGTCCTCTGAGACTGTAACTCTCTTCTGTGGCATACTATTAAACAATGGCTTACTAGTTGCAACTGCAGACTTCTTCACCGCACCGTTATCGTCACACAATTCGGAGTCAGGCCTGGAGTTTACATTTAGCTTATCACTGAACTTGCTCACTGATTCACAGTTCACCTTTGTGTGCACCTCTTGCAAACGTGTAAAACACAACCGTGCTTGTCTTGCATCTTGTAACTTATCTGTTGAGGATGTACTACGAAACCTGTTACACTCACTGGGTCTATATGCATTACTAGACACCATGGAGCCTTCTCGATATCCACCTCTTTGAGACCATTTCGTCATCAATGATTGCGTTTCGCCCTCATTCTGCCCTATTCTAGGGGTGAGATTCAATATACTGGCAAACTTGCTGACAGCTTGATTGACACCATCGTTCACCAGTTACAGAATATTATCGAAATTTGGCTCAATACCCTCATCCTCCATACGGGAGCTTATCTTCACCCACCTCCTTCGCATTCGAGTGGGTAGGCGTCTTTCTATTACTTCTAGTATAAAACTCGAGTTGAGGTCACTCATGCAATTTATCGAAATCAGTGCATTCTTGTAAGTGAACACATTATTCAAATACTCAGTGAGTGCCCCGGAGCCAACTTGTAATTGACCACCATTACCCTTAACAGCCTCGAGTAATTTCCCGACAATCATCGAAGGTCTTCCAAACCTTTGACGTAATATGCTCATAGCCTCGTAGTAGCCCTCTTTTGGCTTCATAAACTTACAACACTGTATAGCTCTTGCAGCAATTCCAGTGCAATACCTCACCAAATACGTTAACTTCATCTCATCAGTTAATCAAAGGCCACTTAACACGAATTCGAATTCCATAAGAAACTGTAAATAATCAGCTGGGTTTCCGTCGAAACACCGTGGTTCAAATTTAGGGAGTTTGATGTTCCTATTATCCCTGGACGGCGGAACAGTAACATCAACCATGTCATGCTTAACATCAGACACATCGTCACAAGTGACAGACAAGTCACAATGACTTACTTTCCTGTTTGCATCCAAGACTCTCTGTCCCTTCTTTGACCCAGGCATTGTTGAACTTGACCCAATTCCAAAATAGTTCCAGATAACGCTAGTTCAAAGAGGACTTGACCGGCACCAGGAAAGATGAACGGTGTCTATTTTAACTGTCACCAACGGTCCAAAACCGTTGAAAACTGACTAAACTGTCAGAAACTGCCAGCCATGTCTCATAAACCGTTAATGCCCAGCTCTTGCTGCACTCGGGCCCACGCTGTTCCTTGCAGTTTTTCAGAAACGCTTAGTAATAACGGACGAAAAAGCTAAAAGACCGATTGGCCACTCGAGCATTCTTTATTGTTACACCAACATATAGTTACTTTGTGTACCAAAATAACCAGTTACTAAACAGAATATATATGTATATATTTATTAATCACTCCTTAAGGACTCCCGTTGCTTTCTTTTGCTTTGCTGTTGTTTGTCTTCTTTTTTCTCTCACCATTTCAGCTTCCATTTGACTTTTTGAATGAGAATGAATAATGTGGATATTTGACCATTTACAATGACAAATGATCTGCAAACATTATCGGTCCCGTATCTTTCAATTGCCTGGTTAATAACGAATTAACTTTCTCCACGACGCAACCTGGATTACATTTGTGGAATATACTCTTATACCAATGGAAAAGTATCAATTTGTAATACAACGTCACGATTGTAGCTTATAACATAACTGATCGTATCTGTAAAAATAGCTTTCTTATTACCCAATTTGGATATAAATCAAATCAAAAATAAGATTCGGATTTGTACGCACCCTAGTTATATTGTGGAATTACTTCAAGCTTTATTTTTTCCCAAGTATTTTTAATCCATCCAAAACTTACTTGGGTTTTTTTGTTAATGCGAAGACAATATTCCTATATTTCATGATGTGCTCCATTGAATGACTTGTTATATTGTGGAAAATTTTCAAGCTTTATTTTTTCCCAAGTATTTTTAATCCATCCAAAACTTACTTGGGTTATTTTGTTAATGCGAAGTTAATATTCCTATATTTCATGACGTGCTCCATTGAATGACTGGTTATCATATTGTTCCCACAGACCTAAGACAAAAACGCCAGCAACCATGTAACTTAACCATAAACCAAATTTATGAAATTTATATAATGCTTATCCATGCCTGTATATTTGGTGTGTCCTACACAAGTAGGAAAAAATGTGTATTTTATTAAAACATTATTATTAATTATGATTGCTAATCGTATATGTAATTTATCATATTGATGATGCCTGTAAACTGGCGTCTCTCATGTACAAAATTAGAATATACTATTATTATTATTATTAATGTTTTTACTAGGGTTTCTGATGGTTGTCTCCTGACTTCTTTCTGAACAGCGACCGATGAGACGATGACTGTCGTATTGGTGCCTCCTAGGTCCACTTTTATTCACAGTCTACATTAACAGCATTTGCAAGTGCTTCACCTTAGGCAAACCGTTCCTATATGCTGACGACCTCAAAGTCGTCTACTTCTGCTACACTCATGAATTAAGCGATATGGTTACTAAAATACATCTTGAACTAAGTAGTCTCGCATCATGGTGTGCCGATTCCTGTCTAAATTTTAACATAGGCAAATGCGGCTGGATTTGTATTGGCAACAGTAACCTTGATCTAACTCTTGAAATAAATGGGCGAAAACTAGCTAAGCTCAACTCAGTCGTAGATCTCGGTATTAGATACTCTAGTAACCTAACGTTCGCTGAACAGACTGATTATGCCAGACGTAAAACGCGAAGGCTGATAGGATGCATAACACGCAATTTCTTTTGTTGTGAAACTAGGGTTTTATTATACAAAGTATGTGTCAGACCTATCTTAGAATACTGCCCGTTTATTCTTAGCGGACTCATACAAAATGACAAGCTTAAATTAGAGGGAGTGCAACGGCAGTTTACCTCAAGAACTCTTGGTTTATAAAGTGGTCTGCAATACCATGAGCGATGCGAAAGACTAAGATTAGAACCCCTCTGGAAAAGACGTCTTAAGCTAAACTTTATCTTTTACTATAAGCTAACTAATCTTCTCGAGCATTCCTCCGAGCTAATAACTAAACCTACCACTGTCATCACTGACAATCTTAGAAATCACCACAACCTAGCTGCTATAGAGCACTGTCAGACTTACGTGCGGTACAACTTCTTCTTAAATAAGTTTTCAGTCATTTGGAATAGACTACCAGCTAATGTGCGCGATGCAAACACACTTCCAGTGTTCATCTCCTCAGTCACCAGACTACTCAAAGATGACAATGCACTTTTGCGCCTGACTCTTACACCTTCTTTTTCACCCTACATAGATATTTTAAGTTCTTTAAACGTGTAGTTACAACAAACTACAATTATAAATTTTAATATTATTGGAACTAGATGAATAACATTTCTACACAGGACAGTAATAATATTAGTTTACACATAATATAAAAGTTGGCATAACGGGACTAGTTAGTTTGTGTACCAAAATAACCAGTTACTAAACAGAATATATATGTATATATTTATTAATCACTCCTTAAGGACTCCCGTTGCTTTCTTTTGCTTTGCTGTTGTTTGTCTTCTTTTTTCTCTCACCATTTCAGCTTCCATTTGACTTTTTGAATGAGAATGAATAATGTGGATATTTGACCATTTACAATGACAAATGATCTGCAAACATTATCGGTCCCGTATCTTTCAGTTGCCTGGTTAATAACGAATTAACTTTCTCCACGACGCAACCTGGATTACATTTGTGGAATATACTCTTATACCAATGGAAAAGTATCAATTTGTAATACAACGTCACGATTGTAGCTTATAACATAACTGATCGTATCTGTAAAAATAGCTTTCTTATTACCCAATTTGGATATAAATCAAATCAAAAATAAGATTCGGATTTGTACGCACCCTAGTTATATTGTGGAATTACTTCAAGCTTTATTTTTTCCCAAGTATTTTTAATCCATCCAAAACTTACTTGGGTTTTTTTGTTAATGCGAAGTTAATATTCCTATATTTCATGATGTGCTCCATTGAATGACTGGTTATCATATTGTTCCCACAGACCTAAGACAAAAACGCCAGCAACCATGTAACTTAACCATAAACCAAATTTATGAAATTTATATAATGCTTATCCATGCCTGTATATTTGGTGTGTCCTACACAAGTAGGAAAAAATGTGTATTTTATTAAAACAGTATTATTAATTATGATTGCTAATCGTATATGTAATTTATCATATTGATGATGCCTGTAAACTGGCGTCTCTCATGTACAAAATTAGAATATACTATTATTATTATTATTAATGTTTTTACTAGGGTTTCTGATGGTTGTCTCCTGACTTCTTTCTGAACAGCGACCGATGAGACGATGACTGTCGTATTGGTGCCTCCTAGGTCCACTTTTATTCACAGTCTACATTAACAGCATTTGCAAGTGCTTCACCTTAGGCAAACCGTTCCTATATGCTGACGACCTCAAAGTCGTCTACTCCTGCTACACTCATGAATTAAGCGATATGGTTACTAAAATACATCTTGAACTAAGTAGTCTCGCATCATGGTGTGCCGATTCCTGTCTAAATTTTAACATAGGCAAATGCGGCTGGATTTGTATTGGCAACAGTAACCTTGATCTAACTCTTGAAATAAATGGGCGAAAACTAGCTAAGCTCAACTCAGTCGTAGATCTCGGTATTAGATACTCTAGTAACCTAACGTTCGCTGAACAGACTGATTATGCCAGACGTAAAACGCGAAGGCTGATAGGATGCATAACACGCAATTTCTTTTGTTGTGAAACTAGGGTTTTATTATACAAAGTATGTGTCAGACCTATCTTAGAATACTGCCCGTTTATTCTTAGCGGACTCATACAAAATGACAAGCTTAAATTAGAGGGAGTGCAACGGCAGTTTACCTCAAGAACTCTTGGTTTATAAAGTGGTCTGCAATACCATGAGCGATGCGAAAGACTAAGATTAGAACCCCTCTGGAAAAGACGTCTTAAGCTAAACTTTATCTTTTACTATAAGCTAACTAATCTTCTCGAGCATTCCTCCGAGCTAATAACTAAACCTACCACTGTCATCACTGACAATCTTAGAAATCACCACAACCTAGCTGCTATAGAGCACTGTCAGACTTACGTGCGGTACAACTTCTTCTTAAATAAGTTTTCAGTCATTTGGAATAGACTACCAGCTAATGTGCGCGATGCAAACACACTTCCAGTGTTCATCTCCTCAGTCACCAGACTACTCAAAGATGACAATGCACTTTTGCGCCTGACTCTTACACCTTCTTTTTCACCCTACATAGATATTTTAAGTTCTTTAAACGTGTAGTTACAACAAACTACAATTATAAATTTTAATATTATTGGAACTAGATGAATAACATTTCTACACAGGACAGTAATAATATTAGTTTACACATAATATAAAAGTTGGCATAACGGGACTAGTTAGTTTGTGTACCAAAATAACCAGTTACTAAACAGAATATATATGTATATATTTATTAATCACTCCTTAAGGACTCCCGTTGCTTTCTTTTGCTTTGCTGTTGTTTGTCTTCTTTTTTCTCTCACCATTTCAGCTTCCATTTGACTTTTTGAATGAGAATGAATAATGTGGATATTTGACCATTTACAATGACAAATGATCTGCAAACATTATCGGTCCCGTATCTTTCAGTTGCCTGGTTAATAACGAATTAACTTTCTCCACGACGCAACCTGGATTACATTTGTGGAATATACTCTTATACCAATGGAAAAGTATCAATTTGTAATACAACGTCACGATTGTAGCTTATAACATAACTGATCGTATCTGTAAAAATAGCTTTCTTATTACCCAATTTGGATATAAATCAAATCAAAAATAAGATTCGGATTTGTACGCACCCTAGTTATATTGTGGAATTACTTCAAGCTTTATTTTTTCCCAAGTATTTTTAATCCATCCAAAACTTACTTGGGTTTTTTTGTTAATGCGAAGTTAATATTCCTATATTTCATGATGTGCTCCATTGAATGACTGGTTATCATATTGTTCCCACAGACCTAAGACAAAAACGCCAGCAACCATGTAACTTAACCATAAACCAAATTTATGAAATTTATATAATGCTTATCCATGCCTGTATATTTGGTGTGTCCTACACAAGTAGGAAAAAATGTGTATTTTATTAAAACAGTATTATTAATTATGATTGCTAATCGTATATGTAATTTATCATATTGATGATGCCTGTAAACTGGCGTCTCTCATGTACAAAATTAGAATATACTATTATTATTATTATTAATGTTTTTACTAGGGTTTCTGATGGTTGTCTCCTGACTTCTTTCTGAACAGCGACCGATGAGACGATGACTGTCGTATTGGTGCCTCCTAGGTCCACTTTTATTCACAGTCTACATTAACAGCATTTGCAAGTGCTTCACCTTAGGCAAACCGTTCCTATATGCTGACGACCTCAAAGTCGTCTACTCCTGCTACACTCATGAATTAAGCGATATGGTTACTAAAATACATCTTGAACTAAGTAGTCTCGCATCATGGTGTGCCGATTCCTGTCTAAATTTTAACATAGGCAAATGCGGCTGGATTTGTATTGGCAACAGTAACCTTGATCTAACTCTTGAAATAAATGGGCGAAAACTAGCTAAGCTCAACTCAGTCGTAGATCTCGGTATTAGATACTCTAGTAACCTAACGTTCGCTGAACAGACTGATTATGCCAGACGTAAAACGCGAAGGCTGATAGGATGCATAACACGCAATTTCTTTTGTTGTGAAACTAGGGTTTTATTATACAAAGTATGTGTCAGACCTATCTTAGAATACTGCCCGTTTATTCTTAGCGGACTCATACAAAATGACAAGCTTAAATTAGAGGGAGTGCAACGGCAGTTTACCTCAAGAACTCTTGGTTTATAAAGTGGTCTGCAATACCATGAGCGATGCGAAAGACTAAGATTAGAACCCCTCTGGAAAAGACGTCTTAAGCTAAACTTTATCTTTTACTATAAGCTAACTAATCTTCTCGAGCATTCCTCCGAGCTAATAACTAAACCTACCACTGTCATCACTGACAATCTTAGAAATCACCACAACCTAGCTGCTATAGAGCACTGTCAGACTTACGTGCGGTACAACTTCTTCTTAAATAAGTTTTCAGTCATTTGGAATAGACTACCAGCTAATGTGCGCGATGCAAACACACTTCCAGTGTTCATCTCCTCAGTCACCAGACTACTCAAAGATGACAATGCACTTTTGCGCCTGACTCTTACACCTTCTTTTTCACCCTACATAGATATTTTAAGTTCTTTAAACGTGTAGTTACAACAAACTACAATTATAAATTTTAATATTATTGGAACTAGATGAATAACATTTCTACACAGGACAGTAATAATATTAGTTTACACATAATATAAAAGTTGGCATAACGGGACTAGTTAGTTTGTGTACCAAAATAACCAGTTACTAAACAGAATATATATGTATATATTTATTAATCACTCCTTAAGGACTCCCGTTGCTTTCTTTTGCTTTGCTGTTGTTTGTCTTCTTTTTTCTCTCACCATTTCAGCTTCCATTTGACTTTTTGAATGAGAATGAATAATGTGGATATTTGACCATTTACAATGACAAATGATCTGCAAACATTATCGGTCCCGTATCTTTCAGTTGCCTGGTTAATAACGAATTAACTTTCTCCACGACGCAACCTGGATTACATTTGTGGAATATACTCTTATACCAATGGAAAAGTATCAATTTGTAATACAACGTCACGATTGTAGCTTATAACATAACTGATCGTATCTGTAAAAATAGCTTTCTTATTACCCAATTTGGATATAAATCAAATCAAAAATAAGATTCGGATTTGTACGCACCCTAGTTATATTGTGGAATTACTTCAAGCTTTATTTTTTCCCAAGTATTTTTAATCCATCCAAAACTTACTTGGGTTTTTTTGTTAATGCGAAGACAATATTCCTATATTTCATGACGTGCTCCATTGAATGACTTGTTATATTGTGGAAAATTTTCAAGCTTTATTTTTTCCCAAGTATTTTTAATCCATCCAAAACTTACTTGGGTTATTTTGTTAATGCGAAGTTAATATTCCTATATTTCATGACGTGCTCCATTGAATGACTGGTTATCATATTGTTCCCACAGACCTAAGACAAAAACGCCAGCAACCATGTAACTTAACCATAAACCAAATTTATGAAATTTATATAATGCTTATCCATGCCTGTATATTTGGTGTGTCCTACACAAGTAGGAAAAAATGTGTATTTTATTAAAACAGTATTATTAATTATGATTGCTAATCGTATATGTAATTTATCATATTGATGATGCCTGTAAACTGGCGTCTCTCATGTACAAAATTAGAATATACTATTATTATTATTATTAATGTTTTTACTAGGGTTTCTGATGGTTGTCTCCTGACTTCTTTCTGAACAGCGACCGATGAGACGATGACTGTCGTTTTGGTGCTTACGCGGAAATTGGGGAAGTTGATTTTGAGCAAAGAACGAAGAATTGATCGTTCAATCTTCAACCTCATTGACAGGAGGTAAGCTGATGTTTATGTTATTTCGTAAGTACACCCAAATTAAACAATATTCCGTCGATGATTTGCCAGGTATTTTTTCTTTTGGATGATGAATGCCCCTTTGTATGTTCGAGTATACTACTCCCGCTTCATTAGTCCTCCATTGGCGCTCTAATTAAAATGCAAGTTCATAAGCAATTGGTGACGATATAGCTATCGCGATGTATTTTAGCAAACTGTATGGGTTATCGTTTCTATGCCTACAGGGGTGTTATAAGTATCTGTTTTTGTAAAAATGGAAATTTTGTGTATATTCTTACGCTCCTGCAATAAAAAACAATATTAAATAATAATGTAATGTATTTCATACAAATTTAAAAATTTACATGAAAATGCATGCCTTTTATTACATGCACGATCAAGTAAGATATAGTCTCAAATCTCAGATTGTCTACAAGTTAATCATATTTCAACTGTTAAATATTTGATACATATAATACACTCATTGTCTGAACTAGGCTGTGTAGTTATTGAATTGTACAATTGTCCACCAGGTTGAGCGGGAAAATCGACTTCATTTCGTTTTCATCATGTGGTTGTCGGCATTCGATAACCAACCAGTATTGAGGTAAGTACAACTTCTACAAGGGATTCAAAGCTGTTTTAGAAAAGTAAAAGTGCTGAAGTGAATCATTAAATTGTAATAAAATAGGTAAGTGCAAGTATCATTAATAAATGCATTTATAACAGAAACTCCCTAGGCTGACAACGTTCATTTGCAATGTATAATGCTACACGTATATCTCGTACTATCATGATGTCCACTTTTGGTTTGAATACATTTATCCTCAGTTGTGCCAGTTGTTTTTGTTTTATACCTTTTTGTGCATTTAGTGTACAACCGTACCCTTCAGAGAGTAGGAATATAATAAGTCATAAAGAGCTGTAAAATGTTAGGTTTAATGGGATATAATGAGGATCAAGTAAAGACGTTATTGGAAAATGAATGAGATAAGACATTGTGAAGTGGTATTTAAATATCTGACAATGGATAGCAAGTTAATTTATAAGATACCTCATAAACTTTTGCAGATCCCACATGGTCGCATCTCAACAATAGGCTGAGTGAATGGTATATATTTAAAGGTAGAAGCATGATTTGTCAAGGCGTTCATTACTATCTTTTTCAAGATAAAGATCTGAGCCCTCATAAAAATCAGAAATATCTCGAGCCTTCAAATTGCGTATTGCTGTTCCTGAAAAATGGGGCGATTCACCTTAGTGACCGCCACCATATCTACTGATCAGCTAACACCACCCTCCCTCATTTTTTGATGTTAGGCTCTGAGACTATGATTATTATGGTTACCGCAAATATACTGCTTGGTACCAGACATGTTCGTACCTCATATTCCATCTCCCTAGCTTTCTAAATGAGTGCTTTCAATGGGTCTCCACACACATCTTTATGAACATATTATATATGTGTGCATGCGTCCTAATGAACAGATTACTTTATAAGGAGTCAAAACCTTAAAGAGTAAAAAGAATAGGTTTCGTGAATAGTGGAGCAAGATTCAGCAGAACACTATAGTTAGGGATCAATGTAGGTAGTAAGAACTGAGGGTAAGGTCGGTTGGCAGGACTTAACGTACTAAATTATCATGACAGTCTTGTATATAGTATACATCTGACATTGCAAAGTAACGTGTCTAAACATATTATAAAAGATATTAACAGAAATACTACATAGCTTTAACATTATGAATTTTAGAAAATTATATGAGAATGGGTAACTGTTGACTGAAGATAATCAATTCAACTCAAAAATAGTGCAGTGTATTATGCTAATAATATAAGTATATTCGTAAAATATTAAAAGATATGGTTGCTAATGTAATGGTTTTCGGAAATAATTATACTGACGAACTTATTGAAGATTTCAGTGAAGAGGAAACCAGTGAGTTAGTTAAACGGCTACTGTGAGGTTAGTAGTTAAAACGTCTTCTTTTAAAAAGTAAAGGGTAGAAGAGTTTTGAGCACCGGAGCAAATTAAGTCATATTCTGCTGAGTAGAGTGTAGTGAATAGTGGTACGATTAGGGATAAGGCTAGGTTGAATGAACTTGGGGAAAATGGTTGGTTGGTTGAGTTTGTTATTGCTAGGTATTCCTGGCCATTTTTCATATTGCATGCTTTAGACATTACAAAGTATCAGTTTGCTTATATTATGGGAGAACTATCACAACTAATTTGGGATTATACATCCAGGAAAATCATAGAGAGTCTTATGAGTTTATAAACCCGATTGAAGAAATATCGATAGGATCTCTAGTAAGCTGAATAACCGAACCTTAGGTAAAGGCATGTGGGGGAGATTAGGTTGGTTTTATCACGTTATAGATGAGGTACGGTTGCCGGGTCAAATGAGTTTCCTCAAATTGGGGGTATTGCACTGGGGTCTGTAGTACTAAAGCTAGTTGAGCGGCCCATATGGATAAGTAGACCGAAGCTCTTTCGTTGACAGGAACTCGTTAAGTAGACGCTGGAATTCAGTAGGAGATCGGCAACTACGTACAGTAAGTGGAAGTTCGTTCCATAATGCACTGTACTGTATTTTAAAGAAACGTGATCGCAGTTTTGGCCGGAACCGGCTTATGGATAGAGTATTTTCATGATTCCTAAGAGTATATACGGGTAAATTGTTGAAAGCCATTGGATTACTGCCTTTGATGTAATAATAATATATTTATTTCACATAAATTAAGCATTTACATGATTCACATACCGTTTGTACAGGCATGATCATATTTGACAAGTGCAGTCTGAAATTGAACACTTTTATGAAATTAAAGTTTGGAAAATGAATAGAAAACTTTACAAGAATAGAATATAAGGTTTTGGTTTAAGTCTAAATTATAATATTTAATACACTCATAGTGAGTCAGATTCATGCGGGAATTATGAAATTTTGCGTTAATGGAATGTAAGAAGACAGGTGATGTACATGTGCTGGAGTAAGCCACACTAGATCCAGACCGTTATTTTTATCATTTTATCAATCAATAAGAGTTCGAAAGTTTATAAAAATCCACATTAGACGGTAAGTACAGCATTATATTGGTATTAGCAGATAGAAGGGACAAATTGATTGCAAAGTTAACTTTGCGATGTTGAACAGAATTCAGAATGGAATTTGTTCCGTTGTTCATCGTAAGTGCTAACAATATTCTGGATACCGCTCAAGTAATACAAATGTAGAAAGCAGGATTACTGTTCATTAGCAGTGCTTCAGTGCAATACCTTCGAGAAGTGAAGAAAACAGAAGCAGCCAGCAGATAATGATAATTTAAGTAAACAATATGCGATAACCGCAGTGTTTATTCTCCTTTTTTATTACTAGAAATTTCTAGTCATTGAGTTTTATAGTCTACATACTAACGGTTAGTTTAAGTTTATAGTAGTAAACAACAACTGAAGTATAGAATAACAATAAAATATAAAGTAAAAATTAGGGCGAAACGAATTATGGTTTTCACTCTTATATAGGGTATTGTTGGGAATAGTAACTGAAGAAGTGAAATCCAAATGCCAAAGTACATAAGTTATTTAAAAGAAAAGAGGAAGTGTATTAATACTGATTTATGCTGTTGTTCTGATTTATACAGTTAGATGTCCTCCTGAAGTAGAGAAATCGTACCATGAGCCATTTTTTCAAAGAGTTTGTACGCAAGCTGTGACATACAAACAGCATTTATTTTTTATTTTATTTATTAATAATTTTTTTTGAAGTAATTCGTTCTCAGGAGCCTTAGCAGTATAGTGCATTCCCACAGATAAGGGTGGTTCTCTTAGGTCCCCACCATCATATCCGCTGAATAGCAGTCACCACCCTCCCACCTTTGAATCTGCTAGACCCTGGCAAAATACTTATCTTTTGTTTTCAGAAAAAAAATCTTTTATTATTGCTACGTGTCATATGGACAGTTTTTGCATTCACAAGCTAACTCAACGATGCTCATGGTATGAACGACTACTTTCAGTCAGTCATTTTGTATGCATCGTCACTAACAGCATTTTAAAAATGTTTACGTACAATGAAGAAGTAAGGGAATCAGAGATTTGCAGGCTACTTTCAAGATTTTAGTTATAAGCATAGCAACGAAGAGGAAATATGAAATGTTACGAAAAAGAAAAATACATAAAGCTACATAGTTATGTATATATCTACATAGAAAGAAAGTAGTCAGTCATAAAAGATAGTTCAGAAGAATACGACTACAGAGTGTTATGATAGCATAACAGTAAAATAAAATCCGTTGATACTTAGGATTCAAAGTGTAGTTAAGAGACAGTAGTTAGTTATAATAGATAGTTCAGAAGAATACGACTACAGAGTGTTATGATAGCATAACAGTAAAATGAAATCCGTTGATACTTAGGATTCAAAGTGTAGTTAAGAGACAGTAGTTAGTTATAATAGATAGTTCAGAAGAATACGACTACAGAGTGTTATGATAGCATAACAGTAAAATAAAATCCGTTGATACTTAGGATTCAAAGTGTAGTTAAGAGACAGTAGTTAGTTATAATAGATAGTTCAGAAGAATACGACTACAGAGTGTTATGATAGCATAACAGTAAAATAAAATCCGTTGATACTTAGGATTCAAAGTGTAGTTAAGAGACAGTAGTTAGTTATAATAGATAGTTCAGAAGAATACGACTACAGAGTGTTATGATAGCATAACAGTAAAATGAAATCCGTTGATACTTAGGATTCAAAGTGTAGTTAAGAGACAGTAGTTAGTTATAATAGATAGTTCAGAAGAATACGACTACAGAGTGTTATGATAGCATAACAGTAAAATAAAATCCGTTGATACTTAGGATTCAAAGTGTAGTTAAGAGACAGTAGTTAGTTATAATAGATAGTTCAGAAGAATACGACTACAGAGTGTTATGATAGCATAACAGTAAAATAAAATCCGTTGATACTTAGGATTCAAAGTGTAGTTAAGAGACAGTAGTTAGTTATAATAGATAGTTCAGAAGAATACGACTACAGAGTGTTATGATAGCCGTGTAAAAGGCGAAAGAGGAATATAAGGTTGAGTTTCAGGCGCCTTAACCAAAGTGGCTGAAGTCCATACATTTTGCACCTATCAGCGTAAGTCAGTCCTTCATGTTTGTATAATAGGCGTCGAGTAAAACTTCGCTGAATATTTTCAATACGAACCCTGTCATACCCATGCATGAAACCGAAGACAATTGTGCAGTATTCAAGTACTGGACGAACCATGACTTTGTATAAAAGGACTTTAGCCTCATTTGTGTACATTTTTCGATGTAACAAGCCTGTGAGTCTTCGGCATTTAGAAACAAGTGCTTTTGCGTACTGACTGAATGTTAAGTTTTGTGAGTAGGTAACTCCCAGGTCTTTTATGGAACTGAGGGTTTGGAGAAAAGAGTTACCTAGGTGTAACCTGAAATTCGGATGGGAGTTATTGAAATATAGGACACCACATTTATCAGAATTGAATGGCAGTTGCCAGTCATTGCTCCAGTTATGTAACCTATCCAGATCATCTTGAATATGTGTGAATCCTTCGTTTAGTGTAGAATGGGGGAAGCTGTATACAATCTTTAAGTCGTCAGCAAAGAGGTATGGGGTACCATGCTTGATTACGCTGCAGATGTCGTTAATGTAGATTACGAAAAGCAGTGGACCTAGTACACTACCCTGAATCACTCCACTTCTTATAGGTCTGGGTGACGAGTAATTATTTGCAAATTTCACAACTTGGGAACGATCTTCCAAGAAAGAAATGAGCCAGGATAACAAGGGGTCTTGGAACCCGTACGACTTTAGCTTAAGGATTAGTCTCTTGTGTGGGACTTTATCAAAGGCTTTTTTGAAGTCAAAGAAGAGAGTTGTGACATACAAACCATGATCACGCTTAGCGGTAACATCATCAAAGTAGTCAAGTAGGCAGGTGGAGCATGATCGATTTTTCAAGAAGCCGTGTTGTGCTGGAGTAAACACTTTGTGAAGGTGGAGGTATGAAGCAATATCTTGCCCTATAACCTTTTCCATAACCCTGGAAACTACTGACGTGATATTAATCGGTCGGTAGTTTTCGATGTTAGAAGTTGGTCCTTGTTTGTGCCTAGGGGTTATAAACGACAGTTTCCAGCATTCTGGGTAACTGCCATTATTTAAGGACAGAATGAAAAACTTTAGTAGGATAATGGGTATATCCTCACCACCTCTTTTCAACAAGATAGATGGAATTCCATCGGGCCCAGCGTTATATGATGTCCGGAGGGATGCTATAGCGGAGGAAATCTTTTGTTGGGTGAATGTTATATTACCCAAAAAGTGATTTGGTATTGTCGGAACTTCAAGACTATCTACTGTTTCTTCGATAGTATAGTAGCTAGAAAAGTGGGAGCTGAATAACTCACATATCTCCTGCGGGTCTTCGTGTAGTTTTTCTCCATCTAGTAATAAGTTAGGGATACTTATTCTGTTGTTGTTGATTCGTGACTTAATTAGTTTAACTAATGCCTCTGTATTATCAGGTCGTGAGTGGAGGATGCGTTCTAGTTTGATGGACTCAGATAACTGATTAGATTTGTATGAATCATAAGTTTGCTTGAGTGTAATGAGTGATGAAAAGTCATTATATCTGTAGAATTGCCTAGCATGCTTACGCAGTCGGTTTCGAATCTTTACGGGGATGAAGTCGGGCTGTTTAGGCCTCGTTTTCACAAGTCTTACTGGAGCGATGAAGTCATGTGCAAATCCTAGGTTCTCATAGAGTAATTTGTTTGTCTCTATAGCCGAGCTGCACGTAAAGTATGGCTCCCAGTCTAGGGTGCGTATGTATGGTTTCAGTTCATCCCACTGAGCATGTCTGTAACCCCTGAGTAATACTTTGTTGGCGTTTATTGTCGAACTCATGCTAGTGCAAATATTAAATGTACCGAATACTACTCTGTGGTCGCTGCCAGGAAACTCTTTACCTACTCGAAGGGTAGTGGGGATGATACCATTAGTGAAAACTAGATCTAAAATCTTAGATAGCCTGGTAGGATACTGTACGTGTTGTTGCCATTCTTTTGTTTCTATTATGTTGATAAATTCATTGTACCGTTTTGGTGAGGAAAGTGGTTGCCAGACTACATCGGGCATATTAAAGTCCCCACATATAATTTTAGCCGTGTGAGGTAGTGAAGTGGCGTAAGCGAACGTGCTAGCAAGCTTCATATTACCTTCAACGGTTGAGCACGGGGGGTGATAGATGCAACCTATAAGATAGGAACTGGAGTGAGACAGTCTTAGAATAGCCCACACTGAATCGTTATCTGTGATGAGCTCTGGGTAGAAGCACTGTGTGGCCTTAATATCAGACCTGATATACATAGCACATCCTCCTCCTCTACCATAGTTTCTGTCGCCTCTGAATACATAATAGTTATCAATAGAAATATCTTTATCGCAAATCTGAGGAGTGCACCATGTCTCAGTAATCATTATGAGAGACGGATTGCAAATTAGGGATAATGTCGTGAAGTCGAACATTTTGTTGAGTAAGGAGCGAGCATTGATAAGACAGAATGAGAGAGAGTTAGGGGTGACGGTGAAATCGCATATATCTTTAAAAATATTCTCTCCAAGGTTTATGGCGTCTAGAACAGATTGTTTGATGGGTGCTAACTCAGATGGTGGCCACTTACTAGCAGTGCTGGAAAAGTGCCCTACACCAGTATCAGCACAGAGAGATGTGCCATCGTTTGTTACCCCGGCGGGTGTGAGGTGTTCATAATACCGTGCCTCCAATGCATCGCCCTCCCATCCGGTGATAAGTGGCTTGACAGTATGTGTGCTATTTGCGTCAATATTGAGGCTGAAATTTCGTGTTGGCTGAGAAAATTTAGATTGGATGGGGGGAGGTAGGTATTCCTTGTGGATAGTATGCTGGGGTAGAGTTACGTGTATCGCAGTTATGACTAATATTTTGTGTGTTTAAGTTATTTTCGTAAATATTAGTCCATTGACGGTCTTGGGTGGTCTGTATGCGATGGTTTTCGGGGATGTGGTGAGTCAAAAGGCCACCTTTAGGAAACATGCCTAGCGCACTTGTTCCTTGTTGTAGAGGTCCCTGGATCAAACTTTTGTCTATAGTAGCCATAGATTGGAAAGTTGTGTCGGGGTAGGTGTATGCCTGCCCGTCGGGCTTCGACTTATTTTTAGGGTGCCCAGACATATAGCGTCTGTTGTGTCTATCGGACGAAGACTTGTTTGATGTTGGATGAATCGGCGGGTTACCTCTCTTTTCATTGACGTTAGATTTATGGCGGTATGAGGGCTTATTCTGCTTCCCTGGTTTAGTGGTATGATTGGGGTCGCTTAAGTTAATGTTATCTGGTTCGCTGCTGAGAAACCTATCAGTGATGTGTTTGAGTACAGGTATTCTGGATGGCAGGGTTATTTTACTTCGTTTTGTATGCTCACTAATCTGAGTGCTGCTCGGGGAGGATATGCTTAATGCTACATGCTCGAGCTTAGTCTTTTGCTTAACGTTGGTAGTGGTATTAGCGGCTGATGGTGATGTGGCTAGCGAGCATAACTCTGAAGATGCATCTAAGTCTATGACCGTAGTTGCTTCATCGTTGAGTTTACTAGGTAAATTTTTATTATTTAAGAGTATTTCATGTATGTCTGTACCATTAGGTTTACTCAAGTTTAAGGCGACAGAGTCTTCTATAGGACATTCTGCTGTTACGTAAGTTTTTGCGACACTTGGTACACTTGCGCGGCTACGTCTTTGACATGGCGTTAGGTCATGGGCAAGTTTAATATTACCATAAGGTGTGGATGAACTAATTAACTTATTTGACGACTGAAATTTCCTAGCATCATTAGGACTACTGAATTTAAACAGCACAGGGCAAGTATACTTTCCTGATTTTTTCCTGAGTCTGATTAGGTGGCAATTCGCTGATGGCATGCCACACGCTTGGAGACATGTCACTTTGATTTTGTCCAGAGGCGTCCGATCAGGCAGATTGTAAGCGAGAACGTTGTACGAGGACATGATTCGTTTAGTAACTTCACTGGCTATAAAGTCTAACATACGCTCAGATTTCAGCAGACTTTCCGGATTAGCATCATGAGTTGGGTTACAAAGAAGCAGTAGTGGCTTAATGGTGTTTATATTCTCATTTAATTCCTTCACAGAGTTTCCTAGAGATATAAGGTCCAACTTATTTTGTTCAGCAGTTGCATATACCTCTGACAACAAGTCGGGAACAATGACTTCGGGGACATTGTTGAGGCTACGCGGAACGCACAGTGATGTACGTATCTTCTTAGCTGAGTGACCCAAACTATTCTTACGTATGGAAAGTACTCGTTTATTACGTTGTGCCATTGCTGAAAACTAATCAATATGGTTTAAAGTTAAAGCCGAGCTAAATCGAAAACGGGTATATGGAAAAATAGTATATCGAGTGGATATACAGATTAAGTACTACTATGGATACCGTATGGAATTTTATTGCTTATAAATAAACAATAAATTTACAAAGTACTAAAAAGTAAAATACAGAGTATATAGAAACCAATTATCCTGTAAATTGATCCTGGTATGTAAACCACAAAATGATGAACTTCTCTACAGTTTTCTTTTCTGTGACGTTGTTCTAAAGTTACAATAAGGAGGATGAGCCCTGCGAAAGAGTGGATCCAAACTTGATAACTGGCGGTGATATATCTGCAGAATTGGAAGCTAGAGTAGCAGCCAATATAAGTTATAGTTGAGCAGTGGTATAATATCCACTACAATATTCCAGAAATCGACAAAAATATATCCACGTTATGGGGAGAGATTGTAATTTCCTATCAGAATCGCGTGCGTGCTGCTTATTATATCCGTATTAATGCATCAAAGTGCTTTGATATCCTATATAAATCATTACGAGGAAACGAGTGAACTAGGAGGAACTATACATCGAAATGCCTTTCATTCTTCTTTGACAGCCTTTAGGGCTTGATATCTGTCAGCTTTGTTTGAGTTTCAGGTTGTGAGTCGACTACAGACAACTGTTAGTGCTATCGCAGCCAATCTTTGAGATTCAGGTTTTCTTTTGAAAATAATCCCAAAGAAGTGAGTTCTGAAGAGTGAATGAAGTGTGTCATTAGCTTATAAGCCTTCTTTCCTCCAGAATTAATGAAATAGCTCATGGAACATCGAAGTAATCACATTAGAGACGAGACAATAGGCTGAATTTCACGGTGGTTATGTTCATTTTGATGATGTTCAAAGCTAAAATCGCCCAGTCAAAGGTGCCCTAAGAGTGCGATTGGCATTGTCACATGGATTGTTCGGATACCACAACTGCTTACCATATCAGGTGGCAATGGCTTATCCTGATATCATTGTGCATTAGGACAAGAAGTATACCATGGATGATCCTTCTGAAATGTAACACTGCTTACAATTAGTATTAACTTTCCGTTGAAAAGTAGCTTATGGGTGCATGCTATCACTATCACCTCTTGCGTAAGTTATTTCATTACTGATAATCATTCATTTTCAGACCACTAAGGAAATACTTTTAGATGGGTGAATCACCTTCCAGAGTTCAGAGGAACAACACAATATGAAATTGTCATTTGCTTAGTGCCATATTTGACAAAAAACCATGTATGCAATAGTAAGAACCACAGAAGTATGCCGTCATGACCACAGAATAAGAAAGAAGGATGAACAGTCTTCAGAAAAGCTAGGCGAATATAAGGTGTTTAACTTTCATAATACTTTCTTCAAATCTCAGCAGATACAACAATACACCTCATTCATTTACTTTCAGAGGCCTGTTAACCCCAGATCAACCTGGTCACGGCAATTCTAGACGGACCTGAAAAAGTCCGAATGTCGACGAGGAAAATATTACACGTATGACAACAACTCATGGAAACACAGGAACTCACGGGATCGTAGTCACTGATAACCACCGAAACCGTTAACCAGCTTCAACAGAGCCTAAAACGAAGTAAGCCATTCAGCTGTATTAAAAACGGTAAAACACCATTATGCCAGTTGAATGTTACATTTATATTCATCTCAACCATTTTCGAACTACGAATAACAAAACAACACAAAAGAAAACGCGACAATACCTATCCACGAAAAAACAAAACTCCAATTGACCACCACTGTTATAACCAACGAAAACCGGCGAAACCTCAATGAGGTCAATCAAGGACGCCATAGCATTTGTCTTCATCCAATTCAACTAACGTCTTCTATCCCTATACGCAATACCGGCCTGTTATTTTGCGTACCTTTGATATTACAGCGAGTTACTGAATCGCCTAATCCAAAGAGTTCACAATAATCGGTTTATTTCGGTGTAGTTAGTCGTAACTTGAATTTTCAGGTTCTGTTTGGTTATATTTAAACATAGTTGGTTGGTTATGTTTGTATGTGCCCTTTATTTACTTTTTTCCGTTGTTACTTCTGACTTGTTGATCATGGAGTTTGACTCAAAATGCTATTTCTGCAGAGGCAGATACCTTAGTAACCCCGACGACTAGCATATCTGAATTTCACATACATGTACCTGAACTGTGATTGGCTCAACTTGAGGGCCACTTCGACCGCCATGGCGTTAAACTTCAGAGCTCCAGGTATAGGGAGGTGTGGTCTCAACAACCTTATCCCATTAGCAAAGGGGTGTGGGAGCTAATACTTCATCGCCCGACAGAGCAGTCATATACTGTACTTAGGCGCGAATCGATAAATCGCCTTTACATGTCTAAAACTCCTCACATACAACGATTATTTCTGAGGGCGAACATGGAAGCTAGATCTTCATCACAGTGGGAGACAGAACAGATGAAGAGGATGTAATAAAGCAAGGCTGGATGCAAGCCCTTCTGCAGTATGTGTAACACGAACCAGATGCTCAGGATCTCGACTTCTCTCCTGAGCAGTTAGCGTCTATTCGAGACCCAACAATAGGGAGATGCCTCAGTAGAGGGTAAGTGAATTGGGCTAGTGGGCGTGATGACTCAGTAATCTCGAAGCTCGCAACCGACGTTAGATCGTCAACGCAAACACTGGTACAATCATAGTTAATGTAGGGTGGTCGAGCGAGATCCCTAGCAGACAACGTTTTAATTCATAGGGATATCCGGGCATACCAGAACAATAAAACCTTTTGTCGGTACTGCTGGAGGTTTGAAGCACAATCAAAGAAGTGTAGACAACCATGCGCGTGGCCTGAATCACAGAATGAGCAACAGGGAGATGAGTAACCCCTTCTCAGTTAGCGGCTGCTGAGAAAAGGGGCCCGGGCTGTCCACGTCCAGAAAAATAACTGTTACAGACTTCTTGGTTAATACGGGAGCTGCGATCAGCCTCATACCGAAAGTAAAAGCAGAGATGAAACGAAAAGTGTACCGCGTTACGCTACAAGCTGCTAACAAAATGAAAATAGCGACTTTCGATCAGGAAACGAAAAGCAACTAACCTGAACATACTAGATAATAATCCTCTAGTGAGAAACATGAACAGGCTTCGAGCATATCGAACAAGAAACAGACAGAACCATCGCCTCCTGATATCAAGGCGTTCAGAGCTTTAGTTAACAATTCAGATATCTGGAAGTGGTTATGCGTCAATTCATAATTCATTCTACTGACTAGCATATATGTCCACAATTAGCACGAAGCCTAAAATAGTTGGACTTTCAAAGCAAACTGTTGTAGAATTACGGTGTGTGATTGGCTCTGCGCAAACATTAGAGCTTATTCCAGCAAGCAATGACTATCGATTTCGGAAGATTTACTCAACACCAAAATCAGTTTGATAATAATAATACATTTCACATAAATTAAGCATTTACATGATTCACATACCGTCAGTACAGGCATGATCATATTAGACAAGTGCAGTCTGAAATTGAACACTGTTTTATGAAATTAAAAATAGGAAAATGACCTCTAGAAACTTTAAAAGAATAGAATATAAGATATTGGTTTAATTCTAAATTATAATATTTAACATACCCTGTCAATGGAGTTGAAGATTGAACGATCAATTCTTGGTTGTTTGCTCAAAATCAACTTCCTCGATTTTCGCGGAGGCATCAATACGACAGTCATCGTCTCATCGGTCGCTGTTCAGAAAGAAGACTGAAACATCGTCAGAAGTAACAACGATTTATTATTGTAATATTTGTTTACAGACCTTAGTTTGCTTAGTTCGCTTATTCCTTTTATATGTTGGTGTAACAATACAGAAATATCAAACGGCAGATCGGTGTTTTGGTTTTTGCGTCCGTTATAACTAAGCGTTTCTGAGAAATCTTCGAAGAACAGCGTGGGCCCGAGCGTAGCGAGAGCTGGGCATTAACGGTTTATGAGACGAGATTGACAGTTTCTGACGATAGAAACAGATCTGGCGGATTCAAACAGTTGGTGAAAGTTTGGATAGTCACCGTTCATCTCTCCTGGTGCCGGTCAAGTCCTCTTTGAACAAGCAATATCTGGAACTTTTTTGGAATTCGGTCAAGTTCAACAATGCCTGGGTCAAAGAAGGGACAGAGTGTCTTGGATGCAAACAGGAAAGTAAGTCATGGTGACTTGTCTGTTAATTGTAACGATGTGTCTGATGTTAAGCATGACATGGTTGATGTTACTGTTTCGCCGTTCAGGGATAATAGGAACATCAAACTCCCTAAATTAGAACCACGATGTTTTGATGGAAACCCGGCTGATTATTTACAATTTGTAAAGGAGTTTGAGATCATGTTGAGTAGTTTTCTATTAAGTGATGAATTGAAGTTAATGTATTTGATGAGATATTGCACTGGAGATGCTGCAAGAGCTATACAGTGTTGTAAGTTTATGAAGCCAAAAGAGGGCTACTACGAGGCTATGAGCATATTACGTCAAAGGTTTGGAAGACCTTCGATGATTGCAGGGAAATTATTCGAGGCTGTTAAGGGTAATGGTGGTCAATTACAGGATGACTCCCAGGCACTCACTGAGTTTTTAGATAATTTGCTAATTTACAAGAATGCAATGATTTCGATGAATTGCATGAGTGACCTCAACTCGAGTTTTATACTAGAAGTAATAGCAAGACGTCTACCTACTCGACTGCAAAGGAAGTGGGTGAAGATAAGCTCCCGTATGGAGGATGACGGTTTCGAACCAAGGTTTGATGATATCCTGAATCTGGTAAAAGATAGCGTCAATCAATCTATGAGCAAGTTTTCCAGTCTGTTAGATCTCACCCCTAGAATAGAGCAGTCTGAGGGTAAAACGCACTCATTGATGACGAATAGGCCTCAGAGAGGTGGATATCGAGAAGGCTCCATGATGTCTAGTAATGCATATAGACCTAGTGAGTGTAACAGGTTTCGTAGTACATCCTCAACAGATAAGTTACAAGATGCAAGACAAACACGGTTTTGTTTTACACGTGTGCAAGAGGTGCATACAGAAGTGAACTGTGAACCGGTGAGCAAGTTCAGTGATAAGCTAAATGTAAACTCCAGGCCTGACTCCGAATTGTGTGACGATAACGGTGTTGTGAAGAAGTCTGTAGTTGCAACTGGTAAGCCGTTGTTGAATAAAGTGTCACAGAATAGAGTTACTGCTTCAGAGTGCAGTTCTGACCCTACAAGTTTACAAAGTATTACTAGTCAGAGTGAAGTTATAAAACCTTTAATGATTTGTGAGGAGGAACCAAAATTGTCTACTTCTGTTATTAAAGAGTTTGAAAATGATGAAGTTGACGGTAAAGTGAATATTTGTGATAATGATCATGATAGTGCAGAGTTGTCTTTGGTTGATCATTATGAGATGAGGGATATGCCTACTACTGCTAAGTTAAATAAAGGTTCTGTACAACTACAACGTGAAGTAGAATTGAACGCAGATGCAGTTCCAAAAGGTGTGCATACTTGTGAGACAGTCAGTGTAATTGATCAGCGTGTAGCCCACCTATCATCAGATGATAGTGCTAAACCCGAACTAGTAGTGAAAGACAGCAGTGGTGGTAATCTTGCAGTTGGACAACTATCTGAGAGCCGAACAAGAACAGCTTCTGATCCACCACTAAGTTCATCACCTTGTGTCACTCAGTCATCGTTGGTGCTGTCATCCACAATGAAACAGACACCCATCAACTCAAGTATCTTGTGCAATGACTATGGTAGTATCAGTTCGTTTGAAAGGACGAATATCAATGGTCAGTTTAGTGTGGATAAGCCAAGTGTAAAGGAGAGAGTTATTGTTAAATTGACTTGCACGAATAAAGGCATTTCTAGTTTCAAGTTACTATTTGAATGTTATTATCTTTGGTGTAAATTACTCTGTTTCTACACTTGGTTGATGAGATATGTCGTGTGTTTGTTCGTCATCTATATTCTACGATACAATGACATGGGCGTGTTGCCGTTCAGATTTGAGGATATAGCTGATAGAAGGAAGTTAGCAAATGAACTCTGCGACGATTTTCCAACCTAGGGCGTCAACCTGAGAAGGGTTGTAGGCGTACTGCTGTAAGTCCTACAATTCTTCAAAGGGTAGCGCATCAATGAGCAGTCCAATGTGCTTGGTGTGTGATTTTGTACATATGTTCATATTGTATATACTGAATTGATATCATCTGTCATCTAGCTGTTGGTAATTCTGTTTGTGTCCGGACGACTTCCACTTGGATCATCAACCTGAGAAGGAATGTAGGCGTACTGCTGTAAGTCCTACAGTTCTTCAAGGGTAGTTTGTCGTGTCAGAATCCACAACATTTGATGTGTTGATTGTACATATGTTTGTGTTAAATAGTTGTGTGAGTTCCAATTGATGTAATTGTTGGTTAATCTTGTTTGTGTCCGGACATTCCACAACTTACAATCGTCAACCTGTGAAGGGTTGTAGGCGTACTGGTGTAAGTCCTGCAATTCTTCAAAGGAATTCCACCAAGACATGATCGGCGAGGTTGTTTGTACTATTTGTATATACGTGTGGTGTGTCATATCAATTGGTGTTTTTGGATTCATTGTGTTTACTTGTTGTTTTCGTATCTTGTTGTTATTGCGTAATTTTGTTAAAATTTTCGTCGTGATTACTTGTGAAGTTGTTTCGAGTCTTCTACATCCGTGAATGAATTGATTGATGTTAAGGACAGCAGATGGGTCGTATACGCCGGGGAGGCTAGGCTATTGCTGAGAATGAAATGCACACGGAGATAATTGTTAGCTGCGGTCCGACACGCCGGGGGGAAAGAGTGTAAACGACTGAGGCTCGCATGCGTCACCGCTTTTAGAACTGAGGCAGAATGAGTGACAAGCGATTTCAGTGGTAATTGGTAGTGAGTAATTAAGAGGATGTGCGTAGAGTATCGTGAGGTGCTGCCATGGTCACTTTGCATTCTGCAAGAGTCATTCTAGCAAGTGGAGACTGTGTTGCAAGATGTCAAGAGGAGGTCTCTGTCTGGAGGCGCAGGTCGTCATTGATGTGTGAGATTGTGCTGTGGGTATGCTTGTGGTGTGTTGGCTTTTCTGTTTGTTTTCCATTTCAGCTCTGTCCGTGTGACCCAGGTTCTCGCAATGGCATCCAAGTCGACGTGCATTGGTCGTGAAGGAAAAAAGGGTTGGATCCCTTTTTTGCCGGGGAGTGTCAATGGAGTTGAAGATTGAACGATCAATTCTTGGTTGTTTGCTCAAAATCAACTTCCTCGATTTTCGCGGAGGCATCAATACGACAGTCATCGTCTCATCGGTCGCTGTTCAGAAAGAAGACTGAAACATCGTCAGAAGTAACAACGATTTATTATTGTAATATTTGTTTACAGACCTTAGTTTGCTTAGTTCGCTTATTCCTTTTATATGTTGGTGTAACAATACAGAAATATCAAACGGCAGATCGGTGTTTTGGTTTTTGCGTCCGTTATAACTAAGCGTTTCTGAGAAATCTTCTAAGAACAGCGTGGGCCCGAGCGTAGCGAGAGCTGGGCATTAACGGTTTATGAGACTTGGCTGACATACCCATAGTGAGTCAGATTCATGCGGGAATTATGAAATTTTGCGTTAATGGAAGCTAAGAAGAGTGGTGATATACAGGTGCTAGAGTAAGACACACTGGATCCAGACCATTATTATCATTTTATCAATCAATGAGGGTTCAATAGCTTATAAAAACCCACATTAGATGGTAAGTACAGCATTATATCGGTATAGCAGATACAAGGGACCGATACGTCGAAAAGTTAACTTTGCGATGTTGAACAGAATTCAGAATGGAATTTGTACCGATGTTCATCGTAAGGGCTAACAGTAATCTGGATACCGCTCATGTAATACAAATGTAGAAAGTAGCTGTCAATGTACTTGAAGATTGAACGATCAATTCATGGTTGTTTGCTCAAACCCAACATCCCTATATTTTCGCGGAGGCATCAATACGAAAGTCTGAGATAAAAACGCAATCATTGATGACGAATAGGCCTCAGAGAGGTGGATATCGAGAAGGCTCCATGATGTCTAGTAATGCATATAGACCTAGTGAGTGTAACAGGTTTCGTAGTACATCCTCAACAGATAAGTTACAAGATGCAAGACAAGCACGGTTGTGTTTTACACGTTTGCAAGAGGTGCATACAAAGGTGAACTGTGAATCAGTGAGCAAGTTCAGTGATAAGCTAAATGTAAACTCCAGGCCTTACTCCGAATTGTGTGACGATAACGGTGCGGTGAAGAAGTCTGCAGGTGCAACTAGTAAGCCATTGTTTAATAGTATGTCAGAGAAGAGAGTTATAGTCTCAGTGGACAGTTCTGACTCCACAAGTTTACAAGGTATTTGTCAGCCACGTCTCGAAAACCGTTAATGCCCAGCTCTTGCTACGCCCGGGCTCACGCTGTTCCTTGAAGTTTCTCAGAAACGCTTAGTAATAACGGACGAAAAAACCAAACCACCAATCGGCCACTCGAGGATTCTTTATTGTTACACGAACATATAAACAATGTTACAACTAAGGTCTGTGAACAAATATTACAATAATAAATCACAATATTACTTCTGATGGTTTACTGCTGACTTCTTTCTGAACAGCGACCGATGAGACGATGACTGTCGTATTGATGCCTCCGCGAAAATTGGGGAAGTTGGTTTTGAGCAAACAACCATGAATTGATCGTTCAATCTTCAACTGCATTGACACTCCCCGGCAAAATACGGATCCATCCCTTTTTTCCATGACGACCAATACACGTGGACTTGGATGCCAGTGAGAGAACCTGGGTCACACGGACAGAGCTGAAGTGGAAAACAAACAGAAAAGCCGACACACCACAAGCATACTCACAGCACAATCTCACACATCAATGACGACCTGCGCCTACAGATAGAGACCTCCTCTTGACATCTTGCAACACAGTCTCCACTTGCTAGAATGACTCTTGCAGAATGCAAAGTGACCATGGCAGCACCTCACGATACTCTACGCACATCCTCTTAATTACTCACTACCAATTACCATTGAAATCGCTTGTCACTCATTCTGCCTCTAATCCAAAAACGGTGACATATGCGAGCCTCAGTCGTTTACACTCTTTCCCCCCGGCGTGTCGGACAGCAGCTAACAATTATCTCCCTATGCATTTCGTTCTCAGCAATAGCCTAGCCTCCCCGGCGTATACGACCCATCTGCTGTCCTTAGCATCAATCAATTCATTCACGGATGTAGAAGACTAGAAACAACTTCACAAGTAATCACGACAAAAATTTTAACAAAATTACGCAATAACATTAAGGTACGATAACGACAAGTAAACACAATGAATCCAAAATCACAAATTGAGTAGACACACCACTCGTATACACTAACAGTACAAATAACCTCGCGGATCATGCCTTGTTGGAATTCCTTCGAAGAATTGCAGGACTTACACCAGTACGCCCACAACCCTTCACAGGTTGACGATTGTAAGTTGTGGAATGTCCGGACACAAACAAGATTAACCAACAATTACAATAATTGGAACTCACACAATTATTTAACACAAACATATGTACAATCAACACATCAAATGTTGTGCATTCTGACACGACAAACTACCCTTGGAGAACCGTAGGACTTACAGCAGTACGCCTACATTCCTTCTCAGGTTGATGATCCAAGTGGAAGTCATCCGGACACAAACAGAATTACCAACAGCTAGATGACAGATGATATCAATTCAGTATATACAATATGAACATATGTACAAAATCACACACCAAACACATTGGACTGATCATTGATGCGCTACCCTTTGAAGAATTGTAGGACTTACAGCAGTACGCCTACAACCCTTCTCAGGTTGATGCCCTAGGTTGGAAAATCATCTTGTGTTTCATCTTCCGACTCTCGACTCTCAGCACCTTCCAGTAGACACAGTTCTCTAATATCTCGCACCGACATGCCACAACTTGTTCTCACCTCAACCGTCCTCACCAATCCATCACCACTACAGATTAGCCTTACTACCACTCCCAAAGGCCACCTACCTGTGGCACATTTATCTGCTACTAATACTATGTCACCAACCTTTAAGTTTCGGCACAACTTTTTCCACTTGTCCCTGGTTTGCAGTGTTAGAACATACTCCTTTAACCATCTTTTCCAAAATATATCTTTCATGTGCCTGGCTTGTTTCCATCTTTTAATCGTAGGTATTCCTTCCCCGCTTGCGTCCTCTATGCCAGGGTTGCCTCTCAATAACAATAATTTATTTGGGGTTAACACATCAAAATCCTTGACGTCGTCCCTCACAGGTGATAACGGCCGGTCATTTAATATTCGTTCAGCTTCACAAAAAAAAGTCTCCAGCGTTTCGTCATTCAAACTCTGGTTTTTAATTATGGAGCTTAAAATACGCTTGATAATTCCTATAAGTCTTTCCCATAGCCTACCTCTATGGCTGGCATGTGGTGGGTTGAAGTGCCACTCGATGTTCCTTTTCAGTAACTCTTCATGAACTCTCGTTTGGAGACCTTCGAAATACTCTTTAAGCTCGGCGTGACAGCCAACAAAATTAGTCCCTCTGTCGCTGAACATCATCTTCGGTACACCCCGGCGATTTATAAATCTATGTAACGCTAGCACGAATGAATCCGTAGTTTATAGATGAACCATCTCAATATGCACAGCTCTCATTTCAAACAGGTGAATAAACAGCCATATCTTTTACATAGGGTTCTGCCTCTCTTCACTACAAAAGGTCCGAACAAATCCACTCCGACTTATTTGAATGGATAATTCCCTTCAGAAGCTTGCCACGCTGGGAGTGGTGCCATCATCTGCTGTGCTGGACGAGCATTTCGGAGTTTACATTCCATGCACTTATCAATTATTTTACGGACAGCGGTACCTCCCTTCACTATCCAGAACTTACATCGAATACTTGATAGTACTTGCGAAGTACCCAAATGACCTTCAAGAACATGGTAGTGTCTTATAATGAGATCAGTGACTGGATGGTAGCAAGGTAATAAAGCCGGATGACGGGTCTCACATGACGATTCTAACACTTGTAGACGTCCACTAACTCTAGCGATCCCTTCGGAAACTATCGGAGATAATCCATCTGACCGCACCTTGAAATCTGAGAAATCAGGACTATTTTCATTGACAATCTCACCCCACGCCTCCCACTGAGCAGCCCTCAAAATCGCTTACTCTGCATTTCTGGTATCTTCGACTTTCAAAGGTCCCACATTCATATTTTCGTATCCCGCAAGATGCATGACCTTTAGATACGTAACATATCGTGCCAGCCACGCAACAGCCTTCAGTAGTTTGTACCAAGAAGAATAATATTCAAAAAGTGGATGTAAACCCGAATGTCTTTCTTGAGTAGATGTTAAACTGACACTTGTCTCCAACTCCAAGACACACTCGTTTATCGGTGGTTCATCTTCTCTACTAGGCCACACACAATCAGCCCGTAGCAAGAACTCCGGACCTTTCCACCACCTATTTAAAAACACGTTCATATGAATAACTCCTCGCGATGCTAGATCAGCTGGATCTTTCCAGACGGTACGTACCTCCACTGCTCAACAGTTGTTAGTTCACGAATTTGAGATACTCTGTTAGCTACAAAACATGCATATCTTGCTGACTCGTTGCGTATATAATATATCACAGACATCGAATCAGTCCAAAACACTACAGGATACTTGGGATAATCCAACTCTTTACACACCGTTGTGAATAACTGCGCAGCTTGTAAGGCTGCAGTAAGTTCTAATCTCGTAATCGAAACCGTCTTTAGAGGTGCAACTCTAGATTTACCCATCACCAGGCTAACATCTATATCATACATTAAGGTGGTTCTGATGTATACGGCTGCACCAAATCCAACCTCAGAGGCATAGGAAAGAACATGGAAGTCAATTATATCATGATTTGTCGATGGCTTAAGTGGACGTGAGACGGAATGTAGATTCAGCATTCTTAAACTGTTAACCCGCCCCTTCCACTCTTCTCTCTGCCTCTCATTTAATGGTTCATCCCACTGTACCACTCTCCTTAGTGTCTCCGTAAATAATCTCCTATTCGGAAGTAGATGAGCTGCATGTCATCCACGTCTCGTAGACCGTTAATGCCCAGATCTTGGAAAGCTGGGACTCACGCTGTTTTTTGAAGTTTCCCAGAAACGCTCAGTAATTAAAAAGAGAAAAGCAAAACACCGATTGGCTATTCGGAAATATTATGTTGTAACACCAACATATAGCCAAATCTAAAATTAAGGCTTAACTAGGGTCTATGAACAAATTTAACAATAATAAATCACAATATTATTTCTAACGGTTGTCTCCTGACTTCTCTCTGAACAGCGACCGATGAGACGATGGCTGGTGTATCGATGTCTCCGCGAAAATTGGGGAAGTTGGTTTTGAGCAAACAACCATGAATTGATCGTTCAATCTTCAACTACATTGACACTCCCGGCAAAATACCGATCCATCCCTTTTTCCATCACGGCCAATACACGTTGACTTGGATGCCAGTGAGAGAACCTGGGTCACACGGACAGAGCTGAAATGGAAAACAATCGGAAAAGCCAACAAACCACAAGCATACACACAGCACAATCTCACACATCAATGACGACCTGCGCCTCCAGATGAAGCTATCCTCTTGACAACTTGCAACACAACCGCCACTTGCTAGAATGACTCTTGCAGAATGCAACGTGACCATAGCACCACCTCACGATACTCTACGCACATCCTCTTATCTACTAACTACCAATTATCACTGAAATCGCTTGTCACTCATTCTGCCTCAGTTCTAGTAGCGGTGACGCATGCGAGCCTCAGTCGTTTACACTCTTTCTCCCCGGCGTGTCGGACCGCAGCTAACAATTATCTCCGTGTGCATTTCATTCTCAGCAATAGCCTAGCCTCCCCGGCGTATACGACCCATCTGCTGTCTTTAACATCAATCAATTCATTCACGGATGTAGAAGAGTGGACACAACTTCAGAAGTAATCACGACGAAAATTTTAACAAAATTACGCAATAACATTAAGGTACGATAACAACGAGTTAAAAAAATGAATCCATAATCACGAATTGAGAAGAAACTCCACACGTGTACACAAACAGTACAAATAACCTCGCGGATCATGCCTTGGTGGAATTCCTTCGAAGAATTGCAGGACTTACACCAATACGCCTGCAACCCTTCACAGGTTGATGATTGTAATTTGTGGAATGTCCGGACACAAACAAGATTAACCAACAATTACAATAATTGGAACTCACACAATTATTTAACACAAACATATGTACAATCAACACATCAAATGTTGTGCATTCTGACACGACAAACTACCCTTGAAGAACTGTAGTACTCACAGCAGTACGCCTACAACCCTTCTCATGTTGACGCTCTAGGTTGGAAAATCGTTGCAGAGTTCATTCGCTTATTTCCTTCTATCAGCTCTATCCTGAAATCTGAACGGTAACACGCTCATGTCATTGTATCGTACAATATGGATGACTAACAAACACACGACGTATCTGGTCACCCTAGCGTAGGCACAGAGTAATTTACATCCAAGATAATAACATTCAAATAGTAATTTGGAAAACATTTATTCATGCGATTCAATCTAACTATTACCCTCTCGTACACACTTGGCTTATACTCACTAAACTGAGCAATATCTTTCGTCCTTTCAAAGGAACAAATACTATCATCAAAGGCCACTTAACATGATTTCGAATTCCATAACAAACTGCTAATAATCAGCTGGGTTTCCGTCGAAGCACCATGGTTCAAATTTAGGGAGTTTGATGTTCCTATTATCCCTGAACGGCGAAACAGTAACATCAACCATGCCATGCTTAACATCAGACACATCGTTACAAGTAACAGACAAGTCACCATGACTTACTTTCCTGTTTGCATCCAAGACACTCTGTCCCTTCTGTGACCCAGGCATTGTTGAACTTGACCCAATTCCAAAAACGTTCCAGATATTGCTTGTTCAAAGAGGATATGGCAGGCACCAGGAAAGATGAATGGTGAATATCCAAACTGTCACCAGCTATCTGAGTCTGTCAGAAAATGTTTCCGCCCTCAGAAACTGACTTCACCGACAGAAGCTCTCAGCCACGTCTCGTAAACCAATAATGCCCAGCTCTTGCTACGCTCGGGCTCACGCTGTTCTTTGAATTTTCTCAGAAACGCTTAGTATTAACGGACGAAGAAACCAAAACACCGATTGGCCACTCGAGAATTCCTTATTGTAACACCAACATATAGCCAACTTTAAAATTAAGATTTAACTAATGTCTATGAACAAATATTACAATAATAAATCACAATATTACTTCTCACGGTTGTCTCCTGACTTCTCTCTGAACAGCGACCGATGAGACGATGAGTGGTGTATCGATGTCTCCGCGAAAATTGGGGAAGTTGGTTTTGAGCAAACAACCATGAATTGATCGTTCAATCTTCAACTACATTGACAGTGCTACTAATCCAAATGGGTGAAACACGAACGACAACAGAGATGGCATACCTCTCTGTGTAACTGGTTTATCAATATCGCCAACACTTAATCCAAAGGTATAGGACTAATTCTCGTACGGTATTTACTGTCCCTTCTGGAACTATACGCTTCAGCTAACACCTCAGCAATACATGTTTCAAATTTAACTGCAGACTTATCATCATCGAAGGAGGCTAATTAATCATCCACATAGAAGCAACAATCGATGACATCCAGCAGATCATCAGAACCGAATGTGGACACTGCTTTCGTAGAGAAAAATTGACACAAAACGGGGAGGACGTGGAACCAAATGGATGGACTGTCATCCTATATTCTGACAGCTTCCCACAAGGACCATCATCTAACCACAAGAATCTTAAGTGATCTCTGTCGCTCTCTGGAACCTTCGCCTGTAGGAACATTTCCTCAATATCCGTAGCGACAACACATGTAAACTATATGAATATTAATAAAAGTTCAAATAATGAGCTCACGCAATCTGGGCCACTATACAGATTATCATTCAAAGAAACGCCTTCGTGTTTCGCAGAACAACCGAAAACCACACGGAGTTCACCTGGCTTCCTCGGATTCAGGGACGGTTGGTGGGGCAAATATTACTTCCCTGGCTCGCTCTGATCAACTAGTCTTTCAACGTAACCCTTTATTACATGTTTGTCGTCAGCATCCTTATATTTGGTCCAGAGGTCTGCATCCGTCAGAAACGTTTTCATTAAACCCATTAGTCTCTTAAGAGCAACTTCCCTATTACAAACCAACCATCTATATTTAAATCTCCATGGTAGGTCAACGCTAAAACGCCCATTTTCGTATTTACAAGACTCCTCAACTATTTTAATTGCCTTTAAGTTTTCTGCAGAACAACCCTTCTGTGGGACACTACAGTCACAAAACTCCTTGTCATACATATTTCTAATCATAGTCTCCAGTTTGTCCCCATTGTTTGCAACCAGTGATGATATGTGGACCGTGGTTATAGGTCATCTCGCTGTACATACCCGCGGTGTTTCCGTCGCGAACAGATCCTCTCTAACTCTGAATCTCTCTTCTAATACCATGTCACTGTAGTTAAAGATTGAACGATCAATTCATGGTTGTCTGCTCAAGCCCAACTTCCCTATATTTTCTCCAAGGCATTAAATCCAACAGTCATCGTATCATCGTTCGCTGTTCAGAAAGCACGTACAGAACCGTCAGAAGTAATATCGTGATTTATTATTGTAATATTTGTTCTTATACCTTAGTTATTAAGCTGCTCATATGTTGGTGTTAGAATAAAGAATTCTCGAGTCGCCAATCGGTGTTTTGGTTTTTGCGTCCGTTAGTACTAGGCGTTTCTGAAAGGCTTCGAGGGACATCGAGAGGCCCAGCGTAGCAAGAGCTGGGCATTAAAAGTTTTTGAGACGTGATTGACATAACTTGTGAGCTTCTGGCACACCAGATTCAATCAGTATTCTCACTCTACCATCTTGCAATGTTGGAAACGGTATATCACACAGGTATGGCTTACCAACAACTCTTTCACTATTAGATGCTATAGCTCCGAGTGTCATACTGGAGGAATTGTAAGCAGTATCTACTTCAACGGTTTCCCTAGTAACCAAGGATTCTAACTGAAATGACACTCGTTCACACACTACCGTTTTCGAAGAACTTAGAGTATTTAGAACCAAGGATTACTTTGGGCCTTTAATAACCAAGCAGCCAGCCAGTTTAGCATCTATCAATGTAACAGCTGAACCATTATCCAACGATGCATAAGTCTCTACCAAAGATTTCGGTCCTTTCACCTTAACTGGTAATACCCCTATATAAACTGGTGGGTTGTCAAGGGGTCTAAAGGAACCATTACAATTAAATGAATTCCCCGGTTCGTTTACTGTCCTCAGAAATGGGTGCATATAAGTAAACCACTACTTCCCTTGTTTGCCGCCTTACAACTCCACTTTGTATGCCCAATCTTCAAAGAACTAAAACACAGCTGCTTCTATTTTGCTATTTTTAGACTTTTTACGGGGGACATAGCGATGAAGCGATTGCAATCACTCAATTAATGCGTGGTATGGCGAACAATACACACATCCTTTCTTGTTGTGCCTTTAGCTTTCACTACAAATGCTTTCTTTATATTCACCGGTTCCTTAGGTTCTACCTTAGAATGCAAAATGCTGGCGAGTTCGCCCATCGCCTGGTTGACACCGTCTTTCACCAGTTTCAGAATGTCATCAAACTTTTGCTCAATACCTTCATCCTTATACGAGAGCTTATCTCCACCCATTCCTTTGCAGTCGAGTAGGCGGGCGTCTCACTACTACCTCTAGGACGGAGCTCGAGTTCAGATCGCTCATGCAATTCATCGAAATCAATGCATTCCTGTAAGTCATCAAATTATCCAAAAACGCAGAGAGTGCCTTGGAGTCATCTCATAATTTACCACCATTACCCTTAACAGCCTCGAATACGTGCCTTGAAATCATCGAAGGTCTTCCGAATCTTTGACGCAGTATACTCATAGGCTCAGTATATCCTTCGTTAGGGGGCATGATCTTACAGCCTTGTGTAGCTCTTGAAGCAACTCCAGTGCAGTGCCTCATCAAATCCATCAACTTCATTTTATCGTTTATTGCACGCCCATTGAACATGACTTCATACTCCCTTACAAACTGTGGATAATCAGCTGGGTTTCCGTCGCAACGCCGAGGTTCGTACTTATGAAGCTTGATATTCCTATTATCCCTAGACGGCGAGACATAAACTTCAAGCATACCATGCTTTACATCACACACATCGTTACATGTAACAGACAGGTCAACCTCACTTACTTTCCTGCTTGCTTCCAAGACGCTCTGTCCCTTCTTTGACGCAGGCATCATTGAACTTGACCAAAATTACAGAAACGTGCCAGATAATACCTGTTCAAAGAAGAATTCCAGGCACCAAGAAAGACGAACGAAATCTATCCAAACACTAGATATGATAGAGAAGATTTGTAGCTTAGGTGGATGATTTTGATGTGGTTTTTTTCTCTGAGGTGGATGATTAGTTTGCGAAGCTTTCATCACCCTACTGGGTGACATCTTCAGAGCATACTTCAATTTGAAGTGAGCTTTTAGATTTCTCCACGAGTTTGTTATTGCGATTCCATAGGCATAGCTCAGACTCATAGGCGAAAGGAAGTTATTATCCTGGAATAAGGACAATTGTCCTTAAATTGTTCATAAGGTAATGAGGACATTATTTTTCAGTTTATTTGTATATATACTATTGTGCATCGAGTTGCATTGAGTTCCTAGTGCAACTCTTTGTAACTGCATTTACATAAAGCAAAACATTACGAATGCTCCTGTTTTTAGAATAAAAAGATGATTCTTTTCATTATTGTAGTAATAAAGAATGGAATTTCTCCAATGTCAGTGTTATTTAATTGAAGTTTTAATCTCTGTAGGCCCTTAAAGGAATAAATTCGGCACTGAGAACTCCTATAGAAACCGAAAGTACTTTTAGTTTACTAAATCTTACTGACTTGCTTTATAAATTCAATATTTGTCAAGTGTTCATTTGAAATCTGCCGGAGTATTCAGTAAAGTAAAAGTTGTAGTGCATGATTCCCAGACTTGTTGTAGTCATTGGTACTGCCAAGATACCGCTTACTCGTTTAATGAAGCCGGAATATCGAATTCTCGCTTTATTGAGGAAACGCTATATTGCCTGCAAAAGTAGTGCGTCAGTTTATGAGTTTCACAAAGCCTACAGAATGTTTTCTATTCAGTAATTACTGTTTGCGAATTATCCGAGAAAACACATTTCCGAGTGGGATCCAATATCCTGATTACGAGCTAGTATAAACCAGTGATTTCTTTGAGCTCGCTTCTTGATTGTGAGGTAGAGGTTCCAGATCTTCGGTGAGCTTCTGCGTAGTAAGTCCCGACACTCGACTGCTTTAGCTCTGGTGGACTTCAAGAGGAGTGGTGAGGGGATCGTTCAAGATGTGGTTTGTAGTATGCAGTATGCTAGGACTGAATTACTGCGGTGAATGGAGTTTGACCTAACTCCCGTTGGTCATTCGGTGTAGTCATAAAAGCAGAATAGTAATAATAAAAATGGGTTGTAGTGTAGATAATATAGGTTGAGATAAGTGGAATAATAAAGGTGACCTAAGGAAAAGATAGAGTGAGAGAAGGCAGAACAGGTCGTGGGGATTTAGTTTGTACGCTTATCCATTGACAGTGTGGTTTTAAGTTTAATGAGGATAAGCCATTGAGACACAAACCTTGCATTTCTGCATGATTGTCTAGCTTCCGCTTAAAAATCTCCACAGATGGCGCTGTAGTCACGGCCGCCGGTAAAGAGTTCCAGAGACGGTAAACACGAAGCGAAAAGAAATGTGATTGCACTCGAGTCTTTGGTCTCTGGTGTGCTATCCTTAGCGGGTTACCTCGTGGAAGCCTATAATCACTTAATGGCAGGATGCTTTTATTTGGGTGGGCCTGGTCATTTAAGATCTGAAATAAGGGATGTAAAACAAGGCTGAATTCCTAAACTGTCATCCTTATATCAGTTCAATTCAATCACACATATATTAATGGGCTATTCTGTAATTGACTTTAGAGACTTATCAGGAAATGGTTTCATCAACTTACAGTTCGCTGATGATATTGTCCACCTAGACTATGAGAAGTAACCCCTGATGCTGGAAAATATGAAAAGAATACCGGTGTTTGATTATAGGTGTCTGTGTTCTATCTCATGAGTAAAGCAGTATTATATGGCGAGAGCTGTTGAGGTTACGCATAAAGTGTTAGATGGGGAGGGTGTGTTAGTCTTTGAGGTAGGGAAGCTGAATAGGTTGAGATGGCTAGAACACGTGCTGGTATACCAAGCCATTGCCTTCCTCCAGGGACAATGCTAGCCAGCATATGTTAAGGTTTAAAATGCGTTTGGAACGGTCTAATGAAAAACTTGTATGGGTTCATAAAATCGTTGACAGTCAGCTGGAAGAACTACCAGAGATATGACTGCAAATCTTTGTTACTGGCACAGATGCATCCACTGTGTTTAACCTCACGATTCTATTCAACTCATGTTTTTCCTTGTCGCTATTTATTCTCCCTCATATTTTCGCTCGTTAGACTTCCATTTAGTTTTATGTCTCTACCTTTGTGTGCTACATGGAATGTGGTAAATTAAACAAGTGGACTTCTCTGCAAACTCATACCGAAAGCTAGTCAGAATGACACAGTCCAGGCATAACTAAATGCTTAACATTGATGAATGACCTCCAAAATTTCAACAAATGCTAAGTGTAGTTCTTAACCTTGTTCTTTGCTAAATGAAAAAAGATACCTTTTCAGTAATCTCTCCTTCCACCGGGACTCGTCTTCTACTTTGCAAGTGTTTTTTGTGCTTTGTCACTTTTGTGCTAAGCTTTTAGTCCGCATATGCCGTTGTTGTTGACTCAGGACCTAGATGACTTTATTTGAATAAGGTTTCGGTCGTGCAAACACGGGTCCTGGGCAGTTGATTGGTTGCATTATCATTTTTCAAATTGTCAAAAAACCGAAGTCAATGGAGGTGCGCAGCTGAAGCCCTATGTTCCTCTAGGAACTAAAGGATACAATAATAATAATAAATAATCATTTTTCAAATAGAATGCAGCATACCGTATATTAGGGTAAATATTCCACCTTGCTTGCTGAAGCTGGTGTTCCTGGTGTTATCTCTCCTTTTCTTTTTCCTCTCTCGTTTTACATGACTTTTATCTTTCTAATGAGGGCAACTTCGTCAAATACGCTGGTGGTATGACCGTCTCTTTTCCTGTCATGTTACAATGTGACTGCAGCAAACTTAACTGCTTCCTGTTTGTAGTCTAAGGCACATGGTCTTACGTTGAATCCCTCTAAATGTCTGGCAGTTAACTTTCCCTTCACTCATTAGCATGAACTACAATAACTGTGTCGTTCAAAAGATGCTTGTATCAAAGAGGGCACTGAAACAGAAACTAAGTCTGAAATAAAATACCTTGGAGTAGTTCTATCCTCTAGTATTTCTTGGTCATTCTATATCTTGTCGATTTCTTAGTAAACCTTTAGTCTAGCTTACCACGTTATGTAGTCAAGACAGTCAGGAATCATTCAACCTCCATTTTTACAATTTGTTAACTCTTGCATTGGTCTTCACTACTCCCCCTTATTCTTTCCTGATTTACTCAAAGACGGCTATGTCGTATTGTGCAGGGTATTAAGGTTGTCAGTAGGGCAAGTGGTGTACTATTTAGTCAACTCGTTAATGCACAAACTGTAGCTCATAATCATATCAATGATATGATTATGAGCAATAGTTTCTGCTCGAAACGTCATCAGTTAATATAACTGTACAACACTGTGAGATTTATCAAAATGAAATCTTATCCATAATGGAACTCGTTAATGCATTAGTTGAAAGAAATGGTCTAAATCTATACTGTCTAACTCTCAACATCCCCTCTATTCTCAGCTCTTCCCTTTAATTTCATCTGATGGAACCAGAAGTCAGTATAAAAGATTATATGATAGTTTTTGGAATTACGTAATTCCAAAAATTGTTGTCGTTTTCATTGGCAGCAGTTCACAGCCTATTGAGTTTACACAAGTATAATGCCCATTTCTCACTTTACTGAGGAGACATCAGCTAGGATTCTAGAAAGTAGCACGTCAGTATGTGAATTTTATGAATCTGCAGACTGCATTCCATTTACTTAATACTGAAACTAAACTATGAGGGAACTGATATTTCCAAGAAGGATACAATACAAGGCTCATTTCTACAACTGTTGTCCTTATTTTAGTTCACTTTCATCATAAATGTATTAACCGAATTGTCTGTCACTCACTTTAGGGATTCACCAGGGAACAGTCTTGTCAACTTAGTGTTGCTTGGTATTGTCCACTTAGGCTGCGAGAAGTGACCATTGAAACTGGAAGATATGAAAAGACTACTGGTTTTTGATCGCAGTGTCTGTACCATTTCTTCTGTGTTAAGTAGTCTAATATGATGAGTAATATTGGGGTTAAGCTTAGTGTTACGTAGAAATGTGATTCCAAACCTTGTTAATGACACAGATGCATTCACTCTGTGTAATCTCACATATCTGAGAAACCCTTATATTTTTTCCATATGACTGTTCGTTTTTCATCACATTTATGCTCATTAGAGTTCCATTTAATTTCCTTTTTATCCAGCTTTGTGTGCTACATGGAATGTGATAACTTAAACGGCTGCACTTGTGTGCAAGCTTCTATGTTGAAGGTCAGTCTGTCAGAATGATCTATAGTCCAGGTATAATGAAATGACAAAACGTGGATAAGAATAAGCGAAATGTCAACAAATAATAATCGTATATTTTGTTTTGGTTCTTGTCTAACTGAAAGAAAGAGTTATCTTACAATAATTTCTCCTCTTGCCCGAGATAACTCACATTCTGTCTCGTTATATCTCATGAGTTAGTTAATTTTATCGCGTAGCCCAAATGCAAAGTCGAAACACATCTGATGAAATGTTTTGCTTATTACCAACTAAATATAATATTTTTCAAATGTGGAATGTCACGAATCGAATTGCTGCACTTCTGTGCTGAGTTCCATGTTAAAACTCAGTCAGTCAGCTTTGTCACTGCAGATGCGTAGTGTCACAACTCACTACAGCGTTAATTAGCTTAAACAATTATTAATGCCGTTTCATAAGTACTGTATGCATTTCCCAATTCCTTAAATTTTCCAGATAAAGTGCACCGAAGAGGAAAACATAAACCAAAAGTCAGTAACACGGACGTAAGAAATAGTGTGAATAGAAGTGAATGAGATGAGTGACCTTTTATCCCTGTAGTACGCTTAACTAAAATACTCATGTGTATGAATGAGGCAAAAAGTTGTGTGACTGACTTGATATGATTATGAGCAATAATTTGTGCTAGAAACGTCATCAGATAATATTGCTGTACAACACTGTGTGATTTATGGAAATAAAATCGTATCCATAATGAAGTTATACTCTACCAGTGCCCAAGTTTTATACTTATATCAAAAATACTTATCTTGTGCGTTTTGTGTCTCCTAATTCTTTCATTTTTGTCTTCCTCATTTCAGGTTGTCAGTCTTCGTAGGCATTCTACTAGATGTCGTCATACATGGTGTCTGCAAGCAGTCTTTCAATTCATCTACCTCCCGCAAAGTTGTTGTTACGATGCCTTTAGATTATTTATTACTGATGTAATGACATGCAAGACTTGTACATGTTACTGTGAAGTTTGCCTGTAATAACATTCCCTCTATAGTAAATACAATGCTTGTGATAACAATTCGTCATTATCTTTTCATTGCGTTGATAGGTGCGTATATATTAGAAAAAAGCTAACCTTGTCGTATTAGTTCTCTAAATTACAATCGTTAAGTGCCCATACCTCTGCTGAATACCAAGTGCTACTCGCGGCCCATGAAATACTTATTACTGCATTCGTAAATAACTATCAAACTATTATTACATGGAGTAGTGAGACAGAAGGCGTATGAAATTTAGATATTAATGTTTATCTGAAGTTAATGACACAATACATAGGTACATGTTTCATTTCCAAACAAGTGAATTTTATAGGGTAATGTAGGGCTGAGCGCGGTGAGTTAATAGTGTATTCTTTACTGTATACATCTTGTATGAGAGAAATGCTTCTATTCAATTTTCGGCGAAGCTGCAATATCACCCTGCAGGGTTTCTTCAATGCACTCTCATAGGGAATAATACTTGGTACAAAGGAATCCAGCCAAAAGCATGTGACACAGTCGAATGACTTTTTCAACTAAAAGCGGCAATGCTGATATTAAGTGTGATTTACCTGTAAACTGAGGGACTCTAGTGTAATACAGCACCATATCCCAGCAGGGTATTCTTTGTGTTTAACAGGTAAAAGTAGAATTCATGGACTGAGCATTTGTTAAATATGGAGGCGACCCATTGAGTCACCTAGACGAAAGGCTGACGAAATGCGATACCTTACACATGCACCTTCAGATGTAGGCATGTGTCACTTCACATGAACTCTGGACCATATCGAGTAGGCATTCCTTTAAATCTACCCTACCCTGTGCGCTCAATTACTGCTCGTATATGTGATGACTTGGTGCGTTTCCTAGTTTGCCTATAATTACGGAATGTACATTATATTAAGCAACACAAATGGATTTTGTGAACACCAGTTGCGTTCCTTCTCTAGTCTTAACTGATGTCACATTGATTGACACGATTAAAGGAATAGATTGTAACGTGGTGTTTTCTGTAGCTGCGAAGCGTAGTTACCTAGTTTCTAATTGACATCATGCGTCTAATCCTATTAACCTATATATGTAGTTCTTTCTTCAAGATATATAGAAGTCAGGAGTAGACTGTCTTTGACAGATCTAGTTTTACGATGCGACTAATTGGTGAGTCACCTGGTGTTGTGTTAGTAGAAAAAACAACTCCAAACCTTAGTATTTTCCAGATATGAACATATTTACATACTTTGGCGACAAGTTAATCTTTGTATCAAGAAACCCTTAGGGAAATTAACCTTTACTTAGTAATTTGGATCCGAAAGTAAACGCCATGTTACTAAGTTATTCAAAAGACAGAATGATGAGTAAAACAGTACTCGGATACTTATTCTAACGAAACCGAATAATGATAATCATTTAGCCTACCAATATGCCGTTTACTTTCAGTCTTAATTCAAAGACAAATTTAGTTACTCACTAAATTAATAGTTTCAGAAGACTGATCTACTCCTGTCTTCGAAATACTTTGCCCGATCATGTTTTACTTCAAAATATGTGTATACTGGCCAGCTGATGTTGCATATCCAGTTATACTGTTTTTCAATTACAATGTCCCACCTATTTCCTATCAAACAAAACATCCCTTAAACCATCAACAAGTTACCATCATTTCTAAATAAATGACCTTAACTATTCGCATGTAAACGATGCTATAAACTTTATCACCTACGTGACGTTTCAACTTTCGACTAATCAGTTTTCCCTTACATGAACACCTGTTTCAATTTCAACCGATAGTTCTAACCTTTGACTACTGAATTAGTACGTTTCGTTATATGCCATCCTTACGAAACATAGGTAATGATAATAATTACTGCTAACAGATTTATCATGAGAATGAGAATATACTCCATACTGACGACAATCTACCTCAGGGGAGGAAGTTTTTTTAAACGCACTATTCAATCCAACACATGACCCTAACTCTGTAGCTCAAAACATTCTATAAAGTTAGTTGTGACTATTAACAAGTAGAATGTCTATTTGAGGTATAGAGAATACATTTATTAGTGATTCAACACAAAATACAAGCTCAACGGTACTGGAAACCGCTTTCTTCAGCAACGAATCCCACGAGGTTACTGGAACTACAGATTACCTAAAAAAGAAAACAAGGGTTCACAGGATGTATACATGAATATAACTACCAATATAATATTAACAAGACAGCACAGTAAGAATTAATGAAAGTTTATATCAATGTGCGATTACATCAGCCACTATTTTTGCCACAAGTGGATATTTAAACGAAGTAATAAGAAGACAATTTGTCTGAAGCGTGTAGTGTTGTATTTGTGCAACATATTTTGGACAATCTGGTCACGCATGGACTTGTCATAAGAATACATATGAAAGTAATACAGTGAAGAGGTTAGACATAAATTTAAGTGGAATTAAAATCACATATTGAAGGTCAAAACAACAATGAAGCTCAATAAACCAAATATCAGAGGCATTAGTACATCTACTCTGACTGGTATCAAAACGAAGTTCAACAAAGGTTTCGTGTGATGACGCATAAATTTGGAAATAAAAAAGGTGGCTGAAACTTCCTAATTACACTTGGGCTTCAGCAAACTTTAGGATGCAATCAAAACACGTTTAACTGATAGGGTTAAAAATGTTCCAAAGTCAATTCTATGTACTGTCTCTATAAGATGATTCGCAATAGAGCAGCTGGGATTCCTGTTCTTAACATTTCTCAATGGAGATGAAGATTGAACGATCAATTCATGGTTGTTTGCTCAAAACCAACTTCCCCAATTTTCGCGGAGGCATCAATACGACAGTCATCGTCTCATCGGTCGCTGTTCAGAAAGAAGTCAGCAGTAAACCATCAGAAGTAATATTGTGATTTATTATTGTAGTATTTGTTCACAGACCCTAGTAAAAACATTATTCTTATATGTTCGTGTAACGATAAAGAATCCTCGAGTGGCCAATCGGTGTTTTGGTTTTTTCGTCCGTTATTACTAAGCGTTTCTGGAAAACTGCAAGGAACAGCGTGGGCCCGAGCGAAGCAAGAGCTGGGCATTAACGGTTTATGAGACGTGGCTGACAGTTTCTGAAGGTTGAAACAGATTCAAAAGGATTCAGACAGTTGGTGAAAGTTTGGATATTCACCGTTCATCTTTCCTGGTGCCGGTCATATCCTCTTTGAACAAGCAATATCTGGAACGTATTTGGAATTGGGTCAAGTTCAACAATGCCTGAGTCAAAGAAGGGACAGAGTGTCTTGGATGCAAACAGGAAAGTAAGTCATGGTGACTTGTCTGTTACTTGTAACGATGTGTCTGATGTTAAGCATGACATGGTTGATGTTACTGTTTCGCCGTTCAGGGATAATAGGAACATCAAACTCCCTAAATTAGAACCACGGTGTTTCGATGGAAACCCAGCTGATTATTTACAATTTGTAAAGGAGTTTGAGATCATGTTGAGTAGTTTTTTATTAAGTGATGAATTGAAATTGATGTATTTGACGAGGTATTGCACTGGAGATGCTTCAAGAGCTATACAGTGCTGTAAGCTCATGCCTCCTAATGAGGGCTACTAGGAGGCTATGAGCATATTACATCAAAGGTTTGGAAGACCTTCAATGATTGTAAGGAACGTATACGAAGCTGTCAAAGGTGACGGCAGTCAACTTCAAGATGACTTCAAGGCACTTACTGAGTTTCTAGATAATCTTATGACTTATAAGAATACCTTGATTTCTATGAATTGCACGAGTGACTTCAACTCGAGTTTTATACTAGAAGTAATAGCAAGACGCCTACCTACTCGACTGAAAAGGAAGTGGGTGAAGATAAGCTCCCGTATGGAGGATGAGGGTATCGAGCCAAAATTTGATGATATCCTGAAACGAGTCAATCAATCTATGAGCAAGTTTGCCAGTATATTGAATCTCACCCCTAGAATAGGGCAGTCTGAGATCAAAATGCAATCATTGATGACGAGTAGGCCTCAGAGAGGTGGATATCGAGAAGGCTCGATGATGTCTAGTAATGCATATAGATCTAGTGAGTGTAACAGGTTTCGTAGTACATCCTCAACAGATAAGTTACAAGATGCAAGACAAACACGGTTCTGTTTTACACGTTTGCAAGAAGTGCATACAAAGGTGAGCTGTGAATCAGCAAGCAAGTTTAACGATAAGCTAAATGTGATATCAAGGCCTGACTCCGAACTGTGTGACGATAACGGTGTGGTCCAGAAGCCTGTAGTTGCAACTAGTAAGCCGTTGTTGAATAGAGTGTCACAGAATAGAGTTGCTGCTTCAGAGTGCAGTTCTGACCCTACAAGTTTACAAGGTATTACTAGTCACAGTGAAGTTATTAAACCTTTTGGCATTTACAAGGAGGAATCAAAATTGTATGCTTCTGTTATTAAAGAGTTTGAAAATGATGAGGTTGACGGTAAAGTGAATATTCGTGATAATGATCATGATACTTCACAGTTGTCTTTGGTTGATCATGATGAGATGAGGGATGTGCCTACTACTGCTAAGTTGAACAGGGGTTCTGTACAACTTGAACGTGAAGTAGAAATAAATGCAGGTGCAGTTGAAGAAGGCATGCATACTTGTGAGACCGTCAGTGTAAGTGATCAGCATGTAGCCCATCTATCATCAGATGCCAGTGCTAAACCTGAGCTGATAGTAAAGGACAGCAGTGGTGGTGGTCTTGGAGGTAGACAACTTTCTGAAAGTCGAGCAACAACAGCTTTTGATCCACCGCTAACTTCATCAACTGATATCAATCAGTCGTCGTTGGTGTTGTCATCCACAATGAAACAGACGCCCATGAACTCAAGTATCTTGTGCAATGACTATGCTAGTATCAGTTCGCTTGAAAGGACGAATATCAATGGTCGGTTAGTGAGGATAAGCCGAGTGTAAACGAGAGAGTAATTGTTAAATTGACTTGCATGAATAAAGGCATTTCTAGTTTCAAGTTACTATTAGAATGTTATTAACTTTGGTGTAAATTACTCTGTTTCTACACTTGGTTGATGAGATATGTCGTGTGTTTGTTCGTCATCTATATTCTACGATACAATGACATTAGCGTGTTACCGTTCAGATTTCAGGATATAGCCGATAGAAGGAAGTCAGCAAATGAACTCTGCAACGATTTTCCAACCTAGAGAGTCAACCTGAGAGGGGTTGTAGGCGTACTGCTGTAAGTCCTACAATTCTTCAAAGGGTAGCGCATCAATGAGCAGTCCACTGTGCTTGGTGTGTGATTTTGTACATAAGTTCATATTGTATATACTGAATTGGTATCATTTATCATCTAGCTGTTGGTAATTCTGTTTGTGTCCGGACATTCCACAAATTACAATCGTCAACCTGAGAAGGTATGTAGGCGTACTGCTGTGAGTCCTACAGTTCTTCAAGGGTAGCTTTTCATGCCTGAATCCACAACATTTGATGTGTTGATTGTACATATGTTTGTGTTAAATAATTGTGTGAGTTCCAATTATTGTATTTGTAGTTTAATCTTGTTTGTGTCCGGACATTCCACAACTTACAATCGTCGACCTGTGAAGGGTTGTAGGCGTATTGGTGTAAGTCCTGCGATTCTTCAAAGGAATTCCATCAAGACATGAACTGCGAGTTTGTGTGTACTGTTTGTGTATACGTGTGGTGTGTCATTTCAATTGGTGGTGTTTTGGATTCATTGTGTTTACTTGCTGTTTTCGTACCTTGTTGTTATTGCATAATTTTGTTAAAATTTTCGTCATGATTACTTCTGAATTTGTTTCTAGTCTTCTACATCCGTGAATGAATTGATTGATGTTAGGGACAGCAGATGGGTCGTATACGCCGGGGAGGCTATTGCTGAGAATGAAATGCACACGGAGATAATTGTAAGCTCTGGTCTCACACGCCAGGGAGCGAGAGTGTAAACGACTGAGGTTCGCATACGTCACCATTGCTAGAATTGACGCGGAATGAGTGACAAGCGATTTCAGTGGTAATTGGTAGTGAGTAGATAAGAGGATGAGCGTAGAGTATCGTGAGGTGGTGATATGGTCACGTTGCATTCTGCAAGAGTCATTCTAGCAAGTGGAGACTGTGTTGCAAGATTTCAAGAGGATAGCTTCATCTGGAGGCGCAGGTCGCCATCGATGTGTGAGATTGTGCTGTGTGTGTGCTTGTGGTGTGTCGGCTTTTCTGTTTGTTTTCCATTTCAGCTCTGTCCGTGTGACCCAGGTTCTCTCACTGGCATCCAAGTCAACGTGTATTGGCCGTGATGGAAAAAGGGGATGGATCGGTATTTTGCCGGGGAGTGTCAATGTAGTTGAAGATTGAACGATCAATTTATGGTTGTTTGCTCAAAACCAACTTCCCCAATTTTCGCGGAGGCATCAATACGACAGTCATCGTCTCATCGGTCGCTGTTCAGAAAGAAGTCAGCAGTAAACCATCAGAAGTAATATTGTGATTTATTATTGTAGTATTTGTTCACAGACCTTAGTTGTAACATTGTTTATATGTTGGTGTAACAATAAAGATTTCTCAAGTGGCCAATCGGTGTTTTGGTTTTTTCGTCCGTTATTACTAAGCGTTTCTGGAAAACTGCAAGGAACAGCGTGGGCCCGAGCGTAGCAAGAGCTGGGCATTAACGGTTTATGAGACATTGCTGACACCATTAATAGCTTATGAAGATTCTGTTCGCTTCTAGAGGCATTTAGGTATATGATGCGTAGCCTTTACTTGCAAAAATTGATGAGTCCTAAATGGATACTGCAACCACTCCTACACCTTCGGTGCATGGCTTGAAGAGATGTCGGACAATACTTCTAGGCGATTTCAAAATAATTTTGCGAATTAACTTCGGACAAACTCATATAATATGGAGCCAGGGCAATGACAAAATTCGGAAGTTTATGAAACCAAACTAAATAATGGGACAAAATGACGTACACCTAAGATGTCTTTATGTACCTGATCACGAGGATGATATTCAAATCCACCAATTTACTAAAATGTTGCAGTGTGCATTTAACTCATTTAAGATCTTTGGCAGAAAACAGTGATTGTTATAAGTGATTGTAAAACATATTGCAGTTTATTCCCATTTGTGAACACTAATTTTCGCTTGTATCTATGCATTCCATTCTACCAAAACACCACACAAAATTGTGGAAGGATGCACGAATTCGATATCGACCACATTCTTTGGTTCCTGCAACAGTAATAGCTACTGAACAATAGCTGATAGGGAAATTTGTGATCGAGTACAGGTTTCCACCAAGCTGCAAAGAAATTTATCGAATGACAGCAGTCGAAATGCACGCGAAGCTTACCCGGTATGCCAAATAATCATTGCATGAACCATGTATTTAAGCATCCTGCCCCACAAGCAATCAGTAAATGCCTTAAACAATATCGAACAACAATTTTCATATTAATTCATCCAACAAGAGCGAAATAAGCACCGAAATCGCTACTATTGCGTTTTCCTGGACGACTAGCTCGAACTCGAATCAACGAAACCGCGCAAATGCCGCCAAGGTTAAGCTTTAAGCGCCACTTCAAATAGGGGATATGCCTTATCAACGCCCAATCCCCTACTTACTTCACGACAAAGTAATCTACAATGAGCCTGCCACTATCTGTGAACTTTTCAGTGACTGGTTTGCAAACTTTAGTTTAGAAACACATATGCCTGGTGAAACCGCCCCCCTTACTAGCTCTTCCCTTGAAAGCATTGTGTTCACTAATCAATTAATAGAACAAGCAATTAAAAGCCTTAAACCTTCCACTAGTACGGGACCGAATGGCCTCGCTTCGATAGTTTTCAAAAACAGTGGGTGTGATATACCCCTGTTACTTCTTAACTTCTTCTCAAAATCTATGGACACTGGCACTTACCCTAGTGAGTGGAAAACTAGCTTCATAATTCCACATTACAAATCTGGTGATAAGGCAAACGTCTGTAATTACAGACCCATAATTATAACCCTAGTTATCTCACGAATCATGGAGAAAGTTGTAAAAGATCAATTGTCAGACTACCTACTTAGGGAAGATCTTGTTACAAGTTCTCAACACGGATTTCTCAAAAATAGATCCTGCGTTACTTGCCACTTCGACTTTTTCAACTGCATCACTAGTAGTCGCGAAGCACGTAAGCTAGTCGTTGTTCTCTACTTCGGTATATCTAATGCATTTGACATGTTATCTCACGGTTGTGGTGAACCTTTCACTCTGTTAGCTTAGTTACCAAAATTCAAATAGAAAATAAAATACCAAATCAGCTTAGTTACGGGAAGAATATATTAAAGTTTCGTTACTTGGGTTTACAAAGATCCAAAAATCCACAATAAACGTAATAGACTCCAGAGGCGCTGCGGGAAGACTGCTCCAGTACTAATTCTCCGATGTTGACGTTGCCGGAGGTCGACCAAAGTATGTAGGAAGAAACTACGGTGATCCTGCAAACATTTGAGATAGAAATCAGGTGACTAAAATTGATTGACGGCAGTTGAGAAGGTGGAGAAGACGGAGAGTCGAAGGCAGAACTATATATTTATTCAAAACCCGAGGTAAAGTTTAAAGTACAGAGTTTATGGTTAGAACAAAGTAGTGTACAATTTGTTCATTTCTTACATAGTAGTAAAATTTGGATAAGTTCATTTTTGAGGACTCCACACGCTATTTACTTTGGGAAGCTGTACTCGTGTGGAATTCGCAACCCATTACTGAACTGATTAAAATCATTTCTAAGCAACAGGGTACAAATAACCAAAGTCGGATCTGTATTGTCTCATCCTAGGCAGATCTCAAGTGGGGTTGTGCAAGGTAGTGTCCTAGGTCCACTTTTATTCACAGTCTACATTAACATCATTTGCTGGTGCTTCACCTCAGGTAAACCATTTCCATACGGTGACGACCTCAAAAGCGTCTACTCCTGCTACACTCCCGAATTAAGCGATATAGTTACTAAAATACATCTTGAACTAAGTTGTCTCGCAACATGGTGTGCTGAATCCTGTCTAAATTTTAACATTGAAAAATGCGGCTGGATTTGCATCGACAAAAGCAACTGTCAATCAATTCTCATAAACCGTTAACGACCAGCTCTTGCTACGCTGGGCCTCACGCGGTCCCTCGAAGAATTTCAGAAATGATTAGTATTAACCGACGCATAAACTAAAACACTGTTTGGAGACTTGAGAGTTCTTCATTCTAATGCCAACATATAACCAGCAATATTGCTTATATAGAGTAAGGCCTAAGAACAAATATTACAATAAAAAATCACGGTATTACTTCTGATGGTTTTGTACGTGCTTTCTGAACAGCGAACGATGATACGATGACTGTTGGATTTAATGCCTCGGCGAAACTATAGGGAAGTTGGGCTTGAGCAGACAACCATGAATTGATCGCTCAATCTTCAACTACTTTGACAATCCTCAACAAAAAAGGATCCATCTCTTTTTTCCATCACGACCAATGCACTTGACTTGGATGCCATTGTAAGAACCTCGGTCACACGGAAAATGCTGAAATAGAAAACAAACAGCAAAAGCCAACACACCACAGGAATACCAACAACGCAATCTCACACATCGATGATGGCCTACGCTTTCCAGTTTAAGGTATCCTATTGACATCTTGCAACACAATCGCCACTTGCTAGAATGACACATGATACTCGTCGCACATCCTCTTATCTATTCCCTACCAATACCCACTGCTATCGCTTGTCACTAATTCTGCCTCCGTCCTAGTAACTGTGACCTATGCAAGTCTCGGTCGTCTACACGCTTGCTCCTCAGCGTGTGGGACCGCAGGCTAAGTAGAAACATTCATTTTCAATCATGGATTTCACATCTAATCATTATCTCCGTGTACATGTCATTCTCAGCAATAGCTTAGCCTCCCCGGCGTATACGACCCATCTGCTTTCTCTAACATCAATCAATTCATTCACGGATGTAGAAGGCTCGAAACAACTTCAGAAGTAATCACGACGAACAATTTAACAAAATTATGCAAAACAACAAGGTACGAAAACAACAAGTAAACACAGTGAATCCAAAGAACACCAATTGATATAAGACACCACACATACATAGAAACAGTACAAAAACATCGGAGGTCGTTTTTCGATGCAAGTTTCAAACGCTCCCTGTAAAGACTGTTCACTTTACTGATTACATTAATAGACTATTCATTCCAAAAACGAATCTCTTATCAGTAACTACACTACATAAAAAAGTGCATAAATTCCATAATTACTGTATAAAAGATAAATAGACTAGTCGCACAGATGCATTTAAGGACTGAGTAGAAATAAGTGCATATGATTATTAAATTCACATTGAGATTATATGGATATGAGGCTCTTTTTGCCTATTTTAATCCTCTTAATTTATGTCTGTGATATCACTGGTCGGCCTGCGAATTTCGGGCTACCGACATCCACTCTGAAAATCCCACGCTTGTACCAAAAATACGGTGTGGAATCAAGCTGTAGTCAAAAATAAAAAAATCAAGTTTCTCTGTGAATGCGTTTAGCGGTGGAGTTGTTACTATCTAGCTGTACACACCCAGGTTATATTGAGGAATTACTTCAGCTTTATTTTTTCCCAAGTATTTTTAATCCATCCAAAACTTACTTGGGTTTTTTTGTTAATGCGAAGACAATATTCCTATATTTCATGATGTGCTCCATTGAATGACTTGTTATATTGTGGAATAACTTCAAGCTTTATTTTTTCCCAAGTATTTTTAATCCATCCAAAACTTACTTGGGTTTTTTTGTTAATGCGAAGTCAATATTCCTATATTTCATGATGTGCTCCATTGAATGACTGGTTATCATATTGTTCCCACAGACTAAAAAATGGTATGCATTTTCATGTAAATTTATATGTTTATATGAGAATATACATTATTATAATTATTATTAAAACAAAAACGCCAGCAACCATGTAACTTAACCATAAACCGAATTTATGAAATTTAATTAATGCTTATCCATGCATGTATATTTGGTGTGTCCTACACAAGTAGGAAAAAATGTGTACTTTATTAAAACATTATTATTAATTATGATTGCTAATCGTATATGTAATTTATCATATTGATGATGCCTGTAAACTGGCGTCTCTCATGTACAAAATGAGAATATACTATTATTATTATTATTATTATTCAAGTAAACAGTCGTCGACCAATCTGTAACAGAATCTAAACTCCACAAGTATTTTATTCGACCTCGGTTTGAGTACCTTCTTGTGGTAACCTCGTAAATGTATCGTAGAGGGAGGGAAAAATTATGAAATGTCAATTCTTAAATCACCCTTGAATATACAGTCAGCCAAAATTAAGTCGCCTCTCCCCCTTCGGTGTCATAATGTGGATGATGTTAATAATAATTTTGCTTTATTCCAGAAACAGTACTAGTGGTACAGTGTGGAATTTTCAGAACATATCTTCAATATCGCATCTAATTTTATCAAAGATTTGAAGGGAGTATTTCAAAAAATAAATATAAAGACAACAACAAAAACAAAACACACAAAAATAATAAAAAATGCGGAAAATACCAAGAAGTAGAAAGTAAAACAAACAACATAAAAATAATATCTCATTATTGGGGATTGGAAGCTATGATATGTTTATGCATGGTGACAGTAAATCTATAGTCATTCTGGAAGTTATGAAATGATATTTAAGAATATTTACCACCAATGATGATGATCAGTTAATTAGATTGAACAACCCTAAACAATCACAAAATAACATTTCAGGGTTTTTATTGTTAGGTCTGATGCGGTGTTTTTGGTGGTAGTGTGAGCAATCCAGACATGTAATCCAGTAGCTAGTATTGCAGCAACTAAGTTATAGTCTATTTAACAGAGTTGAATGGGAAGTGGAACAATTATTGATGAATATATGTATAATGATCCTGAAAAAACAGCTGGGTGACAGGGCTAGTTATGCTAAATTTTCATGACCGACTTCCATCTAGTACGCATCAAACATTGCAAAGTAACCCTTCAAATTATATAATGTTAAAAATACTTCGAAATTATATAAAATTATGCACTTTGGAAAGGTGTATGCGAAAAGGTATTTATCGACTTAGTGTGGTTATTCTGACACAAAAATAGCGTTGTATTACTTGTAGTACCCCTATACCAACTGTAAACATGCTTTTTAATCTAATTTGTATACCTGTATTATATGTGTATACAGACCGATTTTATATGTACTTCGCAAACATTTGTCAGTTTACTGTTATAATAATAATAATAGTATATTCTCATTTTGTACATGAGGGACGCCAGTTTACAGGCATCATCAATATGATAAATTAGATATGATAAATTACATATACGACTAGCAATCATACTCAATAATAATGTTTTAATAAAATACATATTTTTTCCTACCTGTGTAGGACACACCAAATGTACAGGCGTGGATAAGCATTATTTAAATTCCATAAATTCGGATTATGGTTAAATTACATGGTTGCTGACGTTTTTGTCTTTGGTTTGTGGAAACAATATGATAACCAGTCATTCAATGGAGCACATCATGAAATATAGAAATATTGTCTTCGCATTAACAAAAAACCCAAGTATGTTTTGGATGGATTAAAAATACTTTGGAAAAATAAAGCTTGAAGTAATTCCACAATATAAGAACGAAGAAATACTAGAATATATGTGTACGGCAGTTTAGTCAGACAACGCACGCAACAAATTGGTGAGCCCAACGACCAATTTCGGCAGCGACGACAAATTGGTGTCCTCGACGATAACGTGTTCACTGCGACGACAACTTGTTGACACCAACGACATTTTGTTCACCCGGACGCATCATTACATTTGCTGGATTATTTAAACTCTAACTTTATCGGATATATATACATATAATAGACATTTCGAACTCATTCTTGTGCTTTCTCATCGCACAACTTGCAGTAATCTGTGGTAAGCATCTGCATTGCATGTTTTCTGTTTTGCCATATTCTTGTGTGCATAATTTTTGCTATTTTGTTACTGTTAAACCATTTTTCTACGAATTGTAACATGTCTTCCAATACCTCTAATAACTTAGAGCTGGGATCTGTTAGTACTATTTCTCTTACTGTACCAGTTTTTAAGCCCAGAGACCCCATCTTTGGTTTGCACGACTGGAACATTATTTCACTGCCAATAAGCTCACGTCACAGACGGCTAAATTCGGCATATTGAGTACAGTACTACCAGACGAAATCGCCGAACAGGTTCGACAATGCATCGTTCAGCCCAGCACAGACTCTCCTTACGACAAGTTGAAAGAAGAGTACTTCGATGCACTTCACTTTCAGATAGGCAAAGACTCGATCGTTTGTTAAGCAATGTAGAGCTAGGTGATAAAACCCCATCACAACTCATGAGGCATATACAAAGCCTAGTCTCTTTTACCAAATTTGGTTGCGACGACTTCCTGCAAACATTCAACAAGTTCTTGCTTACGGAGACGACGACATTGACATGGAAAAGTTCGCCAAAATCGCGGATCGCATGTACGAGAGGTCAACACCTCAATCTGTTGCTTCCACTAGCAGAATGCCAGACACTGACGACAGGATACGGACTCTAGAACACAAAGTCGACACCTTACTGAGTCAGTTAGCAGCACTGACCACACACACACGACCAAGCCGTTCTAGAAGCTCGTCTCGTCGACGTCTTTCTTGGTCACCCAGCACGTCACGACATCACGATACTATTTGCTGGTACCACCGTAGTTACGGAACAATGCACGACGGTGTCGTTCACCTTGCAACTTTCAGGCTAAACCAAAAGATATATCGTCATGTATGAAAACTTCTACTGTTGGCAATCTACGATCTAGCAGTCGTTTGTTTTATGTAACAGATAGAAATACCGGTACTACGTTCTTAGTCGACACAGGAGCAGAGGTTAGTGTTCTCCCTCCGTCTACGCAGGAACGTCAACATCCTGACCCTGCAGTTACGCTCCAAGCCGTTAATAAGTCTAATATTGTTACATATGGTAGTAAACGAATGACTTTAGATTTTGGTCTGCAGAATACCTACACTTGGTCTTTCATCATCGCAGACGTTCCATCCCCAATCCTTGGTATAGATTTTCTACAGCAACACAAACTGCTAGTTGATCCGGTAAGCCCTAAGCTTATAGACTCGCTCAATAAAAAGTACATCGCTGGTACGATTAGCCGTGCATCATCGCTGAACTTGATGGTCACACGCACACCAGCATCTCCATATACTGACTTAGTAAATCAGTTCCCTGACCTTCTACAACCCTCTTTCCGAGCAACAGAACTAAAGCATCAAGTGGTTCATCACATTAAAACCACTGGACCACCAGTTTTTGCACGTCCTCGACGCCTTGACCCACATCGACTTAAAATCGCAAAAACAGAGTTCGATAAAATGTTAGAGCTCGGCATTATTCGACCATCCAACAGCTCTTGGTCTTCACCGCTGCACATGGTACCCAAAAAGTCTTCTGGTGAGATACGGCCATGCGGGGATTATCGAGCTTTAAACAAGCAAACAGTACCTGATCGATACCCCATACCGCATATTCACGATTTCGCCAGCAACTTGCCAGAGGTTAAAATTTTCTCCAAAATCGACCTTGTCAGAGCGTACCATCATATTCCCATCCACCCGGATGACGTTCCAAAAACTGCTATCACCACGCCATTCGGCTTATACGAATTCGTACGCATGCCTTTCGGGCTGATGAACGCCGCTCAGACATTTCAACGTCTCATCGACCAAGTACTCCGCGGCCTGCCCTTCGTCTACGCATACATTGACGACTTACTAATTGCAAGTGCAGACGAAACCGAGCATGTGAAACATGTGAAGACGGTGTTTGAAAGACTTCACAAATACGGCATGACTATCAATTTAGATAAATGCGAATTTGGTAAGAAATCACTGAAATTCCTCGGTCACTTGATTGACAGTCAAGGAATTAGACCAGTCCCCGACGATGTACAAGCCATCAAAGACTATCCATTACCAGATTCTTTCAAGAAATTACGGCGATTTTTGGGTCTAGTCAATTTTTACCGGCGTTTTATCCCGAACTGTGCTAGAGTTTTGCAACCGTTGACCGACTGCTTACGTGGACATAGTCGTTCATTCCATTTGCCTGCAGAAGCTGTTAAAGCATTCGAAGCTGTTAAACAATCGTTAAATGACAAGACGCTCTTAGTCAGACGCCAGAATGACGCCCCCTGTCTCTCATGACAGATGCTTCAGATGTCGCCATTGGGGCAGTGTTACAGCAGGAGGTACATGGCGAATGGCAACCCCTTGCATTCTTTTCGAAACGACTGAATCCTACTCAATGTCGATATAGCACCTTTGGTAGAGAGTTATTAGCTGTTTATTTAGCAATCAAGCACTTTCGACATATGCTGGAAGGTACACCTTTTACTGTCTTCACAGACCACAAGGCTCTAACGAAAGTCTTATCAGCAAAACAGGATAACTACTCTACACGTGAACTACGACATCTCGAGTTTATATCCCAGTTCACCTCCGATCTGCGACACATAAAGGGTAAAAACAATGAAAGGGCAGACGCTTTATCACGTATGAACATTGATAAAATTGTATGCCCAGACATCGACTACGAACATTTCTCAAACTTACAACGAGACGACACCGAACTCAAAAAGATCATGTCTTCTAAAACAACATCTATAAACCTCGAGGAAATTCATTTCGGCACCACAAAAGTTATCTGCGACAAAAATATGGGTGTCAGCCACGCCTGGTAAACTGTTGATGCCCAGCTCTTGCTACGCTCGGGCCCACGCTGTTCCTTGCAGTTTTCCAGAAACGCTTAGTAATAACGGACGAAAAAACCAAAACACCGATTGGCCACTTGAGAAATCTTTATTGTTACACCAACATATAAACAATGTTACAACTAAGGTCTGTGAACAAATACTACAATAATAAATCACAATATTACTTCTGATGGTTTACTGCTGACTTCTTTCTGAACAGCGACCGATGAGACGATGACTGTCGTATTGATGCCTCCGCGAAAATTGGGGAAGTTGGTTTTGAGCAAACAACCATGAATTGATCGTTCAATCTTCAACTACATTGACACTCCCCGGCAAAATACCGATCCATCCCCTTTTTCCATCACGGCCAATACACGTTGACTTGGATGCCAGTGAGAGAACCTGGGTCACACGGACAGAGCTGAAATGGAAAACAAACAGAAAAGCCGACACACCACAAGCACACACACAGCACAATCTCACACATCGATGGCGACCTGCGCCTCCAGATGAAGCTATCCTCTTGAAATCTTGCAACACAATCGCCACTTGCTAGAATGACTCTTGCAGAATGCAACGTGACCATATCACCACCTCACGATACTCTACGCTCATCCTCTTATCTACTCACTACCAATTACCACTGAAATCGCTTGTCACTCATTCCGCGTCAATTCTAGCAATGGTGACGTATGCGAACCTCAGTCGTTTACACTCTCGCTCCCTGGCGTGTGAGACCAGAGCTTACAATTATCTCCGTGTGCATTTCATTCTCAGCAATAGCCTCCCCGGCGTATACGACCCATCTGCTGTCCTTAATATCAATCAATTCATTTATGGATGTAGAAGACTAGAAACAACTTCAGAAGTAATCACGACGAAAATTTTAACAAAATTATGCAATAACAACAAGGTACGAAAACAGCAAGTAAACACAATGAATCCAAAACACCACCAATTGAAATGACACACCACACGTATACACAAACAGTACACACAAACTCGCAGTTCATGTCTTGATGGAATTCCTTTGAAGAATCGCAGGACTTACACCAATACGCCTACAACCCTTCACAGGTCGACGATTGTAAGTTGTGGAATGTCCGGACACAAACAAGATTAAACTACAAATACAATAATTGGAACTCACACAATTATTTAACACAAACATATGTACAATCAACACATCAAATGTTGTGGATTCAGGCATGAAAAGCTACCCTTGAAGAACTGTAGGACTCACAGCAGTACGCCTACATACCTTCTCAGGTTGACGATTGTAATTTGTGGAATGTCCGGACACAAACAGAATTACCAACAGCTAGATGATAAATGATACCAATTCAGTATATACAATATGAACTTATGTACAAAATCACACACCAAGCACAGTGGACTGCTCATTGATGCGCTACCCTTTGAAGAATTGTAGGACTTACACCAGTACGCCTACAACCCCTCTCAGGTTGACTCTCTAGGTTGGAAAATCGTTGCAGAGTTCATTTGCTGACTTCCTTCTATCGGCTATATCCTGAAATCTGAACGGTAACACGCTAATGTCATTGTATCGTAGAATATAGATGACGAACAAACACACGACATATCTCATCAACCAAGTGTAGAAACAGAGTAATTTACACCAAAGTTAATAACATTCTAATAGTAACTTGAAACTAGAAATGCCTTTATTCATGCAAGTCAATTTAACAATTACTCTCTCGTTTACACTCGGCTTATCCTCACTAAACCGACCATTGATATTCGTCCTTTCAAGCGAACTGATACTAGCATAGTCATTGCACAAGATACTTGAGTTCATGGGCGTCTGTTTCATTGTGGATGACAACACCAACGACGACTGATTGATATCAGTTGATGAAGTTAGCGGTGGATCAAAAGCTGTTGTTGCTCGACTTTCAGAAAGTTGTCTACCTCCAAGACCACCACCACTGCTGTCCTTTACTATCAGCTCAGGTTTAGCACTGGCATCTGATGATAGATGGGCTACATGCTGATCACTTACACTGACGGTCTCACAAGTATGCATGCCTTCTTCAACTGCACCTGCATTTATTTCTACTTCACGTTCAAGTTGTACAGAACCCCTGTTCAACTTAGCAGTAGTAGGCACATCCCTCATCTCATCATGATCAACCAAAGACAACTGTGAAGTATCATGATCATTATCACGAATATTCACTTTACCGTCAACCTCATCATTTTCAAACTCTTTAATAACAGAAGCATACAATTTTGATTCCTCCTTGTAAATGCCAAAAGGTTTAATAACTTCACTGTGACTAGTAATACCTTGTAAACTTGTAGGGTCAGAACTGCACTCTGAAGCAGCAACTCTATTCTGTGACACTCTATTCAACAACGGCTTACTAGTTGCAACTACAGGCTTCTGGACCACACCGTTATCGTCACACAGTTCGGAGTCAGGCCTTGATATCACATTTAGCTTATCGTTAAACTTGCTTGCTGATTCACAGCTCACCTTTGTATGCACTTCTTGCAAACGTGTAAAACAGAACCGTGTTTGTCTTGCATCTTGTAACTTATCTGTTGAGGATGTACTACGAAACCTGTTACACTCACTAGATCTATATGCATTACTAGACATCATCGAGCCTTCTCGATATCCACCTCTCTGAGGCCTACTCGTCATCAATGATTGCATTTTGATCTCAGACTGCCCTATTCTAGGGGTGAGATTCAATATACTGGCAAACTTGCTCATAGATTGATTGACTCGTTTCAGGATATCATCAAATTTTGGCTCGATACCCTCATCCTCCATACGGGAGCTTATCTTCACCCACTTCCTTTTCAGTCGAGTAGGTAGGCGTCTTGCTATTACTTCTAGTATAAAACTCGAGTTGAAGTCACTCGTGCAATTCATAGAAATCAAGGTATTCTTATAAGTCATAAGATTATCTAGAAACTCAGTAAGTGCCTTGAAGTCATCTTGAAGTTGACTGCCGTCACCTTTGACAGCTTCGTATACGTTCCTTACAATCATTGAAGGTCTTCCAAACCTTTGATGTAATATGCTCATAGCCTCCTAGTAGCCCTCATTAGGAGGCATGAGCTCACAGCACTGTATAGCTCTTGCAGCATCTCCAGTGCAATATCTCATCAAATACATTAACTTCAATTCATCACTTAATAGAAAACTACTCAACATGATCCCAAACTCCTTTACAAATTGTAAATAATCAGCCGGGTTTCCATCGAAACACCGTGGTTCTAATTTAGGGAGTTTGATGTTCCTATTATCCCTGAACGGCGAAACAGTAACATCAACCATGTCATGCTTAACATCAGACACATCGTTACAATTAACAGACAAGTCACAATGACTTACTTTCCTGTTTGCATCCAAGCCGCTCTGTCCCTTCTTTGACCCAGGCATTGTTGAACTTGACCCAATTCCAAAAACGTTCCAGATATTGCTTGTTCAAAGAGGACTTGACCGGCACCAGAAAAGATGAACGGCGACTATCCAAACTGTTACTAACGTTCCAAACTTGTCGAAAACTGACTTCTTCGTCAGAAACTTTCAGTCACGTCTCGTAAACTGTTAATGCCCAGCTCTTGCTACGCTCGGGCCCACGCTGTTCCTTGCAGTTTTCCAGAAACGCTTAGTTATAACGGACGAAAAAACCAAAACACCGATTGGCCACTTGAGAAATCTTTATTGTTACACCAACATATAAACAATGTTACAACTAAGGTCTGTGAACAAATACTACAATAATAAATCACAATATTACTTCTGATGGTTTACTGCTGACTTCTTTCTGAACAGCGACCGATGAGACGATGACTGTCGTATTGATGCCTCCGCGAAAATTGGGGAAGTTGGTTTTGAGCAAACAACCATAAATTGATCGTTCAATCTTCAACTACATTGACAACAGTTAAATATCGACTTTTCCTTCCAATATCTATGAGACATTCAGTAGTCGAGAATTTACATAACTTGTCGCATCCTGGATTTAGCGCCACTACGTAGCTGCTAAGAGCAGGATTTGTCTGGACGATCATTAACAGCGATGTTAAGAAGTGGACACGTAATTTCTTGTCTTGTCAAATAGTCAAAATCAACCGGCACTCCAAAGCACCACTTGGTCGCCTCCCTAACCCTGACTCTAGATTTGACCATGTAGATGTAGACATAGTTGGTCCACTGCCTCCTTCCAATGGTTTCAACTATATTCTAACCTGCATTGACAGATTTACTCGTTGGCCAATAGCATTTCCATTAATCGACGTCTCAGCTGAAACGGTAGCTAAAGCTTTAGTCGAAAACTGGATAGCCAATTTTGGTGTCCCATCAATTATCACTACAGACAGAGGTGCCCAGTTTGAAAGCCAACTTTTTGACCAACTAACTGAATTACTAGGCATTAAACGAATACGAACGACAGCGTATCATCCTAGTTCCAACGGTATGGTCGAACGATTTCACCGACAACTCAAAGCTGCACTCGCTGCTTCTTTGGCTCAAAACGATTGGTCAACCAAACTTCCACTAGTATTACTTGGTATACAAGCCACTATAAAGAAAGATATTGGCTGCTGTGTTTCCGAACTAGTCTATGGAACAACATTACGATTACCAGGAGAATTTTTCACCCCGGGTAACCAAGTTCCACGCGATATGACTGGTTACGTGCACCAGCTAAAACGACACATGGACGAGCTAAGGATATCACTTCCACGTCAGCAGGAACGAGCGTCATACATCCTGTCACAACTGAAAGACTGCACCCACGTCTTCGTCAGGAGAGAAGGTGTACAACGACCACTTCAACCCGCTTATGATGGCCCGTTCAAAGTTCTAAACAGAAACACGAAAGTTATCACGATAGAAAGATTGAATAAAACAGAAGCCATCAGTATCGACAGAGTCAAACCAGCGTTCCCCGACGATTTCGAAGTCAACGATAAGAACCAGCTGAACGACGTGCCAACACCTACATCCACACAAGCTTCAACGACGACAGAAAAGCCTGCGAAAACAACACGATCTGGTAGACGAGTCCATTGGCCTAAACGTTACGTGCAAGTCATCGAAATATAACTTACTACGAATTTTCATTTTTACTATCTTTATTCGTAATTGTCATTTGATTACTCATTTAACTGATTAATATTTTCATACATAAATCACGTCACTATTATTTTAACATCGATATTTCCTATATTATTACACTTAATCACATCTCGCTTATAATGCACTTATCGTTCTCGTCTACAGAATACAGATACTCGGCAATTTTATCGTTCCTTATATGTTCTATTACGATTAGCACTCCTACTTCCCCTAGATTATCGCACTTATTATCGACGTTACTAACCGCATTAAACTGCCCATTTTTCAGCATAATAAATCGCCTTCTCTGTACTATCGCTGCTACGTATTACGCTGACGTATGTCAATGGAGTTCAAGATTGAACGATCAATTCATGGTTGTTTGCTCAAAACCAACTTCCCCAATTTTCGCGGAGGCATCAATACGACAGTCATCGTCTCATCGGTCGCTGTTCAGAAAGAAGTCAGCAGTAAACCATCAGAAGTAATATTGTGATTTATTATTGTAGTATTTGTTCACAGACCTTAGTTGTAACATTGTTTATATGTTGGTGTAACAATAAAGATTTCTCAAGTGGCCAATCGGTGTTTTGGTTTTTTCGTCCGTTATTACTAAGCGTTTCTGGAAAACTGCAAGGAACAGCGTGGGCCCGAGCGTAGCAAGAGCTGGGCATTAACGGTTTATGAGACGTGGCTGACAACGCATGCTTTTTTCGAACACTCAGATGTGTATTTTTATATTTGTGTTCTGGTGGGGGAATTATGTAGTACCCCTATACCAACTGTAAACATGCTTTTTAATCTAATTTGTATACCTGTATTATGTGTGTATACAGACCGATTTTATATGTACTTCGCAAACATTTGTCAATTTACTGTTGAATATTACCTTGACACAATTTGGAATTTCACTACTGCTACAATACACGATCGTACTCTTCGCAAGTGCCTTTTGATTTACCTTGTGGGCGTCGAGTAGCCACAACGTCTACGCACATGAATAAGAACGAAGAAATACTAGAATATATGTGTACGGTAGTTTAGTCAGACAACGCACGCAACATACTAACCATATATATATATGTAAAATATTAAAGTGTGTAGTTGCTTATATAATTATTTCCAGAGTTACTTATAACAAAACAACTTAGTGAAGATTATACAGAATAGAAATCAGTAAAACTTTTTGATTACAGCTTGATTCTACACTGTACTTTTGGTATATGTATGGAATTATCAGTATGTGATATCGGTAGTCCGAATGTTGCTGGCCGACCATGGATATCAGGTATGCGCCAGCAAGGGATCAAACCTTGTACCATGTGCATGGCCGTCGAAACGTGTATCCAGGCATCTTATAGGTCAGCATATACTACAGGTTCTAATCTCCCAAGCCACTTTTCCCTGTAATGTTAATTATATACTTCACGAAAATCCTTCTATCTACTTACTATTATATTCTTTTGTATCTGAACTCTCCAAGCCTTTAGTGTAGCTGAAATTTACTCTTTATTTCTCATCCAGTATCTTATCTAGCATAGAGTTCGGCTGCACAAATGGTGAAGAAACAAAACAACACATGTTTCTTAATAACTAAATTTTCATAGAAAACGTCGGTGTTTTCAGTGGTGAGACCGATAAGGTTAGCAATACCCATTGAAAATGTGTTGTCAGGAAAATAATCACTAAATTCCTGTTGTTACGAAGACGCTCCTAACCGATAAACACTATGTCAATCACGTCTCATAAACCGTTAATGCCCAGCTCTCGCTGCGCTCGGGCCCACGCTGTTCTTCGAAGATTTCTCAGAAACGCTTAGTTATAACAGACGCAAAAACCAAAACACCGATCTGCCGCTTTAGATTTGTTTATTGTTACACCAACATATAAAAGGAATAAGCGAACTAAGGTCTGTAAACCAATATTACAATAATAAATCGTTATATTACTTCTGACGATATTTTAGTCTTCTTTCTGAACAGCGACCGATGAGACGATGACTGTCGTATTGATGCCTCCGCGAAAATCGGGGAAGTTGATTTTGAGCAAACAACCATGAATTGATCGTTCAATCTTGAACTCCATTGACACACTATGTACCTTCTACAAATTTAACTCCAAAACACCAGCATTGTAAGAAGAATGTTAGATTGTTTGGCATCAAGTCTATACACAAATGTTTTATACAAATATATTATGTACTTCTATTCGTTTTGATCGTCTTCGTCGAACTTGTACACGATCGAAACAGGAACGGTCTAGTGCACCCGTATCCAATAGGCACACCTGACACTTGCACAAGTATAGGCCAAATAAAGAACCCTACCCACTTCTGTAACCTAACTAAAAATAAAGATTCCTTAGTCCATAGAAAATCCAGTACTCCAACTACTAATTCTTCACCAAAAACAGCGCACACCAACTCGATAGACAAAGGTAAGCATGATGCTGGAAATCCTCTTAACATAGGATCGTCATGTCCAGCAGAATTACTGGGTGCTGAACCATATTCGGGGCTGACTAACGAACTTAAATACTTCAAATGCTACTTCAACTCTCATCTTTACGTAATCCTCATAAATGCTAGATCTGTTCTAAATAAATTGCCGATGCTCAGAGCACTCACAGTAATATACAAACCCCCTGTAATTGTCATCACTGAATCTTCGTGTCATTCGAACATCCTGGATGAAGAAATAAGCTTAGATAACTACACACACTTTCGGTGTGACAGGGAAGGTGGTAAGGGAGGGGGTTGTCTCATGTACTTTCTGAATGCACTTACTGCATCACAGCTAGAAAGTAGTACACTTAACACGCCAGAGACTCTATGGGTTAATGTACACTTAAATAACGTAACAGCATTAATTGGATGCACCTACAGAGCACCTGGCACCTTTAGTAATTACGAGACCCAACTTATTAATACTCTGGAGCAATTACCCGACTTACAATACGATCATAAGATCCTATGTGGGGACTTTAACTTACCTGAAATCAACTGGGATATACCCACAGGCCCAACTAAATTCGATAAGTTCTTAGACACCCTGGATATACTTGGCTGGAAACAAACTGTCACTACTCCCACAAGAGGTAACAACGTACTAGACTTAATCTTCTGCCACAATATAAGCCCCCTTTCAACGCTAGTAGGTTCTGAGTTTCCAGGGAGCGACCACAAAACAGTGATGTGTGAACTGCCACTTCCGCTGAGCAGCAATGCAGCTCATACCTCCACTTCACAACAAGTAATATATAGGAACTATAGTAAGGCAAACTGGGCCTTGGCAGAATCAATGCTAAGATCCTCCAAGTGGGATGAATACTTCACTACTGATGACCTCTCGAGAGTTCTGAGCATCTTCTACCATAACTCAACACATGCTTAGATGCTCTCATTCCACTTTAAACACTAAAGGCTTCCCAACACAGAAAGTCATTCATAAAACCAAAGGATCGTACGAAACTGAAGAGACTCTCAAAAAGTTACTTCAAACACCATGACTTTGGCACCCTAGGTTTAATACTGAACATCCTTGGCTCCACTTCACAAGCTCGAGACTTCTGTATGAGAAACGAAGAACGGATCGCCGTAGCCAGTATTGCTAGAGTGTATGCACTCACAGAAATCTTACGGAAGCGAATGAACGGCCAAATTCAAAGCGTTTCTCTCCTCATCGACAAAGCTAGGCTATGCGCTAACTCTGCAGACATATGTGAACTATTCAACAAAACGTTTGCAGGTAACTACCTTAAGCCCTCAGTCCAGCTACTCGATTAACACCCTATTACTAATATGGCACAAACTCCATATCCACTCACACCGAACCAAATAAGCACCGTTGAATTCAACTACACCAATAATAACCAAACTATAAGAACCCTCAAAAGTTCAAAAGGTTTCGGTACCGACGGTATATCATCTTATTTCTATAAATATGGTGGCCCTGACATTCCTCTACTGCTGCTTAAAATATTCACAATGTCCCTAGAAACCCAAACTTACCCTATAGCACCTATAGCATCTAGAATCATGGAGAGACTCGTCAAAGATAACTTAATCAAACATATGCTTAGCTGCAATATTATAAGTCCGAACCAACATGGATTCCTGAAATCCAGATCATGTTTAACATGTCACCTAGACTTCTTCAATTTTGTAACCAGCAGTCGTGACAGACGGCAACTAGTACTTGTCATCTACTTTGACATTTCTAAGGCATTTGACCGTGTTGACCATTTACTGCTAACAAATAAGCTGAACTCCTTAGGAATACGTGACCCATTATTAGGATGGCTTAAATCATTCCTTAAACAATAGGTCCCAAATAGTTAAACTCGGGTCTGCAACCTCCAAACCTAGCCCTATCACTTCTGGTGTAGTACAAGGTAGTGTCATTGGACCCCTCCTATTTACACTATATATCAATGACATATGCGCTTGCTTCTCACACGGGAAACCATTCATCTTTGCAGATGACCTAAAAGTAGCTTATACATTCCAATGTGATGACTTAGGGAACTTCGAGAATGTAGTGCAGAAGGAATTAGATAAAATGACTGCTTGGTCGTCCCTATGGAATCTCCAATTTAATCTGAACAAATGTGGCTGGATCTGCTTCGGCGCACCCTCAATTGACCTGAAATTAACGCTCCAATCTGCTAACCTAACCAGACTCCGAAGTGTCGTTGACCTAGGCTTGAGGTACTCTAGTGACTTGACATTCTCAGAGCAAGTAGCATCACAGACTAGAAAATCGAGGATGCTCTTAGGATGCATACTCAGGAACTTTCACGACAATGAAGCCAAGCTAATTCTGTACAAAACATGTGTCAGACCACTACTAGAATACTGTCCATTTATTATAAGCAGCACTCGCACACGTGACAAGCTAAGGATGGAAAGTATCCAACGATATTTTACCTCAAAACTACTTGGCTACGATTGTAAGAAAGACTACATCTCACGGTGCATGATCCTAAAACTTGACCCACTTTGGACAAGGCGACTTATTATAAACCTAATATTCTTCTTTAAGGTCCTTCACAAAATATCATTCTCAGGTAACAGGGACATACAATTCGCACAGGAAGGTTCTTACGATCTGCGTAACCAAACTTCCACAGTGACAACTCATTCTTTTAAGTCAACACTCCGTGAAAACTTCTTCACAGTCATGTATTCTAAAATATGGAATAGCCTACCCCTAGATGTCAGAACTTGCTCTTCGGTTACAAGCTTCAAACGCTCTCTATACAGACTGTTTCACTCTACTGATTATATTAATAAACTATTTACTCCTAGAACGAATCAAGCACTAATCTACTACAGCACCTAAAAGACGCACTTCAACACCCTTAGCAATCTAAAACTATAAATAAACTAGCAGCATGGATGCATAAAGACTTAGTACGGAACATACAGGATTAGTTTACCCTTAGAAATAGGACCTGTCACTCTATTGTAACCTTCAAACGCTTGCTATATAAACTTTTATCCCAATGACTATCCCTACCAGAACCCATCACTTATTTCTAAAACGCATCAGTCATTAGAACACTAAAACGCTCAGACTCATTAATACACATTATGACACCAAATAAACTCTAAGACTTCGCATAAATACGTGAAAACACAACTACAATATGGAAAAATGTTTACTTAAGTATAATATACAATGACATAAACATTTATATGCATATAACATTAATGTCCTTTTCATGTTCACATACTTTCTCTTTCTGGTATTCTGCTGCTCTTCTATTCATCTTCTGGTCGAGGTCGAACAACCCTGCATCTAAACTGAAATGAGGATTAATTCCAAACCATCTTTCTCATAACCACTCAAATTCCATGAACGATCCAATTCTACCATTTGAAGACGCTGGCGAACATGCTGTAAATGAGTATTCATGATCTGAAATGAAGAAGCAACTGGTTTTCAAACAGTTTTCAACATTTTACTCAACTTACGAATACAGTCCGCCATGCAGACACAAATGGAGCAAATGGAGAATTCTGGAATCGACCTCGGCACCATTTGATGCAGTAAAACAACTTAACATGACCTTATCTAGTTTTCGTATCCACGATCAAATTTCTTTCCTGTTAAGAAACTACGATAAGAGTGCTGAAAAATGGAATAAATATATCACTGATCTCAACATAATACATCAATAAACTTTAAGCCAAGGGTGCTGTTCACAACAAAGTTATATGGAGAATTGACTTCAAGCTTTATTTTTCCCAGATATCTGTATTACATTCATCTGATGTCTGGGTTTTTTGTTAATGCGAAGACAATATTTCTATATCTCTTTATGTGCTACACAAACAGACTTTATAGCAGACTGTTCCGACTGACTCTAAGGTCAGAAAGAACAACCAAACTGTAAATTTATCATACATCAAATGTGTAATTTATATGATAACTTATCCATGCCTGTGCAATTGGTATGTTCCTGCTTAAACAGGAAGAAATATATATATGTACTTCTATTCGTTTTGATCGTCTTCGTCGAACTTGTACACGATCGAAACGTTCGTGCCTTCGAGTTGCGCACCAATGGCTACTAGTTCAAAAGAAACGTTCAATATTCACCTCCATTGACACTCCCTGGCACTAAAGGGTCCATCCGTATTTTCCGTAGAGATGATTACCTCGAACTGAACTGTCAATTAGGGAACTGAGCCAACAATGACTGATACGAAACAGAAGACCGAGACAAAAAAGACCAACACACAACAAGCATACCCACAACGCGATCTCATACATCGATGATGGCCTACGCTTTCCAGTTTAAGGTATCCTATTGACATCTTGCAACACAATCGCCACTTGCTAGAATGACACATGATACTCGTCGCACATCCTCTTATCTATTCCCTACCAATACCCACTGCTATCGCTTGTCACTAATTCTGCCTCCGTCCTAGTAACTGTGACCTATGCAAGTCTCGGTCGTCTACACGCTTGCTCCTCAGCGTGTGGGACCGCAGGCTAAGTAGAAACATTCATTTTCAATCATGGATTCCACATCTAATCATTATCTCCGTGTACATGTCATTCTCAGCAATAGCTTAGCCTCCCCGGCGTATACGACCCATCTGCTTTCTCTAACATCAATCAATTCATTCACGGATGTAGAAGGCTCGAAACAACTTCAGAAGTAATCACGACGAACAATTTAACAAAATTATGCAAAACAACAAGGTACGAAAACAACAAGTAAACACAGTGAATCCAAAGAACACCAATTGATATAACATACCGCACGTATATACAAACAGTGCACATAATTTTGCAGATCATATCTTGATGGAAATCATTTGGAGAATCGCAGGACTTACAGCAGTACGCATACAACCCTCTCAGTTGACTCCCTGCTTTGGAAAACCGTCACAGAATTCATTTCCTGACCTCTACTATCATCTTTATCCTCACTTCTGAACGGTGACACGCCCATGTCACTGTATCTTATAATATATATGGCTAACAAGCATACGACGTACCTGACTAATCAAGCGTGTGCACAGAGTAACTTGCACCAAAGATAATAACACTCAAATAGAGACTTGAAATGCCTGCATTCGTGCAAGTCAGTTTAACAATTACACTCTCATACACAGTTGGCTTACCCTCACTAAACTGACCACTGACATTTGTCATTTTAGACGGAACGATAGTAGCATAGTCACAGCAAAAGACACGTGAGTTCATGGACGTCCCTTTCATTGTGGAAGATAACCAACGATGACTGAGTGATACGAGTTGATGAATTTAGCGGTGCATAAGAAGATGATATTGTTCGTTATTTAAAAAGTAGTCTAACCGTAGGATTACTGTCACAGCTTTCTTTTAATATTAGCTCCAGTTTAGCATTAACACTCCTCGGTAGGTGGGATACACGCTGATCGTTTCCTCTGACAGTCTCATGAGTATCTATATCTTCTGCAAACGCATCTACTTTTAATTCTACATCACGTTCAAGTTTTACAGAACCTTTGTTCAGCTCAGCAGTAGTAGGCATTCCCCTTATCTCATCACGATCAACGAAAAACAAATGTGCACTATCATGACCACTGTCACAAATATCCACTTCACCGCAATTTGTGTGATCAACTCCATCATTTTCAAACTCATTATTAACAGCGGTAGATGGTTTGTTTTCTTCTTCATAAATCCTTAGCTGTTTCATACCTTTACTCTGACTAGTAATATCTTGTAAAGTTGCGGAATCAGAACTGGACTCTGAAGCTGTAACTCTCTTCTTATGAACAAAATGAGATGTCATCATTGACACTCTATTCAACGAAGGCTTACACTAAACTTGCTGACTGATTCACAGATTGATTTTTATGCACGTCTTGCAAACGTGTAAAATACAACCGTGTTTGTCTCGTAACTTGTAACCTATCTGTTGGGGATGTCCCACGAAAGCTGTTACACTCACTAAGTTTATGTGGATTGCTAGACACCCAATGTATTCTTAAATAATACGAATTATTTTGTTGTTAAGGCATGAGGCTATCAACCTCATCCTGCAAAATTAAACACTGCTACAGAAACGTCAAGCCAATAGCTTGAGGCCCTATATCCTACTTGAGAAAGTGAAGGAAAAAATAATATTGATTATACTTTTATCATATATAGTTTGATTTTCTTTAGGCTCCTTGTAAGACCAACTACCCTTCTTAAGTATACACACACTGCTGTATTGTGTGGTGAAATTTCGTTGGTTCTCTTAATATTTTTTATAATATGTGCAATGTCAAATGTTTACTATTATTATTATTACTATGCACAAGACTGTCAAGATTATTTAGTACACTAAGTCCTGCCAACCGACCTTAACTTCAGTTCATACTACCTACATTGAACCCTAACTATAGTGTTCTGCTGAATCTTGCTCCACTATTCACGAAACCTATTCTTTTTGCTTTTTAAGGGTTAAACTTCTTATAAAGTAATCTGTTCATTAGGACGCATGCACACATATATAATATGTTCATAAAGATGTACGTGGAGGCCTATTAGAAGCACTCAATAACAGGGCTGGGGAGATGGAATTATGAGGTACGAACATGTCTGGTACCAAGCATTATATTCGCGGTAGCCATAATAATCACAGTCTCAGAGCCTAAAATCATAAAAGGAGTGAGGGTGGCGCTAGCTGATCAGTAGATATGGTGGTCGTCACTAAGGTGAATCGTCCCACGAAAGCTGTTACACTCATTAAGATTACACGGATTACTAGACACCACACAGCTTTCTCAATATCAGATTTTCTGAGACATTATCGTCATAACTGATTGCGTTTTGAACTCAGACTGCTCTAATCAACGGGTGGGATGGAATATACTGGCAAATCCACTCATAGCCTGTTAAACACTGTCTGTCACTAATCTCAGTATATCGTCGAACACTCCCTCTAAACCTTCGTCCTCTATACGGGAGCTTATCTTCATCCACTTCCTTTGCAGTCGAGTAAGTAAGCGTCTAGCTATTACCTCCAGGACAGAACTCGAGTTCAGATCGCTCATGCTATTCATCGAAATCAGCGTATTCTCGTAAGTCATCAGATTATCCAAAAACTTAGTGAGTGCCTTGGAGTCATCTCGTAATTGACTACCATTACCCTCAACAGCCTCGAATACGTTCCTTACAATCACCGAATCTTTGACGCAGTATACTCATAGCCTCAGTATATCCTTCGTTAGGGGGCATTAACTTACGGCACAGTATAGCTCTTGCAGCAACACCAGTGCGGTACCTCAACAAATACATTAACTTCATTTCGTCATTTAAAATAAAACCACTCAACATGATCGTAAACTCTTTGATAAACTGTGGGTAGTCGGCTGGGTTTCCATCAAAGTATCGAGGTTCAAACTTCGGGAGCCCTAAAGCCCTACTGTCCCTAAACGGCGAGGCGTGAACATCAGACTCATCATGCTGAGCATCGTGCATATCATTACAACTAGCAGGCAACTCATCATCACTTACTTTTTTGTCTGCTTTCATGGTGCCACGTCACCTTCTTGACCCAGGGATTATCCAACGTTACCAAAGGATCCAAATCGCGTTCATAATATTTGTCCAAAAGATGCTGGTTGCATACCCAGTAAGTACACTCGAAAGAGTTCCAGAAGGCGCTCCATAAAACGAACAGAGATTGTCAAGGATCTTATCCCTAAGATCCTATTGTTACGAAGACGCTCCGAACCGATAAATACTATGTACTTTCTTTGATTTTAACTAGAAAACACAAGTATTGTAAGAAGGAAGTTATAATGTCTGGAGAAAAGTCTATAAACAAATGTTTAATAAAAATTTATTATAGTCTCAGAGCGTAAAATCACAAAAGGAGGGAGGGTGGCGACAGCTTTCCAGTAGATATGGTGGGAGTCACAAAAGTGAATCGCCCCATTCTGCAGGAACAGCAATGTGCAGTTTGACGGCTTGAGATTTTTATGGTTTTTATGAGGGCTTAGATCTTTATCTTGAAAAAGATAATAATGAACGCCTAGACAGATCATGCCTCTGCCTTTAAATATATACCATTCGCTCAGCCTATTGTTGAGATGCGACCACGTGGGATCTGCACAGATTTATGGGGCATCTTATAAATTAACTTGTTATCCATTGTCGGATCTTTACATACCACTTCACAATGTCTTATCTCATTCATTTTCTAATGACAGCTTTACTTGATCCTCATTATATTCCATTAAACCTAACATTTTATAGCTCTTTATGAATTTGATTCGACTTATTCTATTCCCATTCTCTGTAGGGTACGATTGTGCACCGAATAGACAAGAAGGTATGAAATAAAAACAACTGGCTTGAGAATAATTGTATTAAAGCCAAAAGTGGACATCATGATAGTAAGACCTATATGGGTAGCATTATACATTGCAAATGAACGTTGTCAGCCTAGGGATTAATTAGTTTCCCATAGTATTTCCTCTATAGATGCATTTATTAATGATATATTGCACTTACATATTTTATTTCACTTCAATGATTCACCTTAGCACTTTAACTTTTCTAAAACAGTTGACAATCCCAAGTAAACGTTGTACTTACCTCAATATTGGTTGGTTATCGTATGCTGACAAACAGGGGTTGAAGACGAAACGAAGTCGATTTTCCCTCTCAACCTGGAGGACAACTGTACAATTCAAAAACTGTACAGCCTAGTTCGGATTATGAGTGTATTTATTTTTATCAAATATTTAACTGTTGAAACATTATTAACTTGTGGACAATTTACTACTTAATATTATATCATACTTGATCGTGTCTGTTAAAATGGCATGCATTTTCATGTAAATTTATATGTTTATATGAGAATACACGTTACTATTATTACTCGTAACGATGTGTCTGATGTTAAACATGACATGGTTGATGTTATTGTTTCGCCGTTCAGGGATAATAGAACATCAAACTCCCTAAGTTTGTATCACGGTGTTTTGATGGAAACCCGGCTGATTATTTACATTTTGTAAAGGAGTTTGAGATCATGCTGAGTAGTTTTTTATTAAGTGATGAATTGAAATTGATGTATTTGACGAGGTATTGCACTGGAGATGCTTCAAGAGCTATACAGTGCTGTAAGTTTATGAAGCCAAAAGAGGGCTACTAGGAGGCTATGAGCATATTACATCAAGGGTTTGGAAGAACTTCGATGATTGCAGGGAAATTATTTAACGCTTTTAAGGGTAATGGTGGTCAATTACAGGGTGACTCCCAGGAACTCACTGAGTTTTTGGATAATTTGTTGATTTACAAGAATGCAATGATTTCTATGAATCGTATGAGTGACCTCAACTCGAGTTCTATACTAGAAGTAATAGCAAGACGCCTACCTACTCGACTGAAAAGGAAGTGGGTGAAGATAAGCTCCCGTATGGAGAATGAGGGTATCGAGCCAAAGTTCGATGACATTCTGAAACTGGTAAACAATAGTGTCAATCAATCTATGAGCAAGTTTGCCAGTATATTGAATCTCACCCCTAGAATAGGGCAGTCTGAGATCAAAATGCAATCATTGATGACGAGTAGGCCTCAGAGAGGTGGATATCGAGAAGGCTCGATGATGTCTAGTAATGCATATAGATCTAGTGAGTGTAACAGGTTTCGTAGTACATCCTCAATAGATAAGTTACAAGATGCAAGACAAACACGGTTCTGTTTTACGCGTTTGCAAGAAGTGCATACAAAGGTGAGCTGTGAATCAGCAAGCAAGTTTAACGATAAGCTAAATGTGATATCAAGGCCTGACTCCGAACTGTGTGACGATAACGGTGTGGTCCAGAAGCCTGTAGTTGCAACTAGTAAGCCGTTGTTGAATAGAGTGTCACAGAATAGAGTTGCTGCTTCAGAGTGCAGTTCTGACCCTACAAGTTTACAAGGTATTACTAGTCACAGTGAAGTTATTAAACCTTTTGGCATTTACAAGGAGGAATCAAAATTGTATGCTTCTGTTATTAAAGAGTTTGAAAATGATGAAGTCGAGTAGATAGATTATGGTGAATTTAATATTTGTGATAATGATCATGATAGTGCAGATTTGCCTTTGGTTGATCAGGATGAAATGAGGGGAATGCCTACTACTGCTAAGTTAAATAAAGGTTCTGTACCACAACAACGTGAAGTAGAATTGAATGCAGATGCATTTCCAGAAGTTATGGATACTTGTGAGACCGTCAGTGTAATTGATCAGCGTGTAGCCCACCTATCAACAGATGATAGTGCTAAACCCGAACTAGTAGTGAAAGACAGCAGTGGTGGTAATCTTGCAGTTGGACAACTATCTGAGAGCCGAACAAGAACAGCTTCTGATCCACCACTAAGTTCATCACCTTGTGTCACTCAGTCATCGTTGGTGCTGTCATCCACAATGAAACAGACACCCATCAACTCAAGTATCTTGTGCAATGACTATGGTAGTATCAGTTCGTTTGAAAGGACGAATATCAATGGTCAGTTTAGTGAGGATAAGCCAAGTGTAAAGGAGAGAGTTATTGTTAAATTGACTTGCATGAATAAAGGCATTTCTAGTTTCAAGTTACTATTAGAATGTTATTATCTTTGGTGTAAATTACTCTGTTTCTACGCTTGGTTGACCAGATACGTCGTGTGTTTGTTCGTCATCTATATTCTACGATACAATGACATTAGCGTGTTACCGTTCAGATTTCAGGATATAGCCGATAGAAGGAAGTCAGCAAATGAACTCTGCAACGATTTTCCAACCTAGAGAGTCAACCTGAGAGGGGTTGTAGGCGTACTGCTGTAAGTCCTACAATTCTTCAAAGGGTAGCGCATCAATGAGCAGTCCACTGTGCTTGGTGTGTGATTTTGTACATAAGTTCATATTGTATATACTGAATTGGTATCATTTATCATCTAGCTTTTGGTAATTCTGTTTGTGTCCGGACATTCCACAACCTACAATCGCCAACGTGAGAAGGGCTGCAGGCGAACTGGTGTAAGTCCTGCGATTCTTCTAAGGAATTCCATCAAGACATGATCCGCGAGTTTGTGTGTACTGTTTGTATATATGTGTGGTGTGTCATATCAATTGGTGTTATTTGAATTCATTGTGTTTACTCGTTGTTTTCGTGTCTTGTTGTTATTGCATAATTTTGTTAAAATTTTCGTCGTGATTACTTCTGAAGTTGTTTCGAGTCGTCTACATCCGTGAATGAATTGATTGATGTTAAGGACAGCAGATGGGTCGTATACGCCGGGGAGGCTAAGCTATTTCTGAGAATGAAATGCACACGGAGATAATTGTTAGCTACGGTCCCACACGCCGGGTAGCGAGAGTGTAAACGACTGAGGTTCGCATACGTCACCATTGCTAGAATTGACTCGGAATGAGTGACAAGCGATTTCAGTGGTAATTGGTAGTGAGTAGTCAAGAGGATGTGCGTAGAGTATCGTGAGGTGGTGATATGGTCACGTTGCATTCTGCAAGAGTCATTCTAGAATGTGACGGTCGTGTTGCAAGAGGATGCCTTTAACTGGAGGCGCAGGTCGTCATTGATGTGTGAGATTGTGCTGTGGGTGTGCTTGTAGTGTGTCGGCTTTTCTGTTTGTTTTTCACTTCAGCTCTGTCCGTGTGACCCAGGTTCTCTCACTGGCATTCAAGTCAACGTGTATTGGCCGTGATGGCAAAAGGGCATGGATCGGTATTTTGCCGGGGAGTGTCAATGTAGTTGAAGATTGAACGATCAATTCATGGTTGTTTGCTCAAAACCAACTTCCCCAATTTTCGCGGAGGCATCAATACGACAGTCATCGTCTCATCGGTCGCTGTTCAGAAACAAGTCAGCGGAAAACCGTCAGAAGTAATATTGTGATTTATTATTGTAATATTTGTTCACAGACCTTAGTTGTAACATTGTTTATATGTTGATGTTACAATAAAGAATCCTCGAGTAGCCAATTGGTGTTTTGGTTTTTGCGTCCGTTACTTTTAAGCGTTTCTGAGAAACTTCAAGGAACAGCATGAGGCGCAGTGGAGCATGCGCTGGGCATTAACGGTTTACGAGAAGTGACTGACATATATCGTTTTCACGAATTTCGCAGACCGACCATTCATATCAGGTGTGCATCAGCAGGGGATCGAACCTCGAACCATGTGTATGGTCTTCGAGAGTCCTAACCACTGTGCCAATGACGCATGAAGTGAAATGAAAATGAAACTAAATTAATTCTTGCTCGATACCCACTTCGCTGAGAACCATTCGTCATAAACGATTGCGTTTCGCTCTCTGATTTCTCTATTCCTGTGGTGGGATGCAATATACCAGCAAACTTTCTCATAGCGTGGTTGACACTGTCTTTCACCAGGCCCACAATATCCTCCAACACGGGCTCTTAACTCTCCTTCCCAATACCGGAGCTAATATTTTTAAACTTTCTTTGCGGACGAACTGGTAATCTGTTGGCAACAGTCTCAAGCACGGAACTTGAATTCAAATCATCTACGCAATTAAGAGACATACCATTAAATTGTCCAAGATCTCTGTAAGTTCCTCTGAAATATCGTTTAACTGTGATCCATTAACTTTCACGTTATCAAAAATACTGTGGGATACCACAAATGGTTTTCCAAACCTTTCATATAGTATCCTCCTAGCCTCTGTATATCCTTTGTTCAGGGGCATAAACTTGCAGCACTGTATGGCTCTTGCAGCGACACCAGTGCAATACCTCAACAAATACATTAACCTCATTTCGCCATCTATTGAAAACCCACCCAGCCTGACTTCAAACTCCTTTACAAACTATGGATAGTCAGCTGGATTTCCGTTGAAACACCGAAGCTCAGATTAAGAAATTTTAAAATTTCTATTATCCTTAGACAGCGAAACACGGACATCAATCTTATCACGCTTAAAATCACACACATCATTACATATAACAGGCAATTCATCATTTCTTACCTTCCTGTCTCCTTCGAAAACGCTTCACCCTTTCTTTGACATAGGCAACAATCCACAATGGTTCCAAATAACACTTGTCCAAAGAAGACTTGCAGACACGTGGAAAGACGAATTGACAACAAATAAGACGGATAATTCCAAAAAAGAATTATCAGAAATTGTCGACGTCCAGGTCTTACTACACTAGACCTCATAATGTCGTTAGAACACTTTCAGGAACCACACGTAATAACCAACGCGAAAAAATTAGAACACAAATCGGTGATTCAAGAACCCTTTATTCTTGCACTAACGCAGAGCTAACCATAAGGTTATTGTACACAACATCTAAGAATAAATATCATAACAATAAATCACAATAATACTCCTGATAGTTTTTCTCCGTCTTCCAAAGAACAGCAAACGATGAAACGATGACTGTAGTATCGATGACTAACGCCAAAACATAGAGTTGGGTTTGAGCAAACAACCATGAATCGATCGTTCAATCTTCAAATATTTTGACTTACTACCGCCAACCAAATCAAATGAAAATCAACAGAAAATAATGGAACAATATAAATGATGTTAGGAAGTCGTGTGATTAGCTTGATATGATTATGAGCATTAGATTGTGCTAGAAACGTCATCAGTAAACATTACTGTATAACACTGCGAGACTTTATCAAAATAAAATTTACTCATAATCGTATTGAAAATATTTATTTCCCGATACGAATTTAAAGCAAGCAATAAAAGTTAATAAAGTAGGATTGAATGAATTCATCATAATCGTATTAAAAACAAAGCCTATATTATAACACTAACCAGTGTTTTATTTTCTTCGCTTGCAGGAAGATGCTTGGGAGTCAACTGTCTGGACCGTAAGATACACGAATAGCAGAACCTAAACATTAAGGAAGACCAATAAAAGTGTTATACTCTAAGAATGTACTTCCATACTTTTTAAGAGTCACTTTCGTGAAAGAATCACTCCCCTCAATATCTCGTGTTCTGTTTTCATTACCTGTGTGTTTGCTGGTTTGCGTGTTACATGTGTATGGTACGTAATTTATGTACCGATAATATTATTTCGTAGAACGTTAGTTAGTTCACTGACAATAATGTTTTCGGCAATGTCAACTGCCAGTGACTCACCACAGCAGTAAGTGTCCAGTTAAGCATAAAAACAAGTATAGTTACAGTTACTATATGCAGATGAGTTTCAGGTGACCCATAATAATATTTGTTCACATAAATGAGGCACCGCACAAATAGAGACTGGGATTCACTTTTTTGCAGGAATATTATTGGATTCACACACATTAGGCATTTACGTGACTGGCACGCCTTTCGCGCAGCGATGGTCATATTTCACAAGTGCAATTTTAGATTGAACACTGTTTTATGACATAAAAATTCATAAAATGGAAAAGAATCCTAGAAAATATATAAGAAGTTTTTAGTGCTTATTTTCAATTGAATGAGACAAAAGATATTGGCTGAAGTCAAACTTTTAATCGTTTATATACGCAGAGTCAGTCAGCTTTACGTAAGAATTGCAAAAGTTGCGTCAGTGGAGTGTAAGAAGAGAGATGATACGCAGGTGCTTGAGTTAGACACACAGGATGCAGGACTTACGAGCATCATCAATTAATCAGTTATAATGGGTTTCAAAATTTACAAAGCTCCACATTAGACGGTAAGTACAGCGTTATTTCGGTAGGTTCTAGTGTAGGTTCTAGTTAATTCAAAACGCTGTTGAATTATTACAAACGTAGAAAGCAGCATGACTCTACATATGTAATGCTCCTACGCAATATCTTCGAAAAGAGAAAACAGAAGAAAACAGCAAGAGGGGCACAGAGGCAACCAGCAAATAATTACAACTTTAACAAACAATGCGCAATGACTGTACTTGTCAATGTAGTTCAGGATTGAACGATCAATTCGTGGTTGTTTCCTCAAACCCAACTCTATGTTTTTCGAGGGAGTGATCGTTTCATCGTTCGCTGTTCTTTGCAAGACAGAGAAAAACTATCAGAAATATTACCGTAATTTATTTTTATAACATTTATTCTTAAACGTTGTCTATAACGTTGTGTATAACCCCCTGTAATTGTCATCACTGAATCTTCGTGTCATTCGAACATCCTGGATGAAGAAATAAGCTTAGATAACTACACACACTTTCGGTGTGACAGGGAAGGTGGTAAGGGAGGGGGTTGTCTCATGTACTTTCTGAATGCACTTACTGCATCACAGCTAGAAAGTAGTACACTTAACACGCCAGAGACTCTATGGGTTAATGTACACTTAAATAACGTAACAGCATTAATTGGATGCACCTACATAGCACCTGGCACCTTTAGTAATTACGAGACCCAACTTATTAATACTCTGGAGCAATTACCCGACTTACAATACGATCATAAGATCCTATGTGGGGACTTTAACTTACCTGAAATCAACTGGGATATACCCACAGGCCCAACTAAATTCGATAAGTTCTTAGACACCCTGGATATACTTGGCTGGAAACAAACTGTCACTACTCCCACAAGAGGTAACAACGTACTAGACTTAATCTTCTGCCACAATATAAGCCCCCTTTCAACGCTAGTAGGTTCTGAGTTTCCAGGGAGCGACCACAAAACAGTGATGTGTGAACTGCCACTTCCGCTGAGCAGCAATGCAGCTCATACCTCCACTTCACAACAAGTAATATATAGGAACTATAGTAAGGCAAACTGGGCCTTGGCAGAATCAATGCTAAGATCCTCCAAGTGGGATGAATACTTCACTACTGATGACCTCTCGAGAGTTCTGAGCATCTTCTACCATAACTCAACACATGCTTAGATGCTCTCATTCCACTTTAAACACTAAAGGCTTCCCAACACAGAAAGTCATTCATAAAACCAAAGGATCGTACGAAACTGAAGAGACTCTCAAAAAGTTACTTCAAACACCATGACTTTGGCACCCTAGGTTTAATACTGAACATCCTTGGCTCCACTTCACAAGCTCGAGACTTCTGTATGAGAAACGAAGAACGGATCGCCGTAGCCAGTATTGCTAGAGTGTATGCACTCACAGAAATCTTACGGAAGCGAATGAACGGCCAGATTCAAAGCGTTTCTCTCCTCATCGACAAAGCTAGGCTATGCGCTAACTCTGCAGACATATGTGAACTATTCAACAAAACTTTTGCAGGTAACTACCTGTGCGTTGGTGGCACAGTGGTTAGGAATCTCGCCGACTATGCATATGGTCCGGGGTTCGACGTACACCTGAAATCTAAGGTCGGCCTGCGAAATTCAAACTACCGATATCCATGCTGAAAATTCCATACTTCTACTACCAAAATACCGTGTGGAATCAAGCTGTGATCAAAAATAAAAAAAATAAACCATCAGCCTAGCTACTCGACATACACCCTTCTCAGCCACGTCTCATACCCAGCGCATGCTACACTGCGCCTCATGCTGTTCCTTGAAGTTTCTCAGAAACGCTTAAAAATAACGGACGCAAAAACCAAAACACCAATTGGCGACTCGAGGATTCTTTATTGTAAAACCAACATACAGCCAACCTTAAAAATAAGCTTTACAACTAGTGTCTATGAACAAATATTACAATAATAAATCACAATATTACTTCTGACGGTTTTCCGCTGACTTGTTTCTGAACAGCGACCGATGAGACGATGACTGTCGTATTGATGCCTCCGCAAAAATTGGGGAAGTTGGTTTTGAGCAAACAACCATGAATTGATCGTTCAATCTTCAACTACATTGGCAACACATTTGCTAATATTGTTCAAGCTACATCTCTTCTCACACCAAACCAAATATATTCCGTAAAATTCACTTGTGTCAGTATTAACCAAACTATAATAACCCTCAAATGTTCAAAACTTTTCCGTACAAACGGTTTATCAACTTATGTCTATAAATATGTTGGCCCAGACATGCCTCTGCTGCTGCTTAAAATATTCACAATGTCCCTAGAAACTCTAGCTTACCCTGACATACGAAAAACAACATTTATCAAGCCTATACACAAGTGTTGCTCTGAAACTGAAGTCAGTAACTACCGGCCGAACAATATCACACCTATTGCATCTAGAATTGCGGAGAAACCAGTTGAAGATAACCTAATCAAACATATGCTTAGCTGCAATATTATAAGTCCGAACCAACATGGATTCCTGAAATCCAGATCATGTTAAACATGTCACCTAGACTTCTTCAATTTTGTAACCAGCTGTCGTGACAGACTCCAACTAGTACTTGTCACCTACTTTGACATTTCTAAGGCATTTGACCGTGTTGACCATTTACTGCTAACAAATAAGCTGAACTCCTTAGGAATACGTGACTCATTATTAGGATGGCTTAAATCACTCCTTAAAAATAGGTCTCAAGTAGTTAAACTCGGGTCTGCAGCCTCCAAACCTAGCCCTATCACTTCTGGTGTAGTACAAAGTAGCGTCATTGGGCCCCGCCTATTTACACTCTATATCAACGACATATGTGCTTGTTTCTCACATAGGAAAACATTCGTCCTTGCAGATGACCTAAAAGTAGCTTATACATTTCAATGTGATGACCTAGGATACTTCGAGAATGTAGTGCAGAAGGAATTAGATAAAATGACTGCCTAGTCGTCCTTATAGAATCTAAAATTTAACCTGAACAAATGTGGCTGGATCTGCTTCGGCGCACCCTCAATTGACCTGAAATTAACGCTCCAATCTGCTAACCTAACCAGACTCCGAAGTGTCGTTGACCTAGGCTTGAGGTACTCTAGTGACTTGACATTCTCAGAGCAAGTAGCATCACAGACTAGAAAATCGAGGATGATCTTAAGATGCATACTCAAGAACTTTCACAACAATGAAGCCAAGCTTATTCTGTACAAAACATGTGTCAGACCAGTACTTGAATACTGTCAATTTATTATAAGCAGCATTCGCACACGTGACAAGCTAAGGACGGAAAGTATCTAACGACAGTTTACCTCAAAACTACTTGGCTACGATTGTAAGAAAGACTACATCTCACGCTGCATGATCCTAAAACTTGACCCACTTTGGACAAGACGACTTATTATAAACCCGACATTCTTCTTTAAGGTCCTTCACAAAATATCATTCTCAGGAAACAGGGACATACAACTCGCACAGGAAGGTTCTTACGATCTGCGTAACCAAACTTTCACAGTGACAACTCATTCTTTTAAGTCAACACTGCGTGAAAACTTCTTCACAGTCATGTATTCTAAAATATGGAATAGCCTACCCCTAGATGTCAGAACTTGCTCTTCGGTTACAAGCTTCAAACGCTCTCTATACAGACTGTTTCACTCTACTGATTATATTAATAAACTATTTACTCCTGGAACGAATCAAGCACTAATCTACTACAGCACCTAAAAGACGCACTTCAACACCCTTAGCAATCTGAAAACTATTGATAAACTAGCAGCATGGATGCATAAAGACTTAGTACGGAACATACAGGAATAGTTTTCCCTTAGAAATAGGACCTGTCACTCTATTGTAACCTTCAAACACTTGCTATATAAACTTTTATCCCAATGACTATCCGGACCAGAACCCAACACTTATTTCTAAAAGGCACCAGTCATTAGAACACTAAAACGCTCAGACTCATTAATACATATTATGACACCAAATAAACTCTGAGACTTTGCATAAATACGTGAAAACACAACTACAATATGGAAAAATGTTTACTAAAGTATAATATACAATCGACATAAACATTTATATGTGCATATAACATTAATGTTCTTTTCATGTTCACATACTTTCTCTTTCTGGTATTCTGCCGCTGAGACTACTCTTCAATTTATTTTCTGATCGAGGTCGAACAACCATGCATCTAAACTGAAATGAGGATTAATTCCAAACCATTTTACTCATAATTACTCAAATTCCATGAACGATCCAATTCTACCATTTGAAGACGCTGGTGAACATGCTGTAAATGAGTATTCATGATCTGAAATGAAGAAGCAACTGGTTTTCAAACAGTTTTCAACATTTTACTGAACTTACGAATACAGTCCGCCATGCAGACACAAATGGAGCAAATGGAGAATCCTGAAATCGACCTCGGCACCATTTGATGCAGTAAAACAACTTAACATAACCTTATCTAGTTTTCGTATCCACGATCAAATTTCTTTCCTGTTAAGAAGCTACGATAAGAGTGCTGAAAAATGGAGTAAATATAACACTGATCTCAACATAATACATAGATAAACTTTAAGCCAAGGGTGCTGTTTACAACAAAGTTATATGGGAGAATTGACTTCAAGCTTTATTTTTCCCAGATATCTGTATTACATTTATGTGATGTCTGGGTTTTTTGTTAATGCGAAGACAATATTTCTATATCTCCTTATGTGCTACACAAACAGACTTTATAGCAGACTGTTCCGACTGACTCTAAGGTCAGAAAGAACAACCAAACTGTAAATTTATCATACATCAAATGTGTAGTTTATATGATAAATTATCCATGACTGCACAATTCAGTATCTGTGAATGCTTTAGTGTTGGTAAACCAATACTATATGCAGATGACTTAAAAGTGACCTATTAATGCAAGAACACAGATCTCGGAATAACATTAAACGCCATACAGCAAGAATTAGAAAAAATGGACAGATGTTGTGACACCTGGCAACTCCAGTTTAATGTCGACAAATGTGTCTGGCTCTGCATAGGTTGCAACAATTTAGAACTTGACCTGACAATTCAAGGCCATGCACTTTTACGACTGGAATCTGTATTGGACCTAGGACTGAAATACTCACATGACTTATCATTTTCTGAACATATCTCCAAACAAGTGTCAAAGTCACGCAGACTTATCGGCTTTCTACTCAGGAACTTTTACAGAAATGAGTCCAGAATTCTGTTGTACAAGGTTTGTGTGCGTCCTTTATTTGATTACTGTTCATTCATGTATAGTAGTATACGCATAGAGGACAAATTGAAAGTCGAGGGAGTGCAGAGGTACTTCACATCAAAATTACTCGGAACCGAAAATGGTGCGAACTACTCCACTAGATGTGACATCCTAGGATTAGAAACACTATGGCTAAGACGCATGAGACTAAACTTAACACTTTACTATAAGCTTCTAAACCACTTAGTTTTTACCTCTACTAATAGCATTCGACTTTCAGATGACAGTGGCTACAAACTAAGACACACTAAGGGTACAGTAGCTATTGAACAATGTAAAACAGCTACCAGGCAAAAGTTTTATTTGATTAGGTATGCACAGATATGGAATAAACTACCAATGGAAATGCGTCAAGCAGGTACATTGGCTTCCTTCAAAAAAGTGCTTAACGACAAACTACACGAGTTTGCAAACGACAGTTGTCAATGGAGTTGAAGATTGAACGATCAATTCTTGGTTGTTTGCTCAAAATCAACTTCCTCGATTTTCGCGGAGGCATCAATACGACAGTCATCGTCTCATCGGTCGCTGTTCAGAAAGAAGAGTTAAACATCGTCAGAAGTAACATAACGATTTATTATTGTAATATTTGTTTACAGACCTTAGTTTTCTTAGTTGCTTAGTTCGTTTATTCCTTTATATGTTGGTGTAACAATACAAAATATCAAACGGCAGATCGGTGTTTTGGTTTTCGCGTCCGTTATAACTAAGCGTTTCTCAAAAATCTTCTAAGAACAGCGTGGGCCCGAGCGTAGCGAGAGCTGGGCATTAACGGTTTATGAGACGGTAGCTGACAGTTTCTGACGATAGAAACAGATCTGGCGGATTGAAACAGTTGGTGAAAGTTTGGATAGTCGCCGTTCATTTTCCTGGTGCCGGTCAAGTCCTCTTTGAACAAGCAATATCTGGAACTTTTTTGGAATTGGGTCAAGTTCAACAATGCCTGGGTCAAAGAAGGGACAGAGTGTCTTGGATGCAAACAGGAAAGTAAGTCATGGTGACTTGTCTGTTAATTGTAACGATGTGTCTGATGTTAAACATGATATGGTTGATGTTACTGTTTCGCCGTTCAGGGATAATAGGAACATCAAACTCCCTAAATTTGAACCACGGTGTTTTGATGGAAACCCGGCTGATTATTTACAATTTGTAAAGGAGTTTGAGATCATGTTGAGTGGTTTTTTATTAAATGATGAATTGAAATTGATGTATTTGATGAGATATTGCACTGGAGATGCTGCAAGAGCTATACAGTGTTGTAAGTTTATGAAGCCAAAAGAGGGCTACGATGAGGCTATGAGCATATTACGCCAAAGGTTTGGAAGACCCTCGATGATTGCAGGGAAATTATTCGAGGCTGTTGAGGGTAATGGTGGTCAGTTACAGGATGACTCCCAGGCACTCACTGAGTTTTTAGATAATTTGCTAATTTACAAGAATGGAATGATTTCGATGAATCGAATGAGTGACCTCAACTCGAGTTTTATACTAGAAGTAATAGCAAGACGTCTACCTACCCGACTGCAAAGGAAGTGGGTGAAGATAAGCTCCCGTATGGAGGATGAGGGTATCGAGCCAAAGTTTGATGATATCCTGAAACTGGTAAATACTAGTGTCAATCAATCTATGAGCAAGTTCGCCAGTCTGTTAGATCTCACCCATAGAATAGAGCAGTCTGAAGGTAAAACGCACTCATTGATGACGAGTAGGCCTCAGAGAGGTGGATATCGAGAAGGCTCCATGATGTCTAGTAATGCATATAGACCTAGTGAGTGTAACAGGTTTCGTAGTACATCCTCAACAGATAAGTTACAAGATGCAAGACAAACACGGCTTTGTTCTACACGTGTGCAAGAGGTGCATACAAAGGTGAACTGTGAACCGGTGAGCAAGTTCAGTGATAAGCTAAATGTAAACTCCAGGTCTGACTCCGAATTGTGTGACGATAACGGTGTTGTGAAGAAGTCTGTAGTTGCAACTGGTAAGCCGTTGTTGAATAGAGTGTCACAGAATAGAGTTACTGCTTCAGAGTGCAGTTCTGACTCCACAAGTTTACAAAGTATATCTAGTCAGAGTGAAGTTATAAAACCTTTAATGATTTTTGAGGAGGAACCAAAATTGTCTACTTCTGTTATTAAAGAGTTTGAAAATGATGAACTTGACGGTAAATTGAATATTTGTGATAATGATCATGATAGTGCAGATTTGTCTTTGGTTGATCATTATGAGATGCGGGATATGCCTACTACTGCTAAGTTAAATAAAGGTTCTGTACAACTACAACGTGAAGTAGAATTGAACGCAGATGCAGTTCCAGAAGGTGTGCATACTTGTGAGACAGTCAGTGTAATTGATCAGCGTGTAGCCCACCTATCATCAGATGATAGTGCTAAACCCGAACTAGTAGTGAAAGACAGCAGTGGTGGTAATCTTGCAGTTGGACAACTATCTGAAAGCCGAAAAAGAACAGCTTCTGATCCACCACTAAGTTCATCACCTTGTGTCACTCAGTCATCGTTGGTGTTTTCATCCACAATGAAACAGATGCCCATCAACTCTAGTATCTTCTGCAATGACTATGGTAGTATCAGTTCGTTTGAAAGGACGAATATCAATGGTCAGTTTAGTGTGGATAAGCCAAGTGTAAAGGAGAGAGTTATTGTTAAATTGACTTGCACGAATAAAGGCATTTCTAGTTTCAAGTTACTATTTGAATGTTATTATCTTTGGTGTAAATTACTCTGTTTCTATACTTGGTTGATGAGAGATATCGTGTGTTTGTTGGTCATCTATATTCTACGATACAATGACATGGGCGTGTTGCCGTTCAGATTTGAGGATATAGCTGATAGAAGGAAGTTAGCAAATGAACTCTGCGACGATTTTCCAACCTAGGGCGTCAACCTGAGAAGGGTTGTAGGCGTACTGCTGTAAGTCCTACAATTCTTCAAAGGGTAGCGCATCAATGAGCAGTCCAATGTGCTTGGTGTGTGATTTTGTACATATGTTCATATTGTATATACTGAATTGATATCATCTGTCATCTAGCTGTTGGTAATTCTGTTTGTGTCCGGACGACTTCCACTTGGATCATCAACCTGAGAAGGAATGTAGGCGTACTGCTGTAAGTCCTACAGTTCTTCAAGGGTAGTTTGTCGTGTCAGAATCCACAACATTTGATGTGTTGATTGTACATATGTTTGTGTTAAATAGTTGTGTGAGTTCCAATTGATGTAATTGTTGGTTAATCTTGTTTGTGTCTGGACATTCCACAACTTACAATCGTCAACCTGTGAAGGGTTGTAGGCGTACTGGTGTAAGTCCTGCAATTCTTCAAAGGAATTCCATCAAGACATGAAATGCGAGTTTGTGTGTACTGTTTGTATATACGTGTGGTGTGTCATATCAATTGGTGTTATTTGAATTCATTGTGTTTACTCGTTGTTTTCGTACCTTGTTGTTATTGCATAATTTTGTTAAAATTTTCGTCGTGATTATTTCTGAAGTTGTTTCGAGTCTTCTACATCCATGAATGAATTGATTGATGTTAAGGACAGCAGATGGGTCGTATACGCCGGGGAGGCTAGGCTATTGCTGAGAATGAAATGCACACGGAGATAATTGTTAGCTGCGGTCCGACACGCCGGGGAGAAAGAGTGTAAACGACTGAGGCTCGCATGCGTCACCGCTACTAGAACTGAGGCAGAATGAGTGACAAGCGATTTCAGTGATAATTGATAGTGAATAGAAAAGAGGATGCTTGAAGAGTATCATGAGGTGCTGCTATGGTCACGTTGCATTCTGCAAGAGTCATTCTAGTAAGTGGCGATTGTGTTGCAAGATGTCAAGAGGAGGTCTCTGTCTGGAGGCGCAGGTCGTCATTGATGTGTGAGATTGTGCTGTGGGTATGCTTGTGGTGTGTTGGCTTTTCTGTTTGTTTTCCATTTCAGCTCTGTCCGTGTGACCCAGGTTCTCGCAATGGCATCCAAGTCAACGTGCATTGGTCGTGAAGGAAAAAAGGGTTGGATCCCTTTTTTGCCGGGGAGTGTCAATGGAGTTGAAGATTGAACGATCAATTCTTGGTTGTTTGCTCAAAATCAACTTCCTCGATTTTCGCGGAGGCATCAATACGACAGTCATCGTCTCATCGGTCGCTGTTCAGAAAGAAGAGTTAAACATCGTCAGAAGTAACATAACGATTTATTATTGTAATATTTGTTTACAGACCTTAGTTTTCTTAGTTGCTTAGTTCGTTTATTCCTTTTATATGTTGGTGTAACAATACAAAATATCAAACGGCAGATCGGTGTTTTGGTTTTCGCGTCCGTTATAACTAAGCGTTTCTCAAAAATCTTCTAAGAACAGCGTGGGCCCGAGCGTAGCGAGAGCTGGGCATTAACGGTTTATGAGACGGTAGCTGACAACAGTAGTCTTAGTTCCTATCTGAGAGCCTCCGAAATTACAGGTCCATTTAATGTATAAGTTCAAATACTACACCTGCTGTTTTTGCCTATATTTATAATTTTAGATAAAACATTAACATTAAGATACTTACCCTCAAACAGACAGGAAGTTTCGTTTGTAAAACTTCTACCCAACACAATAAGTGGAATAAAATGGACATAAACTGACAACATGAAAAAGGTTATAACTCACCACAACATCACATGGACAGATGTACGCTCGTCGGACATCATATATGCATCACCAACTACAACCCAACATTCCTGAGATAATGTGATGAACTTATATCCATAATGTTGCTGAGCAGTCAATATCCACAACTCCTGTCGGAAAAACTAAAATTCAAAAACCTTCCTCACGAGAAGTAAATATCCACAAGCAGTAGAAATCCATTAATTAATGCGTCTAAAGCTTATGTATTTTACTCCCAACAATGACATTGCACATCAAATGAGATAAACATATCACTGATTTCAAAATAACACATCAATGAACTATAATTCAAGGATTCTGCACACAACAAAGTATTGTACGAAAATTGACTTCAAGCTTTATTTTTCTCCCAGGCACTTATAACCCATCCACCAAAGACCTGGTTTTTTTGTTAATGCGAAGACAATACTTCTGTATTTCCTGATGTGTTGCACTCACTGAAAATCTAGCGGATTTTTCCAACTATGCACAGAAATGATTGTACATAAGTGAAAAGGATGTTTTATACTATTCGGATTAACATTTATCAAGTGTACGTATAATCTCCAGTGTACATGTTAAACATATTTTGCTATCGACTGTAAATTGTGACTGAATAATATGATCCTATTTCTGTAACAATTTGATGATACCTGTAAACTGGCGTCCCTCATGTACCGTATCATGAGAATAAATTTATTTATTTATTCCTATACTTCATGATGTGCTCCATTGAATGACTTGTTATATTGTGGAATTACTTCAAGCTTTATTTTTTCCCAAGTATTTTTAATCCATCCAAAACATACTTGGGTTTTTTTGTTAATGCGAAGTTAATATTCCTATATTTCATGACGTGCTCCATTGAATGACTGGTTATCATATTGTTCCCACAGACCTAAGACAAAAACGCCAGCAACCATGTAACTTAACCATGAACCAAATTTATGAAATTTATATAATGCTTATCCATGCCTGTATATTTGGTGTGTCCTACACAAGTAGGAAAAAATGTGTATTTTATTAAAACATTATTATTAATTATGATTGCTAATCGTATATGTAATTTATCATATTGATGATGCCTGTAAACTGGCGTCTCTCATGTACAAAATGAGAATATACTATTATTATTATTATTATTATTAAATGTTTACATATAAGCGGGATGAAATATATGCATAATTTATATACAACCCGTCGAAATCTGACACCGATACAACGAACAATTTATGCGAAATATTTCGAAACGTCTCTTCCCTAAATTTTTGGCCGTAACATTATAGCTGGCAGATTTAACGTGCCTGGTATCCACTTAAGCTGCTCAAATATTCCTACATACCCGGATCGTTTTATATATTTGGTTGAATTCTATGGGTGCACACAAAATTTTAATCACCCTACACCTTAATTCAACATCCTGGATCTTATATTTACAAGCAGTATTTGTCAATGAAGGTGAACATTGAACGCTTGTTCTTGGAACTGGTAGCCATTGGTGGGCAACTCGAAGGCGCGAATGGTTCGATCATGTACAAGTTCTACAAAGACGATCAGAAACGAATAGAAGTACACATTAAATTTGTATAAAACATTTGTTTATAGACTTGTGATGTTCGTTACTTTAATTGCCAAACAATATAACTTCCTTCTTACAATACTGGTGTTTTGGAGTTAAAGTCGAAGAAAGTACATAGTATTTATCGGTTCGGAGCGTCTTCGTAACAATAGGATCTTAGGGATAAGTTCCTCGACAACGTATAACCAAATATGTTGACTGTCATCCTATATTCTGTCAGCTTACCACAAGAACCATCATCTAACCGCAAGAATCTTAAGTGATCTCTGTCGTTTTCTGGAACCTTCACCTGGAGGAACATTTCCTCAATATCCGTAGCGACAACACATGTAAACTATATGAATATTAATAAAAGTTCAAATAATGAGCTCACGCAATCTGGGCCACTATACAGATTATCATTCAAAGAAACTCCTTCGTGTTTCGCAGAACAACCGAAAACCACACGGAGTTCACCTGGCTTCCTCGGATTCAGGGACGGTTGGTGGGGCAAATATCACTTCCCTGGCTCGCTCTGATCAACTAGTCTTTCAACGTAACCCTTTATTACATGTTTGTCGTCAGCATCCTTATATTTGGTCCAGAGGTCTGCATCCGTCAGAAACGTTTTCATTAAACCCATTAGTCTCTTAAGAGCAACTTCCCTATTACAAACCAACCATCTATATTTAAATCTCCATGGTAGGTCAACGCTGAAACGCCCATTTTCGTATTTCCAAGACTCCTCAACTATTTTAATTGCCTTTAAGTCTTCTGCAGAACAACCCTTCTCTGGGACACTACAGTCACAAAACTCCTTGTCATACATATTGCTATTCATAGTCTCCAGTTTGTCCCCATTGTTTGCAACCAGTGATGATATGTGGACCATGGTTATAGGTCCTCTCGCTGTCCATCGTCGCAAACAGATCATCTCTACCTCCGTATCTCTCTTCTAATACCTTGTAAGCTTCTGGTACACTGCATCCAATCAGTATTCTCACTCTACCATCTTGCAGTGTTGGAAACGGTATGTCACGCAGGTATGGCTTACCGACAACTGTTTCACAACTAGGTACTATAGCTTTGCCAAGTTTCATACTGAAATTAGTGAGGCAGTACCTACTTCAACGGTTTCTCCAGTAGTCAAGGAATATAATTGAAATGACATTCGTTCACATACTAACGTTTTCGAAGAATTGAAAGTGTTTAGGACCGGGGATTGCTTTGGGCCCTTGATACCAGAGCAGCTGGCCAGCTTATCATCTATTTATTTTATTTATTATTATTTATTTCTGGAGCAGAAAGCATCCATTTTTACAGGCATGAACATATGTACACTTATTAAAACTTATAGAACATATAATATGATTTGTTAATTTAGAAATAAGTTGAATACTGGTAAATGTTAGAGAAACATTTGAAATGAAGTGTACAAGTAAGGAAGTAGATACAGCGTCAAATCTAAACTGTGATTGAAAAAATTACATGTCACTTTCACGCGGGAATTATAAATGACTGCGTTAGTTGAAGAAGGTAAGTAGCATTTCTGTACAGGTGCTGACGTGATACATAAGAGATGCAGAATAAACAATAATTATCTGTAATTATCTGTCAACGTAACAGCTGAGCCATTATCTAGCAACGCATATGTGTCGACACATGACTTTGGTCCTCTTACTCTTACTAGCACGACATCTAAATAGACCATCTGAAAGCCGTGTGGTTGAAAACTGCTATTACAACAAATATAACTCCTGATTCTTCAATAACGTCAACAGCAGATGTAATCCCGATGAACTACTGCCACCATTCTCAGCTGTCTCACAGTTAAGTCTTGTGTGCCCGTCCTTTAGGCAGCAGGAGCATAACGTTTCATTTTCAAAATTTGGAGGAAACTAGCACACTCACTAAGTATGTGTTCGCCATCACAGATAACATACTTTACTGAACGTCCAATGCTTTGAGAACCTCTCGACACAAATGACTTTGTCCTAGTAGCTGACCTCTCACTTCCACAAGCCGGATGCAATATACTGGCGAATACTCATAGTCTGATTAACATTATCTGTCACCAATCCCAGTATATCGTCGAACACTTCCTCTAAACCTTCGTCCTCTATACGGGAGCTTATCTTCATCCACTTCCTTTGCAGTCGAGTAAGTAAGCGTCTAGCTATTACCTCCAGGACAGAACTCGAGTTCAGATCGCTCATGCTATTCATCGAAATCAGCGTATTCTCGTAAGTCATCAGATTATCCAAAAACTTAGTGAGTGCCTTGGAGTCATCTCGTAATTGACTACCATTACCCTCAACAGCCTCGAATACGTTCCTTACAATCACCGAATCTTTGACGCAGTATACTCATAGCCTCAGTATATCCTTCGTTAGGGGGCATTAACTTACGGCACAGTATAGCTCTTGCAGCAACACCAGTGCGGTACCTCAACAAATACATTAACTTCATTTCGTCATTTAAAATAAAACCACTCAACATGATCGTAAACTCTTTGATAAACTGTGGGTAGTCGGCTGGGTTTCCATCAAAGTATCGAGGTTCAAACTTCGGGAGCCCTAAAGCCCTACTGTCCCTAAACGGCGAGGCGTGAACATCAGACTCATCATGCTGAGCATCGTGCATATCATTACAACTAACAGGCAACTCATCATCACTTACTTTTTTGTCTGCTTTCATGGTGCCACGTCACCTTCTTGACCCAGGGATTATCCAACGTTACCAAAGGATCCAAATCGCGTTCATAATATTTGTCCAAAAGATGCTGGTTGCATACCCAGTAAGTACACTCGAAAGAGTTCCAGAAGGCGCTCCATAAAACGAATAGAGATTGTCAAGGATCTTATCCCTAAGATCCTATTGTTACGAAGACGCTCCGAACCGATAAATACTATGTACTTTCTTCGACTTTAACTCCAAAACACCAGTATTGTAAGAAGGAAGTTATATTGTTTGGCAATTAAAGTAACGAACATCACAAGTCTATAAACAAATGTTTTATACAAATTTAATGTGTACTTCTATTCGTTTCTGATCGTCTTTGTAGAACTTGTACACGATCGAACCATTCGCGCCTTCGAGTTGCCCACCAATGGCTACCAGTTCCAAGAACAAGCGTTCAATGTTCACCTTCATTGACAAATACTGCTTGTAAATATAAGATCCAGGATGTTGAATTAAGGTGTAGGGTGATTAAAATTTTGTGTGCATCCATAGAATTCAACCAAATATATAAAACGATCCGGGTATGTAGGAATATTTGAGCAGCTTAAGTGGATACCAGGCACGTTAAATCTGCCAGCTATAATGTTACCTTCATTGAGGGAATCTTGTTTGCAAAAATTTAAAACAATTGGTCCTTTTTAGAAATTTTGATTACGTTATTAGAATACGGAGTGTATCTGAATATTGTGATTTATTAGCGCTATATATTTCGAACAATCTGATCACACATTTACTTGTCAAGTCAGTATATATGTAGAAAGGTTAAATTAAACAAAGTGAGAGAAAACGGAATTAAGAATAATTAACACAAACGTTTTGTAATCCAATCAAATGAGGATTACCAATGTAGGTTGAGAGTAATGACAAACTGTTTTTGAATACACAAGGGGGGCTTAAATCTATGAATAGCTATAGCCTCAGCGTATTTCGGTAAACGCCCTTGACCGTTTTTATAGATGACCTTAAAGGCTGAGTTAACATCAATCTTATGGTTCATCTCCATTAGATGTTTAGCTATAGACGAATTTGGTAGTCTGCCACCTGCATCTATTAGCTTGTTAGAAAAGCAGATGAATTGTGACAAGCTAATAGATGCAGGTGGCAGACTACCAAATTCGTCTATAGCTAAACATCTAATGGAGATGAACCATAAGATTGATGTTAACTCAGCCTTTAAGGTCATCTATAAAAACGGTCAAGGGCGTTTACCGAAATACGCTGAGGCTATAGCTATTCATAGATTTAAGCCCCCCTTGTGTATTCAAAAACAGTTTGTCATTACTCTCAACCTACATTGGTAATCCTCATTTGATTGGATTACAAAACGTTTGTGTTAATTATTCTTAATTCCGTTTTCTCTCACTTTGTTTAATTTAACCTTTCTATATATATACTGACTTGACAAGTAAATGTGTGATCAGATTGTTCGAAATATATAGCGCTAATACATCACATTTTTCAGATACTCTCCATAATCTAATAACGCTATCAATATTTATAATGTTACGGCCAAAATTTTAGGGAAGAGACATGTCCAAACATTTCACATAAATGGTTCGTTGTATCGGTATCAGATTTTGACGGGTGGTTTTTACATCCCGATGAAAGCCTTGTAATAAAGATATTGTTCGTTGTAATCCATTCTGCATCTGAGCAATCCATATCGCCAAATTTTGCAACGTCGTATTTCTACCATTAAAATTAAAACAACCTCGAGCACGTCCTTCTCCCATACTGTGCCTGAAGTGTGTGTATCCTGGGGATTTTAACAGTCTTTCATTGAAGTCAGATGGTAACCAAATCTCAATCCTTATCAATACTGTGGGCATACAAAGTGAAAGCAATGTGTGAGGGTATGGAACTTTATTGCAGATAGAACGAACGTTTATGAGAGACAGAATAAAAAACCTTCGATTGGTGATACGAAATGAGGAAGAATGAAGTGGATGATGTTGCGATTCTGTAGAGGTTTAACGAAATTTAGATGAGTGACCACCCGGCATATTGGGGTTCGGCGTGTAAAGCCTTCGTTGTTCTCGTAAAGATTCTGAGAAGAGGAGGGTGTAGATGGCCGGTTACGCAGCTCTTAAGCGCATGGAGATGAGCGGTACGTTCGAAATTGGTGACATTTTTGCACGTGTTTGCTCTGAAATTTATTTACTGCTTATTGTCATATAATTCTTGAAATTATGGTCCAAATCTCTAAAAAACGTGTTCGTAGAAACACAATTGTTTTAGATAGTGGCTCAAATTCGGTTATAACTGCATTACCGCCGTGTAATACAGTATCAACTACTAGCTCTCAAAATGGTTTGAGTGCAGATCTCACTCCTGTGATACAGGTGAAAGATGTTCTGTTAGAGAACTCTGAGTTCTGTAAACTAAACCTCCTTTTGAAAGATATGCAGAGGCAAGTAAGTGAAATTCAGAAAAAATTAGATCAGTTTGATAGTATGTCACTGCCAATCTCAAATACCACGGAGAGCCGTTCTGATATTGGCCAGGTTAAGTGTTTACTGGATGTAACTCAAAATAAGCTTTTGAATTTAGACCCAATAGCCTGTCTTTTAAAAAAACATCCTAAAATATCTCCAGACAACCTAAATAAAGCTGAAAATCTGATTGACTGCTTGGCTACGGAGGTGATGAAGCGTATAACCTCTTCTCACCAAGCTATAGTTTACAACGTCCCAGATTCTCTGCCCCTGAAAACTGTAAGACACAAAATCCTGATTTGTTGCGGCATGGCTAGTGTTCCATGTGAATGCAAACGACTTCGTAAAAAGTCTAACCAGGCTAATTGCCCAATCATTTTTAAATTCAGTAATTCCCTTGATGCTAGTAAGTTTACTAAATGTCAGGATCACTTAAGACTGAATAGCAGTTATAAGTCTATAACCGTAGCTCAGGATAAAACACCGTGTCAGCGCAGAATAATGCGTAGTAATAACCTGGTCACCTCCTCTAGCTTAGATTTACCAAAAAGGATCGTGCACAGCAACAGACACCTAGTGCTGAAACTAGCATTCAGCAAACTACACAACAACCACACCTGCCAATGGAACTAGGAACTGATTTAGATACCAGTACCCCTGTAAATAAAGCCTCATCGAAAGATGTTAAAATGACTAGAACTTCTGCAAGTTGTTCTAAGAAATTTCCCCCCAAACGTAGTAACCTCACCACGATGAACAAATTTCGCAGGGTTGAGACTAATGATGGGGAAGAATACTTTGTATTCAATAAGCCTGCTGAGAGTAAGAATGCCAACAAACCATCACTTGTTACGAAAAACTCCTCTCGAAACATAAGTATTCTGGAGGTGTTCCGCATGCTCCACCTTATAGAAAGTCAGGCTCCAAGACTCCTAAAGTCTTGCAGCCAAAGCACCTTCCTTCACAATTCCCTTTAAGTTATAAAAACAACCCGAAGGTGTATACCGGTATGACGAATAGCAGTTGGATGGGTAGACCTTTTGATGCTATGCCTTTTAACCGTCAACCTAGGCCCAACCTGTACTACCCTTATATCCAGGAACACATGGTAAATTTTCCAGGTGTCCCGAATCACTGGTACGACCCATGGCACCTAGGACCACCTCATTGCACACCAACCCGATGTACAGACACCCAGTCCGACCTCCTTTTCATTCATAAATTCTTGCGGTGCTGACGCACAAATAGATTTAGGTTATGGTGACATTTTAAGCCAGTTTGTAGTATCCCGTGACTTATTCACGATATTGCTAATTAATGCACGTTCCTTAATCAATAAGATATCTGAACTAAGGACATTATTATTAGTCGCCAAGCCTACTGTAGCTCTGATTACTGAGTCATGGTGCTCATCCTCTGTACTTGATGTGCATATAGGTATCGATGATTACACTGTACACCGTGCAAACAGAGATTGCAAGCGTGGTGGAGGATGTCTCATATATATACATAACTCATTTGTAGTCAGTAAGGTGGAAGATGAAACAATGAATAATGTACCTGACTCACTCTGGGTTGTCTTACATGGAGATAAGTACAAACTTCTCATAGGCTGTGTTTATCGAGCACCAAGCGCAACAAAAGAAACTGATGCGTTATTAGCTAAATCGTTTGCACACGCATCCTCGTTTAGTGCTAATTACAAAATAATTGCAGGGGACTTCAATCTTCCAGAAGTCAATTGGCTAACTAGTTCCGGCCCCCAACGCTTCGACGAATTACTTGCCACTATAGACTGTTATGGATGGCAACAACACGTCCAGACACCTACTCGTGGTGACAACATGTTGGACCTTGTTTTTTGTCATGACACAATCCCAGTATCCACGTATGTTGGTAATCGATTTTCCAGTAGTGACCATAGAATGGTACTCTGCTCTCTGCCTTTCTCACCACTAAATACAGGAAACAAACAAGACTCAGGAAGCACAATATGTCGTAGTTACAAATATACAGACTGGGGATTAGTCCAAGAACTTATTCGACTCTGTCAATGGGATGACTATTTTACCACTGACTCCCTGGAGGCCTTAGTAACCCTGTTTTACAGGAATGTTACCCTTTGTCTAGATACAGTTGCTCCAAAGAAAATAGTGAAATTAAGTAGACACCGAACTGAATATATTCCAAGGGCACACCGTAATAAGTTAAGGAAGCTGAAGAAACAGTACTATTCCACTAAGGACATATCACTATTGCTCTCAATCCACGAGTCTCTTGAATCTATCAAGCGCCTACGCTCTCAAAAGGACCTCGACGAAGAGTTAACGGCACTTGAAAGTACCTCCAAAGTTTATAACTTAACGGCACTTCTTAAAAAACGAATGCAGTCGGCGAGGGAAATCCCATACTTACTTCACGACAAAGTAATCTACAATGAACCTGCCACTATCTGTGAACTTTCAGTGATTGGTTTGCAAACTTTAGTTTAGAAACACATATGCCTGGTGAAACCGCTCCCCTTACTATCTCTTCCCTTGAAAGCATTGTGTTCACTAATCAGTTAATAGTACAAGCAATTAAAAGCCTTAAACCTTCCACTAGTACGGGACCGGATGGCCTCGCTTCGATAATTTTCAAAAACAGTGGGTGTGATATACCCCTGTTACTTCTTAAATTCTTCTCAATATCTATGGACACTGGCACTTACCCTAGTGAGTGGAAAACTAGCTTCATAATTCCACATTACAAATCTGGTGATAGGGCAAACGTCCGCAATTACAGACCCATAAATATAACCCCAGTTATCTCACGAATCATGGAGAAAGTTGTAAAAGATCAATTGTCAGACTACCTAATTAGGGAAGATCTTGTTACAAGGTCTCAACACGGATTTCTCAAAAATAGATCCTGCGTTACTTGCCACTTCGACTTTTTCAACTGCATCACTAGTAGTCGCGAAGCACGTAAGCTAGTCGTTGTTCTCTACTTCGATATATCTAGGGCATTTGACATGGTATCTCACAGTATTCTCTTTGAGAAGCTGTACTCTTGTGGAATTCGCAACCCATTACTGAACTGGTTAAAATCATTTCTAAGCAACAGGGTACAAATAACCAAAGTTGGATCTGTATTGTCTCATCCTAGGCAGATCTCAAGTGGGGTCGTGCAAGGTAGTGTCCTAGGTCCACTTTTATTCACAGTCTACATTAACAGCATTTGCAAGTGCTTCACCTCAGGTAAACCATTCCTATATGCTGACGACCTCAAAGTCGTCTACTCCTGCTACACTCATGAATTAAGCGATATGGTTACTAAAATACATCTTGAACTAAGTAGTCTCGCAACATGGTGTGCTGAATCCTGTCTAAATTTTAACATTGACAAATGCGGCTGGATTTGTATCGGCAACAGTAACCTTGATCTAACTCTTGAAATAAATGGGCGAAAACTAGCTAAGCTCAACTCAGTCGTAGATCTCGGTATTAGATACTCTAGTAACCTAACGTTCGCTGAACAGACTGATTATGCCAGACGTAAAACGCGAAGGCTGATAGGATGCATAACACGCAATTTCTTTTGTTGTGAAACTAGGGTTTTATTATACAAAGTATGTGTCCGACCTATCTTAGAATACTGCCCGTTTATTCTTAGCGGACTAAGACAAAATGACAAGCTTAAATTAGAGGGAGTGCAACGGCAGTTTACCTCAAGAACTCTTGGTTTAGAAAGTGGTCTGGAATACCATGAGCGATGCGAAAGACTAAGATTAGAACCCCTCTGGAAAAGACGCCTTAAGCTAAACCTTATCTTTTACTATAAGCTAACTAATCTTCTCTTGCATTCCTCCGAGCCAATAACTAAACCTACCGCTGTCATCAGTTACAATCTTAGAAATCATCACAACCTAGCTGCTATGGAGCACTGTCAGACTTACGTGCGGTACAACTTCTTCTTAAATAAGTTTTCAGTCATTTGGAATAGACTACCAGCTAATGTGCGCGATGCAAACACACTTCCAGTGTTCATCTCCTCAGTCACCAGACTGCTCAAAGATGACAATGCACTTTTGCGCCTGACTCTTACACCTTCTTTTTCACCCTACATAGATATTTTAAGTTCTTTAAACGTGTAGTTACAACAAACTACAATTATAAATTTTAATATTATTGGAACTAGATGATTAACATTTCTACACAGGACAGTAATATTAGTTCACACATAATATAAAAGTTAGCATAACGGGACTAGTTAGTTTGTGTACCAAAATAACCACAGTTACTAAACAGAATATATATGTATATATTTATTAATCACTCCTTAAGGACTCCCGTTGCTTTCTTTTGCGTTGCTGTTGTTTGTCTTCTTTTTTCTCTCACCATTTCAGCTTCCATTTGACTTTTTGAATGAGAATGAATAATGTGGATATTTGACCATTTACAATGACAAATGATCTGCAAACATTATTGGTCCCGTATCTTTCAGTTGCCTGGTTAATAACGAATTAACTTTCTCCACGACGCAACCTGGATTACATTTGTGGAATATACTCTTATACCAATGGAAAAGTATCAATTTGTAATACAACGTCACGATTGTAGCTTATAACATAACTGATCGTATCTGTAAAAATAGCTTCCTTATTACCCAATTTGGATATAAATCAAAAATGAGATTCGGATTTGTACACACCCAAGTTATATTGAGGAATTACTTCAAGCTTTATTTTTTCCCAAGTATTTTTAATCCATCCAAAACTTACTTGGGTTTTTTTGTTAATGCGAAGACAATATTCCTATATTTCATGATGTGCTCCATTGAATGACTGGTTATCATATTGTTCCCACAAACCATGCAATTCGACCATGAACCGAATTTATGAAATTTAAATAATGCTTATCCATGCCCTAACATTTGGTGTGTCCTACACAGGTAGGAAAAAATGTATTTTATTAAAACATTATTATTAAGTATGATTGCCAATCGTATATGTAGTTTATCATATTGATGATGCCTGTAAACTGGCGTCCCTCATGTACGAAATGAGAATATACTATTATTATTATTAATATAGAAGGTGTGGTACCCTGTATTTCCGCAAATGACAGGTTTGCGGGTACGGAAGCACTTTGATCGACGTTAGGTTGAAAGGTGGTATTGCTGTGGGTGTGGAAAGGTGAAACATGACTAGGAGATTGACTGTTCGGAGCGATTCAGTGATGGTTTCAGTATCGAGGAGTGTGTTCGCGGATTAGTAGCATATACCGGGTTGATCTCCATGCAGATTATTTTCAAAGATTAGGTGACTGAGTCCATGTGGTTGTGCGCTTAGTATATGGGGATAGGTAAAATTGGTATTACACCGCCCCATAGTAAAGTTAGTTAGCTGCAACTAGTGTATAAATGGTGAGGATGAGGGGAAGAGAATGGCTGACGAATGTCAGTTATATCTGATTCCTTCAACGTCTATTTAGGATATCTGAGTGCATGAGTTGTGAAGGATATTGAATCAGATTTGATAGAGCGCACAAAAGATACAGGGATTCTGTCCCGTACATTTTTACACAGAAGCTTAGGGTTAGATGTTAAGGTATTTCAAGAGTTCCAACAGCTAATAATAGGGGGGGTATGAAATACATCGGAAGCATTCGTCGCAGGTTGCATAACAAATGCATAAATACTCGTGAAAGCCACGTCACGTAAACCGTTAATGCCCAGCTCTTGCTACGGTCGGGCTCGCGGTGTTCCTTGAAGTTATTTCAGAAACGCTTAGTAATAACGGACGAAAATACCAAAACACCGATTGGCGACTTGAGAATTCTTTATTGAAACAATAACATATAAACAATATTACAAATAAGGTCTGTGGAAAAATTTTACAAAAATAAATCACAATATTACTTCTGACGGTTTTCTGCTGACTTGTTTCTGAACAGCGACCGATGAGACGATGACTGTCGTATTGATGCCTCCGCAAAATTTGGGGAAGTTGGTTTTGAGCAAACAACCATGAATTGATCGTTCAATCTTCAACTACATTGACACTCCCCGGCAAAATACGGGTCCAACCCCTTTTTTTCATCACGACCAATACACGTTGACTTGGATGCCATTGCGAGAACCTGGGTCACACGGACAGAGCTGAAGTGGAAAACAAACAGAAAAGCCAACACACCACAAGCATACTCACAGCACAATCTCACACATCAATGACGACCTGCGCCTCCAGTAAAGGCATCCTCTTGCAACACAATCTCCACTTGCTAAAATGACTCTTGCAGAATGCAACGTGACCATATCACCACCTCACGATACTCTACGCTCATCCTCTTATCCACTCACTACCAATTACCACTGAAATCGCTTGTCACTCATTCTGCCACAATTCTAGTAACGATGACGTATGCGAGCCTCAGTCGTTTACACTCTCGCTCCCTGGCGTGTGAGACCACAGCTAACAATTATCTCCGTGTGCATTTCATTCTCAGCAATAGCCTCCCCGGCGTATACGACCCATCTGCTGTCCTTAACATCAATCAATTCATTCACGGATGTAGAAGACTAGAAACAAATTCAGAAGTAATCACGACGAAAATTTTAACAAAATTATGCAATAACAACAAGGTACGAAAACAACGAGTAAACACAATGAATCCAACAAACACCAATTGATATGACACACCACACGTATACACAAACAGTACAAATAACCTCGCGGATCATGCCTTGGTGGAATTCCTTCGAAGAATCGCAGGACTTACACCAGTACGCCTACAACCCTTCTCACGTTGACGATTGTAAGTTGTGGAATGTCCGGACACAAACAAGATTATTCAACAATTACAATAATTGGAACTCACACAATTATTTAACACAAACATATGTACAATCAACACATCAAATGTTGTGGATTCTGCCTTGACGAACTACCCTTGAAGAACTGTAGGACTTACAGCAGTACGCCTACATTCCTTCTCAGGTTGATGATACAAGTGGAAGTCGTCCGGACACAAACAGAATTACCAAAAGCTAGATGATAAATGATACCAATTCAGTATATACAATATCAACATATGTACAAATCACACACCAAACACATTGGACTGCTCATTGATGCGCTACCCTTTGAAGAATTGTAGGACTTACACCAGTACGCCTACAACCCCTCTCAGGTTGACTCTCTAGGTTGGAAAATCGTTGCAGAGTTCATTTGCTGACTTCCTTCTATCAGCTATATCCTCAAATCTGAACGGTAACACGCTAATGTCATTGTATCGTAGAATATAGATGACGAACAAACACACGACGTATCTGGTCAACCAAGCGTAGAAACAGAGTAATTTACACCAAAGATAATAGCATTCTAATAGTAACTTGAAACTAGAAATGCCTTTATTCATACAAGTAAATTAAACAATTACTCTCTAGATTTCGCTTGTCTTATCTTCGCTAAACTGTGCAAAATCTTTCGTCCTTCCAAAAGCACCTATACTAGCATAGTCATTGCACAAGATACTTGAGATCATGGGCGTCTGTTTCATTGTGGATGACAACACGAACGCCAACTGATTGATACCAGTTGATGAAGTAAGAGGTGGAACGAAATATGCTGATGACCGTTGTCAACGTATTTGAAGATTGAACGATCAATTCATGGTTGTTTGCTCTAAACCAACTTCCCCAATTTTCGCGGAGGCATCAATACGACAGTCATCGTCTCATCGGTCGCTGTTCCGAAACAAGTCAGCAGAAAGCCGTCAGAAGTAATATTGTGATTTATTATTGTAATATTTGTTCACAGACCTTAGTTGTAACATTGTTTATATGTTGATGTTACAATAAAGAATCCTCGAGTAGCCAATTGGTGTTTTGGTTTTTGCGTCCGTTATTACTAAGCGTTTCTGAGAAACTTCAAGGGACAGCGCGAGCTCGAGCGAAGTAAGAGCTGGGCTTTACCGGTTTACGAGACGTGACTGACAGATTCTCTCGGCAGAAACAGATTCTCGCCGATTAAGATCGCTGGTAAAAGTTTGGATAGTCACCGTTCATCTTTCCTGGTGCCGGTCAAGTCCTCTTTGAACAAGCAATGTCTGGAACGTTTTTGGAATTGGGTCAAGTTCAACAATGCCTGGGTCAAAGAAGGGACAGAGCGTCTTGGATGCAAACAGGAAAGTAAGTCATGGTGACTTGTCTGTTAATTGTAACGATGTGTCTGATGTTAAGCATGACATGGTTGATGTTACTGTTTCGCCGTTCAGGGATAATAAGAACATCAAACTCCCTAAGTTTGAATCACGGTGTTTTGATGGAAACCCGGCTGATTATTTACAATTTGTAAAGGAGTTTGAGATCATGCTGAGTAGTTTTTTATTAAGTGATGAATTGAAATTGATGTATTTGACGAGGTATTGCACTGGAGATGCTGCAAGAGCTATACAGTTCTGTAAGCTCATGCCCCCTAATGAGGGATATGCTGAGGCTATGAGCATATTACGTCAAAGGTTTGGAAGACCTTCAATGATTGTAAGGAACGTATACGAAGCTGTCAAAGGTAACGGCAGTAAACTTCAAGATGACTCCAAGGCACTTACTGAGTTTTTAGATAATCTTATGACTTATAAGAATACCTTGATTTATATGAATTGCATGGGTGACCTCAACTCGAGTTTTATACTAGAAGTAATAGCAAGACGCCTACCTACTCGACTGAAAAGGAAGTGGGTGAAGATAAGCTCCCGTATGGAGGATGAGGGTATTGAGCCAAAGTTCGATGACATTCTGAAACTGGTAAACAATAGTGTCAATCAATCTATGAGCAAGTTTGCCAGTATATTGAATCTCACCCCTAGAATAGAGCAGTCTGAGATCAAAATGCAATCATTGATGACGAGTAGGCCTCAGAGAGGTGGATATCGAGAAGGCTCCATGATGTCTAGTAATGCATATAGACCTAGTGAGTGTAACAGGTTTCGCAGTACATCCTCAACAGATAAGTAACAAGATGCAAGACAAGCACGGCTGTGTTTTACACGTTTGCAAGAGGTGCATACAAAGGTGAGCTGTGAATCAGTGAGCAAGTTCAGTGATAAGCTATGTGTAAACCCCAGGCCTGACTCTGAATTGTGTGACGATAACGGTGCGGTGAAGAAGTCTGTAGTTGCAACTGGTAAGCCATTGTTGAATAGAGTGTCACAGAATAGATTTGCTGCTTCAGAGTCCAGTTCTGCCCTACAAGTTTACAAGGCATTACTAGTCAGAGTGAAGTTATAAAACCTCTAATGATTTGTGAGGAGGAACCAAAATTGTCTACTTCTGTTATTAAAGAGTTTGAAAATGATGAATTCGACTGGATAGATTATGGTGAATTTAATATTTGTGATAATGATCATGATAGTGCAGATTTGTCTTTGGTTGATCAGGATGAGATGAGGGATATGCCTACTACTGCTAAGTTAAATAAAGGTTCTGAACCACTACAACGTGAAGTAGAATTGAATGCAGATGCAGTTGCAGAAGTTATGGATACTTGTGAGACCGTCAGTGTAAGTGATCAGCATGTAGCCCACCTATCATCAGATGATAGTGCTTAACCTGAGCTGATAATAAAAGACAGCAGTGGTGGTGGTCTTGGAGGTAGACAACTTTCTGAAAGTCGAGCAACAACAGCTTTTGATCCACCGCTAACTTCATCAACTGATATCAATCAGTCGTCGTTGGTGTTGTCATCCACAATGAAACAGACGCCCATGATCTCAAGTATCTTGTGCAATGACTATGCTAGTATCAGCTCGTTTGAAAGGACGAATATCAATGGTCAGTTTAGTGAGGATAAGCCAAGTGTAAACGAGAGAGTAATTGTTAAATTTACTTGTATGAATAAAGGCATTTCTAGTTTCAAGTTACTATTAGAATGCTATTATCTTTGGTGTAAATTACTCTGTTTCTACGCTTGGTTGACCAGATACGTCGTGTGTTTGTTCGTCATCTATATTCTACGATACAATGACATTAGCGTGTTACCGTTCAGATTTGAGGATATAGCTGATAGAAGGAAGTCAGCAAATGAACTCTGCAACGATTTTCCAACCTAGAGAGTCAACCTGAGAGGGGTTGTAGGCGTACTGGTGTAAGTCCTACAATTCTTCAAAGGGTAGCGCATCAATGAGCAGTCCAATGTGTTTGGTGTGTGATTTGTACATATGTTGATATTGTATATACTGAATTGGTATCATTTATCATCTAGCTTTTGGTAATTCTGTTTGTGTCCGGACGACTTCCACTTGTATCATCAACCTGAGAAGGAATGTAGGCGTACTGCTGTAAGTCCTACAGTTCTTCAAGGGTAGTTCGTCAAGGCAGAATCCACAACATTTGATGTGTTGATTGTACATATGTTTGTGTTAAATAATTGTGTGAGTTCCAATTATTGTAATTGTTGAATAATCTTGTTTGTGTCCGGACATTCCACAACTTACAATCGTCAACGTGAGAAGGGTTGTAGGCGTACTGGTGTAAGTCCTGCGATTCTTCGAAGGAATTCCACCAAGGCATGATCCGCGAGGTTATTTGTACTGTTTGTGTATACGTGTGGTGTGTCATATCAATTGGTGTTTGTTGGATTCATTGTGTTTACTCGTTGTTTTCGTACCTTGTTGTTATTGCATAATTTTGTTAAAATTTTCGTCGTGATTACTTCTGAATTTGTTTCTAGTCTTCTACATCCGTGAATGAATTGATTGATGTTAAGGACAGCAGATGGGTCGTATACGCCGGGGAGGCTATTGCTGAGAATGAAATGCACACGGAGATAATTGTTAGCTGTGGTCTCACACGCCAGGGAGCGAGAGTGTAAACGACTGAGGCTCGCATACGTCATCGTTACTAGAATTGTGGCAGAATGAGTGACAAGCGATTTCAGTGGTAATTGGTAGTGAGTGGATAAGAGGATGAGCGTAGAGTATCGTGAGGTGGTGATATGGTCACGTTGCATTCTGCAAGAGTCATTTTAGCAAGTGGAGATTGTGTTGCAAGAGGATGCCTTTACTGGAGGCGCAGGTCGTCATTGATGTGTGAGATTGTGCTGTGAGTATGCTTGTGGTGTGTTGGCTTTTCTGTTTGTTTTCCACTTCAGCTCTGTCCGTGTGACCCAGGTTCTCGCAATGGCATCCAAGTCAACGTGTATTGGTCGTGATGAAAAAAAGGGGTTGGACCCGTATTTTGCCGGGGAGTGTCAATGTAGTTGAAGATTGAACGATCAATTCATGGTTGTTTGCTCAAAACCAACTTCCCCAATTTTTGCGGAGGCATCAATACGACAGTCATCGTCTCATCGGTCGCTGTTCAGAAACAAGTCAGCAGAAAACCGTCAGAAGTAATATTGTGATTTATTTTTGTAAAATTTTTCCACAGACCTTATTTGTAATATTGTTTATATGTTATTGTTTCAATAAAGAATTCTCAAGTCGCCAATCGGTGTTTTGGTATTTTCGTCCGTTATTACTAAGCGTTTCTGAAATAACTTCAAGGAACACCGCGAGCCCGACCGTAGCAAGAGCTGGGCATTAACTGGTTACGAGACGTGACTGACATCCGCCTTTTTGTTAGTTGTTTAACTGCAAGACTACCACCACTGCTGTCTTTTATTATCAGCTCAGGTTAAGCACTATCATCTGATGATAGGTGGGCTACATGCTGATCACTTACACTGACGGTCTCACAAGTATCCATAACTTCTGCAACTGCATCTGCATTCAATTCTACTTCACGTTGTAGTGGTTCAGAACCTTTATTTAACTTAGCAGTAGTAGGCATATCCCTCATCTCATCCTGATCAACCAAAGACAAATCTGCACTATCATGATCATTATCACAAATATTAAATTCACCATAATCTATCCAGTCGAATTCATCATTTTCAAACTCTTTAATAACAGAAGTAGACAATTTTGGTTCCTCCTCACAAATCATTAGAGGTTTTATAACTTCACTCTGACTAGTAATGCCTTGTAAACTTGTAGGGCAGAACTGGACTCTGAAGCAGCAAATCTATTCTGTGACACTCTATTCAACAATGGCTTACCAGTTGCAACTACAGACTTCTTCACCGCACCGTTATCGTCACACAATTCAGAGTCAGGCCTGGGGTTTACACATAGCTTATCACTGAACTTGCTCACTGATTCACAGCTCACCTTTGTATGCACCTCTTGCAAACGTGTAAAACACAGCCGTGCTTGTCTTGCATCTTGTTACTTATCTGTTGAGGATGTACTGCGAAACCTGTTACACTCACTAGGTCTATATGCATTACTAGACATCATGGAGCCTTCTCGATATCCACCTCTCTGAGGCCTACTCGTCATCAATGATTGCATTTTGATCTCAGACTGCTCTATTCTAGGGGTGAGATTCAATATACTGGCAAACTTGCTCATAGATTGATTGACACTATTGTTTACCAGTTTCAGAATGTCATCGAACTTTGGCTCAATACCCTCATCCTCCATACGGGAGCTTATCTTCACCCACTTCCTTTTCAGTCGAGTAGGTAGGCGTCTTGCTATTACTTCTAGTATAAAACTCGAGTTGAGGTCACCCATGCAATTCATATAAATCAAGGTATTCTTATAAGTCATAAGATTATCTAAAAACTCAGTAAGTGCCTTGGAGTCATCTTGAAGTTTACTGCCGTTACCTTTGACAGCTTCGTATACGTTCCTTACAATCATTGAAGGTCTTCCAAACCTTTGACGTAATATGCTCATAGCCTCAGCATATCCCTCATTAGGGGGCATGAGCTTACAGAACTGTATAGCTCTTGCAGCATCTCCAGTGCAATACCTCGTCAAATACATCAATTTCAATTCATCACTTAATAAAAAACTACTCAGCATGATCTCAAACTCCTTTACAAATTGTAAATAATCAGCCGGGTTTCCATCAAAACACCGTGATTCAAACTTAGGGAGTTTGATGTTCTTATTATCCCTGAACGGCGAAACAGTAACATCAACCATGTCATGCTTAACATCAGACACATCGTTACAATTAACAGACAAGTCACCATGACTTACTTTCCTGTTTGCATCCAAGACGCTCTGTCCGTTCTTTGACCCAAGCGTTGTTGAACTTGACCCAATTCCGAAATAGTTCAAGATGACGCTTGTTCAAAGAGGACTTGACCGGCACCAGGAAAGATGAACGGCGACTATCAGAACTTTCACCAATTGTTTGAATTCAGCATAATCTCTATCTATCGTCAGAAACTGTCAGTCACGTCTCGTAAACCGTTAATGCCCAGGTCTTGCTACGCTCGGGCTCACGCTGTTCCTTGAAGTTTCTCAGAAACGCTTAGTAATAACGGACGCAAAAACCAAAACACCAATTGGCTACTCGAGGATTCTTTATTGTAACATCAACATATAAACAATGTTACAACTAAGGTCTGTGAACAAATATTACAATAATAAATCACAATATTACTTCTGACGGCTTTCTGCTGACTTGTTTCTGAACAGCGACCGATGAGACGATGACTGGTGTATTGATGCCTCCGCGAAAATTGGGGAAGTTGGTTTTGAGCAAACAACCATGAATTGATCGTTCAATCTTCGTCTCCATTGATAGGTTTTTTGTTGGCATCAGTTCGGTTTGGAGTATCATTTTGGTAACTGATTTCACCTCTGAGATACTTTGCTTGGGACGGCATTGGACGGGTGTCCTATGCGGGACGACATGCACACTTTTGAAACCGCTTACTCACTAAGCGGCTTGCACCTACAATACTGCTGTATTCGAATATTACTGGGCGAGATCTACTAGGATTTGCGCAGTCATTTGCAGGTACTATAGGGCTCTGATATCTCAAATGCCTTTAAAAATTTGTCTTTCTATATTTTAATGTTTGCACTATCGGGTACGTTGAGAACATTCGTATCAAACATGCACCGAACACGCTTGATTAGTTCCGTGGAAGTATGACCAATAATTCTCTCACGAGGCTGTGAAGTGTCGTAGTCAAGATGATCAGCGGGTTCAACCAGATACATTAGGGATAAGAGGCCGTGAACTCATTTGAAAATGTTCTTACTTTATAATTTATTGGCTTTGATGGATCTGTGCTGCACAGATGATGAGCCATTTCCTTCTCCTAAATTGACGTTCGGTTGATGTCCAGGTATCGGTGATGATCGATGAAAATTTTCGCAGTGGTGTAACTAATCCAAAAAAGCAGCGGCAATGCTGCAAACTAACTTCTGCTATGAAACGTGCGTATATTGGGGCGTTGATATGCCATATTCCCTATTTGAAGAGACGCCTCCCCTCATCTGACACAGAAGCTAAATAGACGCAGGTCAGATGCTATTACCTCTTCGCCGTCTTGTGTATTGAGTGATTTCATTGGGGATGTTTACGGTAGTACAGGACGTTAGACAGGTATTTTGGATACCTACCAAGCCACACTGGATTTCAATAGAAGATCTGACACCAGCTCGGGCGATTATATGACATATCCCCTATTTGAAGTGGCGCCTCCAGCTTTACCTTGACGGTATTTGCGCGATTCCGTTGATTCGAGTTGCGGCTAGCCGTCCAGGCAAAGGAAGTTAACGTGGTTGTGGTGCTTATTTTGCTGTTGTTGGATGAATTTATATAAAAATTGTTGTTCGATATTGTTCTTGAGCATTTACGTATTGATTGTGTGACAGGACGCTTAAATACATGGTTCATGCAATGATTATTTGGCATACCGAGTAAGCTTTGCGTACATTTCGACGACTGTCATTCGATAAATTTCTTTGCAGCTTGGCGGATACTTGTACTTGATCGCGCATTTCCCTATCAGCTGTTGTGCGGTACCTATTTCTGTTGCAAAAACCGAAGAGCATGGTTGATATCGAATTCATACATGCTTCTGCACTTTTGCGTAGCATTTTGATCGCTAAAAGTCAATGGAATGCATAGATACAAGCGAAGATTAGTGTTCAAAACTGGGCAGAAACTGCAATATGTTTCACGATCACTTACAACATTCACCGTTTTCTGCCACAATTTTTAAATGAGTTAAATGCACACTGCAACATTTAGTAATTTGATGGATTTGAATAGCATTCTCGTGATCAGGTACGTAAAGACATCTGAGGTGTGCGTCATTTTGTCCCATTATTTAGTTTGGTTTCATAAACTTCCGATTTTTGTTATTGTCCTGGCTCCATATTATATGAGTTTGTTCGAAGTTAATTCGCAAAATTACTTCAAAATCGCGTAAAAGTAGTGTCCGACATCTCTTAAAGCTGTGGACGTAAGGTTTAAAAGCGACTGGTGTATCCATTTAGGGAGGACTCATCGATTTCTGCTAGTAAGGGCTACGCATCATATTCCTAAATGCCTCCAGAAGCAAACAGAATCTTCAGAAGCTAATAATGGTGAGAAAAAGAGCCCTAACTATTCCATCGCGAAACATATTAGGGAGACAAGACATAAAATTGACGTTTGCACATTTTTAAACCAATCTGTAAAACATGTTTGGATTGTATCCTCAAGTTTGTGGAAGCCCAAGTGTGGTTGAAAAGGTTTAAACCAACTTTGTGACTTCCAAAACTATTCATCATCACACGAAACCTTCTTTGGTAAACGTCACTTTGATACCAGTCACGGTAGATGTACTAATATCTATGTTATCTGGTTTAGTGATCTTCATTGTTATTTTGACCTTTAATATGTTCTTTTGGAGATCACTAATTATTGTTTCTTATAACAGTTCAATTCAATCACACATATATTAATGGGCTATTCTGTAATTGACTTTAGAGACTTATCAGGAAATGGTTTCATCAACTTACAGTTCGCTGATGATATTGTCCACCTAGACTATGAGAAGTAACCCCTGATGCTGGAAAATATGAAAATAATACCTGTGTTTGATTATAGGTGTCTGTGTTCCATCTCATGAGTAAAGCAGTATAATATGGCGATTGCTGTTGAGGTTACGCATAAAGTGTTAGGTGGGGAGGGTGTGTTAGTCTTCAAAGTAGGGAAGCTGAATAGGTTGAGATGGCTAGAACACGCGCTGGCATACCAAGCCATCGTCTTCCTCGAGGGGCATTGTTAGCCAGAACATGTTAAGATTCAAAAGGTGTTTGTTTCAGTCAAATAAAAAACTGGTATTGGTTTATAAAATCGTTGACAGTCAGCTAGAAGAACTACTTGAGTTATGACTGCAAATCTTTGTTACTGGCACAGATGCATTCACTCTGTGTATTCTCAGGTATCTATTCAACTCATGATTTTCCTTGTCACTATTTATTCTCCCTCACATTTTCGCTCGTTAAGCTCCCATTTAGTTTTATGTCTTTACATTTGTATGCCACATGTAATGTGGTGAATTAAACAGGTGGACTTCCCTGCAAACTCATACTGAAAGGCAGTCAGAATGACAAGGTCTAGGCAAAGCTAAATGCGAAACATTAAATGGTAATCTCCGAAATTTCAACAAATGCTAAGTGTGGTTCTTAATCTTGTTGTTTGCTAAATGAAAAATGGATAGCTTTCAGTAATCTCTTCTTCCACCTGGGTGTCTTCTCTTACTTTACATGTGATTTTTCGTGCATTTTCACTTTTACGCCAAGCTTTCATTCAGCATATACCGTTGTTGTTGACACAGCACCTAGATGACTTTAGTTGATTAAGGTTTCGGTCGTGCAAACACGTGTCCTGGGCAGTTGATTGGTTTGATTATCCTTTATAAAATGGAATGCAGCATACTGCATATTACGGTAAATCTTCCGCTTCGCTTGCTGAACCTGGTGTTCCTCAGGGTATTTCTATCTCTCCAATTCTTTTTTCTCTCTCGTCTTACATGACTTTTCTCCTTCTATTGAAAGCAACTTAGTCATAAACCCTGGTGATCTGACTCTCACTTCCTGTTATGTTACAATGTGACTGCAGCAAACTCAACCGCCTCCTATTGTAACAACAGAAGACAAGGGCCAAGCAACAGATCGTTTTATTATGAAAATCAACACGTATTTATACATATTTCACATACATTATTATAGCTTATGCAAGTAGACAAGCGCAGTCATCTGATTGGTTGTTTATCAGAAGTTAGGCAGACAAACGCAGGCTTCTGATTGGTTGTTTCGTGATTCCTCGACAAATAGAGTTCTCTATCTGCGAATCATATTTTGCCACGTTAACTTTGCTGTGATTGGTTGTTGAATCAGCCTTGCTCATATTTTCTCACGGCCTGCTCTCACCACACTATCTGTAGTCTAAGGTACATGGTATTACGTTAAATCCCTCTAAATGTCAGGCAGTTATTTTACCCTTCACTCATAAGCGTGAAATGCATTAACTGTGCCATTCACAAGATGCTTGTATCAAAGAGGGCACTGAAATATAAACTAAGTCTAACATAAAATACCTCGGAGTAGTTTGATCCTCTGGTATTTCTTGGTCATTCTATATCTTGTCGATTTCTAAGAAAACCTTCAGTCCAGCTTACCACTTTATATAGTCAAGACAGTCAAGAATCATTCAACCTCTCTTTTTACAATTTGTTAACTCTTGCATTGGTCTTAACTGTTCCCCCTCATTCTTTCCTGAATTACCCAAAAACGACTATGTCATACTGTGCAGGGTATTAAGGTTGTCATTAAGGCAAGTGGTGTACCATTTAGTCAACTCGTTAATGTATTAGTTGAAAGACATCTAAACTCATGCGAGAAATGGTGGCAGAGCGGTTAGGACTCTTGCCGACCATGCACATGGTTCGAGGTTCGATCACCTGCCGACGCAGACCTGATATCTATGGTCGGCCTGCGAAATTTGAGCTACCGATATCCGTGCTGTAGATTCCATACCTGTACCAAAAATACAGTATGGAGTCAAGCTGTAGATCAAAAACAATAAATCAAAAATCTATACTGTCAAACCCTCACTATCCCCTCTATTCTCAGCTCTTACCTTTAATTTCATCTGATGGAACCAGAAGTCAGTATAAAAGATTATATGATCGTTTTTGGAATTACGTAATTCCAAAAACTGTTGTCGTTTTCATTGGCAGCAGTTCACAGCCTATTGAGTTTACACAAGTACAATGCTGTAACCAAAAATAAAAAAATAGAAATAAAAATAAATAAAATGCCCATTTCTCCCTTTACTGAGGAGACATCAGCTAGGATTCTAGAAAAGTAGTACGTCAGTATGTGAATTTTATGAATCTGCAGACTGCATTCCATTTACTTAATACTGAAACTAAACTATGAGGAAACTGATATTTCCAAGAAGGATATAATACAAGGCTAATTTCTACAACTGTTGTCCTTATTTTAGTTCACTTTCATCATAAATGTATTAACCGAATTGTCTGTCACTCACTTTAGGGATTCACTAGGGAACAGTCTTGTCAACTTAGTGTATGCTGATGGTATTGTCCACTTAGGCTGTGAGAAGTGACCATTGAGACTGGAAGATATGAGAAGACTACTGGTTTTGATCGCAGTGTCTGTACCCTTTCGTCTGTATAAGGCAGTCTAATATGGTGAGTAATATTCGGGAAGAGCTTAGTGTTACGTAGAAATGTGATTCCAAACGTTGTTGATGAAACAGATGCATTCACTCTATGTAATCTCACATACCCGAGAAACCCTTATATTTTCTCCATATTACTGTTCGCCATTATACACGTTTCTTCCCTAAATTTTTGGCCGTAACATTATAGCTGGCAGATTTAACGTGCCTGGTATCCACTTAAGCTGCTCAAATATTCCTACATACCCGGATCGTTTTATATATTTGGTTGAATTCTATGGATGCACACAAAATTTTAATCACCCTACACCTTAATTCAACATCCTGGATCTTATATTTACAAGCAATATTTGTCAATGAAGGTGAACATTGAACGCTTGTTCTTGGAACTGGTAGCCATTGGTGGGCAACTCGAAGGCGCGAATGGTTCGATCGTGTACAACTTCTACAAAGATGATCAGAAACGAATAGAAGTACACATTAAATTTGTATAAAACATTTGTTTATAGACTTGTGATGTTCGTTACTTTAATTGCCAAACAATATAACTTCCTTCTTACAATACTGGTGTTTTGGAGTTAAAGTCGAAGAAAGTACATAGTATTTATCGGTTCGGAGCGTCTTCGTAACAATAGGATCTTAGGGATAAGATCCTTGACAATCTCTATTCGTTTTATGGAGCGCCTTCTGGAACTCTTTCGAGTGTACTTACTGGGTATGCAACCAGCATCTTTTGGACAAATATTATGAACGCGATTTGGATCCTTTGGTAACGTTGGATAATCCCTGGGTCAAGAAGGTGACGTGGCACCATGAAAGCAGACAAAAAAGTAAGTGATGATGAGTTGCCTGCTAGTTGTAATGATATGCACGATGCTCAGCATGATGAGTCTGATGTTCACGCCTCGCCGTTTAGGGACAGTAGGGCTTTAGGGCTCCCGAAGTTTGAACCTCGATACTTTGATGGAAACCCAGCCGACTACCCACAGTTTATCAAAGAGTTTACGATCATGTTGAGTGGTTTTATTTTAAATGACGAAATGAAGTTAATGTATTTGTTGAGGTACCGCACTGGTGTTGCTGCAAGAGCTATACTGTGCCGTAAGTTAATGCCCCCTAACGAAGGATATACTGAGGCTATGAGTATACTGCGTCAAAGATTCGGTGATTGTAAGGAACGTATTCGAGGCTGTTGAGGGTAATGGTAGTCAATTACGAGATGACTCCAAGGCACTCACTAAGTTTTTGGATAATCTGATGACTTACGAGAATACGCTGATTTCGATGAATAGCATGAGCGATCTGAACTCGAGTTCTGTCCTGGAGGTAATAGCTAGACGCTTACTTACTCGACTGCAAAGGAAGTGGATGAAGATAAGCTCCCGTATAGAGGACGAAGGTTTAGAGGAAGTGTTCGACGATATACTGGGATTGGTGACAGATAATGTTAATCAGACTATGAGTATTCGCCAGTATATTGCATCCGGCTTGTGGAAGTGAGAGGTCAGCTACTAGGACAAAGTCATTTGTGTCGAGAGGTTCTCAAAGCATTGGACGTTCAGTAAAGTATGTTATCTGTGATGGCGAACACATACTTAGTGAGTGTGCTAGTTTCCTCCAAATTTTGAAAATGAAACGTTATGCTCCTGCTGCCTAAAGGACGGGCACACAAGACTTAACTGTGAGACAGCTGAGAATGGTGGCAGTAGTTCATCGGGATTACATCTGCTGTTGGCGTTATTGAAGAATCAGGAGTTATATTTGTTGTAATAGCAGTTTTCAACCACACGGCTTTCAGATGGTCTATTTAGATGTCGTGCTAGTAAGAGTAAGAGGACCAAAGTCATGTGTCGACACATATGCGTTGCTAGATAATGGCTCAGCTGTTACGTTGACAGATAATTACAGATAATTATTGTTTATTCTGCATCTCTTATGTATCACGTCAGCACCTGTACAGAAATGCTACTTACCTTCTTCAACTAACGCAGTCATTTATAATTCCCGCGTGAAAGTGACATGTAATTTTTTCAATCACAGTTTAGATTTGACGCTGTATCTACTTCCTTACTTGTACACTTCATTTCAAATGTTTCTCTAACATTTACCAGTATTCAACTTATTTCTGAATTAACAAATCATATTATATGTTCTATAAGTTTTAATAAGTGTACATATGTTCATGCCTGTAAAAATGGATGCTTTCTGCTCCAGAAATAAATAATAATAAATAAAATAAATAGATGATAAGCTGGCCAGCTGCTCTGGTATCAAGGGTCCAAAGCAATCCCCGGTCCTAAACACTTTCAATTCTTCGAAAACGTTAGTATGTGAACGAATGTCATTTCAATTATATTCCTTGACTACTGGAGAAACCGTTGAAGTAGGTACTGCCTCACTAATTTCAGTATGAAACTTGGCAAAGCTATAGTACCTAGTTGTGAAACAGTTGTCGGTAAGCCATACCTGCGTGACATACCGTTTCCAACACTGCAAGATGGTAGAGTGAGAATACTGATTGGATGCAGTGTACCAGAAGCTTACAAGGTATTAGAAGAGAGATACGGAGGTAGAGATGATCTGTTTGCGACGATGGACAGCGAGAGGACCTATAACCATGGTCCACATATCATCACTGGTTGCAAACAATGGGGACAAACTGGAGACTATGAATAGCAATATGTATGACAAGGAGTTTTGTGACTGTAGTGTCCCAGAGAAGGGTTGTTCTGCAGAAGACTTAAAGGCAATTAAAATAGTTGAGGAGTCTTGGAAATACGAAAATGGGCGTTTCAGCGTTGACCTACCATGGAGATTTAAATATAGATGGTTGGTTTGTAATAGGGAAGTTGCTCTTAAGAGACTAATGGGTTTAATGAAAACGTTTCTGACGGATGCAGACCTCTGGACCAAATATAAGGATGCCGACGACAAACATGTAATAAAGGGTTACGTTGAAAGACTAGTTGATCAGAGCGAGCCAGGGAAGTAATATTTGCCCCACCAACCTGCCCTTAATCCATGTTAATGTTATCCCTAACACTATGCACTGCAATGTTCATATCTGGGAAGCCAATTATACGAGATGCTTGTGTACATTCCAAACCGCTTCCAGTTGGCTTCAAGTGAAAATAATCCCCGAGATAGTCGTGTGGTTACCAGTTCTGCTAGCCTTGAGTCCTAGTCACACTAACTGCTAACCATTTAGCCTGGCCCACCTAATCTGGTGACAATCCATCCATCACCAATCTCTCAGGTATGTTTTTGATCAGCAGGTTCTTGATTGGTGCATTCCAAGAGTTTCACAGTGCTGGTTCTTTCTGATCATTTGAACTTCAACATGGAGAGAAGCCGTCTGCCACAAAGAAATGCCTTTCGTGATGCGCCAAGTTTCTAACACATGTAAAAGAAGTGACCTAACACTGGCGTTGTAAAACACGAATTTGCCCCTGATTATGAGCGGGTAAAATGTCCAGGGTGATTCCGGAGCGATGAAGGTTAGCTTCGCTTTCCGTTTCTGGTGCCGAAGTCCTTCTGCGTTCCACTGGCAGTTTAGACTGTGAAAACAAGACAAATGAAAGCAGTGACCTATTTCAAATTGTCAATCACGTCTCATAAACCGTTAATGCCCAGCTCTCGCTACGCTCGGGCCCACGCTGTTCTTCGAAGATTTCGGAAACGCTTAGTTATAACGGACGCAAAAACCAAAACACCGATCTGCCGCGTGAGATTTGTTTATTGTTACAACAACATATAAAGGAATAAGCGAACTAAGGTTTCTGACGATGTTTCACTCTTCTTTCTGAACAGCGACCGATGAGACGATGACTGTCGTATTGATGCCTCCGCGAAAATCGGGGAAGTTGATTTTGAGCAAACAACCAAGAATTGATCGTTCAATCTTCAACTCCATTGACACTCCCCGGCAAAATAGGGATCCAACCCTTTTTTCCTTCACGATCAATGCACGTTGACTTGGATGCCATTGCGAGAACCTGGGTCACACGGACAGAGCTGAAATGGAAAACAAACAGAAAAGCCAACACACCACAAGCATACCCACAGCACAATCTCACACATCGCTGACGACCTGCGCCTCCAGACAGAGACCTCCTCTTGACATCTTGCAACACAATCGCCACTTACTAGAATGACTCTTGCAGAATGCAACGTGACCATGGCAGCACCTCATGATACTCTTCAAGCATCCTCCTTTCTATTCACTATCAATTATCACTGAAATCGCTTGTCACTCATTCTGCCTCAGTTCTAGTAGCGGTGACGCATGCGAGCCTCAGTCGTTTACACTCTTTCTCCCCGGCGTGTCGGACCGCAGCTAACAATTATCTCCGTGTGCATTTCATTCTCAGCAATAGCCTAGCCTCCCCGGCGTATACGACCCATCTGCTGTCCTTAACATCAATCAATTCATTCACGGATGTAGAAGACTCGAAACAACTTCAGAAATAATCACGACGAAAATTTTAACAAAATTACGCAATAACAACAAGACACGAAAACAACATGTAAACACAATGAATCCAAAATACACCAATTGATATGACACACCACACGTATATACAAATAGTACAAACAACCTCGCCGATCATGTCTTGGTGGAATTCCTTTGAAGAATTGCAGGACTTACACCAGTACGCCTACAACCCTTCACAGGTTGACGATTGTAAGTTGTGGAATGTCCAGACACAAACAAGATTAACCAACAATTACATCAATTGGAACTCACACAACTATTTAACACAAACATATGTACAATCAACACATCAAATGTTGTGGATTCCGGCATGACAAACTACCCTTGAAGAACTGTAGGACTTACAGCAGTACGCCTACATTCCTTCTCAGGTTGATGATCCAAGTGGAAGTCGTCCGGACACAAACAGAATTACCAACAGCTAGATGACAGATGATATCAATTCAGTATATACAATATGAACATATGTACAAGATCATACACCAAGCACATTGGACTGCTCATTGATGCGCTACCCTTTGAAGAATTGTAGGACTTACAGCAGTACGCCTACAACCCTTCTCAGGTTGACGCCCTAGGTTGGAAAATCGTCGCAGAGTTCATTTGCTAACTTCCTTCTATCAGCTATATCCTCAAATCTGAACGGCAACACGCCCATGTCATTGTATCGTAGAATATAGATGACGAACAAACACACGACATATCTCATCAACCAAGTATAGAAACAGAGTAATTTACACCAAAGATAATAACATTCAAATAGTAACTTGAAACTAGAAATGCCTTTATTCGTGCAAGTCAATTTAACAATTACTCTCTCCTTTACACTTGGCTTATCCACACTAAACTGACCATTGATATTCGTCCTTTCAAACGAACTGATACTACCATAGTCATTGCACAAGATACTTGAGTTGATGGGTGTCTGTTTCATTGTGGATGACAGCACCAACGATGACTGAGTGACACAAGGTGATGAACTTAGTGGTGGATCAGAAGCTGTTCTTGTTCGGCTCTCAGATAGTTGTCCAACTGCAAGATTACCACCACTGCTGTCTTTCACTACTAGTTCGGGTTTAGCACTATCATCTGATGATAGGTGGGCTACACGCTGATCAATTACACTGACTGTCTCACAAGTATGCACACCTTTTGGAACTGCATCTGCGTTCAATTCTACTTCACGTTGTAGTTGTACAGAACCTTTATTTAACTTAGCAGTAGTAGGCATATCCCTCATCTCATCATGATCAACCAAAGACAAATCTGCACTATCATGATCATTATCACAAATATTCAATTTACCGTCAAATTCATCATTTTCAAACTCTTTAATAACAGAAGTAGACAATTTTGGTTCCTCCTCGCAAATCATAAAAGGTTTTATATCTTCACTCTGACTAGTAATACCTTGTAAACTTGTAGGGTCAGAACTGCACTCTGAAGCAGTAACTCTATTCTGTGACACTCTATTCAACAACGGCTTACCAGTTGCAACTACAGACTTCTTCACAACACCGTTATCGTCACACAATTCGGAGTCAGGTCTGGAGTTTACATTTAGCTTATCACTGAACTTGCTCACCGGTTCACAGTTCACTTCTGTATGCACCTCTTGCACACGTGTAAAACAAACCGTGTTTGTCTTGCATCTTGTAACTTATCTGTTGAGGATGTACTACGAAACCTGTTACACTCACTAGGTCTATATGCATTACTAGACATCATGGAGCCTTCTCGATATCCACCTCTCTGAGGCCTACTCGTCATCAATGATTGCATTTTGATCTCAGACTGCTCTATTCTAGGGGTGAGATCTAATAGACTGGCGAACTTGCTCATAGATTGATTGACACTAGTATTTACCAGTTTCAGGATATCATCAAACTTTGGCTCGATACCCTCATCCTCCATACGGGAGCTCATCTTCACCCACTTCCTTTGCAGTCGAGTAGGTAGACGTCTTGCTATTACTTCTAGTATAAAACTCGAGTTGAGGTCACTCATTCGATTCATCGAAATCATTCCATTCTTGTAAATTAGCAAATTATCTAAAAACTCAGTGAGTGCCTGGGAGTCATCCTGTAATTGACCACCATTACCCTTAACAGCCTCGAATAATTTCCCTGCAATCATCGAGGGTCTTCCAAACCTTTGACGTAATATGCTCATAGCCTCATCGTAGCCCTCCTTTGGCTTCATAAACTTACAGCACTGTATAGCTCTTGCAGCATCTCCAGTGCAATATCTCATCAAATACATTAACTTCAATTCATCATTTAATAGAAAACCACTCAACATGATCTCAAACTCCTTTACAAATTGTAAATAATCAGCCGGGTTTCCATCAAAACATCGTGGTTCTAATTTAGGGAGTTTGATGTTCCTATTATCCCTGAACGGCGAAACAGTAACATCAACCATGTCATGCTTAACATCAGACACATCGTTACAATTAACAGACAAGTCACCATGACTTACTTTCCTGTTTGCATCCAAGACACTCTGTCCCTTCTTTGACCCAGGCATTGTTGAACTTGACCCAATTCCAAAACAGTTCCAGATATTGCTTGTTCAAAGAGGACTTGACCGGCACCAGGAAAAATGAACGGCGACTATCCAAACTTTCACCAACTGTTTCAATCCGCCAGATCTGTTTCTATCGTCAGAAACTGTCAATCTCGTCTCATAAACCGTTAATGCCCAGCTCTCGCTACGCTCGGGCCCACGCTGTTCTTCGAAGATTTCAGAAACGCTTAGTTATAACGGACGCAAAAACCAAAACACCGATCTGCCGCGTGAGATTTGTTTATTGTTACAACAACATATAAAAGGAATAAGCAAACTAAGGTTTCTGACGATGTTTCACTCTTCTTTCTGAACAGCGACCGATGAGACGATGACTGTCGTATTGATGCCTCCGCGAAAATCGGGGAAGTTGATTTTGAGCAAACAACCAAGAATTGATCGTTCAATCTTCAACTCCATTGACACAAATCTATTCCTTTGATATATATCAGTATTGGTTGTTATTGTTCCTTGGTTGCTTTCATCAACCCCACTCAAAGCCCTGTCCCCGCTTTTTCTTTTTCTTCTTCACCCAGTTTGCTGGTTGTTGCCTGTAACCCTTCGAGTTTCTAGGACATTAGACATAAACCGTCTGCGGAATACAATTTGTCTAGAGACCTCCTATCGGTCCAGCGTAAGCTTGTCTTCTCGTTCCCACGCTCAGTCTGAGTGTGAGGATATAGGCTATAACCAGGTGTTATCGCGCAGCGGCATCGGTTACCTCGGTCACGGCTACAGGCGTTATAATCGCCTATTTTTTGGGAAATAGATCATATTTTACTAGTTTTAGACTTCTGGAGCCACACGGCATTATTTTGTTCATAGTAAAGCGTAAAATTGTATATTATAGCTCGGAGGGATTATCAATGAAGAAGTCATCCTTTTGAAGAAAGTTCGCATATAAAGAGTATTATTTGCATTATAGTGCGTTGAGTGTTTGTTTTTCGCAAGTTTTTTCAAATCTTAAGGTTGTAAATATACTACAGGCAATGGCAGAGTACTTAATGTCAGAGTACTTAGAATGAGTATCAGCTTTCTGTTGATTAGTAGCTAGCAGCTGTATCATACAACTACTACACCTGTTACATAGGTTATATCAGTCTTGATAATTATTTTGTTTCAAATCACTAAGATATTCTGAGATCCTTAATGACTTAATTGTGGCTATGAAAGATATGGAAGATGCACTTATAGCCCTTATATTTAAAGCAGTTATTACTAAACAAGTTATCTGTTAGCATTTTGTGATGTTCTGGTTACAATGCTTGAATGTATGGGGTTATTGCCTGCTTCTGTGAGTTAAGGTTATTTGGTGAAAATCATGATACAACGAAGGTTCCTATAAACTCACTATGAATACTGCAAACTGTTGATAAGAAACTTCCTCAGAGGAAAAAATGCCGAACAGCTAGAAAATACTACCTCAGTTTCGATGATTATTACCTTTTGCATTTGTAAATTATCCTTCAAAAGCCCAAATTAACGGCAAACCATCCATGGTACCCCACAGGCCCTACAGAAATTTGTGAGAGACCTTACATGTCAGGTTGTCTTAGGAATTGTAAGGTTGCAGATATTTCAATTTACCTGTCACTGAAATATCACTTATCTACTTCACGATGGTATTTTCATTTGTGCACTATTACACTACATTTTATCTTAACTGGATATGCCTTCATTAAAGCTGAGACTCACTCTTTGTGCCTATTAGTTGCTTGCTTACAGTCTAGTTGCTTTTATTAGAAACACAACAGCACCAGTGTTTGAACAAAGCTGTATTTTCATGGAAAACGTCATATTTTCTATGCTTACACCGATATGGTTGGCATTAAACATTGCAAATGTATACTAACACTCCAAGGACATAGCACTTAGCCAAATGTACAGTGTTCATTGTTAAGGGTTTACAATTTAACTCTTATCATAACCTGTTCTAATTATTATTATTTGCTTGCTGCTATCCTTTAGAAGATGAACGATATGTGTGACAGTAAAAACCACAGAAGAATGCTGTCATGAACGAAGAATGAGAAGGGAGAATGAACCATTTTCAGCAAAGGTAGGCAAATCTAAAGCGTTTAACTTTAATGTTACTTCTTTGTTTAATTTTTTGCAAATATGCGGTAACGTCAGTCAACCCAGTCACATTGCCCAAATTATTACGACAAAGAAATGCTTAAAGACATTTGCTTGTTATTATTTTTGATAAAATATATTTAACATCCTGCTTACCAGACCTTTTGTTATTCTATCTGATTGTAGATATATTTGTCATGATGACTAGATGCAGGCGCGACTTATTAATGAGTTCTGACGAAGTAATTGGTGGCATATATTAGTGTAAGGTAAATCTAACTACGAGTGCTAAAGCTGAACGAATTCAATAATTTGTCTCGTGTAGACTTAAATTTACGCTACATGTTAACAGCCTTAGTCATATGGATTGACATCACGCTTTAAGTGAAACATTAGTAATGCAATACTTTAGAATACACGTAACCGTATAAGAACTGGAACTCGAATGCAGTGCCTAAGTTATGCCTACTATTGTCATTTGTCCCTAAAGACTTCTATATGACTATGAGACGTATCCAGGTAACTTCACTAAAATAATTATAATTTAACACGTATGACGACCGACATCGTTCCTACGCAATTACACTTACGTATAGTTAAAGTCCTAGAGAGCACCGGTCTAGCATGCCGTGCTCAATAAGGGAACACATGAATCGAAAGACAACAAGATTTACATGAAAATTTTATTTTAATTATGATACAAATTCAGTTTATTTACATATTCAGAGTACGATTGATTCCTGCGATTACTTCTACTGCATAATTCCTGGCAAACACTTCTCCAAATTTGTCATTAATTTTCCTCAAGCCCTTATTCAAAATACTTATATAGGTTTCGAATGGGGCACTTCGATTTAGAGGGACAACAGCTGACGTGCATTGAGATGCGAACAAGTTGCGTGACCACGCCCATTGTTTGCAATTCTGCATCACATGGTTAACTACAAAAGGTGAAACAAAAAACGTAAAGATAACTATAAACTGAATATTACACGTGCAATGATGGTAGTGCTTGTGTCTTGTTTCCAATTAAGGCAATGTACACACGAATAGGTTAATAAAAAGTACAACTTTCCGTATATAAGAACATTAATTAATTAAATTTCGGTCCACATAAATTAAAAACAGAGTCATAAAAACGCAAATATACCTGTGAAATACGGCTTTCTCAAATGGACCAAAAGCAAGTGTCGGCAGGGGTACTGACAGGTCTGAAATGTAAAGCACGTGCAGGTGCAAGCACTCAGATCAACCTCCACTCTATTCCCATTTTCTTTGAAGAATACATAATCCAAGGGTGTCAATCTCGTCTCATAAACCGTTAATGCCCAGCTCTCGCTACGCCCGGGCCCACGCTGTTCCTATGAGTTTCAGAAACGCTTAGTAATAACGGACGCAAAAACCAAAACACCGATCTCCCGCTTGTTATTTCTTTATTATTGCACCAACATATAAAAGGAATAAACGAACTAAGCAACTAAGGTCTGAAAACAAATATTACAATAATAAATCGTTGTTACTTCTGACGATATTTTACTCTTCTTTCTGAACAGCGACCGATGAGACGATGACTGTCGTATTGATGCCTCCGCGAAAATCGGGGAAGTTGATTTTGAGCAAACAACCAAGAATTGATCGTTCAATCTTCAACTCCATTGACAATGGGTTCAAACTCAACAATAGCCCATCGTCGCCATTCGTATTCACGCATTACCTTCCTCGCGGCGTATGGCGCCAGCAATCGTATAATTGGGATTAGACGTTTTGAACAGGGATAAGTGAAGCATCGCGACTGAGCAATAATCGCCTCCTGCTGTATTCTTGAAAAACTTCGTTTATACCATTTATACACCTTTAGCATACTTTTATGCAGACTGTCACATCTTTGCAAGTACCGTTTCATTTGCTTGTGGGAGCTCTCGACGCGATTATTGGTATCATTCCCAAAAGTCAGCACGTTGTCTCTGAAACATGCTGCCCACAATTCTCGTCGATGCATCCAACGACGTTGTAGATATTGACTGACAGTAGCATCCAATCTGCTAATGACTCTGAAATAGAAATTAAATCTGGGAAATGAGAACATTAAAGGCATTACTCTGATCTTTTTTTACACTGCACTAGACGGCATAAATAGTTCTTTACAATGGGATTTCTTGTCTACGAATAAAATGTAAAGTGTGCTTTGAAAAACTTACTTTACGACAGAAGGCTCTGCAAACATGGAAAGAACACAAAACAATGTGCGCTTCTCTGTGCGTTAACTTGACGGCTGCTATTTCAGCCTGCGCACAATCCATAATGAAAGATTCTGTTTTGGAGGTGTCTTCCATTACTTGACGAAAACAGTCTAATATCCAAACTACATCCCATCTGAATTCTTTTCTAGTCCACGCAAATAAAACCGGTCGTCCACGGCCAAAATTATCCGTCACAAGTAACTGGACATTAGAGAGAAGAGAACACGAAGTTCAGCAAAGATATCTTTTCGGCGATTTCATTCTCAAAAGCTGTACAATCGCATTTATATAGATTATTTCAACATGGATAGAATTATTATTTGTTTAATTTCACATAGTAACGAAGGTGATAATAATTTTCAACTTGATATGATAGTTTGAAGGTACGAATATAAATCGCCGAAAAGATATCTTTGCTGAACTTCGTGTTCTCTTCTCTCTAATGTCCATATGGGTATTTTCCAAGAACTTAAAAAGAGCAAGGACCCTTCGACAGTGAAGGAACTCAACGGGTTTCTACGTTACTCTGTCAAACTTGCCGAAGTTAATGCAAAATTGGTATTTCTCGAGAGCTGTATTACTAGTCGTGAATATCCAAAATGGTTCTGGAAAGCGCTGCGGAGACATCATATATATCCTAATTCAAAAACTCTTCAACGTCACACCAGAAACGTCATCGATTCTATAAGTTTACGTGTTTTTGAATTGCAAAGAAACATATCACAGCGATCTACCGCTCTTTGTGAATTATCTTCAGATGAGAGACAATCGTTCGATGAATACCTTACTCTGGTGCAGAACAGAAGAGCGGAATATGTTAAATCAGATCTAAACAAAAGCCTGAAGCCCGTGGAAGTCCAAAATAAATTCCCCAGCGATCCTAATAAATTTGTTTTCAATCAATCTTCAGTTCCGTTATCAAAGGTACAACTAGAAGCTTTATCTCTTGGACTAAAATTCTGTGATGTTAATCTTAACAGCAACAGACTTCATACGTATATTCAATTCGAGAACCTCATAAGCCAAACTCATGATATTACTCCAGTCGCTGACGCAGATTTTCTACACTTTAAGTCAACAATCTTCGATTGCTGTAATCAATATCTTAGCCTAAAATCTCAAGCCCGACGTCTACTGACAAAAGAACATAGAAAACAACTCAAAGAATTAAGAGACAATAAAGATTTAATAATAACACGTCCTGACAAAGGATCAGGAGTGGTCCTAATGGACAGAGATGTATATATTAACAAACTGACAACACTTATATCAGATGACAAGAAATTTGCCAAGCCCGACAATGAGAAAAACAAGACAGAACTGACTGAAAGACAACTAACAGATGTTCTCAGAAGAATGAAGAACGATCGTCTGATATCTGAAGACCTGTTTGACCGCCTCAAACCGACAGGATCAACTATTCCCCGACTCTACGGCTTACCAAAGGTGCACAAACCTGGCTTGCCGCTTCGACCGATTCTAGACATGTCAGGGTCACCATACCATCCAATCGCCAAATGGTTGTCCGAAATGTTGGAGCCGGTAAGACAACACCTATGCAAATACTCTCTTCGTGATACTTTTGAGTTCATCGAATGCATAAAAGATTTGAATGTAAATGATAACCGAATGCTATCACTAGATGTTGAATCTCTTTTTACCAACGTGCCACTAACAGAAACAATTTGCTTTCTGTGCAATTATATGGAGAAATCTAATATAAACGTCGGAGTACCAATATCATATCTGAAGGAATTGTTGCTGAGATGCACGCTGAATGTGCATTTCACCTTCAACGGCGACATCTACAGACAGAAAGATGGAATTGCAATGGGATCTCCTCTTGGCCCGCTTTTAGCAGACTGCTTTATGGCCAGTTTGGAGAGTGGAGTTTTAAAATCAACAATAAACAAATTAATACCATACAAAAGGTACGTTGACGATACCTTTATAGTCTGCCACGAGAACTCGGACTTCAACTGCATCTTACAAGAATTCAATAATTCCCATCCTTCGATTAAATTCACAATGGATGTCAGCCAAGTCTCATAAACCGTTAATGCCCAGCTCTCGCTACGCTCGGGCCCACGCTGTTCTTAGAAGATTTCTCAGAAACGCTTAGTTATAACGGACGCAAAAACCAAAACACCGATCTGCCGTTTGGTATTTCTGTATTGTTACACCAACATATAAAAGGAATAAACGAACTAAGCAACTAAGGTCTGGAAACAAATATTACAATAATAAATCTCTGTATTACTTCTGACGATGTTTCGATCTTCTTTCTGAACAGCGACCGATGAGACGATGACTGTCGTATTGATGCTTCCGCGAAAATTGGGGAAGTTGATTTTGAGCAAACAACCAAGAATTGATCGTTCAATCTTCAACTCCATTGACACTCCCCGGCAAAATAGGGATCCAACCTCTTTTTCCTTCACGACCAATGCACGTTGACTTGGATGCCATTGCGAGAACCTGGGTCACACGGACAGAGCTGAAATGGAAAACAAACAGAAAAGCCAACACACCACAAGCATACCCACAGCACAATCTCACACATCGCTGACGACCTGCGCCTCCAGACAGAGACCTCCTCTTGACATCTTGCAACACAATCGCCACTTACTAGAATGACTCTTGCAGAATGCAACGTGACCATGGCAGCACCTCATGATACTCTTCAAGCATCCTCCTTTCTATTCACTATCAATTATCACTGAAATCGCTTGTCACTCATTCTGCCTCAGTTCTAGTAGCGGTGACGCATGCGAGCCTCAGTCGTTTACACTCTTTCTCCCCGGCGTGTCGGACCGCAGCTAACAATTATCTCCGTGTGCATTTCATTCTCAGCAATAGCCTAGCCTCCCCGGCGTATACGACCCATCTGCTGTCCTTAACATCAATCAATTCATTCACGGATGTAGAAGACTCGAAACAACTTCAGAAGTAATCACGACGAAAATTTTAACAAAATTACGCAATAACAACAAGACACGAAAACAACGAGTAAACACAATGAATTCAAATAACACCAATTGATATGACACACCACACGTATATACAAACAGTACACACAAACTCGCATTTCATGTCTTGATGGAATACCCTTGAAGAATTGCAGGACTTACACCAGTACGCCTACAAACCTTCACAGGTTGACGATTGTAAGTTGTGGAATGTCCGGACACAAACAAGATTAACCAACAATTACATCAATTGGAACTCACACAATTATTTAACACAAACATATGTACAATCACTACATCAAATAAAGTGGATTCCGGCATGACAAACTACCCTTGAAGAACTGTAGGACTTACAGCAGTACGCCTACATTCCTTCTCAGGTTGATGATCCAAGTGGAAGTCGTCCGGACACAAACAGAATTACCAACAGCTAGATGACAGATGATATCAATTCAGTATATACAATATGAACATATGTACAAGATCATACACCAAGCACATTGGACTGCTCATTGATGCGCTACCCTTTGAAGAATTGTAGGACTTACAGCAGTACGCCTACAACCCTTCTCAGGTTGACGCCCTAGGTTGGAAAATCGTCGCAGAGTTCATTTGCTAACTTCCTTCTATGAGATAAATCCTCAAATCTGAACGGCAACACGCCCATGTCATTGTATCGTAGAATATAGATGACGAACAAACACACGACATATCTCATCAACCAAGTATAGAAACAGAGTAATTTACACCAAAGATAATAACATTCAAATAGTAACTTGAAACTAGAAATGCCTTTATTCGTGCAAGTCAATTTAACAATTACTCTCTTGTTTACACTTGGCTTATCCTCACTAAACTGACCATTGATATTCGTCCTTTCAAACGAACTGATACTAGCATAGTCATTGCACAAGATACTTGAGTTGATGGGTGTCTGTTTCATTGTGGATGACAGCACTAACGACGACTGATTGATATCAGTTGATGAACTTAGCAGTGGATCAAAAGCTGTTGTTGCTCGCTTTTCAGAAATTTGTATACCTGCAAGACCACCACCACTGCTGTGTTTTACTATCAGCTCAGGTTTAACACTAGCATCTGATGATAGGTGGGCTTCACTCTGATCAATTACACTGACGGTTTGACAAGTATGCATGCCTTCTGCAACTGCATTCAATTCTACTTCACGTTCAAGTTGTACAGAACCTTTATTTAACTTAGCAGTAGTAGGCATTCCCTCCATTTCATCATGATCAACCAAAGACAAATCTGCACTATCATGATCATTACCACAAATATTCAATTTACCGTCAAGTTCATCATTTTCAAACTCTTTAATAACAGAAGTAGACAATTTTGGTTCCTCCTCACAAATCATTAAAGGTTTTATAACTTCACTCTGACTAGTTATACTTTGTAAACTTTTGGAGTCAGAACTCCACTCTGAAGCAGTAACTCTATTCTGTGACACTCTATTCAGCAACGGCTTACCAGTTGCAACTACAGACTTCTTCACAACAACGTTATCGTCACACAATTCGGAGTCAGGCCTGGAGTTTACATTTAGCTTATCACTGAACTTGCTCACTGGTTCACAGTTCACTTCTGTATGCACCTCTTGCACACGTGTAAAACAAAGCCGTGTTTGTCTTGCATCTTGTAACTTATCTGTTGAGGATGTACTACGAAACCTGTTACACTCACTAGGTCTATATGCATTACTAGACATCATGGAGTCTTCTCGATATCCACCTCTCTGAGGCTTATTCGTCATCAATGAGTGCGTTTTACCCTCAGACTGCTCTATTCTAGGGGTGAGATCTAACAAACTGGAAAACTTGCTCATAGATTGATTGACACTAGTATTTACCAGTTTCAGGATATCATCAAACTTTGGCTCGATACCCTCATCCTCCATACGGGAGCTCATCTTCACCCACTTCCTTTGCAGTCGAGTAGGTAGACGTCTTGCTATTACTTCTAGTATAAAACTCGAGTTGAGGTCACTCATTCGATTCATCGAAATCATTCCATTCTTGTAAATTAGCAAATTATCTAAAAACTCAGTGAGTGCCTGGGAGTCATCCTGTAATTGACCACCATTACCCTTAACAGCCTCGAATAATTTCCCTGCAATCATCGAGGGTCTTCCAAACCTTTGGCGTAATATGCTCATAGCCTCATCGTAGCCCTCCTTTGGCTTCATAAACTTACAGCACTGTATAGCTCTTGCAGCATCTCCAGTGCAATATCTCATCAAATACATTAACTTCAATTCATCATTTAATAGAAAACCACTCAACATGATCTCAAACTCCTTTACAAATTGTAAATAATCAGCCGGGTTTCCATCAAAACATCGTGGTTCTAATTTAGGGAGTTTGATGTTCCTATTATCCCTGAACGGCGAAACAGTAACATCAACCATGTCATGCTTAACATCAGACACATCGTTACAATTAACAGACAAGTCACCATGACTTACTTTCCTGTTTGCATCCAAGACACTCTGTCCCTTCTTTGACCCAGGCATTGTTGAACTTGACCCAATTCCAAAACTGTTCCAGATATTGCTTGTTCAAAGAGGACTTGACCGGCACCAGGAAAAATGAACGGCGACTATCCAAACTTTCACCAACTGTTTCAATCCGCCAGATCTGTTTCCATCATCAGAAACTGTCAGTCTCGTCTCATAAACCGTTAATGCCCAGCTCTCGCTACGCTCGGGCCCACGCTGTTCTTAGAAGATTTCTCAGAAACGCTTAGTTATAACGGACGCAAAAACCAAAACACCGATCTGCCGTTTGATATTTCTGTATTGTTACACCAACATATAAAAGGAATAAACGAACTAAGCAACTAAGGTCTGGAAACAAATATTACAATAATAAATCTCTGTATTACTTCTGATGATGTTTCGATCTTCTTTCTGAACAGCGACCGATGAGACAATGACTGTCTTATTGATGCTTCCGCGAAAATTGGGGAAGTTGATTTTAAGCAAACAACCAAGAATTGATCGTTCAATCTTCAACTCCATTGACAATGGAGTTAGAAAGCGATTCACAGATTCCATTTCTGGACGTGGAATTGACAAGTAGAGATGATGGAACCCTGAACAGGTCCATCCACAGAAAACCGACATGGAATGGCCAACTATCGCATTTCTATAGTTGGATACCTCTGAGCCGAAAACGAGCCCTCATCAGCGCACTAACCCATCGCGTTAGAAAAATCTGCAGCAACGATTGCATGGAAGAGGAGCTCCTATTCCTCAAAAATATCCTGGCTCAAAATGGCTACCCAACACGTTTTGTCGAAAAGAACATGAAACCTAAACCTAAAAGAGAAGAATGCGATTCAGCGCCAAAGAAAACGCTGTATCTAAATCTGAATTTCAAGGGAGATTTGGCAGCTGATATCCTGAAGAGGAGAATATCCAGCTCTCTAAAGAAGACCTTCCCTGCAGCAACACTAAGAGTGACATTCTCTAGCCGCCCAATACTTCGAAACAACACGAAGGACAAACTTTCGCATATGACCAATTCAATGTGCATATACCAGTTCACTTGCTCGTGCGGAGCTAGGTACATAGGTCGTTGTATGCGCGTCCTCTCAAAACGTGTTAGAGAACACTACCCAGCGTGGCTGCAAAGAGGAGGCACCGGTTCAATCAGAAGTGCAATTATTGAACATCTGGTCAACACCTCCCACAAAATCTCAACCGATTCTTTCAAAGTGATTTACAAAGTCAACAGAAACCTACCAAAAGCAATATGTTTCCGACTTCTTTGTACTGCAGAAGCCCTCGCAATATGCATCGAGAAGCCGGAGCTGTGTGTTCAAAAGAAGTTAGTCCAACCTCTACAACTACCATGTACCTAGCTTGGTATGTTTCCTTTGTTTCCGTCTTTTTTTTCTCTTCCTCGTCTGTTTTCGTTCTTGTTTTTTCCTTTAGAGCATTTTTCGTTCGCTGTGTGTCTGATTCTTAGTCCCTCAATCTTCGTTTAATCCACCTAATTTTTTTTCAGCTATAAAAACAGTTATTTTAAGTTTGTTTCCATGCTTTCCCTGTTCACATTTATAATTCGTTTGAAATAACTATTTTACAATTATATCTTAATATTGTGCAATTTTTGTGTTTCTAAGGCTTTTGTAATCTATATTCACACGTCCTAACTTTCATTCCAGGCTCAAATTATTTTTTCAGTTAAAAAAACTAGTTATTTTAATTTTGTTTCCATACTCCTCCTGATCAAACTTGTAATCCGCTTAAAATAACCATTCTACAATTATATTCTAATCCTGTGTAATTTTTTGTTTCTATGCCTCTTGTAATCTATATTCATACCTCCTAACTAACATGTCAAGTTGAAAATTTTGATTTCAATTTGTTTCCATGCTCATTTTGTTCACACCTGCGTTTCTAAACCTCTTGTAATTCATATCAAGCCGAAAATAATTATCACCTTCGATTCGCCTTTAAAATTATTTCTCCAGTTATCAAATATTAATTTTTTGTATACGTTGTAACTATTTTCTAATCCTATGAAATCTTGTCTCTAAGCCTCTTGTAATCTATATTCGTACCTTCAAACTATCATATCAAGTTGAAAATTATTATCACCTTCGTTACTATGTGAAATTAAACAAATAATAATTCTATCCATGTTGAAATAATCTATATAAATGCGATTGTACAGCTTTTGAGAATGAAATCGCCGAAAAGATATCTTTGCTGAACTTCGTGTTCTCTTCTCTCTAATGTCCATACAAGTAACTGGAACAAAGGATACCTGCACGTTGATTAATGAATTGGTAAACTTACTTCCCCTTATTTGTATTATACGTTGAATCGATACCAACAACTTCAGGGAACTGTTTATACAATTCCATTTGCTCATAAGTTGCAAAACAAATTCTTGTTAGTGAATTCCTGATCGGTTCATCGGAATAATACTCCATTAACTTCCCACGGGATTTTAGGAATTCAAAAATGTCACGACGACTCGAAATACCTTAAGTATGTAACAAGTACGTCAACGTTACCTTTACTAACCGCGGCTTTCATATTTTTAACGTCAATGCGAGTTATATCCTCGTGATACTTCTCCTTAAAATGCATGATTATTTCATCGGATGAGTGGGATTGCTGAAGAAGTGGTTCAATATTTTCTTTCTCTTCAACTGTTAGTCGTCTAAACCATGGGTCATTCTGCATGTACACCCTGCTGCATGGATGGTTATGTACCATATTGTGGGAAGCAATTATGAATTCACTACAACGCAAAACCACGCGAAATGAAAACGAGCAATTGCAACATTTAGACCTGAAATATTCATGAAATAATACTACACTTCTTCTTACGACTTATTTTTCAATTTCAATCCAGGTCTTGTACGATTCACTCCAAAAGTGCATTTAAAACCAACAAAAGCATACTTAAATCTGTCACCCGGTATCGTTTTGCTATAATCATGAACATAGTGAGTGCAGGACAACTATATTGTTTACATTAAATGACTTCCTCACTTTTTGGAATTCCGCTAATGACTTCTCAAATTCATCCCAGCTCAAGAAACGCCTTCCAAGTATTAATTCACCAAATATTCCACTTAAGTCTGTGCGCCTTTCACTCGAATTTACTACCTGCAACGGACTAAAATAAAATTATCAATTAGTATCCATCTATGTCACAACTATTCCAAGATAAATCGTAAAAAAACAACATTGAAATACAGGGATGATCGATAACCATCAAGAAAATACCGCACGTATAACCTAAATTACAGAAAAACACAAGAACCCACCGGTTCGTTGACATCGCAAGCAACCGATAGACCAAACAACGAATTGTACGACAAGTAAAGCCTAGTACATGCACAAACAAAGAAAAACAAAGCGTTACAATAGTCTAATTCACGTCTATAGTCATGGCATATATTGGCAAACGAAGCAAACACAACCACGCCAAGACAGCACCCGACAGCACGCACCCAAGGACAATTCAAACTGCAATTGACCGCCATTGTTCTAGCCAATGAAAGACGAAAAAACCTGAGTCGCGGAAAATATAACACGTTATAACGTATATCCTCACCCGTGTGCTTGGTCATATCGATTGCTCTAGACTTCTTTGTGTTAAATCTCTCTATCTTCTTAGATACTCCCTTTCGCTGGTCCCCATTTTACTGTGATTAATGGTTTGTAATTTTCATTCCCATTTCGTGCCTTACAGGGGCAAAAACAATCAAGTCAAGAAGGAAATAAGAAAAATGACAAGGTAAGTGGTAATTTGAAATGCTTCATAGTACCAGACCAAACGAAGAGAATTCGATCCCCCAGTGCCCACCAGAATGGGTAAACACAAGCGGTCCAAGGGCCCTGATAGTGCCAACAAGTTGCCTCAGGTTACCCCGCATATGCGATGTAAACTTCGACTGTTGAAAAATGGAACGAATAAAAGACTTTCTACTCATGGAAGAAGAATTTATTAAGAACCAAGAAAGGTTAAAAACAGACGAAGAACGTCATGAGGTACTTTGCATCACATTTCGAATCATTCTTTAGGAAGAAAGGTCAAAAGTAGATGATTTACGTGGCACACCTATGTCAGTGGGAACTTTGGAAGAGATAATTGATGACAATCATGTTGTTGTATCAACATCTGTTGGTAGTGAACACTATGTTAGCATATTTTCTTTCGTCGATAAGGGTATGTTGGAGCCTGGATGTTCTGTATTATTAAATCACAAGGTATGTTTTAGTCTCATCCGTCATTCTTGTTACTTAGGTTCATGCTGTTGTCGGTGTTCTGACAGATGAAACTGACCCTATGGTGACAGTCATAAAGCTAGAAAAAGCACCACAAGAAACTTATGCGGATATTGGTGGGCTTGATGTACAAATTCAAGAAATAAAAGAGTCGGTTGAACTACCTTTAACGCATCCAGAACTTTATGAAGAAATGGGCATTATACCCCCAAAGGGTGTAATTTTATATGGCGCACCTGAAACAGGTAAGACTGCCAGTTTATCACATGTTTTTAACGAATGAGAAGCTGTTTTTCTCCAGTGATCAGCTAAGTATGTTCAAATGACTCCAGCATTAGAATGATACCGAACAATCCAGTTAGAAGTAGTAGGGGGTATAGGAACCTTAGTAAGGAAATTAAGGTTGAAAAGATTTGTGATAATTAAAAGTAATTTCGTCTGCCTACATAAAGCTACTAATATCAGTCACAGACTCAAGTTTTATTCCTTGTCTTGGTTTAAGCCCTAAACTGAAAGAAATGATAAATCAGGTGGTAGAACATATTGAAAAGAGTAGTGACTGTGTTTGGTACATACCTGCTGATAATGTTTAATGAGTCTGATGTTCACGCCTCGCCGTTTAGGGACAGTAGGGCTTTAGGGCTCCCGAAGTTTGAACCTCGATACTTTGATGGAAACCCAGCCGACTACCCACAGTTTATCAAAGAGTTTACGATCATGTTGAGTGGTTTTATTTTAAATGACGAAATGAAGTTAATGTATTTGTTGAGGTACCGCACTGGTGTTGCTGCAAGAGCTATACTGTGCCGTAAGTTAATGCCCCCTAACGAAGGATATACTGAGGCTATGAGTATACTGCGTCAAAGATTCGGTGATTGTAAGGAACGTATTCGAGGCTGTTGAGGGTAATGGTAGTCAATTACGAGATGACTCCAAGGCACTCACTAAGTTTTTGGATAATCTGATGACTTACGAGAATACGCTGATTTCGATGAATAGCATGAGCGATCTGAACTCGAGTTCTGTCCTGGAGGTAATAGCTAGACGCTTACTTACTCGACTGCAAAGGAAGTGGATGAAGATAAGCTCCCGTATAGAGGACGAAGGTTTAGAGGAAGTGTTCGACGATATACTGGGATTGGTGACAGATAATGTTAATCAGACTATGAGTATTCGCCAGTATATTGCATCCGGCTTGTGGAAGTGAGAGGTCAGCTACTAGGACAAAGTCATTTGTGTCGAGAGGTTCTCAAAGCATTGGACGTTCAGTAAAGTATGTTATCTGTGATGGCGAACACATACTTAGTGAGTGTGCTAGTTTCCTCCAAATTTTGAAAATGAAACGTTATGCTCCTGCTGCCTAAAGGACGGGCACACAAGACTTAACTGTGAGACAGCTGAGAATGGTGGCAGTAGTTCATCGGGATTACATCTGCTGTTGGCGTTATTGAAGAATCAGGAGTTATATTTGTTGTAATAGCAGTTTTCAACCACACGGCTTTCAGATGGTCTATTTAGATGTCGTGCTAGTAAGAGTAAGAGGACCAAAGTCATGTGTCGACACATATGCGTTGCTAGATAATGGCTCAGCTGTTACGTTGACAGATAATTACAGATAATTATTGTTTATTCTGCATCTCTTATGTATCACGTCAGCACCTGTACAGAAATGCTACTTACCTTCTTCAACTAACGCAGTCATTTATAATTCCCGCGTGAAAGTGACATGTAATTTTTTCAATCACAGTTTAGATTTGACGCTGTATCTACTTCCTTACTTGTACACTTCATTTCAAATGTTTCTCTAACATTTACCAGTATTCAACTTATTTCTAAATTAACAAATCATATTATATGTTCTATAAGTTTTAATAAGTGTACATATGTTCATGCCTGTAAAAATGGATGCTTTCTGCTCCAGAAATAAATAATAATAAATAAAATAAATAGATGATAAGCTGGCCAGCTGCTCTGGTATCAAGGGCCCAAAGCAATCCCCGGTCCTAAACACTTTCAATTCTTCGAAAACGTTAGTATGTGAACGAATGTCATTTCAATTATATTCCTTGACTACTGGAGAAACCGTTGAAGTAGGTACTGCCTCACTAATTTCAGTATGAAACTTGGCAAAGCTATAGTACCTAGTTGTGAAACAGTTGTCGGTAAGCCATACCTGCGTGACATACCGTTTCCAACACTGCAAGATGGTAGAGTGAGAATACTGATTGGATGCAGTGTACCAGAAGCTTACAAGGTATTAGAAGAGAGATACGGAGGTAGAGATGATCTGTTTGCGACGATGGACAGCGAGAGGACCTATAACCATGGTCCACATATCATCACTGGTTGCAAACAATGGGGACAAACTGGAGACTATGAATAGCAATATGTATGACAAGGAGTTTTGTGACTGTAGTGTCCCAGAGAAGGGTTGTTCTGCAGAAGACTTAAAGGCAATTAAAATAGTTGAGGAGTCTTGGAAATACGAAAATGGGCGTTTCAGCGTTGACCTACCATGGAGATTTAAATATAGATGGTTGGTTTGTAATAGGGAAGTTGCTCTTAAGAGACTAATGGGTTTAATGAAAACGTTTCTGACGGATGCAGACCTCTGGACCAAATATAAGGATGCTGACGACAAACATGTAATAAAGGGTTACGTTGAAAGACTAGTTGATCAGAGCGAGCCAGGGAAGTAATATTTGCCCCACCAACCTGCCCTTAATCCATGTTAATGTTATCCCTAACACTATGCACTGCAATGTTCATATCTGGGAAGCCAATTATACGAGATGCTTGTGTACATTCCAAACCGCTTCCAGTTGGCTTCAAGTGAAAATAATCCCCGAGATAGTCGTGTGGTTACCAGTTCTGCTAGCCTTGAGTCCTAGTCACACTAACTGCTAACCATTTAGCCTGGCCCACCTAATCTGGTGACAATCCATCCATCACCAATCTCTCAGGTATGTTTTTGATCAGCAGGTTCTTGATTGGTGCATTCCAAGAGTTTCACAGTGCTGGTTCTTTCTGATCATTTGAACTTCAACATGGAGAGAAGCCGTCTGCCACAAAGAAATGCCTTTCGTGATGCGCCAAGTTTCTAACACATGTAAAAGAAGTGACCTAACACTGGCGTTGTAAAACACGAATTTGCCCCTGATTATGAGCGGGTAAAATGTCCAGGGTGATTCCGGAGCGATGAAGGTTAGCTTCGCTTTCCGTTTCTGGTGCCGAAGTCCTTCTGCGTTCCACTGGCAGTTTAGACTGTGAAAACAAGACAAATGAAAGCAGTGACCTATTTCAAATTGTCAATCACGTCTCATAAACCGTTAATGCCCAGCTCTCGCTACGCTCGGGCCCACGCTGTTCTTCGAAGATTTCGGAAACGCTTAGTTATAACGGACGCAAAAACCAAAACACCGATCTGCCGCGTGAGATTTGTTTATTGTTACAACAACATATAAAGGAATAAGCGAACTAAGGTTTCTGACGATGTTTCACTCTTCTTTCTGAACAGCGACCGATGAGACGATGACTGTCGTATTGATGCCTCCGCGAAAATCGGGGAAGTTGATTTTGAGCAAACAACCAAGAATTGATCGTTCAATCTTCAACTCCATTGACACTCCTCGGCAAAATAGGGATCCAACCCTTTTTTCCTTCACGATCAATGCACGTCGACTTGGATGCCATTGCGAGAACCTGGGTCACACGGACAGAGCTGAAATGGAAAACAAACAGAAAAGCCAACACACCACAAGCATACCCACAGCACAATCTCACACATCGCTGACGACCTGCGCCTCCAGACAGAGACCTCCTCTTGACATCTTGCAACACAATCGCCACTTACTAGAATGACTCTTGCAGAATGCAACGTGACCATGGCAGCACCTCATGATACTCTTCAAGCATCCTCCTTTCTATTCACTATCAATTATCACTGAAATCGCTTGTCACTCATTCTGCCTCAGTTCTAGTAGCGGTGACGCATGCGAGCCTCAGTCGTTTACACTCTTTCTCCCCGGCGTGTCGGACCGCAGCTAACAATTATCTCCGTGTGCATTTCATTCTCAGCAATAGCCTAGCCTCCCCGGCGTATACGACCCATCTGCTGTCCTTAACATCAATCAATTCATTCACGGATGTAGAAGACAAGAAACAACTTCAGAAGTAATCACGACGAAAATTTTAACAAAATTATGCAATAAAAACAAGACACGAAAACAACGAGTAAACACAACTGATCCAAAATCACAAATTGCGAAGACACACCACACGTATACACAAACAGTACAAATAACCTCGCCGATCATGTCTTGGTGGAATTATTTTGAAGAATTGCAGGACTTACACCAGTACGCCTGCAACCCTTCACAGGTTGACGATTGTAAGTTGTGGAATGTCCAGACACAAACAAGATTAACCAACAATTACATCAATTGGAACTCACACAACTATTTAACACAAACATATGTACAATCAACACATCAAATGTTGTGGATTCTGCCATGACAAACTACCCTTGAAGAACTGTAGGACTTACAGCAGTACGCCTACATTCCTTCTCAGGTTGATGATCCAAGTGGAAGTCGTCCGGACACAAACAGAATTACCAACAGCTAGATGATAAATGATATCAATTCAGTATATACAATATGAACATATGTACAAGATCATACACCAAGCACATTGGACTGCTCATTGATGCGCTACCCTTTGAAGAATTGTAGGACTTACAGCAGTACGCCTACAACCCTTCTCAGGTTGACGCCCTAGGTTGGAAAATCGTCGCAGAGTTCATTTGCTAACTTCCTTCTATCAGCTATATCCTCAAATCTGAACGGCAACACGCCCATGTCATTGTATCGTAGAATATAGATGACCAACAAACACACGACATATCTCATCAACCAAGTATAGAAACAGAGTAATTTACACCAAAGATAATAACATTCAAATAGTAACTTGAAACTAGAAATGCCTTTATTCGTGCAAGTCAATTTAACAATTACTCTCTCGTTTACACTTGGCTTATCCACACTAAACTGACCATTGATATTCGTCCTTTCAAACGAACTGATACTACCATAGTCATTGCAGAAGATACTACAGTTGATGGGCATCTGTTTCATTGTGGATGAAAACACCAACGATGACTGAGTGACACAAGGTGATGAACTTAGCGGTGGATCAGAAGCTGTTCTTGTTCGGCTCTCAGATAGTTGTCCAACTGCAAGATTACCACCACTGCTGTCTTTCACTACTAGTTCGGGTTTAGCACTATCATCTGATGATAGGTGGGCTACACGCTGATCAATTACACTGACTGTCTCACAAGTATGCACACCTTTTGGAACTGCATCTGCGTTCAATTCTACTTCACGTTGTAGTTGTACAGAACCTTTATTTAACTTAGCAGTAGTAGGCATATCCCTCATCTCATAATGATCAACCAAAGACAAATCTGCACTATCATGATCATTACCACAAATATTCAATTTACCGTCAAGTTCATCATTTTCAAACTCTTTAATAACAGAAGTAGACAATTTTGGTTCCTCCTCGCAAATCATAAAAGGTTTTATATCTTCACTCTGACTAGATATACCTTGTAAACTTGTGGAGTCAGAACTCCACTCTGAAGCAGTAACTCTATTCTGTGACACTCTATTCAACAACGGCTTACCAGTTGCAACTACAGACTTCTTCACAACACCGTTATCGTCACACAATTCGGAGTCAGGTCTGGAGTTTACATTTAGCTTATCACTGAACTTGCTCACCGGTTCACAGTTCACTTCTGTATGCACCTCTTGCACACGTGTAAAACAAACCGTGTTTGTCTTGCATCTTGTAACTTATCTGTTGAGGATGTACTACGAAACCTGTTACACTCACTAGGTCTATATGCATTACTAGACATCATGGAGCCTTCTCGATATCCACCTCTCTGAGGCCTACTCGTCATCAATGATTGCATTTTGATCTCAGACTGCTCTATTCTAGGGGTGAGATCTAATAGACTGGCGAACTTGCTCATAGATTCATTGACACTAGTATTTACCAGTTTCAGGATATCATCAAACTTTGGCTCGATACCCTCATCCTCCATACGGGAGCTCATCTTCACCCACTTCCTTTGCAGTCGAGTAGGTAGACGTCTTGCTATTACTTCTAGTATAAAACTCGAGTTGAGGTCACTCATTCGATTCATCGAAATCATTCCATTCTTGTAAATTAGCAAATTATCTAAAAACTCAGTGAGTGCCTGGGAGTCATCCTGTAATTGACCACCATTACCCTTAACAGCCTCGAATAATTTCCCTGCAATCATCGAAGGTCTTCCAAACCTTTGACGTAATATGCTCATAGCCTCATCATAGCCCTCTTTTGGCTTCATAAACTTACAAAACTGTATAGCTCTTGCAGCATCTCCAGTGCAATATCTCATCAAATACATTAACTTCAATTCATCATTTAATAGAAAACCACTCAACATGATCTCAAACTCCTTTACAAATTGTAAATAATCAGCCGGGTTTCCATCAAAACATCGTGGTTCAAATTTAGGGAGTTTGATGTTCCTATTATCCCTGAACGGCGAAACAGTAACATCAACCATGTCATGCTTAACATCAGACACATCGTTACAATTAACAGACAAGTCACCATGACTTACTTTCCTGTTTGCATCCAAGACACTCTGTCCCTTCTTTGACCCAGGCATTGTTGAACTTGACCCAATTCCAAAACAGTTCCAGATATTGCTTGTTCAAAGAGGACTTGACCGGCACCAGGAAAAATGAACGGCGACTATCCAAACTTTCACCAACTGTTTCAATCCGCCAGATCTGTTTCTATCGTCAGAAACTGTCAGTCTCGTTTCATAAACCGTTAATGCCCAGCTCTCGCTACGCTCGGGCCCACGCTGTTCCTTTGAGTTTCAGAAACGCTTAGTTATAACGGACGCAAAAACCAAAACACCGATCTGCTGCTTGTTATTTCTTTATTGTTACACCAACATATAAAAGGAATAAACGAACTAAGCAACTAAGGTCCGAAAACTAATATTACAATAATAAATCATTGTTACTTCTGACGATATTTTACTCTTCTTTCTGAACAGCGACCGATGAGACGATGACTGTCGTATTGATGCCTCCGCGAAAATCGGGGAAGTTGATTTTGAGCAAACAACCAAGAATTGATCGTTCAGTCTTCAACTCCAGTGACAAATGTGTTTAATGAAAACGTTTCTGACGGATGCAGACCTCTGGACCAAATATAAGGATGCCGACGACAAACATGTAATAAAGGGTTACGTTGAAAGACTAGTTGATCAGAGCGAGCCAGGGAAGTAATATTTGCCCCACCAACCTGCCCTTAATCCATGTTAATGTTATCCCTAACACTATGCACTGCAATGTTCATATCTGGGAAGCCAATTATACGAGATGCTTGTGTACATTCCAAACCGCTTCCAGTTGGCTTCAAGTGAAAATAATCCCCGAGATAGTCGTGTGGTTACCAGTTCTGCTAGCCTTGAGTCCTAGTCACACTAACTGCTAACCATTTAGCCTGGCCCACCTAATCTGGTGACAATCCATCCATCACCAATCTCTCAGGTATGTTTTTGATCAGCAGGTTCTTGATTGGTGCATTCCAAGAGTTTCACAGTGCTGGTTCTTTCTGATCATTTGAACTTCAACATGGAGAGAAGCCGTCTGCCACAAAGAAATGCCTTTCGTGATGCGCCAAGTTTCTAACACATGTAAAAGAAGTGACCTAACACTGGCGTTGTAAAACCCGAATTTGCTCCTGATTATGAGCGGGTAAAATGTCCAGGGTGATTCCGGAGCGGTGAAGGTTAGCTTCGCCTTTCCGTTTCTGGTTCCGAAGTCCTGCGTTCCACTGGCAGTTTAGACTGTGAAAACTAGACAAATGAAAGCAGCGATCTCTTTCAAATCTATTCCTTTGATATATATCAGTATTGGTTGTTATTGTTCCTTGGTTGCCTTCATCAACCCCACTCAAAGCCCTGTCCCCGCTTTTTCTTTTTCTTCTTCAGCCAGTTTGCTGGTTTTTGCCTGTAACCCTTCGAGTTCCTAGGACATTAGACATAAACCGTCTGCGGAATACAATTTGTCTAGAGACCTCTTATCGGTCCAGCGTAAGCTTGTCTTCTCGTTCCCACGCTCAGTCTTACGCATAATCCAGTCCACAGCGATCAGGGATATCACCAGCGGTGTTAAGCAGCCATGTCTTACTCCTGTGTTCACCTTGGAAACCTCGCTGAGTTTTCCGTTGTGGATCACCTCAGACGTGTCATTGCCCTACATATGTTGAATAATTCCGACAAAGATTTAGGGCATCCCATAATATTTGAGCGGTTTCCAAATTACTTCGCTATCAACGCTGTCGCAGTCCTTATCAGTGTGCATGAATTTATCATAGATGCTTGACTGCCATTCTATGCTGTGTTCGATGACGATGAGTAGAGTTGCAATTTGATCTGTACATGATTTGCTCCTCCTAAATCCAGCTTGTTCCCGTCGGTGTTTTGTGTCCAGTGAATCTTTTATTCCCCACATGATGATGCAACTTAGTATTTTGCTTAACATGGACAAGAGGATGATTCCACGCTAGTTGTTTCAGAGGCTCAAGTCTGTCCTCTTTGGTAGTTTCAAAAGGCAGCCCTTCCCCTGAACAGTAGGCTTTCACAACAGTGAATAAGTTTGCTAACCTGTCGGAGTACAGGGAGTTTGACAGCTAGTGGTAACTTCGCCAATGTGAAGTGAGTGGGTTGAGGCAGTCTAGAGTTAGAAATCGCTTAAGAATCATTAAGGCCCACCTGAGAGGACAACCACCAGCATTGCCATACGTTATATGTGTTTTCTCACAAGGCCCGCTTGTTTCCAGCTCTCTCTCTCTCTATGAACACGAGGTAAAGAACATTAGTTCCGGCGGCTATTGGGCCTTAATCGTATACTGTAGGCTATTGCAAAGCCTGCACTTTGGAGAGTACCAGTACATTCTGAGCACCTTCAACGGATCTGGTGGTCACCGTTAATGAGGGATAGCTTACACCAAGCTGCCTGGCTACCCATGAATAGTCTAAACAGATTTATAAGTTGTGTGTAAAGCCTGCCAATGTATCCTGTCCAATTCTTCCTTCATGATCCAACCATTTGCTAGAGGATGGCCCTAAAATTCGAAAATCATGGTCGGATCCCCTTCGTGTCGAAGTTTGTGTCCAACATAGGGATAGGGAATTAGGAGAACTGTCTACCGGCTCACCTTCTGTGGATCCAATCACGGCAGGATTTGGCAGTAACTCTAAACCATAGCAGCCCAAAAAGAAACTGCCCAATGAAAGGATTAATGGTCCTGATCAACCAATTAGATGAGTCTGTGGTAGATAAAGCAAATTATGGGCAGCCTGTAGACGGCCGTAGGTCATTTGATCAGCTGATGGATATTGGCGTTATTTTTGGAAAATACCTCAAGGTTAGGTCATTTTTCGTTGTTATACACACTTTTTTACATATATTTCAGCTAAAAGTTGATGCAATACGGCGTATTTAGCAGAAATAGGCAATGGTGGTGTCCTTATCCGGCCGTAGCTTACAGGCAGTTTGCAGTTTGTTGAAAAAACATACTTTTCCGTTCAGAATATGTCGAATTACTTGAAGACACATGTTATAACGACCATTTCGTGAATTTTTTTGCATTTTAATGGGTTACACAGGGACATGATGAGGTGGGATAGCTCGTTTTGGTAATTATTTCATTTACTTTGTTGTGTACTTTTCCTAATGCTGACAAGGCTCCCCCACATGTATTTCTTTAAGGAAAATTCTGCAGAAATACTTAGAAATTATATGCGCATAGTATTTCCTTATTTTATGACATAAACTTGACGTTTGCAGGCAGGTGCAATATCGATTTTCTATTATTGAAAAATATTTACTGACGTAATTATATACAATTCAATTATTTCGTCGTTTCAAACATATTTCATGGTTAATTATTGTGTTTACACTGATAACAATTTCTACATCTGTATAATTCTTTTGTTCTTTTTCAGATAATATCTACTTTCGGGAATTTCATGGGTTTGGGTGATAAAGAAAAAGATACCTGCACTGTTGTCGATTTTGTATTACATGTTAATTCATTAATAAATGTATTCCTCGTTATTCGTTTGTTTATTCTACTTGATAAGACCGAATATTAGCCCTTGCGTAATTTGTGAGGTATAGAGTATATGAGGCTATCTTTGAAATACTAAGTAGGAGCAGATATTCAGAGAAGCCTATTGGTAAAACATCATGTTGTAGGAAAATAAAGTAAATATGTCTAAATCGTAGAGGAGGTATTGCGATTATAAAGCGTTTCGAGTTATCTATCGTCTTAGCAGAACACATATACTGATTCGCGATTCATAGTCACAAAGTGAGAGTAAATCTACCTGAGATAGTTTGCTTATGATTTCTGCATGCCGCAGTATACCATAAGGAGAGACTATACCTGTGCTGTTAGATGTATGACTCAGTGCAACTACGGTCATCGTAATAATTAAAAAAGAATGCCTAGGGTTCTCAGCCAAAGAACACGATACGTTGCTATCTGCTCATATAATCACGTAAACAAAAGTTTTCCAGACGCCGCATTTACTCCTAACAGTTCACCCTCAACTTCTAAATTAGCACGTGCTACTTATTTTACTGGAACACAATCGCATTACAACAGAAGGAAGACAGATTCATTGAAAAATTGTTTATTAAACAAAAATCAGATTTCAAATGTACAGATAATTCAGATGAGTAGTCCTCTGTTACCGTCAGTAAGTTCCATAGGCGTACACGGCACATATATGTTTTTCCATAAGTCTGAAAAGGTTTAAGAAAAGCATAATTAACTTGGGTATTACATGTACGATTTGAATAAAAAAATTTTCCTGATAAGCATTTACAAGTAATCACTTTACAAACAATATATATATATATATAAGTAGCCCAATAGTTTTCACTTAACTTAAGGGACTTCGCAACTTATTGTTGGCCGATATCTAGTAGGTCCATCGAAGCATCATGAAATGATAAAATTATTTAACGACAAGTTATGCAGGAGTTTTCAAAGCTTGTACAAATAATTTAGCAAATATGACAACAACTTTATGACAAATAATAGGTCTTGACAGCAATAATAATAACATTCATGATCATAGTGACTATATAAACAATAATAGGTATTATTATCGCAACGAATTCATTATTAACTTAGATAGACAACTAACAATAATACAATCATATCAAATAAATGTACCACTTAATCTTAATCACTTAATCACCTCTGCGTATTATTATTATTATTGTATCCTTTAGTTCGGTTTTCTGACAACTTTTTCACCCTGCTCCAGGTCTGTCCACATGCTTTCATCTCCTCCTCGCATGACCTCCTCCAAGTCACCCTTGCACTGACGACCAACTCGCCGCCTCCCTTTCGGGTTCCACTCGAGCAGTGGCTTCTCTAGTGATGTCACTTGATGGTTTCCTCAGCGTATGGCCAATCCATCTCCATTTCTTTCTGCCTATTTGTTTCACAATCGGTTCCTGATTGGTTCGCTCCCAGAGATCCCTGTTGCTGATCTTTTCTGGCCATCTGATCTTGAGTATTGAGCGGAGACAGTTGTTAATGAAGGTTTGAAGTTTGTTTGAGATGCTCTTTATGACTCGCCAAGTCTCTGATCCGTATAGTAGCACTGACTTCACATTGGAGTTGAAAATCCGGATCTTATTTTTGATGCTGATTGCTGTTGACCTCCACACAAATTTGAGAGTAATGAAAGCTTGTCTTGCTTTTCCGATTCTGGCTTTGATGTCCTCGTCAGTTCCGCCTGTAGTTGAGACGATGCTTCCCAGGTAGGTGAAGGAGGTTGTTTCTTTCAGGTTCTTCCCACTTATGCTGATTGTTGTCTGTTGTTGTTGTTGCTGTTGATGTTGGCTAGGAATCTTCATTATCTCTGTTTTATCTATGTTCACGTGAAGTCCTATCTTTGATGCTTCTTCTGCCAACTTGTTACTTTTCACTTGCATATCTTCCAGTTTATGGGAAATCAGACATCTGCGTATATTATACCTATTTAAGGATCTCTGAAAATATTGGTCAAGCGATAATTGAAGTTGCGTGAAGTTATTACCTCTTCAGGACATTGTTTGCATTCTTGACACTCCTGAGAAGTCCTTAGATCGTAATTTGGCATGAATTCGTTGAATTCAGCAAATAAATCTACTGCTATATCATTTCCTTCCTGAGCTGTAATAATTTGTGTTGTCAATTATCTCTCCAATTTGAGAAAACGTTCACGGAAATTCAGAACTTAACCAAGCAGCAAAATGATGTTTGAAATTACCTCAACTCGAGTGACAAACTGGCCAATCACGAGCGAGCGAATCGCTTGTTTATCTCATTCGCGGTCACGCAAAATTACGGCCGTCTACAGGCTGCCCAAATTATGGGTGCTGTAAACGAGTTATGTGCGGAATTTCATCCATAACTAGCATTTAACTACTGCTCAGACAACAGGCTCACAGCTGTTATCCAAGAGGGTTATCATAGACTAAAGCCTATTCTACTTATTCGTGTGAAAGCATTTATTCATTGAAAGAAACCCGATTTATGCGGGGAGTTTAAAAATGTCCCGTGATTGTTCGCCCCCGTTTTCCCATAATGCTTGTGCGTATCAGGGCTAAATTACGGTTTCAATGTTTATATACATCCAACTATAACTTTTCAATCTCAGATCACTTGAAAAATATTAATTAATATGACAGATGGTCTAACTGCTGAAAAGTTAGCAGAGATAAAGAATTACGAAGAGCAAATGTTTGATTACTTCTCTCATTATTCCACAAAATTACGCGAATGGTATGCAAATGGTGGAGAACAGTCAGAAGAATATACGATTCAGTGCAACAAACTTAATGAAGAGTACCATAGATACCTAAAATATGCACAGAGATTGCGAAGTATGACTGTGTCTGGATATGACTGCTGTCAGCAAGGTTTGATAGTATGATGTTATCTAATATTTTTTAGCAGCATCTGAAGTAGTCTTCCATCAAGCTCTTCCAGACCAAATTCAGGATCTAACAAATACTGGTGCTGACAATTCAAATCCTGTGTTCACTGCGTCCGCTGCCGCTGACTACACGCGTTACTATCAAAATATGATAAACTACTTTAATAATCTCTTGGCTTCTGTACAACAGAGTGATTCTAATTGCGGTGAGAGTTCAGATGACGAAAACCTGGATAGAAAAGAAGAAGTACGTTGCACTTATTTTTACTAGAGTTGTAGGTTAAGTCCCTAGCACATGTTGGGTTCGAAAACTATACATCCCAACTTTCGAAGGAAACCGAAATGGCTGTGAGTGACAACTCCACTGTGCTGGACCCTTGTTCTGACCCCGACGCTGTTATGAAGGAATATTTTGACCGTTATGTTGAAGCCGGAGAGTGGGACTGGGCGTCTTGGAACAACTATCTCAGTTGGATCGCACGCACGAATCCTCAATGGTATGAGATTTTTGTGAATTTAAGCCGAGGACTGGGAATAGACTGGAATGACATGTATGAAAAATGGGCATATTCGGTTTCTGGAGATTCCAGGTGTCAAAAACCACCATTCGCGCTTCACTGTGAGTTAGTTTATTTCATATATATATATTCAATACTACAAATAAGATTTTCTTTAACCTAGTAAGTTAAAGGTTTTTGAATTAAGTTTAAGCACGTCTGTTCTTATGCGATTTATCGCTTTTAGTGACAACTTAACTTTAAGTTAAACCAATTCTAACTTGATGTGATTCATGTAATCGACCAAGCCTAGCTATTCGTCTCAATTAAATTTGTACAGTTTTCTGTCATTTCGCCAGAGAGTTAACACTTAAATTTCTATGTGCATATATCAACTGTTTCAAGACATTGCAACTTGATCTCATTCCTGTTGTAACCAAAGGTCTAATATTCCCTGCCATCACCGACTTTCTTCATAATTGTAATGATACTTTGAATAAAGAATTCATAGTCGAACCTCGTTTTTACCACGTTTACAAGCTCAAATGTCTTGCTAGTGTTCATTTGGATGTTTCTGTTAGCATAATGATTTTCAGCGAAGTACGGTTTTCATTCAGTTTTCTATGAATTAAAAATATTACCTACGATTGTGTGAAAACACCTGTTTGATTTTCTGCTCACGCAGTTGATAGTGCAGTATTTTAGTTAGCAAGGTATAGTTTGTTTAGAAAAGAATGAAATATTTCGGTTATTTCTAAACTCTTGGATATATGACATTATGCAAGGTGTTAAATATCTTACTTCTAAGTCTTAACACCTCACAAGTATAGCCCAAGTTACCACAAATAGATGTGTACATAAGTTATCATTCATTTTCTAACCTTGTTTAAATTTCACTTCAGACTCCTCTGATCCGAGTTCTGCATCCGTTAACCACTACCAAGTTAGAAATACCTCATCTCTTATTAGTTCTGAGCAAGATGCTAATGAAGATAATGAAAACGACTGGACTTACTGTTCAACTTGTGACCAAAACTTTGGTACTGAACGTGCATTTACACTGCACTTACGTGGTATTATGCATACACGAAGAATTCTTCAATCCAGTGAAATGTATGAAGCTGATTTTGCTGTCCCAGAGGTAAGAATGTCGCACTTACTAGGTGGTATTTTTTCCCATCATTCAAGAGGTGGTTATAAATTTTTCCTCATTTTTAGGAAAACTGGGAGACAAAACACCATAAATGGTTGAAATCTCAGTATCTTAATAATGGTCATTCTGTTGTGGGGTTTTCTGGTTCCTTCTTTTGTGAGGTAAGTTAAGTAATTCGTAAAGATCATATGTATCAATACCTTGAGATACCAGTTGCAAAAGTTAGCATGTATGTAATATCGCACTGATACTAATATGTTATATAATTGTGATATATTTTCAGGCATTTTTTATTTTTCTCTAAGAGCTTAAACCCACGCTGCTGCTTGAACCATATATCGTACATTCTGATTATACCTAGCCGCCTTCTGCTAAAGCTGGCCCCTTAAGTTCTTTGATATAATAAGTAACCTGATACAAAAAGACTTTCTTTATTGGATAAACGCCCCTTAGTCTACACAAGATTATTAAACCTGAAATTTTGATTACTATGTTAATCAAGCTGGTCGCACTGTGATTATCACAGAGACACTTGTCTTCCTACTCGTAACCTGTGATAATCATCGATTTACCTCGGCCCATCGGGGCTATCTCAGTTGCCTACGCGTCACTTAGTATCGTAGTTACTCCAATCAATAGTTCATTACCATCCTCATACACCTCTGGCTTCACACCACGTGCTACTATATTACCTTATTTCAGACTAGAGGTAGCTATTGCAGCCTGTTACAGTTTGACAACCATCCTTTACATTCCATTCAGGTGGGTATTGGATGCTGTGTAAATTTAGTGTATGTGTTGGTCAGTTGAATTGCTTTAAGTGTTTTTTTCAATGTTCGAGTCGTCTATCCTGGAAAGCGACTTAAGTGCAGTTCTCAGAAATCCCCTTTCTTACCACTGGGTTTTACAATTGGTATCGATCATGAGTCTAGATAGTTGTCCAGTATCACTTGGCCGGATGCCCCTTCTCATTTCGCTGTTAATGCTCATCACCGTTCTGTGTGTTTTCGAAGGCGTCTACTGAGCTTGCATTTGAGCAGAAGCTTCTTATGTCTGTCAGTTCGGATGAAGCAGCAGAAATCCATTACGTTAGGTGGTTTAATAAGGTAAGCAATGTTGACGTTGGGCGTAGTGTTGGGAAAAGAGGGAGACAATAGGTGACATGGCTCAAAGGGATCGTTGTCAATGGCCAACGCAGATGTATTCAGTCTCTGTAATCTTTCATATTCCTTTCTACCATTACCCATTCTGTTTCACTCTCATACTTGTCAGACTGTATTGATTCTCTTCACTCATCTTCTTGTCTACCTCTGTGTGCTATTTGGAAGGTGGCAACTGGAACTGCTGCACTTCGGTGCCAAGTTCTATGTTGAATCCAGACAGACAGACTTTCTTCTCTTGCTTCGCGTGCTACACGGAGTGTGGCGACTTGAACTTCCGCACATATGTGCAAAGTTCTATGTCGAAAACAGACAGACAGCAGAAATCCATTGGCATATGCTGACCTATGTCCTCAGGTTACTAACAACCTCTACTACTGTTTCCACCGATGACTGGATATGACGCACAATTTCTTCAAGACGGGTATTTCTGTCATACCCAGACACCCTTTTAGTTATATTATATGCCTAAATAGAGGCTGTGTGTTGTCATCATGAAGTCGGAAGGCGCAGAGGTTTTGTGGCTACCCATATTCTATATCTTTTCAGTCGTGGATGTATACGTGCATGGACTATTGTGAGGTAGTAGCCTACGTAGGTGTTCCAAAAGGCGCGGTAGTCTTCTATGAACATTTTCCACAATAGCTAATCGCGACGTGATTGACTTACATCAATCGTTGATTTATTGACAGATATCCAAGTTAGGCAATGCTTGAAAGTAGTGTTGGCGAAGCGTAGATGATTCTGTGACCGAAAATGCAAAATACCACCGTTGTAAACTCGCATAGGATTCGATAGGTTTCACCGATATACTTCTCTTATTGGTGCTAAAATGATTACATGTCGAAGGCAACGGTATTTTAAGAGACTTTTTAGTGATTCTCCACATCGGGTCACTGTTTAATAGTTGTAAAGCTAATAGTTAGAGAACTTTCGAGTAGAGTAGTATTAAACAGGAGTAGGATAAAAGGTAGTGGTGATGGTGATAGTTATGGTTAAAAAGCTTGGAGTAATATTTTAAGTATTTTGGCGGTTGTTATCCCACGATTGTCCACAATGTGGATGTTTCTATCTTCCTGGAGTATCTGAAATAGGTGGAGAAGTAGTGTCGCGTGACTGAAGAATCCTGGAGACTTTTACTTAGGACTGGTTGCACGTGGTTTGTAACTCAGGTGGATGATCTTGATCTAGTCGTGCTCTCTGAACTGGATGATTTGGTTGTCATTGGCTATCTAGACAACATCCTGAGCTCGTACGTCTATTTCGAGTGGTTTGTAGATTTGCGTTCGTAACCAGATCTTACCACCTGCTGCGAAATGCTGCGAGTTAAGTTAGGGTGTACAGTTTTCGCAGTCACCGTTTATCAATCCCCCTCTTCAGAGGGGAGAGGCAGCATAATCGGCGTTCTGAGGGAAACCCCTTACTACGTGGCATGTGCAACCAACATTAATTTATAAGCGGTATATTTGTAACAACTATTAGGCAAGACATGGGAGTAAAGGTATACTTTCCACTAATCAAACCGCTATATATAGTTTATATTCATTAACCGATTACTGAGCGTGTGATTTTGGTTAATATTAAACGAAATGAAGTAGAATGTTCAAATATACGTAGTATTCTGTTGCTAATGCAGTATTAAGTTGTGGGACTAAGTGAGAATAACATTCTGTTGGAATAAATTGTCTATATAACACCACCACGTATTGTTTATGAAGTCTTCTGCAACGAGTGGCGGAGCGACAATCAAGTTACGAAGAGGAGGAATGAAATATCTTTGTGAAACAATGTAGAAACCATGAGAGGAAGACAGAAGAAGCAGAATTTAAATAACCTGTGCAAATATAAATTCCAATGTAAGTTTCCTCTACTTCTCCATCATTGCACATCATTCGACAGATTAAAATTTCTACTACCAAATACTACACTGCTCTGCTGTTACAACTACTGTTACATTGCTGTTCGTCTTCATACCTAAAAAATGGTTTGAGTCTCATCCTATAATGGTAACTGCCTTCGGTTTCATTGTTATCCAAATGACCTTCCTGGCATGTTACGATATTCGTTCTAATAAGTGTACCTCGTTTTATGTGTTTAAGCTTAGTGTGGTCATTGTGTATTGTATTCGACTCAACTAATATATATATATATATATATATATATATATATATATATATATATATATATATATATATATATATATATATATATATATATATATATAAGAGAGAGAGAGAGAGAGAGAGAGAGAGCAATTGCAGTAATGGTTGTTTGTATTGACATATAGTAATGCTAACTAAAATTAAGGAATTTCATAATGGCTCTATGAACGTGATTACTGATTAGTACATAGATATCTTTGCGTGAAATTCCCAACTTGTTATTTTACCTCTGAATTCAGATCTATGTGTGGTAGGCTCATCAAATATAGTATTTATTTCTAGCTAATGATTTGCTTCTTTTTTAAATATTTTCTTTTCAGTTGTGCGAAGTCGAATTCCCGTCCCATAAGTCACTTGGTTCACATCTTAATGGACGTCGACATCTAGAGAATGTTTCTATTTACGAATCGACTGGTATGTCTAATGAAATTATTTATGGAAAGCGTGTTCGTTATGCTTTGTTACCCTGTGTAAAGGTTTTTATGTGCACTGTTAATGTTACACTAAAATAAGATCAGTTATCTGTTTTGAATTGAAGTACTAGGTTTTGACTTCGAATTTGGCTATTTTCAAATCATCGGTGGATAACGGAGTGAAACTTTTGTAACAGACTATTATAGTAAGTTGGTACATCTACCACAACATTTTAAATAGCTAGTTAGATAATGTGGACTCATGTGCATAAATTCTAAGTGCTACACTATTCAGAAGTGTACAATTCACGCTTGATTTAAGCAAGTAGATTTCTTTTTATTCCGTTATTAGTCTTTCATACCTAAGTTCATACTGCTCAAACAAAATATTTCATTCAGAAACTTGTGCAGTTATGTGCATAAAGTGTACACACAGTCCAAGTAATACTTACAAGTCACACGCTTAGTTAACTGAAAAAGTCATAAAAAATAATTAATTGTCACTGGTGTGTATCTTTAAACGGTTAAAAGATTATTGCTTACCCAAACCCTGCAAAACTTCATAAGCCCTATTTATTGTAAAGAGATGAGAGAAAGAAGACGTGCATGTTCCTCTAGGCCACAAACAACGACGATTTCACGTATGTGCACATGGACGACGTCAACCCCTAACTTAGTGATAGGGAGTGAAGTGATAGAACATGTTGACCACTTCACCTACTTGGGAAGTTGTATTAGCACCAGCGGACTGATTGGCGACGAAATCTCAGCACGGATCCGAAAAGCTCGAGCTGCTTTCGCTGACTTACACCATCTCTGGCGTAGGCGTGACATCCGGTTATCAACCAAGGGACGTGTGTACTGCTCATCAGTTCGCTCCGTCCTTCTCTATGGCTCTGAAACATGGCCAATACGAGTTGAAGACATGAAAAGGTTGACTGCTTTCGATCATAGATGTCTGCGATCTCTGTCTCACGTTAGGTGGTTTCACAAGATAAGTAATGTTGACGTTAGGCGTAGAGTGTTGGGCAAAGAGGGAAAATCAATCGACGAGGTTATAAAGTTACATAGACTAAGATGGCTAGGTCACGTGGTGCGCATGCCTAACCACCGCCTCCCCCGATGGGCATTGTTAGCTGATATAGGTTCAGGTTGGAAAAGAGCCAGTGGTGGCCAAACAAAAACATGGCCTCATCAATCCATGAAATCCTTGACAGTTAAACTGAGTCAGGTAGGGAGATGCAGACTCCCGGGTTGGGGCCCTCGGGACTCTAGGAATCAATGGCTGGAGACAATAGGTGACATGGCTCAAAATCGTTGTCAATGGTGCAGATGTATTCAATCTCTGTAATCTTTCATATTCCTTTCTACCATTACCCATTCTGTTTCACTCTTATATTTGTCAAACTCTATTAATTCTCTTCACTCATCTTCTTGTCTACCTCTGTGTGCTATTTGGAAGGTGGCAACTCGAACTGCTGCATTTCGGTGCCAAGTTCTATGTTGAATCCAGACAGACAGACAGATGTCATTCATAGGAGCACTTCGTTCAATGTCTGTTTCTTTGAGTAAATGGATAGATTTTTGTTAAGAAAGAGTTGATAAAATTATAAATATATATATATATATATATATATATATATATATATATATATATATATATTATGCACATGAGTCCACATTATCTAACTAGCTATTTAAAATGTTGTGGTAGATGTACCAACTTACTATAATAGTCCGTTACAAAAGTTTCACTCCGTTATCCACCGATGATTTGAAAATAGCCAAATTCGAAGTCAAAACCTAGTACTTCAATTCAAAACAGATAACTGACCTTATTTTAGTCTTAACTATATATATATTTCATTGTATCGTTCTTATGGAGTTTTATCCTTTTTTCACCCTTGTAACTAACTTTTGATTAGTTTTATAGCATCATCATTATAAAATACTGAAAATAGATTATTGCATTTTCCGACCAAATATGTTGTACAGCTTCATAAATTTGTTGATCATGTATACATGCTCAAAATACGAATTTTGACTCAGTGTTTTCTAAGTAAATGAATTTTTTTGTTGATTTTAATTTTATCTTACACTTTTAGGTGACCGTTCTCTGTTGAAGGGCAAGCGTAAAGCACCAGTTAAAGTCTCAGCTAAAATACAACCTTTGCTGGATGTGTGTACACAACCGTTAATTGGTCTCAACTATATGATCGAGTACCAGGTCCAGGAATTAGACGAATGTCTGTACATGTGTAGTCTTTGTAACCAGTGGTTACCACGGAAATCGGTGATTGGCCACTTGTGCAGTGTCGTCCACAGAAAAACATATCTTGTAAGTCCGCTAGAAACATGTCCTGGAGATTTTACAGAATACATATTATTTACCTCTGTTTAGGATTACTGATCGTGATTACAGTGATAAATCACTTCAAGCATATAGACTGGAAGTATATGCTCGGAAGATTGAGGATTTTGAAGGTAGAAAACGTCTTATTATTAAACAGTACTCTGTAACTGGTAAGTTTTATTAGTATTAATTGTTTTCGCAGATCTCGATCTTCAAAGTGAAATTATACACTTGATACAAGAACACAGTGAGACACGTCTTTTAAAAGAAAAAAAACTTTCTAGATCAGTAAGAATTATAGGTCTTTTCAGTAAAGCTACTTTTTACTTCACTTTCTTTTAGCCTCATTCCGTAGGTGATCAATCCGTATATGATACTTCAGTTTCAGCTGATCTCGAAGAAGGCGAGATAAGAGAAGATTCTTCTGATGAAGAAACAGAAGTTAGTGAAGAAGGTAGTTTTCTCAGTTTTGCAATTCTTTTTTATTTTTATAATGGTAGGCTCTCCAGATTCCAATTCGAGTTTCTATACTCGTTATAATGTTATCCTGAAGTCTATTGGTAAAAAGAGGAATAATGATACAAAGGAACTCAGCATAAAATCTCAATTCGTTATGAATGTTATGGCATCCGAAAATAAAGTTGAACGGCCTGATGGTGAATCTACGGATGAAACAACTATCACGGATGATGATTGCGAAAAATACATGTATGTTGAAATTCATTTTATCGATTGTGTCGAAGCTAACCATGAAAAGTGAAGTCTTATCACTTCTAATAAAAAACACTAATAGGAGGCGCATCATCACTTTGCTGATTGCCTTCTGATACCAAACTATTCTCATTAACTGACAATCATCATTATTAAATCATATTCCAGTTCCAGTTAGTCTGAATCTTTGCTAAAAACGAATGTACAATGTGTGTCTCATTTTTTGTATAAGTTAGTGTCATTTATAAATTGAAACTCAATTGCCTAACACTGCATCTAAGTCATTTCAAAAGCGTCTACTGAGCTTGCATTTGAGCAGAAGCTTCTTGTGTCTGTCAGTTCGGATGAAGCAGCAGAAATCCATTGGCATATACTGACCTATGTCCTCAGGTTACTAACAACCTCTACTACTGTTTCCACCGATGACTGGATATGACGCACAATTTCTTCAAGACGGGTATTTCTGTCATACCCAGACACCCTTTTAGTTATATTATATGCCTAAATAGAGGCTGTGTGTTGTCATCATGAAGTCGGAAGGCGCAGAGGTTTTGTGGCTACCCATATTCTATATCTTTTCAGTCGTGGATGTATACGTGCATGGACTATTGTGAGGTAGTAGCCTACGTAGGTGTTCCAAAAGGCGCGGTAGTCTTCTATGAACATTTTCCACAATAGCTAATCGCGACGTGATTGACTTACATCAATCGTTGATTTATTGACAGATATCCAAGTTAGGCAATGCTTGAAAGTAGTGTTGGCGAAGCGTAGATGATTCTGTGACCGAAAATGCAAAATACCACCGTTGTAAACTCGCATAGGATTCGGTAGGTTTCACCGATATACTTTTCTGATTGGTGGGACTTCCTAACTTGATGAAGATCAGCTGCTGAAATGATTACATGTCAAGGGCTCTGATGTGTAGTTGGCAGCGGGATTTTAAGAGACTTTGTAGGGATTTTCCAGTAGCCGTCACTTATATACTTACATATATGGATCAGATCTACTGGTTAACTGGATTTAACTGTATATGACTCAGGTAATTTCACGAAAAGGGCATCAGTAGTAAGTGATACTGGACAACTATCTAGACTCATGATCGATACCAATTGTAAAACCCAGTGGTAAGAAAGGGGATTTCTGAGAACTGAACTTAAGTCGCTTTCCAGGATAGACGACTCGAACATTGAAAAAAACACTTAAAGCAATTCAACTGACCAACACATACACTAAATTTACACAGCATCCAATACCCACCTGAATGGAATGTAAAGGATGGTTGTCAAACTGTAACAGGCTGCAATAGCTACCTCTAGTCGAAATAAGGTAATACAGTAGCACGTGGTGTGAAGCCAGAGGTGTATGAGGATGGTAATGAACTATTGATTGGAGTAACTACGATATTAAGTGACGCGTAGGCAACTGAGATAGCCCCGATGGGCCGAGGTAAATCGATGATTATCACAGGTTACGAGAAGGAAGACAAGTGTCTCTGTGATAATCACAGTGCGACCAGCTTGATTAACATAGTATTCAAAATTTCAGGTTTAATAATCTTGGGTAGACTAGGGGGCGTACAGAGGGCAGAAAATACTTATTTAAGGTCTTTTCCTGGTGATGATTCCTCAAAGACTGGTACATGTGGGGAATTTTTAAGACAGTGAAGAAACCTGGGAACACTACTCACTCAAGTTGTAATCCTTGGCTTCTATTACTCTTATAACCTAAAATGCTCAGTAATACGTGAGTGTACACATAATAATCGAAGCCGTAATTTTTTAATCGGGAGCTATTTTTTCTTTGGTGAATACATACAATGCACTATAGCATGGATGACGCCGTTTCAGTCCCCAAGTTAGATTCGCCATCATATGGTGCCACTAGATAACTAGGGTTTTAGTTGACGCTCTGAATGTCTCGGCTAATAAGCAAATACCAAACCAACATGCTTGTGTGTAGTCTATTACTTCACGTTACAGGCCTACAATTGCCTTCTTAAAAATGAACTGTATGTTCGGGGAGTTGCATAATAGCTGTTCAAACTATCAAAGTCGGTGTTTCAATAAATGAAAGTCTTCACCATACCCACACATGCAACTAAACACCTCAAAACTATTTGCATAGTAATTCCGCCTTTCAACCATTTCCTGTCGTTCATATATAGTAGACCTCATAGCAGATTGACAAGTGGGCCTTACATTTACACATTTTAGCAAAACGATTCAACAGTTACAGGCTTTCAGCGTTAGGTGATTTGTTCGAGGATTTTATGCTCTGGTTTTTATTAATTCGTCAATGTAAACAAAAAATAAGGTTTCCATTGATACTTGGTAAGCATTAATTTCACCCGGACCATTCATGTATGAGGCTAGTAGTATAAATACTCAGAAAATATCTGTAGGTATATTCTGACTGATTGAAGTTTGCGGATATATATATATATATATATATATATATATATATATATATATCACTCCCTTGGGTCCCGAGTGGAACATAGGGCTTCGAAAAGAACTCGTCACTTCACCCTGTTCTCCGCATTCTTTCTTAGCTGGCTGCATGATCTACAGCAAGCTTTCATTTCCCCTTCACACGATCCCATCATGTCACCCTTGAACGCCCAACTAAGCCTCCCCATTCGGGTTCTGCTCGGGGACCTGGCGCGTGATATCACTCAACGATCCTCTCAGTGTGTGTCCAATCCACCTTTATTTTCTTTAATATATTTGTTGAGCTATATATATATATATGCATCATGAGTCAGTTCATCTTCATAATAATTTCATGTTGTTTACTTTGTCAGCATGGATTTAGAGGAGAAAGGTTTGTTGCGACTAAAGGCAAAGAAGTCAAACTTTAAGGTGCGAAAGGACTCCGTTTATACAGAACAATTCACGAAGGAAGTTGACTGGGTCTTGGAGAAATTGAAACTTTCAAAATGCAAACATGAAGAAAATATACGACAGACAGCTGCTGATATATCTGCAGCAGCCAGAATAAAAGCTGCTAAATTACAAAATCCAGAGAATTTCACAGTTCACCAGCATGTATTCATACACCATTCCTCTTTTTATCATTATTATGATAAATCTAGGTAAGTAATGACATACAACAGTTCTTCTGTTTCTTACTGTCTGTTACTAAGCTGTAAACCAGCCGACTGATTAACAGTGAAAATATCAGTCAGTAGTTTTCAACTAGAATACCATTAGTAAATTTATTTAAAGCTGCTACTCTTTGACGCGCTGGTGTAGACATTCATCTCAGCCATATCACCGATTGTCTCCACCCACTAACGACTCGATCTCGTTAAGGACATAACTGTTTCATTGCCAGGAATTACTTATGTCTGTTTAATCGTAAGCATAAACGTGCACGTACCAGGGCGCGATCGGAGTCTACGCACGTGTTCCAGAAGGAGCGACAGTCTTCCCTCGCCAACGATACCCTATGGCTATGTGGTTTATCTGAGTCCAGCGTTGATTTGGTGATGGAGGTCGCCAGGTTACGCAATGTCTCTCTTTGTATAGAGGATTTCACTTAAAGTTAGTGTTGACTAGGAACAAATTATCTGAACAGAACTGTGGAAGGCGATCACCGTTGTCGGTTCGTCGGGAACTCCATACGAACCGTCTACATACTTCTCGGTCTGGCACAACTTCCCTGCTTGGACATTGAAGTCGTCTACTAAAACAACTATATCTGGACGTTTTGCTTTTTGCAGCAAATTAGACAGTCTCAGATAGCCTTCTTCTAACGCACCCATTCAAACGGACCGCACATATGTGCATCGGTGGCACAGTGGTTAGGACTCTCGCCGACCATGCACATGGTCCTAGGTTCGATCCCCTGCCGACGCGCACCTGATATCTATGGTCGGCCTGCAAAATTTGGGCTACCGATATCCATGCTGAAAATTCCATACTTGTACCAAAAATACAGTGTGGAATCAAGCTGTAAATAAAAAAAAATACGACTATCCACTGTGATCTAGTCAAGAAGTGATTTTCCTGTCTTAACACTCAATGCTATCCCTACACCCGCGAACTAGATGAAGAGTTTCCTGACGCTTTTTAGGTGGATTTTGCAGATTTACCTTATTGGCTAGGTGGGGTTAAGTGAATGACCACACTCAGGCCTCGAGATTCCAGAGTGCTGGCCAGTGATACCTGTTGTCCGATTTGGCAGAGGGTCCTAACGACGAAAGCTCTTATACGAAGTTGGCGACGTGGCTTTGAGAGAATATCGGGAGTGTTACTATGGCTACCATCATTGTGTTCACAGAGCGAAGTGAAGATGATTTACTAGCCTACAGAATAGCATTAACAGTAGGAGGAAAACACACGGGGAGGCTACGTGTGCTTTTGAAAGTGTCTGGGCGGTTGTTACTTCCCGGCTGCCCACACCGTGGAAGTTGATTGATTCTTCGGCTACCTGAAATAGAAAGAGGGTTAGTATTGCGTGACCGCAGAGCCCAGGGAACAAGTGCTCGAGGCCTGTATGAACTGGTTTCTGGGATTGGTTCCGTATTAGTAAACTTACCGCCGGATATGGACCACCGTAGGGTGAGTCAGGATGTACAATTTTTGAGGTCGAGTGGAGACAGCATATCTGGCATGTTGGTCATCTGAGGGAAACACCTCACTGCTGTTACACCCCTGTTTCCCAGCAGTACGACTTCGCCCTTAGACCTCAAGAATAGTGTAAGAGAGATTCTTACACAATTCCAGTAACTGCTTTTAGTCTAATGGCTATCCTAACAACCTTCCTGGCATAGTACGACCTGCAGGAACAATAGTTCCAGACATTGAAATAATAGAAAAGATTTGTAACTCAGGTGGATGATTTGCAATTGATAGTGTTCTCTGAGCTCCTTGGTTTAATTGCGGAGCTTTCATCGTCTTTCTGGACGACATCTTCAGCGCAGTATTTAGGATAAAGTGAAATGATTTAAATTTCTTCATGAGTCTCCCGGTAACCATCTTTAGATATTTATTGACCGTTTTCTATTGATTGGGATTTTAAACTTTCTGATCACCTGATTTACTTCTTATTAGTTGGTATATTTCATCTATATTAACGTGTTTATTAATTGCGTTTTCATTTGAGTACCAGGCTTCTAGGAATTCTCTGGCACATTTGGTGTTTCCTCTGTTTAAGATTTTGACATTATCCCAATCAAATTGATGTCCATGATCGTCTGAATGTATTGATACTAAAGAATTTATATCATGTCTTTTCACGGCTGATTTGTGTTCCTGGATTCTTATTCGAAGGGGACGCCCACTTTGGCCTAATGGTGTCCTTTGATGTCACAGCATTATATACTTCGATTAGTCCAAAACTAGCAACAGAAACTATGCAACGATTACTCTATAGTGATGAAAACATAAAAACGCAATGTTCAACTTGGATAGAACTCATAAAATTATGCCTTACAACATACTTCCAATTTAATACTCAAATATATGAGCAAATAAAGGGAGCACCAATGGGATCGCCCATATCAGGATTAATAGCTGAAGCCGTTATGCAAAGATTAGAATTAATAGCTCTACCTATAATTAAACCGAAAATCTGGGTACGTTACGTTGATGATACATTTGTAATAATTAAGAGAAATGATTTAGAATATACCCATAAATTAATAAACAACATATTTGAAGACATCAAATTCACAAGAGAAGAAGAGTTAGATAACAAAATCCCATTTTTAGATGTCTTAATCAGGAGAACCAACACAGGAAATTTAGAAACACAAGTATACAGAAAGTCAACGCACACAGATCAAATACTCAACTATACTAGCAACAATCCAATTACTCACAAAAGAAACTGTGTGCAGACATTGTTTAGAAGAATTCAAACACATTGTAGCACACCAGAGTTGAAAAGAATGGAAGAAAAATACTTACAAACGGTGTTCAAGAAGAATGGTTATCCAAAAAATTTCATCAAAAAGTGTTTAAAATCGAATGAAAGCACCAACAAAGAACCATCACCAAAGACCAAAAAGCAATTCATCCTACCATATATCAGAAACATCTCTGAAATAACGGCTAGAATAATGAAACCGTTTGATATAGATGTAGCACACAAACCAGCTGAATCGCTTAATTCCATCTTATGCAAACCAAAAGATCCGATAGAAAAGGGAGATAAAATTAACACCATTTACAAAATAAATTGTGTGAACTGTAACAAACATTACATCGGCCAAAGTGGGCGTCCCCTTCGAATAAGAATCCAGGAACACAAATCAGCCGTGAAAAGACATGATATAAATTCTTTAGTATCAATACATTCAGACGATCATGGACATCAATTTGATTGGGATAATGTCAAAATCTTAAACAGAGGAAACACCAAATGTGCCAGAGAATTCCTAGAAGCCTGGTACTCAAATGAAAACGCAATTAATAAACACGTTAATATAGATGAAATATACCAACTAATAAGAAGTAAATCAGGTGATCAGAAAGTTTAAAATCCCAATCAATAGAAAACGGTCAATAAATATCTAAAGATGGTTACCGGGAGACTCATGAAGAAATTTAAATCATTTCACTTTATCCTAAATACTGCGCTGAAGATGTCGTCCAGAAAGACGATGAAAGCTCCGCAATTAAACCAAGGAGCTCAGAGAACACTATCAATTGCAAGTTCCAGCCATTGTAGGTTGTTGGGTCATTGCGATGTGCAAGCCCGACCACCACGTCAAAGCTGTAGCTATCGGTCGGGAAATTTTGTCTATCTCGTTATGTCTATTGATTGACGATTCACTGGAATACCAGGCTTCTAGAAATTCTCTAGCATTCATGACGTTTCTTATGTATAATATTTGAACGTTGTCGCAGTCAAATTGATTTCCGTTGTTGTCTATATGTAATGATATGAGGGAGTGGATGTCATGTCTTTTGATGGCTAGCTTATATTGACGGACACGAAAACGAAGGGGACGTACACTTTGGAACATGTCAGTTCGATGACAACTACTTATTCGGTCGAAATGCTGAAAACGACTTTTCTCTCTCCATTTTTTTCCGGTCAAATTATGGCACCCACAATGCATTTCAGTCGAAAACACCATGAAACAACCAAATGCAGCAACAACTGCCTTCTGCACCAATCAACTCATATGTGCCGCTATCCATTGCCATAGCCTATCGATGGGCGTCATTTCGTGTGCCTGCGAGTGACATAAACAGCTGGTAGTTTTGCTTGTGATTTTTTCAGATTCAGATATATTGGTTGAGGGTAAAAGGCTTACTGCATATGTTAATCCTTTTCTAATAAATTTCTGCGCTTCTTCAAAGCCTTTTCGAATCAGTCAATTTAGGACGCTGAAACCACTTCTTCTGGGAGCCGGTTCCAGAAGTTTATGACTCGGTGTGAGAGACAGTACTCCGCAGCGATATGGTTCCTCCTTGACTTTTGAACTTTCCTGCTGTGTCTTCTGAAGTGTTATGATCTGGTGGGTAGGGAAAGAGGAGATAGATCAGGTTCGTAGTCATTATTTTAAACATTGTAATGAAGTCTACTCTGCCTACGATATGACAGGGAGAAGACATTCACACTGTCTGATCTTTCAACGTATGATAAATTGGTCATGCCGAGAATCATACGTGTTTTCTTCCTTCGAACCCTCTCTAGAATGTGTGAGTCCCCTTCAGACAAGGACTAGCTGTCTAGTGCAGTTTTCCAGTCTAGACATATCTCTGGTGATTCCAGTAAACTCTTTGAGTATTGCCGATAGAGATCCCGACCGAAAGCTGCTACCTTGACGTGGTGGTCGGGCTTGAACACCGCAATGATCTATTCAAGCTATACTGGCTGAGACTTATGTCTCTTGAGGTCCTACCATGCCAGGCAGGTTGTTTGGATAGCGGTTAAACAAAAAGCAGCTACCTAATCCAACATCATGTCCAATACAAAATCACAAAATTTCATGCCGGATCGGCCGTGGCCCGGATTAACAACGACCGCGCTTCCTGCTGCCGTGTCACAGGGCAGGAGTGATAAGTGTGCTACTGAGGCACACCAAACAAAAAAAACAGGCCGCGTGTGACCGGCCTCAAGCAGTTGTCCCCTGGGCTCTGCGGTCACGCAACCAACTTCCACGGTGTGGGCAGCCAGGAAGTAACAATCGCCCTCACAATCCGAAACGCAATCCGCCGATAGAGATCTGTAACTATGATCTTCCACCATGCGACAGTGTGCTTTAGTTTTCAAGTTGTGATTTATTATGATACCTAGATCCGTTTGAGTCTGAACTGATGGGAATGTTATTCCCTGTAGTTCGTATCAACTGACACTTGTGTGTCCAATTCGCATGGTTGCGCATTTCGCTATAGTGGTCGGAATATGGTTTTTGGAAATTTCAGTTTGTTGCTAATCCAAATTACTTTGTCATTCACTATTTTTAAACAGGTCCGAAAACAATGTAATGTTACCATCTCTAACAGCACCAGTAGGACCAGTAGCGCCTGTGGGTATGAACTACAACTATCCACTACCAAATAATACTGATAATTCAAATGAGAGCAAGAAAATCGCCGGTGAAAGCAATGATCGAATCGCTCTATCCAGCAGTGCATTTAATGTTATATTGTCAGCTATCGATGCCTTAAAGTCTTCTGGTCAGTTACCTAATGAAGTAAATCTAACTTTAAAGCAAAGTAATAAAAGTCCACAGAAAAATATCACTTCCAACCAACCAACAATTGTTAAACGAAATCATCAGTTCAACTTGTCTTTGCACAGTCAAATATCAGAAGAACCCAAACAAGCAATGTATTGTAAGTTCGTGTTATTTTCTGTATTTTGATTTATTTTTTGTCGATATTACTATTCTTTCTTCCTCATATCCCTGTTTACTGTCTCTATTTTGAATTTCTTCTACTTTCGTCTCTTGATATGTGTGGTGACTTGAACTGCTGCGCATCGGTGCAAATTCTATGTTGAAACCAGTCAATTAGACATGGCTGAAACCAATCGAGGGTAAGCCTTGGAGCTTGTTGGCACTTGTCAGCACGGCGTATCTGCAAGCTTGAAGGAACTCATTTCGATAACAAACAAAGGAATAAACGCATGACACCAGTTACTTAGTACCTAGTGTTCAATCAAAGTACCTAATACAGTCCCATAGTAAATCAGTCGCGAGTCCGAACAGCTCAGTGGTAAAATCTGTGACTGCAGTGCTAGGTGACACGGGTTCGAATTTCAGAGAGGATATTAGTTCCTTCAGAGTTTTAGGTACTGATGAGCGCCAACAAGCACGAAACCCAAAGCCTCCAACTATCTGATAACAGTAGTTCATCTTTGTTAATTCGTTGGTAATCCCGTCAATGCCTCCAAAGCCTCAGGATGGGCGGGGGTGGGTGCCTTGCGCTGTGGGTTGGCCACCCCTCCGCACACTTCTTGAAATGCTCCCATATGACCGGGTGTCTTACATAGCCTCTCCTGAGGAAATCCTACTCACTGCCTTCACGTGGTGGAGGTGTTTTTTCACCGAAGTGAGAGGGCAAAAGCGGATGCTCGGCGCTCTTCACCGGGTTGACTGTGCATTGGATGACAGTCTAGGGGAGATGGCTAAACCCTGATTCCAAACCTCCAACGACTGGAGTATGAAGCTCACTGGCAGACGTATGGACAAAGGGCTTATTGGATGTCTGGCCCCATTCAAAAAGGCGTATGAACCGGACTCCGGTCACCGGCTGCCAATGGATAGTGGACTCCCTACTCCACTCCTACTGCCTTGTAGGTCACACTTGGTTGTGTAAAGGCTAGAGCTGCACTCTCAAACAAAAGGCTGAGCGATGCTGGGGACATCACTCGTACCAAATTCCCATGAAACTTCATGAGTTCATGAAGCCGGCTCATCCTCCCGTAAGAGATAGCCGAAGTAAAGTAAGTAAGTAATCCTGTCAATTCGGTTAACCAGTTTTATCACTCACTACAAAACAAAAGTATTTTAAATGGCTGTGGTATATTTTACGCTATTCAAAGTAGTTTTTATCCAATTAAGATCGTAAGTCAAATATTAATATCTTCATCATTACCTTTTTGATTCTCAGTGGGAGCAGTTTTAAAGTCGTTATTTAAACCCATACCGCCTGTAGCTCTTGTTGCTAGGTGCATGATATTTATTCCGTATAATGGAGTCCCAACTCACCGATAATATTTGATGGTACTGTTTTTATCGTCACAGACGACAAAGGTGTTGCAATGGTAAAAGGTCATTATGTATTTTTTACAGTGCACGTTTTCAAAAGAATCATTTGTAACAAAGCATGTCCAAATTGTCTAAAATCGTGTCTATAATTCAAAGTGTTTTGTTATATTTTCCAGGTATGCCGGTGTCAATTAGCAGTACATCTGCGGCTATGACTATGCCGTACCCCAACCCTCTTGCTAATAATGTTTCAGCACCAACAGATTATGAATTAGTTCACTGTCGTTCACGTTCTCCACAAGATGTGAGGGGATGCACTCAGAATCAACAGGTCCTGACACCTTCACTTAGTCGACATATGCTAAACAATCTTTCTTTCAAGTCACTTGTCAGCACCCAAGAACCACCAAATGAAATGCATCAACCAGCACTAAACTGTACAAGAAATGATGAAAAAATGTTCGATGCATACAGCATCTTTTCAAAACGCTCTGAACGTAAAGAAGCTCAAAAGCAAAGTTGGATAAAAACTCCAAAATACTTTAAACGTGGTGGTATGCGAAATGAAGATCATGGATCGACACCCACATCTCAGTTTAACAGTGGAAGAAGACTGTCAGCTATTGCCGACTTCTTAGGTGTTAATGAACCACCCACTGAAAGAAAAAGAATTACGTCATCTAATCAATCAGATAATAGTCTAATCACCACTCAATCCCATCTAGTTTATTCTTCAAGTAACATGCCACAGCATTTAACTACAAATAGTCATGCGTCATATTTGGAGCCTGTTTACCCGACCACACACAATATCCAGGTTCCTTGTCAAAATACTCCTTCATTTCCTTGTAATATAATGAATATCAGGGGACCTTCTCCTTCTGGTGGTGCTCGTAATTCCTATCCAACCTCCATTTTTCACCCACGTCCTGGTTATGGGTCCACTTGGCCAATTCATGCTAATCCCAATTTTTCAGCATCAAATCTCTCACAAACATTGGAGTTGATTAACCATAATTTTTTTTTCCGACAGTGACTCAAATTCACTGACTTATTTTCCCAGTGCGATATACCAATCGACCAATGCTTTTGTACATTAAATGATTAATGAAACTTTAGCTTTGTACATACAGATGATATATATATATATATGCCAAATTTCGTGAAGTAATCTCCTACTTTGTAAATTTCCCAAATTTACCACTGGATATAAATTTATTGTGATTTCTATATTCTTGAAGGTGACTGTTCAGCATATAAGGAAGTTCTCATGCATATTTAGTGAACAACCACTCACTTTTATGGCTATTGGCGATGAGCCATGCCTACCGTGTAATATCTAGTGATCCTGCCTGGTGTATCAGAACTCTGTGAGTGAAGTTGAGCACGTGGGATAAAAAGACTAAGCGGTAGCAGAAGCATGTCTAATATTAGGTGTGGATGACTTATAGTGTTTTTTTTATTAGGAATATATAACATGTGTACTACTCTACCCCCAGTAATTTTATTGCATAATATTCAGGTATTTTCACACGGTTTGCTGGCATCCGATTCAACTGCTGTTGAAATCAATCCGATTCTCACTTATGAATGGTGGTAATATTCATGCTACACCACTCTTGATCTTTTCAGTAGTTTTACTTAAAAATTGAGTGTTTGTAGCAGTAGTCGACAAAGGATTGAGGGAATTAGTGACTGGAAATTTTGATTTCGTTAGCCTAGCCAAAAGCTGACAGGAATTCTTACCTAATTACCTTTAACTATGAGTGTTAAATGACGTAAAAATACCTAACCACATACATAGGAGTAACAGAAAAGTCTGCAGTAAACTACTCTCTTCCTTGAAATCTTGTTTTCCGCTTACGATCCCATCGGGGATCGAACTTAGAAACTTTAGGTTTTATGCAAGCTTGCTAAACATTCAGCCACTGAGACAGAATCCAGTGGCCCATCAGTCTAACTTCTTTCAATTTAGGATTTATAACGCAACCACCATACACTGCCATCGATGAATACTTAACCCAAACTAGGACAAAGCAACTGTTCAGTGATTCCTAGTTCTGTAACTGTTGTTGTCTGACTTGACATCCACTATATTCCTACGACCAAACACTTGAAAAGAATATCACAGCGTTTTTTAAATATAGTTGCACGTTTTCCTCCGCTTATATTTACAATTATGTTTTGCTAAATAAAATTCGACTCTACCGTGTAACAATTTGTTATACCAACCAAACATCACGATTTAATGATAACCGCTCTGGGTATTTTTGTCTATCCCAGCCACTTTGTTTCACCCAGTGAACTAAAGTCTGTTAAATTAGTATTACAGACAGCTATCAAAATTTTGTTTTAAAATTGTTGCTGCTCTTTTCGAGTTTACATATTTATGTAATTACTCTAGAGCAGAGCTACCACCTACATTACCAAATGTTTTAACCATAGCCTCCAAGGAAAAAGGACACACTTTTATTAAAATGAAGTTTTGAATTGTTGCACATTTAATTACAAAACATCTGATCAGCACACAGGTGGCGGTATTTAACCAAGATCCATAGATGCATCCTCGTCACTTGTATTTGGCGATAAATTAGTCATATCAACAGGCTTCGCTTGGTAATTAACATCCAATTGAAGTGCTGGTTTCGTGGATTTAGAAATTTCGTTAAGTGGTTTTTTAAAGCGGATTCGATCAGATCCAGGAAGACTACCAGGTCCAGCAGGTGGAAGGAGTTGTTCAGGAAGCGTATCTGGGATATCTACATACATACAGACAAGATACAAAAACAGTATTCATATATCCTGACTGAGAATATCTTGAGATAAAATAGCAAGAAGGTAACGAAATTATGGTTAATATGCCAAATTACACACCGAATGTGACGTTCTGGAACCCAGTGCAGGTGCTACGAAGCAAAAATTATGTGTGAGAACTTAACAAACTTGCTAGCTACCATGGCTAATGTAAGTGAAACCGGATATCAGGCAGTAAGCCACATCTGTAGAAGCAAAAGTTATCTGATAAGGGCATCAAAATTTGAGGGTATATAAGAAGAGTGTGATGGAAATCAATAGATTATAGTAGAAGATACTTCATTGGTAGTATTTTTAATTTTTAGCAAGTATTAAGGCTAGCGAATGAAAATCTACCCACTTTTCTATACTGCGGGAGCTATCTCCATATGCATTAAAAGGCTGGAGTTGTATGTTCGAAAGAAACTAGTCCAATCTGTACATTTATCATATATCTAGTTATGTTTGACAGCTCAGTTCTTGTTTGCTTGTTTTTTTTCCATTCCCCACGTCTTTTCATTTTGTCATAAAAAATTACTTCAATTCGTTTCTGTGCACAGACCGTTCACGCCTATCTTGACAGAAACTATTTTACACATAACGCAACTACTTTCTAATCCCATGCACTCTTGTTTCTTTGCTTCTTTTGATCTACATTCACACCTTCCAACTTTCACATCAAGTTTAAAGTTATTATCATTTTTGTTCTCCCCTTGTTGAAATAAATAATAAATGTGACTGTGTAAACTTATGTATGTAAACGCAATTGTACAGCTTTTGAGGATGAAATCGCCGAAAAGATATCTTTATTGAACTTGTTCTTTCCTCTCTAAAGAAAACTGTTATCAAGGGAATTTATTTCTTCGAACCCAGATAGGCACAAAAATCAGTTACAGATCAGTCTCATAATGGAGAAATGAATATCTGTGGTATAAAGTATGGTGGTTCGAAGCTTGATAACTGATAAAGAACATTTATATTTGAAAAATGATTTAGTTGTATTGCTCTTTTAGCTGGACAATGTGGTTGAACAGTTTTTGAAACTAGATTTATTGAAAGTAATTCGAACCCGTGAGATTCTCCATGCACTAACCTTTAAAGAAGTTTAGGCGCTTACAAGGACTCTTCGGAGGAAATACAAGCTGTAGTAGATTGACATTACGGCGGAAAGAAGAAAATTACTTATCACCCGCTTATCAGAAAAGCAGCTCTTAGCGCAACTTCGTTAAGTGGTATTCGACAAATCTGATAAGAAATGACTAAAACCAAATTGACAAGGCTCATACCACATGGAACAGGATTTGACCGAAATGGGCATACGAAAGCATCCAGCCGAGGCGTAACACACTGGTGTATCATAAGTGAAAGAATTGATGTAGTTCATTTTCTTCTGGGGTTATCACTGGTGAATTTCTCCAGAATAACAATGAACTGGATACAATTAAAACATCTCACTTTCGAGTTACAATGCAACAAAAAAAATGAAGTATCAGTTGATAATTGTTCTATTCTTTTGATTAAAAATAACTGGATACATACTGAAACTATTAACATGATAGGGACCATCTAATCTAAATTATATTTCTAATCTATGCAAACAATTAGTTTTATTATTTATTAGCTTCGTATACCATGATGAAGGCTACTATGAAATGCTAAGTGTGATAATGAAGCATTATACCAGTTGTCTATTTGTTGTGTATTTACGCACCACTTTAAATGGTAACTGTAGAGCTAAAGAAAGTATTGGTCTCAGTATTTAGATACTCTACCAAATAATTGAAACGTATAAATTACTGTAAGACCTCATCCTTCAAAACTTCATTAAGTGCCAATCGATGAAGTTGTGAAGCTGCATCGATTAAGGTGGCTAGAACCGAATCACAGCACTACTCGATAGGAAATACTAGCTCATATAGAACTATATTCGAACAGAGTCAGAGGTAACTCCACATTATTTCGGTTAGGGGGATACTTGTGAATAGAGAGGCGACATCTAGTGAGATCATTTGTCTTTCATGTTTCCATATTAGTTTTGTCATATTTTCCATGGGTTCGAACCCCGGTGGGTGCGTACTGATGAAAAGTCCCAAACTAGGACGAAACAGCTGTCCAGTACCGGGTTTTTCAATGGTTCTCTAACTAGTGTCGGCTCATGATGAAATCCTGTAACCAATCAACCAAATGCCTACAAACCAACACTTGAATTTTCCATATTAGTTTGTTTATTAGATGTATCACATACAGTGAAACAGTATCATTTACTGGATGACGTTTCTAACGAAGTTTATCTAATACCCTGCAATAATTGTCAGGTCAAATACATAAGTCAAACTAGCAGAACAGGGGCAGTCAGACAAGCCGAACATAAAAACCGAGCAAAATCTAGATTGGTTGACCCAAATAAGATAAGAAATCTAGAGAATAGTTCAGCTATAGCAGTTATACACAACCATACAATAGGATGACAGTTTTAAAATCTAATATCACAGGGTATAGGGATAGATCGATAACAAGCTTTGTTTACCGAATCAACTGCAAATACATGTAATAGAAATGATTCAACACCTGTCCTAGATATCTGGAAAATTCTACTACCCCTACGACAAATACGAGAAGACAAAGAAAACTATAGAACTCGAGTTTCAAAGTCGTGTGATTACAATTGATGTGATTATGAACAGTAAATTTTGCTCGAAAAGTCATCCAGTAAATAATCCTGTTTCACTGTGTGATACATCTAATAAACAAACTAATATGGAATTACTTACTACCACAGTGCCCAAGTTTTACACATATATTAAGAGTTAGAGGTAGTCCGAAAAACAGCAATGAATCACGAAGTCACCAATTGTTTGTTTCACGTAAACCAGTGTAGATGGTCCAGAATCACTGGTCGATGACATTAATCATAGTAGTTCACGGCACTTCAGATGTATTCACTACTTTTTGTCCTGCAGATTCTAGAACGCTTCCAGTCTTCGCTCAATTATTCTCTTCCTCTCACATCTTCCATTTTAGTTTCATTACATTTCTTCTTTCCACTTTTAGGTGTGCTTGACCGAAGCATTGCAACATAAAACCAGTGCATTTCTGCTAAAGGTTTTACTTTTAGTTATGTGCTGAATACAGTAGGTACTTGTGATATTTCGATCAAGAATTCACGCATATGTGCCACAAAATTAATGGAAAGATAATTTTTCAGTCGTTTAGAACAAAAGGGCTACAGAGAAAATATACAACAAAACCTATCATGCATTTCATGAAATAAAATAAACAGATAAATTTCCACTGACCTCTTCCAACTTTCTGACCAGAAGCATAAGGTCCTTTTCCCGTTAACGCCTCAATACACACATTCAGCATTGTAGATGCTATATTGCTTGAAGTTAAACCACAGTTACCCGAGTGAACTCCAACAGAACGATGGAGATAATCCACCGCAACCTCGAGGTTACCGCTGATGGCATGAACCATAGCTAGACTTGCAAGTGTTGTCTGAGACTCAGGTACAAGACGAAGTGCCAACTCATGCATAGCTATGGCTTGATTGTAAAGTCTGATTAAATGATGAAAGCATACATGATCTTATAACGAGAATTTATAAAGTACACTATCTCGTCAAATAATGGAATTACGTTACAATTCAACTACGGTACGAAAGTAAGTGTGACCGCCATGACTACTTAAACAGCTATATTGATACCATTAAAGTTGAACATGAGGCCAAATTTCATAACATCAGAAGCTGCACTCAGGAAAAGTGAGTGGACATTAAAACAATTTATCTTTCACTCTTTATTGAGACTATTATTTATTTTAAATAAGTCAAAATCACACCAAGTTGCAACCGTAAGATTAGCTAAAGCAATTATTACCATTCACTCCTTGCTCCCGAGGCACACCTCCATTACACCGGCTTCTCTGACATCAATTTCACCCCTCGTCAAGACTGCTGACAAGTCTTCATTTTCTTCGCACAGAGTTTCCTCCATGTCACCTTCAGACACCCAACCAGTCGCTTCTAGCTCTGGGACCCTGGTGTCGCTTGAAGGCCTCCGCAGTATATTTATATCCAATCCACTTCTATTTTCTGGGCAATAGCTTTTTCACTGATTCGCTATTTGCCAATGGCCAACTGCTTATACATCCCAGCTGGCCATCTGCTCTTCAGTACTAGGTGAAGAGTTGTCAGTGAAAGTTTGAAGCCTACTGAGAATGCTTTCCATGATACACAAAGTATGTGAACCATATAGAAGCACTCACTAACTTGGCATCAGCTAAGTTTTGTAGATCTCCACACTAATTGCAGAGCAATGAACGTCTGTCTGGATTTCCAGGTTCGATCCTAGCTGGTTCTGATATCACCATCGGTGGCGACAACATGTGAAACGATGACGCCTAGTGGAGGCAAGTGAAAGAGCCGATATCGTTCAGATTTCGCCAGTTAATGATGATTGCTTTTTGTTGCTGTTGGCAGGGTTTCTTCAGAACCTTTGCCTTTTCTTCGTTTACCTGTAGTCATATCTTGAGTTCATCTCCTTATTGGTTTCGCCACTAAATCTTCGAGTTTGTGCAAAATGATGGATTAATCATCTGAGAAATTCTGATCCTCCAGGAATTTAGTCAACCCAACGTATTCCTGTCTTACCACTTCCCATGGACTGCTTCATAATACCGTCAGTTGCAATCAGGAGGACCACTGGTAGTGGTAGCCTTTACTCCATACGCTTCGTTGTTAAAATGAAAGTGAACGAGATAATTCTTTTTCTTCGATGGTGCTTATGGTAACATGAATGCGAAAACATCAGAGTTAACAAAAGTTGACCTTACACAACAAAATTCCAAAGATGAGAAATGTGGTAAGAAGTAGAATGGTCTGAATAATTTAGTTCCAACAAACCGTTGTTTTTCGAAACAAATTGTCTTTCATGCAATTTCTCGCTACTTTAACCACTTTCCTGCAACTTCTCAAAAAACTAAAATGACATTCCATATAGAAACAGTGAACCTTTCATTGTATCCTAAGATTTCTAATCAAACAGTCTTAATGTTTCGAATATTGATCCACTGCTTAGATAATTTTATCCGTCCAAGTAGTTTCCGATTTCAGACTGTCATCTGGTAAATTAGTAAAAAACCTCTAAACTGCATTTTCAATTAAATAATAAGTATTTGCTAATAAGCAGATAGCAGCACACATGTTCACACGGGAACATAGTAATGCGTGTCTGTTGTTATAGATATCCACGTAGCCAAAACCCTGGTGAGTTGAAGTCCATAAACCACGATTACATCAACCGGATAGCCTTTCAATTTCTGTAATCACCACTGAGAGTCAAATGCGTATACTAACGTCATTAAACTATTTATAGTGACATGACATATAAACAAAATACATAATTTTGCAATACATTCATCCATAAGAATCACAAAAACACCATTTTACTAGTTCCGTCGGATTATTAATAAACATACGAATTTCACACAGTTCTTCCAAATACTATAAGATTGGGTAATTTATGATAGAGCACGTAAAATTTGTCTGAGACTTCTCATATACCCCCCCTCACTTTTGACTTTATGAAAAGAAATAAACAAAACTGACTACGCCTACTAGGAGTATTACTGAATAAAGCCTTAGGATAAAAAATCTAATGCAGTTAACAAGCTCGAAAGAGTACATTAATTTACTGAACTTGAATGCTTGAATTTAAAGTAAAGGTGTCGATTAAGCATCGAAACTGATCATTAGAAGTGAGAATGATACACAGGAGCACGAATTCGTTAGATGCCAAATTGACTGCAGAAATATGTGAATACGGATGATGTAAACTGCTACCCACTGTCGAATAGCATGACATTAAGAATACCAAAACTACAGAATAGCCAATGTGGCTTAGGTAGGGTTGCATGCGATGTTACGAAATGCATAGGGAAAATCTCTAACCATTTGGGAAGTGTATCAGAACATTAAAAAGTACGCATCGTTAAACGTTCCAGCAAAATCAACATGAACATGAGATGAAACAGACTTAAGGTACCATCCACATAAAACAACAAATTTTATGAATATTTGCAAAAATAGAAACCAATATAGACAAAGGAAAACTAAAATTAACTTCTACAGTAGAACAGAAAAGTAATACATATCTTGACTTACCCCATTTTTCTATATGAATGTGCAAGATTATTAACCAAAGGTTCCCAAAATGGTGACGGGACTTGTCCGCTTAATTCACAGGCTTTTTCATATGCTCGAACCAAAAATCTTGTAGCATCTACATACCTAAAAGTTGTTTTACAATTTGGAAATAAAAATTATTCTCATTCTTTACTAGCCAGTTAAGTTTTACTACCAGGTTTTCCAATGGTTCTCTAACCAATGTCAGCTCACGATGAAATCCTGTAACCAAAATTGCATACGCCTACTACGAGTATTATTAGAATAAAAATAAAATCTAATGCAGTTAACAAGCTTAAAAGAGGAGCATTCAAACCTAGATGGCCAAGGTAAGGATAATGTCTGAACTAACTTCTTTTGGATGCACAAATGAAGCTTTTTAATGTGGATCCCAACGGCCTCAACAATATTTAGTTAACCAACTCTTAAGGAGAAGTTAAGATTTGCTGGTATGCGGTAAATGACTTTGAAAGCCTGGTTAACATCTGTCTTGTGTTCTGTATCCACGAGATAACATAGAATAGTGCTACGAATACATTTTGTTTCTCCTTTACTTAACCACTATGCAGGGTGATGTTCGGAAACCCGACGAGAAACACGCCTAATTGTACGACATATGAAATTGGCTCCACAGGAGCAGTTAAAGTGGAAGTTACACATAGAACAGGCGAAATTAGGCAGTTTATCTTTTACTTATGAACGCAAAAGAGGAGTAGTTTGGAAGACACAGAATAATTCAGCAGCAGGGAATGCTCTTTTTACCGTATTTCTAAGGTGTTGTGTTAATATCTTGCTGATGTTGTTCCCCGAGGAACTGTATTTGTAAGAATAGGGTCTTTTTAGGAACTGTTGGTACCTTGGACTGCTTTGATTTTAGATCCATATTCTAATTAATAAACTTTTCTGGATAACCGTTTTCACTCAGCAACCGTTTAATATTATTAAGTCCCTCATCAAAACATTCATCCGAGCAGATTGCTGTTGCTCTATGAACCAAGCACGCAACATTATTGAGCTTAGGACTTTAGATACTATATTAGTTAAGCCAATCCCTCTGTGATTATCACAGGAAGACTTGTCTCCCTTCTTGTATATGGGGATAATCAGTGACTTGCACCAACCCGATGGGACTTCCTCTGATTCCCAGACGCTGCCTAGAACCTCAGTTAATGCAGACAGTAAACTGTCTCCACCGTACTTAAATACCTCTGGAGTCATTCCATCAGGTCCCGCTGCTTTGCCTTGTTTCAGTTTAGTGACAGCCTTAGTAACCTCAGTTAGGGACGAAGGACCTGTGTCCATGTCCCATTTAGGGAGATGTTAGATGTTCGGCAGGTTGAGCGTGGCTGTGGGCCAATTAAACTGCTCTTCATAGTGTTCTTTTCTGCGTTCCAGTCGTCTATCCTGGGCGCTAACTATGGTGCCATTTTTCCCTGAATTTAAAATATCTAATACTGGTCGAAGCGGTACAATATTGTTATCGACTAATATTCTACAATATTCTATTATTAAATATATATATATATATATATATATATATATATATATATATATATATATATATATATAATTGCTCAATTATTTTGTGCTTCATAGGTTGAATCTTACTTAAAATGTTACATCTATGCCACTTAGCAACTACTCCCATAAAATATAGAATATGTGCTAATTAGACTGACGGTAGAAGACATGCTGCTAAGTCATCCAAAAGACATAGGATTACGCATAAACTAGTATTTCGATGCAATTAATTTAACGCATTTGAATGACTTAGCAATGTGTCTTCAAACGTCACTCTGCCAGTTAGCATATACCAGAATAGTAAAAAGACATACATCCAATTTTACTATTTTTATTTACATACAAATCAAAATATTTTGTTTTCAATAACTATGGTATACTGCGATTAAAGCAAATTTATTTGAGTTTATGAGTGAAAGTTTGTATGCATCTATGAAAAATATGATGTGACATGTTTAAATAGTAAAACGCAATATTCATTCATCATACGCTTGTCGAACAGTAACTAGCGTAACTGGGAATCAGAGATAGTCCCGTCAGGTTGGTGTAAATCATCGATTGTCCTCATACACAAGAAGGGAGACATCTTTCTGTGATAATCACGGAGGGATCAGCTTGACCAATATGGTATCTCAAGTTCTAGGCTCAACAATCATGGTGATCGGGAGGAAAAAACACGAGAGAACCAGGCAGGTTTTACACACGAAGATGTATTGATCATGTCTTCGCCCTTCGACAGATTCTGGAATATAAGTGTACTTGATGGTATAAGATGGTTGGAGGTAATCGGCAGGAGGCCTTGGACCTAGGTTTCAAGTTAGACGCATCACACTAGTTACTAGTGTCAAATCAAAATATAAGCCTACTTACCGGCGCCCATCAACCGCCATATTTATTGATCTGAAAGCGGCACTAGATTCCATCGAACAAGAGGTACTATGGCAATCTTTGGAAGTGAAGGTAATGACAAGAAAATACATCGCACTAATCAAGGCACTCTATTTGAACTCATGTAGTCAGCAAGGTGAGAGCCTACAGAGAGTTGTCATCTGAAGTGGTGACAACCAGTGGTGTCCGTCAGGGATGTCCACCCATTTCTGTTTAATCTCAGAGATGTACTGATGGACTTAACTCCAGCTGACTTCAGTGACTACGGTATTGAGTAGTTACCAGGGAGTAATCTCGTTGACTTAGAATATACGGATGATATAGTCCTCCTGGGTAAAGATATTGACAGAATGCAGAGTAAAATGTCAAATTATGCCACAAGACTGGACTACATCGACTCACTCCTAGCTTAGAGATAGGGAATGAAGTGATAGAGCGTGTTAACCACTCCACTTATTGGTGGAGTTGCAACAGCCTCAACGGATTGATAGCTGACGAATTCTCTGTACGGATAGGCAAAGCTTGTTTGGCATTTGCCAACTTACACCATCTCTGGCATAGACGCGATATCCGGCTATCGACCGAAAGGCGTGTTACTGCTCAGCAGTTCGCTCCATCGTCCTATATGACTGTGAGACGTTGGCCATTGAAAGTAGGAGATACCAGAAGACTAGCTGTCTTTTCGTGATTTATCATATCCAATAAAATCCTATTGTTCTTCCATTCTATTACTATTGTTTTTGTCTCACAATTCTGTTGATTACCTCACTTTTTAGTCTTTCTTTAGTCTTTTCGCTTGCTTTGTGTGCTACATGGAGTGTGACAACTGTTGCACATATGTGCAAAGTTCTACGTTGGAATCAGTCAGTCAATCAGTCACCTATTTTGTTGAATACTTGTTAATAAGCTCTACTTACTATGAACTGAGATATTCACAGTTTGGTAAGCCTATATTATACTGACGATTAAACCTTAAATAAAATCTGTGAGGGCAGAAGCATTTGAACTATTAGCTTGTAACTTGTCTGTCTACGTACGTACTTGATATGCGTCTCCATAATAATTTCAGCTTGAATCATCACTTTATCCAACTAAATCACAACCTATTTAGGGCTATTACATTTGTTCTCTTGGCCATTAAATTTACTAGAAGACAATACATATCTGCCTTTTGGAAAGAACAATAAACAAAGCAAAATTCAATAAATTTACATGTAAATCCAGCTTACTTTTGTGATTCAAACGCCAATGTGCCTAATTCATGTAAAACAAATGGATCAGTTGGACTAAGCAGATAGGCTTCATTGAGAAATCGTTCAGCCAGATTACGATTATTACTAGCACTATACTCTATACCAATGTACATTATAGGAATATGTGAGCTATTGATTAAAAAATAAAAAAATACACGAAAATAAGAACCACACTGTTAAGTGATCCAATATTTTGATTAATGAATAAGCATACTTACGATTTCCAGAGATTTACTTAAGTCATTTGCATGAGGCATTAACATTATGGGTAAACAAACTCTAATAAACAATGGGTTACCGACGCGAACCTAGCTTTAAATACTGTTATTTTATTTAAACGTAGAAAAAACTTGGTACAATATGGCACCAAGAAGGATGCGCTACACAATAATAATAAAGCAACATAGATAAAAAGTAAAAATATAAGTAGAGAACGGATAAAGAACTTCATCTGGAAGAAAAACAGCCAAGTTCAAACAGTATTCGTTAACTATCATCGGGAAGGGAAGAAAAAAATTGTAACACGTTCGCCATTGATTACGATTCTTGGCCATAACGTTTCAAGCCATCGATTCGAGCTATCTCGCGGACCCCAACCAGGGAGCCGTGACGCACCAGACGATGCTAATCTAGTACAAACATCCTTCATCCCACGATGCCACGTCATGGACTGACCACCATTTCGCCTTTTCCATCCCTTCCCAGGGCTAGCGAACAGAGACCTGTACGGAAGCCTCTGAGATGACATTCGCAGCACATGTCCAAGCCACCGGAACCGGTGTTTCCAGATGACGACATTCAATGAGTGATGATCTCCACTGTGTTCAAACACACGCCGCCGAACCTCAGAATTACTCACGCGATGATGCCATCGAACGCAAGTAATCCTGCGGAGACAGCGATGATCGGACACGCAGAGTCGCCGCACATCCTCAGCTCGGAGAGGCCAGGTTTCACAGGCGTAGAGCAGGGCAGCCCGCACCGAAGCATTGTATACCCGACCTTTGACAACCAGGCTAAAGTCGCGACGGCGCCAGAGGTGGCTCAAGTTGATGTATGCCCCCCCTAGCCTTCATTATACAGTTAGAAGTCTCATCCGTCACCCCTCCGCCAGCACTCACACAACTAACCAGATACACAAACTTATCAACAACTTCAAGCGGTTCACCCGCAAGAGTGAGTGCAGGTAAAGGCTCCTGCCAATCTTGTAACAGTACTTTGCAATTAGACGGCGCTAAGTACATACCATACTTACAGACACTGATCGCCAACTGATTAAGTGCGATTTGGGCAGTCTGCACGCTATCACACAGTGAGACGATATCGTCTGCATACTCGAGGTCGAAAAGTCTATCTCCAGGTAGCAGATCTACACCACCTTCACGCACATCCTTCAGAGCTGACTCCAGAATGTCATCGATGGCAAAGTTAAAGAGAAATGGAGAGATTGGGCAACCCTGTCTAACCCCACTGTTGGTTGGGATCAGTGATGATAGTTGGTTGTATGCCCTCACTCTACCTGAGGTGTTTCTGTATAGGGCTTTCAAGATGTTAACAAATTTCTCAGGTACACCTCTCTCTAACAGACAGTTCCAGAGCACAGTTCTGTCCAACGAATCGAAGGTAGCCCTAATATCAAGCTTTAAATACTGAGGTTTAAACATGTAGATTGCGTTACGAACTTTCACACAACAGATGCAAGCAATTAAAGATAACCTTCATATAAGGTTCCAAGGAATTGATATCAGTTATAAGAGTATAAGTAATCAGAATGTATTGAAAATTCATTTTGTCGTATACTGAAATGATGAAATTGTAGAAAAGGTGTCTTTGTTGAGCTTTTTGTTTGTTGTTTTTTCACTCCGTGCTGCCCTCTGCCACTCTACACGTATTAAGTGTTTATCAGTTAAATTCATTTATCTGCTAATTTATTTGTTAGGTATATTACATATACAATCACAATTATTTACTGAATGAAGTTTCACAGACTATTTATCGTTCAGTCATTTTAACGTATCATAGTTTCAGTCTTTTCTTTTCAACCTCTGTTCAATACGATAATGGAGTTAATTGGATAATCCTTTAGTTTACTGATTTCAATGCACTAAATTAATTTCGACCTTAAAAACTACAATTTCTCAGGTTGTTACTCAATCCTTTAAGCCAACGATAAATATTATTGTTTCTGTCTAACCCCCTCTTCCTTCACTTCATCTCGCACTTCTTGAACTTTCTATTTGGAAAGGCGTGAGCTGACGACTATTTGAACTATAAATTTTGATGTTTAGTCTTTTGATACTCTACATTCAGGATTCCCTAATTTATTTCTTTTTCTGTAATATCATGCCAACATCCAAAGTAGGTTATTTACATTCTTTTATAATCAATGTAATTCCATATGGTCTGCAGCTGATGAAAGCCTGTGAAGTGAAACATTGTTTTATTGTTTTCATTATCAAAGTTTATTACTGGGACCTAATGTATGAAAATGCTTGTGTTAGAGAAAAGTAAACACCATTCGAGTCAGTATGAATTACATACAGAGGAAAGTTTAGCCCCAATTAAAACGCATGTGAGAAGGCATGAGGAAGATGTTCAAAAAGCAGACCAAGCGACCTTTGAAATAAAATTAAATATGACAATTTTCCTTACTTTTTGACACTATTAATCAAATTCCAGAAGAATTAACCTGAATTCTAAGGACGAGACATGAAAATATACACTTGTTTTTTTTTAAATGTAATGCTCAGCAAGATGTGGAAATGTATTTTATAGTGTAACTGCATTCTACCTAAAATCTAAAGGATTGAAAATTATTTGCTTGTGAATATTATAAAATCTACAAGAACAAATGACTCTCACACTGTGGTCCTGATTTTCTCCTATTAGAAAAGGAATAAGTCAGATTTACTTTCTTGATCAAACACATGAATTTTTACGTATTGATGAGTCAGATTAGTGTTCTGAGTACTTCTCTTTTGTGGATAGTTTTTCGTGAGATAATCTTCATAAGAAATATCGATAGCAAACAAAATATATAGGAATGCGTTATTATGACACTTAGAACAAGATAATGAATTATATGCTGCTGTTTGATTTCTTTACCTCCTTGTAATTTCACCCATGATATATTACAGGGAGGATTATAAAAAATTAAGCCATCGTATGATACAGCATTTACAGTAGATAAATAATTCGACCACAAATACGAAGAAGAATCAGTGTAACGCTCAAATTAACCACGACAACAAAGGTTTGCAGCTAAGAAAGTAATTTAGTCTGAAACAATCGAAAAAGTCAAGGGCTGATCAACAATAATTTAAGCTATATCATGTCAAGATTCTTGAGTCACTCTTATAATAAATGCCATAATATCTTTCAGTCCACATTTTCAGGCACTTGGGATGATATTTCAACAATATAGTAAATATGTACCGTATTCAGTAAAACAGCAACAAGTTTTGAATGTGAACCTACCCTCGAATAACTTGAGCAGCTGTACAGTAGGAAGAAATAGCCTGATCATGCTCACCATCTGCAGCAAATGCATGTCCAAGTGTAAGCCATACAGGACCATACCTTCTATCTAGTTGTGAAGCTTTCCTATGAATAAAATTTTAAATAAGACGTACAATGAACAACTGTGATAACTAAAATTAAAATAATCACCTTAGATCTGAAAAAGCTATGAACAGTTAGTTGAGTTCAATAATTTGATATTACTTCTGAATTCATCGGTTCTACATACAATCAAAAACCAACAAAATAATAAAGTACACAGTTTACACCTACTGTAATTAGTTTGATACAAAAATTCCCAGCTTGATGACAAGGTAGCATTGTGAGCCAGAGTAATTTAGTGGACGGTCTAACCAAAGCCTTTAAGAGTTCCTTATATATGATGAGAAACCGAAAGAATGTTCCACGAATAAGGATGAAAGCTGGACAGCATCTACAACTAAGTGTATAGACGAATAAAAATATTTGTTGCTTATTGATTGAGAACTGACTAAAGACATCAAGAAAAATAAGCATTAATCAACGGCTTTGTAAAATAACTTTCAAAATGTTCGTAGCACTTAAGTGTTAAAAAGGAGTGATAATGGAAAATTTCAAGAACTGTTCCTTTAGGCCTTTACTTTGAAGATTTTCTTTGGCGTAGGAATGTGAGATAATCACTAATATACATCAGAACATGGAATTCTACAAGATATGGATATTTCTGACTTTCATTTGTCTATACACTTGGTTGTAGATGCTGTCCAGCTTTCATCCTTATTCGTGGAACATTCTTTCGGTTTCTCATCATATATAAGGAACTCTTAAAGGCTTTGGTTAGACCGTCCACTAAATTACTCTGGCTCACAATGCTACCTTGTCATCAAGCTGGGAATTTTTGTATCAAACTAATTACAGTAGGTGTAAACTGTGTACTTTATTATTTTGTTGGTTTTTGATTGTATGTAGAACCGATGAATTCAGAAGTAATATCAAATTATTGAACTCAACTAACTGTTCATAGCCTTACTCAACTTCACTAGGGGAAAAATTATGCGAAATCAACTCAAACTTAAAATATTAACAACAGACTGATAATAATTAGTAAAAACACATTTAAACTATTTCATAAACTAGTGAGAATGAATGGACTTACACAAGATGTCGTCTGGCAAGTTCATTCTTATTAATGCTTAAATAGTAACAACCAACTGAAAACCATGCAAGCTGTAGTGAAATATGGAATTAGACAAATACGAAACTTACTGCGCTAGTAGGATACACATCCATAAGCTCATGAGATATTTTAAAGAGTTCTTTAAGTGGATCACTATTAGAAACTAAAATAATTTATAAATATACCATTGGATTTCCCCAACTCCTTTAAAACAGATATATGAATTGGTAGACATGCAAGATTATATGGATCTGATCGTATTAGTCTATAAAACAAAATTTAAAATAAGCATACACAAATTAAAAAAGCTCGATCTCCTACCTTGAAGTAATATTATAACACTCGTAAAATCTGCACATATCCAACATACGTCCAGCTTTGTTAACTATAATATCAACATTGTCGTTTAAAGAAGCAAATTCATCAGGTATTTTATCTTCTGAAACTGAACTCTTCATTTTTACCAAGAAAAAGAAAACAATTATAGGTACTTACCTTATTCAATTTATCCTTATAAAGGAATTCAGTTAATTTACCCATCAGTGGATTAAGGTGTTCAACAAAGTTTAATTCACTTAATAACAGAGACTCTATTTCATAATGTATTGATAATGATGATTATTATAAATATTACAATTCACCTTCCTCTGAGCTAATGGACTGAAGGTGTACTAATTTTTCAAAAGCCTCATAACATGTTACATCAAGAAGTAAAGCTTCTTTGTAAAATTGTATTGCTAATGACCTATTGTCCATTAATTCATACAATTTTCCCTTTAATAACGCTATGCTACTTTGAAGCTAGAAAACATTTTAAAGAGATTAGATACACAATACAATAAACTGTAATATACATGTTCTGAAGTAAATTCATTGATTAATTCATTAGATTCAACATTATTCAGCTGTTTTGATGAAGTTTCACTGTCAACAGTTTCACTGTGTAATTGTGTGAATAGTTTTGACAATGGACACGGAGCCAATGAACTAATATTAGTAGAGTTATCAGGTTGTTCAAGTATTTCCAATGCCTTGTTATACTCTGAACAAGCGTAATAACATTGGGCAATGAAATAACGACAAATAAGTGATCGCTGAATTTTTAAAAATATACGGTGAAACTATTACACTCAATTTACTTTTAAATCCTTGCAGTTTTGAATTAAAACAATTGCACGATGGTATTGTCGACTGTGGTATAACGCTTTGGCGTATAGTAAAACATCTTCCGGACGATCTGAACAAGCTTGTTTAACGAAATTTAAATTCGTTCATACATTTTTCTAAGCAAACAAGTTTGTCAGCCCAATAACACGCAGTGACGTACTGCTGCTATAAAATATATTAGGAAACAAGAAATAAAAACGACAAGATGTTATGAATCAAAGTGAAGGGTTAAAATTACCTAAAGTCGACTAAACTGAGAAAACATTAATGATAACCATGTGAACATGCAAACTCACACTATGAGAAATTTTAGAATGACGTGGGGTCTTATACTTTGACAAGAGATTTCATAGACTTAATCAGACAAAAATACATTACGGTAATTGATTAACTATAATTGTGTCAATCGCAAACAAGCACAGAATTAATATTAAAGAGGAAACTAATGTAAAACAGTAAAGTTCTTAAGAAAGATTTTATGTCACAATTATAGTCCGAGTATAAAACATAATGAAAAATGTAAAGATTGAAGATGTAAAGGTTAGTACAAACCCTTGGTTCAATCGTTGTCATCTCTGATCAGATTAGTCAACAATAAATCTTAATAAGTTTTTGAAACAGCTTATTCTGGCCAGAACTCAAGTTACATAAATGCACTTTTAAAGAAGTTTTTTCACAATTTTTGCATAACTTTACCCTGATTGCGTTTCTGGGTGACTTCGTTTATCGATAACCTTTAATGTTTCGTAAGAACTATCTAGATATAATTGACTATCAAAAATAATTGTTAAGAAAAGCCACTGCAGAAAGCCTAAATGCCATTTCACAGTGAAATATGGTGTGGAATGTGACAAGTGTGGTCGAATTTCATACGCCAGTATGACTCCTGCACCACATGAGTTGTAGTGTCTGTCTGTCTGGATTCAACATAGAACTTGGCACCGAAGTGCAGCAGTTCCAGTCGCCACCTTCCAAATAGCACACAGAGGTAGACAAGAAGATGAGTGAAGAGAATCAATACAGTCTGACAAGTATGAGAGTGAAACAGAATGGGTAATGGTAGAAAGGAATATGAAAGATTACAGAGACTGAATACATCTGCGCTGGCCATTGACAACGATTTTGAGCCATGTCACCTATTGTCTCCAGCCATTGATTCCTAGAGTCCCGAGGGCCCCAACCCGGGAGTCTGCATCTCCCTACCTGACTGACTCAGTTTAACTGTCAAGGATTTCATGGATTGATGAGGCCATGTTTTTGTTTGGCCACCACTTACTCTTTTCCAGCCTGCACCTATATCAGCTAGCAATGCCCATCGGGGGAGACGATGGTTAGGCATGCGCAGCACGTGACCTAGCCATCTCAGTCTATGTAACTTTATAGCTTCGTCGATTGATTTTCCCTCTTTGCCCAACACTCTACGCCTAACGTCAACATTACTTACCTTATTAAACCACCTAACGTGAGACAGAGATCGCAGACATCTATGATCGAAAGCAGTCAACCTTTTCATGTCTTCAACTCGTATTGGCCATGTTTCAGAGCCATAGAGAAGGACGGAGCGAACTGATGAGCAGTACACACGTCCCTTGGTTGATAACCGGATGTCACGCCCACGCCAGAGATGGTGTAAGTCAGCGAAAGCAGCTCGAGCTTTTCGGATCCTTGCTGAGATTTCATCGCCAATCAGTCCGTTGGTGCTAATACAACTTCCCAAGTAGGTGAAGTGGTCAATATGTTCTATCACTTCACTCCCTATCATTAAGCTAGGAGTTGACGTGGTCCAGTCCTGTAGCAGCATCTCACATTTTACAGGGGCGAATCGCATGCCAAACATACGAAGATTGCTGCTCAAGGTGTTCAGAAGACTCTGCATTTTGTCACCATCCTCCCCTAACAGGACTATGTCATCTGCATAGTCTAAGTCCATAAGACTATTCCCTGGTAACAAGTCGATTCCTAAGTCGTTACGTTCAGTTAAGGATACTTCCATCAGCATATCTATGATGAAGTTAAACAGAAATGGGGAAAGTGGACATCCCTGTCGGACACCACTGGTTGTTACCAATTCTGATGACAATTCCCCATAAGCCCTTACACGACTACGTGAGTTTGAATAGAGTGCCTTGATTAGTGCAATGTACTTTCTTGGCACTCCCTTCACAGTCAGACATTGCCATAGTACCTTTCGATCTACGGAGTCGAAGGCCGCCTTCAAGTCAAGAAATATGGCAATTGTTGGACGCCGAAAAGTGTGTCTATGTTCTAGAATGTGTCGAAGAGTGAAGATATGATCTATGCGCCCTCTACTTGGTCTAAAGCCTGCTTGATTTTCCCTCGTCTGTTCCTCCCGAGTTCTGCTTAGTCTGTGCATGATTACTGAGCCTAGGATTTTAGAAACTATGTTCGTTAGGCTGATCCCCCTATGATTATCACACGAGGACTTGTTTCCCTTCTTGAATATCGGTATAATAAGTGACTTACCCCAGTCTAATGGCACTGTCTCTGATTCCCAGACTTTGCCTAGTACCTCAGTTAATCTACAAACTAGTATGTCACCCCCATATTTAAACACCGAGTTGTAGTGTAAATGTAGTGTGTACAAATTTAACATCACAAGGCAACGACAGTACACAACATAGTACAAAATCTTACCAAAGATTCTGCATCACTGAGAAACAACAACCAAAGCTCAGACAGTCACGACACTAACAGCATCAGCTTTAAGTTAATAGAAAGTGTGGATAAAATCACTCTTGATAGCTCTATGGTAACTTTACATAGCACAAGCGGAGCAAAGTTAATTTTCGTATGGTAGGCGCTTTACATAAGCCATCACCAGTATGGAAACAGAACTGTCTGAGATTCTCCAGGATATTAGGCAATTCATCTAGGCTTCACTACCGAAATGGAAAGTAAGCACAAGAGAATAGATAAGCATCATCTCGCAAAGGCAGTACAAAGTTGGTTATGCACAATTTGTTTCGGATGACAACATACTCACAGGTAACTATCTAACATCTATCAGTTTAGTGCTAAGGGCGTAGCGGATGAAATTTCTAACCGTACAGTGAAAGCTAGAGTGGCATGAGACTATTTGGACAACCTCTGGTGCCGCCAGTCTGACTGTAAAAGGTTAGCTTACAATGCTTCAGTGCGCGCAGTCTTGCTCTACGCCTGTGAAACCTGACCTTTCTGATCTGATGATGTGCGGTGACTGAGTATTTGACCGTCCGTATCGCTGCAAAACTTCTTGTAGCCGATGACACCATCGTGCAAGTAGTTCTAAGGTCCAGCAGCGTGTTTGGTCATGGTGGAGGTCATTTTCTACTGGGTGTAGTCATCTTGAAACACCGGCTTCAGTGGCTTGAGCATGTGTTACGAATGCCATCCCAGAGGCTCCCATACCCCTCGCTGTTTGCTAGCCTTGGGACTGGATGGAAAGAGACGACAGGTGGTCAGACTAAAAATAAAGTGGCACCATGAGATGATGTCTGTGTAAGGCTGGCATCCTTTGGTAAATAACGATTCCCCGGGTGGTGTTCGATAGATAATTCGAGTCGGTGGTTAGATACGTTGACAGATATGGCCGAAAATAGTAAGCAATGGCGAACATGGTGAAACTTCCCTCTCTCTTCTCTTTCTGAGAGTACCATGAAGTAATGAATGATGAAAGATTGTGACAAGTGTGTTTACATGCTTCCTAGATAACCCCCTTATTTGTCCTAACCCTACTTTCCCCAATTACTTTTTATTTTTGTGTGGCGGATCTCTTGGTGCCCATAACACACGAAGTTTGTGATGTTTTCATATATTTTTAAAAAAAATAGTTATGTGACCATAAATTTTTGTAGCCTATATCATTGGATCTAGCGGCACGTCATAAAGGCATGTAAAAGGGTTCTCAGCATTCTCAACTGACTTCGGTGACTCAGAGATTAAGTTGTTACCAGGGAATAATCTCGTTGACCTAGAATATGCGGATGATATAGTTCTTCTAGGTGATGTTGACAAAATGTAGATTCTTCTGAACAACTTGAGCAGCAACCTAATGTTTGGAATGGAATTTGCCCCTGTAAAATATATGATGACGCCACAGGACTACGTCGATTCCTAGCTTAAAGGGAGGGAGTGAAACGGTAGAGTATGCTCACCGCTTCACTTGTTTGGGAAGTTGAAACAGCAGGAAAAATCTCAGCACGGATACAAAAGACTCGTGTAACACTTGTCAACCTGCACCACCTCTGGCATATTCGTGGTACTCGGTTACCGATCAAAGGATGTGTGCACCGCTGCGTTTTCCTTGATGGCTGTAAAGCATTACTAATGACAGTGGAAGACAACAAGGCTAGTTGTCTTTGATCATTGGTGTCTGCAGACACGCATATGTTCCATCTCCCATGTTAAGTGGTATAATAAGGCAAGTAATATTGAGGCTGGGCGCCGAGTTTTAAGTAAGTTTGGCAAAACAGTTGATGAAGCTGCATCGTAAAACAGTCAAAAGACACTGTTGGGGATAGCTCATTAGAACGACCTCAACAGCAAAAACAAATTGTTTGAAAAGAATTTCCGGACCATGTGTTTCTGCACTAACAACTTAACCTACAATCTTTAAACACTAAATTGTAGTTATTTAGATTAACCGAAGAGGAAAATTATTACCGCTATAGCGTTACAACGTACGTACGTTGTAACACGTACGTGTTAAAATTCATTCGGTAATCAGTGGAACGTACGAAATAAAAAAAACTTGTATAATGAGAGACACCAATTATATTCAAAGTGTGTAAGGCAATTACTACTATTCACTTATAACCCACCAACTCCATATATGATAACACCTGCCTCCGCAGTACACCTGAGATACGCATAGCTGCAACTCAAAAATACGCGCGCCCATGCAGTATCGGTTTTACGAGCCAGTGCAAACCAATTTGATTTCTTTATGCTTGCCTCTTGATTCTAAGATAAAGGCTGCTGATCTCCTGCAAAACTTCACTGTAGTTCGTCCAGTCATCCAAATGAAATAGCTTAGGTAGACTATAAGAGGATGTAGTGGTAAATAATTCCCCAAAATTATTGACCATAGGAATAGATTATGTCTGAGAGAAGAATTACATCGTGACCACAGGAATCATCAGTGAACATTGGATGCTGACCCTTAGAGTTTAAGTAGACTTGTTTAGCTGAAGGCTTCTGGTCAGGCGGCCTGTTCGAATTTTTGGGCCTGCTACCAAAATATCTACATTTTGCATCCAGTTTACTGTTTACCAGCATACATTTATCACTTAAATATGAATTCTAACAGAATCATTTACTCTCGTAACTTTATTAATGATTTACGACCAAATGACTTTCATATTCCAAAGAAACCAAGAAGGAAACATCGTAGTGGTTGGCAGAGAGCTCTCAAACGTACACCAATACACTTAACTACGGTCCCCGTCATAATGAACTCAAACTGTCGCTCTCTGCCAAATAAGATAATGTACCTACAATCCCTGATGTCAACTGATACGTATCATAACACCGCCATAATCGCATTACAAGAAACGTGGTTGCATGAACTGTATGATGACAACCTTATCTCACTAAAGGACTTTATTTTATTTCGTCAAGACCGTCAATGTTGTAATAAGAAAAATGGTGGTGGCGTTGCAACTTTTATTCACTCCAAATGGTCTGTCTCAAATAACGTCTGCTTCACCTTCTCAAATGACTTCATTGACTGTATTACTGTCAAATGTCGCCCCAAACATATCCCCAAATATAAACAATTCTATATTACAAACATGTACATTTCTCCTAGTTGCTCTCCATCTGATCTATCTAATTTTGCTGATGAATTCACCATGTTTGCTGCTGCCAACTTCGACAACTCTCTATCCGTTATTACTGGAGACTTCAACACATCAGATTGCTCCTTTCTTGAAGCTCTTGGTCACACAAACATAGTCAAATTTCCCACTCGACTTGACAAAACACTCGACTCGTTTTTACTAATGACGAAGGAGTATATGAAACACGTAGACGTTCACCGATACATAACTCCGATCACTGCATTGTCCGCGTTTTGCCAAAAATATACAGCAAAACACATATTAAAATCTTCTCACACCTGTCTACGAAGCACAAGAAAGATGCTACACATCTGACAACTTACTCAATCTAAGATGCATGTTAAAAGATACCAACTGGGATCTATTCTATGAAAGTACATTAGATGACTCAATCACCAATATAATGGATTATCTTAAGTTCTGCCTCGACATATGCTGTCCCAAACAAACACTGTTCAAACGCCTCGACCGCTTCTCGTCTCCCCGTCTCAAACAACTTCGCAGGCAAAAAGAAATGTTATATAAATGCAAAGACAAGTTAGGACTTAAAAAGATTAATGCTCAAATCAAATCTGAAATCAAAAATCTTAATGCTATCTATAACCAAACACTTTTATCATGCAAATCTCCTAACAGCATGTGGAAACTTTTCAATGAAATTACTGGCAAAAGTAAGCGATGTAATGTTTTTCCCTCTTGTGATGTTAATGCTCTTAATCTGTCTTTTTACGCTCTCCTTCTACTATAACCACTTCTAACGTTACCAATCTTGTAGCTGATAACTTCCAGGACTTCAATACTCTCGATGTTTTGAAATGTCTTAAAACTCTTAAGCCCTCACATAGTCTTGGCCCTGATAGCATACCTGCATATGTTCTAAAACAATGTGCAGATGCTTTATGTTTTCCTCTAACTAATATCCTAAATGCTTCTTTCTCCGAAAACGTTGTACCTGTTCCATGGAAAGACATTAAAATAGTCCCTGTCCCTAAACCTGGAAATAGCAAGAACGTAAAGTTCAGACCCATCGCCATCACTTCCCCGTTTCTAAAGCTCATGGAAAAACTAGTACTTCTTAAACTCGAACCCTCCCTTAAAAGCTTCGAAGACCCCAAACAATTTGCCTACAGACAGGGTAGGAGTACTTTAGACGCTGCAGCCGTCTTACACAACAGTATTATCTCATCATTAGACAAAGGTGCCAAATATGTCCGCTGCACGTTTCTTGACTTTACTTCTGCTTTCGACTCTGTACCTAGAAGTCTCTTGCTAAATAAGCTCTCCATGACACAAACCGAGTCCTGGGTCACTAACTGGTTGCATTCCTACTTTTCAAACAGAATGCAGTACACCGTATACAAAGGCCAATCCTCCTCTGCTGTGCTCACAGAAGCTGGTGTCCCCCAAGGTGCTGTACTCTCCCCACTTCTCTTTTCTTTCTTCCTACATGACCTACCGTCTTCAAATGACATTAACTTTGTCAAATATGCTGATGACCTAACTGTATCTTTACCTGTCAAATGTCAAAGTGACTGCTCTAAACTAAATGGCTTCTTATCGGAAATTAGCCAATGGTCCAAGGAAAACGGTCTAACCTTAAACCCCTCCAAATGCCAAACAGTTAATTTCACCCTTAGGCATAAATCTGACCTAAACAAACTGGTTAGCACTCACGAGGTGTGCAACATAGATGGCAGTGAAATAGAAACCAAGTCGGAAATTAAATACCTAGGCGTCACTCTATCTTCTGATCTTTCCTGGTCGTCTCATATCTTGACGATTTCCAAGAAAATATACCGTCTTACCTTCTACATCAAGAAGTTAAGACATTCTGGTGTAACCCAACCCTTACTCCTACAATTTGTTAACTCCCGTATTCTGCCTATTATTCTCTATTGCTCCCCCTTAGTCTTTCCTGGGCTATTGAAGAAAGACTATACCTTATTACGTAGGATGTTAAAGGTTGTCAGCAGGGTAAGCAGCTTGCCACTTAGCCAGCTTGTTAATATTCTGGTGGACAGGCATATGGACTCATGTGAAAAATGGGCGAAATCCATTTTATCTGACTCACAACACCCTCTACATTCACAACTCTCCCCATGTATCTCTTCAGGGAAAACAAGAAGCCTATATAGGAAACTATATGCCCGCACTAGTAAGTACAAAAACTCATCCATACCCTACCTAGCCCGTGTTCTGTGCGATAAAGAATGCATCAGGCATGAAACCTTTAACTTATTAAATAGTCAGTAGAACCAATGGATCTCGTCTTTCCAACTCACATCATTTATAGGTACAACGTTTTCTCGCTCTTCATTCTGTATTTATTTTTGTTATGTGCTGTTTTGTTTCTCTCTTCCTTGCAAACTCTACTTAAAACATTCTTGTTCGTTCTTTCACACTCTGTATATCTCGACCATTTTGCTATCGCTTACGCCAGTAAATATGCTAGTAGTATCTACTTTTCTAACACCTTCAAACACTTTAATTTTGGCTTTGCTACCGACATACTAATATGTTGTTGAGATAACTTTAATCTATGTAGAACTTTATTTATTGTTAATGTAAAAAACTGGATGCAATATTGTAGTAAAATGCTGAGAATTCCATTCTGTATCACAAGTACTGATTTGGAATAAAGCTTATGTTATGTTATGTTATGTTATGTTATGTTATCCTTGCCATTTGGTACTCCGTCGTGTCACGTTCGTTCACGATCATTAGCCAGCTTATGCAATATCCAATATCGTTTTTACGAGCTAGTATAAACCAATTTGATTTCTTTGTGCTCACTTATTGATTGTAAGGTATAGGTTCCTGATCTTCGGTAAACTTCTGCGTAGCTTGTCCCGCCACTTGACTGTCGTAGCTTTGGTTGACTCCAACGGGAGCAATGCTGGAATTAATTATATGTGGTTTGTAGTATGAGGTGTGTTAAGACCGTTACTACTGTGAATGGAGTTGATCCTTTCGCCAGTTAGTCCTTCGGTATTGTCGACAAGAGGAAAGAGATAATAATAATAGATATAATTGCTGAAGTTATTCAGACTAACGGACAGAAAAGTAAATAGGAAAGCGTGACAACAGTCAGCTGATTCAATTTGAAGAATTATATATATATATATATATATATATATATATCGGTAATAATAATAAGTGCAGCTAAAATTGTCAAGAGAGTAAGACGGGAGAGAATGTAAAGAGGTAAAACGACGAGTTTAATTGTCTACCCCTGAATGGTGTATGTGATTTTAAGGAGATAGGCCATTTGGATGCAGTTCTTGTGTCGCTGCATGGTTGTCCAGCCTTCGCTTAAAGGAGTCCAAAGACGGTGACATGCTACATCTGCCGGTAAGGGATTCCGGGGACGGCAGACCCGCAGTGAAAAGAAGTGGGAGCGCACCCGGGTCCTTGCCCTCTGGTGAGCTATCCTTCCGGGATTTCCACGTGGAAGCCTATACCTACTCAATGGCAGAACACCTTTGTTTGGGTGATTCTGGTCATTTGTTATTTTGTAGGCAGTAATCAAATCCCCCCTAAGCCGACGGTAAGTAAGTGTGAACAGGCCTAACTTCTTCAGCCTTTCATCATATGGTTTGTTTCGGAAACCAACCACTCCTTTTGTTGCCCGTCGTTGGACTCTTTCCAAGAGGTTGGCGTCTCTTCTCAGCATTGGGGTGCAGTAATATTATTCACCTCAAGGTGTGGCCTGACGTATGTTTGGTACAACCTTAGAAAGAGTTCAGGAGTGCACCTGTCTATGCGTAAAGTGTATGACCGCATATGCCCTCGCTACATCCCCGTGTAATTTACGCTTGTGTCCATTTTTTCCTTTAGAACTAGACCTAAGTCGCGTTCAGACGTTGTGCAGGACAAGCTTTCATTGCACAGGGTGTAATTTGCATTCTGTAGTCTACAGGTGCACAACTTCACTGCTTTGCACTTTTTCAGGTTGAAATTCACGCCACTGGCCACCTACCAGTCTTCCAGAAGGTTTAGATCTCCCTGTAGCCTACCGGAGTCCTCCAGACACTTTATCGCCCTCCATATTTTTACGTCGTCAGCGTATAGGAGAGTCGGGCAGCTTAGACGGCATGGTAGATCATTGATAAAAATCAAAAACATCACTGGTCCTAGGATAGAACCCTGCGACACTCCTGATGACGATCTGTGCCAAGATAATCGGACTCGGTTAACCTTAGTGCAAAATTGCCTGTCAGCTAGGTAGTCCTTTAACCATGACAGAAGTGGCTCACCTATGCCTGCCTGGCTTATTTTATGTAGGAGAAGGTCATGGTGAACAGTGTCAAATGCCTTCTCAAAGTCTAGGAAGACCACATGGACTGGTACGTTCAAGTCCCAGCATGATGTCCAGTCGTCCCAAGCTGACAGTAGGTCATCAACGCAGGATCTGCCTTTTCTGAAACCATGTTGGGCTTCATGGAGTATATTAGTCCTATCGAAATATTCCCTGATGTGGTCGTCAGTAATACTTTCCAGTACTTTTGACACCACTGGGAGTAGAGCCACTGGTCTATAACTAGTGGCGTTTTGCCTGTCCCCACCTTTGAAGATTGGAGAAAGAATGGCTGTTTTCCACTCCCTTGGCAGTGTACCCTAATCCATTGAGTGCTGGAACAAGTCGCACAAGGGTCTACAGAGAGCTTCGTCGCATTGTTTCAGAACAGATGGCCTGATGTCGTCACAACCTGTGGACTTCCCAGGTGTGAGTCCCTGTAGCTTCTTTAGTACTACTGCGGGGTTTATTTGGGGAGTAGCCACCATGTCTTACCCCTGTGAAATAGTGGTGCCACCATTTTGGTCCGTAACCATAATATCCATATTGCTGTTTAGCTTTTTGGCGAAGGCTGAACTGAATGTTTCAGCCATTTCTAGACTAGTGAGACATTGACCGTTTGGGCCTACTTAGACGCATGACCCATGGTCTGTCAGTTTTCTTTCCGACGTGAATCGGTACAAGCTTTTGGGGTTTGCCAGGAGTTTTTGGCACGGTTAGTCTAGAATGACCTCCCTCCTGGCTCTTGCATTGCACCGGTTCCTGAGTTCGAGGTATGCATCGTGGTTGGTCTGACTCTTAGATACACGCCACGTAAACCAAGTCTTCCGCTTTGCTTGCGGGATGCGTTGCGCGCCTTTCTTCAACCATGACGTCTTTCTCTTGGGCTGTGTTGTGACTAAAGGGACGGTATCCGAGATTGCTATATGAATAATCTTTTTTACCAGTTCCCAGTGATCATCCACAGATAGGTCGTCCCATGCTAAGGGCCAGTCTGCGTCGGACAAGAGCTTCCGCATTTCAGCATAGTCAGCCTTGCTGTAACACAGACATGGTCGCGTAACATCCCACTGAGAACGCTCACGGAGAACAAGATCGAAACCTATGACTGCATGGTCACTACTTCCTAGAGGAGTCATGATCTGGACCTTTTCGATGAGTAGTTAGTCACTAGTTAGAATATAGTCTAGTTTTGATGACTTTCCACCAGGGCCCCACCTAGTGTCGTCTCCAACATTCTCAGTCAGTCCCATGTTTCGAACAGTTTGCAGTAGGTTTGGCCAAATTTTCCCTTAGCATACTCCGAGCCAAGGTTGAGTGATGGAGCATTGAAATCTCCAGCTATGGTGATTTGGTCGTAGTGTGGTGAGAGCAGCCTGCTGGCTAATTGGTTGACATTAATCTACGTCATTATCTAGGTCACTAATATGGGCTGTGAGAAAATATGAACAAGGCTGTTTCAACAACCAGTCACAGCAAACTTAAACGTGGGCAAATATGATTCGCAGATAGATGGCTCCGCTTTCCGAGGAACTAGAAAACGACCAATCAGAAGACTGCGTTTGTCTACTTGACTAGGCTATAATAATGTATGTGAAATTTATATAAATACGTGTTGATTTTCGTAATAAAACGATCTGTTGCCTGGCCCTTGTCTTCTGTTGTTACAGTAGCCCGAATCTCGTATCCCTGTGATAGTGCTGAGCAGTAGCTGATTGTGCTTTGCCCCACAGGTGGGAGATCGGTAGATGCCACCCAGTAAGTGCTTGGTGTGGCCTACGGTGAAATGACACCATATGGATTTTAGGAGTTCAGTAAGTGGTGGGTCCGTTGCGCGCACAAATTTAAGTAGCCTATCAAAGTATATAGCGACTCCCCCTCCTTCCTTATTATCCCTGTCTCTCCTGACCAGAACCATGTCACCCATACTGATCTCATTGTCGGCGATAGTGGGGCTCAGCCACGTTTTAGTGAGAATGATCATTTTCAGTTGTAGGTGTGCTTGGTCCCTTGGTCTCATACCACCGTTGAAGTGCTATGGACAACTGCGATGGGGAGTTGAATGTGACACTTAGCAACTTTGGAAAGCTAATCATTGTGAGATGAGCGGGACGAGGTAGTCGGAAAATGGAGATGGCTCCAGAAGCGCCAAGGGCCATCTGAGATGACAGCCATCTCCATTGCTGTACGTCGTGCATGTGTTTTTCACAAGCAGTGCCGGTTTACCGCTCCGAAACACCTCGTACCACCAAAGAGGTGGAAGGCATCAGTTCCGGTGACTCCTTCGCCATTTATCTGATAGCCCATGGTCCGTATTGTCTCACTCTTATGTTCGAACTTCTGTCCATGGCTAGTACCTAGGCCATTAATAGTACTTTTTCGGCCTCTTCGGCAGAGTCCGGCGTAACCCTTAATGGGGGTGGCTTACCCCGAGGCTCCCGCCCCAGCCCGCGATTTGGTTCCGTAATATATCTCGTAACTTGGACGACCCATTACTGTCTTTTGCTTTGTCTTTGGTACACAAGAAAGGAATACTATAGAAGTTGTCGGTTTAAGATCTTGCGTTAGCATACTCCGTACAATTCGGAAACGTCTATACCATCAACCTCTAAAAGGAGTAGTACTGGGATTGATCATTTGTGGTTTGTGTAAACGGTGTGTGTGTGCGTCGTTACTGTGAATGGAGTTGATCCTTTCACCTGCCAGTGGTCCGGTATAGTAGGAAGGAGCGATAATAACAACAGCCATAAAGTAGTGTAGATCATTATTATTATTCCCTTGTGCTCCGAGAGGATCATAGGGCTTCACAGAATCACACCATCATCTCCTTCATTCTGCCTCAGCCCCGTGCCAACAATCGAAAGCTTCTTATTCTTTCTCTCACAAACGCTCATCCTATCTGCGATAAAGCTCCGCACCTTCACTTTGTATAATATATTGTTATTCCCTAAGGTTCCAAGTGGAACATAAGGCTTCAACAACACATCCACTTTGTTTTGTATCATGCTGTCCTCTTCAAGTGGGTCAACAATTGACCGTATTCTCTCATCTCCTCCTCAAACAATCCCCTTCACGCCAGTCTACGACGACGCCTCGTCGTTTCCCAATGGGATTTCACTCTAGCAATGGCCTGGCGCGCGATGTCACTCGACGGCCTCCCGCTCAGCATACTCCCAGCCAATCTCCATTTGTCCCCTACATAACTGTTCAGCGATCGGCTCTTGGTTAATTTGTTCATCGCCAGAGTTTCTTGTTGCTAATTTGTTTTCTGGCTGGTCATTTAATATTCACCATGGAACAAAGGCAGCTGCTGATAAAATTCTGCAGCCTGTTGGAAATCCTTTTCGTTACACGCCAAGTTTCTGACCCATATAAAACTGACTTGACATTGGTGGTGAAAATTCGATTCTTATTCTTAATCCCGTGAAGTGCAGAAGATTTCCAAACTGATTTCAGATTGGTGGTGTATCTTTCCTTTCCAGTTCTGGTTTGACATCTTCATCCGTCCCGCTTGTGTTAGAAACGTTGCGACCTCGATAGGTGAAAAAGTAATCTCCTTCAAATTTCTACCAATGACACTGATTAATGCTGGTTGTGATCTCCATTGGTTGGTCATCTTCATCACCTCCTTCTGCAGCTTCTCTGTGCTCACCTGGAGTCATCCCTGTCTTCAGTGCCACCTTCTGCAGTCAATTGGCTGGATTTCGCATGAAAGTTTCGAGTTTGTGTGACATTAAACATAAATCATCCACATGTGAAATTCATATGTTTCACAATCTACTTATCAGTCAACAGACATTTCCACCAGCGTGAACCAGAATCCAGTTGATCAATATTTGAAAAATCAATGGGTATATAAAGCAACGCTGTGTATTCCAGTAGATCAGTGACCTACCAGGCCATCTAAGCTGCCGGACTCTCTTTTATGCTGACGACGTAAGCATTCAAAGAGCAATAAAGTGGTTTGAAGACTCAGATAGACTGCAGGCAAGCCTAAAGCTTCTGGAAGACTGGGAGGCGGTTAGTGGTAGGACCTTCAACCTGAAAAAGTGCAAGGGAGTGGCATTACGCACCTGTAAGCTACATACTGCAAGTTACACCCTATGCAACGGAAGCTCATCCTGCGCAACGTCGGAGCGTGACTTGGATATAGTTATGATGGAAAAAATAGACACAAGCGTGAATGACACGGAGGATGTGGCGAGGGCATATGTGGTCATACACCTTACATATGGACAGTTAGGTGCACTCACTTCTGAGGATGTACAAAACATACATCAGACCACACCTTGAAGTGTAAAATATTATTGGTCCACCGCTGCTCAGAGGAGACGTTGACCTTTTGTAAAAAGTCAAAAGACGGGTGGCTTTTCTGCGAAATTAAAGCAGTGATAAAAGCTTGGAGAAACTAGGTCTTCTGTCACTTAGGTACCACCGACTATTCCGATCAACGTTAAAAACACTCCCCATTGCACGGATATATTCTCACCGATATCTTGATATTGTAATGGAAACAGAACCTACATAATAAACACAAATCACTGTTTTGTTCTCTTTACCTTCAGGAAGATACTCGCGAGTCGGTTATCTGGACCAGGAGATAGGACAGTAGCCGGATCTGAACCCTAGAGAAGACAAGAAAGACTATTAGACTCAAAGACTGGCCACCGTACTTTTGAAAACTGATTCTCGTGGAATAAACACTCCCTGAACAGCTCGTGATCTATTCCATTATGTGTGTGCCTGCTGCTTTGCTTGTTACAATATGTATGATAGGTTATTCAGGTACTGATGAAGTTGTGTGTGTATTTCACTGATAATAATGCTTTTAGCAATATGAACTGCTACTAACTCACCACAGCAGTAAGTGTCTAGTTGAATGTACAAAGAAGTGTCGTTACAGCAACAAGTAATGTTCAGTCCGGGAACCAGAACAATGGCGAATTGATCCATATAAAATGATAATTGGAGCATGCAGGAGCTAGAAATTATCAACTCACCAGCCAGTGGGGTTATAAATGCAACTATCAGGATATTTTCATTATTTCTTAAATAACCATATTTATTGGCACTGTATAGGTGGTGACTGGTGTTTCTATTGATATAAAGATGATATTCCGCAGCCATCATCCCCGATGTGCCTCAGAATAAAATAGTGATTATTTTTGAGGCGATTGTAGGATGTATTCTGGATAGATGCTTGCCGATTCCTGGAACATTGTAGTGGGTAATTTACGACTTCACAAATGTAACTTATACTGGATGCTACCTCATCTAACGAATATCTAGATTTTTCACTGCAATTTGTCAAGTTTGATATTATTACTTTTTTACAGGGCTCCTCCTCCTTCTTACAACTAGAGAACAATCTAGCACAATAGGAGACTACCTAGACATAGACATATATAGACTATACATATATTTTTTAACCTCACCTAGATTACTAGCTCGCTAGTTTTCTTGCCGGTCCCAAGCCCGAATAATGAGGGAGGGTTGGGGCGTGGTGCCGGCAACCCCACCCCGTAAAACAACCAAATCGCTACAGAAACTTCAACGAATAAATATATTAAAAATTCTAAAAATATAAACAGTAACCCTATTTTTCGCTGGAATCGGGGAAGTGAAATGACGCTGGCTGGTGAAAGCCTTCGGGAAGTCAGTCGGCCGATGTTGTTGTTTCTCCTTAACAAACTTTGTGATTAACGGCCAAAGAAACCAAGTCTTTTTATATTTAACTGCTGTCGGCTTAGGAGGGACTTGATAATTGCCTCTAAGATTAGAAATGACCGGAATCACCAAGATAAAGTGGTTCTGTCATTTGGAACATATGAGCTTTCCCGTGGAAATTCCAGAAAGATCGCTCACTAGAGAGCAGAGATTCAAGCACTCCCCAATTTCTTTCCACTGCTAATTTGCCGTCCTTGGGACTCCTTACCGGCCGATGTAGCTACGGCATTGACCGTGGGCAGCTTAAGGTGGAGTGACTTAAACACTGCATTCAAACCGCTCATCTTAAATTCTCTCACACTATCAATGCCTAGACATCCGAGCTTGTCGTTTTACTTTTTTACATTCCCTCCCATCTTACTCTCCTGACTACTCCAATTTCTGTACTCACATTTATTCGCTGGCAATTCGCTGATGATATGCCACACACTCGGAAACATGTCACTTTGATTTCGTCAAGCGACATCCTATAAGGCAGATTGTATGCGAGAACGTTGTAGGAAGACCCGATTCGTTCAGTAACTTCATTCACCACAAGGTGTAACATACGCTCAGACTTCAGCTCAGTTGCGTTACAAAGAATCAGCAACGGCTTAGTAGTATTTATTTTTCTTACTGACTTCCTTCACAGAATTCCCTTGAGGAATGGGGTCAAACTTATTTTGTTTAGCAGTTGCGTATACCTCCGGTAGAGAGTCGGTTACAGTGCCTTCTGAGACATTACTGCGGCTATATGGAACGTCGGGCGATGTACGTATCTTCTTAGCCGAGTGACCTAAGCTATTACAACGCATGGAAAGTACTCGTTTATTACATTGTGCCACTGTTACACACTGGTCAGTACGGTTTCAAGTAGAAGCTGAGCACAAAAGAAAAGAGGTTTATGCGCAAATAGTATGTCGAGTGGATATACTGTCTAAGAACCACTACAGGCAGAGTATGTAGTTTCACTGCCTACACATATATAATAAATAAACAAGAGTATTGAACTGTGAAATACAGACTACATAGGAACCAATTATCTTGCGAACTGATCCTGATATATAAACCACGAAATATATTATTTATTACTGTTACTGCTCTCTTGGGTTCCTAGTGGAACATACGGCTTCAACTGCACGTCTCTACTTGCTTTTGTCTTCTGCTGTACTTTTCACCTGCATCCACGTTAGTCCGTACCCTTTCAACTCCTCTTCACACGATCTCTTCCATGTGACCCTTGGGCGTCCCACTCGCCGTTGTTGTTGTTGGTTATTTTCATAACGTCCGTCTTGTCCATCTTCACCTGGAGTCCTGTCTTCGCCGGCTGCTTCTTCGACCAGTTTGTCGGTTTTCGCTTGTAGGTCTTCGATTGTGTGTGACATCAAACATAAGCCATCCGCGAAATCCAAGTCTTCTAGGTTCTTCACGTCGGTCCAGGATATTCCTGTCTTCTCGTTTCCCACTCACTGTCTGACGCATAATCCAGTCCACCACAGTTAGGAATATCATTGGTGATAATAAGCCAGCACCCTTGTCTGACTCCTGTGTTTACTCCAAACGCCTCGCTGAGTTTCCTGTTGCGAATCACTTGGTATGTGCCGTTGTCGTACAGCTGTTGAATAAGGTTGATGAATATTTGGGGTACGCTGTAGTACTCGAGTAGTTTCCAAATTACTTCGCGGTCAACGCTGTCGAAGGCCTTCTCGAAGTCTATAAAGTTGAGGTAGAGGTTTGATTGCCATTCCATGATTTGTTCTGTGATGATGATGCGCAGAGTTGTGATTTGGTCAGTACAGGATTTGCCTTTCCTGTTACCAGCTTGTTACGGGCTGGTGGAGTTCTGTATCCAGTGCGTCCTTAATTCTCCCCAGGATGATGCGATTCAGGATTTTACTTGGCGTCGACAGAAACATGATTCCTCACCAGTTCTTGCAGAGTGAGGCCTGAGTCGCCCTTCTTTGGTAGTTTCACGAGGAAACCTTTCCTCCAGCCAGAAGGCACCTTTCCCTCCTTCCAGACCTTTCGCAATAATGTCTCTAAGTCCGCTTTTAGTGCTTCAGGGGGTATTCCATCTGGTCCAGCTGCTTTTCCAGCTTTCAGAAGCTTGATTGCATTCAAGACTTCAGCTCTCATTGGAGGATTGGTGTCAACTTGCTGTTGTGTGCGCGCTGTTGTTGGTATTTCTGGACGGGTTGCAGGTGATGGTGGGTCCAAGAGTCCTTTGAAGTGATCCGCCCATCGTTTAATCTGTTTTCCTTCCTTGGTAATGGGCTTCCCTTGGCTGTCTTTTACAGGTTTCGCTTGTGTTGGTCTCTTCCCGGATAGAGATTTATTTATCTAATATAATATCCTCAGATCCCTTTTGCCTGTTGCCTTCTCAGCTTCAGTGGCCAAATTGTCGAAGAATTGTCTTTTGTCCTTCCTAGCACTCTTCTTCACTTCTTTGTCCAGTGCTGTGTAAGTTGAGCTCAGCGTCTCCTTCTCCTGTCCGTCCTCGCATTGAATCATTTTCTCTTTCACCATTCTCCTCTCTTCTATTAATTTCCAAGTGTCCGTTGAGAGCCATTCCTTGTCATGTCTCTTCTTTCTTTCTAGAACCGTTGAACACGTTTCATTGTGAATCGCCTTCAGAGACTTCCAATGTTCTTCCACGCATGATTCCTCCGTGATGTCACGTAGTGTTTTCTGCTTTGCTCTGACAGTTGCAGTGAAGGTGTCTTTTGTGGTAGTGTCCTTCAGTAATTGAGTGTTGAACTTGCATTGTGGCCCATCCCTAGCTATCCTAAGGGCTTTTAGCTTCACCTTGAAAGTCTCTTGTACTAGATAGTGGTCTGAACCCACATCTGCTCTTCTCCTCGACCTTGTGTCCAGTAGGCTCCGCCTCCACTTCCTTGAGATTGAAATGAAGTCTGTCTGATTCTTGGTGTGTCCGTCTGGTGAAATCCATGTCGCCTTGTGTATATCCTTGTGTTTGAACACACTGCCACAAATCCCCAAACCACTGAAGGCGCAGAAGTCTGAGAAGAGTTCACCATTGTCGTTCATTTCACCGAGGGCCTCACGACCCGTGGTGAGTTCTCTTCCTGTGTTGACCCCTCCAAGCTTCCCATTCATATCGCCCACCAGGATTTTGATATCACCATTTGGGACGTTGTTCATTATTGTTTGTAGTTGTCTGTAGAACGCCACCTATTTCTCTCGATCTGAGACGTTTGTAGGCGGATAGCATTGAATGATTGTAAGCTTTCTTCCTTTTGATTTGAACCTAGCTGTCATTATCCTGAAGGAGATTGGTTCCCACTACATGGGAGCTTTGGCTGGTGTTGGTGAAATCATGATGGCTACTCCCCGGCGTGCTCATGATTGTCCTCTGGGTGACCGGAATAGATTACTGTCTCTCTAGTTGATAGTTGGCACCTTCAACATCCGTTCCATCTGCTCTCGCAGATTCGCAACACTTCTGCTAAATACCTTCTCATTTGTGAGACTACCTGGGCAGCCTTTCCAGTTTCGTACATTGTGCGAACATTCCACGTCCCCATCCGTAGTTTTGCTTTCGTCGACAGAAGGCACATAGGCCGACTGACTTCCCGAAGGCTTTCACCAGCCAGCGTCATTTCACTTCCCCGATTCCAGCGAAAAATAGGGTTACTGTTTATATTTTTAGAATTTTTAATATATTTATTCGTTGAAGTTTCTGTAGCGATTTGGTTGTTTTACGGGGGTGGGGTTGCCGGCACCACGCCCCAACCCTCCCTCATTATTCGGGCTTGGGACCGGCAAGAAAACTAGCGAGCTAGTAATCTAGGTGAGGTTAAAAAATATATGTATAGTCTATATATGTCTATGTCTAGGTAGTCTCCTATTGTGCTAGATTGTTCTCTAGTTGTAAGAAGGAGGAGGAGCCCTGTAAAAAAGTAATAATATCAAACTTGACAAATTGCAGTGAAAAATCTAGATATTCGTTAGATGAGGTAGCATCCAGTATAAGTTACATTTGTGAAGTCGTAAATTACCCACTACAATGTTCCAGGAATCGGCAAGCATCTATCCAGAATACATCCTACAATCGCCTCAAAAATAATCACTATTTTATTCTGAGGCACATCGGGGATGATGGCTGCGGAATATCATCTTTATATCAATAGAAACACCAGTCACCACCTATACAGTGCCAATAAATATGGTTATTTAAGAAATAATGAAAATATCCTGATAGTTGCATTTATAACCCCACTGGCTGGTGAGTTGATAATTTCTAGCTCCTGCATGCTCCAATTATCATTTTATATGGATCAATTCGCCATTGTTCTGGTTCCCGGACTGAACATTACTTGTTGCTGTAACGACACTTCTTTGTACATTCAACTAGACACTTACTGCTGTGGTGAGTTAGTAGCAGTTCATATTGCTAAAAGCATTATTATCAGTGAAATACACACACAACTTCATCAGTACCTGAATAACCTATCATACATATTGTAACAAGCAAAGCAGCAGGCACACACATAATGGAATAGATCACGAGCTGTTCAGGGAGTGTTTATTCCACGAGAATCAGTTTTCAAAAGTACGGTGGCCAGTCTTTGAGTCTAATAGTCTTTCTTGTCTTCTCTAGGGTTCAGATCCGGCTACTGTCCTATCTCCTGGTCCAGATAACCGACTCGCGAGTATCTTCCTGAAGGTAAAGAGAACAAAACAGTGATTTGTGTTTATTATGTAGGTTCTGTTTCCATTACAATATCAAGATATCGGTGAGAATATATCCGTGCAATGGGGAGTGTTTTTAACGTTGATCGGAATAGTCGGTGGTACCTAAGTGACAGAAGACCTAGTTTCTCCAAGCTTTTATCACTGCTTTAATTTCGCAGAAAAGCCACCCGTCTTTTGACTTTTTACAAAAGGTCAACGTCTCCTCTGAGCAGCGGTGGACCAATAATATTTTACACTTCAAGGTGTGGTCTGATGTATGTTTTGTACATCCTCAGAAGTGAGTGCACCTAACTGTCCATATGTAAGGTGTATGACCACATATGCCCTCGCCACATCCTCCGTGTCATTCACGCTTGTGTCTATTTTTTCCATCATAACTATATCCAAGTCACGCTCCGACGTTGCGCAGGATGAGCTTCCGTTGCATAGGGTGTAACTTGCAGTATGTAGCTTACAGGTGCGTAATGCCACTCCCTTGCACTTTTTCAGGTTGAAGGTCCTACCACTAACCGCCTCCCAGTCTTCCAGAAGCTTTAGGCTTGCCTGCAGTCTATCTGAGTCTTCAAACCACTTTATTGCTCTTTGAATGCTTACGTCGTCAGCATAAAAGAGAGTCCGGCAGCTTAGATGGCCTGTTAGGTCTTTGATCGTAATCAAATCTCTTAATGGTCCTCCGATATAACCTTCCCACATACTTTTTGACTATCTGTCTCAGTATGTTTTTAGAGTATTTGCCTTTTGCATAATATCTTTTCGCCAGGGCAGTCTTCTAATCATGCTAGAAGTGCCTCACCTATGCCTGCTAGACCTATTTTTTATGGGAGGTGATAATGAGCCATCCCGAATGTCTTGCGAAAGCCGGAGGGGACCATCTCTCACTAATGAAGGTGAGAGAAATGATGGCTGCCTTCGACTCATTCGGCCACTCTCTTGTCTCCGTGGGTTTTTGAAGAATACGCGCACAGAGTGTAGTGCACTTTCTAATGTTCAAGATTTGTATTAATCTATACATTTACATACTGGCTTCAAGGCCATTTTCGCGCTCATTGCTAACATACTAGACTGTTACATTCTTTGAGTCGCTTGTACGGCTTTCAAGAATTACCTCGACTTCTAAAAATATCTCAATATATTGCTCGATAGAGCACGTTACTATTTATCGCATTTTTCATGGTAAGACCAATATGGTTAACAGCATACATTGCAAATGTGTACTATCATTTCAAATACACGTTAGATTGCTCTTCTATTTATCTTGTAAATATAATTCCCATTAGGTATTACCCACATATGCATTTTATACCATTCTGCAGCTGCCTAGGGTTCTCTTCTCTTCCTGAAATAGCGTTCAGTCATGTGGAGGCATAGCACTCACTCAAATATGTGTTATTCATCGGTTGGCCGTAACTATCATCAGGAAATGGAACAAAGTTTGGGTTGTCGCTCAACTTCGATGGTGACCTTAGTGAAAGGTTTACAAATTAGCATCTATAAGAATCTGCTCTGATTGCTTTCACTATAATTCAACAACCTGAACTTTTGAAAAAGTGATAATCCATGCTAATTCGCAATTGTAATTTGTAACATAATTCATCGTGTCTGTAAAAATGGCATTCATTTCATTTAAGATTACCCGTTTATACGAAATATACATTATTATAATAAAGCTGGCATACTTTAGCTTATCTACGGCGTTACCAGCACCCTACATGGGCTTCAACGCACTGTTTAAAATAGATAATAGTAGTAATATGTTCTGTTTTGTTTGTACATGTCACACGCCAGCTCACAGGCATCGGTGGCACAGTGGTTAGGACTCTCGCCAACCATGCACATGGTCCGGGGTTCGAGCCCTCGCCGATGCATACCTGATATCTATGGTCGGCCTGCGAATTTTGGGCTACCGATATCCACGCTGAAAATTCCATACTTGTACGGAAAATACGGTGTGGAATCAAGCTGTAATCAAAAATAAAAAAAATAAAATAAATCATCAATGTGGTAAATGATATGTACATGGAGCAAGCATACTCGCATTTATTTGGTTATGCAAGATATATACAAAAGAAGGTAATTAATGACCAAATGGTTACCCTACGTAGGCAGAAGCATTGTACACGGTGTAAGCGTAGTCATTATTTAAACTTTACGAAAATGCGTGATATTTGAAGGCTGATTTACATGTGATGGATGCAGTAGGCTATTCAAAAGTGAAGTAATTGTCCTTCAAAACTCTGGTTAGTTTGCTGATGACAATGTCTTTAAAAATATTAACTGCAAGCGGCTCACCACAGTGGTCAGTGTCCGGTTATATACGCAAAGAGGTACTACTATACTAACGGAGCTAGCCTTGGCATTGGGTGCATCGCAGATACTTTTAGGCAGTCTTCGGCCGCACTGTAGACAATTTCAAAGTTATCTCGGATTTCAGTGACCTGTGCATGACATGGAAGTCTTCGAACTCCAAAATTAATGCTGTTCACATTATTGTCATATGGTCTGTGCGGTACACTCGCATTGAAAACCGAAATAATGATTCCCATTTATGTAAATCTTTAAAAAATTTGGTCGTTTCGCAGACACTTTCGGTTACTTGCGTGTATGTTCATTGTCTAGACAATGGCCAGTGAAATTAACCAACTCCTGTCTCTTTAAGAGATGAGAGCAGACGCTGCGATACTGCAATACAAAGTGCTAAAGCTATCATTATTGATGCGTGGAATGTGGCCTGCTATATTCAATAGAACCCATTTTGCCTTTGGAAAAGAAAAATCTATTATTGCACCTTAATCCATGTTAGAAACAACGCCTCTGAATTAGGTTTCTGACTTCGTGGGGGTGAGTGGCCATTATGAATGTCGAGCCACTTTATTCTCCCAGTTTTCTCATTTGATAAATAATGATATGATGGCTGCGTTTTTATTGGACATTGTGCATCTAATTTAGATAGGAGTGGTCTGAAAGCTGGTAGGCCTGTATGAACTGCTGGCCACGGGCAGGCAAAATGGTGTCAACAATACTACTGTGAATACTGTTAACTCACGGTTACTTTGCCCACATAAGTTGACTCCCTGTGAATTCCAAAATAAATGTCACAAACATTAGATTCTAGGGATATTGGGATCGTTCAGGTAGGCAACGTTGAGGGTGAAACACTCATTCATGGTTTTAGAGAAAGGGAACAAAAGCACACAGGGTTAAATAAATAAATAAATTTTTGCTTTATTCCAAAAACAGTACTAATGATACAGCAAGGAATTTTCAGCATTCAGTACAATATTGCATCTAATTTACTCAAAAACGACAAAAAAAATTAAAAATACACATTACATAATAGTAATAAAACGATTGTTATAGCAGCTACGTAGCAAAATACTGTATGCCATACGGAGAAAAATATGTATAAAGTACAAAATTGTAGTAATAATAGTAATACCAACTAAAATAAAATAGCAGAGTAACATTTAAACGATAGAAAGTGTGACACCATAAAATACAGAAAGATGAACGATAAAAGGGTCGATTCACTGTGCTAATTACATAGTAACTTGTAAGTTTCACGTCTAACAGAGTCTTCGTCACATAAAGTACGCGCTAAATAGGGTATTGTAGAATTTCTATACTTAGTAGTACGAGCATATATCTTTTTATATTGACTTCTCGTCCTACCTGATGAGATACAAGGGGACAGGTGTGAATAAAGGGGGTGCAGAGGGTCTGACATTATAGCCTTTGCCCATTTCGTACAGGAATTTATATGCCTCTCGACTATAGTATTAGCGAGCTCATGCAGTGGCAGACCACAAGCTCTACTCACAGCATTTAATACTCTTCGTAATATGATATAATCTTTTTTGAGCAGCCCAGGAAAGATTAATGGAGAGCAGTAGAGTACAATAGGTAAAATACAGGAGTTTAAAAATTGCAAAACTAAAGGTTGGTTGATACCTGATTGTCTTAACTTTTTAATGTAGAAGGTAAGACGAAACATTTTCTTAGAGATAGATAAGATATGGGATGACCATGAAAGGTCAGAGGAAAAAACTAATCCAAGGTATTTAATGCTTGATTTGGTTTCAATTTCCGTGCCATCTATGCTACAGGGATCATGCGAGTTAACTAGTTCAAGTAAGTCACGTCGATGCTTGAAAGTAAAGTCAAGTGCCTGACATTTGGAAGGATTTAATATAAGACCATTTGACTTGGACCAGTTGTTGATGTCCAACAGAAAGCTATTAAGTTTGGAGCTGTCAGACTCGGAAGTGATAGGCAGTGATACAGTCAGATCATCTGCATATTTGACAAAGTTAGTTTCGTTTGAATGAGGCAGGTCATGTAGGAAGAAAGAAAAAAGAAAAGGAGAGAGGACAGCACCTTGTGGAACACCGGATTTTGTAAGCGAGGTAGAAGAAGATTTGCCGTTATATACAGTATACTGCATTCTATCAGAAAAATAGGAATGCAACCAACTCTTAGCCCAGGATCCTGTTTGTGTCAACGATAGCTTATTTAACAAAAGGCCCCTAGGTACAGAGTCAAAAGCAGATGTGTAGTCTAAGAAAGCACTACGAACATATTTAGCACCTTTGTCTAAACAAGAGACAACATTGTGATATAAGACAACCGCAGCATCCAAGGTACTTCTACCATGTTTGTATGCAAATTGTTTAGGATCATTAAAAGGTTTCAAAGCGGGTTCAAGACGAAGTAAAAGTAATTTTTCCATCAATTTTAAAAAGGGGGAAGTAATTGCAATAGGCCGAAATTTAATATCAGAACCAGAAGATGGTTTTGGTATAGGGATAATTTTAATGTTTTTCCATGCAAAAGGTAGAACGTTACCGGAAAAAGAAGCATTAAAAATGTTAGTAAGAGGATAACACAAAATATCAGCACAATTCCTGAGGACAATGGCAGGTATGCCGTCAGGACCAAGGCTTTGAGAAGGCTTAAGAGACCGGAGACATTTAAGCACATCAAGGGTATTAAAACCACTAAAGTTATTGTCAATATGATTTGTATCATTTGGAAGGGTATCAACAGAAGAGCGTATGAAAGATTTATTAAGAGTGTCAACATTAAGAGATGGAACAGAAATACATCGCTTACCGTTAGTAATTTCTTTGAAAAGTTTCCATAAATTAGAAGGGGTTTTACATGACAAAAATCTTTGATTATATAAAACACTTAGTCTTTTTATTTCCAGTTTTATCAGCATGTTTAACTTTTTTACACCAGGCTTATCATTAGTTTTGAACAACAGTTCTTTATTTCTACGTAGCTTTTTGAGATATGGCGAAGATAAGCGATCAAATCGAATGAATAATGTTTCTTTAGGACAACATATTTCGAAACAGAATTTAAGATAATCGGTAGTGTTTGTGATTGTTTCATCTAATGTTTGTTCTGTAAATAAGTCCCAGTTAGTGTCTTTCAACATGCATCTGAGCTTGTCTAGGTTGTCTTTTGAGTAGCATCTCCGTTGAACTTTACTGTAGAGGTGAGAGAGGACACCTTTGTGTGATTTGGAATATATTTTAGGCAGTACACGTATGATGCAGTGGTCAGAATTAAGTAAAGGAGCACGTTTGCGAGCTTCATATATACCAACATCATTGATGAATACTAGATCCAGTTTTTTACCAAGACGGGTGGCAAAGTTAACAATATTGTCATGACCAAGTGATATAAGGAAGGAGCAATCGCTTCCATTGAAGTCGCCAGTTACTATTGATAAAGAGTTCTCGAAACAAGCTGCAGCAAAAGCGGTGAATTCATCGGCGAACATAGATAAATCCAATATGGTACAGCCAGGAGAGACATAAACATTAGAAATATAAATGAATTTGTATTTTGACAGGTGTTTCGGGCGACATCTCACAGTGATGCAATCAATGAAGTCATTCGAGAATTTGAAACAAACTTTGTTTGAAATGGACCATTTTGAGTGAATAAAAGTTGCAACACCTCCACCACATTTTTTCTTGGAACAAACACGGTCTTGTCGAAAAACATTGAAATTGTTTAGAGACACAATATTGTCATCGTATGAGTCATGGAGCCAGGTTTCTTGTAGAGTGACAATACCAGTATTGTGGTAGGTACTAGAAGACAACAGAGACTGAAAATCCAGAATTTTATTAGGCAGGGACCGGCAGTTGGTACTAATGATAACTGGAACAGTGGTGTGATGTATGGGTGTAGATTTTAAGGCACGCTGCCAACCTCCATGGTGCTTTTTCTTGAGTTTATTGCAAATATGAAAGTTTTTGGGTTTAAAACGTTTTATAAAATCCCGGGAGTGAATAATACGATTAGAATGCATAATGTGATATGTAAATACCAATAAAATACGAGTAAATAGATGCAAAATGTACATGGAATGTGGTAGCCCAAAAATGTTCAAACAGGCCGCCAAGGTCATTCGATGTTTTTTCTGCAATTTGCCGTTAATTATTCCCACATCACTTACTTTCAAGTTGCTACAATTTTATAGCTTCTAATGAAAGTTAAGATGCGGCTACAGTAAAGCGAAACCAAGAACACAATCAGTTGATGAGTTTTATTTTCTTCCTGGCTTTATTCACTCAAATATGCTCGCAGATTTTTGCAAATAAAAGCCATCTAAGAATTCTCCTCCTAATATGGCAATGTTATCGGATACAATAATGGTACATTCTTTGCAAATGAGTAATAACAATTAGATATTCTCATATTTCGTACATCAGAGACGCCAGTTTACAGGCATCATCAATATGATAGATAACATAAGCATATTTACAATTATCCACTTACAAAACTTATATAAAAAAAATGGTTATAAAATGATACTTATAACGTCTCTTCGCACAGACGGAAACTATGTGTACAGTACAATGCGAAGCATCTCCATTAAAGACATCTAACCGAAATTCGCGCCATATTTGATATCTGTGTAGCTGGGGCTGTCCGTGTAGTTGAAGATTTGATGATCAATTCATGGTTGCTTCCTCAAACTCAACTCAATATTTTGACGAGAATCATCGATACTGCAGTCATCATCGTCATCGATTGGCTGTTCGTTGGAAGACGGAGAAAAATTAGTACCAATGTATATTCTCATATAAACATATAAATTCACATGAAAATGCATGCCATTTTTACAGGCACGATCAAGTATGATATAATATCAAATCGTAGATTGTCTACAAGTTAATAATGTTTCAACAGTTAAATATTTGATATATACATACAAATACACTCACTGTCTGAACCAGGCCGTATAGTCACTGAATTGTACAGTTGTCCTCCAGGTTGAGTGGGAAAATCGACTTCATTTCGTCTTCAACCCCTGTTTGTCAGCATACGATAACCAACCAATATTGAGGTAAGTACAAAGTTTACAAGGGATTGAAAGCTGTTTCAGAAAAGTAAAAGTGCTAAGGTGAAATATTGAAGTGAAATAAAATACGTAAGTGCAATATATCTTTAATAAATGCGTCTATAGAGGAAATACTATGGGAAACTAATTAATCCCTAGGCTGACAACGTTGATTTGCAATGTATAATGCTACCCATATAGGTCTTACTATCATGACGTCCAATTTTGGCTTTAATACAATTATTCTCAAGCCGGTTGTTTTTATTTCATACCTTCTTGTCTATTCGGTGCACAATCGTACCCTACAGAGAATGGGAATATAATAAGTCGAATCAAATTCATAAAGAGCTATAAAATGTTAGGTCTAATGGAATATAATGAGGATCAGGTAAAGCTGTCATTAGAAAATGAATGAGATAAGACATTGTGAAGTGGTATTTAAAGATCCGACGATGGACAGCAAGTTAGTTTATAAGATGCTCCATAAATCTGTGCAGAGCCCACGTAGTCACATCCCAACAATAGGCTGAGCGAATGGTATATATTTAAAGGCAGAAGCATGATCTGTCTAGGCGTTCATTATTATCTTTTTCGAGATAAAGATCTAAGCCCTCAGAAAAATCGGAAATATCTCGAGCCGTCAAACTGCATATTGCTGTTCCTGAAGAATGGGGTGATTCACCTTAATGACCCCCACCATATCTACTTATCAGCTAACGCCACCCTCCCTCCTTTTTTGATGTTAGGCTCTGAGACTATGTTACAACAAAATATCACGATGTTACTTCTTATAGTTTTTAATCTTCCTTCTGAACAGCGAGCGACGAGACAATGTCTGATGGATTGATGACTCTGTGAAAAATACGAGGAAGTTGGGTTTGAGCAAACGACCATGAATTGATTGTTCAATCTTCAACTACAGTGACAAGTGTACCTTCCGAAGTTAAACGTTGAGATGTCATCGTTTCACCACTACAGCAGTAGTTGAGATCTTTAAGACGGTCTGGGGTGGACATGTCAATATCATTTTCTATGCTCTTTTTGAAACTGTCGGGTTTTTCGCAGGACCTAATCTCAGAGGGTAGTTGGTTACAAAGTTTGCAATATTTAATCATGAAATAGATAGCACTAGTGGTGAGTTTATGGGTGTTAGCCTAGAGAAGGTAGTCATGGTTGCGTAGTCCATGAAATTTAAGATTCATAGTTTATGAATGAAGTAAAAAATTTTCAAAACAATAATTATTTCGATAAATACATTCATAATATAACCAACATTTCATCATTCACACAAATATTATCCTTTCTAATCCTATTAGAATGTCTAGGTGTATTGACTGATTGCGGAATTGAACACCATAATCTGGAAGTTAAAAATCATAAAAATTCAGCTAGAAAATGATGGGTTAAATAAGAAACTGAAAATATAGTACCAACCAGTTAAATGACTGTCCCTCTGACGCAATAACCGACTCAGTTCTTCGGTTACCTGATATCTATGGTCGGCCTGCAAAATTTGAGCTACCGATATCCATGCTGAAAATTCCATACTTGTACCGAAAATACAGTGTGGAATCAAGCTGTAAATAAAAAATAAAAGAAATTTGGTGAAGATCATGAAATCATATTTGCTACGATATTCAAAGCCCCTCCTCATCATTTACGTAAAATACATTCCAATAAAAGGAATTATTCAGCCTTTTATATCATAACTGACATTTTTCAACGAATTCTGACATTTTATATACACATCAACATGTCAATTCCTTGAAAAGATAGGATTTTTAGAACACTGTTAACGACTTTTTTCTTGCTGTTCACAAGTTTTCCATTAAAATACAGGGTTTGAAACCTATTTCTATCGAAAAGCACCACCGAAAGCAACGTAGAATAGCACAAACACAACAACTTATGTCTGCAGCAGTCAGGCGATTCATGCCTCTATCCTCTACCTTCATTGCCAACTGCGATCATTTTGAACACGGTTTGGCTATTTGGTTATTATGGTGGGGCAGGTCTTGAATACAGGCTCTTGGTCTACATTGTTATCCCTTGTTCGGAAACAATCTGTTCCCTCCCATCGCGTGAACTTTATTGTGACTATTGCACTGTGCTCATTCCTATTGGTAAAGTATTTGGAGTGCCATAAATCGAATTCATAGATTCAAAATTGACATGCAATTTAAAATATGTACAGCAAGAGTGGCAAAATTTCATGTAGTTCCTTTTGGAAACAAATTTGTTCCGATCAGAATATGTGATCCAGTGGATATTATTATTCCTTATATCACCGAGTGGAACGCAGGTCTTCAGCAATACATCTTCAATATGTCTTCTTGTAGGCCCAACACGTTCCTGTTTTCCGTCTCCCCACAGTCTGACGAATGATTCAGTCCACCTGTCAATGAACACGAACACTGAAAAATAATTGCCAAACAATATAACTTCCTTATTACAATACTGGTGTTTTGGAGTTAAAGTCGAAGAAAGTGCATATTATTCATCGGTGCGGAGCGTCTTCGTAACATTAGGAACTTAGGCATACGTTTTAGACACCACCCCAATAAGGAATGTCATAGGCAATTGTGGTGGGCAGACTTGTATGAATCCTCCATTCGCATCGAATGCCTCTCTGAGTTTTCCGTTGTGGATCACCTGTCACGCGGCATTGTTACATAGCTGTCGAACGAGGTTGATAAAGACTTGGGCGTTGCAAGCGGTAGTGTCAAAGTAGTTGTCAACGCTGGCAGAAGCCCCTTCAAAATTCAAGATGTTGAGGTGAAACACTGACTGCCCTCCATGTTCAGTGTATTATGCTAATAATATGAGTATGTTTGTAAAATATTAAAAGATATGGTTGCCAATGTAACGGTTTTTGGAAATAATTATACTGACGAACTTATTGAAGATAACGGTGAAGAGAAAATCAGTGAGTTATTTAAACGGTTACTGTGCAGTTAGCAGTTAAAACGTCCTTAAAAGTAAAAGGCAGAAGAGTTTTTAGTACCGCAGCAAATTAAGTCATATTCTACTGAGTAGACTGTAGTGGATAGTAGTACGATTAGGGACAAGAGTAGGTTAAATGAACTTGGGAAAAATTGTTGGTTGGCTGAGTTTGTTATTGCCAAGTTTTCCTGGCCACTTTTCATATGGCATGCTTTAGACATTACAAAGTACCAGTTTGCTTATATTATGGAAGAACTATCACACCTAACTTGGGATTATACGTCCAGGATAATTATAGATAGTCTTATGAGTTTATAAACCCTATTGATGAAATATCGATAGGATCTCTAGTAAGCTGAATAACCGAACTTTGGGTAAAGGCATGTGGGTGAGATTGAGTTGGTTTTATCACGTTATGGATGCGGTACGGTTGCCGGGGCAAATGAGTTTCCTCAAATTGGGGGTATTGCACTGGGGTCTGTAGTACTAAAGCTAGTTGAGCAGCCCATTAGGATAAAGTATGGATAAGTAGACCGAAGCTCTTTCGTTGACAGGAACTCGTTAAGGAGACGCTGGAATTCAGTAGGAGATCGGCAACTACGTACAGTAAGTTCGTTCCATAATGCACTGTACTGTATTTTAAAGAAACGTGATCGCAGTTTTGGCCGGTACCGGCTTATGGACAGAGTAGTTTTATGATTCCTAAGAGTATATATGGGTAAATTGTTGAAAGCTATTGGATTACTGCTTTTGATGTAGCCGTGTAAAAGGCGAAAGAGGAATGTAAGGTTGAGTTTCAGGCGCCTTAACCAAAGTGGCTGAAGTCCATACATTTTGCACCTATCAGCGTAAGTCAGTCCTTCATGTTTGTATAATAGGCGTCGAGTAAAACTTCGCTGAATATTTTCAATACGAACCCTGTCATACCCATGCATGAAACCGAAGACAATTGTGCAGTGTTCAAGTACTGGACGAACCATGACTTTGTATCAAAGGACTTTAGCCTCAGTTGTGTACATTTTTCGATGTAACAAGCCTGTGAGTCTTCGGCATTTAGAAACAAGTGCTTTTGCGTACTGACTGAATGTTAAGTTTTGTGAGTAGGTAACTCCCAGGTCTTTTATGGAACTGAGGGTTTGGAGAAAAGAGTTACCTAGGTTTAACCTGAAATTCGGATGGGAGTTATTGAAATATAGGACACCACATTTATCAGAATTGAATGGCAGTTGCCAGTCATTGCTCCAGTTATGAAGTCTATCCAGATCACCTTGAATATGTGTGAACCCCTCGTTCATTGTGGACTGGGAGAGGCTGTATACAATCTTGAGGTCGTCAGCAAAGAGGTATGGGGCACCATGCTTGATTACACTGCAGATGTCTTTAATGTAGATTACGAAAAGCAGTGGACCTAGTACACTACCATGAATCACCCCACTTCGTATAGGTCTGGGTGACGAGTAATTATTTGCAAATTTCACAACTTGGGAACGATCTTCCAAGAAAGATGTGAGCCAGGATAACAAGGGGTCTTGGGACCCGTACGACCTTAGCTTAAGGATTAGTCTCTTGTGTGGGACTTTATCAAAGGCTTTTTTGAAGTCAAAGAAGAGAGTTGCGACATGCAAACCATGATCACGCTTAGCGGTAACATCATCAAAGTAGTCAAGTAGGCAGGTGGAGCATGATCGATTTTTCAAGAAGCCGTGTTGTGCTGGAGTAAACACTTTGTGAAGGTGGAGGTATGAAGCAATATCTTGCCCTATAACCTTTACCATAACCCTGGAAACTACTGACGTCATATTGATCGGTTGGTAGTTTTCGATATTAGAAGTTGGTCTTAGTTTGTTCCTAGGGATTATAAACGACAGCTTCCAGCACTCTGGGTAACCGCCGTTATTTAAGGACAGATTAAGTAGCTTTAGTGGGTTAATGGGTATGTGCTCACCACCTCTTTTCAACAAGATGGATGGAATTCCTTCAGGTCCAGCATTGTGTGATGTGCGGAGGGATGATATATCGGAGGAAATCTTTTGTTGGGTGAATGTTATATTACACAAAAAATGATTTGGTATTGTCGGAACATCAAGATTATCCACTGTTTCTTCGATAGTGTAGTAGCTAGATAAGGGGGAGCTGAATCACTCACATATCTCCTGCGGGTCTTCGTGCAGTTTTAACTAGTTTAACTAATGCCTCTGTATTATCGGGTCGTGCATTACGTTTTCGTTGATATATATAAAACTCTCATTTCTTTGTTGTATCTGACTACGAAGTTCCGGAATTTATTACAATCTGTCTACTTTCAAACACTGAACCTGTTGATTTAATATCACTGACTACTTATACCTATAACAAAGTATTTTTTGACATTTTGTGACCTTTAAACACTAACATATCCATAATTGTATATATTGTTGGATTTATATGTTCAAGTTGGCCCAAGTCATTGAGTATATGGTTTTGGTATCATTTTAGTTAACTGCGCTTAACTGTATTGCATGCTGTTGTGTTGTATTGTTGTTGTCGCTTTTGCATTTTTTGCTGTGAATCATTTTCCTTTTGCTGGTGTTGTTCTCATTGTCTTGTCTGTTGTTTTCCAATTTTAAGGGAAGCAACCCAAAAGGTCGCTTCCCTCTAAACTTTATCTTAATTTAACAGTTCCTTTCTCAGGCGTGAGGCTAGCAACCTCACCGTCTTAACAAAGTTGCTACAGAAAGTTCAGCACAATGAACCTCTTTGCACCAAAAGAAAAAGTCTGAGTGGGGACATGGAACGTCCACACTATGTACGAGACAGGGAAAGCTGCCCAGATCGCAAACGAGATGAAAAGATATGGAATTCAAGTGCTGGGAATATGTGAAAGCAGATGGAATGGGAATGGACTCACCAAATTGTCAACGCGTGAGTCAGTGATCTACTCCGGTCACCCAGAAGATAACCACACGCACACAGGAGGCGTGACTATCATGATGTCATCAATGTCAACAAAGGCCCTGATGCAATGGGAGGCGATCTCGTCCAGAATAATGACCGCCAGATTCAACTCCAAAGGAAGGAAAGTGTCAATCATACAATGTTATGCACCCACAAACAACGCAGACCTCGAAAAGAAAGAAGAATTCTACAGACAACTACAGGCAGCAATAGACAATACTCTAGATGGTGACATTAAAATACTAATGGGAGACATGAACGCCAAACTGGGACCAAACAACACAGGAAGGGAACTCATCATGGGTAGAGAAGCTCTCGGAGAAATGAATGAAAATGGAGAACTCTTCGCCGACTTCTGCGCCTCTAATGAACTAGTGATTGGTGGCAGCGTATACAAACACAAAGATTTCCACAAGGCTACATGGGTGTCACCAGATGGACAAGCCGAAAACCAAATTGACTTCGACTCAATCTCAAGGAAGTGGAGGCGCAGCCTACTGAGCACAAAAGAGAGAAGAGGAGCAGACGCCGGTTAAGACAACTATCTCGTGCAAGGGACAATCGAAGTCAAAACAAAAACTTTCAGGGAAACAGGAGCTGCAGATAGAACACAAGCGAAGTTCAACACTCAAAAACTGAAGGACCAGGCTACGAGGGGCATATTCATTGCAACTATAAGGGAAAAAGCCGAGACACAAATCAACACTAGAGAAGAGGTCGGCGTCGAAAAGCACTGGGACAACTTGAAAACGATCTGAAGTCAAACCTGCATGGACGTTCTAGGCAGAAAGAAGAGGCAGGACAAAAAGTGGCTCACTGTGGACACTTGGAAACTATTAGAAGAGAGGAGGATAGTGAAACAAAAGATTATCCAGTGCACCGACGAGCAACGAAAACAGGAGTTGGATACAAGCTACAATACGCTGAACAAAAGAGTGAAGAAGAGTGCCAGGGAAGACAAAAGAAAATGTTGTGAAGCCATGGGAAGTAAAGCAGAACAAGCTGCAGGCAAAGAAGACTTCGCCACACCTTACTCAGCAACTAAGGATCTATCGGGAAAAAGTTTGACACAGATTAAGCCAGTCAAGGATGACAGCGGGAAGCCAATCACCAAAGAGGTAAGCAAAGGAAACACTGAGCTGAACTCTTCAAAAGACTTCTAAATCGACCACCACCTACAGCGCGCGCCCAATAATACCAACAACAGAAGCAGAACTACCAGTAAACACTGACCTCCCGATGAAATCAGAAGCCCTGAATGCAATTAAGATGCTAAAAGCTGGAAAAGCAGCAGGACCAGATGGAATCCCAGCAGAAGCTTTGAAAATAGACCCAGAGACAACAGCGGACTTGATGACTCCATTGCTGGAGAAGGTGTGGAAAGAGGGCAAAGTACCTGAGGATTAGAAGAAAGGATATTTATTCAAACTACCAAAGAAAAAAGACTTAAGTCAATGTAAAAACTGGCGTGGAATTATGCTCCTGTCCATCTCAAGCAAAATACTAAGCCGCATCATCCTGGAGCGAATCAAACAAGCCCTCGATGCGAAACTCCGACCGGAACAAGCTGGATTCAGGAGAAACAAGTCATGTGTTGATCAAATTTATTAATAACAATGATATTTATTTCTGGAACAGAAACCAGCCATTTTTACAGGCATGAACATACGTAAACTTATCAAAACTTATAGAATATATAATATGATTTGTTAATTTAGAAATAAGTTGAATACTGGTAAATGTGAGAGAAACATTTAAAATGAAGTGTACAAATAGGGAAATAGATATAGCGTCAAGTCTAAACTGTGATTGAAAAAAAATACATGTCAATTTCACGCGGGAATCATAAATGATTGCGTTAGTTGGGAAGGTAAGTAGCATTTCTGTACAGGTGCTGACGTGATACATAAGGGATTCAGAATAAACAATAATTATCAGCAAATGATTCATAAAGTGTTTCAAAGTCTATTAAACTTTAAATTCACATGTAAGTACACCATATTTGTGACATTTCCAGTTGTTTATGAGACCGACTTTGAACTTGTCAGCAGATTTCATAATATCGGTGATCCCGTTATTCACCAGAAGAGCTAGCAATATCACTAATAATTGGAGGATAGCAGCGCTGCATCAGTACCTTCGTTGAAAGCGGTATCTTTGAAAAGAGAAGAAGACACAAGAAAACCGGCAGAGAGGTGCAGAAGTATATAAATAGTGTTAATAATTCAAAATATATAACAGGGATGGGTTCATCTTTTTTTATTGTTTTTTTCAAAAATATTATTTTCCCGATATTTTACAGTCTTTTCTGCGAACAATTAGTTTAAGGTGAAAGACAGGTGATAATTTCACCTACTTATGTAGATTGAAAAGGAGTTCAACACAAAAGTCAGAGTGTGTGAGCTATGTAAAAGAAAAGCGAGAGCCCAATAATATCTGTTTTTCTGAAGTATACAATTAGGTGTCCTTCTGAAGTAGCGGACTCATACCATTTACTTTCATTCGGGTGTTTGTATCTTAACTTTGGCTTTAGGTAATTTTCAACTTCTATTTCTTTATTTTTATTTTTACTTTTTTATTTATTCTCATTTTGCAGAAGCCACTCGAACTCAGGAGCCTTAGCAATAGAGTGCTGTCCCACAGATGAGGGTGGTTCTCATATGTCCCCACCATCATATCCGCTGACTAGCAATCACCACCACGAAATCAGAAGTCCTGAATGCAATTAAGATGCTAAAAGCTGGAAAAGCAGCAGGACCAGATGGAATCCCAGCAGAAGCTTTGAAAATAGACCCAGAGACAACAGCGGACTTGATGACTCCATTGCTGGAGAAGGTGTGGAAAGAGGGCAAAGTACCTGAGGATTAGAAGAAAGGATATTTATTCAAACTACCAAAGAAAAAAGACTTAAGTCAATGTAAAAACTGGCGTGGAATTATGCTCCTGTCCATCTCAAGCAAAATACTAAGCCGCATCATCCTGGAGCGAATCAAACAAGCCCTCGATGCGAAACTCCGACCGGAACAAGCTGGATTCAGGAGAAACAAGTCATGTGTTGATCAAATTTATTAATAACAATGATATTTATTTCTGGAACAGAAACCAGCCATTTTTACAGGCATGAACATACGTAAACTTATCAAAACTTATAGAATATATAATATGATTTGTTAATTTAGAAATAAGTTGAATACTGGTAAATGTGAGAGAAACATTTAAAATGAAGTGTACAAATAGGGAAATAGATATAGCGTCAAGTCTAAACTGTGATTGAAAAAAATACATGTCAATTTCACGCGGGAATCATAAATGATTGCGTTAGTTGGGAAGGTAAGTAGCATTTCTGTACAGGTGCTGACGTGATACATAAGGGATTCAGAATAAACAATAATTATCAGCAAATGATTCATAAAGTGTTTCAAAGTCTATTAAACTTTAAATTCACATGTAAGTACACCATATTTGTGACATTTCCAGTTGTTTATGAGACCGACTTTGAACTTGTCAGCAGATTTCATAATATCGGTGATCCCGTTATTCACCAGAAGAGCTAGCAATATCACTAATAATTGGAGGATAGCAGCGCTGCATCAGTACCTTCGTTGAAAGCGGTATCTTTGAAAAGAGAAGAAGACACAGGAAAACCGGCAGAGAGGTGCAGAAGTATATAAATAGTGTTAATAATTCAAAATATATAACAGGGATGGGTTCATCTTTTTTTATTGTTTTTTTCAAAAAATATTATTTTCCCGATATTTTACAGTCTTTTCTGCGAACAATTAGTTTAAGGTGAAAGACAGGTGATAATTTCACCTACTTATGTAGATTGAAAAGGAGTTCAACACAAAAGTCAGAGTGTGTGAGCTATGTAAAAGAAAAGCGAGAGCCCAATAATATCTGTTTTTCTGAAGTATACAATTAGGTGTCCTTCTGAAGTAGCGGACTCATACCATTTACTTTCATTCGGGTGTTTGTATCTTAACTTTGGCTTTAGGTAATTTTCAACTTCTATTTCTTTATTTTTATTTTTACTTTTTTATTTATTCTCATTTTGCAGAAGCCACTCGAACTCAGGAGCCTTAGCAATAGAGTGCTGTCCCACAGATGAGGGTGGTTCTCATATGTCCCCACCATCATATCCGCTGACTAGCAATCACCACCACGAAATCAGAAGTCCTGAATGCAATTAAGATGCTAAAAGCTGGAAAAGCAGCAGGACCAGATGGAATCCCAGCAGAAGCTTTGAAAATAGACCCAGAGACAACAGCGGACTTGATGACTCCATTGCTGGAGAAGGTGTGGAAAGAGGGCAAAGTACCTGAGGATTAGAAGAAAGGATATTTATTCAAACTACCAAAGAAAAAAGACTTAAGTCAATGTAAAAACTGGCGTGGAATTATGCTCCTGTCCATCTCAAGCAAAATACTAAGCCGCATCATCCTGGAGCGAATCAAACAAGCCCTCGATGCGAAACTCCGACCGGAACAAGCTGGATTCAGGAGAAACAAGTCATGTGTTGATCAAATTTATTAATAACAATGATATTTATTTCTGGAACAGAAACCAGCCATTTTTACAGGCATGAACATACGTAAACTTATCAAAACTTATAGAATATATAATATGATTTGTTAATTTAGAAATAAGTTGAATACTGGTAAATGTGAGAGAAACATTTAAAATGAAGTGTACAAATAGGGAAATAGATATAGCGTCAAGTCTAAACTGTGATTGAAAAAAAATACATGTCAATTTCACGCGGGAATCATAAATGATTGCGTTAGTTGGGAAGGTAAGTAGCATTTCTGTACAGGTGCTGACGTGATACATAAGGGATTCAGAATAAACAATAATTATCAGCAAATGATTCATAAAGTGTTTCAAAGTCTATTAAACTTTAAATTCACATGTAAGTACACCATATTTGTGACATTTCCAGTTGTTTATGAGACCGACTTTGAACTTGTCAGCAGATTTCATAATATCGGTGATCCCGTTATTCACCAGAAGAGCTAGCAATATCACTAATAATTGGAGGATAGCAGCGCTGCATCAGTACCTTCGTTGAAAGCGGTATCTTTGAAAAGAGAAGAAGACACAGGAAAACCGGCAGAGAGGTGCAGAAGTATATAAATAGTGTTAATAATTCAAAATATATAACAGGGATGGGTTCATCTTTTTTTATTGTTTTTTTCAAAAAATATTATTTTCCCGATATTTTACAGTCTTTTCTGCGAACAATTAGTTTAAGGTGAAAGACAGGTGATAATTTCACCTACTTATGTAGATTGAAAAGGAGTTCAACACAAAAGTCAGAGTGTGTGAGCTATGTAAAAGAAAAGCGAGAGCCCAATAATATCTGTTTTTCTGAAGTATACAATTAGGTGTCCTTCTGAAGTAGCGGACTCATACCATTTACTTTCATTCGGGTGTTTGTATCTTAACTTTGGCTTTAGGTAATTTTCAACTTCTATTTCTTTATTTTTATTTTTACTTTTTTATTTATTCTCATTTTGCAGAAGCCACTCGAACTCAGGAGCCTTAGCAATAGAGTGCTGTCCCACAGATGAGGGTGGTTCTCATATGTCCCCACCATCATATCCGCTGACTAGCAATCACCACCACGAAATCAGAAGTCCTGAATGCAATTAAGATGCTAAAAGCTGGAAAAGCAGCAGGACCAGATGGAATCCCAGCAGAAGCTTTGAAAATAGACCCAGAGACAACAGCGGACTTGATGACTCCATTGCTGGAGAAGGTGTGGAAAGAGGGCAAAGTACCTGAGGATTAGAAGAAAGGATATTTATTCAAACTACCAAAGAAAAAAGACTTAAGTCAATGTAAAAACTGGCGTGGAATTATGCTCCTGTCCATCTCAAGCAAAATACTAAGCCGCATCATCCTGGAGCGAATCAAACAAGCCCTCGATGCGAAACTCCGACCGGAACAAGCTGGATTCAGGAGAAACAAGTCATGTGTTGATCAAATTTATTAATAACAATGATATTTATTTCTGGAACAGAAACCAGCCATTTTTACAGGCATGAACATACGTAAACTTATCAAAACTTATAGAATATATAATATGATTTGTTAATTTAGAAATAAGTTGAATACTGGTAAATGTGAGAGAAACATTTAAAATGAAGTGTACAAATAGGGAAATAGATATAGCGTCAAGTCTAAACTGTGATTGAAAAAAAATACATGTCAATTTCACGCGGGAATCATAAATGATTGCGTTAGTTGGGAAGGTAAGTAGCATTTCTGTACAGGTGCTGACGTGATACATAAGGGATTCAGAATAAACAATAATTATCAGCAAATGATTCATAAAGTGTTTCAAAGTCTATTAAACTTTAAATTCACATGTAAGTACACCATATTTGTGACATTTCCAGTTGTTTATGAGACCGACTTTGAACTTGTCAGCAGATTTCATAATATCGGTGATCCCGTTATTCACCAGAAGAGCTAGCAATATCACTAATAATTGGAGGATAGCAGCGCTGCATCAGTACCTTCGTTGAAAGCGGTATCTTTGAAAAGAGAAGAAGACACAGGAAAACCGGCAGAGAGGTGCAGAAGTATATAAATAGTGTTAATAATTCAAAATATATAACAGGGATGGGTTCATCTTTTTTTATTGTTTTTTTCAAAAAATATTATTTTCCCGATATTTTACAGTCTTTTCTGCGAACAATTAGTTTAAGGTGAAAGACAGGTGATAATTTCACCTACTTATGTAGATTGAAAAGGAGTTCAACACAAAAGTCAGAGTGTGTGAGCTATGTAAAAGAAAAGCGAGAGCCCAATAATATCTGTTTTTCTGAAGTATACAATTAGGTGTCCTTCTGAAGTAGCGGACTCATACCATTTACTTTCATTCGGGTGTTTGTATCTTAACTTTGGCTTTAGGTAATTTTCAACTTCTATTTCTTTATTTTTATTTTTACTTTTTTATTTATTCTCATTTTGCAGAAGCCACTCGAACTCAGGAGCCTTAGCAATAGAGTGCTGTCCCACAGATGAGGGTGGTTCTCATATGTCCCCACCATCATATCCGCTGACTAGCAATCACCACCACGAAATCAGAAGTCCTGAATGCAATTAAGATGCTAAAAGCTGGAAAAGCAGCAGGACCAGATGGAATCCCAGCAGAAGCTTTGAAAATAGACCCAGAGACAACAGCGGACTTGATGACTCCATTGCTGGAGAAGGTGTGGAAAGAGGGCAAAGTACCTGAGGATTAGAAGAAAGGATATTTATTCAAACTACCAAAGAAAAAAGACTTAAGTCAATGTAAAAACTGGCGTGGAATTATGCTCCTGTCCATCTCAAGCAAAATACTAAGCCGCATCATCCTGGAGCGAATCAAACAAGCCCTCGATGCGAAACTCCGACCGGAACAAGCTGGATTCAGGAGAAACAAGTCATGTGTTGATCAAATTTATTAATAACAATGATATTTATTTCTGGAACAGAAACCAGCCATTTTTACAGGCATGAACATACGTAAACTTATCAAAACTTATAGAATATATAATATGATTTGTTAATTTAGAAATAAGTTGAATACTGGTAAATGTGAGAGAAACATTTAAAATGAAGTGTACAAATAGGGAAATAGATATAGCGTCAAGTCTAAACTGTGATTGAAAAAAAATACATGTCAATTTCACGCGGGAATCATAAATGATTGCGTTAGTTGGGAAGGTAAGTAGCATTTCTGTACAGGTGCTGACGTGATACATAAGGGATTCAGAATAAACAATAATTATCAGCAAATGATTCATAAAGTGTTTCAAAGTCTATTAAACTTTAAATTCACATGTAAGTACACCATATTTGTGACATTTCCAGTTGTTTATGAGACCGACTTTGAACTTGTCAGCAGATTTCATAATATCGGTGATCCCGTTATTCACCAGAAGAGCTAGCAATATCACTAATAATTGGAGGATAGCAGCGCTGCATCAGTACCTTCGTTGAAAGCGGTATCTTTGAAAAGAGAAGAAGACACAAGAAAACCGGCAGAGAGGTGCAGAAGTATATAAATAGTGTTAATAATTCAAAATATATAACAGGGATGGGTTCATCTTTTTTTATTGTTTTTTTCAAAAAATATTATTTTCCCGATATTTTACAGTCTTTTCTGCGAACAATTAGTTTAAGGTGAAAGACAGGTGATAATTTCACCTACTTATGTAGATTGAAAAGGAGTTCAACACAAAAGTCAGAGTGTGTGAGCTATGTAAAAGAAAAGCGAGAGCCCAATAATATCTGTTTTTCTGAAGTATACAATTAGGTGTCCTTCTGAAGTAGCGGACTCATACCATTTACTTTCATTCGGGTGTTTGTATCTTAACTTTGGCTTTAGGTAATTTTCAACTTCTATTTCTTTATTTTTATTTTTACTTTTTTATTTATTCTCATTTTGCAGAAGCCACTCGAACTCAGGAGCCTTAGCAATAGAGTGCTGTCCCACAGATGAGGGTGGTTCTCATATGTCCCCACCATCATATCCGCTGACTAGCAATCACCACCACGAAATCAGAAGTCCTGAATGCAATTAAGATGCTAAAAGCTGGAAAAGCAGCAGGACCAGATGGAATCCCAGCAGAAGCTTTGAAAATAGACCCAGAGACAACAGCGGACTTGATGACTCCATTGCTGGAGAAGGTGTGGAAAGAGGGCAAAGTACCTGAGGATTAGAAGAAAGGATATTTATTCAAACTACCAAAGAAAAAAGACTTAAGTCAATGTAAAAACTGGCGTGGAATTATGCTCCTGTCCATCTCAAGCAAAATACTAAGCCGCATCATCCTGGAGCGAATCAAACAAGCCCTCGATGCGAAACTCCGACCGGAACAAGCTGGATTCAGGAGAAACAAGTCATGTGTTGATCAAATTTATTAATAACAATGATATTTATTTCTGGAACAGAAACCAGCCATTTTTACAGGCATGAACATACGTAAACTTATCAAAACTTATAGAATATATAATATGATTTGTTAATTTAGAAATAAGTTGAATACTGGTAAATGTGAGAGAAACATTTAAAATGAAGTGTACAAATAGGGAAATAGATATAGCGTCAAGTCTAAACTGTGATTGAAAAAAAATACATGTCAATTTCACGCGGGAATCATAAATGATTGCGTTAGTTGGGAAGGTAAGTAGCATTTCTGTACAGGTGCTGACGTGATACATAAGGGATTCAGAATAAACAATAATTATCAGCAAATGATTCATAAAGTGTTTCAAAGTCTATTAAACTTTAAATTCACATGTAAGTACACCATATTTGTGACATTTCCAGTTGTTTATGAGACCGACTTTGAACTTGTCAGCAGATTTCATAATATCGGTGATCCCGTTATTCACCAGAAGAGCTAGCAATATCACTAATAATTGGAGGATAGCAGCGCTGCATCAGTACCTTCGTTGAAAGCGGTATCTTTGAAAAGAGAAGAAGACACAAGAAAACCGGCAGAGAGGTGCAGAAGTATATAAATAGTGTTAATAATTCAAAATATATAACAGGGATGGGTTCATCTTTTTTTATTGTTTTTTTCAAAAAATATTATTTTCCCGATATTTTACAGTCTTTTCTGCGAACAATTAGTTTAAGGTGAAAGACAGGTGATAATTTCACCTACTTATGTAGATTGAAAAGGAGTTCAACACAAAAGTCAGAGTGTGTGAGCTATGTAAAAGAAAAGCGAGAGCCCAATAATATCTGTTTTTCTGAAGTATACAATTAGGTGTCCTTCTGAAGTAGCGGACTCATACCATTTACTTTCATTCGGGTGTTTGTATCTTAACTTTGGCTTTAGGTAATTTTCAACTTCTATTTCTTTATTTTTATTTTTACTTTTTTATTTATTCTCATTTTGCAGAAGCCACTCGAACTCAGGAGCCTTAGCAATAGAGTGCTGTCCCACAGATGAGGGTGGTTCTCATATGTCCCCACCATCATATCCGCTGACTAGCAATCACCACCACGAAATCAGAAGTCCTGAATGCAATTAAGATGCTAAAAGCTGGAAAAGCAGCAGGACCAGATGGAATCCCAGCAGAAGCTTTGAAAATAGACCCAGAGACAACAGCGGACTTGATGACTCCATTGCTGGAGAAGGTGTGGAAAGAGGGCAAAGTACCTGAGGATTAGAAGAAAGGATATTTATTCAAACTACCAAAGAAAAAAGACTTAAGTCAATGTAAAAACTGGCGTGGAATTATGCTCCTGTCCATCTCAAGCAAAATACTAAGCCGCATCATCCTGGAGCGAATCAAACAAGCCCTCGATGCGAAACTCCGACCGGAACAAGCTGGATTCAGGAGAAACAAGTCATGTGTTGATCAAATTTATTAATAACAATGATATTTATTTCTGGAACAGAAACCAGCCATTTTTACAGGCATGAACATACGTAAACTTATCAAAACTTATAGAATATATAATATGATTTGTTAATTTAGAAATAAGTTGAATACTGGTAAATGTGAGAGAAACATTTAAAATGAAGTGTACAAATAGGGAAATAGATATAGCGTCAAGTCTAAACTGTGATTGAAAAAAAATACATGTCAATTTCACGCGGGAATCATAAATGATTGCGTTAGTTGGGAAGGTAAGTAGCATTTCTGTACAGGTGCTGACGTGATACATAAGGGATTCAGAATAAACAATAATTATCAGCAAATGATTCATAAAGTGTTTCAAAGTCTATTAAACTTTAAATTCACATGTAAGTACACCATATTTGTGACATTTCCAGTTGTTTATGAGACCGACTTTGAACTTGTCAGCAGATTTCATAATATCGGTGATCCCGTTATTCACCAGAAGAGCTAGCAATATCACTAATAATTGGAGGATAGCAGCGCTGCATCAGTACCTTCGTTGAAAGCGGTATCTTTGAAAAGAGAAGAAGACACAAGAAAACCGGCAGAGAGGTGCAGAAGTATATAAATAGTGTTAATAATTCAAAATATATAACAGGGATGGGTTCATCTTTTTTTATTGTTTTTTTCAAAAAATATTATTTTCCCGATATTTTACAGTCTTTTCTGCGAACAATTAGTTTAAGGTGAAAGACAGGTGATAATTTCACCTACTTATGTAGATTGAAAAGGAGTTCAACACAAAAGTCAGAGTGTGTGAGCTATGTAAAAGAAAAGCGAGAGCCCAATAATATCTGTTTTTCTGAAGTATACAATTAGGTGTCCTTCTGAAGTAGCGGACTCATACCATTTACTTTCATTCGGGTGTTTGTATCTTAACTTTGGCTTTAGGTAATTTTCAACTTCTATTTCTTTATTTTTATTTTTACTTTTTTATTTATTCTCATTTTGCAGAAGCCACTCGAACTCAGGAGCCTTAGCAATAGAGTGCTGTCCCACAGATGAGGGTGGTTCTCATATGTCCCCACCATCATATCCGCTGACTAGCAATCACCACCACGAAATCAGAAGTCCTGAATGCAATTAAGATGCTAAAAGCTGGAAAAGCAGCAGGACCAGATGGAATCCCAGCAGAAGCTTTGAAAATAGACCCAGAGACAACAGCGGACTTGATGACTCCATTGCTGGAGAAGGTGTGGAAAGAGGGCAAAGTACCTGAGGATTAGAAGAAAGGATATTTATTCAAACTACCAAAGAAAAAAGACTTAAGTCAATGTAAAAACTGGCGTGGAATTATGCTCCTGTCCATCTCAAGCAAAATACTAAGCCGCATCATCCTGGAGCGAATCAAACAAGCCCTCGATGCGAAACTCCGACCGGAACAAGCTGGATTCAGGAGAAACAAGTCATGTGTTGATCAAATTTATTAATAACAATGATATTTATTTCTGGAACAGAAACCAGCCATTTTTACAGGCATGAACATACGTAAACTTATCAAAACTTATAGAATATATAATATGATTTGTTAATTTAGAAATAAGTTGAATACTGGTAAATGTGAGAGAAACATTTAAAATGAAGTGTACAAATAGGGAAATAGATATAGCGTCAAGTCTAAACTGTGATTGAAAAAAAATACATGTCAATTTCACGCGGGAATCATAAATGATTGCGTTAGTTGGGAAGGTAAGTAGCATTTCTGTACAGGTGCTGACGTGATACATAAGGGATTCAGAATAAACAATAATTATCAGCAAATGATTCATAAAGTGTTTCAAAGTCTATTAAACTTTAAATTCACATGTAAGTACACCATATTTGTGACATTTCCAGTTGTTTATGAGACCGACTTTGAACTTGTCAGCAGATTTCATAATATCGGTGATCCCGTTATTCACCAGAAGAGCTAGCAATATCACTAATAATTGGAGGATAGCAGCGCTGCATCAGTACCTTCGTTGAAAGCGGTATCTTTGAAAAGAGAAGAAGACACAGGAAAACCGGCAGAGAGGTGCAGAAGTATATAAATAGTGTTAATAATTCAAAATATATAACAGGGATGGGTTCATCTTTTTTTATTGTTTTTTTCAAAAAATATTATTTTCCCGATATTTTACAGTCTTTTCTGCGAACAATTAGTTTAAGGTGAAAGACAGGTGATAATTTCACCTACTTATGTAGATTGAAAAGGAGTTCAACACAAAAGTCAGAGTGTGTGAGCTATGTAAAAGAAAAGCGAGAGCCCAATAATATCTGTTTTTCTGAAGTATACAATTAGGTGTCCTTCTGAAGTAGCGGACTCATACCATTTACTTTCATTCGGGTGTTTGTATCTTAACTTTGGCTTTAGGTAATTTTCAACTTCTATTTCTTTATTTTTATTTTTACTTTTTTATTTATTCTCATTTTGCAGAAGCCACTCGAACTCAGGAGCCTTAGCAATAGAGTGCTGTCCCACAGATGAGGGTGGTTCTCATATGTCCCCACCATCATATCCGCTGACTAGCAATCACCACCACGAAATCAGAAGTCCTGAATGCAATTAAGATGCTAAAAGCTGGAAAAGCAGCAGGACCAGATGGAATCCCAGCAGAAGCTTTGAAAATAGACCCAGAGACAACAGCGGACTTGATGACTCCATTGCTGGAGAAGGTGTGGAAAGAGGGCAAAGTACCTGAGGATTAGAAGAAAGGATATTTATTCAAACTACCAAAGAAAAAAGACTTAAGTCAATGTAAAAACTGGCGTGGAATTATGCTCCTGTCCATCTCAAGCAAAATACTAAGCCGCATCATCCTGGAGCGAATCAAACAAGCCCTCGATGCGAAACTCCGACCGGAACAAGCTGGATTCAGGAGAAACAAGTCATGTGTTGATCAAATCGCCACTCTACGAGTCATCATTGAACAAAGCTTGGAATGGCAGTCACCTCTACACCTCACTGAACTTCATCGAATTTGGAAAGGCCTTCGATGAAGCAGCGTCGATCGAGAGGTGATTTGGAAAGTACTTCGCTACTGCGGGGTTCCATCGACAATTATACATCTCTTCCAACAGTTATACGAGAGTGCTGCATGCCAAATAATCCACAACGGGAAGCTCACGGGATCCTTCGAAGTGAGGACGGGAGTGAGGCAAGGCTGTCTATTATCACCAATGATCATCCTCATTGCAGTAGATTGGATAATGCGACAGACAACGGGCAATGACGAAACAGGCATAAAATGGACTTACACAAAAAACTTGGAGGATCTGGACTTCGCCGATGACATATGTCTGATTTCCCAAAAATTGGAAGATATGCAAGTGATGAAAAGTAACAAGTTGACAGAAGAAGCATCAAACGTAGGACATGAGGTGAACATAGAGAAAACAGATGTGGTGATGAAGATTCCTGGCCAACAGCAACATCAAAAACAGACAACAGTCAGCCGGCGTAAATGGGAGGAACCTGAAAGAAACAACCTCCTTTACCTACCTACTTACCTAGGAAGCATCGTTTCAACTACAGGCCATCGGAACTGACGAGGATATCAAAGCCAAAATCGGAAAAGAAAGACAAGCTTTCATTACTCTTAAGTCTGTGTGTAGGTCAACATCACTCATCATCAAAAATAAGATCCGGATCTTCAACTCCAATGTGAAGTCAGTGCTACTCACTACACGGATCACAGACATGGCCAGCGCGTCATACAGAGCATCTCAAACTAACTTCAGACCTTCATTAACAGTTGTCTTCGCTCAATACTCCACTGAAGATCAGATGGCCGGAAAAAATCAGCAACAGGGATCTCTGGCAATGAGCGAACCAACACAGCGGGAACCGATTGTGAAACAAATAGGCAGGAAGAAATGGAGATGGATTGGCCATACTCTGAGGAAACCATCAAGTGACATCACTAGACAAGCCATCGCTCGAGTGGAACCCGAAAGAGGGGCGGCGAGTTGGTCGTCAGTGCAGGGGTTCCTTGAGGAGGTCATGTGAAGAGGAGATGAGAGCATGTGGCAAATTTGGAGCGGGGTGAAAAAGTTGGCAGAAAACAGAAGGCAATGGAGGTGCGTAGGTGAAGCCCTATGTTCCTCTAGGAGTTAAAGTATATAATAATAATGATATAATAATTGTTGGGTCGTGAGTTGGGGATACGTTCTAGTTTGATGTACTCAGATAACTGATTAGATTTGTGTGAATCATAAGTTCGCTTGAGGGTAATGAGTGATGAAAAGTCATTACAGCTGTGAAATTGCCTAGTATGCTTACGCAGTCGGTTTCGAATCTTTACGGGGATGAAGTCGGGCTATCTAGGCCTCGATTTCACAAGCCTTAATGGAGCGATGAAGTCATGTGCAAATCCTGGGATCTCATAGAGTAAATTGTTTGTCTCTATAGCTGAGCTGCATGTGATGTTCACCTCCGTAGACAATACGCCTCTTGAGATTAAGTGATGCTGTCAATGGAGTTGACGATTGAACGATCAATTCTCGGTTGTTTGCTCAAAATCAACTTCCCCAATTTTCGCGGAGGCATCAATACGACAGTCATCGTCTCATCGGTCGCTGTTCAGAAAGAAGAGTAAAACATCGTCAGAAGTAATACAATGATTTATTATTGTAATATTTGTTCACAGACCCTCGCAAAATCATAAAAATTATAAGTTGGTGTGACAATAAAGAATCCTCGATTGGGCAATCGGTCTTTTGGATTTTCGTCCATTATTACCAAGCGTTTCTGAAAAACTGCAAGGAACAGCGTGGGCCCGAGCGTAGCAAGAGCTGGGCATTAACGGTTTATGAGACGTGGCTGACAGTTTCTGACGATTGAAACAGATTCTGGAGGATTCACACAGTTGTTGAAAGATTGGATATTCACCGTACATCTTTCCTGGTGCCGGTCAAGTCCCCCTTGAACAAGCAATATCTGGAACATTTTTGGAATTTGGCCAAGTTCAACAATGCCTGGGTCAAAGAAGGGACAGAGTGTCTTGGATGCAAACAGGAAAGTAAGTCATGGTGACTTGTCTGTTAATTGTAACGATGTGTCTGATGTTAAGCATGACATGGTTGATGTTACTGTTTCGCCGTTCAGGGATAATAGGAACATCAAACTCCCTAAATTAGAACCACGGTGTTTTGATGGAAACCCGGCTGATTATTTACAATTTGTAAAGGAGTTTGAGATCATGCTGAATAGTTTTCTATTAAATGATGAATTGAAGTTAATGTATTTGATGAGATATTGCACTGGAGTTGCTGCAAGAGCTATACAGTGCTGTAAGTTTATGAAGCCAAAAGAGGGCTACTACGAGGCTATGGGCATATTACGTCAAAGGTTTGGAAGACCTTCGATGATTGTAGGGAAATTATTCGAGGCTGTTAAGGGTAATGGTGGTCAATTACAGGATGACACCCAGGCACTCACTGAGTTTTTAGATAATTTGCTAATTTACAAGAATGCAATGATTTCGATGAATCGCATGAGTGACTCAACTCGAGTTTTACACTAGAAGTAATAGCAAGACGTCTACCTACTCGACTGCAAAGGAAGTGGGTGAAGATAAGCTCCCGTATGGAGGATGAGGGTATCGAGCCAAAGTTTGATGATATCCTGGAACTGGTAAAAGATAGTGTCAATCAATCTATGAGCAAGTTCGCCAGTCTATTACATCTCACCCCTAGAATAGAGCAGTCTGAGAGAAAAAAGCAATCATTGATGACGAAAGGGCCTCAAAGAGGTGGATACCGAGAAGGCTCCATGATGTCTAGTAATGCATATAGACCTAGTGAGTGTAACAGGTTTCGTAGTACATCCTCAACAGATAAGTTGCAAGCTGCAAGACAAACACGGTTGTGTTTTACACGTGTGCAAGAGGTGCATACAAAGGTGAACTGTGAACCAGTGAGCAAGTTCAGTGATAAGCTAAATGTGAAATCAAGGTCTGACTCCGAATTGTGTGACGATAACGGTGTTGTGAAGAAGTCTGTAGTTGCAACTGGTAAGCCGTTGTTGAATAGAGTGTCACAGAATAGAGTTACTGCTTCAGAGTGCAGTTCTGACTCCAAAAGTTTACAAGGCCTTATTAGTCAGAATTAAGGTATGAAATCAAACATTTTACTTGTGTTATTAAAGAGTTTGAAAATGATGAAATTGATGGTAAAGTGAATATTCGTGATAATGATAATGATAGTGCACATCATTATGAAATGAGGGGAATGCCTACTACTGCTGAGTTGAACAAAGGTTCTGTACAACTTGAACGTGAAGTAGAATTAAATTCAGATGCAGTGGTAGAAGGTATAGATACTTGTGAGACCGTCAGTGTAATTGATCAGCGTGTAGCCCACCTATCATCAGATGCTACTGCTAAACCGGAGTTAATAATAAAGGACAGCAGTGGTGGTAATCTTGCAGTTAGACAACTTTCTGAAAGCCGAACAACAACAGCTTTTGATCCACCGCGAAGTTCATCAACTGGTATCAATCAGTTGTCGTTGGTGTAGTCATCCACAATGAAACTGACGCCCATCGACTCAAGTGTCTTGTACAATGACTATGATAGTATTGGTGCATTTGAAAAGACGAAAGATATTGCTCAGTTTAGTGAGGATAAGCCAAGTGTAAACGAGAGAGTAATTGTTAAATTGACTTGCATGAATAAAGGCATTTCTAGTTTCAAGTTACTAATTGAATGCTATTATCTTTGGTGTAAATTACTCTGTTTCTACGCTTGGTTGATGAGATATGCCGTGTGTTTGATCGTCATCTATATTCTACGACACAATGACATGGGTGTGTTACCGTTCAGATTTGAGGGTGACATACCTCATAGAAGGAAGTTAGCAAATGAACTCTGCGACGATTTTCCAAACTAGAGCGTAAACCTGAGAATGATTTTATGTGTACTGCTGTAAGTCATAAAATTCTTCAAAGGGTGGCGAATCAATCAGCAGTCGAATGTGCTTGGTATGTGATTTTGTACATATGCTCATTCTGCATATACTGAATTGCTATCATCTCTCATCTATCTATTGGTAATTTTGTTTGTATCTGGACGTCTTCCACTTGGATCATCAGCCTGAGAAGGAATGTAGGCGTACTGCTGTAAGTCCTACAGTTCTTCAAAGGTATTTCATCAAGCCAGAATCCACAACATTTGATGTATTGATTTTACATATGTTTGTGTTATGTAATTGAGTGGGTTCCAGTTAATGTAATTGTTGGTTAATCTTGTTTGTGTCCGGACATTCTTCAACCTACAATCGTCAACCCGAGAAGGGTTTTAGACGTACTGGTGTAAGTCCTGCGATTCTTCAAAGGAATTCCACCAAGACATGATCTGCGAAGTTATGTGTACTGTTTGTATATACGTGTGGTGTGTCATATCAATTGGTGTTTCTGGATTCACTGTTCGTACTTGTTGTCTTTATATCTTGTTGTTATTGCATAATTTTGTTAAATTGTTCGGCGCGCTTACTTCTGGAGTTGTTTCTAGTATTCTACATCCTTGAATGAATTGATTGATGTTGAAGACAGCGGATGGGTCGTGTACGCCGGGGAAGCAATTGCTGAGAACGACATGCACACGGAGATAATTGTTAGCTGCGGTCCGACACGCCGGGGAGCGAGAGTGTAAACGACTGAGGCTCGCATGCGTCACCGCTACTAGAACTGAGGCAGAATGAGTGACAAGCGATCGCAGTGATAATTGGTAGTTAGTAGATAAGAGGATGTGCGTGGAGTATCATGAGGTGGTGCTATGGCCACGTTGCGTTCTGCAAGAGTAGTAGTGAAAGACAGCAGTGGTGGTAATCTTGCAGTTAGACAACTTTCTGAAAGCCGAGCAACAACAGCTTCTGATAAACCGTGAAGTTCATCACCATATGTCACTCAGCCATCGTTGGCGTTTCCATCCACAATGAAATGGACATCCACGAACTCACGTGCTTTATGCAATGACTGCGATAGCATTGGCGCATTTAAAAAGACGAAAGATATTGCTCAGTTTAGTGAGAACAAGCCAAGTGTAAGCGAGAGAGTAATTGTTAAATTGACTCGCATGAATAAAGGCATTTCTAGTTTCAAGTTACTAATTGAATGCTATTATCTTTGGTGTAAATTACTCTGTTTCTACGCTTGGTTGATGAGATATGCCGTGTGTTTGATCGTCATCTATATTCTACGACACAATGACATGGGTGTGTTACCGTTCAGATTTGAGGATATACCTTGTCAATCACGTCTCATAAACCGTTAATGCCCAGCTCTCGCTACGCTCGGGCCCACGCTGTTCTCTGAAGATTTCAGAAACCCTTAGTTATAACGGACGAGAAAACCAAAACATTGATCTCCGCTTGAGATTTCTTTATTCTTACATCAACATATAAAAATAATAAGTGAACTAAGGTCTGAAAACAAATATTACAATAATAAATCACTGTATTACTTCTGACGATGTTTCAATCTTCTTCCTGAACAGCGACCGATGAGACGATGACTGTCGTATTGATGCCTCCGCGAAAATTGAAGAATTTGGGTTTGAGCAAACAACCATGAATTGATCGTTCAATCTTCAACTACATTGACACTCCACGGCAAAAAACCGATCCATCCCTTTGTTCCATCACGACCAATACACGTTGACTTGGATGCCATTGCGAGAACCTGGGTCACACGGACAGAGCTGAAATGGAAAACAAACAGAAAAGCCAACACGCCACAAGCATACCCACAGCACAATCTCACACATCAATGACGACCTGCGCCTTCCAGTTAAAAGTATCCTCTTGACAAATCATCTTGCAAAACAGTCACCACTTACTAGAATGACTCTTGCAGAACGCAACGTGGCCATAGCACCACCTCATGATACTCCACGCACATCCTCTTATCTACTAACTACCAATTATCACTGCGATCGCTTGTCACTCATTCTGCCTCAGTTCTAGTAGCGGTGACGCATGCGAGCCTCAGTCGTTTACACTCTCGCTCCCCGGCGTGTCGGACCGCAGCTAACAATTATCTCCGTGTGCATGTCGTTCTCAGCAATTGCTTCCCCGGCGTACACGACCCATCCGCTGTCTTCAACATCAATCAATTCATTCAAGGATGTAGAATACTAGAAACAACTCCAGAAGTAAGCGCGCCGAACAATTTAACAAAATTATGCAATAACAACAAGATATAAAGACAACAAGTACGAACAGTGAATCCAGAAACACCAATTGATATGACACACCACACGTATATACAAACAGTACACATAACTTCGCAGATCATGTCTTGGTGGAATTCCTTTGAAGAATCGCAGGACTTACACCAGTACGTCTAAAACCCTTCTCGGGTTGACGATTGTAGGTTGAAGAATGTCCGGACACAAACAAGATTAACCAACAATTACATTAACTGGAACCCACTCAATTACATAACACAAACATATGTAAAATCAATACATCAAATGTTGTGGATTCTGGCTTGATGAAATACCTTTGAAGAACTGTAGGACTTACAGCAGTACGCCTACATTCCTTCTCAGGCTGATGATCCAAGTGGAAGACGTCCAGATACAAACAAAATTACCAATAGATAGATGAGAGATGATAGCAATTCAGTATATGCAGAATGAGCATATGTACAAAATTACATACCAGGCACATTTGACTGTTCGTTGATGCGCTAACCGGTGAAGAATTTTAGGACTTACAGCAGTACACATAAAATCATTCTCAGGTTGACACCCTATGTCAATGGAGTTGAAGAGTGAACGATCAATTCATGGTTGTTTGCTCAAAATCAACTTCCCCAATTTTCGCGGAGGCATCAATACGACAGTCATCGTCTCATCGGTCGCTGTTCAGAAAGAAGATTGAAACATCGTCAGAAGTAATACAGTGATTTATTATTGTAATATTTGTTTTCAGACTTTAGTTCAGTTATACTTTTTATATGTTGGTGTAACAATAAAGAAATCTCAAGCGGCAGATCGGTGTTTTGGTTTTTTCGTCCGTTATAACTAAGCGTTTCTGAAATCTTCAGAGAACAGCGTGAGCCCGAGCGTAGCGAGAGCTGGGCATTAACGGTTTATGAGACGTGATTGATACCCTAGATTGGAAAATCGTCGCAGAGTTCATTTAGTGATCTTCTATCATCTATATCCTCAAATCTGAACGGTAACACACCCATGTCATTGTGTCGTAGAATATAGATGACGATCAAACACACGGCATATCTCATCAACCAAGCGTAGAAACAGAGTAATTTACACCAAAGATAATAGCATTCAATTAGTAACTTGAAACTAGAAATGCCTTTATTCATGCAAGTCAATTTAACAATTACTCTCTCGTTTACACTTGGCTTATCCTCACTAAACTGAGCAATATCTTTCGTCTTTTCAAATGCACCAATACTATCATAGTCATTGTACAAGACACTTGAGTCGATGGGCGTCAGTTTCATTGTGGATGACTACACCAACGACAACTGATTGATACCAGTTGATGAACTTCGCGGTGGATCAAAAGCTGTTGTTGTTCGGCTTTCAGAAAGTTGTCTAACTGCAAGATTACCACCACTGCTGTCCTTTATTATTAACTCCGGTTTAGCAGTAGCATCTGATGATAGGTGGGCTACACGCTGATCAATTACACTGACGGTCTCACAAGTATCTATACCTTCTACCACTGCATCTGAATTTAATTCTACTTCACGTTCAAGTTGTACAGAACCTTTGTTCAACTCAGCAGTAGTAGGCATTCCCCTCATTTCATAATGATGTGCACTATCATTATCATTATCACGAATATTCACTTTACCATCAATTTCATCATTTTCAAACTCTTTAATAACACAAGTAAAATGTTTGATTTCATACCTTAATTCTGACTAATAAGGCCTTGTAAACTTTTGGAGTCAGAACTGCACTCTGAAGCAGTAACTCTATTCTGTGACACTCTATTCAACAACGGCTTACCAGTTGCAACTACAGACTTCTTCACAACACCGTTATCGTCACACAATTCGGAGTCAGACCTTGATTTCACATTTAGCTTATCACTGAACTTGGTCACTGGTTCACAGTTCACCTTTGTATGCACCTCTTGCACACGTGTAAAACACAACCGTGTTTCTCTTGCAGCTTGCAACTTATCTGTTGAGGATGTACTACGAAACCTGTTACACTCACTAGGTCTATATGCATTACTAGACATCATGGAGCCTTCTCGGTATCCCCCTCTTTGAGGCCCTTTCGTCATCAATGATTGCTTTTTCCTCTCAGACTGCTCTATTCTAGGGGTGAGATGTAATAGACTGGCGAACTTGCTCATAGATTGATTGACACTATCTTTTACTAGTTCCAGGATATCATCAAACTTTGGCTCGATACCCTCATCCTCCATACGGGAGCTTATCTTCACCCACTTCCTTTGCAGTCGAGTAGGTAGACGTCTTGCTATTACTTCTAGTGTAAAACTCGAGTTGAGTCACTCATGCGATTCATCGAAATCATTGCATTCTTGTAAATTAGCAAATTATCTAAAAACTCAGTGAGTGCCTGGGTGTCATCCTGTAATTGACCACCATTACCCTTAACAGCCTCGAATAATTTCCCTACAATCATCGAAGGTCTTCCAAACCTTTGACGTAATATGCCCATAGCCTCGTAGTAGCCCTCTTTTGGCTTCATAAACTTACAGCACTGTATAGCTCTTGCAGCAACTCCAGTGCAATATCTCATCAAATACATTAACTTCAATTCATCATTTAATAGAAAACTATTCAGCATGATCTCAAACTCCTTTACAAATTGTAAATAATCAGCCGGGTTTCCATCAAAACACCGTGGTTCTAATTTAGGGAGTTTGATGTTCCTATTATCCCTGAACGGCGAAACAGTAACATCAACCATGTCATGCTTAACATCAGACACATCGTTACAATTAACAGACAAGTCACCATGACTTACTTTCCTGTTTGCATCCAAGACACTCTGTCCCTTCTTTGACCCAGGCATTGTTGAACTTGGCCAAATTCCAAAAATGTTCCAGATATTGCTTGTTCAAGGGGGACTTGACCGGCACCAGGAAAGATGTACGGTGAATATCCAATCTTTCAACAACTGTGTGAATCCTCCAGAATCTGTTTCAATCGTCAGAAACTGTCAGCCACGTCTCATAGACCGTTAATGCCCAGCTCTTGCTACGCTCGGGCCCACGCTGTTCCTTGTAGTTTTTCAGAAACGCTTGGTAATAATGGACGAAAATCCAAAAGACCGATTGCCCAATCGAGGATTCTTTATTGTCACACCAACTTATAATTTTTATGGTTTTGCGAGGGTCTGTGAACAAATATTACAATAATAAATCATTCTATTACTTCTGACGATGTTTTACTCTTCTTTCTGAACAGCGACCGATGAGACGATGACTTGTAATCCCACTCGTCAAGCAATGATCTGAAACAGAGAGCAAAGCGCACGTTAGCAGTGTGATCACACAAGTGTTGCGTGCTAGTAAGAACGAGGACTCAAGGTCAAGTATTATATTTACAACCAATCGCAATACAAGTAGATAAGAGGGAAGGGCACTCCTATTGGTCATCCGTTGCCTCGTCTTGGGTAACCAATCCCTGCATACTTCGCAGCCAACCTGAAAGTAGACAAGCATGGTTTGAACATTAGAAAACCGCCAAACTTACCATGCCTTACACTACCCCCTCTCCCATAGGAGCACTGTCCGCAGTGCTAGGTGACTGTTCCTGCGGGACTTGTCTGCTCTAAGGCCTGTTGTCGAAAAGGTTTTAGTCTATTGAAGTGTGTGACTAGACTATGAGAGGAATTCGGTTCCTGAATCCTACAGGTGCAGTCACTTAGTACCTCTACTACAGTGAATGGTCCTTCCCAGCGTTTATGGAATTTAAGAGCTTTCCCTTTAGGTGGTGCCTCCTTAAGTAGCATCACCTTGTCTCCTGGCTCCACTGGTGATCCATGTGCTTTCCTATCATAGTATTCTTTCTGGTACCTCTGGTTTGTTTGGAGTATATCCCTAGTCATCTGATGTACCTTGTTCAGGTTTCGTCGAAGTCTGATTACGTGTTCGGATGCAATCAGTGTATCCTCTCCTAGTGTGTTTGAAGTCAGATCGATTGGCAACCGGAGTTCTCTTCCAGTGACCATATAATGAGGCGTTTGACGCGTAGCTTTGTGAATGCTTGCTCTGTATGCCATTAAGCACTGTGAGAGTGATCGGTCCCATTCCCTGGGGTTGTTTTGATCTACAAATGCCTGCAAGAGGGATTTAAGTGTCCGATTGGTGCGTTCAACCAAGCCATTTCCCTGTGGGTGGTACGCGGTAGTGCGTGTCTTCCGGATACCCATTATACGACAGAGTTCGCTGACAACGATACTTTCAAAGTTGGATCCTCGATCTGAATGCAGTTGAAGTGGTGCCCCCCAACGGCTGACCCAGTGGTCAAAAATTGACTCTGCGATGGTTACAGCATCAATCTGTGGGATCGCAATAGCCTCGCACCATTTGGTAAAATGGTCTACCATGACTAAAATATAGTTATTATTTCTGGAAGTTACTGGGAGAGGTCCAACCAAGTCTATTTGTACTAAGTCATTCGGATGGCCAGTTATAATGGGTTCTAAGGGTGCCTTATTATATTTGTGCGGAGCCTTAATAGTTTGGCATACCTCGCAGGAGTCACAGAAATCTATGATGTCTTTCCTCTGGTGAGGCCACCAATAACGTCTTTTAGCCGCTTCAATCATTTTCCCTGAGCCCGCGTGGCCTAACTGCTGGTGTAATGACAATAGTACTGTGGGTAGTGCCGACTGTGGAGCCACAACGCGACGAGTATAAGTGGGTCCATGTTGGTAGTAGAGGATGTCATCGACAATTTTCAGATTATCCCACAGAGACCATAAACACCGGGTTTCCCATCCAAGCTTACTTATTTCCTGGGTTGTCGGTCGTTCGCCTCCATTTCGAACACGTTCGTAAATCAAGGCCAGTTCAGGGTCTGAAGACTGAAGTTCAGGCCAACTATATGAAGTATGAGCCTCTAGTTGGAGCAGCGAAACTTGTGCTTCGGTGCATGATGGGCAGTCACCGTGATACCTAAGAGGTTTTCTTGACAACGCATCTGCATTTCCATGATTCTTACCCGGTCTATGCATGCATTCGAAGTCATACTCTTGTAGGTGTTCTTGCCATCTGGCAATCTGACCCTCAGCTTCTTTGAAGTTATGTAGCCAGCTAAGGGCTTTGTGATCAGTGCGTACAATGAAATGTCTACCGAGGAGATATGCCCTAAAGTGTTTAACAAAATTGACCAGTGCCAGCATTTCTTTCCGCGTGGTGCAGTAATTCTTCTCACTCTTGTTGAGTGCTCGACTTGCATAGGCTATCACCTTTTCTACTCCATCTGCGTCTTTTTGAGACAAAACTGCCCCGATACCAGAGTCGCTAGCATCTGTATCTAGGATGAATGGACCTGCCTGGTCAGAAACATTGGGATACGCTAGGATAGGGGGGCTACATAAACAGTTTTTTAGTCTTTCGAAGGCTTCCGTCGCTGATGCTGTCCAATTGTAGTCTTTCTTCTTAAGAATGTCGAATAGAGGAGCTGCAAGGAAAGAGAAGTTAAGTACAAAACGTCGATAATACGAGGCTAACCCTAAAAAACTATGTAACTCGGGGGCTGAGTTTGGGAGCGGCCAGTCTTTAACTTCCTGAACTTTTGCTGGATCACATTTAATGCCTTCGGCTGAAACAATGTGACCTAAGAAACACACTTCTTTCCTGAAGAATTGACATTTCGATGGGTTCAGTTTTAACCCAACGGTCTGCATCCGTTCTAATACTTCGGAAATATCACTTAAATGTTCGGTCAACGTCTTACTATGTATGATAACATCATCTAAATATACCAAACACTTACCTGGTATGCAATCACTCAAGACCGTTTGCATGAGGCGTTGGAATGTTGCTGGGGCATTGACTAACCCAAACGGCATTGTTTCAAACTCATACAGGCCTGCTTGTACAATGAATGCTGTCTTTTGCCTGTCATCTGGGTGTACTTCAACCTGCCAATATCCCGATGCCAGATCTAGAGTGGTAAACCAATTCGACCCTCTAAGGCATCAAAAGTGTCGTCTATGCGTGGAAGGGGAAAGCAGTCTCGTCTAGTTAACAGGTTTAACTTACGATAATCTACACACAACCGGAGTGTCCCATTCGATTTCTTAACTAAAACTACCGGTGAAGCCCATGGAGATACGGATGGTTTGATGACATTTTTCTCTAACAGTTCATCAACTAACCTGTTAAGCTCCTTCTGGTAATGTGCAGGTACTCGCCGTGCAGGTTGTCTACAAGGTGGGGCGTTACCCGTTTCTATGTGATGTTGGACCAGTTTTGTTCTTCCCGGGCTTTTTCCATCCCAGTCAAAACAGTCCTCATATTTGTCTAACATTTTATTAAAGTTGGCAGCCGTTTCCGATGGTAGGGGTTCTATAGTCGTCAGCATTCGCTGTTTCTCATTCTTAGCATCTCCCTGCACGCCAAAAGTGCCGTGCTCTTTGTCGTTCCCTACAATAAATGGGATGGAACAGTCCTTCAGTATAAGAGTCCTATGACTACAATCTATTATTCCCGACAGCTTTTCCAGGAGGTCGACTCCCAAGATTACCTGCCACGGCACCCGGGTAGAAATGATGAAATTGTGTTGAAGTGACAGTGTTCCCAATTTAAGTGGCAGCAGGACCAGTCCCTGGGATTGCATGCAATCTCCATTGGCTGTCGTAAGCCGCAAATTGTGAGTCCCTATTGTTGGCCTAAACGTCTCTGGAACACATGAGGAATGTACGACAGAACAAGTTGCTCCTGAGTCAACTAACATAACACACTTTTTCCCACCTATATAACCTACAACTTTCGGGGAGGAGGTGACACCGATTAGGTTTACAGTAGGCACACAATTCATATCGACATGTGACTCACCTGCATTGTGACCACAACTCCTAGCAAGCTTACCAAACCGCCTGCAGTAGTAGCAATCGTTTCTTGAAGTGGATTGCGACTGTGGGCGTCCTTTCCACGGTGGTGTAGGATTCTGTGCATGCTTTGTTGTTGTGTGCTGATATCCCATTGCGTTTACTTGTGGGCATGTGGTTCCTGGCTCTTCCAGGCTTTCCATTAGGCGTGCCCTAGCTTCCGCTTCTGTCATGGATGCTGGAGTGTGCAAGTTGAAGTCCTTCCTGTAACGGACGTCGACGCCCTGCAAGAACTTGGAATATATAGCGCTTTCAACCTCTGAATGTGTCTTGTCCTGCATAGCTTGACGCGCAAGCTTGCGGAGACGTAAGGTGAACTGGTTGATAGATTCACCTTGTCTCTGGTTGCACTCGCTGAATCTTTTCAGCGCTTCAATGGGAGGTATTGGTGGCACTATACGTGCTCTTAGAGTACTCAACAGGGTGGTCAAGGGCATATGCACGTAATCCAAACCAATTGTGTACATTTCCAAGGACCGTCCAACAGAATCGATGACGAATGCGTTCGGGTGAGGCACGTTCATCAGATCAATGTATCGGCACACCTTGTCCGACCACAGCTCGAAATCATCACCCACCTCCAGTGTATGCGGCAAGGGATGGACATATCGCGAAGCAGGCTGATTTGACTGAAAAGCTGGAGCCCTCACTTCAGCCAATTGATCCACCTCGTGAGATGCTGTCTGTTTGACAGGAGAAGTGTTCTTGGAAGCCTCATTGGGTCGAGACTTAGAAGAAGAAAGTTTTTTCGTTGGCAGGCTCGCCATTTATGTAATCCCACTCGTCAAGCAATGATCTGAAACAGAGAGCAAAGCGCACGTTAGCAGTGTGATCACACAAGTGTTGCGTGCTAGTAAGAACGAGGACTCAAGGTCAAGTATTATATTTACAACCAATCGCAATACAAGTAGATAAGAGGGAAGGGCACTCCTATTGGTCATCCGTTGCCTCGTCTTGGGTAACCAATCCCTGCATACTTCGCAGCCAACCTGAAAGTAGACAAGCATGGTTTGAACATTAGAAAACCGCCAAACTTACCATGCCTTACAGACTGTCGTATTGATGCCTCCGCGAAAATTGGGGAAGTTGATTTTGAGCAAACAACCATGAATTGATCGTTCAATCTTCAACTCCATTGACATACCTCATAGAAGGAAGTTAGCAAATGAACTCTGCGACGATTTTCCAAACTAGAGCGTAAACCTGAGAATGATTTTATGTGTACTGCTGTAAGTCATAAAATTCTTCAAAGGGTGGCGAATCAATCAGCAGTCGAATGTGCTTGGTATGTGATTTTGTACATATGCTCATTCTGCATATACTGAATTGCTATCATCTCTCATCTATCTATTGGTAATTTTGTTTGTATCTGGACGTCTTCCACTTGGATCATCAGCCTGAGAAGGAATGTAGGCGTACTGCTGTAAGTCCTACAGTTCTTCAAAGGTATTTCATCAAGCCAGAATCCACAACATTTGATGTATTGATTTTACATATGTTTGTGTTATGTAATTGAGTGGGTTCCAGTTAATGTAATTGTTGGTTAATCTTGTTTGTGTCCGGACATTCTTCAACCTACAATCGTCAACCCGAGAAGGGTTTTAGACGTACTGGTGTAAGTCCTGCGATTCTTCAAAGGAATTCCACCAAGACATGATCTGCGAAGTTATGTGTACTGTTTGTATATACGTGTGGTGTGTCATATCAATTGGTGTTTCTGGATTCACTGTTCGTACTTGTTGTCTTTATATCTTGTTGTTATTGCATAATTTTGTTAAATTGTTCGGCGCGCTTACTTCTGGAGTTGTTTCTAGTATTCTACATCCTTGAATGAATTGATTGATGTTGAAGACAGCGGATGGGTCGTGTACGCCGGGAAGCAATTGCTGAGAACGACATGCACACGGAGATAATTGTTAGCTGCGGTCCGACACGCCGGGGAGCGAGAGTGTAAACGACTGAGGCTCGCATGCGTCACCGCTACTAGAACTGAGGCAGAATGAGTGACAAGCGATCGCAGTGATAATTGGTAGTTAGTAGATAAGAGGATGTGCGTGGAGTATCATGAGGTGGTGCTATGGCCACGTTGCGTTCTGCAAGAGTCATTCTAGTAAGTGGTGACTGTTTTGCAAGATGATTTGTCAAGAGGATACTTTTAACTGGAAGGCGCAGGTCGTCATTGATGTGTGAGATTGTGCTGTGGGTATGCTTGTGGCGTGTTGGCTTTTCTGTTTGTTTTCCATTTCAGCTCTGTCCGTGTGACCCAGGTTCTCGCAATGGCATCCAGGTCAACGTGTATTGGTCGTGATGGAACAAAGGGATGGATCGGTTTTTTGCCGTGGAGTGTCAATGTAGTTGAAGATTGAACGATCAATTCATGGTTGTTTGCTCAAACCCAACTTTCCCATAATTTTTGCGGTTGATCAATCTACCAGTCACCGTCTCATCGGTCGCTAGTCAGAAAGAAGCTAGAAAAAAACTGTCAGAATTATATCTTGATTTATTGTTGTAATATTTGTTCTTAGACATTAGTCTGTAATACCAGTAATTCTGGTCTTATGTTGGTGTTAGAATAAAGAGTTCTCGAGTCGCCAATCTGTGTTCTGGTTTTTGCGTCCGTTATTACTAAGCGTTTTTGAAAGGCTTAGAGGGACAACGTGAGGCCCAGCGTAGCAAAAGCTGGGCATTAACGGTTTATGAGACGTGATTGACAGTTTCTGACAGTCGGTGACAGTTTCTCACAGTTTGGATAGTCTCCGTCCGTCTTTCCTGGTGCCGGCCAAGTCCTCTTTGAACAAGCGTTATCTGGAACTTTCTGGAATATTGGTTGCGTTCAATGGTGCCTCGGTCAAAGAAGGGACACAGCGTCTTGGAAGCTGACAGGAAAGTAAGTCATCTTGACTTGTTTGTTACATGTAACGATGTGTTTGATGCTCAGCATGATGAGTTTGCTGTTCATGTTTCGAAGTCTAGGGATAAAAGGCTGAGGTTTGAATCACGGTGTTTCGATGGAAACTCAGCTGACTATTTACAGTTTGTAAGGGAATTTGAAATCATGTTGAGTAGTTTTTTATTAACTGATGAAATGAAGTTAATGTATTTGATGAGATACTGCACTGGATTTGCTTTAAAAGCCGTAGAGTGCTGCAAGTTCATGCCACATAACGAAGGATAATCTGAGGCTATGAGTATACTGCGTCAAAGATTCGAAAGACCTTCGATGACTGTAAAAAATTATTTGAGGCTGTTTAGCGTAATGGTGGTCAATCACAAGATGACTCCAAGGAACTCTCTGAGTTTCTGGATAATCTAATGACTTAAAAGAATACGTTAATTTCGATGAATTGCATGAGTGATTTGAACTCAAGTTCCGTCCAAGAGGTAATAGCGAAAGGGCTACTGTCAATGTAGTTGAAGATTGAACGATCAATTCATGGTTGTTTGCTCAAATCCAACTTCCCCAATTTTCGCGGAGACATCAATACACCAGTCATCGTCTCATCGGTCGCTGTTCAGAAAGAAGTCAGCAGTAAACCGTCAGAAGAAATATTGTGATTTATTATTGTAATATTTGTTCATAGACCTTAGTTAAAGCTTAATTTTAAAGTTGGCTATATGTTGGTGTTACAATAAAGAATTCTCGAGTAGCCAATCTGTGTTTTGGTTTTTGCGTCCGTTATTACTAAGCGTTTCTGAGAAACTTCAAGGAACGGCGTGAGTCCCAGCGTAGCAAAAGCTGGGCATTTACGGTTTACGAGACGTGGCTGACAGTTCTTGACAGTGAAGTCAGCATCTGAGAGCGGAAACATATTCTGACGGATTCAGATAGCTGATGACAGTTTGGATAGTCACCATTCATATTTCCTGGTGCCGGTCAAGTCCCCTTTGAACAAGCAATATCTGGAACATTTTTGGAATTTGGCCAAGTTCAACAATGCCTGGGTCAAAGAAGGGACAGAGTGTCTTGGATGCAAACAGGAAAGTAAGTCATGGTGACTTGTCTGTTAATTGTAACGATGTGTCTGATGTTAAGCATGACATGGTTGATGTTACTGTTTCGCCGTTCAGGGATAATAGGAACATCAAACTCCCTAAATTAGAACCACGGTGTTTTGATGGAAACCCGGCTGATTATTTACAATTTGTAAAGGAGTTTGAGATCATGCTGAATAGTTTTCTATTAAATGATGAATTGAAGTTAATGTATTTGATGAGATATTGCACTGGAGTTGCTGCAAGAGCTATACAGTGCTGTAAGTTTATGAAGCCAAAAGAGGGCTACTACGAGGCTATGGGCATATTACGTCAAAGGTTTGGAAGACCTTCGATGATTGTAGGGAAATTATTCGAGGCTGTTAAGGGTAATGGTGGTCAATTACAGGATGACACCCAGGCACTCACTGAGTTTTTAGATAATTTGCTAATTTACAAGAATGCAATGATTTCGATGAATCGCATGAGTGACTCAACTCGAGTTTTACACTAGAAGTAATAGCAAGACGTCTACCTACTCGACTGCAAAGGAAGTGGGTGAAGATAAGCTCCCGTATGGAGGATGAGGGTATCGAGCCAAAGTTTGATGATATCCTGGAACTAGTAAAAGATAGTGTCAATCAATCTATGAGCAAGTTCGCCAGTCTATTACATCTCACCCCTAGAATAGAGCAGTCTGAGAGAAAAAAGCAATCATTGATGACGAAAGGGCCTCAAAGAGGTGGATACCGAGAAGGCTCCATGATGTCTAGTAATGCATATAGACCTAGTGAGTGTAACAGGTTTCGTAGTACATCCTCAACAGATAAGTTGCAAGCTGCAAGAGAAACACGGTTGTGTTTTACACGTGTGCAAGAGGTGCATACAAAGGTGAACTGTGAACCAGTGACCAAGTTCAGTGATAAGCTAAATGTGAAATCAAGGTCTGACTCCGAATTGTGTGACGATAACGGTGTTGTGAAGAAGTCTGTAGTTGCAACTGGTAAGCCGTTGTTGAATAGAGTGTCACAGAATAGAGTTACTGCTTCAGAGTGCAGTTCTGACTCCAAAAGTTTACAAGGCCTTATTAGTCAGAATTAAGGTATGAAATCAAACATTTTACTTGTGTGTTATTAAAGAGTTTGAAAATGATGAAATTGATGGTAAAGTGAATATTCGTGATAATGATAATGATAGTGCACATCATTATGAAATGAGGGGAATGCCTACTACTGCTGAGTTGAACAAAGGTTCTGTACAACTTGAACGTGAAGTAGAATTAAATTCAGATGCAGTGGTAGAAGGTATAGATACTTGTGAGACCGTCAGTGTAATTGATCAGCGTGTAGCCCACCTATCATCAGATGCTACTGCTAAACCGGAGTTAATAATAAAGGACAGCAGTGGTGGTAATCTTGCAGTTAGACAACTTTCTGAAAGCCGAACAACAACAGCTTTTGATCCACCGCGAAGTTCATCAACTGGTATCAATCAGTTGTCGTTGGTGTAGTCATCCACAATGAAACTGACGCCCATCGACTCAAGTGTCTTGTACAATGACTATGATAGTATTGGTGCATTTGAAAAGACGAAAGATATTGCTCAGTTTAGTGAGGATAAGCCAAGTGTAAACGAGAGAGTAATTGTTAAATTGACTTGCATGAATAAAGGCATTTCTAGTTTCAAGTTACTAATTGAATGCTATTATCTTTGGTGTAAATTACTCTGTTTCTACGCTTGGTTGATGAGATATGCCGTGTGTTTGATCGTCATCTATATTCTACGACACAATGACATGGGTGTGTTACCGTTCAGATTTGAGGATATAGATGATAGAAGATCACTAAATGAACTCTGCGACGATTTTCCAATCTAGGGTATCAATCACGTCTCATAAACCGTTAATGCCCAGCTCTCGCTACGCTCGGGCTCACGCTGTTCTCTGAAGATTTCAGAAACGCTTAGTTATAACGGACGAAAAAACCAAAACACCGATCTGCCGCTTGAGATTTCTTTATTGTTACACCAACATATAAAAAGTATAACTGAACTAAAGTCTGAAAACAAATATTACAATAGTCCCAATACCAATATAATAACACTTAGTAAATGTGTAGGTTCAATACTTGAAAGTCGATTGTCATTAAAATACTTAAAATGATTAAAATAGCTATGCGGCAAGTGTTCTCTTGCTTTACCATGCTTGTTTCCCTTATAACACTCAGTTATTGAGCCTAATGTATTCTTTGATAATACGAATTATGACACTGACTATGCTCCTATTATACATAGATTGATTTACTTTACGATTACCTGTAGTACTAACTACCCTTCTGTAGTATTGTTAAACAAATGCTGAAATTTTGTTGGTTCTGTTAATATCTTTTTATAATATGTTTAGACACGTTACTTTGCAATGTCAGATGTCTACTATATACAAGACTGTCATGATAATTTAGTACACTAAGTCCTGCCAACCGACCTTACCTTCAGTTCATACTACCTATATTGATCCCTAACTATATAGTTCTGCTGAATCTTGCTTCACTATTCACAAAACCTATTCTTTTTATTCTTTAAGGTTCTAACTTCTTGTAAAGTAATCTGTTCATTAGGACGCATGCATACATATATAATGTTCATAAAGATGTACGCGGAGACCTATTGGAAGCACTCATTAAGAAAGCTAGGGAGATGGAATATGAGGTACGAACATGTCTGGTACCAAGCAGTATATTTGCAGTAGCCATAATAATCATAGTCTCAGAGCTTAACATCAAAAAAGGAGGGAGGGTGGCGTTAGCTGATCAGTAGATATGGTGGGGGTCACTAAGGTGAATCGCCCCATTCTGCAGGAACAGCAATACACAAATTAAAGGCTCGAGATATTTCTGATTTTTATGAGGGCTTAGATCTTTATCTTGAAAAAGATAATAATGAACGCCTTGACAGATCATGCTTCTACCTCTAAATATATACTATACTCTCAGCCTATTGTTGAGATGCGACCATGTGGGATGTGCACAGTTTTATGGGGCATCTTATAAACTAACTTGCTGTCCATTGACTGATCTTTAAATACCACTTCACAATGTCTTATCTCATTCATTTTCCAATAACGTCTTTACTTGATCCTCATTATATTCCATTAAACCTAACATTTTACAGCTCTTTATGACTTATTATATTCCTACTCTCTGAAGGGTACGGTTGTACATTAAATGCACAAAAAGGTATAAAACAAAAACAACTGGCACAACTGAGGATAAATGTATTAAAACCAAAATTGGACATCATGATAGTACGAGGTATATGTGTTGCATTATACATTGCAAATGAACGTTGTCAGCCTAGGGAGTTTTCTTTTTTTAATGCATTTATTAATGATACTTGCACTTACCTATTTCATTACAATTTAATGATTCACCTCAGCACTTTTACTTTTCTAAAACAGCTTTCAATCCTTTGTAAACGTTGTACTTACCTCAATATTGGTTGGTTATCGTATGCCGACAACCACGGGATGAAAACGAAACGAAGTCGATTTTCCCGCTCAACCTGGAGGACAATTGTACAATTCAATAACTATACAGCCTAGTTCAGACAATGTGTATTTATATATATATCAAATATTTAACTGTTGAAACATTATTAACTTGTAGACAATCTACGATTTGATATTATATCATACTTGATCGTGCCTGTAAAAATGGCATGCATTTTCATGTAAATTTATATGTTTATATGAGAATATACATTATTATTATTATTATTATTACACTTTAATGTTTCACCTTAGCACTTTAACTTTTCTAAAACAGCTTCCAATGCCTTGTAAACGTTGTACTTACATCAATATTGGTTGGTTATCGTATGCCTGCAACCACGGGATGAAAACGAAACGAAGTCGATTTTCCCGCTCAACCTGGAGGACAATTGTACAATTCAATAACTATACAGCCTAGTTCAGACAATGTGTATTTATATATATATAAAATATTTAACCGTTGAAACATTATTAACTTGTAGACATTATAACATACTTGATCGTGCCTGTAAAAATGGCATGCATTTTCATGTAAATTTATGTTTATATGAAAATAAATTATTATTATTATTATTATTATCAATAAATCACTGTATTACTTCTGACGATGTTTCACTCTTCTTTCTGAACAGCGACCGATGAGACGATGACTGTCGTATTGATGCCTCCGCGAAAATTGGGGAAGTTGATTTTGAGCAAACAACCATGAATTGATCGTTCAATCTTCAACTCCATTGACATACCTCATAGAAGGAAGTTAGCAAATGAACTCTGCGACGATTTTCCAAACTAGAGCGTAAACCTGAGAATGATTTTATGTGTACTGCTGTAAGTCATAAAATTCTTCAAAGGGTGGCGAATCAATCAGCAGTCGAATGTGCTTGGTATGTGATTTTGTACATATGCTCATTCTGCATATACTGAATTGCTATCATCTCTCATCTATCTATTGGTAATTTTGTTTGTATCTGGACGTCTTCTACTTGGATCATCAGCCTGAGAAGGAATGTAGGCGTACTGCTGTAAGTCCTACAGTTCTTCAAAGGTATTTCATCAAGCCAGAATCCACAACATTTGATGTATTGATTTTACATATGTTTGTGTTATGTAATTGAGTGGGTTCCAGTTAATGTAATTGTTGGTTAATCTTGTTTGTGTCCGGACATTCTTCAACCTACAATCGTCAACCCGAGAAGGGTTTTAGACGTACTGGTGTAAGTCCTGCGATTCTTCAAAGGAATTCCACCAAGACATGATCTGCGAAGTTATGTGTACTGTTTGTATATACGTGTGGTGTGTCATATCAATTGGTGTTTCTGGATTCACTGTTCGTACTTGTTGTCTTTATATCTTGTTGTTATTGCATAATTTTGTTAAATTGTTCGGCGCGCTTACTTCTGGAGTTGTTTCTAGTATTCTACATCCTTGAATGAATTGATTGATGTTGAAGACAGCGGATGGGTCGTGTACGCCGGGGAAGCAATTGCTGAGAACGACATGCACACGGAGATAATTGTTAGCTGCGGTCCGACACGCCGGGGAGCGAGAGTGTAAACGACTGAGGCTCGCATGCGTCACCGCTACTAGAACTGAGGCAGAATGAGTGACAAGCGATCGCAGTGATAATTGGTAGTTAGTAGATAAGAGGATGTGCGTGGAGTATCATGAGGTGGTGCTATGGCCACGTTGCGTTCTGCAAGAGTCATTCTAGTAAGTGGTGACTGTTTTGCAAGAGGATGTGTCAAGAGGGTGCCTTTAACTGGAAGGCGCAGGTCGTCATTGATGTGTGAGATTGTGCTGTGGGTATGCTTGTGGCGTGTTGGCTTTTCTGTTTGTTTTCCATTTCAGCTCTGTCCGTGTGACCCAGGTTCTCGCAATGGCATCCAGGTCAACGTGTATTGGTCGTGATGGAACAAAGGGATGGATCGGTTTTTTGCCGTGGAGTGTCAATGTAGTTGAAGATTGAACGATCAATTCATGGTTGTTTGCTCAAACTCAACTTCCCTATATTATCTCAGAGACATCGATACACCAGTCATCGTCTCATCGGTCGCTGTTCAGAAAGGAGTCATCAGTAAACCGTCTGAAGTAATCTTGTGATTTATTATTGTAATATTTGTTCATAGACCTTAGTTAAAGCCTCATTTTAAATTTGGATATATGTTGGTGTTACAATAGAGAATTCTCGAGTAGCCAATCTGTGATTTGGTTTTTGCGTCCGTTATTACTAAGCGTTTCTGAGAAACTTCAAGGAACGGCGTGAGTCCCAGCGTAGCAAGAGCTGGGCATTGGCGGTTTACTTGAAGTGTCTAACAACTCATTTTTTGTGACTGACTGTTATTTAGTCAACTGCATTTATGTCATAGATTCCAGGAGGCTAGTTCACACTTTGGATAGGAGACCTGAAAACATGTGTTGCACTTCATGAATTTTACACTCAGATTTTTAAACCCATTCTGCTATGTTTGTAATTATAAATGCCGATTCGAATTATTTTGAGGTTAGTCTAATGGACAAGATGGCATTTGTGTACATGAAAGTCGAGAGAGCGACAAATTTAGTCTCTTTTATTTGCACAAATGAGGTGAGAAACATGTTCACCTTACCTTCTATTGTCAGTGTTTTAGGTTTTAATGATAGATCCTACCGAGGTTTTGTAGTCTTGCAAACGACAGATATTTTCAAGAGTTTCACTTACATAGTTCCATTATTTGCATTGTTCTGCATGCAGGTTGGGCAAATTCATTCGTCTGGTTGCGTCTGAGATCCTGAATTGCACGTGGGGTCGGGAATCCTTACCGTATGACTGGAATGTAAAGCGATAGGACGGCATACTGAGCGTGGAATTTCCCTATTTATTTACCATCCCTAAACTTGGCATTGCATTATGTATCTAAAACATTTCTGGGGTAAAAGCACCAACTAGCTAGATCGGAGGTAAGTTAGGAGATGGGTAGTTCTTCTCTGGGGTTAATAACAGATGATTCACATAAGGTGTCTCCAAAACTTATCCTGGAACTGTCACACTTTCTGTATTAAGTTATTCTCCTGGAAACCGGATTTCCATCATTTATCCCATATCTGTTCTTATGTTTCATCTTGTGTAAGTCTGTGAGTAGGAAGAAGGCTGAAGTTGACTGCATACTAGATTTGGTGTAGCATGTGACCCACTAAGATACCGTGGCAGACATTTTGCATATGCGCAGAAAGTTACCGACCGTAGTCGTGGCACTGAAACAATCTCTTCTGGAATCTTCAGCTGAGGTAAGTCCAACCATTTATTCACCACTAGAAACACTATCCCCGAGCAGTCTTAAACTGTTCCAAGGTCGTTTTGCATCTGTCTCTTCCTAATTTATCAGTAATCGCCTACTTGGTGGCACAGTGGTTAGGACTCTCGCCTACCATGCACATGGTCCGGGGTTCGAGCCCAAGCCGACGCACACCTGATATCTATGGTCGGCCTGCGAATTTTGGGCTACCGATATCCATGCTGAAAATTCCACTCTTGTACCAAAAATACGGTGTGGAGTCAAGCTGTAATCAAAGAAAAGAAAATAAATACTCCTACGTCCTACGTGGTCTGTTTGTTTGCATCTGGAAAGTATTGAAATGACGTCGATTACCAATTTCAGTAAAGTGAAAGGCTATGTTGTAAACTTGGCCACCTGATTAACCGCTTTGTCTAACAGAAGTATGTCAAATAAGTAGTTAACTCGTCTGCCCTGAAGTTCATTAGCGTCCCGAGATCAATGCACGATATCAAGAAGTGAGCTCAGTGAAGTCAGTTGACTTATACGAGTTTGAAACATTTATGCTTGGTTTTCGGTGTCAGAAATCACATGCTTGATATGTATAGAAAATACATTTATATAATGCATACCAAAGGAGACTTAAGAAAATAATTGTATTGAACATGTGGAATTAAATTTTTAAACCATTTACACCGCTTATTTAGTAAGCGGCAATATAAATGACCCACCAAAGTGGTATTCACGGTAATTACTGCCGATTTCTTCTATTTCTTTAGCTGACTCCTACGTAACATCAAAGTTGGCAGATTGCAAAAGACATCTGTTCAGAGCAGTGAAGTTAGTAATAAAGAATGAATGTTTAGTGCTGGAAGCAAAGATACCTACCGAAAGTTCTTGGGAGAATGATTTCGAACATGTGATAAAACAGCTACTGGAATTTGACTCCCCATGCTATATATTTTACCGCTTAGACTCTGATAATTCCTTCGGACATGACTGGGTTTTTATCAGCTGGGTTCCTGAGAGTTCCAATGTATGTCCGTACTTAGTTTGTGTTGTGAAAATCCTTGTTAGGTGAGGCAGAAGATGTTGTACGCATCTACTAAAGCAACTGTTCGGAAGCAATTTGGAGACAATCTGATTAAAGATGATTTAACCGTGAATTCGTTCGTAAGCCCAAATATTTTGGTAACCTTTTGAAGGACGATATCAGCTTGAAAGCTTATAAAAAACATATGGAGAGTAAGACTGCTCCTGGCCCTTTTAGTAATGCTGAGATTGAAATAGCCGGCGTCCGGGCAGGGGAGGTAAAGTGAAATTCTACTTACCACCTACTAATAGGTAAGCACTGGTTTAAATCCCAGCTACCAAACAATTGGCGGTGTATCATTTGCTCTTAGTTCTGACTCCCGCCCTGTACTAAGAAATTTTAATTCTGGAGCTTATGATTATGTTCAGCTGGTAAGTTTGATCAGGTGCCTTTCATCGCTTTTTGTAAATGAAAAACAGTAGTTTTGACGAATCGTGTCATCATGTATACAGGCAGCAGATTCGAGGCATTCCATCGCATTATAACCACACAACTTGCGCATCTTGTTCCCACATACTTTAAGAAGTATTCATCACTGCCGAACAGTTTCAACATATATTGTTTTACCAATCTATGTCGAATTAAAGTATGTATTTGTGTTATCTAGAGATACCGTAGTTTCACTTTCCTCTAAATGGATGTCTTTCATTTTCTCCAAAAATCTATGCAATAGTTTGACAGAATGACCACAGGGTTTTATTAAATACTGGTAGACTCCTTTTTTTTCTGGTACTGTTTTTATCCTTCTCGACTTGTGCTTGACATTACTAAATTATTAATAGGTGGTTTCGGAGAAACGAAAAACGTCCCTGGTAGATAAATTCGAGCTTCCCCATTTTACTCGAACTAGATGGTTGCCTCGAATCAAGCAAAAGAAGTGTTCCTTTGCAGAAAACCTTTTATTTTACAGGGATTCCAACTTATGATTTATCGAAACATTTTTTCGGGGAACTAAAATATCATGTAATCGTTCTCTCAGTGATATTCAGTCAGATGACAATGGAACTATGGTTTCCGTTAGTTCCGGCATTGTATACTTTAGTTAGACAAAAGCTGATGGAAGAAAGTATGAGGAAAGTACTTTACAGTGATAAATACCCTCCTGGAAACATATTAGTGTTGAAGCTGGTTGGTCGTAGATTTGAGTCCCGTAATATATATATATATATATATATATATATATATATATATATATATATATAATCCAGCGGTTAAACATAAAAAGGTACTTGGACTTATCCATTGAAAAACACATATGGGTGCTTATTGTCCATATAAAGACTAGTCGCTAAACCTGTTACGCATACTAAAAACCTCTGCACAATATTAGTTGCATTATGTGCACGAATTTTGTCCTAATTAGGAAAATAGTTTCTTGTACATTCAAAACTTATTTAGCAGTATGTTTGACAACGCGGAAATACCAAGACACTCCTGCAGGAGAAGTGGGTATCCATGCAACTTCAGATGTCTACACGTCAAGCCACCATCAAACAACCAACCTCAGTAACTACGATAAAAATGATATTGTGTAATCATTGAATCATATAGTAGGACATAACAAACTTCTGTGCTGTAGAGATGCTCTTGATAGATGGCCAGATATCACACCTGCGTTGTAGGTAAGGTCATATGATATATGTCAAAAGAACCTACTGTCTCCTCGCTCAGATTTTATCAGTGACTGGTCCACTAGGGCTGAAGTACCTCATCGAAAAAGTAAAATATTGTCGTTTTTGAGCCATTTGTTTCCTTCCACTTACCTGAAACTTGATTCATATCAGCCATGTAACGCTTGACCGCACCTCAAAAAGCTCAAATTTTGGCTTAGCGGGTTCACAAGATTACCTTTCTTCTTATTAGCACCTATATCAACTGCGTAGGGTAAGTTGACGAGACGTTTTTCAGCAACAGGTCAAGTCGTAAATGCTTAAGAGGAAACAGCTTCATCCATCGGTATGTCCGCAATAAAATTAACACTATGCATCCCTGTCATTATTTCAAACGACAGCCTTCCATTACAAACTTCTGAAGTGTCATTTCACAGTTAAACATTCCTACATCACTTGTCCGCTGATGGAATAGTGTCGCATTCACTTAAGGAAGTATTCAAAGTTTCAGGTGCAGTAAGTATTTTGATCTCGGAACTTGTTAAGAGTTGGGAACGAGATCAGTATGATTTCACGTGAACCTGATACCTGTCGAGATTTCGTAGTTTTATTTTCGAGCCCCAATCGGCCCCACAGGGTTGAGATAACTAGGATCGCTAATATTCTAGTTAAGCTGTTGCCTGTGTAACCATCCCAGAGAGATTTCCTCCCTGTGTTATCAAGCTATTTATTTCTCTGTCTGTTTTCGACATAGAACTTTGCACAAATGTGTGGCAGTTCAAGTCACCACGCTCCATGTAGCACACGAAGCAAGAGAAGAAAGTACAAGAAAAGCATAATAGAGACAGTGAGCAGAGGTGTGAGACAAAGGAGTAATAAAGAAGAACAAAACAGTTTCATTGGAAATCATAAGTCACAAGGAGTGGATGCATCTGCGCCACTGAGAACGATTTTGAGCCATGTCACCAATTGTTTCCAACCATTGATTTTTACCGTCCCGAGGACCCCAGCCTGGAAGTCTACACCTTCCTACGTGGCTTAGACCAACTGTTGTGGATTTCATTGACTGGTGCCAAGTTTTTGTTTGACCGCCGCTAGCTTTTTTCCAGCCTGACCCTATATCCGCTAACATTGCTCGTCGAGGAAGGCGATGACCAGGCATACGTAACACATGTCCTAACCATCTCAGTCTTTGTAACTTCACGACTTCGTCGATTGATTTCCCCTGTTTACCTAGAACTCGACGCCTAACCTCCATGTTGCTCACCTTATTATACCACTTCACACGGGAGATAGAACGCAGGCACCTATGATCAAAGACAGCTAGTCTTTTCATGTCTTCCACTCTCAGTGGCCAGGTCTCACAGCCATAAAGGAGGACAGAGCGGACTGATGAGCAGTACACCCGCCCTTTGGTCGATAGTCGAACATCTCGTCTACGCCAGAGACGGCGTAAACTGGCATATGAGAAACGAGCACCCTGTATTCGTGCTGAGATTTCGTCAGAGATCAACCCGTTGGGGCTGATGGTACTTCCCAAATAAGTGAAGCGGTCAACGTGCTCTACCACTTCACTTCCTATTTTTAAACTAGGCGTCGATGTAGTCCAGTCCTGTAACATCATCTTGCATTTGGCGGGAGCGAATCGCATGCCAAACATTCGTAGATTGCGGCTCAAGGTGTTCAGAAGACTCTGCATTTTGTCAGCGTCTTCGCCTAGAAGGACTATATCGTCTGCATATTCTAAGTCAACGAGATTATTCCCTGGTAGCAAGTCAATCCCTGAGTCGCTGAAGTCACTTAGGGTTAAGTCCATTAGTACATCTATGATGAAGTTGAATAGAAAAGGGGATAATTGGCATCCTTGACGGACACCACTGGTCGTCATCAGTTCAGATGACAGCTCGCCGTAAGCCCTCACCTGGCTGTATGAGTACGAGTAGAGTGCCTTAATCAGTGCAATGTATTTTCTCGGAATTCCCTTTACAGCCAAGCATCTCCAGAGAACTTCTCGATCGACAGAGTCGAATGCTGCCTTTAGGTCAAGAAATATAATGACTGTTGGACGCCGGTAGGAATGCCTATGTTCTAGAATCTGTCGGAGGGTGAAGATATGATCAATACACCCTCTTCCTGGTCTAAAGCCTGCCTGGCTCTCTCGTGTTTGTGCCTCTCGAGCACCACTCAGTCTACGCATGATTATTGAGCCTAAGACTTTAGATACTATATTAGTCAAGCTAATCCCTCTGTGATTATCACAGGAAGACTTGTCTCCCTTCTTGTATATGGGGATAATCAGTGACTTACACCAACCCGATGGGACTTCTTCTGATTCCCAGACGCTGCCTAGTACCTCAGTTAATGCAGACAGTAAACTGTCTCCACCGTACTTAAATACCTCTGGAGTCATTCCATCAGGTCCCGCTGCTTTGCCTAGTTTCAGATTGGTGACAGCTTTAGTAACCTCAGTTAGTGACGGAGGACCTGTGTCTATATCCCATTCAGGGAGGTGTTGGATGCTCGGAAGGTTGAGCGTGGCTGTGGGCAAATTAAACTGCTCCTCATAATGCTCTTTCCAACGATCCAGTCGTCTATCCTGGGAGCTAATTATAGTGCCATTTTTCTCCGAGATTGTTTCACTAATGATTTGTCTTCTCCCACCCGTTTCCCTGATGAGTCTAAAGAGTTGCCTGGTGTTGCCTATCCTCGAAGCTTTTTCGACTTTGTCAGCCCACCACTGTTCACGGTCCTTGCGGAGACTTTTCGTAAGTTTCCTTTTGTGCAGCTTTCGCTCCTCATTGAATTCGGAGCTCGCCGGAATAAGTCTTCTAGCATCTATCAGTTCGGATGAGGCGGTGGAGATCCAGTGGTTTTTACTCACCTTTGGATTTACCTTATTCACAGCTGTATCTATGGCTGCCTGGATATTCTTCCAAGCTTCTTCAGGGTGAGCACAGCTGTCGAACACAGATATGTGTTTAGCTAGTTCCTCCTAAAATACGGATTTAGTTTCCTGATCGAGCTGGGGACGTGATGGTTTTACCGCCAGCTGTTTCCTACGTCCGTTCAGTCGTAAGCACACACGAGCGCGGACCAGTGTGTGGTCGGTATCTACACACGTGTTCCAGAAGGAGCGACAATCTCCTACCGACCCACGCCAACGATAGCTTATTGCTATGTGGTCTATTTGTGTCCAGCGTTGGTTTGATGAAGGGGGTCTCCAAGTCAAACAGTGTCTCTCCTTGTGTTTGAAGTTAGTGCTTACAAGAAACAAATGATTATCAGAACAGAACTGTAGGAGACGGTCACCGTTGTCGGTTCGCTGGCACGGAACTCCATAAGTGCCACCGACATCCTTCTCAGATTGACACAATTTCCCTACTTGAGCGTTAAAGTCACCAGCTAGAACGACTATATCTGAGCGTTTAGCCTTTCGCACCAAACTAGACAGCTTTTGGTAGAACTCATCCTTCGTTTTACCTCAGCATGTTCATATTAAAATATGGAAGGGAAGAAATGTCCTAACTGAAGCCCACAACGGTTGAAAGGGAACTAGGTTTTATCCCATCTCGCGTGTAAATAAAAAACAGCATCAACAAGAATCGAGAAAGTAATCAAAAGTGTCTTCCACCCCTAGATTGTATCCGCTTTATGGCACGAAATGTTCATTAACCTGCTCATGCCAGTTCCAGATGCACTTGCCAACTGACATACAATTTTGGTAACAAGTTCATAAAAAGAATTAAAAAGAGCGTTTACTCGATTTTTTATTCTGCAAATATATTCATTCCTACTTTGTTCAGACGAATCAAAGGGACCTGGTGCATAAAAACAGTCACTAATTGACTAAGGTCTAGTTTGAGGAAAATAAGAGAATAAAGATGATTAGAGTAAGTAATAAACAGGACTTTGTGAACAGATAGAAGCGTGCAAATAGTTTGTGCTTTATTGCTGCCAACACCTTAGACGGTTACTTCTTTTTTGGAGTATCTGAAAGAGAAAAAGCTTTACTTTCGTGTAAACTTAGTGTCTAAAGAATGACCACTTAATGCTGATCGTGTTTGCAAGGTGTGGAGTTTTGTCTGTACCATCAACCTCAAAGCCGTTGTAGGAAGTTACATTTAGAATACCTTTCTGATCCTTGTTTTCATCTTGGCCGAGATTTGCTACCCCTTAAAGCATTGCGCAGCAGTCTTTTTTGATTAACTTTCTGAAGACTTTAATATAACTTGTTAACAGTTGTTTCTAATTTTGGTACTTGTACGCACTTCTAAATGGCAATGAGTGACTGTAATTTGTTTTGTGGGTTGAAGGGATTTTACGCTCGCATTTTACACATTGTTGATACATTTAGTATGATTAGTTTTCTTTATTTTTGATAGGCTATTGATATTGAGAATGAAATAATCAAAGTTTGTGAGGCCCATGAACATATTACCCCACGGGCACTTGTTAAATGTTGTCCAGAAAAGGAGGGTCGTTATCATCTTTATCGTTTTCGATATTTACATGAAGGTGAAGAACATACTGCAAATTGTAAGTTCGCTATCAATATGAGGTAGTATTTTTAGTGTTATGTTCCGTCACAAAGCGATTCCATTTTCCTGCCGATCATGCACATGGTTCCGGGTTCGATCCCCTGCCGACGCACACTTGATATCTATGGTCGGCCTGGAAAATTTGGGCTACCGAAATCACATGCTGAAAATTCCATACTTGTACCAAAAATACAGTGTGGAATCAAGCTGTAATTAAAAAAAATATGTTAGAGTCAGTGATTTGAAATATCTTGGCAATACTACCCAGAAAACCCACATTTTCTCAAACGACTGGGCTAAAATGCGGAGACTTTACAGGGTGGTCGTTGTTGGCTTCGTTGTAGAGCATATGCAAAATCTTAAGATTAACACTGTTACACAACTAGGAAAAATTTTTTAAGAGCTTTGTTACAGTAAGTTTCTATTGTTGCTGATATAATAAGATTCGCATTTCGCATCATTCTTTCTCCCCATTTACTCGTTATTGTCTCTTTTTTCGTAATATATCTCTATCTCTTTTGTCTCTAGCTTGCGTACACCTCAATGGATTAGGGCACACACATAACCATGAAAAAGAACTCATATTCCACACTCCATCTATGCACTTTTCCGCATCCTCTAGTGACAATTTCTACTTTGTAGGAGGGATTTAAGCCCATTCCTTTTGCACTGATGTCTTGAATAACTACTACTTAGCGGGATGCAATGTAACTTTATATCATCTGTGGAGAGAAATTGTGGAAAAATATTCATTAAAAGCTAATAACTGAATTATGATGTAGTCGTGTCTAAAGTAAATATGTTCTTATTATTTTGTCTTGATAGACGCGGTTAATATTTATGCCCTCTTATAATGCGCTAACATCGGGAGCTATTACAGTAAGAAGAGATTTGAAGATAAGATGGTAAACCTTTATATTATTGCATTAATAGTTTATCGGGATTATCGTCGTCACTTTTCAGTAGTTCTTCCAGAATGACTGATGAAATGAATATCGTTGAGTCTTAAATATAATAAAGAGGTTAAAGTTTTGAAGTCGAAATTTTCTACCTTTTTGCATGTCATGAATTTAAAAGATTCGGATTTTCAACACCAATGTTACGTCAGTTTTTCGATGTGGTTTAGAGACTTTGAACATCAGCAAACGCATATCTGACAGCTTGCTTCAGACTTTTATCAACAGTTGCCGTCATTGGATCCATAGTGAAGATCAAGTGGCCAGAAAGAATTTTCAACAAGACACTGGAAGTAAACCATCCAAGACCCTATTACTCAACGACTATGCAAAAGAAAATGAAGATCGGCGGGACACACTGTGTGGAAACTGTCGGGTGACATTTCGTGCCAGGTCCTCGAGTGAAACATGAATGGAAAACGACAAGTTGGGCCGGGGTCCAGGATTGACATGGAGTAGAACGTGTGAGGAGGAGATGTGAGTCCATTGGCAATCTTGGGACCAACTGGAGAGGACTGCAGAGAACAAACAAATTAGAGATGTGCTGTTCAAGCCACTCGGAACCCAAGGGAATAATAATAAAATAATATGAAGTCTTTAATTCCTACAAATTCATTTGTATGTGTTTATTTTAGTTTTTATCCACACGATATCCGGTTATCAGAGCTCAGTGAAAAGTCGGATGTTGTATTCCAGTTGCAAAGCAGCTCTCTTGACTCAATTGGAACGGGAATTCCAAATAACGTTTGACCACAGAGTAAGGTTTCAGTTTCGGTTTTCGAATATTTTCTTCACTTTTCACTAATTGATTTATCATAATTGTTTTTCCAAGTTTCATGATTCTTTTGCGACTTGTTTACAGTGTGATATGCTGATAACTCATTCCTAAGAATAATGATGCTTGAATTTGACTCCGTAGTAACTTGTATGTTTTTCCTCTACGACCTACTGTGGAATCAGATGGATCTGCTGAAAATTCCAGGAATTAATAATCTGAAACTTAATGGTTTGACCAAAAATGAATTACAGTAGCACTGGTCTTATCACTCTTTATTTTCCCGTAAATAACACCTTTTAGTTATGGGATTTATCTGACGTTTTATTTATTGGGGAAGTTGAATTAGCGGTTTGAAAAAATTTGGGCATTGGGTATATGATATTCATTATAATAGAGGTTTTTTTGTATTTCCCAGTGAATGAAAAAACAATCTCGTTTTGTTTTTTCATTCATTGGGAAATACAAAAAAACCTCTATTATAATGAAGTTGAATTAGGTTAGAAATGAGTTGTAAGTAGTCAGACGAAAGTACAACGCTTGCCGATGCAGTCACTGGCTGCTAGTCTGAATCACATAGGTAGGCGTGAGTCACCTGACAAAGATTTTCGCTTTGTTATGAATCAGTACTTGAAGACTATTGGTGAAAAGGATCGAAACCATTGGCTGTGGTGTAGACTTACTCTATTCTGGTCATCTTTCAAATTCCGAAAAGCCTCACTAATCTTCACAGAATCGTTCGTCCCATGGTGTCTGTTTTTCTATTGTGGTATCATTCTGCTTCAGTTCCCTTCCTTTCAGTGCCTTCTCCTAGTGTAGTAACTTGAACTGAAGCGCTTTTGTGTGGGTTTGTGTGGAGTTGCATGTTGAATCATCAGTTAGCTGTCAGTCATTTTCTCGAATGGAGAGTGTTTACCTTCATGTTCTTCTCGCTTAAATCGTTTTAAATAATTGGATATATTTAGGATTTTTGAAATTGAAGCTTATGCTGTACAATGTTACTACTTACAGTCACATGTTTGATTGTTGATTTGATACTATTTTTCAACTTTCCTCTTATTTGTATAATCATCTTTTTTCTGTAGTAGTCATGTAGTAGGTGATATCAAACTGCGTATATATTGCTATTTAGTTTTAGTAGTGCTGAGCGACACTCAATGACTTGTCCTTCCGGGCTCTCATGCATCTTATCAACAATGACGTTTAGATTATGTGCTTCTGTCTTGCTGCAAGAATTTGTTGTGATATAAACATTTGAATGATGTGAAATAAATAGAAACGCTGATAATTAGTACAAAGAAACTAAAGGAAATCGGTTACTAAGATAACAAACTCTTGGGTGTAGTCATGCGTCAAAGTTAGGTGAGAATTAGGGTCATTCTTACTACTGACATCAGTTTGCTGTCATTTATCAAGAAGTTGATACTTGTTAGGAATAATATTTCTTTACAGTAGCGTGATAACTTTGATCTGCTGTTTCACTCTTGTCTGTCTTTTTGCTAAACCGGTCCATGTACAATAAAATAACGCATTTTCAAAGTAACAGTGATGAGTTTTACTTGAAACATGTAAACAATAGTACTTCGTACATGTGACATTGTCATGGTTGTTTTGAATTAACAGTGATCATTATTTTATCCTATTATAAACGTGTTGTCAACAGGATTCTTAAGTACCTATTGTTTTAGTCTAATGTAGTCAACCATTTTAGTCTTGTCATTAAAGACTGGTTTCTAAAATAGGACAGATATTTTGTTTCTTCAAGTCATCTTAGTGGTGCGAATTTACATTTGTTATGCACAACATTGTGTGCTTTCCAGCAATTACAATGGTCATTTTCGGCAATATTTAGTTGTCCACATCCTACGATACTATGTTGAATGCATAAACAGACAGCTGTGTATAAGTAGATTTTTTGGTTGATTAATATACGTGATGCACTGATCAGCCACTTGTCTTTTGTTTGGTTGATGGTTTCTGGCAGCGACATCGAGGATGGTCATTTCCTCTTATTTTGAACTCATCACCTGGACGCACCTATATCACCAGTAAGTGATGGTGTTCCCACGGAGACTCGAATTTGACTTTGGTGTATAAACTATGACTGATGACGAGCTCTAAATGGGTGGAAATACTCTTCCTGGATCCTACTGCCAACCACTATCAACCAAATAACATCACGTTAGTCCTCAGAAATCCTTGAAGCGTCCGCATTAAAAGCCGACGTGTCGTCAGAGACTAAATATTTCGGCACACCATTGGTCAACCAATGAGAAATAGAAATTACTTCCAACAAGTAACACTTGTCTCTGAATCGTAAACTTAGATGCAGTACTTACACAAAAGACCTAGTGTATCATAAGTTTTTACACATATAGTCTGGTTCACTGGCTTGCACAAAAATGTCTACCGGGTTGTTGAGTTGCAAAGTTTCACAACCTAGATGACTGTCATCAAAATTCAGAAATGCATTAGCAACTTCAATGTATCCATTGTTATTGTTGTACACAGATTTGATATTGCTTTGAATTTTTGTGTCAATCCACTTTAAGTCCTTGTGAAAGCCGTAGCATGAAATGTTAAAAAGTTTGTATGCATGAAAACGTAAATGTTTCGGTGAGATTATTTCACATAAACTTGATAGCTAGAGAAAGTCACAGTTGAACTGTTTGAAAATACCACCTATCTGCCCGGAACAAGCTGGATTCAGGAAAGGCAAATCATTTGTTGATCAAACTGCAACTGTACTCATCATCATCGAACAAAGCATAGAATGGCACACCTTAACTTCATTAACTTCGAAAAGATCTTCGACAGCATTGATTGATCGCGAAGTAATTTGGAAATTACTTCAACAATGGCACGTTTCAATTCTGTATCAACCTCATTCAACAGTTATATGACAGTCGCGCGTGTCAGGTAATCCACAACGGAAGACTCAGCGAGGCGTTCGAAGTGAATACAGGAGTAAGACAAGGCTGCCTCTTACCATCGATGATATTCTTAATTTTTATGGGCTGGATTATGCGCTGGAGCGGGAAGGCAAGAATACGTTGGACCGATAAGAAGACTCTAAGTGATCTGGATTTCTTGGGTGATTCATGTCTCATGTCACAAAAAATCGATGACTTTCAGAAGAAGCATTGAAGACGAGACTCCATGTGAACGTAGAGAATGAGGTGATGAAGATGGCTAACCAACAACAACAGCCAGCACCAATCACTGTCATTGGGAGGGACTTGAAAGAGGTTACTTTTTCACCTATCGAAGTCGCAAGGATTCTAACACAGGCGGGACGGATGAAGATGTCAAAACCAGAACTGTAAAGGAAAGATACACCACCAATCTGAAATCAGTTTGGAAATCTTCTGCACTCCACGGGATTAAGAATAAGAATCGAATTTTCACCACCAATGTCAAGTCAGTTTTATATGGGTCAGAAACTTGGCGTGTAACGAAAAGGATTTCCAACAGGCTGCAGAATTTTATCAGCAGCTGCCTTTGTTCCATGGTGAATATTAAATGGCCAGCCAGAAAAAAAATTAGCAACAAGAAACTCTGGCGATGAACAAATTAACCAAGAGCCGATCGCTGAACAGATATGTAGGGGACAAATGGAGATTGGCTGGGAGTATGCTGAGCGGGAGGCCGTCGAGTGACATCGCGCGCCAGGCCATTGTTTGAGTTTAATTTCAATGAAAAGCGACGAGGGGGTCGTCGATGCGAGGGCGACCTGGAGGAGATCGTGTGCGGAAGAGATAAGAGACTATGGGTTATCTCAGACCCAGATGAAGAGGAGAGAATAGAAGAAAGTGGAAATGTATTGTTGAAGTCCTACGTTCCGCTCGGAACCGAAGGTAATACTAATAAAAACATAGTGAAAACTCTTTAGAGCGTTTTTTTTTATTTTATCAAGTCTACAAATGCTTTGGTGTGATTTAAATCTGGCGATATAGCAGTATACACTCAATTTTGTTATTTCAGCTTTTGCAGGTGCGTAAGTTGCTTTAAATGCAAAAGAATTCCTATTTCTCATGCACTGTCTACACCTAAATTAAATGAATATAATGGTGTAACTTGACTGCATTCCAAGCATGATTTTTTTACGACGGGAAGTGCTTTTTTAAATTCCTAATTTCAAGTCTCTTCCATCCTGTCCTCCCTATTTACGGGAAACTTATTTCCCCTTGTGGGTTTAAAACAAGTAACAAATCTTGACAAGTCAAAAATTTGTGAATTCGTCAAATTTCAGTAGAATTCGTTAGCTGAACACTCTGCATACCTCATATATAGCATGCAAAGTAGTCCGTAGATGTTTGACGAATAAATTATCCACAATGAATCAACTATGCATAGGTGGGGAAACCGTAAAGGTCAAATTTAAATGTTGAGAGAGGATCGAACCGATTACAAATTGTTGTAAGCTAAGATAGCGATGGATTTCATTTAAGTCACTGAGATTATTTTAAATAATCAGTTACAGGAGTAAAACATTGGTAATATTCAGGATTGTAAAGTGATTTGTGAAAAAAGAAATAAGTAGCAATGCTGATAACAGTTAATAAGTTGAGAGATAGTACAACACTATGTTAAAAGCAATCATTGCCGCTTTTTGACACAGGGAGCTGGTCTCTACACTGTTATTGCTCAAGACTGAGACTCCATAGATGTTTAACTTATTCATCTACTGATAACGGTAAACGACGTGACAGTTTCAATAGCACACGCGTTGTCTAAAAGATGTTTCATTCTTGGATATGTCTGCTCTTGTTTACGTTATGTACTTCAGCATGTGCGTCTGATCCTTCGCAGATTGTTCTAATACTTGCTTGCTACCTTGCATGATCTGTGTGTACACGTGATATACTGCTGTCGATCAGGGTATGTGTGTGTACTGCTCAGGAGTCCGCTCTGTCTTTCTTTATAGTTGATGTATGACCCTTGAAAATGGAAAATATGACGAAGCTATCTGTTGCAAATCACTAATATTTGCATCCTACCTCTCGTGTTGGTTGATTTAATATGGTGAGTTACAGCGAGGTTAGGTGTGCAGAGTTAAGCGAGGAGAAAAAGTCAGTTTATTAGGTTGTGAATCTGCGTCTATCGAGATGGCTAAAACGTGCGCTGTGTACGCCGAATCCTCGCCTTATTCGTTGACCAATGTTAGCTGACACTGTATTAGGTGAAAAATAGAAGTGGTCAAATCGAAATATGGCATCAGTTCATGATGGAGAGGGGTAGACTGTGTGGCTGAAGTCCTGGAGAAGCCAATAACCAATGAGTGACTGCTCTTAGTAATGGTTCATAATCGTTCTCAATGGAGCGCATGCATTCACTTTTCGTGATTACTCAGTTCCACCAAATTTTCATTGTCCTCCTTGTAGCTATTCTTTCTCCCGGGCATTCTCGTTTATTATAACTTCTCTTCAATTTTCTCCTTACACATTGATGTTCATCTTATGAAGTGTGGCAACTTAAACTTCAACACTTTTGTGCAAAGTCCTACGTGGTAAATTCAGTTCACTTCAGGTGGTGTTGAGGTGTATTAATTTTGTCTTATAGCTTTATCAAGCCTTCGTTTACTTATTACTTGTACGTTATCGCCTTTAATGAGCAATTTTTTTAAGCTATGCGGGGTGGTCTGTCTGTCTGTTTTCGACATAGAACTTTGCACAAATGTGCACCAGTTCAAGTCGCCACACTCCGTGTAGCACGCGAAGCAAGAGAAGAAAGTACAAGAAAAGCATAATAGAGACAGTAAGCAAAGGTGTGAGACAAAGGAGGAGTAGTAACGAAGAACAAAACAGTTTCATTGGAAATCATAAGTCACAAGGAGTGGATGCATCTGCGCCACTGAGAACGATTTTGAGCCATGTCACTAATTGTTTCCAACCATTGATTTTTACCGTCCCGAGGACCCCAGCCTGGAAGTCTACACCTTCCTACGTGGCTTAGACTAACTGTTGTGGATTTCATTGACTGGTGCCAAGTTTTTGTTTGACCGCCGTGGGGTGGTAATTTTCCTAACTCTCACACCCGTCGAATACTTTTTGATAAGCCCTTCAGAATATCCGTTCTTTGATACAGTATCTTTCTGGATCTTATTTCATATTCGTTGTTATGCTGAACTTTGTCCTAAATATTTTTGTTTTGTACTAGATGAGAACAAAGCTCTTAACCTTCATACACGATCACGTAGGTGGAAGTTATTTAAGTACAGATGCAGATGCACACCACCACAAACTTATAAATCGATTGGTCTCGAGTTCGAATCTTGCTTTGTCTACTTCAGTCTGGGCAGTTGTGTAGCGGCATCCTTCAAACAATAAATGTGATTCAGAGCCTGTTAAATGAAAAGTCTGAGATATAAGTGTGTTCTAAAAATACAAATATGATTTCTACATGCTGGAGACTACTGTGACAATCTCCATAATAACAATTTGCTGACTATAAATTTCTCATATGACAGATACAATCCCATTAAAGGGTAATCTCTATGCTTCGAAATTCCGAAGAAATTAAGCTCACTCATAGTTTATCGGGATATCTACAAAGTAGCTGACATTTGTTTAAGTCATAGAATATTTTGATTGGGTGTGGTTCACTATAGACATCCAGCGTACTTTTACGTTCTAGGTTTGCAATGACATATTTTCCAGAGTATCTTTGTCTGCTTATTACCTAAGTAAAACAAAATTACCCTAGGGATTTAATTTCGTTGGAGCAGGACTGATAAAATCACTGTTAATATAATTCTGCGTGTATATATACTTCTCTAACCTATGTCTCTTAGTTTCCTTTCTTCTATTTTCATTTGTTAATTTATTCTATTTTTAAGAGCAAGTTTACGCGTATTTTTAGAGACACAAGCATAGCTAACTAGACTGTGTATCATAGCAACGTGGAATTGTCTGCTGGTTGCTTCTTTTCCCCTTAAGTTTATAAGATTGTTTTTATCAGCTGTAGTAGATAGAGTTAACGTGAATTTAAGTATTTAAATCCATACTCATATTACATACCTTCACGTTTGTTTCTTTCTCAAGGGGGTTTTCATCAGAGCTACAATCATTTTAATACTGTTAATATTAAAAATTCAAGTTCACTATTAATTCAAAATTATTTAAGGTAGTTATTTTTCTCTCATAGCGTATTCACCTTATTAGTTATGAATGTGTACTATCTCTGTCTGTTAATTCACTGTTGAGAGATTTCAGTTACATTTTTTGACATTTAGTTGAGTACCCATTTTCTCTGTTAGAGTATAAAAGTGTTTTTCTATATTTGTCATATATATATTGTCATTCATCACTGTATTTCCTTATTTTAACTACTCTCTAATTCTGTACTTCTCATCTTGTACATTTGCTGATATCGTTGAAAATATAGTTAAGGTTAATTAAAAAGATCCTGCAGTTGTTTATTCAGTGTTGTGTTAGGTATGCGACAGAGATAAAGGAAAAAGGACAGTAAGGTAAAGTTTTCTATACCATTCAACTCTTAAAGTACTCTTATGTGAAATCTCTAACTCAATGACTAATAATGAAACACTTAAACCATTGAGTAGCCTTATTGTAAAAACCAAACTATACATGTTTGTTTGTTTTTCATGTGGTTTTGACAGGAAATGAAAATCTTATTCTGATTGAAAGGCGTCTGTCAGTAGTCTCAGCAGAATCGTTTTTAATATAAATTGAGATGCTAATGGAAAAAACTTTTTAATACATGGATAGTTGAAGTGAGACATTATATCACCTAGATTTCAAAAGTTGAATTGAAAAAGCTTTTTTTCTAATCGTGTCAAAACTAAAATCACATTTGAAGACTACGTTTTGTTGCATATGTCGTATACTTAATTTCTCCTAAGCTTCCTCTTTCCGTATTCAGCGTGATTAATCAATTCAAGCACTCATTGAAGATGAACAAGATTCATCTCACCAGCTAATGAAAAGCACTATGGCTAGTTCAGATGGCCTTACCAACAATTATTTGTTTTCACTTTCTAAATCGACTATACAGCTGTTGACTTGGTAGTCTTATTCACTGATGAACTCATAAAATCAGTCTGTGTCACGAAGGTTGTCATCACAAGCTGATGTGAGTCATCTGTTTCAGCAGTTGGCCTTCAGCAAGCTCATTGCTCTCTGCTTACCTCATCTTGGACAACTGGATAATACCAACAGCCCTCAAATACTGAATGTAGCTCATATTCCTGGAACATGAAAAATGTATTCCGGGTGGATGGTTTCTAACTAGCTGACAAACAATCCGTGGTATGTGTCAAATGTCCAGATGGTAAATGCTACTGAACTTATCACTGATTCCAGAAGACTAATCGATGCTTCAGTAACCAACTCGAGAATATCAGAAAACAGATTGGTAACAATAGGATTGTTTATTTCTTCACCGACAACGAATCAGAATAACAAATTCTGTAGACAAACGTCAATATAAAGCACAATAATGGTTCTGATCGGTTTTCTCTAGCCTCCTGCCAACCAGAGTATGATTAGGCAGCAGCAGCCATTATTGTTTCCCGTCAAATAGAGATCAGTTTGAACAAAAAAATCATATGTTGCTCATTCAATGTTCACCAACACTGAAAGTATGTATTTTCTTTAGTTTTTGAATAACAATAAAGTCTCATATGTCTTGCTGTATGATGTTTTATGCCTACATGAATTCCTATGCACCATAAGGCTTAATTAAGGTGGAGGCTATTCTGTTTGAATTCATGATATAATGCTCTTTTATTGATTTCTTTCCGCCTACTAATTAAGACTTCATACATTCCTTTTCAAGTTGGAAACCGATGGGACAGATGAACTAACTACAGAATACCTAATGGATATCCTTTATCCTAAACCACCAGAAACGCAGCTTAGATTTCAGAAACCTCAAGGTCCTATGGGACGCCGTCCAAGAACACATATTCATTGAAAGAAGTAAAGATTGCCTTTCTTTCTTACTAATCAACATCACGAATTACTGTTAGTAAATTACTTTTTATTCATGTATTTCTTTAGTTATCCATTTTAGAATTTTTTTAGTTCTAATACGTTTACTTTTCTATGTGACACTTTTCTTGACTCCCTGCACTTTTATTTATACCAGTCTGATGAATTCATAGAATTCACTTTAAATATGTTAACATATTTTGATTGATTGCTTATGGTACTTCACACTACAAGACGTTTAAGTTGGAAGTCTTGGTCTTGACAATTCTCGATAACTTTCCTATACTTATGTAAACTGGCTCAGCCACAATATCAATACTTTGATGTATTGTTGATCTTTGTGTTGTAATAAAAATGAGTACATTGTTGTTTTACTCTTTCATCTTCCCTCTCTTTTCATCGTATAATACAGCAAATGTTCCTAAAGTTCATCGATACTGTTGCTCGTACTTTCTTTACTATTTATGATTATTCGTTTGTTCATGTAATAGTATTTGTGATATTTTTTCTAATTATGAGAAAAATTTATTTTTTATTCGCCTATGTGTCTAATTGTAATAATACACCTACAATTATTCTGCATAAATGATGGTTTACATGAGATAAAAGAAGGGATTAGTATAGAAAGCCTTTTGTTCTCATACAGGTTACCTACTCATAAATATATTTTTAGAATGTAACTGACATATGGATGTTTTCCTGAAAATGATATTAATTCGTAACGAAAATGTAACAATTGTAATCAATCTGAAATCCCAAGAATTTTTATAATATGAATGATAAATAATTGTTTAGAGGTTATGAACTGGACTACATTGACTCCTAGCTTAGAAATAGGGAGTGAAGTGATAGAGCACGTTGACCACTCACTCCATTTATTTTCAGAGTTGTAACAGCCCCAACGGCTTGATCTCTGACGAATTCTCAGTACAGATACAGAAGGCTCGTTTCGCCTATGCCAGTTTACGCCGTCTTTGGCGTAGACGTGACGTCCGGCTATCGATCAAAGGACGTGTGTGCCACTCAGAAGTTCGCTCTGTTCTCCTATATGGGTGTGAGACCTGGCCATTGAAAGTGGGAGACATGAAAAGACTAGTTGTCTTTGATCACAGGTGTCTGCGTTCTATTTCCCATGTTCAATGGTATAATAAGGTGAGCCATATTGAAGTTAGGCGTCGAGTGCTAGGTAAGGACGGGAAATCAATCAACAAAGTTGTGAAGTTACACCGATTGTAAAGGTTAGGACATGTGTGAAGCATGTCCAGCCATCGCCTTCCTTGACGGGCAATGTTAGCTGATATAAGGTCAGGCTGGAAAAGAGTCAGCGGTGGTCAAACCAAAACATGGCACCAGTCAATGAAATCTACAACCGTTAGTTTAAGCCCCTAGCCACGTATCAAGATGTAGACTTCCTGGTTAGACTCCTCGGGACGCTAAACACCAATGGGTGGAGACAATCAGTGATATTGCTCAAAATCGTTCTTAATGGCTGGCGCAGATGCATCCACTCCTTGTGACCTTTAATATCCAATAAAACTATATTCTTTCGATATTACTATTCTTTTTTCCTCATATCTCTGTTTACTGTCTGTATTTTACATTTCTTCTCTTGCTTTGTGTGCTACTTGGAGTGAGGTGACTTGAACTGCTGCACATCGGTGCAGAGTTCTATGTTGAAACCAGTCAGTGAGTTACAGGTTATGACTCCTGCTGTTCATCATCGCTTTGATGAAGGTGTATGCCAAGCAAACTTATGCACTTGACTAATATTAACATCGTAAATATTGTTCTAACACCAGTGTCTTTCATTTTAGGGATGACACATGTAAGGCGTTAAATTATAAAAGCTTATATTAGTCTGAAGAAGAATAAAGGTCAGGTGGAGATCAGTGGTTCATATTTTACTGCGATTTATGTGTATATGTTTTGATTCTAGCTATTATGAAAAATCTACTGTTTGCTTTTTAAAGAATCTCAGTAATAATTTGATTTCTATTCATTTGTTTCCCCTTTATTTCACATTTTATGGGTAAGTGTTGATGTGCGAGATATTATGTTACTGGTTAGACTGTTAGATGATATACTTTTCATGTCCAATAAGTCTCATTTAGAGAAACGAAAATTCTTTTTGTCTTTTATTCTGTATCACATCCAAATTCCATTGAGTTTACAAACTTTTTGTCATTTAAAGTATTTGGTATTTTTCATAGACAGCACTTTATTTGTTGTTGAGAAATTTAAGCTGCTTTTCTTAAAGATGTCACTAAAATAAAAGCCTATTGTCAAATATGCGATAATAACGGAGTCAAGAAGTACAAACTTGAAAAATAAAATTACTTTTTCATACAATAATTGGTAATCATTGGTATCACAGGTTTTCATGAAATAAAACCTGTGATACAGGTAGTGTAATTTAATCATCAATGTAGTAATCTGTGTTGTTGAAGTGTTGTTGTTGTCACTTCACAAGTACGTATTGTATTGGCTCAATGTTTATATTACCTTTAATCTTGGCACATAAATTAATCTTTTCTTAAAGTAAATTTTAGATTATTCACAGTTTATAGTCGCAATTCAATCTTCTCTCTGTTTTGAATTCTTGATATCAGTAATCTTCACGTATTAACTGAATTACTACAATTTCAGCATACTCCACAATGATCCAACCAAAGTTAAAAAATACGATAACAGAACAAAATAACTACAGAAGCGGCTTCGTCTTTAGTAGAACCAATCACGTAACTGTATCACCAGACTGAATAAGTTGTTAATCGAGTTTTTGGCTTATGAGGACAAAAAAAACCTTCAGAGAAAGTTTAAGATACAGGAAGTAGATCAATCATCAAAATGATGAGGACAATACTTTGCAGAAGTGCTAGTTATTCTTTAGTTAAACTGATTCCTATTTTACAATGCATTTACCGAATAAACACAACCTTAGTTGAAACAGTAACCTGGTATGCTATAATGGTGTGGATTGAAAGAAGCTTAAACAGCAATTCATTATTCCCAACGAACACTTAGTTATGAAACCATAAGTCAATTTCATTATAAGGACACATTCAGTCTGTCACGTGGTCCCACCTGATACAACCCACAGGTTTCATTGATTGTAGGCTATCATGGTACCTTCTTTTCGTTTAACTATTTCATTATTTAAATGTAATGAGAGCTTACTAAACAGAAATGGAGTCCGTATTCTATCAGGAGATATTTAAATGATGAAATGCATGCTCACAGTAAGTGATTGCATTTTTGTGAATATATTGATTTTAGTGTTCACCTAAAAAATCTTAATTTATTTAGAAATCCTCTCTCTACATTATCACCATTATTTTAACCAGAGCTGAAGAAATACTGCACTTAAAGGGATTTCCTTGTTCTTTTATTGTATTAATATCAAATGGGAATGGCGGGAAAGAAAAGTGGTTTGATGAACTGAAATTATTGGACTTATCTCCGTTGCTATAAGATAGACAGCCAGAAATAAAACTAAAGTCACACTTAGTGCGTTTCAAACTAATATAGTGTGCATAAAGTTAAAATAAAGCAGTTTACAGAAATGACAACAATTGGGAGGAGAGAAAACACATAAATACTGCGTAATAATACAGAGGTTGAATATCTACAAGGTGATGAATGCTGGTACACTAATTTTATTTGTTTTGAGCAACACTACTGAGGGTAGTCAATAACAAGGTCTTAACATTTAGACAGCTCCAAATGAATTACCAGCATTTGTGTGCACTGCTATTGTCAGCAATAAGTAATTTTGCAGCTGACTGCTACAAATTTGTGTGGCCACATTAATATGATGAAAATCAACAAAGAGATATGTGTACGTGAACCAGTGTATGACCGTATTGAAAGCTGCAGGAACAGAATCTGTTACAGGGATACCAAACTGCTTTTCGTGTTCAGGTTTCCATAAAGCGTTTCGATCACCAGCTAGAAATTATAATCACTATAATTGATGATTCGTCACGTCCACATGAAGGAAATCAATGTGAAAAATTAATTTGCCTCTATATCAGCAGATAGAGTTTTAGAAAAACTATAATTCACAGAATAACTTTCATAGCTACGTCTTTCAAAGTGTTGTTATTGGCAGTGAAATACATGGGCATGCAATTGCACAGTGGTCAATGATATACTAGAGTAGTTGAAAACGTATTTCTCTGGTTTGGCAGGATAAAGTGAATAAGTGTCAGTGACTTTCAACCCATCCAGAAAAATTCAAAGGGACCTTCTGACAGCTTCAGCTTTTGTGTAACTTTTCTTTCTAGATTTTTCATAACAGTTATATGCTTAATGTGTATGCTTATTATTTTATCATTTCATCTTGATGAGATTATAATAGTTCAACTACTTCAGTAACCCTTACGGTGATGTTTTAGGTCGCATCGTGTGCTTCTTGAAGAATATTAACTGTTTAAAATTCTTTTAGTGGACAATATATTCCACTAGTCAATAACCAACAAACTAGCTGAAGAAACAGAGAAGACAGGACTCCGAGTGCACACAGAGAAGGTGGAGACGGAGGTGATGAAGATAACCAATGCACTACAGTAACAAAAACAACAACAACCAGCAACAGTCACCATCAACGGGAGACATTTCACAGAGGTTACTTCCTTCAATTATCTAGGAACCACCGTTTCAACTACCGGCACAACGTATGAAGATTTCAAAGTCGAAATTGGAAAGGCAAGATACGCCTTCACCAACCTGAAACCAATTTAGAAATCTTCTGCAATCAACATAAAGATCAAGACTCGGATTTTCAACACTAATGTCAAGTCTGTCCTTCTATACGGGTCATAAACTTGGCGTTTAACGAAAAGGATTTCCAACTGACTGCAGAATTTTATCATCAGCTGCCTTCGCTGGCTCCATAGTGAAAATCAAATGGCCAGGTAGAAAGAATAAGCAACAAGAAACTCCGCAGTGGAACAAACCAACCAAGAGCTGATCGTTCAACAATTATGTAGGAGAAAATGGAGATGGATCGGGCATACATTGGGGAGACCGTTGAATGACATCGCGCTTAATGCAGGCCATTTCTAGAGTGGAATCCCAGTTGGAAGCGACGTCCTAGGGTGACATGGAGGAGATCGTATGAGGAAGAGATGAGAGATTGTGGGTAACCGTGGTCGAAGCTGAAGAGGATGATAGAGGATAGGACGAAATGGAGATGTGTTGTTGAAGTCCTATGTTCCACTTGGAACTCAATGAAATAATAATAATGATAATATTCCACTAGTAATATGGGACGTGTTATACTATTCAGGTGTTTAAGTCTCAGCAGGTAAAAAGCCTCGCCAAAACTGTTATAATCAACTTAAAAACTTTCCAACAGAGTACAAATTCATTTATCTGAAAGATTCATTATCAAATTTTTTTCAAAGTATTTCTGTTATCCAAGAATACTTTCACTTTGGGCTCATTAGCACTAGTTGCTCTTTCATATTAGATAAGTTCATTATAAATATCACAGATTGATGCAGTATCATTCATTGGAAGATATTTCCAGAATACATTATTCCTCATAACAAATATAGTGTGAATTTGAACATTTCACTTTGTAGTGTATTGACAGTACCTATAGGTAAAATTACCTACTCACTACATGCAAGACAAGAATGCTTTATTTCATAATGGTAACTTGATATAATAATTTTATTTTGGCTAAAACTAAGGTATCTATCTGTCAATCAAATAGCTACAGGGGTTTGATTGGTTGCGTGATTGATCATTATGTCAAGAAAGTCATTCCACACAATACAACGGGTGCATATGAGGAAATTAAGAAGCCTGTAGATACAATGATGAATGAAATTAAGAAATCTACAGCGGATTTAATACTCAGAATGAAGCCGTCACTGGGTGAGTCTAAATAGTTTAATTTAATGCCTAAAACTAACAACGCTATTAGAATATATGGTACTATTAAAATACGTAAGCCAGGTTACTCCATACGACCAATAGTAGATTTCAGGAATATCCCTACTTATGAATTATCAAAACACCTAGCTCTAATATTATACCCCATTAGAAATTGTTCAAGCTCTAGCCTAAGTAATTCATATCAGATGAAAAAGAAACTTAATGCCACTCAACTAGAGATTGAGGAAACAATGGTTAGTTTTGATATAACTAGTCTTTATACTATTATACCAATCTATATGGCCTTAGAAGCAGTTAAAAGAGAACTAACTGCTGATCCTGAACTTACTCATAGGACGAAGCTGTTCATTGAGAAAATTAATTGAGGAATTCAGTTATGTCTCACATCTACTATGTTTAAATTCCAGGTCAAAATGTATAGAAAAACAGAAGGTGTAACAATGGGACCACCAGTATCCCCTATCGTAGCAGATACCTCTATGGACAGCTGGGTAAATATTGCTCTTAATACATTTAATCCTACTCCGAAAATATGGTGGAGATATGTGGATGACACTTTCACAGTGTTAGAAACAGAACATATCTCTCTCTAGCTTCTTGACACATATAAACTCACTAGTGAGGGGAATACAATTTACATTTGAATCAGAAAATGAACAAGGAGAATTAGCTATGTTAGATTGTAGAGTAAAATGAACAGATGAAGGTAAACTGTACACTAGCGTTTATAAAAAGTCAACACATTCGAATAGACACTTAGACTTTAATTCATCTCATCCGCTAACTGTTAAGGCAGGCTTAGCTAAGTGTCTAACAAACCGAACAACAGCACTAACTAATACAACAAAAGACCTGAATGATGAAATAAAACAGATCCAGGAAGCTTTGGTGTCATATAACTATCCTATAAAAATGATTAGGAAGATCAGAAAGGTCACAAGAAAAATAAAATATAACAGTGAAATTAATAAGGATAACATAAATAGGAGAGAATATAGGGCATCTATAGTTCGACCGTATAAGTAAGGGATGTCTGAACCCTGCGTAGGATTCTCAATAAAGCAGGAATTAGAGTGGCATTTAAACCTACAAACTCACTGAGAGACAAGCTATGTAGGTTAAAGAACCTTGTTGACCCAATTAGACAAAATAATAAAATTTACAAAATACCTTGCAATGACTGAGTTAAGTCAACTACATAGGTCAGTCAAACTAGTAGATCGGGGTAGTCAGATTGTCGAAACATAAGAATTTAGCTAATGGTTGACTCGGTGAAGATGAGTAATTTAGAAGAAAAAAAATTCAGCAATTGCACTGCATGCATTCACACACAACCACACCATAGGGTGGGAGAGGGTTAAAATTCTAAGAAGTAATCTAGGTAGTTGCATGGAGAGAGAGAGAGAGAAGTTGATTACTGGGTCCTGGATCATTGAGTCTACACCCAACACGTACAATAGGAATGAGTCATCACTCATACCGGGAAATACTATGGAAAATACTACTACCAATCAAGTGAAGCGATGAAAAATAATGGAATTATACAAACGAAGTCAGAAAGTTGTGTGAGTAGCTTCAACCGCATCCTTACAAACCAATACTTGAGAATCAATGAGATGCTCACTAGTGACTGGCTCTATTCAGGTAGGTAGTTACCTGGGATTCTAGTGGGGTGTCGTGAACAGTAGGGTGCAGCAGGTCAGGTATGAGGACGAATACTCGCCGAACACATTCACCGGCGGTCGCTCTATGTCATAAATTGGCAGAAGTTAGAATTCGTGGGCTGGCCATTGGATCGGGTCCCAGTGGCTTAATGGTCTACGAGCTAGCTCGCCTTGTGACCAGAAGGTCCTGGCTTCGAACCCTGGCGGTGGGTGTGTACTGCTGAAGCACAGTCCCCAACTAGTCTGACGAAACAGCTGTCCAGTACTCCAAGTTGGTTTTCCAATGGTTCTCTGACCGATGTCAGCTCATGATGAAATCCTCCAACCAATTGAACGAAATCCCTACAAAAACCAATACTTGAAAACTCACTTGTTTACTTTGGATACACAGGTTACAAATATTATTTTATTGTAAAATGGCATACAGGAATCTCAAATTCCATTTAATCAGCTGATAATTAATTTCTATAAGTATGGTATGGGACAATATGCTTAATGTGGTTGACAAAAGTCTGCTGCTACTTTGAGAATTAATTACATTTTCAAATATATTGTCCGTATCTCACTTTAAAACAAACTGCTTGTTCTACTGAGCATGAATGAAATAAAGTGATTACGTTTAAATTAATGCTTGCTGACTGGTACAACGGAAAGTCAACGAGCGTCAATCATTTATTTCCCTCTGGTTTGCAAGACAGTGCAGAAGTGGATACATTTGGCCCATTATTGTCCACGTGTTTAGTTGGAACCCATAGTTCGTGTTTTCCAAATAGTACCAACTAATCATAGTCCACTCTCGATCAGCATTAAATGCGTAACTTCCTTCATAATAGATTGAACTGACCTCACTAGTCATGACTTCAAGTGTGAAAGCTAGTTACTGATTATCACCAGGTAGTCAATCAATTAGGAGGTATCTAAGCAACTGATTACATGACAGCTCTAGGTGAATGACTGAATCTAGGCTTTTGTCAAGCATACACTGTCAGACTTGTTATTTGATGTGAATATTTCATTTTTAATAGAATACCTTGAAAATATTATGGCTTCTCCATTGTGGATTTGATGCGTCGGTAAATTGTACTTTCATCTATCTATATAGTAGAAGACAGTACCGAATAGGTAGTCTCGTATTGATTAAATACGCTACGAATTGGATTACGGTTCTTCATCCTGCATTTCATCGAGAAATACCTAAGCTTGAAGGAGGATGGGATTCTCAAAAGATGAAAGTGATTCTATTTTCTTTACTACAGTTGAGACGTAACCAACTAAAGACTTCCACACCACCCCTTGTTTATATTTTCAACCCCTTTCTTATCATCCCTTAATCTTATCTTCATTAGAAACGTGTTTCATTTGTTTTTACTGGCCTTTATCGACTACTTCCACCTGAACAATTGTTTCTTTAATCATACTGTTTTTCATTATTCGTGTTAACACAGATTGCCTCACTTTTTCAACCTTATTATTGTTGATAAGACCATTATTTTTACTATTACTATTCTATTATTATTATCATTATTATTATTATTACTATTATGACTAATCGCACCATTTATATTCACCATCGTATTATTGTATAGACAAAACACCTTGATTGGTTTATATTTGAGTTTTGTTTGAAAACTTATATATATTAGAGTTAAGCCTAATGAGATCTATTTGAAAACAATTTTGTTTGCTTAAATGTGTTGTTCTAAATTTTACTATGGGAAGATTTTATATATATATATATATATATATATATATATATATATGTGTGATTTGTTTATTAATCTTCTATGAAATCCGCTTCCTGTGTTTTTATGCCCAATATATATCTCACTCGTAACTATTAACAACCATCAGTCACTTAGAAACCGAATATCCTATGATGTAACATTTTTAAAATGAATGATGTATGATTTTCAATAAACGCCTAGATGGAAAACAGATACCTTGAAACACGCAATATATGAAACAACATTTTACAAGAGGTATTTTTACGACGCTCTTTATGTATCATAACATTAAACACACCTATTTTCTTTTTCTTTTTAAGAAGGTACATATGCATATCAATTTTTCTATGAAATCTGAAGGAAGTTTCACTTTCGGAATCTCGGACTTCTGAGAATTACATATAGAAATATATAAAGGCGTATTCATCGCAAATAATTTTGGAGTGGATTGTATCTGAATTTCGTTGGTTTTTGTCTGATAGGCTACAAGAAAGGTATTGTGAAAGGCCATTCTACCTCAATGAAAAGCTTTGTTTGAAAGAAAGAATCAGTCTTGATCTTGTCACGGGACAATAGATATCTTCAAAAAGTCATGGATAAACACAAAAGAACGCCGAATATAACAGTAAATTTTGATACACTTGGGAAGAAACCAGTCTTTCTAAAGCTTGGATTCAAAGTATGAGCAAGAATTAAGTAGAGGAAAGTGTCATTCTCAAACGAACTTATCCAGCTGCCAGGTTAGCCGAAATTCCCCTAATAAACTGCTGACTGAGACAATCTAAGGGTGATGAATCTACTTTTCGTGCTATCTCCAAATGAAATATACCAGTTTAACATATACGTGAGAACAGGGGAAAGGATTTGTCACCGCGAAATTCCAAGAAACCTGTGACTGGAAGATACGAAAGTCTTTAGTGCTATCGCTCATCATTTGTTAGATAATGGTCGTAAAATTGACGTATTCAAATCATCTAAGATAATTAAGTTTCATGACAGTTCCAGATTGCTACATATTGCTCAAACAACTACTATTAAAAGATTGAAACGGAACTTGCGCATTCAGTAAGGTAGCATTAAACATCTTACCATGGTGAATACACTACTTACTATTTTAAATTACGTTTTGTTTTGACAATGTCCTTATCTCTGTGCTTGCCTGGACTATTTTCTGACTTGTTTAGCTAGATTATTTGTATGTTTTCTTGATGTTACATCCGTATTCAGTGTTCAACATTGTGTCGTGATAGTACGATATTCTTGTATTTTGTCTATGCATACTAATTAACTAAGCAACACCTTGTATTCCTTTTCATTGTGCTATTTAGTAACCTTATTCTATTGTATTTCACCTTAATAATCAATAGCTGAAGTATTGGCATATCTTGTATATGTGGATATTAAAAGATTTCTATGGCTGGATGAATCTAGTTGGTAAGCATCAGTATAGTATAATGAATGTCATTTTTGCAGCTCAATTTGTTCTTATGTCTTGCTGAAGATCATCAAAGGAAATAATTGTGTTGTCACTACGTATTGTCTAATCATTCCTGTTTTATTCTTTCCTTTTCAATAGATTTTGCATCACCCCGATACTTTTGGTGTATGTCGTTAAGTAGTAGTGGAATTGTTTCATAACTATTACTTTCTGCTTTCTGATAATACTTTATAATTCTTATAGTACTTATTTAGGTATTACCAACGTGAGGCAGTCATCTTTTCACTTATGCTAAATTTTTTATGTAAATGAAAAATCATGTTGTTATTGAAGTTGCCATAAGATTTTTTTTGTGGGAAGGGGGGGGAGGGGAAATCTTTCAAAACTATACATTGTTTCAGTCGGGGAAAGATGTCTGTCTGTCTACATGGTTCTTTTATGTGATACTATCATCTTTCTGTCTATGAAGGTGGTTGATGAAAGTGTAAAGTCACTTTGAAAAGTAATGTCTCTACATAAATGCAACCGAATTCTGTTTCGTTAATTCTGGGGACTTTACTCTTCTTCCTTTTTATTAATAGAAGTGACTGTTCAGTTATTCGTCTTCTTGATCTATTGCTTTTTGTGATACACTAAAACGTGGTTATCTGTTAAGTCAAAGCCAACAAACACTGTAGTTACTTCAAAGTATTAACTGTCGTATTTGACCACTTTTTTATGTATCTTAACAAGCCATTTACTGCTGTAGATCGAAATATTTAGGTTATTCAATGTGAATTTTCTCTAAAGATAGTCAAGGAGTATTATGCCACAAGACTAAAAGAGGTTGTCACGAATCAATACAAAGTGCTATAGCTGAGCATGTATTCAGCACTAGTCTCTTAGTCTCTAAAGTAAATTCATTAAAAGTTATTTACAAAGCAAACAGAAGACTTGTAAAGAAGTTGTATTTGTATTCTTTGCATGGCTTTAGCCTTAGCCATCCGTATGGAGAACCCTGATTTTTGTAGATAAATAAACTTTTCCATCAACTCCTTCGACACTGGACAAAGTTCCAAACTCCAATGTTATCAATATCTTGCTGTTGTTAGTACTTTTGTCTTAGATTATTTAAACTGATAGGATGTTTCCATGTAGGATGCATTAGACTATGTTGGCTTCTTTATGTATTGTACACGAAGCAAGTCTTGCACGGTGACTTTAAAAAATTATTTTTAATTACTTAACATCTTACATCTTTTCTGTTTATATCATTGTTAATCATTGATCAGTTGTAGCTAAAGTTTGTAGTTTTGAAACCTATATTGAGCCATAGATTTTATAGAGATGGTGGTGATGCTCTGCTTAAATCACTTAGCCACCTAAATTACCACCTAGTTTAATGCATAAAATCTTCTTCTTACTATTTTAATCATCTAATTATGCTTCTGATCCTCTACATGAACTCACGTACATTTTTAATTTGCTGTTAACATAATCCAGAGCACTTCTAAAAAAAACGAGGGGAAAATTTTGTAGAGGAGTGGATATTGTTTCAGATGGAATAACACAGAGTCCCAAGATGTGCTGGTGAATAGCATTTTATTTAAAAATCTTGTATGAAGAATATATATTTAACAATTTAAGTACGCTGAAATTTCAGTACTGTGATAAGAGTTTACTTACAATAAAGCTATTGTTGTTATCATTATGACCATTATTAATCTTTTAATAGTAGTTGTTTGAGCAATATGTAGCAATCTGGAACTGTCATGAAACTTAATTATCTTAGATGATTTGAATACGTCAATTTTACGACCATTATCTAACAAATGATGAGCGATAGCACTAAAGACTTTCGTATCTTCCAGTCACAGGTTTCTTGGAATTTCGCGGTGACAAATCCTTTCCCCTGTTCTCACGTATATGTTAAACTGGTATATTTCATTTGGAGATAGCACGAAAAGTAGATTCATCACCCTTAGATTGTCTCAGTCAGCAGTTTATTAGGGGAATTTCGGCTAACCTGGCAGCTGGATAAGTTCGTTTGAGAATGACACTTTCCTCTACTTAATTCTTGCTCATACTTTGAATCCAAGCTTTAGAAAGACTGGTTTCTTCCCAAGTGTATCAAAATTTACTGTTATATTCGGCGTTCTTTTGTGTTTATCCATGACTTTTTGAAGATATCTATTGTCCCGTGACAAGATCAAGACTGATTCTTTCTTTCAAACAAAGCTTTTCATTGAGGTAGAATGGCCTTTCACAATACCTTTCTTGTAGCCTATCAGACAAAAACCAACGAAATTCAGATACAATCCACTCCAAAATTATTTGCGATGAATACGCCTTTATATATTTCTATATGTAATTCTCAGAAGTCCGAGATTCCGAAAGTGAAACTTCCTTCAGATTTCATAGAAAAATTGATATGCATATGTACCTTCTTAAAAAGAAAAAGAAAATAGGTGTGTTTAATGTTATGATACATAAAGAGCGTCGTAAAAATACCTCTTGTAAAATGTTGTTTCATATATTGCGTGTTTCAAGGTATCTGTTTTCCATCTAGGCGTTTATTGAAAATCATACATCATTCATTTTAAAAATGTTACATCATAGGATATTCGGTTTCTAAGTGACTGATGGTTGTTAATAGTTACGAGTGAGATATATATTGGGCATAAAAACACAGGAAGCGGATTTCATAGAAGATTAATAAACAAATCACACATATATATATATATATATATATATATATATATATAAAATCTTCCCATAGTAAAATTTAGAACAACACATTTAAGCAAACAAAATTGTTTTCAAATAGATCTCATTAGGCTTAACTCTAATATATATAAGTTTTCAAACAAAACTCAAATATAAACCAATCAAGGTGTTTTGTCTATACAATAATACGATGGTGAATATAAATGGTGCGATTAGTCATAATAGTAATAATAATAATAATGATAATAATAATAGAATAGTAATAGTAAAAATAATGGTCTTATCAACAATAATAAGGTTGAAAAAGTGAGGCAATCTGTGTTAACACGAATAATGAAAAACAGTATGATTAAAGAAACAATTGTTCAGGTGGAAGTAGTCGATAAAGGCCAGTAAAAACAAATGAAACACGTTTCTAATGAAGATAAGATTAAGGGATGATAAGAAAGGGGTTGAAAATATAAACAAGGGGTGGTGTGGAAGTCTTTAGTTGGTTACGTCTCAACTGTAGTAAAGAAAATAGAATCACTTTCATCTTTTGAGAATCCCATCCTCCTTCAAGCTTAGGTATTTCTCGATGAAATGCAGGATGAAGAACCGTAATCCAATTCGTAGCGTATTTAATCAATACGAGACTACCTATTCGGTACTGTCTTCTACTATATAGATAGATGAAAGTACAATTTACCGACGCATCAAATCCACAATGGAGAAGCCATAATATTTTCAAGGTATTCTATTAAAAATGAAATATTCACATCAAATAACAAGTCTGACAGTGTATGCTTGACAAAAGCCTAGATTCAGTCATTCACCTAGAGCTGTCATGTAATCAGTTGCTTAGATACCTCCTAATTGATTGACTACCTGGTGATAATCAGTAACTAGCTTTCACACTTGAAGTCATGACTAGTGAGGTCAGTTCAATCTATTATGAAGGAAGTTACGCATTTAATGCTGATCGAGAGTGGACTATGATTAGTTGGTACTATTTGGAAAACACGAACTATGGGTTCCAACTAAACACGTGGACAATAATGGGCCAAATGTATCCACTTCTGCACTGTCTTGCAAACCAGAGGGAAATAAATGATTGACGCTCGTTGACTTTCCGTTGTACCAGTCAGCAAGCATTAATTTAAACGTAATCACTTTATTTCATTCATGCTCAGTAGAACAAGCAGTTTGTTTTAAAGTGAGATACGGACAATATATTTGAAAATGTAATTAATTCTCAAAGTAGCAGCAGACTTTTGTCAACCACATTAAGCATATTGTCCCATACCATACTTATAGAAATTAATTATCAGCTGATTAAATGGAATTTGAGATTCCTGTATGCCATTTTACAATAAAATAATATTTGTAACCTGTGTATCCAAAGTAAACAAGTGAGTTTTCAAGTATTGGTTTTTGTAGGGATTTCGTTCAATTGGTTGGAGGATTTCATCATGAGCTGACATCGGTCAGAGAACCATTGGAAAACCAACTTGGAGTACTGGACAGCTGTTTCGTCAGACTAGTTGGGGACTGTGCTTCAGCAGTACACACCCACCGCCAGGGTTCGAAGCCAGGACCTTCTGGTCACAAGGCGAGCTAGCTCGTAGACCATTAAGCCACTGGGACCCGATCCAATGGCCAGCCCACGAATTCTAACTTCTGCCAATTTATGACATAGAGCGACCGCCGGTGAATGTGTTCGGCGAGTATTCGTCCTCATACCTGACCTGCTGCACCCTACTGTTCACGACACCCCACTAGAATCCCAGGTAACTACCTACCTGAATAGAGCCAGTCACTAGTGAGCATCTCATTGATTCTCAAGTATTGGTTTGTAAGGATGCGGTTGAAGCTACTCACACAACTTTCTGACTTCGTTTGTATAATTCCATTATTTTTCATCGCTTCACTTGATTGGTAGTAGTATTTTCCATAGTATTTCCCGGTATGAGTGATGACTCATTCCTATTGTACGTGTTGGGTGTAGACTCAATGATCCAGGACCCAGTAATCAACTTCTCTCTCTCTCTCTCCATGCAACTACCTAGATTACTTCTTAGAATTTTAACCCTCTCCCACCCTATGGTGTGGTTGTGTGTGAATGCATGCAGTGCAATTGCTGAATTTTTTTTCTTCTAAATTACTCATCTTCACCGAGTCAACCATTAGCTAAATTCTTATGTTCCGACAATCTGACTGCCCCGATCTACTAGTTTGACTGACCTATGTAGTTGACTTAACTCAGTCATTGCAAGGTATTTTGTAAATTTTATTATTTTGTCTAATTGGGTCAACAAGGTTCTTTAACCTACATAGCTTGTCTCTCAGTGAGTTTGTAGGTTTAAATGCCACTCTAATTCCTGCTTTATTGAGAATCCTACGCAGGGTTCAGACATCCCTTACTTATATGATCGAACTGTAGATGCCCTATATTCTCTCTTATTTATCTTATCCTTATTAATTTCACTGTTATATTTTATTTTTCTTCTGACCTTTTTTCTGATCTTCCTAATCATTTTTATAGGATAGTTATATGACACCAAAGCTTCCTGGATCTGTTTTATTTCATCATTCAGGTCTTTTGTTGTATTAGTTAGTGCTGTTGTTCGGATTGTTAGACACTTAGCTAAGCCTGCCTTAACAGTTAGCGGATGAGATGAATTAAAGTCTAAGTGTCTATTCGAATGTGTTGGCTTTTTATAAACGCTAGTGTACAGTTTACCTTCATCTGTTCATTTTATTCTACAATCTAACATAGCTAATTCTCCTTGTTCATTTTCTGATTCAAATGTAAATTGTATTCCCCTCACTAGTGAGTTTATATGTGTCAAGAAGCTAGAGAGAGATATGTTCTGTTTCTAACACTGTGAAAGTGTCATCCACATATCTCCACCATATTTTCAGAGTAGGATTAAGTGTATTAAGAGCGATATTTTCCCAGCTGTCCATAGAGGTATCTGCTACGATAGGGGATACTGGTGGTCCCATTGTTACACCTTCTGTTTGTCTATACATTTTGACCTGGAATTTAAACATAGTAGATGTGAGACATAACTGAATTCCTCAATTAATTTTCTCAATGAACAGCTTCGTCCTATGAGTAAGTTCAGGATCAGCAGTTGGTTCTCTTTTAACTGCTTCTAAGGCCATATCGATTGGTATAATAGTATAAAGACTAGTTATATCAAAACTAACCATTGTTTCCTCAATCTCTAGTTGAGTGGCATTAAGTTCCTTTTTCATCTCATATGAATTAGTTAGTCTAGAGCTTGAACGATTTCTAATGGGGTATAATATTAGAGCTAGGTGTTTTGATAATTCATAAGTAGGGATATTCCTGAAATCTACTATTGGTCGTATGGAGTAACCTGGCTTATGTATTTTAATAGTACCATATATTCTAATAGCGTTGTTAGTTTTAGGCATTAAATTAAACTATTTAGACTCACCCAGTGACGGCTTCATTCTGAGTATTAAATCCGCTGTAAATTTCTTAATTTCATTCATCATTGTATCTACAGGCTTCTTAATTTCCTCATATGCACCCGTTGTATTGTGTGGAATGACTTTCTTGACATAATGATCAATCACGCAACCAATCAAACCCCTGTAGCTATTTGATTGACAGATAGATACCTTAGTTTTAGCCAAAATAAAATTATTATATCAAGTTACCATTATGAAATAAAGCATTCTTGTCTTGCATGTAGTGAGTAGGTAATTTTACCTATAGGTACTGTCAATACACTACAAAGTGAAATGTTCAAATTCACACTATATTTGTTATGAGGAATAATGTATTCTGGAAATATCTTCCAATGAATGATACTGCATCAATCTGTGATATTTATAATGAACTTATCTAATATGAAAGAGCAACTAGTGCTAATGAGCCCAAAGTGAAAGTATTCTTGGATAACAGAAATACTTTGAAAAAAATTTGATAATGAATCTTTCAGATAAATGAATTTGTACTCTGTTGGAAAGTTTTTAAGTTGATTATAACAGTATTGGCGAGGCTTTTTACCTGCTGAGACTTAAACACCTGAATAGTATAACACGTCCCATATTACTAGTGGAATATTATCATTATTATTATTTCATTGAGTTCCAAGTGGAACATAGGACTTCAACAACACATCTTCATTTCGTCCTATCCTCTATCATCCTCTTCAGCTTCGACCACGGTTACCCACAATCTCTCATCTCTTCCTCATACGATCTCCTCCATGTCACCCTAGGACGTCGCTTCCAACTGGGATTCCACTCTAGAAATGGCCTGCATTGAGCGCGATGTCATTCAACGGTCTCCCCAATGTATGCCCGATCCATCTCCATTTTCTCCTACATAATTGTTGAACGATCAGCTCTTGGTTGGTTTGTTCCACTGCGGAGTTTCTTGTTGCTTATTCTTTCTACCTGGCCATTTGATCTTCACTATGGAGCCAGCGAAGGCAGCTGATGATAAAATTCTGCAGTCAGTTGGAAATCCTTTTCGTTAAACGCCAAGTTTATGACCCGTATAGAAGGACAGACTTGACATTAGTGTTGAAAATCCGAGTCTTGATCTTTATGTTGATTGCAGAAGATTTCTAAATTGGTTTCAGGTTGGTGAAGGCGTATCTTGCCTTTCCAATTTCGACTTTGAAATCTTCATACGTTGTGCCGGTAGTTGAAACGGTGGTTCCTAGATAATTGAATGAAGTAACCTCTGTGAAATGTCTCCCGTTGATGGTGACTGTTGCTGGTTGTTGTTGTTTTTGTTACTGTAGTGCATTGGTTATCTTCATCACCTCCGTCTCCACCTTCTCTGTGTGCACTCGGAGTCCTGTCTTCTCTGTTTCTTCAGCTAGTTTGTTGGTTATTGACTAGTGGAATATATTGTCCACTAAAAGAATTTTAAACAGTTAATATTCTTCAAGAAGCACACGATGCGACCTAAAACATCACCGTAAGGGTTACTGAAGTAGTTGAACTATTATAATCTCATCAAGATGAAATGATAAAATAATAAGCATACACATTAAGCATATAACTGTTATGAAAAATCTAGAAAGAAAAGTTACACAAAAGCTGAAGCTGTCAGAAGGTCCCTTTGAATTTTTCTGGATGGGTTGAAAGTCACTGACACTTATTCACTTTATCCTGCCAAACCAGAGAAATACGTTTTCAACTACTCTAGTATATCATTGACCACTGTGCAATTGCATGCCCATGTATTTCACTGCCAATAACAACACTTTGAAAGACGTAGCTATGAAAGTTATTCTGTGAATTATAGTTTTTCTAAAACTCTATCTGCTGATATAGAGGCAAATTAATTTTTCACATTGATTTCCTTCATGTGGACGTGACGAATCATCAATTATAGTGATTATAATTTCTAGCTGGTGATCGAAACGCTTTATGGAAACCTGAACACGAAAAGCAGTTTGGTATCCCTGTAACAGCTTCTGTTCCTGCAGCTTTCAATACGGTCATACACTGGTTCACGTACACATATCTCTTTGTTGATTTTTATCATATTAGTGTGGCCACACAAATTTGTAGCAGTCAGCTGCAAAATTACTTATTGCTGACAATAGCAGTGCACACAAATGCTGGTAATTCATTTGGAGCTGTCTAAATGTTAAGACCTTGTTATTGACTACCCTCAGTAGTGTTGCTCAAAACAAATAAAATTAGTGTACCAGCATTCATCACCTTGTAGATATTCAACCTCTGTATCATTACGCAGTATTTATGTGTTTTCTCTCCTCCCAATTTTCCTCATTTCTGTAAACTGCTTTATTTTAACTTTATGCACACTATATTAGTTTGAAACGCACTAAGTGTGACTTTAGTTTTATTTCTGGCTGTCTATCTTATAGCAACGGAGATAAGTCCAATAATTTCAGTTCATCAAACCATTTTTCTTTCCCGCCATTCCCATTTGATATTAATACAATAAAAGAACAAGGAAATCCCTTTAAGTGCAGTATTTCTTCAGCTCTGGTTAAAATAATGGTGATAATGTAGAGAGAGGATTTCTAAATAAATTAAGATTTTTTAGGTGAACACTAAAATCAATATATTCACAAAAATGCAATCACTTACTGTGAGCATGCATTTCATCATTTAAATGTCTCCTGATAAAATACGGACTCCATTTCTGTTTAGTAAGCTCTCATTACATTTAAATAATGAAATAGTTAAACGAAAAGAAGGTACCATGATAGCCTACAATCAATGAAACCTGTGGGTTGTATCAGGTGGGACCACGTGACAGACTGAATGTGTCCTTATAATGAAATTGACTTATGGTTTCATAACTAAGTGTTCGTTGGGAATAATGAATTGCTGTTTAAGCTTCTTTCAATCCACACCATTATAGCATACCAGGTTACTGTTTCAACTAAGGTTGTGTTTTTTCGGTAAATGCATTGTAAAATAGGAATCAGTTTAACTAAAGAATAACTAGCACTTCTGCAAAGGTATTGTCCTCATCATTTTGATGATTGGTTTACTCCCTGTATCTTAAACTTTCTCTGCAGGTTTCTTTTGTCCTCATAAGCCAAAAACTCGATTAACAACTTATTCAGCCTGGTGATACAGTTGTGCGATTGGTTCTACTAAAGACGAAGCCGCTTCTGTAGTTATTTTGTTCTGTTATCGTATCTTTTAACTTTGGTTGGATCATTGTGGAGTATGCTGAAATTGTAATAATTTAGTTAATTTTAGTTAAATAATATTCGGGCCTCAAGGAATAGTGGATATCTGTTTCATCCGAGTTTGGTCTCCTCATTAGTGTTCATCTATAACACTGCCAGTGATCGAGTTCAGGACCTTCACATCATGAGCCCAACGTGTTTGTTATTCACCAGCTGGATGGAATCATGAACACACACTTACAAAACGATGATGAAGTGAATGTTCAATGATATCCTAATCAATGTCCGTTCGTGGAGAAATTTATATTATTTATAATATACTTTTTCGGTTATTTCTTTCCTTATCGCTTTTTTACATTTTATGGAGTCTGCACTGATAATTAAGTTAGTTTCACCAATGAAGACCGATAGAACGAAATTCGCCATAGAGTTTGATCTGATGCAGAATATCCATCATCAGTGCTCAAAATCGAATTAAACTCATCAGTTTATTTTAACATGTTATTTGTCATGTGGTATAAACATGTAGTCGAATTTAAAGGAATTTCAGTTACACTTCATGTTTAGTGAGATGAATTAAGTTTTTAGATAATTAATCGATTGTCTAGTGCGTAGTTTTTATCATCTATTGATTATTCGCAATGTAAATCAATTTGTGGTGGTAATTTAAAGTGTTTCAATACAAAGTAACAATATATTATTATTAGCTAGGATTAGAAAAGTGTTACGTTTTAATTCACCATTATCTTTCAGCATATGTATATTTAGATTTCTCAACTTAATGCAGAAAAATTCAAAGGGACCTTCTGACAGCTTCAGCTTTTGTGTAACTTTTCTTTCTAGATTTTTCATAACAGTTATATGCTTAATGTGTATGCTTATTATTTTATCATTTCATCTTGATGAGATTATAATAGTTCAACTACTTCAGTAACCCTTACGGTGATGTTTTAGGTCGCATCGTGTGCTTCTTGAAGAATATTAACTGTTTAAAATTCTTTTAGTGGACAATATATTCCACTAGTCAATAACCAACAAACTAGCTGAAGAAACAGAGAAGACAGGACTCCGAGTGCACACAGAGAAGGTGGAGACGGAGGTGATGAAGATAACCAATGCACTACAGTAACAAAAACAACAACAACCAGCAACAGTCACCATCAACGGGAGAGATTTCACAGAGGTTACTTCCTTCAATTATCTAGGAACCACCGTTTCAACTACCGGCACAACGTATGAAGATTTCAAAGTCGAAATTGGAAAGGCAAGATACGCCTTCACCAACCTGAAACCAATTTAGAAATCTTCTGCAATCAACATAAAGATCAAGACTTGGATTTTCAACACTAATGTCAAGTCTGTCCTTCTATACGGGTCATAAACTTGGCGTTTAACGAAAAGGATTTCCAACTGACTGCAGAATTTTATCATCAGCTGCCTTCGCTGGCTCCATAGTGAAAATCAAATGGCCAGGTAGAAAGAATAAGCAACAAGAAACTCCGCAGTGGAACGGACCAACCAAGAGCTGATCGTTCAACAATTATGTAGGAGAAAATGGAGATGGATCGGGCATACATTGGGGAGACCGTTGAATGACATCGCGCTCAATGCAGGCCATTTCTAGAGTGGAATCCCAGTTCTGTTTAACTTCATCATAGATATGCTAATGGATGTATCCTTAACTGAACGTAGTGACTTAGGAATCGACTTGTTACCAGGGATTAATCTAATGGACTTAGAATATGCAGATGACATAGTCCTGTTAGGGGAGGATGCTGACAAAATGCACAGTCTTCTGAACACCTTGAGCAGCAATCTTCGTATGTTTGGCATGCGATTCGCCCCTACAAAATGTAAGATGCTGCTACAGGACTGGACGACGTCAACCCCTAACTTAGTGATAGGGAGTGAAGTGATAGAACATGTTGACCACTTCACCTATTTGGGAAGTTGTATTAGCACCAACGAACTGATTGGGGGCGAAATCTCAACACGGATCCGAAAAGCTCGAGCTGCTTTCGCTGACTTACACCATCTCTGGCGTAGGCGTGACATCCCGTTATCAACCAAGGGACGTGTGTACTGCTCATCAGTTCGCTCCGTCCTTCTCTATGGCTCTGAAACATGGCCAATACGAGTTGAAGACATGAAAAGGTTGACTGCTTTCCATCATAGATGTCTGAGATCTCTGTCTCACGTTAGGTGGTTTAATAAGGTAAGTAATGTTGACGTTAGGCGTAGAGTGTTGGGCAAACAGGGAAAATCAATCGACGAGGTTATAAAGTTACATAGACTAAGATGGCTAGGTCACGTGGTGCGCTTGCCTAACCACCGCCTCCCCCGACGGGCATTGTTAGCTGATATAGGTTCAGGTTGGAAAAGAGCCAGTGGTGGCCAAACAAAAACATGGCATCAATCCATGAAATCCTTGACAGTTAAACTGAGTCAGTCAGGTAGGGAGATGCAGACTCCCGGGTTGGGGCCCTCGGGACTCTAGGAATCAATGGCTGGAGACAGTAGGTGACATGGCTCAAAATCGTTGTCAATGGCCAGCGCAGATGTATTCAGTCTCTGTAATCTTTCATATTCCTTTCTACCATTACCCATTCTGTTTCACTCTTATATTTGTCAAACTCTATTAATTCTCTTCACTCATCTTCTTGTCTACCTCTGTGTGCTATTTGGAACGTGGCAACTCGAACTGCTGCACTTTGGTGCCAAGTTCTATGTTGAATCTAGACTAGAGGAATCCCAGTTGGAAGCGACGTCCTAGGGTGACATGGAGGAGATCGTATGAGGAAGAGATGAGATATTGTGGGTAACCGTGGTCGAAGCTGAAGAGGATGATAGAAGATAGGACAAAATGGAGATGTGTTGTTGAAGTCCTATGTTCCACTTGGAACTCAATGAAATAATAATAATGATAATATTCCACTAGTAATATGGGACGTGTTATACTATTCAGGTGTTTAAGTCTCAGCAGGTAAAAAGCCTCGCCAAAACTGTTATAACCAACTTAAAAACTTTCCAACAGAGTACAAATTCATTTATCTGAAAGATTCATTATCAAATTTTTTTCACAGTATTTCTATTATCCAAGAATACCTTCCCATTGGGCTCATTAGCACTAGTTGCTCTTTCATATTAGATAAGTTCATTATAAATGGCACACATTGATGCAGTCCTGGTAGCTTGATGAACTCTGACATTCCTTTTTGATGCGGCAGTGCCGCAGGGTTTTCGGATTCTATTTTAATGTCTTCGTTATTTTTGCCATTTTGATTACTAATTTTTATTTTCTCTGTGGTTCTTGATATATTTCCAAATGAATTCTGCTAGATAGTTATTTACTACTAACATTTTCCTCAATTGTTTTGATATTGTCATTTATATCTTCTAGCTTACGATTTAAGCTCCTGGCCGTATTACATATACACATTTAAGTAATCCTATGTTTACGATTCTGTATGGGACGAATTTAAGTCCAAGTATTTATTAGTGTGTCAGTTTCCTGGAAATGCTAGTATATATTCCACCATCTTGTTTTCGTTTTATTCTAAATTCTAGGATGGCCAACTCACCCTGTTCATTTTCTAACTCAGAAGTGATTTGGAATTCGTCTACTGTTGAGTTTATCTGTGTGAAAAACTGAGGGATATGTTCAGACTTCAACACAATAAGTGTACCATCCACATACCCCACTCTAACCTAGGATCAGGATTAAGCGTTCTGAGAACTTTACGTTTTCAACTGTCCATAAATATGTGTACTACGGTTGGGAATATTGGTGATCCCATTGTAAGTGGAGGTCAGACATAATTGAACACCTAATATTATTTCAGCAATGCGAGAGCTTAGTTCTACTTTCGAGTTCAGGATCAATGTTCAGTTCATTCCTAACTGCCTCTAGAACTGTATTAATTGGAATATTAGTAAACAAGCTTGTTATGTCAAAACTAATCATTTTTTCATCGTTTTCTAATTGAATTTCCTCTAGTTTCTGTTTCATTACATAGGAGTTGGTTAGCCTAGAATTTGACCTATGTCTAATGGGGCATAATATTGATATTAAATATTTAGATAACTCGTATGTTGGGGTGTTCCTAAAGTCAAGTGTTGGCCTAATAGGATATCCTGCTTTATGAATTTTGATTGTTTCATACATCCTACTGGAATTATCAGTTTCAGGCATTAGATTAAACCATTTCAATTCTCCCAGAGATGACTTCATACAGCGTACTAGATCACTTGTAGATATTTTGATATTATTCATAATAGTATCTAAGGGTGTTTTCATTTCTTCATAAAAGCCTCTTTCAATATGTTGGTTGATCTAGTTTATATAATCTGATTTATCCATGACTTCTGTTTTATTACCTTCGTCCGAATTTACAGTTGCTATGTTTTTGTCATTGTTCTAGTTTTTTAGAGCTTCTGTTTTTTTGAGAGGTTGTTTCTTCATTCCTTCTGGAGTTTTAGTGTAAATGCACATTGTCCTCTGACATGTTCAGCAGTGGTTTTTTCTGTTTCACTTAGCGCTACTTCTGTACTTGAAATTACATCCTCAGGCTTTAATCTATTAACAGTGACATTGGAGTTTAACCCTTTTTCAAGTGCTTTTATTTCATCAGAATTCAAGGCTCTTATTGAGAGATTAATTAAGAACACAATATTCAGCGAAGAGACTCTTCAACGAATTTATTAGCAAACTGTACAATAATATATATGTTATTCTTTTATAAGAAATTATATCCTGTGAGGGATCTAAATCAAAGGTGTGTGTGTGTAACATGAAATAATAATAGTAGTAGTATGAAATGCAATTAAAATATTTGTGATTATAATCAAAGTTAAATGTCAAGTGGCAAAACATTTCATGTCATATACAGAATGATTCATAAGATATACAGATTTTAGAAAGGGATTTATAATTATATGCTTAGTAGGCTAATATAAGACGTTACATAACATGGTGTGAAATTCGATAAGATCAAATTCAATATTGTAAAAAGAATTCGGATTTAAAATAACAAATGGAAGCAACTCAAAGTGAGAACAGTAATAATAATAATAATTTTTAATAATAATAATCGTAGTAATGAGGAAAGAGTAAATAGATTAACTAAACAAAATAAATAAATGTCTACCCGTCTTTGGCCGAGGCAGAAGTAGGGATTGTACATATTTCTTTGATACACAAAGGTCTAGCTTAAATGACCAAGGCCTCCGCTGTCTTTAGAAGCCTATAACAAAGAAAACGCGGCAAGTTAGTCCACACAATCTGATCTCGTGATTACCACTAATGTTATCAAGCAGAACACATATTGTAATCTGCATAATTCCCATTCCCAAAGGAAACTGGCGGAATTTCACCCCGAATTATGTAACCTGCCAATTGCGATTCTGATTTGGTACTCTACAAAAAATGTTGACTTTGATTTGAATGTTCGTAAATATATTTGTAGCAGCATATTTCCTTCTTCTTGTCTGGAATCTCACGTAAGAGTGATTATTACACTCACTGTAGGTGTTAGGGTACTATTTCTAACTATTAAATGCATAGTATATGGCACTTCATCACATATATTTGAGCACATGTGTCGTTAAATGATACCTGGAATACGGTACGTCGTGGTCAGGACCATTTTCACAGAATATGAAATGAATACTTAACTATATTGTCAAATTGACGGATGAATCTCAAGAAACCCTTTAAATGTTATTGGCTAGTTTGCATCCAGACCGCCTAATTGTTAAATTTATAGACCAGTGAGCTGTCACTGCAATCACTGAGGCGACAAACTTCTCAGTTTATTAAAATAAATGACGACTATCCTTTTGTCGTAAAAGAAATATACATAGGATATGAAAAGAAACAAATCAGTTTTATAAAAAGTATTTAAGGTAGGCCACTAAGTTAATTGCATGCAAGTGTTATGAAAATGTCATTGTCAGGTCTTATTTTTTTCGTATAATTTGGTACGCACTGATGAAGATTCTCGACCCAGGACGAAACAGCTGTTCAGTACTCCGTGTTTCTAAGTGACCTCTAACTGATGTTGGTTCATGACGAAATCTACATTGATATGAGATATTTTTTAAGTGAACAACCTTAGATATCGGTTCATTTATTCAAACTTATTCACATCTAGTACTGCCTTTCTCCAGCTAAGTTAACTAAACACTAGAACACTCTTCGGAACTGGTATCTATTCCATGTTGCTACAGGAAATATGTCTTGGATTGAAATAAGAACTCATGGGTTCTATGACCAATTATGCCATGTTTGATAATGTTTGCACAGTACTTTAATTTGTAACTCATTGTAAGGTGCAAAAGCCTTATATTTAAACTCAACGGAACGGTAAATTTGTCATTAAATTCGAAAGCTAAGTTAAATTAACACTAGATAGATTGTTCTTTCTTACTACTAGGATCATTGTTAAATAATAGCTACTTTGAGTTAGGATACTTTCTAGATCTTGTCGTTCCACAAGTAGACTAATATTTTCGGAAATAAAATATCACCTATGGGATCAGATAATAATGTAGACAGAGTTAGGCTAGGAAGTCTGTTCTTACAATCACAGTGACACATATTATACTAATCTTAGGGACAGCATGCTACATTTTTTCAGCCAGTTAGCCACCTTACGTATCATATTCTCCAGCAGACAGTTAATTCAGTCTAACGTTGAGGATAAGACACCGCTTTTAGCCACTTAAATATATTTATTTATCATTTTATTTGCTCGTGTGGAGCAAAGTATATCGGCTGTACACAACATCAAGTCCACAAACGTATTCTGGAACACTGTCCAGCTTGGTTAGCCAAAGGAGGAAAGAAGAATAGCAGCAGCTCTATCCTCGAACACTTTGTCATCTCCGGACATCGAGCACTCCCGCAGGAATGCTTCACAGCGCTCCACATAGTCCCTCAATATCGTACAAATGAACTTAGCATACGCCATCTGTACACTGCTGAATCCTTGACTGTTCGGGATCTGAAACCGGACCTCTGCATTCAAAAGCAATACATAGATTCACCCACCCGACAGGGGCCACAGTAAATTTCTAACCATAATTTTGTTTCTTCCTATTATGTAAGTTTATTATTATTACTACAATTATTATGCTCATCATCCTTATTTTATTATCACTCTACTACTGTTTAGTAATAACAATGCGTTTTCATACAGATTCTATAAAAACACATTATAGTCTTTCCACTAGTTCTTGTCCATTCTACATGAGCTTAGTGATTAGTCAATATCTCACGCTTATTATGTCATGCCAAGTTCTGCCTGTTTTCTAACTTACAATTAGTCATCCCTCCTTACATTATCTAATACATTTTTCGAGGATAAAGTTTGCCGGTATCTGATTAGTCTAATAATTTCTTTGTTTAATATAATTACGATTGTACACCTCATGAAAATTAATCATCGAAAAGAAAATTCTCTTCTCTGTCTACGCCTTTTTCTTATAAATTTAAGTGTTTCTGTATGAAAACTTTTCTTGAGCACTTCACATAGGTGAATAACTCATTGTCAATTTTGATGAAGAAAGTTTACTATTTATTAGGTACACATGTTTCAACTGTATTTCTTGTAACGCCATTTTCTGAAAAACTGTCAATGGATATAAGATTACATGAACCACGTACTTTTATCTCTTCTATAGGAAATGTCAAATTAAGATGTTTATTTTCCAGAAAAGATATTTTCCACAAGAATACATAATTCGATTTTTAAAGGAGAATATTTATGTCTACTTAACTGCAAAAGCTTACTCAGTTGTTTTCATCCAGTGTTCACTGTAAAACTTGTTTTGCAGTTTTGATTTTATTTTCCTTCGACATTGTAGAGATATATTCTTTGTAACTTTTCATGATTTTATTTAGACTACTTTTTACTATTCAGTAGTGTTGTATAAGTATTTATCATTTTGTTGTTTGCCAATGATAGGGTATATATCACAAAGTCATTTCTTCAAAGGTAACTTCTTTACTCCAGTTCATGTTTCCTCTTTTTGAAAAGAAAATACTTTTTATGTAAAGTTGCAGTCATTACAAACGAAAACTATTTAGTATATTTGAAACGGAAATACCAGTATTATTATTATTGTCGTTATTTATTCGAACGGAGTTTTTTCTTAGGTAGACGATATTTTGAAGTTATACGTGTAGTTGATTCCACTAAATTAACAAATGTGTGTATGAATGTGTCGGCGAACAGTTTAGGTTCCACAAATTTAAATATTTAGAATTTATTTAACCTTCATCAAAGTATCCGATTTGCTGATTACGATGTGACGTTTCATATATATATATATATATATATATATATACGCGTGAAGTTTCTCAACCCAAACTATCTTCGTGACATTCGTTGACCTTCAGCCCATCCTTTCGTTATGCATAAAGCACCGAACTGCTGGCTATGTGCTCATCTGGCAAGCATCCTACCACTAACACGCCGAAGGTGTATATGAATTACTTTTAATAAATGAAATGTATTACTGAATCAAGTTAAGTGAAAACTGTAGTAATTAATAGAGTGGTCGAAATACTGTAAATCAACGCTTGAAAATTAACCTAATGCTCTCTAGTGACTGATCACAAGGTGATATTGCCTGGAAGTGTGAAGTCGTCACCAGTGGGGTCGACGGAATCAGGTGTAAGGACAGGTACTAGTGTGTCAAGCAGTGATAGGGCTGAATGTGATAGATGCTTCAGCACTTATATCTCCCTAAAAAAAGTCAATTCGTCTACAGACAATTTAGGATCCTCACACTAATGCCATAATTAGATACTGCGTGGCCCTTCCAATCCGAAATCCGTCACAATTTATTGTCATCGACATCGCGTAATACCAAACCTCATAGGCCTAGCTGGACGCACATGCCAATCCAGACACGAGAAGGGATAGGTGAGTTACATGTCGGAGAGAAATCAGTCATATCTCTATCAACCAACACTTTAAAAACGGTAAACGCTCATATAAGTATAAGACTTGGGCACTGTCGTAGAGTATTACGTAAAGTATTACATCATTTATAGGTACAACGTTTTCTCGCTCTTCATTCTGTATTTATTTTTGTTATGTGCTGTTTTGTTTCTCTCTTCCTTGCAAACTCTACTTAAAACATTCTTGTTCGTTCTTTCACACTCTGTACATCTCGAACATTTTGCTATCGCTTACGCCAGTAAATATGCTAGTAGTATCTACTTTTCTAACACCTTCAAACACTTTAATTTTGGCTTTGCTACCGACATACTAATATGTTGTTGAGATAACTTTAAACTATGTAGAACTTTATTTATTGTTAATGTAAAAAACTGGATGCAATATTGTAGTAAAATGCGGAGAATTCCATTCTGTATCACAAGTACTGATTTGGAATAAAGCTTATGTTATGTTATGTTCTATTCCGATAGAATCACACAGTGTGATCCAGTAATATTCACTGATAACCGCGATTCGACCATAAATTCTTGCTCATAATCATATCAAGGTGCTCACATATCTCTGGCTTCTTGACATGTATTAACTCACTAGTGAGGGGAATACAATTTACATTTGAATCAGAAAATGAACAAGGAGAATTAGCTATGTTAGATTGTAGAATAAAATGAACAGATGAAGGTAAACGGTACACTAGCGTTTATAAAAAGCCAACACATTCGAATAGACACTTAGACTTTAATTCATCTCATTCACTAACTGTTAAGGCAGGCTTAGCTAAGTGTCTAACAATCCGAACAACAGCACCAACTAATACAACAAAAGACCTGAATGATGAAATAAAACAGATCCAGGAAGCTTTGGTGTCATATAACTATCCTATAAAAATGATTAGGAAGATCAGAAAGGTCAGAAGAAAAATAAAATATAACAGTGAACATCAAAGTTCTCGTTCGGAAGATTTGAGTTTGTGTAGAATTTTAAATTTAATACAGCACGTTACTCAATACATTTTCACTACTTTCTCAACTGGTTAAACTGTTGGAATACTATTTCTAAAGTGGCCTTAGCTTTTATTCCATTATGCATAAAATTCTCATATCATGAACTATCTTTTCAACATAGTATCAAACATTACCCTGTATTCAAAACTTCTAGACTTAGACGGTTTGGGATTCGAACATACTCCAATTATTTAAACATCAATCTGATTAGAACAGACTATCTCAGATAGCGCCTAATCTTTCTTTCCTAATTCAATATGACTCCGACTGTGGTGAGAAGAGCTGAATTTCAGTCAATAATAACGTTTCATCCTATCTTTGAGAAAAACAAAATATTCACAATTTGGTATAGGGATGCGACTAAACTGAATTACAGAATACCCCAGGATGAGATTGTTTTCTGACGTACATTTGAATTTCTCTCATTTTTCTATCCTATATAGGTTGAATACATTGGAGTTATACTTTTTTGTCTTCCTTCCTAGCCGTTCTTACACATAACTACTTGTAGCCAAAAGAAAGTAACCGCTTTATAATAGACTCTGTTTACATTTACATTTGTGTGAAAGTATCATTCCTCAGTGATATTTTCAGTATAGTTAAAATGGTCAACTGCAGATTATACTTTTTGGAATGTTTTAATATAATCACAGTATCCGTCTAACATTCACAAACATCTCCTGAAGCTTTATTGACTAACCTCTTCTGTCATAAAAAAATAATTTGCAGGTTTGATGGCTAATTATAGCCTATGTCGAACAAGAGTAGTTTCATGAAGAATTTTTTTTCAAAATTACTCATCTTCACCGAGTCAACCATTAGCTAAACCTTAGCTGAATTCTTATGTTTCGACAATCTGACTAACCCCGATCTACTAGTTTGACTGACCTATGTAGTTGACTTAACTCAGTCATTGCAAGGTATTTTGTAAATTTTATTATTTTGTCTAATTGGGTCAACAAGGTTCTTTAACCTACATAGCTTGTCTCTCAGTGAGTTTGTAGGTTTAAATGCCACTCTAATTCCTGCTTTATTGAGAATCCTACGCAGGGTTCAGACATCCCTTACTTATACGGTCGAACTATAGATGCCCTATATTCTCTCCTATTTATGTTATCCTTATTAATTTCATTATATTTTATTTTTCTTGTGACCTTTCTGATCTTCCTAATCATTTTTATAGGATAGTTATATGACACCAAAGCTTCCTGGATCTGTTTTATTTCATCATTCAGGTCTTTTGTTGTATTAGTTAGTGCTGTTGTTCGGTTTGTTAGACACTTAGCTAAGCCTGCCTTAACAGTTAGCGGATGAGATGAATTAAAGTCTAAGTGTCTATTCGAATGTGTTGACTTTTTATAAACGCTAGTGTACAGTTTACCTTCATCTGTTCATTTTACTCTACAATCTAACATAGCTAATTCTCCTTGTTCATTTTCTGATTCAAATGTAAATTGTATTCCCCTCACTAGTGAGTTTATATGTGTCAAGAAGCTAGAGAGAGATATGTTCTGTTTCTAACACAGCAGTACGCAACCACCGGGGTTCGAACCCAAGACATTCTGGTTACAAGGCGAGCTCGTAGACTATTGAGCCACTGGGACCCGATCCAATGGTTCTTGAATTCTAACTTCTGCCAATTCACGACATAGCGCGACCACTTCGCAATGTCTTCTTCGATGAGTTACTGCCTCATCTTCGACCTGCTGTACCCTACTGCTGAAGAGTCCCAAACCAGGACGAAACAGCTATCCAGTAATCCCATGTTTTCCAATGGTTCTCTAACTGATGTCAGCTCAAGATTAAATCCTCCATATATATTATTGTCATTATTTTCAACAATAATGATTAAACTAAGGACAAAATAGTATTCGTTATAGTACAAAAAGCAGCATTCACTCGATCTGTTACAAAAGACATTCCAACTAGTCAATGACACAGATAGACTCCTACTCACGAAATCTCCTAAATGTCAGCCACAGACGCCCAACTCATTGTATCATATTTGGCGTTCACTCGAAGACCTGCAACGCAACGTTCTCCTCAGTGTGTGTCCTATCCACGTCCAGTTAGTTTCTTCTGAGTATTTTTCGGGCAATGAGTTCTTGGTTAGTTCGTTGCCAGAGTTTTTTGTTGCTTTCGTTCCTTTCTGGCAATCCGATGTTCAGTATCGAGAGAAAGCAGTTGTTGATGAAAGTATGCAGCCTGTTGGAAATGCTTCTGCTGACTCACCAAGTCTCTGAACCATGTAGAAGAATTAACTTGGCATCAGTGGTGAAGATCCTACCATTTATGGTGATTGCAGTAGATTTTCAGACTGATCCTGTATTAACGAAGGTCTCTCTTACCTTTCCAAACGTAACTTTGACATCCTCATCTGTGCCGCTTAACTAAGATTCCCTAGGACTTCTCTTTTAATCTTAGCTAACCAAACTCTATTGAGTGATGATTTAAGGTGTCCAGTAAGTTTCCATCTATAATTCGACTACTATTTATTATTATTATCATTATTATTATATCCTTTAATTCCTAGAGGAGCATAGGGCTTCGACTACTATAAGTACGCCAAAGTCAGCTACAAGTCCCACCTACTGGTCCCACTCCCATATAAGTTAAGGATCCAACAAAGTCTCACCTAATGCGTCTTATGAAGTATTTTCCTCCTCTATAAGGCCAACGGGTGTTTAGACCTTTTCGGTATTAAAGGTTGTAAAATTTTTATTTCTTTTGTTTGGCTGGTAGTGGAATCCGGAACACGCGTTCCGTCCTTTTCAGGTTCATCTGCAGCTATGCGATGTTTTCCCCCATGGAAACCAAACACATACCATGCACCATTTTATCAGCCAAAGCTTCAACCATTAATCTACTTAGTTAGTGTATATAACCATAATTCAAAGAGCAAGTTTCAGTAATTCGTGAATAGGCATAATTTCCACCTGCTGACTGATTGCTCTTCATTGGCTTATGAGTCTCCAGATGCTGCGATATTTCCTTGTCACCAAAAGAATACCTACATACATGTGGCCTGTTTAAAATTTAGGCTACCAGAAACCTTCATCATTATATTGCATATAACTTCTCTGGTACTTTTGTTTTAATCTATTAAAATATGATCTTTAATGGTATTGTTTACTCTTGCGAGTATTCAGGATGTTTACAGCCTGCTGATTCACAAATTTCCACTGAACATGAGGGAAGACGTAGTCGTGGGTGGCAACGTGCCCCAATATATGAGATAACTGTTTCTGGGATTTTTAGTACAAACTGTCACTGCCAGAGAAACACAACTAACTGCCTGAAGTCTTTAATCATTCAGTTATCTCCTTGAGTCTCAAAATGTATCCCTGCATTTTTAGTTGACTTCTAACCAAATGTTGTGCGTTTCTCAAAGGAGACAAAGAAGAAATATCATAAGAGATTGGTTTGCGCTTCAGGTCAGATGGTATTGTTTCAAGTGATCTACTGTAAATTACTATTTCACTTGGAGATCCTGGACGAAAAGGGAATATTATGTGACAAATATCGTTGAAAAATTGCGATGAACAAATAAATCCAGAAATAATTATTTAACACTAAGTAGGTGTAACATAGAAATTCGTATTTGGGCTAAAAACCATGTGTCATTTATGCTCAAAAAGATTTTGAATTTAGATCGAGTAGCATATAAAATAAAATTCTATCGAAGACTGATCTAGTTGTTCCACCGAACAACGTTATTAGTAAATATACATTAACTAATTAACCATTTACCAGATTGGAAACTGAAATTAAAGCCATCCTCACACGTACTATCTAACTGTTGATGAAGGCATTCATGAAAATAATTAATGAATAATGTTAATTTAATTAGTGTCAAATATTATCAGCCCTGCGTCTTCAATGAACACAACAGACAGTATTGTTGACTACACTGAAATTACTAATATTGACTAGGAATGAAATTTGGAAGATGGACAACACTTGTACTACAATGTCTTGCTTCTGAATTCACATATAGCCGATTGTTTCAAACACAATGGAAATAATGATTGCAACAACAACAAACAAACATACTGGAGACTCAGACAAAGTTGTTTCCAGATATCATCGGTTAAATTAATTTGGTATTAAGTAGACTTCAGGCGTGACGTATATATATATAGTGAACGCTGTGAAGCGATGAGATGATATATGAGATCATTGATTATCATTTGATGATAACTTGATTCAACAGTTGTTTCGTAAAAATGTTTTCATTGACTTCTATAATCACGCTAAAAATGATAATAATGACATGAGATTTTACAAGTTGTTGTTGTATAAATAATAATAATAATCATAATAAACGCCATGGAATTAAGCTGTAAATTACTGACGGTTGGTTTATCTACAGTTGTCTGGTTGAAGATATGGTAAAGTGAAGCATATATATATATATATATATATATAGTGGGCTAGTAACTTCTCAACTGTCTGTGATGTATTACGATAGATTCTTATTGTTGATCAATACAGACGTCATTCACACGGTTGTTGTACCACCCAGTTGATTATTTATTATTTTATCTGATACGCCATGACGACTGAAACATTAGATTGAAAGGGAATAAGAAAATAAAGAAACAAAAGTTAATAAATTGAGGAATTATGAAGAATACATCAACTGATGGATAACAACATTTATAATAAAACTAAAACCCCTAATCACTAATCAGAAACCATCACTACACATGAAGAAAACTGGAATAATTAAAACAGATAAGGTTATTAAAATGACTGGTATTATGCCTAAAAAACTAAAGACAAACAAAAACAATGTCGATGATAATAATTATCATAATAAGACATGGCAACTGTTGTCTGATGACCTATTCTGTGTTGTCATTCGTGATCATGCTGATAAATTGTGTATTTACAGTAGCTCGGGTTTTGTAGTGGATCCATATGCTGATTCATTTGAATCTGAATACAATGAATTCAGCTGTATTAACTTTATTTAATTCACCATATTGTTTAGTTAATTTTGAATATATACATATTAAGAACACCATATGCAGCGATGACACTCCTTTCAGAGAATTTATTATCAAGCTGTACAGCCGAATGTGCATATATATATATATATATATATATATATATATATATATTCGGTACTTGATGTGTTTATTTACGCATTTGTTTGCCTTGCTTCACTTTACCATATCTTCAACCAGACAACTGTAGATAAACCAACCGTCAGTAATTTACAGCTTAATTCCATGGCGTTTATTATGATTATTATTATTATTTATACAACAACAACTTGTAAAATCTCATGTCATTATTATCATTTTTAGCGTGATTATAGAAGTCAATGAAAACATTTTTACGAAACAACTGTTGAATCAAGTTATCATCAAATGATAATCAATGATCTCATATATCATCTCATCGCTTCACAGCGTTCACTATATATATATACGTCACGCCTGAAGTCTACTTAATACCAAATTAATTTAACCGATGATATCTGGAAACAACTTTGTCTGAGTCTCCAGTATGTTTGTTTGTTGTTGTTGCAATCATTATTTCCATTGTGTTTGAAACAATCGGCTATATGTGAATTCAGAAGCAAGACATTGTAGTACAAGTGTTGTCCATCTTCCAAATTTCATTCCTAGTCAATATTAGTAATTTCAGTGTAGTCAACAATACTGTCTGTTGTGTTCATTGAAGACGCAGGGCTGATAATATTTGACACTAATTAAATTAACATTATTCATTAATTATTTTCATGAATGCCTTCATCAACAGTTAGATAGTACGTGTGAGGATGGCTTTAATTTCAGTTTCCAATCTGGTAAATGGTTAATTAGTTAATGTATATTTACTAATAACGTTGTTCGGTGGAACAACTAGATCAGTCTTCGATAGAATTTTATTTTATATGCTACTCGATCTAAATTCAAAATCTTTTTGAGCATAAATGACACATGGTTTTTAGCCCAAATACGAATTTCTATGTTACACCTACTTAGTGTTAAATAATTATTTCTGGATTTATTTGTTCATCGCAATTTTTCAACGATATTTGTCACATAATATTCCCTTTTCGTCCAGGATCTCCAAGTGAAATAGTAATTTACAGTAGATCACTTGAAACAATACCATCTGACCTGAAGCGCAAACCAATCTCTTATGATATTTCTTCTTTGTCTCCTTTGAGAAACGCACAACATTTGGTTAGAAGTCAACTAAAAATGCAGGGATACATTTTGAGACTCAAGGAGATAACTGAATGATTAAAGACTTCAGGCAGTTAGTTGTGTTTCTCTGGCAGTGACAGTTTGTACTAAAAATCCCAGAAACAGTTATCTCATATATTGGGGCACGTTGCCACCCACGACTACGTCTTCCCTCATGTTCAGTGGAAATTTGTGAATCAGCAGGCTGTAAACATCCTGAATACTCGCAAGAGTAAACAATACCATTAAAGATCATATTTTAATAGATTAAAACAAAAGTACCAGAGAAGTTATATGCAATATAATGATGAAGGTTTCTGGTAGCCTAAATTTTAAACAGGCCACATGTATGTAGGTATTCTTTTGGTGACAAGGAAATATCGCAGCATCTGGAGACTCATAAGCCAATGAAGAGCAATCAGTCAGCAGGTGGAAATTATGCCTATTCACGAATTACTGAAACTTGCTCTTTGAATTATGGTTATATACACTAACTAAGTAGATTAATGGTTGAAGCTTTGGCTGATAAAATGGTGCATGGTATGTGTTTGGTTTCCATGGGGGAAAACATCGCATAGCTGCAGATGAACCTGAAAAGGACGGAACGCGTGTTCCGGATTCCACTACCAGCCAAACAAAAGAAATAAAAATTTTACAACCTTTAATACCGAAAAGGTCTAAACACCCGTTGGCCTTATAGAGGAGGAAAATACTTCATAAGACGCATTAGGTGAGACTTTGTTGGATCCTTAACTTATATGGGAGTGGGACCAGTAGGTGGGACTTGTAGCTGACTTTGGCGTACTTATAGTAGTCGAAGCCCTATGCTCCTCTAGGAATTAAAGGATATAATAATAATGATAATAATAATAAATAGTAGTCGAATTATAGATGGAAACTTACTGGACACCTTAAATCATCACTCAATAGAGTTTGGTTAGCTAAGATTAAAAGAGAAGTCCTAGGGAATCTTAGTTAAGCGGCACAGATGAGGATGTCAAAGTTACGTTTGGAAAGGTAAGAGAGACCTTCGTTAATACAGGATCAGTCTGAAAATCTACTGCAATCACCATAAATGGTAGGATCTTCACCACTGATGCCAAGTTAATTCTTCTACATGGTTCAGAGACTTGGTGAGTCAGCAGAAGCATTTCCAACAGGCTGCATACTTTCATCAACAACTGCTTTCTCTCGATACTGAACATCGGATTGCCAGAAAGGAACGAAAGCAACAAAAAACTCTGGCAACGAACTAACCAAGAACTCATTGCCCGAAAAATACTCAGAAGAAACTAACTGGACGTGGATAGGACACACACTGAGGAGAACGTTGCGTTGCAGGTCTTCGAGTGAACGCCAAATATGATACAATGAGTTGGGCGTCTGTGGCTGACATTTAGGAGATTTCGTGAGTAGGAGTCTATCTGTGTCATTGACTAGTTGGAATGTCTTTTGTAACAGATCGAGTGAATGCTGCTTTTTGTACTATAACGAATACTATTTTGTCCTTAGTTTAATCATTATTGTTGAAAATAATGACAATAATATATATGGAGGATTTAATCTTGAGCTGACATCAGTTAGAGAACCATTGGAAAACCTGGGATTACTGGATAGCTGTTTCGTCCTGGTTTGGGACTCTTCAGCAGTAGGGTACAGCAGGTCGAAGATGAGGCAGTAACTCATCGAAGAAGACATTGCGAAGTGGTCGCGCTATGTCGTGAATTGGCAGAAGTTAGAATTCAAGAACCATTGGATCGGGTCCCAGTGGCTCAATAGTCTACGAGCTCGCCTTGTAACCAGAATGTCTTGGGTTCGAACCCCGGTGGTTGCGTACTGCTGAGGAGTCCCAAACTAGGACGAAACAGCTGTGCAGTACTCCCAGGTTTTCCAGTGGTTCTCTAACTGATGTCAGCTCATGATTAAATCCTCCATACAATCAAACCAAATCCCTACAAAACCAACACTTGAAAAATAATATATATACTTTGGTGTATATGATTAATTGTGATTTTGCTTATTGTTCATTGGTTACTTCTACTAATTATACACCGAAATTTTTAGTTAAATTGAAAGCAATTTATTTAATGAAGTTGTGGTTTTATGGTCGGAGAGGCGATCAGACAGACGTATGGATTAATGGATAGGTAGATGGGTGAATGGGCGAATAGTTGGATAGTTCGCTTGTAATGTGATTGGCTTAACTTCACTAGTTCTAATAAAGTTTTCACTACTGTAATCAGTGTTGCTACCGTTAATATTGAAATGTGTTTTGTGGATTATTTATGCAGTAAAAATATATTGCTTAATAGTGTAAATAGTATATAAGTAATTATCATGATAAGCGAAATAGATTGATAAAATCTTATGAGTTGGCAGACGGTTAATTTTTTCGTGAAGAAAAGGAATAATTTCAGAGAAAGTAAACACTAAAGTAAACGTATTTACAATAGAAAAGAAATATGAACCTAATTGTAATTTGTTTACAACAAATAAATAGTTTTGAGTATCCTATGGTTCCTTTGCAAGGTTCAGTGTAACAGTTTGAGAAAGGTAGTCGGGAATTTTTGCACGGTGGTTTTATACAGCTAGATTAATGTAATCCATTTTTGAAATTTTGCACAAAAACTGACATATTTCGGTTAATTTAGAAAATAAACAATAAATAAATAATCAAATTCATCAAGCTATCTGGAGGGTCAAATTACTACTTTACTTTATCTTATGGAGCACAATGAAGTTACGACAGTAGGTCATTTTGCTGAACTAGGGTTCTTAATTACGTTATGATATTGTTTTCTTTGATTTAAGTGATCACTCTATATCCTCTTGTTCTCTTTAAATAAACTAACTATGCAACTGTGGAGACCAAATTTAAGTCTGATATAAATGTCTTCGAGTGTCTCTTGAATCGAAGTCACATCATCGTCAACTTATCCGTCAACATCCGTCACTTATCATTTTGTACTTTAGAGCAATCAAAACCGGCGTGTAAATAAATATCCAACATTGATCAATGAATCCTGACCTAGGGACTGATTGAGAAGGCGTTTCTATGATGAACTAAGGTTCCTAGGATTTCTTCATACATATATTCTCCCTTTATGAATTTGAATACAGCAACAATAACAACAACTTGTGCAGAATACGATGATGATGATGTCACTTATGTCGTTGGTTTTTCTCTACCTGCGTACAACCGAATAAATTGAATATATGTACAGAGAGATCTTAACTTATATGAAAGGGTGCAGGATATCAGTTTACAGGAGTCTCCAGCATTGCACTCATATAACCTGCACACGTATGGTTGTTATTCCCGCAGATTGGTCCTCAGTGCTGAGGATTTTTGATGTAGTAATTGTTTACTCTTCTTTATTCTTGAAACATAACAGAGGCTGTACAGTTCTCTTTGATTTTAGTTGATAGGATTTTCTAGGTTTCCATATGCACTACATGATAAAAATATGCCAATACTGAGTTATGAATTTGATAGGGGGATGGTGTAAGGGTAAGCACCTAAGTGATATGAAATAAAGTCAAGTAGGAAATTATAGTGAAAATGTATTGAGTAACGTGCTGTATTAAATTTAAAATTCTACACAAACTCAAATCTTCCGAACGAGAACTTTGATGTTCCAATGCACACTGCTGGTCAGAAATCCAGTCGGCTGCAATCGTCGTATTTGGCCTATTTGTGGCTTGGGATATTCGTCATTTTTATTCTCAGTGTTACGCGGAATTTCTTTCTGTCTGTTTTTCCAGCCACCAAAACTTCTTGGCATCAGTGTTTCTATATATATTGTTACGTTAACATCAAATGTACATCTATCATTCATAAGTATAAAGCTTTGATTTTAAATCGAAATTCTAAATATATCAATCGGAAGTTTTGAAACTGATGATTCGTAATCTAAACCTTTGTATTGCAAACAGTCTGTAGTCTGTGCGTCTGCAGATAACAGACTATCTACTTACATTTATAACCATTTACCTAGTAATAAAAATAAAAATTAAAAATAGTATGAACTCAAACAAATCCTGTGATATTCTCTACAAGCCAATAATTTATTGGATTTTAGGTTAAGCCGAATTAAAATAATTCTACTCGTTAGAGTCGTTTGTCCATTAGTGTACTAATTTGCATATTGTTTACAAGTTATCAATAATAGAATCATTTTGAAGTATACATAAATTATAATCTGTCTAATATATAAACTTATGAAGTATGTACATATATACGATAACATCTTTATGTATAAATCAGGCTACTGTCTGCATTTTAACGAAACAACTACAATGGTACTTTCATCTATGCTTGTTGTTGTTTTTCCTATAAAACAATATGTTTCATTTGAAGTTGAGAATAATTATAAATCTTATTTTGCGTTTAAACTTATTCAAAAGAATATAGGTACTGCATAACTGAAATAAGAGAACTGTAAATTTCAGTCGAAAGAGGGAAGAAAAATTCTTCACAAGTGCTGAGATTTTTTCTACTAAAATGAAATGATAAAATGAAGAGTAGTAATCCTAGTTGAAAAATAGCTTATGGGTGTAATTGGCTACTTTTGTGAATAACTGTTAGCTAATTTAAGGGACAATTATCAAGTCAATAAGACTTTCAAAGTAGATGGAAAGACATCCAACGGGTGAATTTCAAACCGAATGAAACGATTTTCTTCTGAACTCTTGTTAGTGACTGAAAATCACATTACCAGATTATTCACTTAAACACTGAACTTTCATTTGATGGGATTCATTGTTCAAATTCTGCTCCATCTGGGCACCTGGACAGTACCATTAATCGTCACACAATAAATGTGGCCCATAGCCCCTAGATAAAAAGTGTGTTCCGAATAACTGTTATGAATTTGCCATATGAAGATGGAGAAACATGATCCTGACAAGTGTATTTTCAGGAGACGCTAAAGTCAGTCTGTTTATTTACCATGTAAACCGATCTGCCTATATAGTATATCTGTCTTTAGCCTTCATAGAACAAACGACATCCAAGTTACAAAATATGATCACACATGATCGCCGAGAGGTGTTATACGCTATAGAAACACTGATAAAACATTGAACAGTAGGTATCAATTTTCTCCTTGAGGGATGGTGATTAATAATAAATATTTTCTACCGAAGTTCTAAATGGGTAGAAGCTACAGACTACACAGTTAAGACACTTCTTAACATTGTGATCACAGAATTAGTTAGATTATAAAATAATCTCAAAACCCTTCTCAATGAAAGATTCCATATTCAAATAGGCTTAAGCCTTTTGAAAGACACCGGAGTTTCAGAGAAAACAAAGTTTAGCAAGTGACACGAGTAAATATATGAATATCCTTTAGGCTTTGTGCACAAGACAACGAGTGATTTTGAGCAGTACCTCAAAATAAAGTGGTAAATGTAGCTGGTAGTTGGATAATTTGTGAAATGGCTGGAAGTTAAATGCTGAACTTTCAACCGTATTCATTTCGTGAATTTTATTGGTAATCATAGTGTGGTGATTGACTATTTCTATCTCTGTATTGTTTAAATACTTACTGTTGATTGTTAATATATTTCTTATATGAATTGCATTATAATTCCGCTAAATACAAAATCCTGAATTCCGCCCTCTCTGTGTTTTGGTTGGATTCTTGTAATTCGATCATCTCGAAATACTAATACTACGATTACAAATAATTACAACAAATTGGCGTCGCGATGGAACTAAATAACCTGGGAAAATTTCCCATTAATGGGTCTCCGCGGGAGATTGCTGATTATTTGGTATGCTTCGATGCGTGGTGCATTTCAAAGAATGTTCAAGATGACAAAATTCCAGCACATTTCATCACTGCTATTGGGCTAGAGGCATATAGCCTTGGGAAGACTCTGGCGTTTCCAGATAAACCCATTTCTCTGTCATATGACAAGATCCGTGAACTGATACATCACTTTCATATAACTATTTTTGAGACCAGAGAGAGGGCTCAATTCAATAAACTGGTTCATGCTCCTAATCAGAAGATAAGAGACTTCAACTTCAAATACAAGCTTCAAAGTGCAACTTTGGAGATCAGCTGCATACTCAACTACGTGATCGTCTAATTGCTGGAATCAATATTCCTAAGTTAGAGAAAGAGTTAATTCAGATTCCTTCTTGTACGTTTCAAACTGCTAAAGATTTATGTATTACAAATGAAGATGTCAACAGTGAATACTCTGCTCCCACTACGTCAGTATCTGATGTCATGTTGGCCAAAGTCGAAAATACAAGTGTTCATGGAAAGCAATCCAAACTGTCGTCCACAGGTAACAGAATGCAGCGAGAGATCAAAAACATTTGTAGCGGTAAATAATTCCCCAAAATTATTGACCACAGCAATCACTCATTGGATGCTGACCACCACTGTTTAAGTCGACTTGTTTAGCTGAAGGCTTCCGGTCAAGCATCCCCGCCATTTTGGTACCCCGTCGTGTGACGTGCACGATCACTAGCTAGCTAAGTGTTCGTCTAACGGCTTGTTTTGGTTCCGAAATATATCACGAAGTTTGGACGATCAATTATTGGCTTTTGCTTTGTTTTCGGTACGCGAGAATAATTTAGAGGTTGTGTAAGATAATTCCGTCAACACCCTATACATTAAACCGTGTTTTTCCTGTGGAAAGTTCCATCTACGAAGCACTTGCCGTTTTCGGGGTGCTAAGTGTCATAAATGTGGTAAAGTTGGACACATCAAGACTGTTTGCAGAAGTTCGAATACTTATGTTACTCAGAATTCTTTTGATTCTCCCAATCTGCCTAGTAAAATGGAGTCAATGTGTCTTTCAAGTTTTCAAAATACTCAATCTCATCCAATGAAAACCTCCACTACAAGTTCAGCAACTCAAGCGTCAACTGTTCTCAAAAATGAGGTAGCCGAGTTACAATGCGAACTGTCGAAAACACGAGAAAAACTGAATGAGATGAGAGAGCAACTGATTAAAATGGAGGAATTGCTGCATATGCATAGACTACGTCTGTTGAATGCAGAACATACAAGTACCCATGCAAGTCCTGCAAAACTTTTCAAATCTCGAATTCTCAGAAAGCATCTGATGTGCACGACTTCTGATGTACATTATTACAGAGGGAATGTTTATAGACCTTCTATTGGTATCATACTACAAAAAATGGGAAATCGAATGGTGAATATATTAGACATCGAAGATAATTCAGTTCATAACAGACACTTGGATCAAGTAAGAATAAATGAGGTAGGTCGTTCCAATTATAATTCTCAGGCGTGAGGCTAGCAACCCCACCCTGTAAACAAAAATTGCTACAGAATCTTCAGTATGCTGAACCTCCTTGCACCAAAAGAAAAAGTCTGTGTAGGAACATGGAACGTTCGAACTATGTACGAGACTGGAAAAGCTGCCCAGATCGCCAACGAGATGAAAAGATACGGAATACAAGTGCTGGGAATATGTGAGAGCAGATGGAATGGGAGTGGACTCACCAAATTGTCAACAGGTGAGTCAGTGATCTACTCCGGTCACCCAGAAGATAACCACACGCACACCGAGGGCGTGGCTATCATGATGTCACCAACGGCAACGAAAGCCCTGATACAATGGGAGGCGATTTCGTCCAGGATAATGACCGCCAGGTTCAACTCCAAAGGAAGGAAAGTGTCAATCATACAATGTTATGCACCCACAAACAACGCAGACCTCGAGAAGAAAGAAGAATTCTACAGGCAACTACAGGCAACAATGGACAATACTCCAGCTGGCGACATGAAAATACTAATGGGAGACATGAACGCCAAACTGGGACCAGACAATACGGGAAGGGAACTCATCATGGGTAGAGAAGCTCTAGGAGAAATGAATGAAAACGGAGAACTCTTCGCCGACTTCTGCGCCTTCAACGAACTGGTGATTGGTGGCAGTGTATACAAGCACAAAGATATCCACAAGGCTACATGGGTGTCACCAGACGGGCAAACCAAAAACCAAATCGACTTCATCTCAATCTCAAGGAAGTGGAGGCGCAGCCTACTGGACACAAAAGCAAGAAGAGGAGCAGACGTTGGCTCAGACCACTATCTCGTACAAGGGACAATCCAAATCAAATTAAAAGCTTTCAGGGAATCAGGAGCTGCAGATAGACCACAAGCCAAGTTCAACACTCAAAAGCTGAAGGACCAGGCTACAAAGGACATCTTCATTGCAAGCATAAAGGACAAAGCCGAGACACAAATCAACACTAGCGAAGAGGTCGGCGTTGAAAAGCACTGGAACAACTTGAAAACGGTGTGGAGCCAAACCTGCATAGAAATTCTAGGCAGAAAAAAGAGACAGGACAAACAGTGGCTCACTACGGACACTTGGAAACTAATAGAAGAGAGAAGGACAGTGAAGCAAAAGATTATCCAGTGCACGGACGAGCAACAAAAACAGGAGCTGAATGCAAGCTACAATACACTGAACAAAAGAGTGAAGAAAAGTGCCAGGGAAGACAAAAGAAAATATTATGAAACCATGGCAAACGAAGCAGAACAAGCTGCAGGCAAAGGAGACCTCGCCACACTCTACCAAACAACTAGGAACCTTTCGGGCAAACGTTCGACACAGATTAAGCCAATAAAGGACGACAATGGAAAGTCAATCACCAAAGAGGTGGAACAGAGAAAGCACTGGGTTGAACACTTCAAAAGACTTCTAAATCGTCCGCCACCTACAACACGTCCAGCAATACCAACAACGGAAGCAGAACTACCAGTGAACACTGACCCCCCGACGAAATCAGAAGTCCTGAATGCAATCAAGATGCTTAAAACTGGGAAAACACCGGGACCAGATGGAATCCCAGCAGAGGCTTTGAAAATAGACCCAGAGACAACAGCGGACTTGATGACACCACTACTGGAGAAGGTGTGGAAAGAGGGCAAAGTACCCGAGGATTGGAAGAACAGTTACTTATTCAAACTTCCAAAGAAAGGAGACTTAAGTCAATGTAAAAACTGGCGTGGAATTATGCTTCTGTCCATTCCAAGCAAGATACTAAGTCGCATCATCCTGGAGAGAATCAAACAAGCCCTAGATGAAAAACTTCGTCCGGAACAGGCTGGATTCAGGAGAAACAAATCATGTATTGATCAAATCGCCACTCTACGGATCATCATTGAACAAAGCTTGGAATGGCAGTCACCTCTCTATCTCAACTTCATCGACTTTGAAAAGGCCTTCGACAGCGTCGATCGAGAGGTCATTTGGAAACTACTTCGCTACTACGGGGTCCCATCGACAATTATACACCTCATCCAACAGTTATACGACAATGCTGCATGCCAAGTAATCCACAACGGGAAACTTACGGAAGCCTTCGAAGTGAGGACGGGAGTGAGGCAAGGCTGTCTACTATCACCAATGATCTTCCTGATTGCAATTGATTGGATAATGCGACAGACAACGGCAACCAACGAGGGAACAGGCATAAAATGGACTGACACAAAAGACTTGGAGGATCTGGATTTCGCCGATGATATATGTCTGATTTCCCATAAACTGGAAGATATGCAAATGAAAAGTAACAAGTTGGCAGAAGAAGCATCAAAGATAGGACTTCACGTGAACATAGATAAAACAGAGATGATGAAGATTCCTTGCCAACATCAACAGCAACAACAGACCACAATAAGCATAAATGGGAAGAACCTGAAAGAAACAACCTCCTTCACCTACCTGGGAAGCATCGTCTCAACTACAGGCGGAACTGACGAGGACATCAAAGCCAGAATCGGAAAAGCAAGACAAGCTTTCATTACTCTCAAATCTGTGTGGAGGTCAACAGCAATCAGCATCAAAAATAAGATCCGGATTTTCAACTCCAATGTGAAGTCAGTGCTACTATACGGATCAGAGACTTGGCGAGTCATAAAGAGCATCTCAAACAAACTTCAAACCTTCATTAACAACTGTCTCCGCTCAATACTCAAGATCAGATGGCCAGAAAAGATCAGCAACAGGGATCTCTGGGAGCGAACCAATCAGGAACCGATTGTGAAACAAATAGGCAGAAAGAAATGGAGATGGATTGGCCATACGCTGAGGAAACCATCAAGTGACATCACTAGACAAGCCCTCGAGTGGAACCCGAAAGGGAGGCGGCGAGTTGGTCGTCCAAGGGTGACTTGGAGGAGGTCATGTGAAGAGGAGATGAAAGCATGTGGGCAGACCTGGAGCAGGGTGAAAAAGTTGTCAGAAAACCGAAGTCAATGGAGGTGCGCAGCTGAAGCCCTATGTTCCTCTAGGAACTAAAGGATACAATAATAATAATAATAAATAATACTAATCTTGATTTTGTAGATAATTCAGAAATAAGTCCAGATAATACTGATGAAAATAATATCACAGAATCAGTTAGAAGGTCGCAGCTACTTGTAAACCGAGACATCGTTATAAATACGCAAGGAGATATTCGACGTGTGGCGGATGTGGTGATTGACAGTTTCTATCTCTGTATTGTTTAAATACTTACTGTTGATTGTTAATATATTTCTTATATGAATTGCATTATAATTCCGCTAAATACAAATTCCTGAATTCCGCCCTCTCTGTGTTTTGGTTGGATTCTTGTAATTTGGTCATCTCGAAATACCAATACTACGATTACAAATAATTACAACACATAGTTATATTTTGTCTCAATAATATAAGGAATCCCAGTTGAAATCTTGAAAATATATAATTTAGAATTCTGGAGGATACTGAGAGTTGTTTCTATATTTATATACTGATTTCTATCAACCATCTAGGCATTGGCTAAATTCCCAAGTCTTATTAGGGCTCGTTATTCTAGTCTAGCACTCTGTATCTATTCGAAAGGTTAACATACGTTTAAACTCATGAACATCAGTTTTAAAAAGTGTTGTTATTCACTCGAATATCAGCGGAATTCTTGATATCCATAAAATAATAAAGATTATTCTAGAAATTGAAAAGCTTATTTCTAACTGAAACTGTTGAATGATGGTGCAGTGAATGTATTTTCATATAAATGACATTTTCAGTGTTAACGTGTTTCTTCATACTGCAAAAATTCTTATAAATTATAATTATTTACTATCACTTCAAAACATAAAGTATTATTTCCTACTGCAATGGTTTGCAGGGGCTAATTATTATTTAATAGGGATCACTTATTATGGAAAATCAATACTTTCGGTTACTCTATAATAAGGGAATTTAACAGGTTCTTTTAGTGTACTGATATTTTCATGGTGCAGTGTTTTATAAAAAAAAACCATTGACGAATTTGAAGTTTTACGAATAACTCTTACCTGAAGCTATGTTGGCCAAGACTAAATGATGTAACTGAGGAATTGTTAGTTACATCATTCTTTCATACTTGTGATTCCCTATTATATATCCAGATCAAACTGATGCTGTGTCTAAGTCCTAGTGCAGATACCAGTTGATGAGTCTTAAATAGGAAGAAATGCACTTCTTATATTCCACTATCAACTACCAAAAACAAGTGATTACAGTAGTTTATTCTACATAAAAATGAGTCATCTGCTACAAGGGATAAACATCAATTCCTAGTAGTAATTGTACTAGGTCTATGGTCAGTAAATTTAGACAAATATTCCAAGCTCAGTGTAAATTTCGTCACGAACCAACATCAGTTACAGAACTACTAAAAATTAGTGACTGTTGGGCAGCCTTTTTGACCTAATTTTTCACTTCTCATAGGCGTGTACTCATAACTCTACCAGGGGTAGCACGCTCTCTCGCTAGAATTCACTGGTCACTGAATTTTAGTTCACTGGTTAAATGGTGAAAGGGTGGAATTAATGCGAGTCCCTAAAAAAGGCAGTATCTTAATTTTACAAGTGTAAGCTGTTTGCTTGTATGCGGATCAAAGTTAGTTGGTTGAAAATAGGTTTATTCCAAATCTTAGAAATGGTTATTATTAGCTGACTTCATTTATTCGTAAACTTTTAAAGCAGTGGTTCGTAGCACTTCATGCTTTTAAACAGTTTTAAAGTATTGGTTTTTTTGTAGGGATTTATTTTGATTGGTTGGAAGATTTCATCATGAGCTGACATCAGTTAGAGAGCCATTGGAAAACCAACTGGGAGTACTGAACAGCCGTTTCGTCCTACTTTGGGACTCTTCAACAGTACGCACCCACATAAAGTAAATCCTAACATCAATGATAAATTTTAATTTCTATCCTGCTATCCCTTTTACTAATGTCCACGATTTTAATATCCATAAATCAAATTCCCAGTTCGCAAATGAATCCATGATTCACGGTTTATACAGTTCAAGATGAAATTTCACCACAGTTTCTTTGGAAACGGAAGTGTATCAGGTCACAATATGTAATCTGCTTGATACTATAAGTGGCATTCAAGAAGGCATACAGAGATGCATAGGGAGTATCGAGTAGATCACATATTGTGATCTGAATGGTTTCCCTTTCCGATGGAAACTGTGGTGAAATTTCACCTCAAACGGCGTTAATTGCAAATCGTGAATTAATGTGCTTAATGTGTTACGAGTTCGCCCAAGTTAGTAGCCATCATTCGTGTGGTTCGACCTGATTCCGCTCTCTAAACCTAGTCGAACCACGTTCACCGTTGATGAGTTTGGTCCCGAATGAGCGAAACGACGGTCGCTTCCATATGTCTAGTAAGCACTACTCGCCGACGTAAATGGTGTCCAACTACTCATACTGGTCAATCAGCAGTATGTAGCACAGTGCATCTACAGTCTGAAGTACTGTTACGTAAAGCTTGTTAACTATTATACGACTTGTATTTACCTAGAGCAATCAATGAACATTTCCACTATTACGAATCTTCTTTAGTATCTGGTCTATTTTCTGTGCAATTAACTTTGATAATCTCCATAGGAATTCTGTCTTTTTAGTCTGTCAGTTTTAATTATAGCCGAATGTAGCAACTTAATCTCCCCAAAAGTCAGCATTTACAATACATCGCTCAAATTCCCTACTGAATTAATTTTTCTAGTAGATATAGTTAAAAAACATTCTGTGAGATTAATTCACTCGTTAGACGACCTTGAAAATATAAGCTTTGTACTTTTATTATATATATATGACTGTTTCTTGTTACAGTGATTACCAAGATGTTTTCTTATATTTATGGTCTATTGTTGTTGTGACATGAAATCAAGTAATCAAATTATTTAATTTACTTTTGATAAACTCTTCACTCAGATACAAAAGTATGTTGTCAGTATGATTATTTAGGGTGTGAATTATAAAATGTTGATTCCATCTGTTGTTAAATAAGTGAGACAGTTGTTTTAAAAGTACTTTGTACAAGCATTCATTAACAGTTTGCGTGTAAAATGTTTATCTCTATAATTCGTTGAAATAATAATAATTATTACTTAGAAATGAAACATAATAGACACATAAACTGTGCCCGACAGTACAGCTAATCATAATTCTACGCCTGACAACAAAAAAGATTAAACCGAAATAGGAGTCTAAGTGAAACATGAATAAAAATTAAAGTATACAAAGTATTGCGTGTTAAATAAAGGAATGGATACAACTGCATTTATAAATTCTGTTGTTATCCCGCGATTATGAGATATTGAAGATGGTTCGACAGGTTTCTCTTAACACAAAAGTTAAATGCTGTTGTCCATCCTAACAAATAGAATTAGAGATCGCTAACAAATTCATGGTCACGACAAGTTTTAAATTCTGGTAAGAGTAATTTTTTTTGAATTTGATAAAGAATATTTAGCATGCTTTTTCTTCGACCTGCTCTTAGTTTACAACTATATATATATATATATATATAAAAGTTTGAAACATTTCCCTTTATGAATTCCGATAAACCAATAAAAAGTAATTTATCTGGTATATTATCCCTTCTTAACCTTGCCAGATTACTAGCTTCCTAGGCTACTAGCTTACTAGTTTTCTAGCCGGTCCCAAGGCCGGGTAAAGAGGGAGGGTCGGGGCGTGGTGCTGGCAACTCCACCCCGTAAAACAACCAAATCGCTACAGAAACTTCAACGAATAAATATATTAAAAATTCTAAAAACATAAACAATAGCCTTATTTTTCGCTGGAATCGGGGAAGTGAAATGACGCAGGCTGGTGAAAGCCTTCCGGAAGCCAGTCAGCCGATGTGCCTTATTTCGATGAAAGCTAAAATAAGTATCGGGACGTGAAATGTTCGTACAATGTACGAAACTGGAAAGACTGCCCAGGTAGCCGTTGAAATGAGAAGGTACAGAATAGAAGTGTTGGGAATCTGCGAAAGCAGATGGAACGGAACTGGAAGGTGCCAACTACCTACTGGAGAGACAGTAATCTATTCCGGCCACCTAGAGGACAACCATGAGCACACTGAGGGAGTGGTCATCATGATGTCACCAACAACAACCAAAGCTCTCATGTAATGGGAACCAATCTCCTCCAGGATAATGACAGCCAGGTTCAACTCAAAAGGAAGGAAAGTTACAGTCATTCAGTGCTATGCGCCTACAAACGTCTCAGAACAAGAGAAGAAGGAGGCGTTCTATAGACAACTACAAGCAATAATGGACAACGTCCGAAATGGCGATATCAAAATCGTGATGGGCAACATGAATGCGAAGCTGGGACGAGACAACACAGGAAGAGAACTCACCACGGGTCGAGAGGCCCTCAGTGAAATGAACGACAATGGTGAACTCTTCTCAGACTTCTGCGCCTTCAGTGATTTGGTGATTGGCGGCAGCGTTTTCAAACACAAGGACATACACAAGACGACATGGATTTCACCAGATGGAAACACCAAGAACCAAATAGACTTCATCTCAATTTCAAGAAAGTGGAGACGGAGCCTACTGGACACAAGGTCAAGGAGAGGAGCAGATGTCGGTTCAGACTACTATCTAGTAGAAGGGACTTTCAAGGTAAAACTAAAAGCCTCGAGGATAGTTGGGGATAGGCCACAATGCAAGTTCAACACTCAATTACTGAAGGACACAACCACAAAAGACACTTTCACTGCAACTGTCAGAGCAAAGCAGGAAGCACTACGCGACAGCACTGAAGAATCATGCGTGGAAGAACATTGGAAGTCTCTGAAGGTGATTCTCAACGAAACGTGTTCAACGGTTCTAGGAAGAAAGAAGAGACAGGACAAGGAATGGCTCTCAATGGACACTTGGAAGCTAATAGAGGAGAGAAGAATGGTGAAAGAGAAAATGATTCAATGCAAGGACGGACAGGAGAAGGAGACGCTGAGCTCAACTTGCACAGCACTGGACAAAGAAGTGAAGAAGAGTGCTAGGAAGGACAAAAGACAATTCTACGACAACCTGGTCACTAAAGCTGAAAAGGCAGCAGGCAAAAGAGACCTGGGGACACTATATCAGATAACCAAATCTCTATCCGGGAAGAGATCAACACAAGCGAAACCTATAAAAGACAGCCAAGGGAACCCAATCACCAAGGAATAAAGACAGATTAAACAATGGGCGGATCACTTCAAAGGACTCTTAAACCTGCCACTACCTGCAACCCGTCCAGAAATATCAACAACAGCGCGCACACAACTGCAAGTTGACACCAATCCCCCAACGAAAGCTGAAGTCTTGAGTGCAGTCAAAGTTCTGAAAGCTGGAAAAACAGCTGAACCAGATGGAATACCCCCTGAAGCACTGAAAGCAGACCCAGAGACGACAGCAGGCATGCTGACTCCATTGTTGCAAAAGGTCTGGAAGGAGGGAAAGGTGCCTACTGACTGGAGGAAAGGTTACCTCGTGAAACTACCAAAGAAGGGCGACTTACACCTCACTCTGCAAGAACTGGCGAGGAATCATGCTCCTATTGACGCCAAGTAAAATCCTTAGTCGCATCAACCTGGAGAGATTAAAGGACGCACTGGAGACAGAACTCCGACCATAGCAAGATGGATTCAGGAAAGGCAAATCATGTACTGACCAAATTGCAACTCTACGCATCATCATCACAGAACAAATCATGGAATGGCAATCAAACCTATACCTCAACTTTATAGACTTTGAGAAGGCCTTCGACAGACAGCGTTGACCGTGAAGTAACTTGGAAATTACTCAAGTACTACGGCGTACCCCAAATATTCATCAACCTTATTCAACAGCTGTACGAGAACGGCGCATGTCAAGTGATCCACAACGGAAAACTCAGTGAGGCGTTTGGAATAAACACAGGAAGGAGTCAGACAAGGGTGCTGGCTTATTATCACCAATGAGATTTCTAATTGTGGTGGACTGGATTATGCGTCAGTCAGTGGGAAACGAGCGGCAGACAGGGATATCCTGGACCGACGCGAAGAACGTAGAAAACCTGGATTTCGCGCGTGGATGAATTATGTTTGATGTCACACACAATCGAAGACTTACAAGCGAAAACTGACAAACTGGTCGAAGAAACAGCCAGGAAAGACAGGACTCCATGTGAGCATAGACAAGACGGAGGTTATGAAAATACCCAACCAACCAACAACAACAACAGCAGCAACATCAAGCGTCAATCACCATCAACGGGAGGGATTTTAAAGAGGTTACTTCATTCACTTATCTAGGGAGCATTGTCTCAACTACACGGAGTCTGAACGGACGAGGATGTCAAATCGAGAATAGGAAAGGCGAGAAACGCATTCATCAACCTGAAATCAATCTGGAAATCTTCGTCACTCAGCATCAACAACAAAATTCGGATTTTTAATACAGACGTAAAGTCAATTCTTCTATACGGATCAGAAACTTGGCGGGTGGGTCACAAAGAATATTTCCAACAGCCTGTTGCAGACCTTTATCAGCAACTAACTGTCTTCACTCTATACTGAAGATCAGATGGCCGGAAAGAATCACCAACAAGGAACTATGGGAACAAACAAAGCAAGAACCAATCGCCCAACAAATATGCAGGAGAAAGTGGAGATGGATCGGACACTCGCTGAGGAGACCGCTGGGTGACATCGCGCGTCAAGCCCTCGAGTGGAACCCGAAAGGGAAGCGACGTGTGAGACGTCCAAGGGTGACATGGAGTAGATGGTGTGAAGAGGAGTTGAAAGATTATGGACTAACATAGATGCGGGTGAAAAGTATAGCAGAAGACAGAAGCAAATGGAGACGTGCAGTTGAAACCCTATGTTCCACTAGGAACCCAAGGGAGCAATAATAATAATTATCCTTTCTTATTGACATATTAGTGTCATTTTTCTGGATGTTACCAGTCAGTCATAACACGAGATCCTAAATATAGAGCTTTTATTTAAGTGACTTGTCAGTACTTCATGTGATGCAATACTGTTGGACTTGAGGAATTTATTAATACCTTGTGTTATTTTTCTCCGTCGCCGTGAAATGCGCAATGATGGATTGAAAACTAATTGAAAATCTTCATGAGTACGTTTGGAAACCCATAAAATTGAGTGAATGCTTAAAACAAAGAGAAACAGAGAATTGTATATATTGTTTTGGCTGGAAATTACGGTAGTGAGGATAAACGCTATCGCGTTATAAATTGACCTTGCTTCTGTTTTGCTCGTCTTACATTGGCTAGAACAGTGGTGATCAGTTGGATTTTTAGAGGTTGACGGATATCTCGTTCAACAACTTCTAATTAGTTTATTCTCGCGTACCGAAAACAAAGCAAAAGCCAATAATTGATCGTCCAAACTTCGTGATATATTTCGGAACCAAAGCAAGCCGTTAGACGAACACTTAGCTAGCTAGTGATCGTGCACGTCACACGACGGGGTACCAAATGGCGGGGATGCTTGACCGGAAGCCTTCAGCTAAACAAGTCGACTTAAACAGTGGTGGTCAGCATCCAATGAGTGATTGCTGTGGTCAATAATTTTGGGGAATTATTTACCGCTACAGCTCACTCCCCCCCAGTGGGGTCGTGAGGACCCTAAGACAGAACCAGCCGGAAGTAAAAAAAACTCGATGGTTCCCTTTCGGGTGAAAAAAATCTTCCGAGCGGCTTGGTCTTATGCCTACTGGTTTGTCTGCCTATGCTAATAGGGTGTTTGTACATAGCTTCCTTGTTGTTGTTCGTTGGATTCCGTGCTTCGTTTGTTTCCTGTCCAGTGCCCGTCGCACCTGGAAAAGAAAACAAGAACGCTAAGAACCATGTCGAGGAAAATGTACGAAATGAGCTTTTTGGTTAAAAAAAATTGTGTGCATTTACTATACAGTAAAATAATGCTAAGTTCAGAACATCGAAAAAAAATACATCTAATTAATTTTTTTTGTGTATGTTACATGAACTGTTGAAAAAAATTTTTTGTGTTCGGTGGTACTGTATATAAAAAAAAATTTATACGTCAAAAAAAATAGTTAGTACCACGAACGAGTGAGTTGCGTGAATCACACGACTTCGTTAAGTCAAATAAGTGTGCAGATATTCTGGGAACCTTACGGTGCGTCCAGAACGGGTTTTCTTGGGAGGCTCGATAGAAGGTTCGGTAGCTGTCGCTGTGCTAGTGACTTCATCGATGTCTACACGATCTTCTGTTACTTGTGGATTTTGGGGTACGTTGAGCTCTATGCTAATAGGATTACCCTCCAAGTAAGCCGGTTTCAGACGGTCAATGCTGACGGTGTCCTCGCGGCCGTTTTTGTCCAAGACAAAGAATTTATCAGAACGTTTAATTACCTTATAAGGTCCGTCGTATGGGGGTTCCAGGGGTCTGCGCACAGAGTCGCGACGAACAAATACATGTGAAGAAGTTTTCAAACACGGATGAACGAAAACATCAATGGACTGTGGACGAAGGGGAGCAGGTTTAACTGAACGCATTGCGTTTGTAAGCCTGCTGACGTATGAAGCGTGATCTACCACTGGTGGGAAGCTCGAGGGAGAAACAAATTCACCAGGCAGTCGCAGTGTCGTGCCATATACTAGCTCGGCGCTAGTACAACCAGCATCGGTTTTCAAGGCGTTTCGTATCCCTAGGAGAACTAACGGAGGGATTCAGTCCAATGGGTGGTGTTTGCAGCTGACAGACCAGCTTTCAGCTGTCTGTGTAGACGTTCTACCATACCATTAGCTTGAGGATGGTAGGCTGTTGTTCGAAATCGCATGCAACCTATGATTTTAGTCAGGGCAAAGAATAAGCCACTTTCGAATTGCCGCCCGCGATCAGTTGTTATGGAAGATGGGCATCCAAAGTTAGAATCCATCTTTCTACGAAGACGCGTGCGACTGTTTCAGCAGATACATCCTTGATGGGTACTGCTTCCGGCCATCGTGTGAAGCGATCTATGCAAGTTAAAATATAAGTATATCCATGTGATTCAGGAAGGGGACCAACCAAATCTATATGGACGTGTTCGAAACGAGCGTCAGGGAGAAGAAAGGTGCCAAGTGGGCTTTTGGTGTGTCTTATCACCTTGCACTTTTGACAAGCTAAGCACGTGTGTGCCCATTCCCTTACTTCTTTATTAATGCCAGGCCAACAAAACCGACTAGTTACGAGCTTGACAGTAGTTCGAATACCTGGGTGAGATAAGCCATGCAACGTATTGAAGACGTTACGGCGATAACTTTTAGGCACGATGGGGCGAGGAGTACTCGTGGAAATGTCACATAGAATAGTATCTCTTCCCATACCTAAGGGTTTCTCAGCTAATTGTAGAGTTGTTTTCGACAACTCATGTTGAAGCTCGGTGTCTTCTTTTTGAAGACGAGCCAGTTTTACAAGGTCTATGCCGTCGATTTGGGTGAAAAACAAACGCGCGACAAGGCATCTGCCACAGTGTTGTTTACTCCGGATACATGGCGAATATCTGATGTAAACTGTGAGACGTAATCCAGTTGTCGTGATTCCCTGGGTGAATACTTATCTGAAGGTGAGTTCAGAGAGTACGTCAGAGGTTTGTGATCCGTAAAAATTATAAATTCACGACCCTCTACCGAATGTCTAAAATGTCGTATAGCACAGTACATAGCCAGAAGTTCTCTGCCGAATGTGCTGTACTTCGTTTCAGCTAATTGAAGGCGCCTGGAGAAAAAGGCAAGTGGTTGCCACTCTTTGTCAACTAGCTGTTGTAGAACTGCGCCGATTGCAGTGTTTGATGCATCAACCGAGATACTTAACGGTGCCGTTGGATCCTGATACATCAGAAGTGTGGCATTCGCAATAGCTTTTTTAATCTGGGTAAAAGCATTTCGAGCAGACGCGTCAAGTTCTATGGACTTGTTATTCCCTCGAAGGAGGTCTGTCAATGGCTGAATCAAAGAGGCACAGTTGGGAATAAAGCGTCGATAATAACTTACTAAGCCGTTAAAAGTGCGGAGACTTTTCACGTCTGTGGCTCTGGAAAGTTCAGTATAGCCTCGACCTTAGTAGCCAGTGGGCGAATGCCCTTGCAGTCAATAGTGTGACCCAGAAAGTCGAGTGAGTCAACACCGATTTGACATTTTTGAATATTAATGGTAACACCATGTTGGCGTAACCTTCAAATGCCAAGTCCAAGTGCCTAAGGTGAGTTTCCTTGTCTGGACTGGCAATGAGGCAGTCGTCTAAGTATGCGTATACAAAGTCGAGACCGCGAAATACTTCGTCAATGAAGCGTTGGAATGTTTGGGCTGCATTCCGGAGACCGAATGGCATACGTAGAAATTCAAAAAGTCCGAAAGGCGTAATGATAGCCGTTTTCGGGATATCTTCTGTTGCCATCGGGATTTGGTTATACGCTTTAACCAAGTCGATTTTGGAGAATATAGTCGCGCCGGATAAGGTTGCCGTCAAGTCGTGTATATGAGGCAACGGGTAGCAATCAGGGGTTGTTTTGGCATTCACTCGCCGGTAATCACCGGTGGGTCGCCAATCGTTGCTATCCTTTTTCGGAACCATATGAAGTGGGGATGCCCATGGGCTATTCGAAGGTCGAATGATGCCAAGGTAAGCATATGGTCAAATTCATTCCTGGCGATTCTCAGTTTGTCAGGAGCTAATCGTCGTGCTTTAGATGTCACAGGTTGTCCTGTGGTAATGATGTGGTGCATAACATTGCTGGTGAACGTGGTTTGGACTTAGATCGACCACGTGAGTTCCTGCGTTGAGGAGATTTAGGACGACGGTCGGAGGATTTAGAAGGCATGTTCGACCTAAACATCTGTTTGATGGAGTTGCATAACTCTATCATTGCAGGATCCTTACTCGAAGTCTGCTTAGTCATCGAGCATATTTCGGGAACAGACCGTTTGGTAATCTCTAGAATCCTATCTGCAGTAATAGCTAAGTCCTCTATTACAGTACGCTGAAGTGTCACAAGTACGGTCTGTACAGACTGTGGCAACTTGGATAAGAAGAGTTCTCTAAACAGTCCTTCGTCGAACTGACTTTGGCCAACAATTTGTTTCATTCTTGTCAGCATGCTCACGGCTGACTGATCTCCTAACTCGATGTTACGAAATAATTCATCTAGACGTTGTCGGTCCGTGAGAACGTTTCTCCTGAGGAGGGATGCTTTGAGCAACTCGTACGAGTTACTTACCTCGGGACTCAACATCTGTGATGTTACGTACTTGCTGAATTCCCGCGGTAGAGCGTGAATAACTGCAAGAAACTGTGAACGTTGATCGGTTATCCCATGCTCACAAAAATCTACTTCAGCTAGCAGAAACCAAGTTTCAGCATTATCTGGCCAGTATGGTACGAGCTGAATGGTTTTAGGAGTTGAGCGGATACGGATGACCTTGGGACTAAGATCACTCATGACGAAAATTATGTCGAATAATATACGGTACAAGAACAAATACAAAATGGAACGAACTCACCGTGGTTATCTGCGGATTTATCATGGATGAAGTTTGCGGTTGGGCTCACCAGTTTAGAGGTGTTGACGGAATTATCTTACACAACCTCTAAATTATTCTCGCGTACCGAAAACAAAGCAAAAGCCAATAATTGATCGTCCAAACTTCGTGATATATTTCGGAACCAAAGCAAGCCGTTAGACGAACACTTAGCTAGCTAGTGATCGTGCACGTCACACGACGGGGTACCAAAATGGCGGGGATGCTTGACCGGAAGCCTTCAGCTAAACAAGTCGACTTAAACAGTGGTGGTCAGCATCCAATGAGTGATTGTTGTGGTCAATAATTTTGGGGAATTATTTACCGCTACAGATTTTTAACTTTTCTTAGGTAGGTACTACCGTGTATGGTTCTGTGTGGTTTTGTTATGCGTGGTTTGCAAATAGCTGTGATGAGTACAGTAGTAACATCTGACTACCCTAACAGTGTTTTGCCGTTTTTTGTACAGCTAAAAGGCTTGTTTCGTCATAGACTCCGTTGAAACTGGTTAACCTTTTTGGTGGTTATTAGTGACTACGTTCCCACGGGTCTCTATGCATTTCTTGAGTTGTTTCAGTAGTGGGATTCGTTTACGAATCCTTTTTTAGGAGTTTATCACAAGTAACCAGTGCTAGTGGAAGCAGTACAGATGGGAAAAGACGTTTCTGCTGCCGGCAAAAAGTTTAGAAGGCACCGGAAGGCTTTTAAAAAGTGAGTACTTTATAGATTGCTAATATTGTAGACCTTATTTGCACACTTCATTCATATTCGTAGGAAAAGTCGGCGGATGAGAGATATCGCATCGTAGTGAGACAATTTTATGGAAATTTAACTCGGTGCATGTCTTTTTCCAATATTTTTCTCTTCAGATCAATAACAAAGCATTAACAAATGTATTCTTCTAGTATGATTCGATGTCACAGTTACTAGCAGTTAATGATATCATGTATGCGTAACTGAGTAAATCCAGATCAGTTTCATGATATTTTTCGTACCTGTAATGTGTTTCACATCTCAAAACAAGTGTAAACTATGATAACTGAATTTGTTGTATACTTAAGTCAGATATGGTCATGTCTGTTAATCATATAAATGCTTAATTTAGGCAAATGAATTACTATTACTTGGCGATGTCCTGCGGAATGGTGAACGGTGAATTTAATCTCTATTACTTTTAAGTGTCGAACCCTCATGAGATCTCTCAGTTATTTATTCAATCCAACGGGAAGCTGATATAGTCCCATTTGGACGAAGACATCCGAAATTCACTAACGAGTGGTTTGCGACTAATCACTAAACAGATTCATAAAATCAGTTGGAGGGGTTGATCCTATATACAATAACAACAAGGGAAAGTAAGTTAACTCATTCACTAACAACTATGCAAATCTTTTCTGTTCCAGTTTTTGATATCGGATAACTTTATATGTGGGCTTCTAGTTCTCTTTGCTTGAAGTGAAAAAGTATTTCATTCTGGATACTAGGCAGTTTCCGTGAAATAATGGGACATGCTTTCCAAACGAAGACTTTCATTTTCGACTGTCCCCAGTTTATATATGTAAATAAACTTATTTATGCTGCATTAGAATAAAGCTCTTGTTCTAATATGTTTGAGTTATATTCGATATACTTGTGGTGGGAGTACGGCATGCTAGACCGGTACTCCATAGGATACGAACTTGTTACTATACATGAGTGTGGTTCCGTATGAACACTGTGAATGAATATAGGTGATAACTTATAGAAACTTTAGTCAAGCCTAAACATCTGCATAAATTTACACGATTGTCTCCTAGTCATAGGTGAAGTTGTAGGAATCAATGATCAAAACCCTAACCTATGTATTCAAAATTTAAGAATGGAACTTAGGTGTTGTGGTAGATCACGTTCTTATCATAGACTGAGTGAATTTAGAAGTACTGCATTACTAGTATTTCAGTTAAAGCGTGATGTCAGTCCATGTGATTTTCGGACCTTAACGTATAGTCCGATATGGTGCTTACATAAGAAGAATAATTGAGGAAATGGAGGTGTAGCAATTGTAGCTCCATTTCCCTGATATTGAATTATGCCAATAATTACTTTCTCAGGTTTCATTGATAAGTCAAGCCTTCATCTCGCCGTGATGACAAATTTATTTTCACTCAGACAGAATAAGAAAAGTGTAGTAAGTAGAAGTGAGGTAGGTACATGTAATGAAAATGAATAACAAGCACATGTCTGCACATAATTATTTGTTGTAATTATTTCGGCGGTGTTGAATTGCTTTGACGAGGTTGGCTGACGTTACCAGACTTCTGCAAGTAAACGAATGAAGTGTATTGTTGAAATTATGGCAATTATAAGAAAGTAATTTAAAAGATAAACACTTTGAATCTACCCACCTTTTCTGACAACGGTTCATTCTCCTTTCTCATTCTGTGGTCATGATAAAATTCTTCTGTAATTCTCGCTATCGCATACATTGTTTCTTTTGTCAATTATACCACTAAGCAAATGACGAGTTCATGTTGGTTCACACATCTAACAGATTGTAATAATGGAAACTGGAGTAAAACTTCTTTCTGTTTGTTCGAAGTATTTCCGTTGGTGAAGTTTCTTATCAACGATTCATAGTATTCCCAATGGTTTGTTGGGAAGTCTGATGTCATGTTCACGTTCATCAGCTGTTCTCTCACGGATAATAGCATGTATTAACTGTATATGCTTAAGCATCTTAACCTAGATAATAGTCTTCTTGTCCCAATTCACACTGATATCAAAATGAGCTGATATCACCTGATGTAGTAATCAGTCAAGGTCTTCAACAATTCCATGTAACAGTGTAAATTTCAGTCGTATCACATATTCCCCTGAGCAATCTTAACAACGAACTTCATCAGAATGGATATAATCAATACAAAGTTCGACCGCATGTCTCATTCATAATATGATTTCTTCAATTTTTCATGAGTGACTTCATTCATTCTGGACGAAAATAAAATAGATTATAAACTAATTACATGTTTCATTCACTCCTCAGAACAGATATCCAAATCACGTCTTTGAAATTATTCCTCATCAAAAGCCTAAATATCATAGAATAACTGCCATAACATTAATCGTTGCCCGTAGTCAATTCACAACCTGGAAATTGAAAACCATTCACAAATATCTAGCAATGAAGGCTCCCAAACAAAAGTGAAAGTCGTTTCTATACATAATTTTCCTTAGTGCATACCTTTCTCCGTAATAGTCCATCTGGAATATGAAAAGAATTTTACGCACTAATACGAACATAATACAACAAAATATCGCTTTTTCGACTACAGAAGCCTAAAACTAATTATATATTTCACATTTTTACAGCAATAAACGCGTATAACGCCTTTATATGCATGAACAAGATAACCCATACTCTGTGAGAAAATACATCGCAATAGACTTTATCATCACGCGAATTAGGACAGCCCAGTGATTCAAGCAGACCTCCGTGCTCTTCGGGAATACCCACCCGGAGGGCTAAATAAAGGCTGTGTAAAAACCATGAGCAGTTCGATATTATATCGACTGGATTAAATGTTCCACAAAGCTAGCATTGAAATCATGTGTTGGGTACTAAGTAGACTGCTGAAGGCAATTAGGCACCGAATACTCTAAACCGCAGAAACCACTGTAATTCTTTCAAACGTTATAATGTGTCAGAATACGTTAAACAGTAACATTTTTAATATGACTGGGATTATTTTGTTACCAGTAGTATCTATCACGTATTTTGCAGAGGGTATTACTGTTGTCACCCTGATTTTAATTAAGATAAATGTGCTTTCTGGATCCTATTTCCAGACACCAAAGTATAATTAAAGTATGCTAAGAAACAATGTATAGGGCCTATTTATCATGTACAGACAAACCAACACGAAATGATCGAGAATGTTACTTGGTGGTAGTAAGCAGTGGAACCTAGGATTTATGTTTCCTCCTATTTGGGACTCATCAAATGGATCTATCTAGATCATCAATGCAGTGGTATTCCCACTGAGACTCAAATCCCTATACCTAACATTTCAAGTACAAAGATCTACCCTTAAAATTTTGAATGAAGAAATTCAAGACCTTATAAGTCACATTGCTTCCATCTTAGAATTTATTAACTAGGGAACTGAATAACGTCAATGAGAAAAGTGAGTGATACTTGAAAAGTTTACCACTCTTTAAACATCCTCTTATAAAAGGTAGATAATGTCTAACTAACTGTATGTGTGATTTATGAATAGAAAAAATTAGTAATCGACCTACCTATTTACTTAATTATCCTGTTTAAGCTGTATTTAAGTATAATACTGTTTTATAACTGTTATTTTCTAAACGAATAGGTTGATATATACACATATATATATATCTTACAAAATTATAGACTGTATAACCTAATTAACTAGTTAGATAGATCCTTTACACACTTCTTACCTCAACTTTTTACAGAGACAATCGTGTCGTGGTGTTTACTATCTCAATATTAACATTCATTTCAGATTATTTCTAGGATATTTCAGCTATCTATTCAGTCAATGACCACTTGAAGAAAGTCTGTAAAGTGTGCAAATAGTTATTGATATGAAATACGGGAATGTATGGTTAGATCTTTTACCATCACATTAACTCGTTTTTAGTGTATACGTAACAAACGCGAGGGTGTGGTGTGATAGGGTTATTTTTTGTATGTAAACAGCTTTTCCTTTCTTCTCTTCATCCGAGTCTTCTGCCACCCTATATTATCGCCTCAGTTGGATGTCATATAATGATGAATTATGAACTGAATATATATATATATATATATATATATATATATATATATATATATATATATAAACCCATCCAGTGGAACGAGTTAATCATAAGAGGGAAATCGCGCACACTTAATTATCAACTATTCACAAAGTGATTATATGTTATTAGTGAAGATATAATAAGTTAAGGTTAGATTCATGATTAATTATTGATCAAATTTCATTTTTAATAAAAGGAAATATATCCCATAATATTGTGGTAAACATGATCATTTGTACATCGGTGGCTTAGTAGTAGGATGCTCGCCAACCACGTATGTGGTCCGGGGTTCGATCCCCGGCTGATGCACTCCTAAGCCCTGCCTAACTGGTAATAAGACCGGTAAATAGGGAAAGTTGGGCATGAGGCTAACAACCCCACCCCTTAGAAATAAAACCACTGCTACAAAAACTTCAAAGCTCGAGCTTGAAGTTATATGGTTCACTGGGAATGTAGAGGAATAAGGTAAAAAATAAAAAATAATCATAATTATTATTATATATAGTGGGAATTATAAAATTCCAGAAAAATTTTCCAGAGTACATGCTTATTTACGTGAATATCCTTCTATTCGTCATTCATTCATTAGAAAGTATGAGCACAATTAATTCATTACAACATAATTTGTCATTGTAGGTGGATTACACTTAACCAACTTATGAGGAACATGAAAATTGTAAATTTCCAGATCAATCATAGGAGTTTACTGAAGTGTCTACTCTTTGTACAATTCAGTAAAAGTTTAACGTGTCATGCAGTTGGTGACGACCAACAACGTGACGAATCATCAAGAAAGATGCTTCCAGCAGTCAGCATATATTCAAATATAATTAATAGGGACACTGACGTTGAACATATGTATTATTTATCACTTTTTGGTTTTCAAATGGAACACAGAGCATCAGTAGCACATTTTTTCTTTATTCTGTTCTCTGTCGTTACTTTCAACTGGAACTACGACTATCCAAAAGCTTTCTCTTGTTTCCTTCTCGTGGCCACCTTCATGTTAGCTCTGGATGCTCAGCTTGTTGTTGAATGGTCCTCTGACAGACAATACATTGAACTGAATAGCTATTGGGCAACCGCTTTGAACGTAAGTATGCATATTATGTACGTGGACACCGTTTAGATGATTTCATACTTTCATAAGAGTTTATGGAATGATTCACTACCATGAAAAGATTGAATCACTTAATTTTCACAGCATTCACAAAATTATACCTTTTTAATCTAAGGTACGGTCCGCACTACACGGTAGGCAGAACAGACATCTATGATTCTTGAATGATTCAGATTTCTTCAAAACAAGTTAGAAAGCCTATCATGTTTGTTGAAATGCAATCACTAGTCATTTTCATTTGAACAGTTGGAAATCCTATTGATAAAATCACACTTCAGAGACACTATGAGAACAGGACTGTAACTTAAAAAAATATCCGAAGAAACAATAACTGAAAGAATTATTATTTTCTAGTAACTGAAACACATTTCCCTACAAACATAAAACTCATGTAAAATAAATTTACACTTAACGTATAACTTGTACACACCCTATTGCCTTTTTATCACAGAATAACATAATTTAGAAGGAATCCATCAAGAAAATACAGGAAAACAACAAATAAATCAAATAATAACGTAAACACTGTCAGTTAACCGGTCAGACAGTAATGCATCTCAACAGCGAAAGCAATCCGAGTGTCATATAATTATTTCTTTCATTAGAAATCTGGAATAATGAATGTTGAGTTGTGCTATCGTAGTTTTACACAAACGATTGTTTTGACTGAACTGTATTTCTCAGGGAAATGTTATAACGATCCGTTGGACTTTATCCTTTTTGGCATCCATCAGAATGACATTTCGCAACCAGCCAAAAACTAATTAATTGTCTGAAGGATGAAATAGTGTGTACTATTTGTCACTGCAGTCGTCTAATCTCGCGCATACTGACCACAATGATAGTGATTCCCAGTGTACATCACTGACTTATCATTCAGCATAATGACTAAATTCCACAGTTGCATTACATATTCCGGTCAGTGAGCGAGATAACACCACTATTTTAATTAACACCAAGTTGCCAGTTAGTGTACCAAAACCCATGTTTTTGCCTTCTCATATCATAGTGAAGTAAGTCTCACTGTCACGTTACAAGCACTTTAAATTGCAAAAGGTATAAGAAACTGACAAACTAATTAAGTTTCAATAAATATAACGCCACTAGAAAACGTCTGGAACGAAGTGATAAGAATATGCTTATTTTTTCTGAACACTAGACATGTGAGATAGATATGTGAAAGATAAACTCCCGTGTATGTGGAGATAAGTGGAATTAAATCAGAGAATCGATTATAAAGGTTCATACGTAAAATACGACGAATACATTGGGCATTAAACGTAAAGTTATTCAGATAGTAAACATTGAACGTAAATCACTGGGTTGGTATGTTTAAACTACATTAAACAAGCAACCAAGTTAACCAATCTAAACTACTGAATTCACCTAGATGACTTATTAACTGACTTGTTACAAGAAACAACAAAATAATATCGTGCTAGTTATCAAACGGAAAGCAAAGTGAACAATAAACAGTTAATTATTATTAATTATTTGGAATAATAAGCATATCTGACTATGAATTCAAATCACACCATAGACCCCAGTCTTGTGATTGGATAAGGAAGAAAAGAAAGTTATCTGATTAAATGCATACCAGACAGTGTCTAGAGTATTTCGTATAAGACGATTATCAATATCCCATAGATTATGAGCTAATAAAGAGCGGTAAACCTAGAAATATGTACCAACACTTGAAGTAAGAAAGTGTGGTTGTCAGAATTAATAAATTTCAGATACAGGTTAAAAGAGCAGCAATAATTACAATAAATTCAAGGGTAAATTTTGTCCCTGTACATTTAGATTCAGTGTCGAGAGTCTGTGAAGAAAGGTCAAACCCTAGAAAGCTTTCATTCCCCTTTATTGAAGTCAGTCAGATCCCTGAAAGCTGACCCTTGAAAACTATTGAATCAATTTACATACGTTGTTGTGATTAGTTTTCATGTGCATAAAAAATGATTAAATTTCAGACTGCATATTTCAGCAGGTGTCATAAAGTGTGTTCATAGAAGGGTAAACCATGTTTTCAAAAAAACCGAACTGCTAGGTGCATGCAACCTCACTTAATCCATTTAAGGTAAAGAAAGGAACAAGTACGAACTCAAACAGTCTTAAGTCACCTTTCAATGGAGAACAAACTAAAGACTTTAAAATTTCATATACTGTTTCTTGTTCCAAGTCAAACAGGGAGATTATATATGGCAATCGCAGTGAGAGAAACAAGATATTAGAAATGATAAATTCACGAAAATCTAAAAGGCGTAAACAGAAACTTGAAACAGCATTTAAATTATTTTAGTGAATTGAAATGCATCGTAGTTCATCAAAAGCTGAACAAGATCAATCACTGCATGTAAGCTAATTTAACCGCGAAAAACACTATGAAAACGAAAAGTAGTAAATGCGTCTGTTTAAATCTAATCATAATCACATTTGAAAAAAAAAACAAAAGTGTATTCTATCAGACCGCATGAGATTCGCACTATAAAACTGACATCAGTCTCACTCCAATTACGTCTTCTTTAAATTATTTCTCATAATAAATCGGTGAATCATCAAATTTACTCGTAACAGACAAACAAAGGTAATAATAATAAACCATCTGTGATGTAGTCTCATTCCATGAGTAGTTAACTAGTTACTTAACTTTACAGAGGAGGTAGTGTTTCAACTCACTCGGTAATGGTTTTTGTTAACACTCGTCCTTCCATCAAATGACTATCAGATCACTCCATCCCACCATATCTCCCCCTCTCTTTATCACCCTCCCCCTCCTTCCCTTACTCAATCTTTCTCTACCAACCGTCACCATAGTGATTAGTGGACACACGTGCCAACAGTGCTCAAATAATTACATAGATAGAAAAGACACTAAATGGTAGGTTGTAATCAAGCTATCCGAGTCCAGTTGATTGTATAATCAAATCAACTATCCTATCAAAATAAAAAATTACAATGCTAATTTGTATCCGAGTTACGGTGAATGTCCCATCAATTAAAGTGCTATTGACTATCTAAAATTACCATTAATCTGCTTGAAAACTTCGTCATTAATAGATTTCAGTTGTATTGATCACTTGATCACTGAATTACCTCCATGTAAATTAAAGATGACCACTAATTGTAATTCTACATTTTATTTCACTTGTGTCTAATTTAATCTGAAGAGGGGAAGTCATGTAGACTGCTTTTCCTTACTGAATTTGACGCATGCGTTAAAAACATTTCTTTTTGAATTTAATTCATTGATCTTAGTATATAGAATCAAACTACATGTTAGTCAAAATTAATAATTTAGCTGAAAACACTCTCGTTGGCTTTCGAGAAGTCATAAATAAGTATTTGATTAAATCAAGAACAACAGTTTTTGCAGAACAGTATGGTAACTTTATTTATTTCGTTGTCTTCTCCTCAGCCGCTCACAGCCTGGATAAGTTATTAAGTTTATTTGCAGGAAATTTTTAACATACTTGCAAATTTTACATAATGTAATTTGACAGGAAAATCTGGACTTAGTGAACAGTGCTCAGAAAATTACACATACAGTTTTTGCACAGGGATTTCAAGTTTGAACAAAGTTAATTTATGTATACGAAAGTAGAGGAGTAACGCAATGAAGATGACAGATGCATAAGATGACGCGTAACTTATAAGTAGACTGAAAAAATATAACTGTATTGGATTTTATGCACATCAACCTAATGAAAATTATTTCAACGTCCAGTAATACTCAACATGACTTTTGGAGAGAAAGGGGAAGGTAGTCATGAACACCCAGTATCAAAGCAAACAGAACATGCATTGACTGGTATATCTACAGGAATTCTGTCCTTCAGATTCAACTAGATTCAACAAGCCTCAGAATGGTCGGGGATGGATGCCTCGCGCTGCGGGTTGGCCACCCCTCAAACAAAAGGCCGAGCGATGCCGGGGACATCACTCGTACCTAATTCCCATGAAACTTTATGAACTCTCTACAACATCAACCGAATTCCAGTACTAGTCCAACAACGTCACCTTCGGTGGTTTGGCCATGTTCTGCGCCGACCAGATGACGATCTGGTCAAATCAGTTCTAAATCCCTCGCCATTTCCATCTTGGCGGTGTCGCAGGGGTGGACAGCTGAAAACATGGATTGGTACAGTCAAGGCTGATATGGAGTGCCTGGGGCTACAAACCGTCTACGGACTCCGTCTGTGGAACAAGAATTGGATAACCCTGTCGCAAAACCTTGCATCAGATCGCCGCGCCTGGGCAGCGATGATTCGAGATGTTCATGAATTCGGCTCATCCTCCCGTAGGAGATAGCCGAAGTAAAGTAAGTAAGACACAAATGAAATAAAATGTAGAATTACAATTAGTGGTCATCTTTAATTTACATGGAGGTAATTCAGTGATCAAGTGATCAATACAACTGAAATCTATTAATGACGAAGTTTTCAAGCAGATTAATGGTAATTTTAGATAGTCAATAGCACTTTAATTGATGGGACATTCACCGTAACTCGGATACAAATTAGCATTGTAATTTTTTATTTTGATAGGATAGTTGATTTGATTATACAATCAACTGGACTCGGATAGCTTGATTACAACCTACCATTTAGTGTCTTTTCTATCTATGTAATTATTTGAGCACTGTTGGCACGTGTGTCCACTAATCACTATGGTGACGGTTGGTAGAGAAAGATTGAGTAAGGGAAGGAGGGGGAGGGTGATAAAGAGAGGGGGAGATATGGTGGGATGGAGTGATCTGATAGTCATTTGATGGAAGGACGAGTGTTAACAAAAACCATTACCGAGTGAGTTGAAACACTACCTCCTCTGTAAAGTTAAGTAACTAGTTAACTACTCATGGAATGAGACTACATCACAGATGGTTTATTATTATTACCTTTGTTTGTCTGTTACGAGTAATTTTAATCACTCCTAATCTTATCGTGGAAATTACCAATTGGGACAGTAGACGGAAAAGAATAAAAAATACAGCAAAGATACCTATTCGGCGATTTCATTCTCAAAAACTGTACAATCGCATTTATAAAGATTTTTTGAATTTTCAAGTATTGGTTTTGTAGGGATTTTGTTTGATTGCATGGAGGATTTAATCATGAGCTGACATCAGTTAGAGAACCACTGGAAAACCTGGGAGTACTGGACAGCTGTTTCGTCCTAGTTTGGGACTCTTCATCAGTACGCACCCACCGAGATTCGAACCCAGGACCTTCTGGTTACAAGGCGAGCTCGTAGACCATTGAGCCACTAGGACCTGATCCAATGGCCAGCCCGCGAATTCTAACTTCTGCGAATTCACGACATAGTGCGACCACTTCGCAATGTCTTCTTCGATGAGTTACTGCCTCATCTTCAACCTGCTGTACCCTACTGGTCACGGCTTCCCACTAGAACCCCAGTGGCTCAATGGTCTACGAGCTCGCCTTGTAACCAGAAGGTCCTGGTTCGAATCCCGGTGGGTGCGTACTGATGAAGAGTCCCAAACTAGGGCGAAACAACTGTCCAGTACTCCCAGGTTTTCCAGTGGTTCTCTAACTGATGTCAGCTCATGATTAAATCCTCCATGCTAAGATTTCTTTACAATATTTTACAATTCTTATTTGTTTAATTCCACATAGTAACGAAGGCGATAGTAATTTTCAACTTGATATGAAAGTTTGAAGGTAGGAATATAGATTACAAGGGACTCAGAGACAAGATTGCATAGGATTAGAAAATAGTTACAACGTATACAAAATTAATATTTGATAACTGGAGAAATAATAATAAATAAAGTCGAATAAAAAGGTGACAATTATTTTCAACTTGATATGAATTACAAGAGGCTTAGAAACGCAGGGATAGAAGGAATTACAGGTGTGAACAAAATGAGCATGGAAACAAATTGAAATCAAAATTTTCAACTTGAAATGTTAGTTAGGAGGTGTGAATATAGATTACAGGAGGCATAGAAACAGAAAAATTACACAGGCTCAGAATATGATAATTGAAAAATATTCATTCTAAACGGATTACAAGTGTGATCAGGAGGAGCATGGAAACAAACTTAAAATAACTAGTTTTATAACTGGAGAAAATGGGATGAATTGAATGAAGACAGACAGAGAAAAATGCACACACAGAGAACAAAACAACAAAAAACTGAAGGATAAGGGAACATACCGAACTAAGTCTATAGTAGTTGTAAAGGCTGGACTAGTTTCCTTTGAACACACAGCTCCGGCTTTTCACCTTATGAATTAATTAGTACGATATGAAAAATCCAGAATAATGCTTTCTAATTTTTATGTATTCGTTAAGTTCATTAGTCTACTTTGTGATCAGATGACTGCGGGAGTTATCACAGAGGCCAGTCTGCAGCAGAATATGATGGAGTGGTCTTGATTTTCTCAACCCAGTCCTCTATATAGCAGGCTGAGAAGAATATATCATACGGATAATAATAGTCCTTCGTGAATAGTGATTTAACTAGTTGTAATTAAGTAACCCTTAACGAATAAATAATGCTTAAGATTAAACATGTACTCATTGTTGTTGAGATTCAAGTGTTGGTTAGCAGGGATTTGATTGATTACAATATTTTAACATAAACTGACATCGATTAGAGAATCATTGGAACGTAGGTAGTTACCTGGGTTCATGAGTCTTGAACAGTAGGGCAGAGCAAGTCAGATGTGAGGACAATTACTCACCGATAACATTGGCTAGTGGTCGCGCTATATCGTGAATTGTAAGTAGTTGGAATTGATGGGCTGGCCATTGAATCGGTTTCGAGTGACTTAATGGTCAACGAGCTAGCTCGCCTTGTAACAGAGAGGTCGTGTGCTGGAACCTTGGTGGTGAGTGCGTACTACAGAAGCAGAATCCCAAGGTAGTCTAATGAAACAACTGTCCAGTACTCCCAGGTTTTGCTAGTGTTTCCCTTACCGATGTCATCTCATGATGAAAAAGTTGCTAAGATTATCTGTATAAGGTGGCTGTAGGCTGACAGAATGAATGTAATGTAATCGATAATGACTGAATCCCTTCACCATTTTCTTGTAATGTGCTCATTATATCGCGGAATTTATTTATTTGTCTTCCAGCTGTGCAGTTTTAACATACTCTTCATTCTGTTACCCGTTTAGCTAAATTTTTATGCTATTTCTCCCATGGTAATTTTATTCTATCAAAAGAATCAAGTTGTGATTAAACTTTAAGCATTCACATTTGTTCACCCCCTATGTAGAAGGATCTGCATCATTTTTCCTGGTGCCTGCTAACCTTTTGTAATACAGTTTAAAACTAAAGTACTTAATTACCGCTTCCAGAAGTGACTCACTGGTTAGAAAGAATTCAAAACTGTTTCGTCAGCCTAGTATGGGAATCACCGGCAGTATGCACCCACTGGGGTTCGAACCTCAACTTGTAAAAACAAATATAATCCTTAAAAACCAACTATTGAAAGTTATATCTTATTACTTGTATTTGCTTTTTTACTCTCACTTTGTTGTATTTTACATATTGTAAATTTCTCTTTGTCTGGATTATTCATTTTGATTTTATCTTATAATGGTTAATAGGTTTTGAAAGATTGTGTTATATGACTTGCACCATTCGATGTATCATTTATTCAAAGATCACTTAGTTATTTAACAGATTAGGGTTATGTAGAACTTCAGTCCTCTTTCACTAAGTTTATATATATATATTCCCATTTGTCAGTATTTAACATACTGTTTCACTGGTTTGCATCAAAAGCATTATATGCTGAATACATCCAGACTAACATATACATTCACTTTTCGTTCTCTCAACTTCTACCAATCATTTGAACTATTGTCTAGACACTGATTGTTTAATGGATTCATTTTTATCAGGGTATTTATTTGTCAAACTCATGGCTGTAAAGACGAAGAGGGAGGATAATGTCACACGAGTCGTACAGAAATTTATTTCATTTTGGTTTAATGACTACGGTCTGCCTGTGTATTCTAATCACTAGCTTACTGGCTTATTGACTAGTAGTAGTCTGTGAACTCGAATATTCCTGGGGTCATCGATACTGACCGAAGAGTTAGCTATGAGCTTTGTAATATTATTTTAAACAGCAGTTTACTGGTGGAGATAGAATATCAGTGGTACGAGTGGCTTATAATTATGGTACCCTCACATTTTGGATTTATAAATCAATCTTTTTCGAGGTAATATCAGCAATACCAGATTTTTCTACATTCTGAAATAAATGGTTTATTATCCGAGTGTAACCAATGGGCTTATTCAAATGGTATCTTCAAGTGTCGAACTGTTAATTTTAGTTCTTGGCCTGAGCAAGACTTTCGTGAAATGATGTAGTTACATGATTTTTGTGAAACCTATGGCACTGTGATAGAAAATAAGTCGAATATTACCTAGCTTAATATCAGCCTTTCTTCCGATATTTCTTGGTCGTCCCATATCTTGTTGATTTGTAAACAGGTCTTCCTTTTGACGTAGTGCCTAAGGAAGTTGAAATTTTTTGGTATAACTCAACCTCTTTTCATACAAATTATTAATTAATGTATTCTATCCATTTATCTTTATTTTTCTCCTTATTCTCAGAAAAAGCTATACCGTATTACGTAGGACTTTGAGGACTGTCAAAAGAATCAGTGATGTGTTTTTGAACCAAGTAACTAACGTTGATGTTAACAGGGATTCGAATGTTTGCAAACAACGGGTTAACATCATCTTGTCGGATACTTAACATTCTTGACTGATACAATACGGTCTTCACCGAACAAAGGACTGGATGCAAAACACTAGTTACTACCTAGTGTCCAATCCTATAGAAGGTCAGTCGCGAGCCCGAAAAGCGCAGTGGTAGCGTCCCTAACAGGACCGTGAACAGTGGTGGGTGACAAAGGCGAAAGAGATGGAAAAAGCATCGGCGATAGGGAACACTAGGCAACTCTTTAGACTCATCAGGGAAACGGGGGGAGAAGGCAAATCATAAGTGAGACTATTTCTGAGAAAAATGGCTCCTTAATTAGCTCTCAGGATAGACGCCTTGAACGCTGGAAAGAACACTTTGAGGGACAATTTAACTTGCCTACAGCCACACTGAACCTCCCCGACATCCAGCACACACCCGAATGGGATATAGACACTGGTCCGCCGTCTGTAAGTGAGGTCACAAAAGCTATCAGTAATTTGAAACGAGGCAAAGCGGCAGGACCCGACGGAATTATTCCGGAGGTGTTTAAATATGGGGGTGACATACTAGTTTGTAGATTAACTGAGGTACTAGGCAAAGTCTGGGAATCAGAGACAGTTCCATCAGACTGGGGTAAGTCACTTATTATACCGATATTCAAGAAGGGAAACAAGTCCTCGTGTGATAATCATAGGGGGATCAGCCTAACGAACATAGTCTCTAAAATCCTAGGCTCAGTAATCATGCATAGACTAAGCAGAACTCGGGAGGAACAGACAAGGGAAAATCAAGCAGGCTTTAGACCAGGTAGAGGGTGCATAGATCATATCTTCACTCTTCGACAGATTCTAGAACATAGACACACTTTTCGGCGTCCAACAATTGTCATATTTCTTGACTTGAAGGCGGCCTTCGACTCCGTGGATCGAAAGGTACTATGGCAATGTCTGACTGTGAAGGGAGTGCCAAGAAAGTACATTGCACTAATCAAGGCACTCTATTCAAACTCACGTAGTCGTGTAAGGGCTTATGGGGAATTGTCATCTGAATTGGTAACAACCAGTGGTGTCCGACAGGGATGTCCACTTTCCCCATTTCTGTTTAACTTCATCATAGATATGCTGATGGAAGTATCCTTAACTGAACGTAATGACTTAGGAATCGACTTGTTACCAGGGAATAGTCTTATGGACTTAGAATATGCAGATGACATAGTCCTGTTAGGGGAGGATGCTGACAAAATGCAGAGTCTTCTGAACACCTTGAGCAGCAATCTTCGTATGTTTGGCATGCGATTCGCCCCTACAAAATGTAAGATGCTGCTACAGGACTGGACCACGTCAACTCCTAACTTAGTGATAGGGAGTGAAGTGATAGAACATGTTGACCACTTCACCTATTTGGGAAGTTGTATTAGCACCAACGGACTGATTGGCGATGAAATCTCAGCACGGATCCGAAAAGCTCGAGCTGCTTTCGCTGACTTACACCATCTCTGGCGTAGGCGTGACATCCGGTTATCAACCAAGGGACGTGTGTACTGCTCATCAGTTCGCTCCGTCCTTCTCTATGGCTCTGAAACATGGCCAATACGCGTTGAAGACATGAAAAGGTTGACTGCTTTCGATCATAGATGTCTGCGATCTCTGTCTCACGTTAGGTGGTTTAATAAGGTAAGTAATGTTGACGTTAGGCGTAGAGTGTTGGGCAAAGAGGGAAAATCAATCGACGAGGCTATAAAGTTACATAGACTGAGATGGCTAGGTCACGTGCTGCGCATGCCTAACCATCGCCTCCCCCGACGGGCATTGCTAGCTGATATAGGTGCAGGTTGGAAAAGAGCCAGTGGTGGCCAAACAAAAACATGGCCTCATCAATCCATGAAATCCTTGACAGTTAAACTGAGTCAGTCAGGTAGGGAGATGCAGACTCCCGGGTTGGGGCCCTCGGGACTCTAGGAATCAATGGCTGGAGACAATAGGTGACATGGCTCAAAATCGTTGTCAATGGCCAGCGCAGATGTATTCAGTCTCTGTAATCTTTCATATTCCTTTCTACCATTACCCATTCTGTTTCACTCTTATACTTGTCAGACTGTATTGATTCTCTTCACTCATCTTCTTGTCTACCTCTGTGTGCTATTTGGAAGGTGGCAACTCGAACTGCTGCACTTCGGTGCCAAGTTCTATGTTGAATCCAGACAAACTAACTACAACACTGGGCGAAGCCTGTTCGAGTTCCAGAAGTGACATGAATTCCTTCAAGGCTATAGATGCACCTTGCTGACTGTTGAGTACCAACAAGCATGGAACCTAGGTCCAAGACTTACTGCTGACTACCTCCAATCTATCTAATTTCATAGCGCACTGTGATTAGAAGTCACCAGAAGAAGTTTCATAAGAATTTTTGCTCACACCGCTAGGCATATCACATTTAGTGTGGGTATTGTGTGAAGGGATAAATGTCAGGAAAGAATTTACAAACCTCCTTTATAATCTGTGAATAAACAAAAGCTTATCACCAGCATTATTACTGCATTTTATTATTTTTACTAGTTTATTTATTTATTATCGGCCGAAAAAAAATTTTGGTAATATGTGTCATAGTGAAAATTGCATTTCGTATAAAAATAATTTTTTTATATTAAGGGATAATTTTTGAAAATGAAGCAGCAGTATGGATGCAAGTGATTAGAATTTGTAGTGTTTACGAGTTGGCTAAAAGTCGACAAGAACACGGTGGGAAAAAGATTAACTATCATTCTTTAAGAACTTCTTCAGCCTGGCTGGTGAAATGAAAATTCTTTGAATCAAGTTAACTGCATAGAATACTCCTAATTCATCATATTGTGTTACCTTCTTTTTAAATCGAATCAATGGGTTGAAATAAAAGGCAAACTTGACACATTTGCTGAACATAAATCTGTATAAAGGAACTGTTTATATTTAAATATTTTCTATTTGACTATAGACCATATTGTTACCGACCTATTCACGTGAATAAGTTCTGTTTTCGAGTAATAAAATGTGTCACTAACCAAGAAATTTTGAAGATAATGATTTTTGTGATAAACAATTGTTTTAAAATTTAATTACTATGAAATGTCGAACTGAGGTATTGTGAGTCATGTCGCAGAAAAACAGAGTATATGTTTTTAGTCGAGGTACTTTAAATTGATTATGATTATCGTCTAACATTTAACACCATACATGGTTCAGTCTAGTGCTGGGATCAATAGGATTTGATAAAGAACCAGGCTAATATACTGTACATGACCATTTGTGTAAACTTGAATACTATTCTGACTAAAGAATATGAAGGTGGACTCCGAAGAATTAGGAAATTTCTCAAAGAGGTAGTACAAGTATAGCATGATTAGATAGTGGAATAAATCATTATAAGACCTGTTAAACCATGTAAAACCGGAAAGTAATGAAGAGAAATACAAATGACATTTAGTTCTCACAGCTAGCGACTTTACAATAGTAAATGGATGCGGGGTCCTGCATTGTTTTGAAACATACCACTATTCATCATGAAGTTCTGTTTTTAATCACAATGTTGATAAACTAGTCATTTTATTTTATTTTTTTATTTTGATTGCGGCTTGATTCCACACTGTATTTTCGGTACATGTATGGAATTTTCAGCATGGATATCGGTAGCCCAAATTTTGCAGGCCGACCATTGATATCGGATGTGCGTCGGCAGGGGATCGAACCCCGGACCTTGTGCACGGTTGGCGAGAGTTCTAACCACTGTACTCATTAAAACATCCACTTGTGTTTTGAAAGCATATCTTATGTGTCACCACTAGTTAAAAATTTCCTCCTCTCCGTCTAAGTGAGTTTTATCAAGATTGATGGAGGAGAATCTATCTCGGCAGCTAGTGGGTAATAAACCGACAGCTATGTATCATATGAATTGTTTGAGTGCGTCGGTGGCATAGCGGTTAGGACGCTCGCCGACCGTGCTCATGTTCCGGGGTTTAATCCTCGACCAACGTACTCCTTTTCCTCTCTAAGCCAGTAATAAAGCTGGTAAAGAGGAAAGGTTGAGCATGAGGCTAGCAACTCCATCCTGTAGAAATAAATCCCTCTACAGAAACTTCAAGTCTGTAGCTTGAAGCCCTATGTTCCACTGGGAACGTAAAGGAATGCATTACGATTGCCCTGAATCAATTAATTTCCCGAAATTCACCAAGAATATGGATTGTCTAAAAGTACACCTTAAGCTATAGTTTCTATAATTATTTTCGTATTTATGCATATAATAAATGAGGTATTTTAATAACTGAGGTGCAATAGAAATATTATTTCGATTGACAGAAAATTTTATTGATCATTACTGGTACCCTGTCGGCGACCTGCTTAAATCACTGGGATAGCAGTATTTCCATCCACAAAAGTGCTTCAACTCTTCTACATTTCTGACTGTTTAAATCGTGTAATTATGTCAAATGAACTGGTGCTTTCAGCTAGATGCTATGCAATTCTTCGCTTCTCTTTTCATTGTTACTCTAAATGCAAATCCTAAATGAAGAGGGAATATTTTTCAACCACGTATCGTGAAAATTTTTGTATATATATATACGAATCACAGAAATGATATAAACAAGATAATGTGTGCTTACTACTGAGACATTTCAATTTAGACAGAAGTATTGCTTAAATTAGAAGGCTGTAATATAGTAAAGCTACAAAATCTTTCACCTGGTACGCAACTGATTACCTGGTCATATAAAAATGTGGTTTTCTGTGTGACAATTCATATATATAATGCTTAGATTGAATTAAGAATTTCATCACAGTGAAGATATGAATGGATTCATGTGATAATAATACGATACTAAAATGTTATAGTTCTCAGATAAGCTAGTATATGATCTGATCTATAAACTGATGACTGCTAGTCCTAACTTTACTGTGACCAACATTCCTCCATAACATTATTAGCAACATTTTGAACATGCGTAATAAACTCAGCTTTCAACCATGATGAGACGCTACTGTACTCTGTGGACATCTGACAAGTTATTTGGTCATATGGTACTATAAATTGAAAGAATTCGATGAATTTGAAGTAAACAATTGTGCACTAAAATTAATGAAATATACCGTTTCTACCGATCGATTTTGATTATGGGATCTCATACAAACTAGAAATAAAAAATTATTACTGCTAGCCTTACACAGACAAGTGGACTTGGAATTTAAAAGTCTTCGATTCAATCTTTTCTAAATCTTGTTATATATGTTCAGTCCTCCTATAGTCCCACTGATGCGCTTACTAGAATATATCAATACTTGTACTTTGACTGTGTGCTGATAGTTTTAAAACAAGGTATATTACTTGTGCAGTTCAATATATAAGAAACTTTAGTACTAAAGAGTGCGCAGAAAAAGCCGATCATTTTGGTATGTTTTTCATGTTAAATACCAAATCTTTGGAATTCGAAATGTTTACACATTGTTTGTCTGACTGCTCTTCGAAGTTTACTAGAATTGTGTGACTGGCTGTAGCGTATATTTTCATTCCAATAAAAATCAGAATTACCTTCTGTTGGTAATATAAAATCTGACAAACCTTACAACTTCAATGCTGCTGATTGACACCATTGAATTAACCAAGACATATAACTAACGACTTTCTCCTTCAAGTGATAGAACTGATCTGTGCATAGGGTTGTTTTTATCTATGTAACGATTTACACTGAAACGTTTAAGTATTCTTCAGTCGCTCATGTCAAGTAGTTTGTAATTCATGATAGAAGCTTGCACCATCGGTTTCAGGGTATGTGATAGTGTGAACGACAATATATTTTTGTATCATTTAAATTTGGTTGGAGGATTTCATCATTAGCTGACATCAGTTGGCGAACCATTGGAAAACCTGGGAGTACTGGACAACTGTCTCAACCATTGGGACCCGATTCAATGGCTAATGAATTCTAACTTCTGCCAATAGTGCGACTACTTTGCAATATCTTCTTTGATGAGTTACTGCCTTACATTCAACCTGCTGCATTCTACTGGTCACGGTTTCCCACTACAACTGCCTGAATTTAACTTGACTTAAAATATCATGCTAATAACGTTGATATATAACTTTCTCTACAGTTCATTGAAATAAAAGCTGTTTAATAACAAGGAAGGTATGCTTTAAGACCTATAAACTATTCTGAAAACATCCAGTTACTAATCATTTGAACGTTGCGATAAACTGTAGACGGAATTCAACTATTCAGTGGATAATCAGCGATACCTAAAGCCGAATGAACACTGGAATACGATGTTAACAGTATAATTAATTGTTTGTCGAATGTGCAGTTCATGGTGGAATATGAATACTTTTTCTTTCATAATCTAGAAATATTTCATTTACAATGTGTAACTGGCATGACAAATTATAATGAAGGAGGACAAGTGCCCAAAATGACATTTATCACAAGCTGATTACTTCAATCGGATTCCAGTCATGTCAGTTAACTGTACTCACCAGGCATATTTAGACAGTTAAAATAATAAATGGTAGTTTCGTTATTTTAGGGTGTGATTTAGATCCCGTTTTGAAATTAGTCCAAATGGTGAGTATTGTGGTAAACTACTGGTAGATGTTGGCAGCCCAAGATGAAATTAGTGATTTGAGCTCCCTTTGTGAGATACCAGTGATAGCATACAAGCATAGCAACCAAAGATTCCTAAATAAGAAGGATTCGCTTAAATTTCCTGCTAAGGATAATAATTGGTTACTGAGTTTCAAATTTTTGAACATATGAGTAGATTTCTTTTGTCATCGAAAAACGCAAAATATGTAAATAAAGCAGAAAATAAAGTTTGTAATGACCCATTTTATTATTCATCATCGTAGTATACTTTCACTATGTAATTGGACTTTGATTTGCTTATCACTCTAAAGGTTTAGTGTTAACAATTGATACATTGTACTCGCTCGACTTTTGAATTTCGATTACTGCGATAATACATGTTTCTACTCCTTCTCAAGTGCCTTTTGATTTACGTTGTGGATGTCGAGTAATCACAACGTTAGGACACAATAATAAACGCGAAGAAGTACTAGGATATACGTGTACGTTACTTTGGTCAAATAGAGCAACACAACGAGGTGAATTTCAAAGAACACATTTGGTGAATTATTCACTTGTAAAGAACGTGCTGTAATAAGCAGAGTATTACAGAATAATAAATCCATTGCACACTATTAGAGGATCCCAGTATGTGACAAAACGATGATAAAATCACAGACTTCGCAAATAGCCGAAAAGATCATTTTATAAACACATGTCCAGTTTTGAGTGTCGGTTTGTTTGTCTATATGTATATATGCATAATTATACTTGGCTTATTTATGGACAGAGTTTTCTGTCTACAGAATAACTGTATAAGTAATATTGTCTCCATAGGACTTAATACGCAAACTACTTCACTGAAATTTGAGTATATTCTTCCTTAGAAAAATAAAGTCATATGAAATGACACACCTCTATTCCTGAAGGCTGTCTGCATAGGAATATTAAGTTTATGTTTTCTGAAATGGACCTGGGAACAAGTAAAACAAAAAGAAATTTCAGAAAATTAAAATTGTGATACATATAATGACTATATTGAGTAATATAATATGACTGATGAATTTTCACAAGATTTGACGGAACGCTTATTGGCTTTGATTTCAGTGTTTTTGTACTTGTCCGCTTTACATTCTACCCACCTGTGTTTTATTCAGAACTTATTCATAAACTATCACTAATATCGTAGATCATAACACCTGTTTAATTGCAGCGTTTATTCATTTATGTACTGCAATTACAGTGTGAAAAGAGTTATTAGCTACTTGTTTGAGGTTTTTCAAAGATTCAGCATCAGTCTTTCTGATGGTATCTTCCTTCAATTTTATTTAATTTCTGGTTTAAATCGAGATGATTTCATTTAGGATAATATATATTTGAAAGGTTGAAATTTACCGGTTGGAGAAGGTATAGCCTAGTTTTCATTGGTCATTGATATGCAGTAATTAGAGATGTATGATTAAAACGCACTAATGAACTATAAAAAATAAATGAATCTCTTGTAATATACTTTCCTCTACACAAGAGACTCTAAATACTCACCTGCTTAGCTTGTTCTCTCACTAATTAGCTTATCGTGCTTGAATATCTGTCTCATACATCAGTCGTGAAGGTAATTAATTCCCTAGTCTATAATGAAAGTATTTACTCTTCCCTAAAAGCAGGTTTTATTATCAATTACTCAGTTGCTGATATCATGTTTTTCCCATGCTATGATAATTCTCTACCGAGGTATTTTTGAAGTGTTGAGTTCAAACGTAGTTTACCTAAAACACATAATTCAACTAAATGACTTATCAGATGAACTATCTTTTCTTCAAACAGATATTTGGTATTTTTATAGACTATGATGCATAATTAACTGAGTTGGATTACATTCATTCAGCATTAGTAGAAGAAAAATGAGTGCAAATAACAAAGTGAAAATGATAATCAGTGTTATTTATTCTTGTCAATCCGTATTTCACTATCTGATTTTAAACAGCTGCAAGAATATGGTCAAATTCAATCGATTTGTTTTTGTTTTTTTATTACAGCTTGATTCCACACTGTATTTTTGGTACAATAATGGAATTTCCAACATGGATATCGGTAGCGCAAACTTTGCAGGCCGACCATAGATATCAGGTGTGAGTCGGCAGGCGATCGAACCTCGGACCATGTTCACGGTCGGCAAGAGTCCTAACCACTGTACCACCGACGCACAGTGTTGTTATATTGTTATATATGAAATACGAATGACTGTTAATTCATTATATATATATATATATATATATATATATATATATATATATAATGGTGATGACTGAAGATGGAATATAAATCTCAATCTTAGCAGGGTTCGAAACAGTGGCGTACGAAGCACTAGCACTATGTATTTTACTATGTTGCATTATATGGTCTAATACCACTGATTAGTTATGTGATACTTTCAATTTTCTTAACTGACACTCCTAGTCGCTTGGACAGAATCTTGTATAACAAGAATAATTAGAGCGGACAAGTGTTTTCCATAGATTCTTCTTCAGGCTCTACAATCTTAGCATACAATAGGCGGCAACAACTAACTAGAATAATATCAGAAAGCGTATTGTGGAACAAGTACAAGATGGACTAATAGTCAGTTAGTTTTGATTTTTGATTTGTTTTCAGATTGCTTTACACACCACTGACTGCACTCACACGCAGAAGAGGAGTGGTTTTAAAGATACAACGTAATTCAGAAGCAGGGAATGCTCGTTTTACCGCATTTCTAATGCATTCGGGAGTAAAAGACAAACTGCCTAATTTCGCCTCATCCATGTGTATCTACCAGTTTAACTGCTCCTGTATAGCCAGTTACATAGGCCGCACAATTAGGCGTGTTTCTCGTCGAATTTCCGAGCATCACCCTGCATGGTTAAGCAGGGTGTGGATACAGAACATAAGATTGATGTTAACCGGGCTTTTAGAGTTATTTACCGGATACCAATAAATCTCAACTTCGCCTTAAGAGTTCGACCACTAAATATTGCTGAGGTTGGCTGTTGGGATCCTCATTAAGAAGCCTCATTTTTGCGTCCAAAAGAAGTTAGTTCAGACACTGTCCTTACCTTGGCCATCTAGGTTTGAATGATCCTCAATTTTTGTGGAAATTTCCTAATTTTTGTTGATATTTGATTTCCTATTATATCTTTATTATTATAATAATTTAAGCATCTTTAATGAACTGTAATTCCATTGATCATACTTTACAAATCGATATTATTTAAAAACACTAATATTGTTATTGACTACTAACCTTGAAAATTTTGTGTATATAAACATATATATAATTGTAGAGCCGGAAGAGAAATTAATCGAAAAGAATATTCTTTGCTCGATTATTTTGTGTTTTATGGTTATTATTGTCGTATTCTAACTGTACAAGCCAGTTATTTGATATGGTACACTGGACATAAATTTTACGGTAATATGAATCCGTTATTGGCATTTCAACTGTTCGGTCGAAATAAAGATACCTATGCTGGATTTTATGTAACAAAAGTTGAACATGACAATCTAAGCCGACAACAAAAATAGTTTCTAAGCCTAATTATATGACCCTATGTAAAACAAATAATTGTGAAAGCAGTTTGTTGCAGTGTCTTGCATTCAGATGTGCTTTGTTGCTGTTGTCATCATAATCACTGTTGTTGAAACTTAGCCTGTTTGCCTTATTTCTTTTCTCGAAAAGAAGATTTTCTGCTTTGAATAATAAAACTAGCTTTAATTCACCCGTGGTGTTTATACAATGGTACTACATTTAGTCTAGGCGAATACAGGAAAAAGAGAGATAAATCTTCTGCATGGATTTGTCTGTTTCATTTTTGTAACCATGGTGAATGAAGTCTGATTTTAGTGTCTGGCTGACAAAAAAGGGTTGAACAGAAATTTGTCAGTTTACCAAACCATTGTATTACATCATCATCATCACCATCATCATTATCGTTTTCATCACCATTATAAAATAAAAGTACCTACATTAATCACAACCCTGTTACGTACACTAAAAAAATCAACCAATAAATAAATTGTAAACAGCATATGTTAGCTACTACGATGCTACTTGATTATCGGTCACATTGTCATTTTTAACTTTTCACCTTTGGTGTTTTGATGAAAGTAAACGAAAATCAGTTTATGAAAGATTTAATAATCTTTTCTATTCTCAGTCTAGCCAACTAACAACAGTTACACATTGAGCTTGTCCTTTATTCTATTTTTTGTATAAACTAACCGATAAAAGTACAATCAACAGTTTATCTTATAACGACAAGAAAAAGAATATGAGAACCGATAACCATATGTGTATATGATTAGGTCTTGCCAACAGAAGAATGATGGTGAGGCCTCATTAGAAGTGCTATTATCCTGACAGTCTGAAAAAATTCTTCTTCATCCAAGATTTTGTCCTTCTTCTTTCCTTCCTATTTGTGTAAATGACAAAACAAACTTAGTAAGAGTATAAGTGAAATTCAATCATTTTCATGCATAAATCATTATAGCGTTTCATTCCTACTTGTGCACGTCTTAGCTGTGATAATTATGACTGGAGATAATAGTTGGAAGAGAGAGATGGTGATATCGATGGACATAGACTACCGAAAGACAGATATATGTATATATATACAAGCATATAGAATACTACGTAGTCACTGTTTAGCATTTAATATACTTTCTTTCAATGATACTCACAATTAGTTAGTTAAATTTTTTCATTTAAATGTGTTTTACCTGGGTCATCTATCTTTAAATAATGTTACACGCCTGAGGATTAAAAAGTAACTATGAATTATGATTGAAAAAATGTTTTATCATTACAATGTTCAGTAATATACAATGACTGTGTACTACATTTCCAGTTTCAAACCGTCATAATATAGAACAAAGGAATTCACATACTCTTTAAATTTGTTACACGGATGTTTGAATACCACTTCATTTGTTTTTTTAGATAAACACAATGTTTATTACAAGTTTCACCACGGATTGATATCATTTAGAGAACTATTGAAAACTTGGGAGTAATGCAAAACTGTTTCGTCAGACTAGTTTGGCGCTCACCGGGACTGCCCACCCACTGTTTACCGAGTTACCAGAAGTGAGAATTCATGGGCCATTGAGTCGGGTCCCAGTGGTTTAATGGTTTACGAGCTAGCTCGCCTTGTAACCAGAAGGTTCTGGGTTTGAACCCTGGCGTTGGGTGCGTACTCCTGAAGCAGATTCTGACGAAACAGCTGTTTAGTATTCCCTGGTTTTCAATGGTTCTCTAAATGATATTAGTCCATAATCAAACCTAAAATAAATCGAATCCCTGCCAACAAACTCATGAAACCAGTGTTTATTTCTGTAGCTTATCTATGCTTAATCAAGCTACATAACAGGAGTTCTTCACTGTTTTGCTCCTTGTTTTACTTTATAGATATTTGGAAATGAACAAGAATTCCCAAAGAAATACTGATAACTAAATGTGTAATGAAAGACTAACAGATATAATGCATAAAGTGAATTCATTGCTTCATTGTCGAAGATTGAAAGACAATCTTTATAGCTTCAGACACTTGCTGCGACTACCTAATTTGTCATTCAGTTGCGTAGAAACATTTTAGCTACTTATATCTTTATGAGCCCATGTTTTTGAAGTCTTCGACTTTTTTAGTTGAGTCTTCTGGAGTTTCAATACTCAGTGAAGGATTAAAGCTCGGGAGTATACTGAAAATTTAGAGATGATTAAGTCATGCATTTGTCAATAATGAAAGTAATTATATTCTTTGATGGGATTATCTTGGATAGGCTTCGATTGACAGGTTACTGTTCATGTACAGAGTAGTGAATAAAGATTAATTGAAGATATGGGTAGCCGCATGATTCAAACTAATGACCTCGCGATCACTACCTTAGCATTCTTCCAAATGAGCTGAAATTCTAAGCTTCACATTGTTAACTGTCCTAAAATCATCAAAATATATATTGGATTTCTTTTGTGGGCATTGTTTGTGAAAAATAAATGGCGATAAGGTTGTCGATACGTCATGTTGACGAGTGCCAACTAGCGCAAAATCTAGGTCCAAGGCTTCCTGCCGATTCCCCCCCAACCAACTAATAGGAACAATTACGGCAAGGGTTCTCTGCCAATATATGTCCAGCAAATGATGCATGTTCACGAATCTGACTGCACTGAGTTAGTCCTATCTTCTAATGAAGGATTCTATGTGAATCACTAACACACAAGATACGAAAAGTGTAGTTAAACGGTACTGATAGTATGTTAATAACTTACTAAATGAGATAAATTGATGCTCTGTATTGCGCTTCTAACATTTGATACAATAACTTAACTAGTATAAGAGAATAAATAACTTTTTCATGAAAATTAAATCTCCGTTAAATGACATGACTGCTAGCTAGAGATAAGTCTTTAGATTCCTGTTTTATTTTGCCAGCTAATATTGTCTTACATTAATTCATTCATCCAAAGAAATCTTAACTAGTACAAATTGAATCTTCTGAAATAAAGGAGCAATAGAAGATGCTTTCTTCTGGTTTTTCAGTGTTCAGCGGTGCACGGTTATGATTTGCCTGGACTGTGACCTGAATATCCTGGATACAATCCTCGGCGAGATCCTGCGAAGTGTTTAGTCAATAGCAAAACAGCTATTCAGCTATCCTTTGTTCTAGATCATTCTCTAGACACAACCATTTTGTGACAGAATATATGTTGAAATCAATCAGATCTTTACGAATCCGAAATAGGAAATGAAATATCTATCCATATGAATTGATTATTTGGAACTGATTGGTTCTAGATCATATGTTGTTTTCTAGATGGTGTTTAGCAGTAGATTGCACAATGTGCTCCCTTCTTTTCAAGACTAGTTCCATTAAACGCACATTTTCCTACTGAGACTTAAATTTCAAAGCTCTATATATCAGTAATACTTAGTCATGAAAACATTGGATAATAATTATTATTATTGTTATTATCGTTATCTACCAATTCCTGTTATTTGTGAACTGAACCGAAAACATCAGACTGCACTGGTGTGTGGAATTCTAAAAGAAATATTTTGATTATTATCCCTGAACCTTATCTGATGCAACATCGAATAGCAGTAGAGACATTTTCCACCCTACAGTAAAGCTCTGACTTTGCAATACCATCAGGGTTTACAGTCGTTAAGTCAGTGGTATGGCTCATGTTGAAGGTATAGTGCTGATACCATCTAATATCCCTCATAAGTAACTTTTCTCTCACCCACCTTACGGCAGAGTGATTTTATATGAAGTGTTAAGATCCTGCTTAAAATTTCGCATCAACCTTATCCTGTATTCAATATACATCTGATTACATTGAAAACAATCCTAAATTAATGAATGTGAGAATGGTAAAACTCGATGTGTTTAAGAATCATATCATGGTAACAATATATATTCAAAGTCTGTTGATGTGTATCATGACACTCTTGACACATAATACGTTTTCACTGACAAATGGTTATCAAAGTCATGAAATACTGTATAGTATATTTAAATTAGTGTATATATTGTTACAAACACATCAGTTTTTCTTTACTATACTGTAACAAACAATCATTAATGAATATGCGACAACTGATTTTCTGTGTGCAAAATTACGTTTTCACTCGAATTATCATTCTGTGTTACATAAAAATCTGTTTCATGTCATTATGACCATCTTTGTCACAGAAGTCTTTTGACTATATTTGAACGCGTGTTGAACGTGAGGAAGAAAAATTTCTTGTCTTTGTCGTAGCGGTGAAGGAAAGCAAATACATGTCAACACGTTATTAGATATCTTGAGTAAATCCAGACGAATTTAAAAATGGGTAGCTTTTAACAATATGATCAATTAAGTGATCAGTTTTTCCTGTTTTCTTAGTGCAAGATGACGTCATTTATATCGGATTAAAATAAGTGATTGAGGTGGTTAAATAATCAGATAAAAATGAAAATTTATGAAGGTATGATCTAAGTTAATTAGGATGAGAAAACCTTAAGATGATAGAAAATCCTTAGATCAGCAAATCTTCATATTTCCAACATCAGGTTTCCACTAATTAAGAAACGACATCGATTCACAAAGTGTATGACTGTTGATCTAAACTATCGAAAGAAGTATAGATTATCTGGTAGAGGCCATCAAAATGCTAAGAACGTCTGATCGATCACAGTGATAAAAATCAGTTTGGTCCTCATCAATTTCATAAATTTTAACATTTGTAATTCAATTGAGACAATCTCGCTTCTTTCATATCAGTTTTGTTTGATCTATTACGATTGTTAAGTATCGGTTTGTAGGGATTTGGTTGATTGGTTACAGGGTTTCACCGTGAGCTGACATCAGTTAGAGAACCATTGGAAAACTAACTGGGTGCACTGGACAGCTGTTTTGTCAGCCTAGTTGAGGACTCTACCACAGCAGTACATATTAACCACGCGGATTTGATCCCAGGACCTTCTGGTTACAAGGCGAGCTAGCTTGTAGACCATTAAATTACTGGGACCCGATCCAATGACCAACCCACAAACTCCAACTTCTGTCAATTCACGACATAGCGTAACTACTAGCCAATGTCTTTGGCGAGTATTTGTCCTCACACTCAACCTGCCGTTCCCTATTGGTCACGACGTTTCACTAGAACCCCAGGTAACCCATATAAATAGAGCCACTCGCTAGTGAGCATCTCATTGATTTTCAAGTATTGGTTTGTATATTCATTTGTTTTCTCTTCATGTAGCGACTGAAAACTTGTAGCAAGATGAGCTGATGCATTTTTATCAGTCGTAATTTACATGCCCACTACAGTAAACAGTCTATATGATATCTTTCAACAATAAAAACCAAAAGCAGAAAAACTTTATCGATCTGGTGAGTATGACTGCTATATATAATTTAATACAAACACACGAACAATTCCTTCTTCAGTATAAAGAAACGATTTATTGAGTGGTGTTCAAAAAATTTTAGGATGTAGGTGTTATTGGGAATATTATTCTGCTAATAACATGGTGTAAAATATTCGTGACCAGTAGGGTGCAGCAGGTCGGTTGTGAGGACAAATACTTGCCGAAGACATTGGCTAGGGGTCGCGCAAGAATTCAAGGACCATTGGGTCGGGTCCCAGTGGCTTAATGGTATATGAGCTCGCCTTGTTACCAGGAGGCCCTGAGTTCGAATCCCGGTGGGTGCATACTGCAAAAAGGTCCCAAACTAGGACAAAACAGCCTGTCCAGTATTCCCACTTGGTTTTCCAATGGTTCTCCAACTGATGTCAGCTCATGATGAAATCCTGTAACCAATCAAATCCCTACAAACCAACACTCGAATATTCTTATTTCGTTCTTCATATCGAAAGATTACTGTCTCTAGCATTATTTTTACATTTAGATTATTTTTATCATTATTATTTTACTCCCTCACGTTTCGAGTGGAACTTAGGGCTTCAAGCTAGAGTCTTCAACTTTTAGTAGCAGTGGATTTATTCTTTCATTTTTCACAGGATGAAGTTTTTAGCCTAACACCCAACCTCCCCTCTTTACCGGCTTTACTACCGGCTTGTCGAGGTGTAAGAGTGTCCATGCCGAGGGTTGAGCCCTCGTGGTGGTGTGGTTGGCAAGCATTCTGGCGCTGAACCCCCGATGCACTTTTACTTTTAGAAGTGCTATTAAACTCCTGCATATGGTACAACGGTACAGCTATTTGACAACTGGGTTGCTCAAAGTTGAGCAAAATTTCAAAATAAAACACAGAATGATAATTATGATAGGAATTTTATGTTAATTTTTATTTAAACAGAAAGAATGAAATCATACAAATCAGTACTTCGTGCGCATTATTTTTCAACATCTAATTTTTATCATACGGTGAATAAAGTTATCTATAGTCAAGTCGACGTTTGCCATTTGGATATGTTCTTATTGTGAAATCCAAATTGGTAGAGAAAATAACCAGTTAGTGGGTGGTGCATATTATTATAGCGTTTCTTAGTTGTGTACCCACTTAGTAGTAGCACTGCTTGTTAATAAAATTGTTCCACAGATATACTTATTCATATGTACATATTAAATCATGACTCTTAGTGACATAAAATGTTTTTAAAAGATTTAGGTAGAAATTAATCACCCTACATAATTGTTATCCAGTTAACTTCAAAGCTTGAGTGAAACGCCCACATCAAGAAGCACAATTTTAAAACTGACCGAGCATTTCGGCCCTGTAAAATCAGTCCTCAGGAAATCTGAAATAATTTTAATAAATAACTGTATCTATGCATAACTGTGTACGTAGTCAAATTCTATACTAAATAAACACACTGAAGAAACAATTCATTATGCAACCAATCACTTTCCAAAATTGTGTTATTCTGTATCACCCATAGATGGAAAAAAATGGAGTTAGTGTAGTCATTTAATTTTTTTTATTTTTTTTGATTACAGCTTGATTCCACGCCGTATTTTTGGTACAAGTGTGGAATTTTCAGCGTGGATATCGGTAGCCCAAAATTCGCAGGCCGACCATAGATATCAGGTGTGCGTCGGCGTGGGCTCGAACCCCGGACCATGTGCATGGTCGGCGAGAGTCCTAACCACTGTGCCACCGACGCACATGTAAACGTCATGTAAATACAGACGTTTCAATTGTATCATGAAATTTTCTTCGTGTAGTCTTTTGCATCTTAATGTTTTATCTTCTCCGACTGAAACTGATCGTTTCAGGGAAATGTCAATTCTGTGAATATACACTAAAACTAGCATCTTCATTTCAGGTTTTATGCATCATGAAAACTCAGATTATGGGCTTCATCACATACTGGTACATGACAATGTGCAAGTATATTTTACCTAAACTACAGGTAGATAAAGCCCTATAGTCTGACAGTCGCCACAAACTAGTGAATACAATGAAATGACCACCTATATGTCTTGGTCACGTAATTAAGCCAGTTATCTGAGGACGAGGTTCACATTTCATTTTTTATCATCATTCATTTTTCAGAATGACAATATTTATTTTGTCATTTTTATCACGATGATATTCACACCATTATTGACTAATTTCCCCAAAACACGTTGAACACACTTACACACACCAAGATGACAAGTGTATATCTTACTGTTAAATTCATATAGCAACAATTGCGTAAGTAAAAGGGTATAATCAAGACAGAGAAAATTAAGATTATCAATGAGAAAATATCGACTGACCTGCCATGACCTGCTATTCTAGTTGTCAAGACTTTATCCCTTATCATTACGATTCAAATTTTATCTAGAAATACACTGACAACTGAATGAACGTGAATTGGATATGATTGAACTATGTAAACATTATGCTTGAACTTTCTCTTATCTCTCCCAAAACTCCCCTCAGTAACAAGTTCACTTATTTTCACCTATTAGATTAAACAGTCAAGTTTTATGTAGACAACCTGACAACAACAACAAATAATACTTTTATTGTATTAACAGTTCCGCAACTGTCTAACACACATACCCACACACCTACCTATATATACACGTTCGTGAACAGTTAACCAACACACCATCACAGTATTCTGCAATTATCTAACTGAATAATTATTCGCTTGAATGAAAAAAAATCGAGATAAACTTTCATACAACTTCTTATCTGTACGTTATCTCTACAGTGGAAATAATTATAGAACTTTAAGTAAGGTGATTCATACAACAGTAACACAAATGCGATTAGCAACTATAATAGCCTTAATAATTATGAAAACTTTAACTAGGTGTATATTAGGTAGAATTAAATCTGAGTTAACATTATGAATGGTAATTAGTTTTATTAAATACGTTTGCAGATTTGTAACCTATGGATGGTTAATACCAAAGATCTGGTGGACTTTCAGTTTTATGTCTCACCAACTGGATAAAATGGAGAAGCCGTAATAAACTGTATGAATGTCAGTTAAATACATAAAAATGTCATTAATATATGCTTCACCAGGTGAATATACAGGAAACTGAATTGAATACGAATAGTTTTCACTTTTATTTCTTATTCTATACTACACTACCAAATATTTCAAATGAGAAAAAAAAATTTCCTTTCAATGAAGCCTAAATCACATTGTTAATCTCTGTTTATCCAACAGTCACACCTATAACTTCTGCAAAACATTGCCATAGGAAAAAGATGATAAGCTAAAGCAAAACATACTGTAAAAAATCAATGATTTTCAATTAATCTGCGAGGATTGAATTTGTAAAATATTCAGTTTTCCAATATATATATATTTATATATATATATATATATATATATATATATATATTTGCATGGGGAGTACCTGTGCACCTTTCAAAAGATGCAATTAAATGAATAATATATATTTGAATTCAAAGTGCAACATAGGGATTCAGCAACACATCGCCAATATCTTCTCTTCTTTGCTGTCCTCTTCAGCTGGGTCCAATATTACCCGTAATCTCTCATCTCCTCCTCGCCACATGATACCTCCATGTCATTCTCACATCAATGACCCACTCATCGCCTCTTATTGAAACCCCACTGAAGCAATGGCCTGTCACGCGATGCCATTCCACGGCCTTCTCAATGTATGCCCAACCCATCTCCATTTCTCTCCTATATATATGTTCAGTGATAGGCTCTTGGTTGGTTTGTTGCCAGCCAGTTTTCCTTGTTGCCAATTCTTTCTCGCCAGTCGGCCATCGGATATTCAGTATGGAGCCAGCCATCTCAGGTGGCAGCTGTCGATAAAAGTCTGCTGTGTCTGTTGGAAATTCTCTTCATGATACACGCACAGTACAAGTTTCTGACCCAGCCTCTTATTAATTATACTTCCTGAATCACAGTTAAGCCTGTTTAATTTACCAAGTAACAAATGATGGCGGATCTATTTTGGGTGTTTCTGTGAAAATAGGTTACTCAGCAGTTCATTATCCTTTTTGTAGACAAAAAGACGTTTTGGAATATTATTTATACCACATTAAACAAAAAATTAAAAAATGAAATCGTAATAAACAAATGATATTGCATACTTACTGATGAACAGTTTAAGATTTATTTGATTGTATCATACATTACTCTTATGAAAAGACGCAATGTTTAACTTCGTAAAGGTCTTAAGCATGTAGCTAGAGTTAGTGGAGTACATTTGGTTCAACCAGCAGACACTTCCATACACATTCGAATTTGTACAGGGTAAGGTATTTTATCGTGTAATACATATACTGTTTAATCACAACTTGATCCTCGTAACTTGTCAAGAAAAACAAGAAGAAACTTCATGATATTTGATGCTTTCATGATTAGATAAAGAAAATTTTCTCCTCTAAACTATCTTTTATTCCCTTCAAGACTCAACGAGTTTTTTCAGTCTTTTCACAAATTGATACAAAAGTTTAAAAATATTGTAGTGTGCATCATGTATGATGGAAGAAATATTAGGACGGAACTGGAACATTAACTTAATATTCTGTAAATAAAGAGCCCTTTAATTCCTGTGATGATTGATGTGTTACTGTCAGGAAGAATTATGGTTATGAAATTTATTTATCCTTGAGGTTGTTCATTTAAATGTTACCTGTAAGAGAAGCTGATTTATAGAAAACCTAGAACTGCAAACTCATATTCTATGACAAAAGCCTTAGGAAAAAAGTGATATGAGGCTACCAAAGATTGATGACTCTCGACGCTAAGCATTCTGAAGTGATATTCGATAGTTGAAGGTAATCATTAGAAAGCTCCTGACATAGGTATTCTGTTTGTTGGCACTCTTCAACAGGAGGATTTAGGCCCATGATTTGGATATCTTGTTACATTTACTTTTTATATGATTCACTTTGAACAACGCTAAGGTTAAACTTGATATGTAATTCACGGGAATTTTTCGTCTTCTAACTTTAAATGACTATCAACGGAAAAACAGACTACTGACATAGACGCTGCGGTATGATATGGGATGAAATCATGGTAACATGTATTTAGTGAAAACTAAGAGACAAAATTGCATCAAATCATATATCCTGACGGATTTAAATTAAATACAAGTGTACAAAGTGGATTCTTACGCTAATAGCTAGCGAATATTTGTGAATCAATTCCAATCTGATTTCAGATTGTTGAATGCGTATCTCGCCTTCCCAGTTCTGACTTCGACATCTTTATCCGTCCCACCTGTGGTTGAAACGATGCTTCCCAGATAGGTGAAGGAGGTAATCTCTGTTAAATCTCTCCCGTTGATGGCGATTGTCTCTCGTTGTTGTTGTTATTGTCGTCGCTGTTGGTTGGTTACCTTCATCACCTCCATCTCCACCTCCTCTATGTTCACCTGGAGTCAGTCCTGTCTTCGCTGCCAGTGCCTTCTGTCAGTTTGTTGCTTTTCGCCTGCCTGCCTGCCTGCAAGCCTTCGAGTTTGTATGACGTTAGACATGAATCATCCAGGCGCGATATCCAGATCTTCTAGAGTCTTGTCATCGGTCGTCCAGCGTATTCCTGTCTTCTCGTCATCACGTATAGTCCAGTCCACTAGAACCAGTAATATCATCGGTGATAATAGGCAGCCAGCTTGTCCTACTTCTGTATTCACCTCAAACGCCCCACTGAGTTTATTGTTGTGGATCACCTGACACATGGCATTGTCATATAGCTGCTGAATAAAGTTGATAAAGGTGCTTGGGTCACGCTCTAATGTTGGAATAGTTTCCGAATTACTTCTCGTCCAGCGCTGTCCAAGGTCTTTTCGAAGTGGATGAAGTTAAGATAAAGGTTTGACTACGATTCTATGGACATTGGAAAGAAGAGAACACGAAGTTCAGCAAAGATATATTTTCGGCGATTTCATTCTCAAAAGCTATACAATCGCATTTTTAAAGATTATTTTACATGGATAAAATTATTATTTGTTTAATTCCACACAGTGACGAAGGTGATAATAATTCTCAACTTGATATGAAAGTTTGAAGGTAGGAATATAGATTACAAGGGACTCAGAGACAAGATTGCATAGGATTAGAAAATAGTTACAACGTATACAAAATTAATATTTGATAACTGGAGAAATAATGATAAATAAAGTCGAATAAAAAGGTGATAATTATTTTCAACTTGATATGAATTACAAGAGGCTTAGAAACGCAGGGATAGAAGGAATTACAGGTGTGAACAAAATGAGCATGGAAACAAATTGAAATCAAAATTTTCAACTTGAAATGTTAGTTAGGAGGTGTGAATATAGATTACAGGAGGCATAGAAACAGAAAAATTACACAGGCTCAGAATATGATAATTGAAAAATATTCATTCTAAACGGATTACAAGTGTGATCAGGAGGAGCATGGAAACAAACTTAAAATAACTAGTTTTATAACTGAAAATTTGAAATAATAATTTGAGCTTGAAATGAAAGTTAGGAGGTGTGATGATGCGTAGAGTTGTAATTTGGTCAGCACATGACATGTCTTTCCTGAATCCAGTTTGTACTAGTAGGCGGAGTTCTTCATTCAATGCATCTTTTATTTTCTGCAGGATGAAACGACTTAGTATTTTACTTGGCATGAACAGTTCTCGCAGAGGCGTATGTCGTCCTTCTTTGGTAGCTTGACAAGGTAACTTTTATGAAGCTAAACATAAGAATTTATTGTGTGATTATTTTTCAAAGAATAGAGAAAGTTATCAAGGATTCCTACTGAAAGCAGAAAGGCTTTTCATCTACCAAGCTATAATTCCAAACGTCTGATATTCGCTGACCATAGTAAGTAAACAACTGCAATTGTTGTCGAAGTGGAGGTTATTTATTAGCTAATTATTTACACCAAAAAGCTGAAAGCGTGCTATTATTCCCGTTAATTTAAAAAGTATCTTCTGTTAATTTTTTTCCCTTCACGTTCCCCAGTGGAACACAGGACCTCAAGCTAGTAGCTTGAAGTTTCTGTATCAGTGTTTATCTTACAGGATGGAGTTACTAGCCTCATGCCCGACATTTCCTCTTTACCAGCATTATTTCTGGCTTAGCGAGGTAAAGGAGTGAGTCGGCTGGGGATCGAACCCCGGAACATGTGCACGGTCGGCGAGCGTCCTAACCGCTATGTCACCAACGCATCTTCTGTTAATGGTATATCAAAGAAAATGTAAACATGTCACCATAACTGACCCAAACACATTTCAGCAGTGATGTTAGGCGATTGAAGGCAGTCGACAGGATGTCATAGAACTATGTTTTCTACTATTTGGCACAAATCAGCAAGGCATTTCTACACCCTCGAAATAACCACTGTGCTTTTGGGCATTTGAACCCGCTTTGCAGTACCGAAGTCGAAGACAAGTCCATAAGGTAAATATCTCACAAGAAAATATATTTAATCCTTCCATAAATCACTTCCCAAATATTACTTGTCCTCTGTACGATATGCCAGAAAACTATCTATCCGTCGCATTTTATGTGGCTGTTTTGCATCAGAACTGTAATTCGAGTACACGATAAAATAATTCCTGTTAAATTCTACGAATAACTTCACTGAAACTTTGATAACAGAAACATTTAATAGGGTAAAATTATTTGAACAGAGATGATAATCACAAAATGTCATCAGTTGCAGTTGATTGGGAATCGTGGATAGCTGTTGTGTAAAGTGATAGTCCTCAGATCAGTTCATCGTGAGTCCACGCTTAGAGAGTATGAAAGCAAGAAATAACCAGTTCTGTGGTCCTCGATTTTTAATATCTATTTCAGGAGAAATTAACAAATGTCTATGCTGAGTGTTTATTTTACTCAGATAGTTTTTCAGGTGATTTCTATACAAAATTAGAATTTTTCAGTATTTTTAAAAACTGTTCAGATTAAATATATTTTAGGCAGAAGAAGTGAAAAAATAGCTCCGTGTGTGATTCATTTAAGAATGGACATAGTCAGATTATTAAAATAGGTTTAATTAACTTAAGTTGCAGTCATCCACCGGAAAACCTAATAAATAAAACTGCTGCGATATAAGTACTACTGATAGATAGAATTTGTTAAAAACAAAGTAATACAAAAGTTATTTGAAGGCACTTTCAGCTTGTTGCATATATAAGGAGTCTTTAAATATATTATTCACTGAAATTAAGTACACTCCTACACAGTCCATGTCGTTCGCCTCGTGAATATTTGGCGAAGTGTACACGGGAATGATGTTGACATGTCACCTGTTTCTATAGCTCTCAGTCAAACTGTGAGTTAAACTTTTACTATCATGATATGTCTCAGGATTAGCCATTTTTATCCAAGCATTCACGTTTTGATAATTTTGAAGCCGAAAATCAGAGGATTATTGAAGAAATAAAATAACCACAAAATGATTACAAACACTACACTAGACTGAAGTAGGAAAATCAATGACTGGTGCATTTTGAAAGCGAAATTATCTATGATTGCATTAAAGAAATGCATTCCATTATTCTGAAGACTCATGATTACAGAGGTCATCTTAAAGGAAAGTCATGGTAAGTAATACCTAAATCATAATGACACAAAAGTAGTCACTGACCAACAACTTTACTTTCACTCAACTACTGAGTGACGGTTCTCTTGCAGTGAATCCTGTTTACGTTGATTTCAGTCATAAATGGCTACTAAATTAAAAACTGTTGGAGAGTGTTACATTAAATTTCCCAACGGCGTCAAGCATTTTAAAATAACTGAAGAACACATCAATCGGTTTAACTGAAGTCGAATTATTCAAATAAAATGGAATTTTCTTAAAACAGAGATGTTCAGCGGACAGATTTAAGTTACTGCGCCTAAGTTTGTTTAGAACTATTCATAAGACACTGTGAATTATATATATATTCTCTAAACGTTGGCCTTATTCAGATATATGGCTACCTACGTTCTAGCAAGAAGTCATGAACAGTGGGGCAGAGCAAGTCAGATGTGAGGACAAATACTCACCGATAACATTGGCTAGTGGTCGCGCTATATCGTGAATTGACAGTAGTTGGAATTGATGGGCTGGCCAATGAATCGGTTTCGAGTGACTTAATGGTCTACGAGCTAGCTTGCCTTGTAACAGAGAGGTCGTGTGCTTGAACGTTGGTGGTGAGTGCGTACTACAGAAGCAGAATCCCAAGGTAGTCTGGTGAAACAACTGTCCAGTACTCCCAGGTTTTTGCTAGTGGTCCCCTAACCGATGTCAGCTCACGATGAAATCCTGAAAATATAGGTTATTTGAATTGATAGAAAAACTCAAATTGTTTAAATATGATATGGTGTTTGCCATAAACTGTCAATTGCATCAAATTGCCGCTAATTGCAGAAAGCATAAGCCTATATGACCTTTGAATTTATCTGCACCTAAGGTAATAAATGTTTACTGTAGATTTTCATAATGTGAAAAACAGAACAAATAAATACAGTGTGAAATCGCCTGAAGATACTGTCCAGTAAGTGTGAAATTTTCATATTTATATAGCAGTGAAGTCTTTCTTGTAGAAAGAATATAAATTGACCTAAATTTTTATGAATATGGGAATAAAATGCATGGAAAGTTATAGATACGTTAATATGATGAATGTTAATGACCTGAAAAAAACCTTTAAGGAGACTGAAAAAATTCCTGGTATTAATCATTTATGTAATCCTAATCCACCACTGGCTTATGAATACACAACAATTGCCATTCGGTTGCAAAACTGTCATCCATTCAGCTAAGATGTGGCGATGAAAGTCTTTTGATAAATGATTAAGCCTAAATTCTTGAAATGAGCACTAACCAATAATCTATATTAATCTTTATTTTACTTTGGAATTATCTTCAGATGACAGCATGTTTTTATTATTTAGGACGAAAGTCGTGGGAAAAAATACATGATTGACCTCATTCTGAACTAAACTGTTCATCAGGCAGCAATATTGAAACAAGCATTTAAGTTAGTTAGGGTGACTGACGCCTGCCTGAAGGTTAAGAAAATATGGTATTCAGTCATTAACAAATTTGGTTATCTCAGTAAACGTTTACTATCATTCAATGAACGATGAAGTAACATTTTAACAATAATAAATTTTATAAGTAAACGTTTACTACGATGGAAGATAACCAAATTTGCTAATGATTGTCACACTTTCAGTGACGACAGTCTAACCATCTGACGATCTGACTCAATCAGTATCAACTTCATAAAGATATAATTAGGTGAGTGGACAAGAGTTCTACTCCATAGTCTTTACATGATTCCAAAGCGTGTATGTCATTTAAATTCATTAACTAAGCACCGAATGTGATGCTAATGGATTATATCAAATGAAATACCACTTACAAAATAAATTGTTTGAACTGTAACAGACATTACACCGGCTAAAGTGGTCATCCCCTTCGAATCAGAATCCAGGAACACAAATCAGCTGTGAAAAGATATGATGCATATTCTTTCATATCAATGCATGTAGATAATTATGGACTTCACTTTGATTGGGATAATGCCGAAATTTTTAACAGAGGAAACACCGAAAGTGTCAGAGAATTCCTAGAAGTCTGGTACTCAAACGAATATGCGATTAACAAACATGTAAATCTCATACATTTATTCCCCTTAATGAATTTGAATAAAGCAAGAACAACATTTTTTACAGAATAAAGTGGTACCATCATTTATTTCTCTGGCTCCTCATCAGCTGCTTACAGTCCAAAGTCATTATTAAGTATATCTACAGAAATAATTTTAACATGCTTGCACAGAGTGCACTCTTAAACAAAAATCAATCAATATATACATACAGTATATATATATATATATGGTACCATTTTATTCTGCAAAAAATGTTGTTCCTGCTTTATTCAAAACATGTTAATATAGACCAAATCTACCAACTAATAAAAAGTAAATCATGTGACGAGAAAGTTTAAAATCCAAGTCAATAGAAAATGATCAATACATATGTAAAGATGGTTACCGGGAGACGCAATTATATCACTCATGGAAAATTCAGATCAGTTTACTTTATGCTAAATATTGCGCTGAAGATGTTGTCCAGAAGGACGACGAAAGCACCACAACTTAACCAACCAGTTTTCAGTTATGGCACTTTAAATGGCATGGCAGAATTGCTTAAATTTTTAAGTGAATTAAGAGTTAGCATGGATCAGGATTCATTGTTCTTACATCATCTTTTCATATTTAACCCGTCATTTTTCTAAGATTAATGTTATTTTTTAGGTCTGACAGTTCACTCTACGGACATTTAAGCTGATATCTCGGCAGGATTCTTGTTAAAATTCTCTAAAGACTCATGATCCTTCGTCGTCTTAGGAGTGTGACTATAGAATAATCATCACAGGCTTTGTGATCAGATTACTTTTATAGAAAGAAGTGCAAACAAAGTTCTGAACTGTCCTAAATTTTATTATTTAAGGAGTCAGCTTCAGTCTAAGAAAGAAGTTAATTCCAATTAGTAGTGTTCTCTGAGCTGGTTGGTTAAGTTGTGGTGCTTTCGTCGTCCTTCTGGACAACATCTTCAGCGCAATATTTAGCATAAAGTGAACTGATCTGAATTTTCCATGAGTGATATAATTGCGTCTCCCGGTAACCATCTTTACATATGTATTGATCATTTTCTATTGACTTGGATTTTAAACTTTCTCGTCACATGATTTACTTTTTATTAGTTGGTAGATTTGGTCTATATTAACATGTTTTGAATAAAGCAGGAACAACATTTTTTGCAGAATAAAATGGTACCATATATATATATATATTGATTGATTTTTGTTTAAGAGTGCACTCTGTGCAAGCATGTTAAAATTATTTCTGTAGATATACTTAATAATGACTTTGGACTGTAAGCAGCTGATGAGGAGCCAGAGAAATAAATGATGGTACCACTTTATTCTGTAAAAAATGTTGTTCTTGCTTTATTCAAATTCATTAAGGGGAATAAATGTATGAGATTTACATGTTTGTTAATCGCATATTCGTTTGAGTACCAGACTTCTAGGAATTCTCTGACACTTTCGGTGTTTCCTCTGTTAAAAATTTCGGCATTATCCCAATCAAAGTGAAGTCCATAATTATCTACATGCATTGATATGAAAGAATATGCATCATATCTTTTCACAGCTGATTTGTGTTCCTGGATTCTGATTCGAAGGGGATGACCACTTTAGCCGGTGTAATGTCTGTTACAGTTCAAACAATTTATTTTGTAAGTGGTATTTCATTTGATATAATCCATTAGCATCACATTCGGTGCTTAGTTAATGAATTTAAATGACATACACGCTTTGGAATCATGTAAAGACTATGGAGTAGAACTCTTGTCCACTCACCTAATTATATCTTTATGAATTTGATACTGATTGAGTCAGATCGTCAGATGGTTAGACTATCGTCACTGAAAGTGTGACAATCATTAGCAAATTTGGTTATCTTCCATCGTAGTAAACGTTTACTGAGATAACCAAATTTGATAATGACTGAAAACCATATTTTCTTAACCTTCAGGCAGGCGTCAGTCACCCTAACTAACTTGAATGCTTATTTCAGTATTGCTGCCTGATGAACAGTTTAGTTCAGAATGAGGTCAATCATGTATTTTTTCCCACGACTTTCGTCCTAAATAATAAAAACATGCTGTCATCTGAAGATAATTCCAAAGTAAAATAAAGATTAATATAGATTATTGGTTAGTGCTCATTTCAAGAATTTAGGCTTAATCATTTATCAAAAGACTTTCATCGCCACATCTTAGCTGAATGGATGACAGTTTTGCAACCGAATGGCAATTGTTGTGTATTCATAAGCCAGTGGTGGATTAGGATTACATAAATGATTAATACCAGGAATTTTTTCAGTCTCCTTAAAGGTTTTTTTCAGGTCATTAACATTCATCATATTAACGTATCTATAACTTTCCATGCATTTTATTCCCATATTCATAAAAATTTAGGTCAATTTATATTCTTTCTACAAGAAAGACTTCACTGCTATATAAATATGAAAATTTCACACTTACTGGACAGTATCTTCAGGCGATTTCACACTGTATTTATTTGTTCTGTTTTTCACATTATGAAAATCTACAGTAAACATTTATTACCTTAGGTGCAGATAAATTCAAAGGTCATATAGGCTTATGCTTTCTGCAATTAGCGGCAATTTGATGCAATTGACAGTTTATGGCAAACACCATATCATATTTAAACAATTTGAGTTTTTCTATCAATTCAAATAACCTATATTTTCAGGATTTCATCGTGAGCTGACATCGGTTAGGGGACCACTAGCAAAAACCTGGGAGTACTGGACAGTTGTTTCACCAGACTACCTTGGGATTCTGCTTCTGTAGTACGCACTCACCACCAACGTTCAAGCACACGACCTCTCTGTTACAAGGCAAGCTAGCTCGTAGACCATTAAGTCACTCGAAACCGATTCATTGGCCAGCCCATCAATTCCAACTACTGTCAATTCACGATATAGCGCGACCACTAGCCAATGTTATCGGTGAGTATTTGTCCTCACATCTGACTTGCTCTGCCCCACTGTTCATGACTTCTTGCTAGAACGTAGGTAGCCATATATCTGAATAAGGCCAACGTTTAGAGAATATATATATAATTCACAGTGTCTTATGAATAGTTCTAAACAAACTTAGGCGCAGTAACTTAAATCTGTCCGCTGAACATCTCTGTTTTAAGAAAATTCCATTTTATTTGAATAATTCGACTTCAGTTAAACCGATTGATGTGTTCTTCAGTTATTTTAAAATGCTTGACGCCGTTGGGAAATTTAATGTAACACTCTCCAACAGTTTTTAATTTAGTAGCCATTTATGACTGAAATCAACGTAAACAGGATTCACTGCAAGAGAACCGTCACTCAGTAGTTGAGTGAAAGTAAAGTTGTTGGTCAGTGACTACTTTTGTGTCATTATGATTTAGGTATTACTTACCATGACTTTCCTTTAAGATGACCTCTGTAATCATGAGTCTTCAGAATAATGGAATGCATTTCTTTAATGCAATCATAGATAATTTCGCTTTCAAAATGCACCAGTCATTGATTTTCCTACTTCAGTCTAGTGTAGTGTTTGTAATCATTTTGTGGTTATTTTATTTCTTCAATAATCCTCTGATTTTCGGCTTCAAAATTATCAAAACGTGAATGCTTGGATAAAAATGGCTAATCCTGAGACATATCATGATAGTAAAAGTTTAACTCACAGTTTGACTGAGAGCTATAGAAACAGGTGACATGTCAACATCATTCCCGTGTACACTTCGCCAAATATTCACGAGGCGAACGACATGGACTGTGTAGGAGTGTACTTAATTTCAGTGAATAATATATTTAAAGACTCCTTATATATGCAACAAGCTGAAAGTGCCTTCAAATAACTTTTGTATTACTTTGTTTTTAACAAATTCTATCTATCAGTAGTACTTATATCGCAGCAGTTTTATTTATTAGGTTTTCCGGTGGATGACTGCAACTTAAGTTAATTAAACCTATTTTAATAATCTGACTATGTCCATTCTTAAATGAATCACACACGGAGCTATTTTTTCACTTCTTCTGCCTAAAATATATTTAATCTGAACAGTTTTTAAAAATACTGAAAAATTCTAATTTTGTATAGAAATCACCTGAAAAACTATCTGAGTAAAATAAACACTCAGCATAGACATTTGTTAATTTCTCCTGAAATAGATATTAAAAATCGAGGACCACAGAACTGGTTATTTCTTGCTTTCATACTCTCTAAGCGTGGACTCACGATGAACTGATCTGAGGACTATCACTTTACACAACAGCTATCCACGATTCCCAATCAACTGCAACTGATGACATTTTGTGATTATCATCTCTGTTCAAATAATTTTACCCTATTAAATGTTTCTGTTATCAAAGTTTCAGTGAAGTTATTCGTAGAATTTAACAGGAATTATTTTATCGTGTACTCGAATTACAGTTCTGATGCAAAACAGCCACATAAAATGCGACGGATAGATAGTTTTCTGGCATATCGTACAGAGGACAAGTAATATTTGGGAAGTGATTTATGGAAGGATTAAATATATTTTCTTGTGAGATATTTACCTTATGGACTTGTCTTCGACTTCGGTACTGCAAAGCGGGTTCAAATGCCCAAAAGCACAGTGGTTATTTCGAGGGTGTAGAAATGCCTTGCTGATTTGTGCCAAATAGTAGAAAACATAGTTCTATGACATCCTGTCGACTGCCTTCAATCGCCTAACATCACTGCTGAAATGTGTTTGGGTCAGTTATGGTGACATGTTTACATTTTCTTTGATATACCATTAACAGAAGATGCGTTGGTGACATAGCGGTTAGGACGCTCGCCGACCGTGCACATGTTCCGGGGTTCGATCCCCAGCCGACTCACTCCTTTACCTCGCTAAGCCAGAAATAATGCTGGTAAAGAGGAAATGTCGGGCATGAGGCTAGTAACTCCATCCTGTAAGATAAACACTGATACAGAAACTTCAAGCTACTAGCTTGAGGTCCTGTGTTCCACTGGGGAACGTGAAGGGAAAAAAATTAACAGAAGATACTTTTTAAATTAACAGGAATAATAGCACGCTTTCAGCTTTTTGGTGTAAATAATTAGCTAATAAATAACCTCCACTTCGACAACAATTGCAGTTGTTTACTTACTATGGTCAGCGAATATCAGACGTTTGGAATTATAGCTTGGTAGATGAAAAGCCTTTCTGCTTTCAGTAGGAATCCTTGATAACTTTCTCTATTCTTTGAAAAATAATCACACAATAAATTCTTATGTTTAGCTTCATAAAAGTTACCTTGTCAAGCTACCAAAGAAGGACGACATACGCCTCTGCGAGAACTGTTCATGCCAAGTAAAATACTAAGTCGTTTCATCCTGCAGAAAATAAAAGATGCATTGAATGCAGAACTCCGCCTACTAGTACAAACTGGATTCAGGAAAGACATGTCATGTGCTGACCAAATTACAACTCTACGCATCATCACACCTCCTAACTTTCATTTCAAGCTCAAATTATTATTTCAAATTTTCAGTTATAAAACTAGTTATTTTAAGTTTGTTTCCATGCTCCTCCTGATCACACTTGTAATCCGTTTAGAATGAATATTTTTCAATTATCATATTCTGAGCCTGTGTAATTTTTCTGTTTCTATGCCTCCTGTAATCTATATTCACACCTCCTAACTAACATTTCAAGTTGAAAATTTTGATTTCAATTTGTTTCCATGCTCATTTTGTTCACACCTGTAATTCCTTCTATCCCTGCGTTTCTAAGCCTCTTGTAATTCATATGATGATATGGGATGAAATCATGGTAACATGTATTTAGTGAAAACTAAGAGACAAAATTGCATCAAATCATATATCCTGACGGATTTAAATTAAATACAAGTGTACAAAGTGGATTCTTACGCTAATAGCTAGCGAATATTTGTGAATCAATTCCAATCTGATTTCAGATTGTTGAATGCGTATCTCGCCTTCCCAGTTCTGACTTCGACATCTTTATCCGTCCCACCTGTGGTTGAAACGATGCTTCCCAGATAGGTGAAGGAGGTAATCTCTGTTAAATCTCTCCCGTTGATGGTGATTGTCTCTCGTTGTTGTTGTTATTGTCGTCGCTGTTGGTTGGTTACCTTCATCACCTCCGTCTCCACCTCCTCTATGTTCACCTGGAGTCAGTCCTGTCTTCGCTGCCAGTGCCTTCTGTCAGTTTGTTGCTTTTCGCCTGCCTGCCTGCCTGCAAGCCTTCGAGTTTGTATGACATTAGACATGAATCGTCCAGGCGCGATATCCAGATCTTCTAGAGTCTTGTCATCGGTCGTCCAGCGTATTCCTGTCTTCTCGTCATCACACATAGTCCAGTCCACTAAAACCAGTAATATCATCGGTGATAATAGGCAGCCAGCTTGTCCTACTTCTGTATTCACCTCAAACGCCCCACTGAGTTTATTGTTGTGGATCACCTGACACATGGCATTGTCATATAGCTGCTGAATAAAGTTGATAAAGGTGCTTGGGTCACGCTCTAATGTTGGAATAGTTTCCGAATTACTTCTCGTCCAGCGCTGTCCAAGGTCTTTTCGAAGTGGATGAAGTTAAGGTAAAGGTTTGACTACGATTCTATGGACATTGGAAAGAAGAGAACACGAAGTTCAGCAAAGATATATTTTCGGCGATTTCATTCTCAAAAGCTATACAATCGCATTTTTAAAGATTATTTTACATGGATAAAATTATTATTTGTTTAATTCCACACAGTGACGAAGGTGATAATAATTCTCAACTTGATATGAAAGTTTGAAGGTAGGAATATATATTACAAGGGACTCAGAGACAAGATTGCATAGGATTAGAAAATAGTTACAACGTATACAAAATTAATATTTGATAACTGGAGAAATAATGATAAATAAAGTCGAATAAAAAGGTGATAATTATTTTCAACTTGATATGAATTACAAGAGGCTTAGAAACGCAGGGATAGAAGGAATTACAGGTGTGAACAAAATGAGCATGGAAACAAATTGAAATCAAAATTTTCAACTTGAAATGTTAGTTAGGAGGTGTGAATATAGATTACAGGAGGCATAGAAACAGAAAAATTACACAGGCTCAGAATATGATAATTGAAAAATATTCATTCTAAACGGATTACAAGTGTGATCAGGAGGAGCATGGAAACAAACTTAAAATAACTAGTTTTATAACTGAAAATTTGAAATAATAATTTGAGCTTGAAATGAAAGTTAGGAGGTGTGATGATGCGTAGAGTTGTAATTTGGTCAGCACATGACATGTCTTTCCTGAATCCAGTTTGTACTAGTAGGCGGAGTTCTGCATTCAATGCATCTTTTATTTTCTGCAGGATGAAACGACTTAGTATTTTACTTGGCATGAACAGTTCTCGCAGAGGCGTATATCGTCCTTCTTTGGTAGCTTGACAAGGTAACTTTTATGAAGCTAAACATAAGAATTTATTGTGTGATTATTTTTCAAAGAATAGAGAAAGTTATCAAGGATTCCTACTGAAAGCAGAAAGGCTTTTCATCTACCAAGCTATAATTCCAAACGTCTGATATTCGCTGACCATAGTAAGTAAACAACTGCAATTGTTGTCGAAGTGGAGGTTATTTATTAGCTAATTATTTACACCAAAAAGCTGAAAGCGTGCTATTATTCCCGTTAATTTAAAAAGTATCTTCTGTTAATTTTTTTCCCTTCACGTTCCCCAGTGGAACACAGGACCTCAAGCTAGTAGCTTGAAGTTTCTGTATCAGTGTTTATCTTACAGGATGGAGTTACTAGCCTCATGCCCGACATTTCCTCTTTACCAGCATTATTTCTGGCTTAGCGAGGTAAAGGAGTGAGTCGGCTGGGGATCGAACCCCGGAACATGTGCACGGTCGGCGAGCGTCCTAACCGCTATGTCACCAACGCATCTTCTGTTAATGGTATATCAAAGAAAATGTAAACATGTCACCATAACTGACCCAAACACATTTCAGCAGTGATGTTAGGCGATTGAAGGCAGTCGACAGGATGTCATAGAACTATGTTTTCTACTATTTGGCACAAATCAGCAAGGCATTTCTACACCCTCGAAATAACCACTGTGCTTTTGGGCATTTGAACCCGCTTTGCAGTACCGAAGTCGAAGACAAGTCCATAAGGTAAATATCTCACAAGAAAATATATTTAATCCTTCCATAAATCACTTCCCAAATATTACTTGTCCTCTGTACGATATGCCAGAAAACTATCTATCCGTCGCATTTTATGTGGCTGTTTTGCATCAGAACTGTAATTCGAGTACACGATAAAATAATTCCTGTTAAATTCTACGAATAACTTCACTGAAACTTTGATAACAGAAACATTTAATAGGGTAAAATTATTTGAACAGAGATGATAATCACAAAATGTCATCAGTTGCAGTTGATTGGGAATCGTGGATAGCTGTTGTGTAAAGTGATAGTCCTCAGATCAGTTCATCGTGAGTCCACGCTTAGAGAGTATGAAAGCAAGAAATAACCAGTTCTGTGGTCCTCGATTTTTAATATCTATTTCAGGAGAAATTAACAAATGTCTATGCTGAGTGTTTATTTTACTCAGATAGTTTTTCAGGTGATTTCTATACAAAATTAGAATTTTTCAGTATTTTTAAAAACTGTTCAGATTAAATATATTTTAGGCAGAAGAAGTGAAAAAATAGCTCCGTGTGTGATTCATTTAAGAATGGACATAGTCAGATTATTAAAATAGGTTTAATTAACTTAAGTTGCAGTCATCCACCGGAAAACCTAATAAATAAAACTGCTGCGATATAAGTACTACTGATAGATAGAATTTGTTAAAAACAAAGTAATACAAAAGTTATTTGAAGGCACTTTCAGCTTGTTGCATATATAAGGAGTCTTTAAATATATTATTCACTGAAATTAAGTACACTCCTACACAGTCCATGTCGTTCGCCTCGTGAATATTTGGCGAAGTGTACACGGGAATGATGTTGACATGTCACCTGTTTCTATAGCTCTCAGTCAAACTGTGAGTTAAACTTTTACTATCATGATATGTCTCAGGATTAGCCATTTTTATCCAAGCATTCACGTTTTGATAATTTTGAAGCCGAAAATCAGAGGATTATTGAAGAAATAAAATAACCACAAAATGATTACAAACACTACACTAGACTGAAGTAGGAAAATCAATGACTGGTGCATTTTGAAAGCGAAATTATCTATGATTGCATTAAAGAAATGCATTCCATTATTCTGAAGACTCATGATTACAGAGGTCATCTTAAAGGAAAGTCATGGTAAGTAATACCTAAATCATAATGACACAAAAGTAGTCACTGACCAACAACTTTACTTTCACTCAACTACTGAGTGACGGTTCTCTTGCAGTGAATCCTGTTTACGTTGATTTCAGTCATAAATGGCTACTAAATTAAAAACTGTTGGAGAGTGTTACATTAAATTTCCCAACGGCGTCAAGCATTTTAAAATAACTGAAGAACACATCAATCGGTTTAACTGAAGTCGAATTATTCAAATAAAATGGAATTTTCTTAAAACAGAGATGTTCAGCGGACAGATTTAAGTTACTGCGCCTAAGTTTGTTTAGAACTATTCATAAGACACTGTGAATTATATATATATTCTCTAAACGTTGGCCTTATTCAGATATATGGCTACCTACGTTCTAGCAAGAAGTCATGAACAGTGGGGCAGAGCAAGTCAGATGTGAGGACAAATACTCACCGATAACATTGGCTAGTGGTCGCGCTATATCGTGAATTGACAGTAGTTGGAATTGATGGGCTGGCCAATGAATCGGTTTCGAGTGACTTAATGGTCTACGAGCTAGCTTGCCTTGTAACAGAGAGGTCGTGTGCTTGAACGTTGGTGGTGAGTGCGTACTACAGAAGCAGAATCCCAAGGTAGTCTGGTGAAACAACTGTCCAGTACTCCCAGGTTTTTGCTAGTGGTCCCCTAACCGATGTCAGCTCACGATGAAATCCTGAAAATATAGGTTATTTGAATTGATAGAAAAACTCAAATTGTTTAAATATGATATGGTGTTTGCCATAAACTGTCAATTGCATCAAATTGCCGCTAATTGCAGAAAGCATAAGCCTATATGACCTTTGAATTTATCTGCACCTAAGGTAATAAATGTTTACTGTAGATTTTCATAATGTGAAAAACAGAACAAATAAATACAGTGTGAAATCGCCTGAAGATACTGTCCAGTAAGTGTGAAATTTTCATATTTATATAGCAGTGAAGTCTTTCTTGTAGAAAGAATATAAATTGACCTAAATTTTTATGAATATGGGAATAAAATGCATGGAAAGTTATAGATACGTTAATATGATGAATGTTAATGACCTGAAAAAAACCTTTAAGGAGACTGAAAAAATTCCTGGTATTAATCATTTATGTAATCCTAATCCACCACTGGCTTATGAATACACAACAATTGCCATTCGGTTGCAAAACTGTCATCCATTCAGCTAAGATGTGGCGATGAAAGTCTTTTGATAAATGATTAAGCCTAAATTCTTGAAATGAGCACTAACCAATAATCTATATTAATCTTTATTTTACTTTGGAATTATCTTCAGATGACAGCATGTTTTTATTATTTAGGACGAAAGTCGTGGGAAAAAATACATGATTGACCTCATTCTGAACTAAACTGTTCATCAGGCAGCAATATTGAAATAAGCATTTAAGTTAGTTAGGGTGACTGACGCCTGCCTGAAGGTTAAGAAAATATGGTTTTCAGTCATTATCAAATTTGGTTATCTCAGTAAACGTTTACTACGATGGAAGATAACCAAATTTGCTAATGATTGTCACACTTTCAGTGACGACAGTCTAACCATCTGACGATCTGACTCAATCAGTATCAACTTCATAAAGATATAATTAGGTGAGTGGACAAGAGTTCTACTCCATAGTCTTTACATGATTCCAAAGCGTGTATGTCATTTAAATTCATTAACTAAGCACCGAATGTGATGCTAATGGATTATATCAAATGAAATACCACTTACAAAATAAATTGTTTGAACTGTAACAGACATTACACCGGCTAAAGTGGTCATCCCCTTCGAATCAGAATCCAGGAACACAAATCAGCTGTGAAAAGATATGATGCATATTCTTTCATATCAATGCATGTAGATAATTATGGACTTCACTTTGATTGGGATAATGCCGAAATTTTTAACAGAGGAAACACCGAAAGTGTCAGAGAATTCCTAGAAGTCTGGTACTCAAACGAATATGCGATTAACAAACATGTAAATCTCATACATTTATTCCCCTTAATGAATTTGAATAAAGCAAGAACAACATTTTTTACAGAATAAAGTGGTACCATCATTTATTTCTCTGGCTCCTCATCAGCTGCTTACAGTCCAAAGTCATTATTAAGTATATCTACAGAAATAATTTTAACATGCTTGCACAGAGTGCACTCTTAAACAAAAATCAATCAATATATACATACAGTATATATATATATATATATATATATATATATGGTACCATTTTATTCTGCAAAAAATGTTGTTCCTGCTTTATTCAAAACATGTTAATATAGACCAAATCTACCAACTAATAAAAAGTAAATCATGTGACGAGAAAGTTTAAAATCCAAGTCAATAGAAAATGATCAATACATATGTAAAGATGGTTACCGGGAGACGCAATTATATCACTCATGGAAAATTCAGATCAGTTCACTTTATGCTAAATATTGCGCTGAAGATGTTGTCCAGAAGGACGACGAAAGCACCACAACTTAACCAACCAGTTTTCAGTTATGGCACTTTAAATGGCATGGCAGAATTGCTTAAATTTTTAAGTGAATTAAGAGTTAGCATGGATCAGGATTCATTGTTCTTACATCATCTTTTCATATTTAACCCGTCATTTTTCTAAGATTAATGTTATTTTTTAGGTCTGACAGTTCACTCTACGGACATTTAAGCTGATATCTCGGCAGGATTCTTGTTAAAATTCTCTAAAGACTCATGATCCTTCGTCGTCTTAGGAGTGTGACTATAGAATAATCATCACAGGCTTTGTGATCAGATTACTTTTATAGAAAGAAGTGCAAACAAAGTTCTGAACTGTCCTAAATTTTATTATTTAAGGAGTCAGCTTCAGTCTAAGAAAGAAGTTAATTCCAATTAGTAGTGTTCTCTGAGCTGGTTGGTTAAGTTGTGGTGCTTTCGTCGTCCTTCTGGACAACATCTTCAGCGCAATATTTAGCATAAAGTGAACTGATCTGAATTTTCCATGAGTGATATAATTGCGTCTCCCGGTAACCATCTTTACATATGTATTGATCATTTTCTATTGACTTGGATTTTAAACTTTCTCGTCACATGATTTACTTTTTATTAGTTGGTAGATTTGGTCTATATTAACATGTTTTGAATAAAGCAGGAACAACATTTTTTGCAGAATAAAATGGTACCATATATATATATATATATATATATATATATATTTTGTATATATATTTTGTTTTTTTTTTTTTAGAGAGCTCTCTGTGTGCATGTTTTAAAAATTTTTTTGTATATATTTATTAAAAATTTTTTTTGGTATGAAGCGGTTGGGGGGGGAGAGAGAAAAATAATGGTGGACCTCTTTTTTTTATAAAAAATTTTTTTTTTTTTTTTTATATAATTTAATGGAGGAAAATAATTATATGATTTTTATTTTTTTTTAAATCATATTTTTTTTAGCATACCACTTTTAAGTATTTTCTCACACTTTTGGTTTTTTTTCTTTTAAAAATTTCTGTATTTTACCCAAAAAAAAGTACATTATTATTTTCTTTACTTGATTTGATAGAAAAATATTCATATCATTTCTTTACAGATTTGTTTTGTTTGCTTGTTTTTTGATTCAGGGGATGACCACTTTAGCCGGTGTAATGTCTGTTACAGTTCAAACAATTTATTTTGTAAGTGGTATTTCATTTGATATAATCCATTAGCATCACATTCGGTGCTTAGTTAATGAATTTAAATGACATACACGCTTTGGAATCATGTAAAGACTATGGAGTAGAACTCTTGTCCACTCACCTAATTATATCTTTATGAATTTGATACTGATTGAGTCAGATCGTCAGATGGTTAGACTATCGTCACTGAAAGTGTGACAATCATTAGCAAATTTGGTTATCTTCCATCGTAGTAAACGTTTACTGAGATAACCAAATTTGATAATGACTGAAAACCATATTTTCTTAACCTTCAGGCAGGCGTCAGTCACCCTAACTAACTTGAATGCTTATTTCAGTATTGCTGCCTGATGAACAGTTTAGTTCAGAATGAGGTCAATCATGTATTTTTTCCCACGACTTTCGTCCTAAATAATAAAAACATGCTGTCATCTGAAGATAATTCCAAAGTAAAATAAAGATTAATATAGATTATTGGTTAGTGCTCATTTCAAGAATTTAGGCTTAATCATTTATCAAAAGACTTTCATCGCCACATCTTAGCTGAATGGATGACAGTTTTGCAACCGAATGGCAATTGTTGTGTATTCATAAGCCAGTGGTGGATTAGGATTACATAAATGATTAATACCAGGAATTTTTTCAGTCTCCTTAAAGGTTTTTTTCAGGTCATTAACATTCATCATATTAACGTATCTATAACTTTCCATGCATTTTATTCCCATATTCATAAAAATTTAGGTCAATTTATATTCTTTCTACAAGAAAGACTTCACTGCTATATAAATATGAAAATTTCACACTTACTGGACAGTATCTTCAGGCGATTTCACACTGTATTTATTTGTTCTGTTTTTCACATTATGAAAATCTACAGTAAACATTTATTACCTTAGGTGCAGATAAATTCAAAGGTCATATAGGCTTATGCTTTCTGCAATTAGCGGCAATTTGATGCAATTGACAGTTTATGGCAAACACCATATCATATTTAAACAATTTGAGTTTTTCTATCAATTCAAATAACCTATATTTTCAGGATTTCATCGTGAGCTGACATCGGTTAGGGGACCACTAGCAAAAACCTGGGAGTACTGGACAGTTGTTTCACCAGACTACCTTGGGATTCTGCTTCTGTAGTACGCACTCACCACCAACGTTCAAGCACACGACCTCTCTGTTACAAGGCAAGCTAGCTCGTAGACCATTAAGTCACTCGAAACCGATTCATTGGCCAGCCCATCAATTCCAACTACTGTCAATTCACGATATAGCGCGACCACTAGCCAATGTTATCGGTGAGTATTTGTCCTCACATCTGACTTGCTCTGCCCCACTGTTCATGACTTCTTGCTAGAACGTAGGTAGCCATATATCTGAATAAGGCCAACGTTTAGAGAATATATATATAATTCACAGTGTCTTATGAATAGTTCTAAACAAACTTAGGCGCAGTAACTTAAATCTGTCCGCTGAACATCTCTGTTTTAAGAAAATTCCATTTTATTTGAATAATTCGACTTCAGTTAAACCGATTGATGTGTTCTTCAGTTATTTTAAAATGCTTGACGCCGTTGGGAAATTTAATGTAACACTCTCCAACAGTTTTTAATTTAGTAGCCATTTATGACTGAAATCAACGTAAACAGGATTCACTGCAAGAGAACCGTCACTCAGTAGTTGAGTGAAAGTAAAGTTGTTGGTCAGTGACTACTTTTGTGTCATTATGATTTAGGTATTACTTACCATGACTTTCCTTTAAGATGACCTCTGTAATCATGAGTCTTCAGAATAATGGAATGCATTTCTTTAATGCAATCATAGATAATTTCGCTTTCAAAATGCACCAGTCATTGATTTTCCTACTTCAGTCTAGTGTAGTGTTTGTAATCATTTTGTGGTTATTTTATTTCTTCAATAATCCTCTGATTTTCGGCTTCAAAATTATCAAAACGTGAATGCTTGGATAAAAATGGCTAATCCTGAGACATATCATGATAGTAAAAGTTTAACTCACAGTTTGACTGAGAGCTATAGAAACAGGTGACATGTCAACATCATTCCCGTGTACACTTCGCCAAATATTCACGAGGCGAACGACATGGACTGTGTAGGAGTGTACTTAATTTCAGTGAATAATATATTTAAAGACTCCTTATATATGCAACAAGCTGAAAGTGCCTTCAAATAACTTTTGTATTACTTTGTTTTTAACAAATTCTATCTATCAGTAGTACTTATATCGCAGCAGTTTTATTTATTAGGTTTTCCGGTGGATGACTGCAACTTAAGTTAATTAAACCTATTTTAATAATCTGACTATGTCCATTCTTAAATGAATCACACACGGAGCTATTTTTCACTTCTTCTGCCTAAAATATATTTAATCTGAACAGTTTTTAAAAATACTGAAAAATTCTAATTTTGTATAGAAATCACCTGAAAAACTATCTGAGTAAAATAAACACTCAGCATAGACATTTGTTAATTTCTCCTGAAATAGATATTAAAAATCGAGGACCACAGAACTGGTTATTTCTTGCTTTCATACTCTCTAAGCGTGGACTCACGATGAACTGATCTGAGGACTATCACTTTACACAACAGCTATCCACGATTCCCAATCAACTGCAACTGATGACATTTTGTGATTATCATCTCTGTTCAAATAATTTTACCCTATTAAATGTTTCTGTTATCAAAGTTTCAGTGAAGTTATTCGTAGAATTTAACAGGAATTATTTTATCGTGTACTCGAATTACAGTTCTGATGCAAAACAGCCACATAAAATGCGACGGATAGATAGTTTTCTGGCATATCGTACAGAGGACAAGTAATATTTGGGAAGTGATTTATGGAAGGATTAAATATATTTTCTTGTGAGATATTTACCTTATGGACTTGTCTTCGACTTCGGTACTGCAAAGCGGGTTCAAATGCCCAAAAGCACAGTGGTTATTTCGAGGGTGTAGAAATGCCTTGCTGATTTGTGCCAAATAGTAGAAAACATAGTTCTATGACATCCTGTCGACTGCCTTCAATCGCCTAACATCACTGCTGAAATGTGTTTGGGTCAGTTATGGTGACATGTTTACATTTTCTTTGATATACCATTAACAGAAGATGCGTTGGTGACATAGCGGTTAGGACGCTCGCCGACCGTGCACATGTTCCGGGGTTCGATCCCCAGCCGACTCACTCCTTTACCTCGCTAAGCCAGAAATAATGCTGGTAAAGAGGAAATGTCGGGCATGAGGCTAGTAACTCCATCCTGTAAGATAAACACTGATACAGAAACTTCAAGCTACTAGCTTGAGGTCCTGTGTTCCACTGGGGAACGTGAAGGGAAAAAAATTAACAGAAGATACTTTTTAAATTAACGGGAATAATAGCACGCTTTCAGCTTTTTGGTGTAAATAATTAGCTAATAAATAACCTCCACTTCGACAACAATTGCAGTTGTTTACTTACTATGGTCAGCGAATATCAGACGTTTGGAATTATAGCTTGGTAGATGAAAAGCCTTTCTGCTTTCAGTAGGAATCCTTGATAACTTTCTCTATTCTTTGAAAAATAATCACACAATAAATTCTTATGTTTAGCTTCATAAAAGTTACCTTGTCAAGCTACCAAAGAAGGACGACATACGCCTCTGCGAGAACTGTTCATGCCAAGTAAAATACTAAGTCGTTTCATCCTGCAGAAAATAAAAGATGCATTGAATGCAGAACTCCGCCTACTAGTACAAACTGGATTCAGGAAAGACATGTCATGTGCTGACCAAATTACAACTCTACGCATCATCACACCTCCTAACTTTCATTTCAAGCTCAAATTATTATTTCAAATTTTCAGTTATAAAACTAGTTATTTTAAGTTTGTTTCCATGCTCCTCCTGATCACACTTGTAATCCGTTTAGAATGAATATTTTTCAATTATCATATTCTGAGCCTGTGTAATTTTTCTGTTTCTATGCCTCCTGTAATCTATATTCACACCTCCTAACTAACATTTCAAGTTGAAAATTTTGATTTCAATTTGTTTCCATGCTCATTTTGTTCACACCTGTAATTCCTTCTATCCCTGCGTTTCTAAGCCTCTTGTAATTCATATCAAGTTGAAAATAATTATCACCTTTTTATTCGACTTTATTTATCATTATTTCTCCAGTTATCAAATATTAATTTTGTATACGTTGTAACTATTTTCTAATCCTATGCAATCTTGTCTCTGAGTCCCTTGTAATCTATATTCCTACCTTCAAACTTTCATATCAAGTTGAGAATTATTATCACCTTCGTCACTGTGTGGAATTAAACAAATAATAATTTTATCCATGTAAAATAATCTTTAAAAATGCGATTGTATAGCTTTTGAGAATGAAATCGCCGAAAATATATCTTTGCTGAACTTCGTGTTCTCTTCTTTCCAATGTCCATAGAATCGTAGTCAAACCTTTACCTTAACTTCATCCACTTCGAAAAGACCTTGGACAGCGCTGGACGAGAAGTAATTCGGAAACTATTCCAACATTAGAGCGTGACCCAAGCACCTTTATCAACTTTATTCAGCAGCTATATGACAATGCCATGTGTCAGGTGATCCACAACAATAAACTCAGTGGGGCGTTTGAGGTGAATACAGAAGTAGGACAAGCTGGCTGCCTATTATCACCGATGATATTACTGGTTCTAGTGGACTGGACTATACGTGATGACGAGAAGACAGGAATACGCTGGACGACCGATGACAAGACTCTAGAAGATCTGGATATCGCGCCTGGACGATTCATGTCTAATGTCATACAAACTCGAAGGCTTGCAGGCAGGCAGGCAGGCGAAAAGCAACAAACTGACAGAAGGCACTGGCAGCGAAGACAGGACTGACTCCAGGTGAACATAGAGGAGGTGGAGACGGAGGTGATGAAGGTAACCAACCAACAGCGACGACAATAACAACAACAACGAGAGACAATCACCATCAACGGGTGAGATTTAACAGAGATTACCTCCTTCACCTATCTGGGAAGCATCGTTTCAACCACAGGTGGGACGGATAAAGATGTCGAAGTCAGAACTGGGAAGGCGAGATACGCATTCAACAATCTGAAATCAGATTGGAATTGATTCACAAATATTCGCTAGCTATTAGCGTAAGAATCCACTTTGTACACTTGTATTTAATTTAAATCCGTCAGGATATATGATTTGATGCAATTTTGTCTCTTAGTTTTCACTAAATACATGTTACCATGATTTCATCCCATATCATACCGCAGCGTCTATGTCAGTAGTCTGTTTTTCCGTTGATAGTCATTTAAAGTTAGAAGACGAAAAATTCCCGTGAATTACATATCAAGTTTAACCTTAGCGTTGTTCAAAGTGAATCATATAAAAAGTAAATGTAACAAGATATCCAAATCATGGGCCTAAATCCTCCTGTTGAAGAGTGCCAACAAACAGAATACCTATGTCAGGAGCTTTCTAATGATTACCTTCAACTATCGAATATCACTTCAGAATGCTTAGCGTTGAGAGTCATCAATCTTTGGTAGCCTCATATCACTTTTTTCCTAAGGCTTTTGTCATAGAATATGAGTTTGCAGTTCTAGGTTTTCTATAAATCAGCTTCTCTTACAGGTAACATTTAAATGAACAACCTCAAGGATAAATAAATTTCATAACCATAATTCTTCCTGACAGTAACACATCAATCATCACAGGAATTAAAGGGCTCTTTATTTACAGAATATTAAGTTAATGTTCCAGTTCCGTCCTAATATTTCTTCCATCATACATGATGCACACTACAATATTTTTAAACTTTTGTATCTATTTGTGAAAAGACTGAAAAAACTCGTTGAGTCTTGAAGAGAATAAAAGATAGTTTAGAGGAGAAAATTTTCTTTATCTAATCATGAAAGCATCAAATATCATGAAGTTTCTTCTTGTTTTTCTTGACAAGTTACGAGGATCAAGTTGTGATTAAACAGTATATGTATTACACGATAAAATACCTTACCCTGTACAAATTCGAATGTGTATGGAAGTGTCTGCTGGTTGAACCAAATGTACTCCACTAACTCTAGCTACATGCTTAAGACCTTTACGAAGTTAAACATTGCGTCTTTTCATAAGAGTAATGTATGATACAATCAAATAAATCTTAAACTGTTCATCAGTAAGTATGCAATATCATTTGTTTATTACGATTTCATTTTTTTAATTTTTTGTTTAATGTGGTATAAATAATATTTCAAAACGTCTTTTTGTCTACAAAAAGGATAATGAACTGCTGAGTAACCTATTTTCACAGAAACACCCAAAATAGATCCGCTATCATTTGTTACTTCGTAAATTAAACAGGCTTAACTGTGATTCAGGAAGTATAATTAATATGAGGTATCTTGATTTGACACTAGTAACTAGTGTGATGTGTCTAGTCCTCTCTTTGGTACAGACTGAATTCTATCAGTCAGGTTGTAATGTGGCCACCATTCTAGGTAGCTCACCATCACGGTGAACATTGATTCGATGGTATTAGATGGTTGGAGGTAATCAGTAGGAAGCCTTGGACCTAGGTTTCGTGCTAGTTGGCACTCGTCAGCAAGGCGTATCTACAACCTTCAAGGAACTCATGTCCCTTCTGAGATTCGAACCCGCGTCACCCAGTGCTGCAGTCAGAGACGTTACCATCTAATATCATCAAATCAATGTGCACCGTGATGGCGAGCTACCTAGAATGGTGGCCACATTACAACCTGACTGATAGAATTCAGTCTACCAAAGAGAGGACTAGACACATCACACTAGTTACTATTGTCCAATCAAAATATCCACTACAGTCCTACAGGAGGTCAATCGCGAGCCCGAATAGCTCAGTGGTGACGTCTCTGAATGCAGCACTGGGTGACGCGGGTTCGAATCTCAGGAGGGACATGAGTTCCTTGAAGGTTGCAGATACGCCTTGCTGAAGAGTGCCAACTAGCACGAAACCTAGGTCCAAGGCTTCCTGCCGATTACCTCCGACCATCTAATAATAATAATAAGTATCATCAGTCTATGAAGCGTTGGTGGCACAGTGGTTAAGACTCTCGCCGACCATGCACATGGTCCGGGGTTCGAGCTCACGCCGACGCACACCTGATATCTATGGTCGGCCTGCAAATTTCGGGCTACCGATATCCAGCTGAAAATTCCACACTTGTCCCAAAAATACGGTGTGGAATCAAGCTGTAATCAAAAATAAAAACAAAAAAATATTAGCCATTTCAGAATAGCAAAAGTCACTTATTTGTTCACCCTATTAAAATTACATTTTAAGCCTACAGTTTGAACTGAAAACGAAAAATGTGTCTATCTGTACTTAACACTTCATAGGAAATAGCAATCACGTGTTTTCATCGGTTCATCGGTTTTGTAGATTTATTTCCCTTTATTTATGATTTAAAGTTGAATGAATTACAAAATTATGACTAGATTTATTCTTTTTTATGACTCATTGGTTGTATGTCTAGCCTTTTGTCATTCATTCTTTTCCCGATAAAACAGGGATTAAATCTAATGCACTTTATTTGTATTTTTCCACTCATTATGCTATTTACAAAGAAAATGAAAAATCATGGAAATTTAACCAGCGCATAGTAAAAGTATTGACACTGGAGTTGTGGATTCACAATTCCACAAAATTGAAAATAATGCTTACAATTAAAATACTATCACAGTTACTCGCTGAAAGATAAAATGTGTTTATTATATAATAGATCAGACAGCTTTTTTAGGTCATCTACCACTTATGCTTTTAAATTAATAAAATAGTGTGATCATTTCAAAAGAAGATAAGAAACAGATCTCCAAGTTAATCCGCTTCACGACTAATCTTGAAATCAATTCACACCCTGAAAACCAACACTGGAAAACTAATCAAATGCACATTGGAGACTAGCTGCAAGACAAAGTTACCTGATTTTCTTCTGGGAAGTAGTCATGGGGTCAACCAAGTTGGGTGTGAGGACAAATACTCGCCGATGACATTAACTGGCAGTTGCGCTATGCATCGTGAATCGACAGAAGTTAGAATTGATGAGTTTATTTGATTCCGTCCCAGTGATTAAATGGTCTGCAAGCTTGCCTGGTACTCTGAAAGTTCTGGGCCTATTCGTTGTTGCGATCATATATGCTTAGTAGTGAAAGGTTCCAAACGAGGACGAGATAGCTGTCCAGTACTCTCTGAGTTTTTTTTTTCAATGGTCAGTCAGTCCATGATCAATTTTGAAATCAGTCAAATCCCTACGAACCAAAACTGAAAAAGAAGTAAAAAAAGTACTTTGCATTGCTGATGCATTATCGATCCGGATAGAAAATCATGATTTATAAATGCAGAAGCAACTTCTCCATCCCCTCCTTCTAGCTTGGATATACTTCCAAGTTCTACGACTTTGTTAATAATATTTTTTTTCTTTATGCTTTTTGAATCTATGTATGGTATCTTAGTGATATCTTTATTTACTCTTTCTGCCCATTACATAATTTATTTTTTATCCATTAACTTCCTACTTCACATTACGCAACATTTGTCACTACTTCCTAATCCTCACCCCCCCTTTAGTTGCAATTTTGATTATTCACCACATTTTAGAAACACTTTGATGACGGGAACAGTAAAAATTTCGTCGAAGAATAAAAATATGCCATAATACCTTGTACCTTGAAAATACTTGAAAACAATTCTGAATTGAGCGTGAATCAGGTCAAAATGTGATTTTAAAAGCCTATTATTTAGATACCTTCCGATAGAATTTGTCAGATTTAGACCTGAAATCTTTCTTATAATGATGTGAAGGTAAATATATCGAAGGCTGAACCACGTAAATCCTACTTCATAAAATATCTGTCCTAAGACACTTGGTATTGTTCGATATTGTAATGTTGGAAGTGATTGGTTTCTTGTAGGTTACAGGTCATGTATATCAAAAAAAGATGTCAATAATACATAGTGGTCTAGAAGGGTCACAAATATGCTGAAAAACAAACTTCTGCATATCTGTAGATAAGATGGATAATGCGAAGGTGTAGCCAAAATACATTCTCCCTAGCTGATTATATCTAACTGATCATGGTGTGAAGTGATAGTATTGATGGAAATAAAAATATCTGTGAAAAATAATGTCATATTTTAAAACATGTTTACTTTACATTCACTACTGAATTTTAGGTTGTTATTGCCTTCGTGTTTGGTCATTTTGAACTTGAACACCTAAACATTTGAATATCAATGTGATGCTCACTAGCGACTGGCCCTATTCAGATATATGGCTACCTACGTTCTAGCAAGAAGTCATGAACAGTGGGGCAGAGCAAGTCAGATGTGAGGACAAATACTCACCGATAACATTGGCTAGTGGTCGCGCTATATCGTGAATTGACAGTAGTTGGAATTGATGGGCTGGCCATTGAATCGGTTTCGAGTGACTTAATGGTCTATGAGCTAGCTCGACTTGTAACAGGAAAGTCGTGAGATGTAACCTTGACGATGAGTATGTACTCCTGAGGCAGAGTCCCCAACTAGTCTGACGAAACAGCTGTCCACTACTTCCAGTTGGTTTTCCAGTGGTTCTCTGGCCGATGTGAACTCATGGTGAAATCCTGAAACTAATCGAATTCCTGCAAACCAACATTAGAATTTCAAACTTTGATGGTGGTTCTCACTGTCAAATTTCAGTATATTTTACGTGCTTACAGAGTTCCCGCCTCACATTTTTGGTTAGTTCTTGCTTCTTCCACAATTTGAATCGAAGAAATACACTACCACTGTTAAAGTTAAGCTTTGTCTTCTGCAAAGGTATCCACAAGATACGTTAGAACCCTACAGAAGTTGGTTATGAAATCATGATAGTTATTCTGTAAACTTGTGGATGTGACACAGCTACACTTCATGAACCATTAAGAACGAAGCAAATAAATAAGTAATCAGTAAACACCAATATATAGAGCTGGTTAACCATTCCTCTTTAGAAAATCGACATCAAGATGGAAATCTCAAACAAACTTCATAGATTCAAGCGAAGCCTGACGGGTTTTTACAAATTATATCAAGATGGCCTTAAAGATAATGCTATCAGAAGGTAGAATTTTTCTTGAGCAACCCAAAATGACTGTCAGATGATCTCTCTTATCGTTGATTAACAATAACAAGAACTGCAGTGTATGAAGCTAATGAATATAATGCATATTGTAGTAAGCATCATCAAGAAACTATATTCTTGGGAATTTGTTTTGTTGTTAATTTTTCTGACCTGAGAAATTATTTCTCTATATGAACTGTAGTCAAGATTTGACCGAATAGTTCCACAATAATTGGGCGCCTAGTGAAAAGTAGACATATGCCAAAACTGTATTTATAAAATTTAATACGGTATAATACACTCCATTGTATCCTTGTTTAACTACTTTTTTTTACCTGAACACGACTTCATTCTATTAAGTTTTGTTTCAAATAAAAGATTCAATTTATTTATTTTCAATTTTCTTGTTCTGTATCTTTACTGATTTCAATCAAAGTTGTGTTAATCACTACACCTCTATGTCTTACCTTATTGATTCCTATGGGTTAGCACTTAAGTACAGAATACACCATATGACACTGTATAAGTAACTTATCCTTATACTTTATTAAAAATAAACATGAAATTGTCTGAAAGTGTCAATAATGTTGAGATGACCTTTTCAGAAGATAAAAATATGAAAATACTGAGCAAGTAAATAAAATAATCCGAACTAATAAACAATTTAGAAGGGATACCATATGTTATGCAGAATTTCGTCTATATGTAGACAGATACACTTAATGAGCAGTAAAATACTAACTGATGTCCTTAAAAAGATATACAAAAGTGTAATCGAACAATCGATTAGACTTAGTTGAATAGTCAGTTATTGTCCTTTAAAATTGTCAATGTATCAAGGATGAGCATTGTGAAATTAACTTAATATGAGTAATGTGACAAAACAGATAAGGAATACAAGCTTATTCTGTTATAATCTTCTAGACTGATTTTTATGTGTTTGTGGAATCGTTTGTAGGACACACTTTATGAGTAGATATGTAAAAGACATACATGTATAAGGGATGTTACTAAGCATTAAGAACAGTTACATACTTAAAAAGATAATTTGAAACATACAATTCATTGAAATAATTAAAAGATCAGAATTACTGTGGGGAAAATTTAATCATAAAAATTACATAATTTAAAGATGTACAGAAAACCACTGGGAACAGGGTTACTCTTTTGTCTAGATTCTGAATTTTCAGAAGATTGTAACCGCGAATCTAGTAGGGATTGCATTTAAGAGCATTATGTCGCTAGACTGTCAAAATTGTTCTTGTAGTAAGTTAAATGCCGATGAATACCGACTAACTGAAGTAATGGTGCTTTCTGTTATACAGTACTAAGTCATTGTCTAGTCAGTGTTCAAAGTATCAATAGGCTCACCTACCATACCCTACTCTAAGGCTGAATATGTGCGCGGATATTCGTAGTAAATGTCACTGTTTGTATCATACTTCTTTCCACTATAATCATCTTCCATTCACATTACTATCAATATCATGTTTATCATCAGTTGTACTTTTATCATTTTTCCCTTTTGTTTTCAAGATTAACATTTAAAAATAACTTCATTCTTTAGTTGATAGAATGGAATTGAGTTATTTCGGTTGTGCGTCGGTGGCACAGTGGTTAGGACTCTCGCCGACCATGCACATGGTCCGGGGTTCCAGCCCACGCCGGCGCACACCTGATATCTATGGTCGGCCTGTAAAATTTGGGCTACCGATATCCATGCTGAAAATTCCATACTTGTACCAAAAATACTGTGTGAAATCAAGCTGTAAATCAAAAATCAAAAATAAAAATAAAAAAAATAAAAATAAAAAAACGAAAAAAGAGTTCAATTAATTTCCCATATCTAACAATGGAAATTTTCATGGCTGGTTATTTCCAAACATGTAGACTTTTCTCGTGGTGTTTTCTTATGTGATATGGACGGCCGTGAGCTAGAGGACTAAGATATATAAAAAAAGTTTTGAAGAAAAAACAAACCTGACAAATTTAAAATAGATTTTCTTATCACCTAAAGCACCATTTAAAACCAATGAGAATTGATCAGATACTGCATACTAGCTTGAGTCTCTAGGAAAATGCTTGCTCAGGGAAAGATCATTAAATCTCTAGGCTATCATGTTACTGCCACTTAATCACTAAGCTGGAAATCAATAGTATTAAAGTTTTGGTAAGCTGACACCATCACATGTCATCAGTGAGTAACTGTCCTGATTAAGTATAATTCTAATTCTACTAAAAATCAATGAGGCTAATATAAACAATTAAGATTCTAAATCGTTAATGTGCAAAAGCTAATGGAGAAAACAAATATGACTATATCAGTCCAATGACACCTACTCGTTTGGTTGAAATCCAATGGCCTATCAATTCTTGTTTCTGCCGGTCAGCGATGTAATTGAGTACCAGTCTTTGTGGACCCCACTGGTCTAGAATCGTTACTCAAAGGCGTTAAATTCCGAACTCTGCATACAAAAGAAGTTTGTTTAATCATTAAATCAACACTGGACCTGATCTCTCGTAACACCAAATACATAATCTTTATCTTTTTGTTATATTTTAATTGTATTATTTTCTTTCTGCATGCCCTAATAAATCTCTACCCTTATTACCACTGTTGTTAACTTGACTCTCGTCCAAATTTCAGTTGAATTCTACTCAACCCTTTTTTATATGACTCAATGGGCATTTTCAAGTTACTTACTATTCAAACTCCAGGAAATCCATTTCTCACTCATTTAGTCGTACAATGAACGGTTCCAGAATACGACAAAACAGGTCTTCAGTACTCTTCAGTTTTTGATGGTTCCATAACGGATGTCAGATTGTAACGAAATTTACCTTTTGAGCCAATCAAATTCCCACAAACCAAACACTTGAAACATATTGCGTACTAGTGTCCGTACTGAAGATATTGTCTGTAAAGGTAATGAAAGCTTCTTAATAAACCATCTAGATGAGAGAACACAATTACACTAATATTTTCCATTGCTCATTAGTGATGGACTGCTGGATGGAATTCTTAAAATACGAATGGGAAATAGGGTGTGAATATAAAGATACTCTCATATAAAACTAGATGGTAGTCTCACAATATTTCGAATCGACAGAAGAATTCATAAACTATTGGATTCCGATGCCATGTTTGAGAAAAATCGAATTACTGTATCCACTAGTGCAGTTGTCTAGATTATAGTTCACGGCTTGTTGCGAGTAGCCATCTTGAATGTATCCCTGAAAAAATAATGGAATTTTGGAATCATTGAAAGGTTCACAGTTTCCCGATTTCCTGAGTTGTCTTTTTTTTCAGTCAATGCCTTTAGTATATCTAATTAGCTCTTATAGTCATAAATTTACTGGAACTTTAAATCCAAATAACCATTAGTCTCTGTGTGTATTTTAATTACAAAGCTCAAATAGTTAATTATATCATTTGGTTGAAGATATAATTTCTTTTTTAAATCGATATTATGAATACCATTCAATGTACTTTTCGGCTAAATTACCTTGGGAACAATTTTCACTTAACCTTATTAATTTTTCCCTTTGGCTTTCTTTCCTCATAGCATCATTAATAATATTCAATATTGTGAATGGAGTGATTATTTAAAAGAATAGAGTTAAGAATATCCTTTTCGATAATTTCCTCTCCTGGCTCTCCAATTATATATATATAACAGAAGTCGATAAACAATTATTTATAAACCATTTCTCCTCCTTTAGACTGCATCTTAAAAGAAGTGTAGGACTTGGGCACTGTAACAATATGCAATAAAAAGAGTAGCAACAAAATTTGTAATTATTTCACAATGTAGGCTAATTGAGGTAAGTAATCCTCCTCCTCGTCGTCCTCCTCTCTATCTTCCTCTCTCACATACACAAATACAAGATATCATGAAATAAATTGGACAGAAAGGTATACTGAATTCAATTAATACTAAGGTCACTGAAAAGTTAAAAGTGCATCCGCTTGGACTGACACCCTTAAGGTCAAATTTCCGTTCATACTTTTTATACTTTATTAATAACATTTCTCGGAAATCTTCCTTCTCTTATTAGTTTTCAAAGATTAGCTAAACTATGAAAGTGTTTCATGCGTCCTCATATGTGGAAAACATTTCAAAGGTCAAGTTTCAGATCTCCAATTTAATTATATATATATATAATACATCGAAGAATGAGTATTAAAACTAATTGAATAAATGATGAAAATGAAATAAATGAATAATGAATAAAAACTGAAATTTTGAATGACATTTTCAAAGTTAAATGACATTTTTTTTCTTCTATCTTGCCGTGTAGCAGTTTTACATTTTTACATGAACTTTTCGTTCATTTCACAAGGCTTTTTCAGAATTTCTTCTTACAACAGCTTCTGTTTTCACAAAGGTAATTGGGTAGGAGGGAATATCAATGAAACAATAAAATGAAATAAATAAGAAGACACCAGTTATTAGCACCTTTTGTATACTAGCAAAACAGACGATAAAAAAGATATGCATATAAATCAAGTTTTCGATTTTGAGTGTTTCTTTCCTAATGAAAACTTTGCAGTTGTTTATTTACCTAGGGTATAATTAATGGACAGAAAGTATTTGAAGCAAGGGTTAGAATAAAAATCTGTATTCTTGAAATGTCTCTCTCTATTTTTCTAGCACAGTAACCAAGGGTTTTTTACTACCGCTGCAACTAATCTTTAGTTGAAATGACTCCTCTGTCACTATATTGTTATGTTGAATGATTTGAAAAGAAGGCAACATTGGGTCGAACATAGGCGGACTACTGATCAAAAGTTCATTCGGGGATGGCGACTAGCAGGGGAATCCAGGATAACGCACATTTCGTTCTATTTAGGACTTGTCATCTAGATGTGCCTGCATTCCCCAGTGAGTGATGTTGTTCCCACCGAGGCTCGGACCCAGTGCCCATAGTTTCAAACGACAAAGCATTATCTACTAGACCGCTTAGTCCACGAGACCCACAATCCACCGATTAACTTCTTATTACATGCCCACGCATCGTTGAAACATCTGTTCAAGGAGCCGACTGTTAACCTGAGACTGAGCGCTTCAGTCCAAATCAATCAACGGGAAAATCTCAAACTGAATTAAATGAAGAACTACTGATCAGTTCAATTAGCAAAAGATGAAACCGGTCCTAATTTGGCGAATAAAACTGGACGATGATGTAGATGTACAATGATGTAAAGAAAAATATGAAAACAATTTTGCGTAGGGTTCGGAAAAAGCTAATTCATCCACAGATATATAAGGTAGTGTCATTCAGTCAGAAATATCACCATTTGGCAATAGAATTTAGCTAAATTAAGGAAGAAATACAATAATATGAATGGCTTCGTAGTTTGAGATCAGTGTAGGTAGCTTTTCCATTTGATATTCATTCTAGCCTTATGCTTCATTTTGAACTAGGCTGGTAATCTTATTCTTCCTTAGTAGGTTTCATATTTAATAACCATAAGGGTGTGCCTATCGGCAAGGGATACTGTAGCTACTTCTCCTGTCAGGATCCATCCCTTGCATTATTCATGCTTCACTAAATCCTCATTGGTCGCATTCTCATTTAATAACCTTCCTCCACAACATTTGCGATTGTGTCGACAGAAGAAAACAACTAATTATTTTTTTGATTACTTTTTAATAATGTTAGCTGGGAGACAGGCCTATCGTAAAGATGTCTGGGTTAACATCCCATTTCGTGAATAGCCAAGAAAGGAATATGGTAGGTTTCATTTTATTCTGAGCACAACTCATCAACTTACGAAGAAACAAGTGAGCAAAGTTTACTAGATTTAATAAGATGTGGAGACTAAGAAGCTTCAAATTATAATCGTCACTTCTTTAATTATCATTCCTATGCGAAAAAAACTATAGTTACTATGTAAAGGTAGTAAGCAACCATTATTTTAAGTATCATTTATGCCTGAAACACTATAAATAATAGTGACTATTTATTAAGCTGCAACCAGGCCGAACAAATAAATAAATTACATCACCTTAAAACCCAGACTAACTAATATACCTAAAAATGCACGTTACGATAATTTATTTTGTAAACTGTATGTAATTTGAACTGATAACATGCTTATTGATCAATAATCACGTAGAATCCAGACAAATACAGTATTACATCATAAATGTCTGGTCGTTTTGCTGCAAGTGCATGAACTACATATTTTTTTATTCTTATCAATTAGTTAGTTTTTTCAAAACAGGTAATTAGATCATCTGTTTGTCAGTATGACTGGTTGTATCCACATAAAGCTTACGTAGCCCTACACATATTTGCAGATCAGACAAAAATATGGATTAATGAAGCACTTGGTGATTTCTGTTAAAAGATTAGTGTTATAACTTGTGATGACTATTAACGCGATGATATAATATTAAGCTGTAGTAACATTAATTTAGCAAAATCAAAACGGGTCAATCAATACAGTCATACGACTGGCTACAGTAAAAAGGAAATGTCATTCAGTAGTTGCTGATGTTATTTTCTAGTTAGCCTATATGCAGATTGGTTACACAAGATGAAATGTTCATATTTAGTCTAGGGAGGTAGTTAAAGTTTGATGCTTGAGTGAATTTCAGTTTGACTCGACTTTTGAGTTCCTGTAGTGACTATTCCCTGCATAATATTAAATATTTTTTTTAACAGATTCAGTACCTCAAACTAACATTCTCCTTCAGAAACCAAACAAGGCCAAAAACGAGAAGCAGCTGTAGTTAAAGGAATTGTTATTCAGCTGTATTTCTACCGGACTAATATGCATATTGATCAAAAAGGAAATGTCAGTAATATATATCCGCTAGGAAAACAGCTATGGAAATGTAGTGCTGAAAGATGATTTTTGCTGCTGAAATTTTAGGTCACAAATGTACTAGTGATTATAGAACGAATTACATACTGAGAAAGTAAAAAAGAAACAATGGGGGATGTTTAAGGCGTATAACAAATTCCATGTAAAAGCAGCTACTCAGACTAGAATTATAGCAACATCAAAGCCCTTGATATTTCATTTAAAAAAGTATTTTGAGGTAAAATGCCTGAACAAATCGAGAATGACACTCATTGTGGTAATTTACATGACTACTGAAAAACTTAAAAGCTCTGCTTTCACTTGACGCTAAGATTGAGCATATGTTGAACTCTCGTCGGAAGAAGCAAAACACATCTGTGTTCGAAACAGTGGTTTATACATTAACATCTCTGAGATGCAAAGATATGCCGCTGAGAAGTCCAAAACTGCAAGTCAACCCATTGTCAGATGAATTCAGACATAAACAGTATTTGATTCACTTACAGCTGATATTATAATTTTTATTACTAGAAAAAAATAGCACATTCCATTTAAGTGAACTGTTTAAGTAAATGAAGTTTATTACAGTCACTGATATGTATGTAGCTACTGAAGTAAAATTCAATCAGGTGGATTATCTACAATGAAACCGAAAGATAAAAATCATTCCACTATTCCTTTCATAACCCACTAGAACAGTTTAAAACATTTACTGATTAATGACTGAGGTATACATCTCCACTATCACTTGGTATAAGTTAAATAAAAAGTGTCGCATTTAAAACATGCCGATGCCCAACAGTTAACTGTACACTATATTATTCAGTATTAATTTAAAAGCTTAACCTTAAATTGTCATTTTCGTTGAGTCAGCCGGTATAAATACTATTTGCACCAATAGTGAATGCTTACTTAATTCGCTTGCTCGAATCCGAGGGACTCAACCACTTCATTATATTTTACTTCGAGAGAGAAAAAGTCATTATTCATAAGTCATTTCTTTGTTTAATTTAGTTAGAAAAAAGTAATAGAAGTAAATCAAAATATAAAATGATTAAGATTAATAATTATAAACTCAAATCAAATCAATTCTTCCACAGTGGTATAATATGGTGTAAATATTCTTGTTGTATATGTCTATGCAAAAATTGCTAGAGGAAATCAAAAACTCGTTAGATTCAGTGACAGGATAATTAGAGTAATACCTGATATTCAGACGGTGATTATCAAATAACCGATATATGAATTAAATGCGAATGTAATCAAGAATGAAAATGAAAGTCTATAAAATCTATACAGTTATTGTCGTATTATCAGGACTAATAACAGCAGGAATGAGTGAAACATCTGATCACAGGTAAGAGTGAATAGAAAAAAGATTTAACCAAGTAATAAACAATGCATCATTTAATTTGTACATTTATTGTGAATAGAATTTGATGGACGGATTGAATATCGAAGTTTTCTCGCCCATGTAAAACGACTTGTATTCGCGTTATTATTAGGATCGAAAATTGAATTTGAAGGTGAACTAAAAGAATCCTGGGCAACATTAACTGAATCTTTAGTTTTTCTACATCTACTCATGCTTTCATTACTTCTTTAGTTGATTTCATATCCATTCGCCTTTCTGTAATTAGAGAAGGAAGTATTGTTGGTCCTACAGTGTGTTTTGTTTTCTGGTGTACAATGAACGGTGAATCTGAGTTAAGGGAACGCCGTATAGAATTTGTTGCGACTTTTGAAACTGCACGTTTGATCAGAGAAAATGGCTTTAGACTTAATCTTCCCTTCAAGCCACTGTTTGAGCGCTTCAAAGTAGATAATTTTTTAGACTGAGTAGAATCGGCATTGGTAGGAGTTCGAAAAGATAATTGGCTGTCATTTCTCTGGTATCTCTCATGACTGTTCGGTTTCGGTGAAAGACATAAATTTGAAATTGTTTGGGAATGAAGTCTTTCATCACTTTCAAGGTTTACTGACTGAGTTGCATCACTATAATAGACAGATGATAGCAAAAATTCTCGGTCATTTTCGTTATGAGAACATGATTCAGGTAATTCTGTAGCTGTGTACAACGGAAGATCGTTTACGATTACGTTTTCAGAGTGCGAGCACTGGCAGACTGATAATTTAGTTTGTCCATTTTCTGATAAACAACTGCAGATACACCTAGCAGAAACCAATACCCCAAAAGGTTGTGTATTTGTAACTTCCATAAGAGGGATAGGTAGTCTTCTCCCTCTTTCGTTTGTACTTCGTAATGAAACTTTCATTTGTGAAGTTTTCTCTGAAATGTGCGCTGAGGGTGTATCACTATATTCATCCAAGAAAGTTAGACTGACTTCATCTAACTGACGATATGTAGCCTGATTTTCTTTTCCATTAAAACTTGCATTTGGTGTAGAGACCACCTCTTTGTATGGTGATGAATTTGTTGTTTGGGAAGATAAACACGAACACCCAGATGTTGACCAGTTAGATGAGGAAGTATTAGATGAAGTGGTTTTCTTTGGCATACACTTAAGGCAGTCAGGATTAGACATTCTTAAGCTATCGGTGTATGGTACAGATGCAGAGGAGTTGTTTAGACCAATACCAGATGACTGTATGGTCACACTTGTTGGCTTTATCTTGAAATTTTTCAGCTTTCCGTCAACAGAGTAGCTAGGATGAAAAAGGAAACTTAGGGTTAGTAGATAGTCCAGAAATTCAAAGTTTAAATAAACAATTTTTACTTTTCATCCTCTGTTCATAGATCTTTTATCCATCTATATATAAAATATTTAAGCAACAGATGGTAACAGTAGGTTTATATAACTAAAATACATCAGGATATGAAGAAATACTTTTAGAAGTGTAGTGAAGCTCACCTTTCAGGTACTGTACATTTTTTCATTTTATTTTGACCAGGTAAGCAGTTACTAGAAAAGACTCTTTCAGAATTGAAATGGGGAAGAGAGCGAACTCGCGCAATTTTGTTCAGTAAACCACGAGGTAGGCTGAATGTGTCGTCAACAGAAAGAATCAACAATTCTGATGATAGTGATTGAGATCGTTTACGAGTATTAACAGTATATTTTCCTTCTCGATGTCGAGTAACTATGCGAACAGCATCAGGAATCTTAGTTGCTGATGTTTCTGTTTCATCAAAAGAAGTGAGCTTCTACAAAAAAAAGGAAAGCATAATTGCTGATTATATGTATACAAAGACGGAGATAAATAGGTAATTTATCTGTCAGTCTATTACTTCTATAAGGCACTCAGTCAACAATAAATTTCATTCCACTATTTTCTGTGTTTGTATGACATCATCAGGAGAAGTACCTTTTGATAAGGATGCAGGTGTCTTTTTAGCAACTTATGAGTTTTGTTCAACTATCTGAATATTCAAGTGATTTATTACAATAATTATTGTTCAGTTTTTACTGAACATTAGTTTCTGATGAACAGGCTTTCTGAAGTGTGAAAATCAGCCGCTGTCCGTGATTTTTTGTTAACCGGCAGGCGGTTTCAGCGATCTGTCACAGGTTTAAACTTAAATTATTTAACTCCCTCAGTTTCCCTGTTTCTGTGTGGTAAAATTAAACGTGTTTTGGAATTAATTCACTTTAACATTACTATTTAAGAATAACTTACCAAGGGATCTACTGTTGCTGAATTCACTGAATGAAGATAATTGCTTTCATGTGCACTTATGTCAGTACTTCTTTCAAACGGAATCACTGTGGCTCTTTGTTCACAACATGCATCCTTTTTTGATGGCGTTCTGTCGATTGGATTCGGAGGATTGGATTCTGGATTTGTAGGGAATGTATCCCTTGTCGAAAAACATTTACTAGATTCAGGAAATCTGCATTCTAACTTTTGTGATAAATCTTCATGACAATCTAAAGATTTTCGCAATGAATGATAACTACCTATCGGGAGGATAGATGTGCGACGTGCAGAAATGTTCTGTAATCTCTTTCTGGTAACTGTAGCTGTCTTTTGTCCTGTAAAACAGTCTGGATCAGGTTTTGTAGGTATATTGGAAAATTTGTTAGCAGTATTTGTTATCATTGGTGAAGAATAACCATGGCAATTTATTGTTTCATGTTTTGATAGCCTATGTGATGTAATTTCATTAGCTTTCCTATTAGAAGTACTCAGTTTCAGAGGGTTCCATGTTTTTCGACGTCTGAATGCTTGTTTCTGTATCAGTTTCTGAGTTGAGGAGGTAGTTGTTTGACTTTCACTTTTCTCGTCGTTCGATAATAATACAGTTTTGATATGATTTATCTGTTGAGTTATATCCTTTAGCTAAAAAAATAAAACAGAAAAATCAAAAAAGTTCATTACATAATTTACTGTATTCGACTGTACTGGTAAAAAGCCTTAATATTCCTTATGCAACTATGTGTTTTATGTAAACTGTTCTATACAGACCAATGTGAGATGAGACAGACTCCATCACACATATAGAAATAATTGTTACTGATACATCTTAACAAATTATAAGGCTGCTACACTACCAGTGAATAACATACATAATAATTTAATTGATAATGTTTTCCAGCTTGAGTTAATGAGTCTTTGTTTTAACTGTCAGCGGAAAAATTATCACATTGAAATTAAACCTGGAGATGAATACTCGAAGAACTGAAACTCACTTTTCATGCAGAACTGTTGCTTATACCAAAAGATAAAAGTAGTCAGTGTGTAGATAAGGTAAATCGCAAATATCCTTTGAGGAAATTAAACTTAATAAGTCGGTATCCATAGAAGATGCAAAATGTTTAAGAGTATTTCATTGAAATATGTGAAGACCCATGTCAAAAAGCTAGGTAGACAACTGTTGATATTCAGCTGACAGTATACCGAAATAAGACCTGCTTAAAGCCATCAAAATGTATGGGACACATTGTTTCCATTATCCGTGTACTTCTAAGAATCTCAACCAATTCTAGCGTACCGCCATGGATTTTATGAAAGTGGAAAAAGAGCATTATAGCACTTTCTAGCATTCTTCGGATTGAACAGTATCGCTTCAGATGATATATTATTGGTTGTTATGTTATCTGAAGATTTTCCAAGGAAGAAAGGGTGGGAGGGAAATATTTTGCAGGGAAACAAACTGATTGTTCAGTATTTTGTATAAACGGACTTTTCAGAATAAAGCTGTTACTATCATTACACTACATTTTATTAAACTAAGCTGGATGGTTAAACCTATTCATAATAACAGCAGACATTAAATGACCTAGGCATAATCCTACCTAACTTAGGTAGCTGAAGTCGTTGAATTATTTAGTATTTCATGTTGTCGTGTATGAAAATAATTTTATGTAACATGTAAGGTAACTGATGGTAGCATAAAAGATTTCACATAAAAGGTTACCTTTTTAGAATTGGATTTGTAAGCAATTTTGTAAGATTCACATTTTGTCTCCTTTGCTCTTTGTTTATGTACGGAGTATAATTGCGAGATAACAGCAAAGTCAACTTCAAGGCGTTTTAATTCAATTTCGTAGGTAGCGCGTCTGATATCTTCTACATTTTCATACGAATCATTTGATGATCGTAAATTTAACTGTAAATGCTGTCCTTCACTTTCAACGATTTCCTTATTTATTGAATAGTTGAACTTCATACTGCAATTGGTATTATCATCATCACTGTCACTGGCGTAATTTGTGTTATGAATATTTTCGTTATTGTTATAAAAATTAGCGTTAATATTTGTTGATGAATTACTCTTTAAATCCGATAATAAAACACGTGCTTCATTTTTATTTTTTGCATTCTTTAGTGATTGGTAATCACGACCTAATGAAACTGCTGTTGGCGAATAGTCAGTTGATAGAAATGAACTATAATCAGATATCGATGTACTCATAGTCATATGCTTCACACGATAACATTCTAACGAAGTCAATGAATTCTCAGTTTTTGTATCTTTACGATATTCACGTTTATTTAACGGAAAGCTCACTGTATTATAATCGTGTGTAGATGAATTCAAATTAGAACATGTATCAAGAGAACCAGTTAAATTGTTTAACTGTTTATTTGGAAATAATTCTGTACTAATACTGCGTCCAAATGCTTCCACTAAACGTCTAGCTTTACTGTGATAATTTCCAGTAACTTCATCATTTGGCAGTAAGCAGTCATCGATTACTCTTTCAATTTTACTTGCCCGTGAACGTATTGATGATCTTCTTGTAGACATCATATTAATCTAAGAAGAAAGAAAAGCAGTAGAACATTAGAAAATTAAAAATTCAAAAAAATTTTAAAAAATTAAAATTCAAAAAAAAATATATAATGAGTTTTGTCACAAACTTAAGCGTATCATTCAACTTACCAGCGGTGAGAATTTTCTTTTGTTTTGTAGATATTCATAATATTCTGCTTTCGTGCTTACCGTACTGACTTTGTGTACTAATAGATGTGATAAAGGATATGATGTATTTTTCAAGGGTTTATTGCAAATACCAAGTTCAATGCATAAGGATTCATAACCAGGTGGTACAGTTCCGGTAATCGACTGTAAAATATATAAATATACAATGTTGAGTATATATATATATATATTAATCGGCATTTCATGAATTCGTGGATCTAAGCATCAATGTACAAGTCATTATAAACCAAATGATCACAAAGCACTGACTAAAAGATTTGCGTATGATAACTGGATTAGCACACTTATCGTCTAACGTCAAAACAAGTAAAAAGAAAAGTCTAAATCTGCAAGTTATCACATTGTATTTGTTGAAAGTTCCTGTTTATTACCATAGTTTGTCAGACCAAAAACATGGAATGCATATAAGTGGTTGGACACTTGAGTGCACATGAGTGAACATATGATATGCTTTAGTAAACGCAAACTCAATGTTTAACGATGTAACTTGATAGCTAATTAACATTATGCGAATACCATTGTCTGAAACTTAAATGTAACCATTTTTGAGTGGTTATATTCCACTTAGCCCTAGAACTTCAGAGAGCAATAGTTTAAAATGGGTGTATAATCTTGTAATGATATATACATTTGCTACAATTATGTCAAATATCACCAAAAACAATCACATATCTGTGAGATTTACTGCTTATTGTGCTAAAACGTACCTAAACAAGAAGCTGTTAAAATGTGAAGGTTGGGAACATTAACTTACCCATTCCTCGTGTAATAATTTCAACAAATCCGTGTTTAGCTGTTTTAAGCGCTCAACAGTTTCGGTCTGACGTTGAATTAATGACTGCATTTTACTCACATTATCTTCAGAAAAATTAGACAGCGTCGATAAATCATAACCATTTTGTGATTCTGTCATGCAATCTAAAAAACAAAGTGAATAAATTGGTAACTAAAACATATTTATCATGATGTAATCCAAAACTCTATACAAGTTTTCGTTCGCCATCAGAACAACAAAAAATATTTGACAGTCGAATTTTAGATCAAATAAGTTAGATAATCACGTGTCCTAAAAACGGATTGATGGAGTTGAAATCACCCAAATATATGACCCAACATAAAAAATAAACAAAATCTCATGTCAACTGATGATGGGAAACAAACGTAGTAAGAATATCTGGTGACATAATAATGAAGAAAATTATTTCTGCAAGAAACATTCCAGGAAACAGACAGAGCATTCATCTAAATAGATTTCTACTATCGCTGATTCATACCTTAGATTAAAATTAAAGATAAAATAATTTTTGTAACAAATTTTGTTCGGCTGTCTGACTTCTTCGAAATAGATGGAAGAGTGAATGTGAACTATGCAAGAGAATGTTCAAAAATGTCCCTTTACTTGACTGTGTATAGCTTAAGACAGAGAGCAAGCAGAAAATACATTTTACAGAATCAGATAATTTGTTCACTGTGCTAATGAACTGATATTCTCGACTTCGAACAGATTGACAACAGGCTCGAATCCACAACCACCTACCCCATAAAATAAGTATGGTTCAATGATAAATGTTTAGAGCAGTTAAGTAGCATCCTTCCTTTCTTGTACTTTCATTCTCCATTTCGCTATTTATTTATTTCAGGGCAGTATGTATATACCTGTCGTTGGAGAGGGGTGTTTTCCATGCTACATAGTGATAGATATAATAATAATAATAAAAATCAGTCTAGCATCTCCTTTACAATATTTCAGAAGTAACTGAGGTACCCTAGACATAAAAGGTACAATCAAGAGTCAGTCTGACATCAGTACGAAAAGACATCATTCGGAATCATAGGCAAACAACTTCCATTGCGAAGTGAGGGTTGAACACTAAAAAAATACTGGAATATCATCTTATATTCGATTCAAAACTTTTAACTAACTTCCATAATTCTGCGTCGGTGGCATAGCGGTTAGGACGTTCACCGACCATGCATATGGTCCGGGATTCGATCCCCGGCCGACTCACTCCTTTACCTCGCTAAGCCGGAAATAATGCTGGTAAAGTGGCAAGGTTGGGCATGAGGCTAGCAACCCAATCCTGTAAAAATAAACACTGCTATAGAAACTTAAAGCTACTAGCTTGAAACCCTATGTTCCACTGGGAACGTGAAGGAAAAATTTAATTAAAAATTAAAATTTCCATAATTCTGTGCATAATAATGAAGACCACTTGGGAATAACTTGTTCCATATTTAAATGTCTTAGGTAATAATAATTTCCCGAGTAGTTCAAATTTAATCAATACCACACTGTGGAACGAAAACGAACACTTATCCTATTCAGTTATTAAGTTTTATCTAGCGAAAATTCTCATTTATAATGTAATAGTTTTCGATCATTTAACGACACCTAGACAACACATTAAATAATCAATTGGACGTTAAAATAGTTTATTTTCTCGATGTTTCATCTCGGCATCATATGCACCTTCATTTATCTTGATATTTAAGTGTTTAAGTTTTTATATAAATACAAGGTTTTTCCATCATTAATACTGATCACCAACACTTACCATTTGTTGATCGTGTTTTGTCCAGTGAACTGGACATTGTCTCAAACGTATATTTGTCTTCAGAAAGTGTATACATTGAACTGTATTCATCTGATTTATTCATTGAAGCTCCACAAAACTGCTGAACATTTGACTGACATTTGTATGTATTAACTGGGAGCATATTATATCTGATACCGCTATAACAACTAGAACTCGGGGATATTTGACTTGTATTTGCAGAATTTTCATTATTCTCAGTACAGACGGTAATCTACAGTTATAAAGATAATTAAATCATTATAAATATATGTAAACTTTAAATATAGTTACTATATGAATTCACTTGAGAGCCCACATTACAGAGAGTCTGCAGTTGACGTCTAATAACCTTAAACGCCATTTCACTAGATAAGTTTCAAGAGTACTTTCTATGCCTTCCAAATCGTACCTCATACACGACACTTTTAGGTATCAAGTTAACTAGGTCTATGTGGTAATTTGTTTAAGCTTAGAAATTATTAAAGAATCTTATGAGCCACACATGATTCAATCTATTAGGTATTGACAACCGAATATGCATATTTCAAGACAGCTGAAACGTACTAACAGGGGCATTCAGATAAATAATCAACCGCTACAAATCTTTTCTTCTGTCGAAAATTACTTATGCTGTAACGGTAACTACATTAAAATGAATATAAATCCTTTAGTTATTTTAGTATATGATGAGGTCTAAAGAACTAATAATTTACTCCTCAGTTATCTATCCTGAGATCACATTGAGTTATCACCGGTTTATATCTGGTTTATCCTTAGTGCGCATTCGACGTATTATTGCAAAAGAGATATGAACTGAACTAGTATGGTTCTTAATTTTGCCATATAAATGCATATATGTAAACACCGAGTTATAATCACACGGGGAATGTACTTTATTCACTGATCCATATTTTTGTATAAAAACATAAATAATTCATATCCTCTCCTATGGTTGCATGAGATATTTACATGACCCTGCTGTTTTATGGGTAACAAAGTTTATGTAGCACGTATGTTTCCCGATTTCTATCGATTTTCCTAGCACAAATGGTTGATTCAACACTAGACACAAAAATAAGTGGAAGAAAATAAATAGCCTTAATGACAAGTTTGGTTTTATCATCATAATTCATGTTTATTGTGCGGACGCCACATACAACAGCAGACAAACATGTATTACGCTAGATAAAATTCTCGTATGCATTAAAATCAGGCGGGGTAGTTAAGATGCATGGTCCACAGTGCCTTTTTATGCAGACAACGTAAATCATAAATCAGTCTTTCAGGTTAACCGCCTACATCCACTGTTTATATTGTAAAAAACACTGACAGTGACTGGAGAGTGTTTTCAGCATCTGATAGGTTTTTCTTATATGAATAATTTTTCCGTGTTTCGACTACTTATTACTGAGAAATAACAGTATGTGCAGACAGGAGGATTGACTTAATACACCCTCTAAATGACAATCCTATCTGGTCAAATTGCCCAGAATAACAAGACACATTGAGATATCTGGTTAGCACCTGTATGACAGTTAATGTGCCATCTTGTTAGATCAGCATGCCAAAAAACATGTACACGTTAGTTACTCCCAATGTTCCATAAAATTAATATTTCCGTATCCAATACCACTATAAGTGCGGTTAAGAGAATAAAACTGTTCACCTGTAGATTTTGTCTTAACCTTTTTAGCAAGATTCTATTATTCTTACTGATATTGTTATTATTATTACATTATTATTATTACATTTCACATCATAGTAGTTCAGGAAAAGAATGAATCATACAACCTGATAAAAGACATTCCAACAGACTAAATGTGATTACTAAGAAATTAAGGGGAAAGAAAAGGGAACTGAGGAAGATAGTCACCCATTTGACTAAATCGTTATGCAAACGTTTACACATGTGTTGCTGGGCCACTTATAAATGACTACAAAATTTAGTTATCAAAAAAAATTAATAAAGGACATAAACTCCTACAGATTTACATCTTTCTATGAATGAATAACTGAAGAGACGGATAACTAGCTACGTCCATAAACTATGGATAAACAACAATAGTTGAAATAAATGAGGTTGGAACATACTGATTTCTACATGACTGTTGCATGAAAACAAACACATTCTGATAGCCTAAGCCCTAAAGACAATAGCATCTACTAATGTGGCTATGGTAATTACTTTAAATAGACTATTCATTCAGTACAGTACTTTTGACATGTTATTCTTCTACAGTAATCCAGTTAAAAAAGCAACATTGATTCATCTGTCATTATCTCAAGGTATCAATTAAATGATACAATACCCTCTCTTAAGGAAAACAGAACTTTGAAGCTACTACCATTGACTCCATGCGTCGGTGGTTCAGTGGTAAAAATCTTTGGTCCCGGTTCAATCCCTGGTCGACGTACTCCTAGACCCCCTTAGCCGATAGTAAGGCTGGTAAAGAGGGAAGTTTGGGCGTTAGGCTAGCAACCTTACCCCATAGAAATAAAACCACTTCTGCCGAAACTTCAAAGCTCTAGCTCGAAGCTTTATGTTCCACTTTTAACGTCGAGGAATAAAATAAATAAATGATAGATACCATTGATCCCAGAGTATTGTAAAGTCTAGCGCTATTTTTCTGAAAATGAAAGGCAAGTCACGTAAGACTTTTCTCACATGTAAACCATCTTCGAACTCATACATTTTCATGATAATAATAATAATCACTTTATTCCAAAAACAATAATCCAGTAATAGACTTCAATCTTCGCCTACTATGGATTACTTGACTTATATAAATGACTGGTCATTAGTATTTACTATTGTTTTATTTAACTGAGCAACTGCTATGCATTTCATTTTAATATTATTGTGAAACATGTTAGTTGTAATGAAGTTGTAAAGAAACAAAAATTGTCATCTCACGAAATTTGTCTTCTAAATGCCTTATTCGAATTTATCAAAGGGATTAATTACCAATCATATGCAAGACTTGGAGTGCGACATAGCAAAGAAATATAATCTGATCATATACATATGAATAATATCTAAAGCTATTTCAGAATACATTAATTCAAGAAATGACTCACCTGTTCATTTTTTGCAATTGAACTTTTTAACATATTACTGTGAGTTATTGTAAGATTACTCATCACTATACAACGGTGATTATAACAGTAGTAACTGATGCAGTTTTAGTAATTCCAGTATTCGTAAATCCAATGCCAAATAACTTTTTAATCAATCCGCTAATTTTATTTGCACATGATGTTTTAGTTCTATGTATGGCGTGAAAAACGAACCCTTCAACCGTCTGTCACGAGAATGAGTGATAGAGTGAGGTAGGTAAGATTTATCCCAATAAAAAATGCTGAGTTCACAGGAGATCTAGATTTCAGTTAACCAATCACATTCTCACAACATCGACCAATCATATCAACGTTTCCGTCAATGCCGTTTTTGGTGGGCATACCCTTCACTGATTGGTTTATTAAACTGATTTGCTTTGAACATTCATTCTGTTTATCTAACTGGGATAACAGACACTACAAAGAATTATATTATAAATTATGTTACTTGTTTGGACAGAGAATTTTAAAAATTTCGTTTGTGTGACCCTTATTTCGCATTTCATTTATATATTATCCTCCAAGGTAAAAAAACAGACAGTGAGCTACAATCTTGCAAATTGTTATCAGATATACAAATTTTATAAGGACATTAAATGCCTTCATATATAATTACTAGTTGGACAAGTCTCCCTCTTGAAGGATAGAACAATCGCAAGCAAGTTTGCCATAGATGAGTGAACATCTTAATTTGACGACTAGTTTTCAGTCAGATACTTGAGAATCAACCACTACAGCAGTATTAAAATTCATGCAGGGGATTTTTACAAATATATGCAGTTATCTAATTTTACTGCTATAATTTGAGGAAAGAATACATTTGACTTATTGGTAATGTTTGTCGTTTAGGAAAAACAAAGTTTCTTCAAATAGTCATAAGTGGACTATTTCAAGGGAACACTAATGACTATTTCTCCTCTGAAGAACTTAGCACTATCCGATATCCACACTTTGACAGACGAAATACTCACTACTGAGTCTCGGTTCCAACTGTTATAATCTGAATTATGGAGCAAGAATCCACAGCCTGGCTTTTAAGGATTTCGATTCTGAAGTAGTTAACTCCGCCGATAATAAGTTATAGAGGAGTCGGTATGGAAATGCACTAGTTGAGTAGCATAGAATATCCGCATGAGTCTTCTTGGTAGCGAGAAGAAATATTCTGGCTTTAAATGTATGAAACACGCTGATTTATGCTATGACTATTTGAGGACAGACTTTCTTAAACCAATTAATTGAGCCAAACGAAGTAGCAAATATTAAGATAAAAAAGTGATTTATTCTTCTAAGCGACGATCTTCAGTGTCATTTTAAATAATACACTAGAGCTAACTAGCCCACATATTTTTGTTTCTGCACAATTTCTTTAACTGTTTACCTCATCTGTCTTCCTCAGTATTTGCTGAGGTCAGTATACTATATAATTTAAACTAAATGAGTTGTACTTCAGGAAATACATTCTAGTTGAGAAAATCTTTTTATGGTATCTTCAGTTCGCCAATTAACCAAACAGCGAGACCTCAGCAAAACATTGCCGTTTTGTCTTTCCTTCATTGGGGCATATAAAAAGATTTTTTTATATCAATTTAGAGTACTTCAGAAAAGTGTATCATTTCAAAAATGAAGTGAACGCAGACAAAATAGTGGTGAAGGGACAAATATATGTGAAAAAGAAGGAGTAATTCACCACAGATTAGCTAGAATAATTATAATTTTGAAGATTATACAAAGTGAATACATCATTACTGTTGCAAATAATTTTGAATGATATCAACAAGCATCTGGAACTTAACGTATTAAGGACTTTAGCAGGGTAACTCAAACCCCTTATAAGTCTCAGTCAGTCGAAGAATTCATGACTAAGTATCATGTTTTGATGTACCAATACCTGACTATTTTATTAATGCAATTAATAATTAATAATGTTCTTTGAGCTGGTTGGTTTAGTTGCAGAGCTTTCGTCGTCCTTTTGGAAAACATCTTCGGTGCAATATTTAGCATAACATCGTCGAAGCATCTGCACAAGAAGTCGACATGTCAACCTGAGACCGAGCACTTCGGTCCAATCAGTCGACGGGAAAACCAAAAATTCAATTCAATAAAGTGAAATGATTTAAATTTCTTCATGTGTGATATAATTGCGTCTCCCAGTAACCATCATTACATTTTCTATTGACTTGGATTTTAAACTTTATCGTCACATGATTTACTTTTATTAGTTGGTATATATGGTCTGTATTAACGTGTTTGTTAATTGCATATTCGTTTGAGTACCAGGTTACCGGGAGACGCAATTATATCACACATGAAGAAATTTAAATCATTTCACTTTATGCTAAATATTGCGCTGAAGATGTTGTCCAGAAGGACGACGAAAGCTCTGCAACTAAACCAACCAGCTCAGAGAACACTATTAATTACCAATCATCCACCTGAGCTAAAAATCTTCTCTACCTGACTATTTTCTTGACCAAAATGGGAAACGACGAGTTGGGCGTCAAAGGGTGACATAAGGATCATGTGAGGAAGGCACTCGAGGAGCCAGCTAAAACAGATTGCAGGGTATAAAGTGAAATGGAGATGTCATTATAGAAAAAAATCCCTATTTAGACATTTAGAAAACAGAAGGACTGAGTGAAGAAATATTTACTTTCCAATTAGATCCTCATCTCTGGCTCTACTCTAATATACATATATAGCATTTTAATTACAATACAACAGTTCCCCAATCAAATGGCGATAAGTTTGTTGACAATAATTAAACAGTGTCAAAATGTCAATGGGTTAATAATTAACGAAGAAAATCAATACACATTTAAAAGGTAGAAATGGCTATAATAAATTAATTTTACAAGGTTAACACGTAATAAACTTTACCATAGAGAAAGAAAGTAATGACAGTATCTCATTCCTAGATGTCTTCATGGCAAGGAAAGAAGATGGCACACTAAGAAGGAGTGTGTATAGGAAACCTACAACAAAAGGTCAGTACACTCATTTTTTGAGTTTTGTACCTTTGAAATATAAACGTAACCTGGTAAAGTGTCTGGTTCATATAGCCAGGTTAATCTGTTCAGACGACTGCCTCAATGAGGAGCTTAAGATTATTACAGAATTAATTAGAAAAAATGGTTATCCAGATAAATTCATTGAGAAAAATATGAATTCAGCAACAAGGAGAGTCAGCATGGCTCCAGTTTCGAAAAAACCAATGTTCACAAAATTACAGTTCCTCGGTGACAACATCAGCGAAATAATAACAGCGCCTGAAGAATGCAGTTAAAAGAGTTTATTATGCAGCAGAGGTATGTTATCTCTTCACAAACACCCCTATTCTATGTTCGAGAAATAAGGAAAAACTACCTAAATTCGCCTCCTCTATATGTATCTACCAATCTGACTGCAGCTGCGGAGCCAGCTACATTGGGTGTACAATTAGGCAAGTTCATCGTCGTATTTCTGAACATCATTCAACGTGGTTAAGCAAGGGAAAAAAAGGTCTATTCTTAGTTATATTTTAGCTCACCTCGTTGATACTGAGCATAAGGTTGATGTGAATACTGCATTTAAAATTATTTATCGCATTCCGACCAATCTTAATTTTGCTCTGCCAGTTCGTCTTCTACAGAGAGCTGGAGCAATCGGAATTCACCTGAAGAAGCCAAGCCTATGTGTTCAGAAAAAATTTGTACAGCCACTTTCCCTACCGTGGCCATCGTCACAAGAATGCATAAACAGGACTACGTCGCCCTCCTACCCCTAAACCTATAAAAATTATAATTGTCTAAATTATCTATTATATTTTTTATTTATTTAGTCCACTTCATCTTTAATTGCGTGTTAACCTTGTAAAATTAATTTATTATAGCCATTTCTACCTTTTAAATGTGTATTGATTTTCTTCGTTAATTATTAACCCATTGACATTTTGACACTGTTTAATTATTGTCAACAAACTTATCGCCATTTGATTGGGGAACTGTTGTATTGTAATTAAAATGCTATATATGTATATTAGAGTAGAGCCAGAGATGAGGATCTAATTGGAAAGTAAATATTTCTTCGCTCAGTCCTTCTGTTTTTTCTAAATGGAGATGTGTTGCTGAAGCCCACTGTTCTAAAAAGAACTCAAGAGACGAATCATATAATGTAATATTATATATATGTGCATCGGTGGCACAGTGGTTAGGACTCCCGCCGACCATGCACATGGTCCGAGGTTCGATCCTCCGCCGACGCACACCTGATATCTATAGTCGGACTATGAAATTTGGGCTACGGATATCACATGCTGAAAATTCCATTATTGTACCAAAAATACAGTGCGAAATTAAGCTGTAATAAAAAAAAATAAAAATAAAATAGATATATATACGTTGTAAGTTGCGGAACTGAATAAACACTTCAAAAAACAATAACACAAGCTTAGACTGCATTGATATAAGGAGACAGAACTTCTGATGATCGATTACGCATGTAGTATGTGTTTGCCTGCATATTTAATGAACTACCTCTTGAAAAGAAAATTTCGATAAATAATTTACTCATTAACTATATGACAGAAGTAAAACATCAGACCAGAATAAAACAGAAATTCGTGGTCCATCAATAACAACTTACTAGCGAACATAAGTCTGTGACTCTTCTGGGTTGACAACAACGGGACGAATTTGATAACATGACTTCTGTTTGATTTTATTTTTATTTCCTTACCTGTCTTTTTCATCAGTTACACAGTGAAGTCGGAGGTTGTTTACTCTGATATATTTGTTTCCTAAATTAGCTTTTGTTGCGTCAGTTTACGCATCATGGTAAAAGTTGGCATAGAGCATTCTTTGGGTTTCATTTAATCAATATGAACCTCTTTGTTTTTCAGTTGATATGGAAACATACTTTAAAATATTATGTTCTCCAACACTTGATGCTCAATCCAAATCTTCTCAATCTTCAATTTATTATTTCTACATTCCTGTTCTCAATAAAAAAAATCATGAAATTCTATATACTGTTTTCCCTTGATATAATAATAATTTTTCCTTCACTTTCCCCAGTGGAGCATAGGGCTTCAAGCCAATGGCTTGAAGTTTCTGTGGCAGTGTTTATTTTTACAGGACTGGGTTTCTAGCCTCATGCCCAACCTTTCCTCTTTACCAGCATTTTTTCTGGCTTAGCGAGGTAAAGGAGGGTGTCGGCCGGGGATCGAATCCCGGACCATATGCATGGTCGGCGAACGTCCTAACCGCCATGCCACCGACGCACTTCCCTTGATATGATTATGAGCAATAAATTGCACGCGAAACGTCATCAGTAAATATTACTGTATAACTATGAGACTTTATCAAAATAAATTCCATAATTATACTCTACCACAGTGCACAAGTTTTATTTTTATATTATTGTTAACCTGTTTGAGCATTTGGTGTTTTCTTGACTCCCGTTTCAAATTTATCGACAGTAACACTTGATGATTATTTGTGAGGACCATTTTATTTCATTATTTTGTTCGTAGTCTAATCAAATAACATTTTTATAATGTCTTGACGATAAAACTTTGGATATCTTATATACAAAGAAGTGACTAACACTAAGGATGGGAACACTAAAAGCCGGTATACTTTTTGAGCTCTTAATAAAAGTAGAGAAATAAATTATTTTCATGTATTGGTTCTCGTAGGGATTTTGTTTGATTGGTTGGAGCATTTCATCATGAGATGACATCATTACTGTTCTCTAGGAGAAAAATTATATCTATGCCAATGGTCTGAGAGATGGATAATTTTTATGAAGTATTCTTTCCAGGGTAGTTCTTCTAGTAACATTGTAATAATTTCCATTCATTCATTCTGCATCCAGACTTGGGAATATTTCAACTAAAATACTGCAGTGTTATACAAGTATAAGCACAGGAGATAAAATACGAGTACTGATCAACTAAAAAAATGATTGTGAATGAAGTAAATTAATGTAAGCAGTACATTCGCATTGGGGAATAATATCTACAGAAAGTCCATCAGAACACATATTGTCTCTGAATAAAAATTCAAAAAATTCTTCAAGGGGCAAATAAGAAAGATATTGATGTATGTATTTGAAACTTGGTAAATGACAGTTTTCCCTGTAATATGTAGAATACTGTTTTAATTGTTTCTTTCTAAACAAGATGCAATGAAAATTCAATTTCCAGAGCTCATTTAATGGCGATTAAGTAAATAATATAAAAAATGAAAATCAAGCCAGCTATGTAGTTACTACAGAAAGCTCTCCATGTGCCAACTGACAGTGTTCACCAACGTCGAGTAAAGCATAAACAGTAAAGAGCGTACAATAATAACAATACCTGGATACCAGCTGATAAACTGCAAATATATATGGACTGAATTGATCGGTTTAGATCTAGGCCCCTTGAATGAATGCATTAGTATTATAATGGTTGCTTACTCGAAGTTACTTGTTTGGAGGTAACTAAGGGTAGGATCATTTGGGAGCAGGTACATCCAGCTTATGTGTTCTAAAAACACAAAATGCACGTCCTGAAATCTGCTGCTAGCTACCACCAAACAACCAACCTCAAATTATCAGGGGTAATTTAAAAGACTGTTGTTGATGTGATAGTATGATGAATGAAGTTGAAACGAACATACAGATCACTGTGGTACTCCAACTAGCAGTCACCATTTTAGTGAGCCTGTTTTTGTTTGGACCTAAATAATTATTCCTTAACACATATGAAGGGTTGTCTTCAGAAATCATTTTCTGGTGGGAAATTGAAAGAAGACAACAACACGGTAAAAGAAACACTAGCGGAATAAACGATTATTATTTTTAATAACAAGAAAAAGAAATTTTCATTCAGACCAGTCATATAAAACAGAAGGGAAGACTTTATATGAACCATAAAATGGAATTCTTAACTTATGCATCCTCATCATAGATACAGTAAGTTATGAAAAATTTCCTTATTAGTCCTTCACTAGATTGAAGAGACACTTTAACGAATGACACTTAATCAAGATGTTAGGCCTTTTGGCATTCACCTAATTTAAAGTCGATTTCAGTCTGCGGCGAATTATGTCTTAAGATCAATCTAGTTTCCGAACAGTTAAACTCATTTAAACAGTTTCGCTTAAGCTGACAGCACTGATTGCCGTATGAATCATTTTTATTATTTCCCCATTTTTAATAATGTGAGTTCTCTTAACAGTACAGATTATTCTGTTGGTAGCATCTAAGATCATATCCTTTTACATCTTAGATGCTTACCGAATTCCACCTATGTGGTTTGCAATAAAGCAGTCAAGAGAAAACAAATGAACCTTCCCATGTAATTTATATGATTACAGGTCACTGATTTTCAATTCTGAGTTTAAGTCGCTTACTTATCATCACTTATTGGTGACAGTCTATTGTAATGTCAGGTGGAATCATAAGGTCTTGAAAGATTATGATATCTCTTACAAGTGTCAGATCGCTTCATAAACACCCATTGTCTTTTAAAGTTAAATAAATTGTTATTATAATAAATTATTTAACCCGAACAATAATTTAACTATTTAGTGTAATTCCCCTTCGATATTTGACTGAAGAAGTGAAAAAACATTTGAATATATCAGGATTAGCTGTGTAGTAAATAAAGAACCCTTTCTATGATTTGTTGGTCAATTTTATTATCCCCTTTAATAAACTTCTGAGGTCTTCCTCAAGGCCCACATCTTTCTGTTTTTCCATTCTAGGGAATAAAAACATGAATAAGGAATGTAAGTTCATGGAAAGAGTCATTGATTACATCATCAAAACATTCTTATTGTCTTTAAATGTCAATATTGTTTTATCATACTCCCTCCCTCCTCCTATTTATTCGCCCACATACACACTAACATCTTTTGACAAAAATATTGATCTTCATTATTCCCTCGATTACTTATTACTGATTTAAATTCTCACTTTTGATTTGTGATCTAATAAATTAAAATAAAATAATCACGTTCTAGTGGAGTAAACAAACTTGACGTTTTATTCTTTCAAGTATTTTTATCCTGTACAGAAAACATTGCGTAAATCATTCTGTCACTTATCAATCCGAGCAAACACACTATTTGGGCACGTGGCTCGCAAACAAACAAACTTTTCGTAGCCGATATCGGACTTATGTAGTAGGGATACCACGTGGCTTTTTCCTTATCTTGTCTTCATGTGTGTGTGTGTGCATGCAACTGAAAGGAAGACAGCCAGTAAAGAAAGACAAATGACATAATATACGATAAACAGACAAATGAAGGGTTTAGTGACTTAAGCAGTGGTGATTAACATTTTTATCAGCTTTCATTTAATGATTTTAACCATCTGAATTATATATTTATTTGGCCTAGTTATGCCTTTATTAATTATTACTGAAATAGTATTTTAGAAAGTCATGATTTTATTATTTTAACCATACACATACTGTGATAATCTGTGCTATGTTTCACCAAGACTTAGCAGTGAAGTTTCTTATCATTATCAATGAAAGACTGGATATGATGATGTTGTCATTTTTATTTATACATCCCAGCCTTACAGTTATTGTGTGTATAATATCACGTTTGAGGTACTTTTCAGGTAGTCATTATATCAGCTAAAACTGTTGCTGTTCACAATAATAGGAATCATATTTTAAATGGATGGTAACTTTCTGATGATTGTTCACAGGCTTCATTTATTTGTAATATGGTGCAAATACACAGTAAAATTAGGTTTGATGGCTAATTTGATATTGGTTGGAGGATTTCATCATGAGCTGACATCAGTTGGAAAACCATTGGGAAACCAACTAGGAGTACTGCACAACTGTTTCGTCAGACTAGTTGAGGGCTCTGCCTCAGCACTTCACACCCACCGCTAGGATTCGAAACTAGGACCTTCTGGTTGGTTACAAGGCCAGCTAGATCATAGACCATTAAGTCACTGGGACCCCATCCAATGGCCAGCCCATGAATTCTAACTTCTGCCAATTCATGACATAGCGCGACCACTTCACAATGTCTTCTTCGCTGAGTTACTGCCTCACCTTCAATCTGCTGAATCCTACTGGTCATGACGTCCTACTAGAACTTGAGGTCACTGCTTGAATAGGGTGAGTCACTAGTGAGCATCAGATTAATTTTCAAGTGTTGGTCTTGTGGGGATTTTATTTGATTGTATCGGGTCCCAGTAATTTAATGCTCTGCGAGCTAGTTCGCCTTGTAACCAGAAGGTTCTGTGATCGAATCCTGTCGGTAGGTACGTACCGCTGAAGCAAAGTCCCCAACTAGTCTGATGAAACAGCTGTACAGTACTCCCAGTTGGTTTCCCCATGGTTTTCCAGCTGATCTCAGCTCATGATGAAATCCTCCAACCAATCAATCAAAATCCCTACAAAACCAATACTTGAAAATTAATTTGATATTCACACAACTTTTTTTAGTTGAAATTACTATTACTTTGATGAAACTAGTTTTTCTAAACACGCTCATGACTTAAGTGTTCCCATAATTATTAATCCTCAAGATAAAAGGTTTTTCATCAGAAATTATCCAGTGGTCCACGTTTAGTGGTCTTAAGATAAATTCTTTCGAATATCGACTGGATTCAAGACTTTCTAAAGGACAGAAGACAAAGAGTACGAGTTAACGGGGTTTTATCAACATGGGAATCGGTTAAGAGTGGCGTTTCTCAGGGTACAATTCTAGGCCCACTTCTTTTCCTGATTTATGTTAATGAGATTCCATCGGTAGTTAAGTCATCCTGCTTACTGTTTGCTGATGACATCAATATATGGAGGGCTTTGCACGATGACAGTGATCAACTTGCTTTGCAGGAAGATTTAAACTTGTTAAGTGATTGGTGTAAGCACTGGGCCTTGGAGATTAACTTAAGCAAGAGTGTAGTTATGCATGTATCTCATAGTCACGTGCACAATTACTCAATGAATGGCATTACTCTCCCAGTGGTCACTGAGTACAAGGACTTGGGAGTGGTTGTGCAGCATGACTTGAAAACAGCAACAAACTGTAGAACTGCAGCCACTAAGGGTTTTCGAATGTTATGGGCCATACGCAAGGCTTTTGCGAACTTTGACGCTGATATATTTCATATATTATATCCGACTTATATCAGACCTCATTTGGAATATGGGATCCAGGCAGCGAGCCCGTGTTTCAAGTACGAAATAGACTTATTACAAAGGGTGCAAAGAGTAGGAACTAAGCTAATAAAGGGTTTCTCAACCCTGTCATATGAGGAGAGGTTAAGTCGACTGGGTTTATTTCCACTGTCATACAGACGACTTAGGGGTGACCTAATACTAGCATACCGTATCCTAAGAAATGATTTTGGAGCTAATTTATCTAAATTGTTTCTTCCTTCTAGCACCAACCAATTGCGAGGACATCACCTCAAGGTTCAAAAACCACGGTCGAATCGTCTGCGTCTGGAGACCCGTTTTTCGCATCGAATTGTGAACCATTGGAACTCCCTACCGGAACACGTCGTATCAGCGCCATCCGTTGATTCATTCAAGGCGATATTGGACCTCCTGTGTGCAATAAATCGAAAGGATTAACACAGGCATATAGCCTACTATCCTAAATAAATTGTAAACTGTAAACTATCAGACTCATAATTTCGCTCTTGGTGGGAGACGAAACTAGCACGAGCCAGTTAGCTCGCATGATTCCTGTAACATGGGGAGTATTGAATTAGAAGCTGAAATGAATGTTCAAGTTATTCTTCATGTCCTTCCTGATCATGTAATATACTGGTGATTTCTAGAAAAATATTTCGCTTAGCGTTCTACATAAGGCAGTCTAGAAACTGATATCTGTGGAGTCCACAAAAAATCAACTTATCCAAATTTTACTACTATGTAAATAATGAACATATTGTACACCACTTTGTTTTAACCAGAAACTCTGTACTTTGACTTTACCTCGGGTTTTGAATAAATATATAGTTGTGCCTTCGACTCTCCGTCTTCTCCACCATCTCAACTGCCGTCGATCAATCCTAATCACCTGCTTTCTATCTCTGATTTTTGCAGGAGCACCGTAGTTTCTTCCTACGTACTTTGGTCGACCTCCGGCAACGTTAACATTGGAGAATTACTACTGGAGCAGTCTTTCCGCAGCACCTGGAGTCTATTACGTTTATTGTGGACTGTGGACCTTTGTAAACTCAAGTAATCAAACTTTAATACATTCTTCCCGTAACTAAACTCATTTGGTATTTTATTTTCTACTTGAATTTGGGTAACTAAGCTAATAGAGTGAAAAGGTCCACCACAATAATTGGTGAGCCCGTTTCGAACCCTTTTTTTATGGTTAACCCGTTTTCGAACCTTTTTGTTTCGATAGTTACCTCGTTTTGAACATTTTTGTTGCTATTTTGTCCTTATAAACTCGCACTGCTTTAATTTTTGTTACCACAAGTTTTTCTATTTTGTATATCTATATACTTACATATTATATGACAATGGCTCCACCTAAACGTACCACTGTTGCTGAAGAAGGTAATAAAGGCGAAGAGACACAGAACTCTGCTGTTAACGCCTTGCCGGATTTAAGACTTCCTCAATTTGATCTGGCTGAACCACGTGTCTGGTTCACAATTATTGAACAGTTGTTTGCAGCTCGAGGTATTACGTCGCAGATCGCCATGTATGGTTGCGTATTAGCAGCAATTCCCACGGAAGTACTACGAGAGGTTATCGATGTCATAGACAGCAAACCTACAGACTCTCAATATGACAAACTAAAAGCTGCACTCATCCAGCGGACCACTCTCTCCGATGAGAAACGCATACAACAACTACTTACTTCGTGTGATCTAGGTACAAAAAAGCCATCTCAACTACTTAGACATATGCGCCAGTTGATTGGGTCACACAAAGTAGATGAGTTAATTCTACGTCAGATGTTCTTACAACGTTTACCACAAAATGTTCAACAAATCCTAACAATATCTTCTAGGACGACAGACCTTGAAGAATTAGCTAAAATGGCAGACGATATCATGGATGTGTTATCAAATAATGGCATAAATAGCGTGTCTACCGAGGCAGTACCACCAAGCCCTTCCACATCTATGAAGGACGCACCAATGTTTTGGTTACTTTCCCAGTTAACATCTCAAATGCAAGATTTACGACTGGAAGTGTCCGAGCTTCGAGCACAAAGGAACCAGTCACATACGGTATCCAAGCAACGGCGATCAAGATCTAGACGACGTTCTAGAACACCGTCTCAAAGCCGTAACATTTGTTGGTATCATAGGAGGTATGGGCATAATGCCCTGAAGTGTATTCGACCGTGTATGTACAACAGTAGTAACTCATCTCAGGGAAACTCCCCAGCCAGACAGTAATGGCGACGGCTGTTAATGGCAATCACCCCAGTCGCCTTTTCTATGTGAGGGATTTGACTACCGGCACATTATTCCTGGTAGATACAGGCGCCGAGGTCAGTGTTATTCCCCCCTCACTATCCAGGCGATCAGCCAAAATACCTGGAAAACTTTCACTCCGTGCTGCCAACCAAACCAACATACAGACGTATGGCGAACAGTCAATGATTTTAAATTTAGGACTACGCCGACGTTTCACATGGATCTTCATAGTAGCTGACGTACGTCACGCTATACTAGGTGCAGACTTCCTAAGTCACTTCAATCTGTTAGTTGATATCAGCAAGAAAAAACTGGTTGACAATTGCACCCAACTCAAGATCCACGGTATTACATGTGACTACTCGGTTCATAGCATCTGTATAGAAAAGCCGGAGAGTGAAATGTTCTCTGCTTTATTGAAACGATTTCCTAAAATCCTTAAACCATCATACAACGTTGAAGATATATCTCATACAGTTACGCATAAGATCATCACAACAGGACAACCTGTGAAGGCACGTCCACGACGGTTACCACCCGATAAACTAGCAGCAGCTAAGTCGGAATTTGAACATATGATGCAGTTAGGTATCATACGACCATCTAACAGCCCATGGTCTTCACCTCTGCACATGGTACCTAAAACTAATCATGACTGGCGACCATGTGGAGATTATCGCGCTTTGAATAACGCTACGGTCCCAGATCGTTATCCTATACCTCATCTCCACGACTTCTCCTTGACCTTACATGGAAAGACCGTTTTTACCAAAGTTGACTTGGTCAGGGCATATCATCAAATACCAGTCGCTCCAGAAGACATTGCAAAAACAGCAATTATTACGCCTTTTGGATTATTCGAATTCTTGAGAATGCCTTTCGGACTAAAGAATGCTGCTCAAACATTTCAGCGTTTTATGGACCAAGTTACCCAAGGTCTTGATTTTGTCTTTGTATATATCGACGATGTCTTAATTGCCAGCTCATCGATGGAAGAACATATGCAACACTTAAGCCTGTTATTTCAAAGGTTTGAACAATTTGGAGTTGTTATCAATCCAAAGAAATGTATTTTTGGTTCCCCTTCCATTGAATTCTTAGGACATCGAATAACTGCTGAAGGCATCAGACCTACCGAAGATAAGATAGAAACTATTAAGAACTTTCCCGAACCTGATTCCTTAAAGAAACTTAGACGTTTTCTCGGGATGTTCAACTTCTACCGACGTTTTATTCCATCATGTGCCTCCATAGTTCAACCACTGACCGACCTACTTAGATGCAATTCGAAGAAATTTCAGTGGTCTGAAGAAGCAAAAGCAGCATTTAATAATGCAAAAGATGCCTTATCCAACGTCGTAATGTTATCTCACATCAACCCAGAAGCTTCACTCATTTTATGTACAGATGCATCGCAGGTAGCAGTGGGAGCAGTTTTACAACAAAAGTTCAATAATGACATCACTCCACTTGCTTTCTTCTCCAAAAAGTTGGAACCTGCGCAAACTCGTTACAGTACCTTTGGCAGAGAACTGTTAGCCATCTACCTAGCAGTGAAACATTTCAGCTTCTTACTACAAGGTCGACATTTTACTATCTTAACCGACCATAAGCCTCTTTGTTATGCTTTCACCACTTCGTTGGACAGACACTCTCCGAGAGAAGCCAGACAACTGGATTACATCTCACAATTCTCAACAGACATCCAGTTCATCAAAGGAGATTCTAATATCGTAGCCGATTCTTTGTCTCGATGTGACGTTAATCACCTATCTTCGATAGATATTAGCTTAGACAATATTGCCAAGCTGCAGAAAAATGACGCCGAACTCCATACTTGTAGACGAAACTCCTCCCTACAGTTGCAGGATGTACCTATTCCCCTGTCTGATACAACTATCGTCTGCGACGTTTCAACGGGCGTTCATAGACCTTTTGTTCCACTAAGTTGTCGAAAACCTTTGTTTGAACATCTACATTCATTGTCTCATCCTGGAGTGCGTGCTACAGTCAAGTTGATCAGCGAGCGTTTTGTTTGGCCCAAGATGAACTCCGATATTCGGAAATGGGCCCGCCAATGCTTGCAATGTCAAAGATCCAAGGTACATCATCACACCGTCACACCTCCAAAACAGTTCAATTTACCCGATAAACGATTTCAACACGTTCATATAGATGTTGTTGGACCATTACCGCCATCCAGAGGATTTACTCATATACTTACTGCGATTGATCGATTTACCCGATGGGCTATTGCTTGTCCACTCAACGATATATCTGCAGAAAATATCGCTTTGGTTTTCTTAGATCGCTGGGTGTCAAACTATGGAGTACCCACAACTATTACAACAGACCGAGGAGCTCAATTTCAATCAACTCTGTTTCGAGAGTTTACGAGACTCCTTGGAGTGAACCATATCTCCACTACAGCTTATCATCCTGCAGCGAATGGTCTGGTGGAACGTTTCCATCGACAACTGAAAAGCTCGCTTATGGCACAAGCTGACTCATCTAAGTGGAGTGAACACCTACCATTAGTTCTTCTCAGTATCCGATCAACTGTAAAAGAAGATTTGGGATGTACACCAGCTCAACTTGTGTATGGTACTACCCTCACATTGCCTGGTCAGTTAGTTCCGTCTAATGATTCAACTGAAGTAAATATCTCCGACTTCACCAACCGCCTTACCCAGCATATGCTTCAGCTTAGACCAGTAGCCCCTCGCCAATCACTTCAGAAAGCTCAAGTAAATAAGAATCTACTCACTAGCAAATTTGTATTTGTTCGCGTCGATGCCATTAGAAAAGGTCTACAACATCCATATGAAGGTCCTTTTCTAGTACTTAAACGCACCGAAAAATACTTCACGCTGAACAAACATGGTAAACCGGAGACTGTTTCTATCGACCGTCTTAAACCAGCGTACACCGACAGCGAACATGAAACACTAGCAACGCCGACACCAATAAACAATCAGCAAGTCAATGCAACTCCAACTCTCCCGCTCTTCACTCTTCCCCCTGTACAGACACGCAGTGGGCGGCAGATCTGTAAACCTGCCCGCTATGTTCATTTCATTGACTGACATAAACGTTAACCTCATTTAGACATTCTTCTCATTACTATTGTTATCGACATTCATTTCATTATAACCATAAATATTTATTAGTATTATTGTTTGCTGTTCGTTAACTGTACTGCAAGCACACGCATTCACCAAGTATATGTATATATCTATTTATATATGAATTTCACAAATGTTAACGAACATGTCATGGTTTATTATGTACATAAATTTTTATTTAAAATTATAACAAGTTTTGATTTTTTTTTAAATTCCTGTATGTGCTTGTATGTGCTAAACTTTATACGACACGGATGCATTCCATACATCCTGATCTAACTTTGTATCCTTATTGTTGTTGTTATTTTTTGTTATCCATATTGTTGACATTATCCCTTATTTATATTGCTTATATTCATGTAATCGTCCACGAGGACAGTACTGATGGTCCTCCGGACCTCTAAGAGGGGGAGCCCTGTGGAGTCCTCAAAAATCAACTTATCCAAATTTTACTACTATGTAAATAATGAACATATTGTACACCACTTTGTTTTAACCAGAAACTCTGTACTTTGACTTTACCTCGGGTTTTGAATAAATATATAGTTGTGCCTTCGACTCTCCGTCTTCTCCACCATCTCAACTGCCGTCGATCAATCCTAATCACCTGCTTTCTATCTCTGATTTTTGCAGGAGCACCGTAGTTTCTTCCTACGTACTTTGGTCGACCTCCGGCAACGTTAACATTGGAGAATTACTACTGGAGCAGTCTTTCCGCAGCACCTGGAGTCTATTACGTTTATTGTGGACTGTGGACCTTTGTAAACTCAAGTAATCAAACTTTAATACATTCTTCCCGTAACTAAACTCATTTGGTATTTTATTTTCTACTTGAATTTGGGTAACTAAGCTAATAGAGTGAAAAGGCGCACCACATATCACCCACCCTATACTCTTACAATTCATAATTCCTTGCATTTTGCCTTTTCTTTGTTATTTCTCCTCTTTATTCTTTCTTGGCTACTTAATAATAATAATAATAAAGCTTTGTTTCAGACAGTATGCAAACATATGTGTAGTAATTTATTGTAATCATAGTATTAGTATTTCGAGATGACCGAATTACAAGAATCCAAGCAAAACACAGAGAGGGCGGAATTCAGGAATTTGTATTTGGCGGAATTCTAATGCAATTCATATATGAAACATATTAGTAATCAATAGTAAGTACTTAAACAATACAGAGATAGAAATTGACAATCACCACAATATGGTACAAAATATTTTAGCGTATTTAGTTACAAAATACTTTTTCTTCATACAGGATTTACATGTAAAGTAATAATTTGAAGCATATCTTCATTGTGTTGACGAGTCGCTCAGCATTACTTGGAAGCAAGTTAAATCAGCGCGAGAGTTCATGTATAGGTAATTTGATATAAGTGGACAATTAAAACAATGATATATCCAAATCAAATTAAGGATTTTGTTGGAAAGCAGTCTCGGTAGCCCAGTGATTCAAGCAGGCTGTCTAATGAGACTGCGGCATTTTGAAGGACTCTAAAAGCTATCGACAGGATGAACAGTGTGCCTTAATGCAACTCGGTGATCGTCGACAAACATTCGGATGCATGGAGGGATTCGGAAAAATTCATATTATTAGACTCTGGAAAGCCTCCTTATTCACAACTTTCTACCTGCACCTTCTCAGGTAGGACAAGAAGCAATTTCAGAAAACTTTACGCTTGCACTACTTAACATAAAACCTAGTGATATTTTATTCCGCACACATTTTATTTGAAGAAGGCAGTGTTAAATACGGAGTCTCCAATCCATATTTCAAGAGTAAATGAATGGATATTTCAACTCTTCCTGTCATTCCCGTTACTGTTATTAATATTTTCATGGTTAATTAATTAATATTCTTATTTTTAATATCCAAAATCGCCGTAATTATTTTTCCACTAACTTCGTAATACACAGAGGGCATTATTCGCCAAACAGTTCTGCGTGCTGAGAGTTCCACACCGTTTTAAAAGTACTGTTTGGCATAAAGCCCTTATTACTGTTCTTTTCGAGTCATGACACTGGACTATTGAAAAAAGGATAGACATTCATGTAAATCAGAAAGATCGTCAAGTTTACATCTAAATGAGACAGGGACACATCTCTTTATTGAATTGTGAACACTTTATCCTTCCTCACAAGAATGAAAATGCATTTCAGTCGGCTCTTTTGATCTCCTGGATTAGGGAGGATGACAGTTAACTAAGTTCAATCTGAAATATCCTCTATTTATATTGAATTTGAACCAAAAACGACAGTTTCTATTTACCGCCTTCTTTACTGCTTATTAGGCACAGAATTCACCATATAGTTTATAAATGTTCTCATTTAATGTAAAATGACTGTAGTCCTATGCAGATAGTGGTTTTAATGGCAGTAATGTAATACAGTATCCACAGTTTCTGAAGACAACTAATTAGAAGTATAAAAATAGAACTGGAGTACTGAAGCAGAGTATAATTGCCTAAAATAATTTCACTTGGTGTAGAGCACGATGGTGCAGTATTATTTAGACGCTAGTATGGTGATGGACGACAAACTGCAATCGAAACAAATTCAGTAAATAAATAATACTCTATCACTGTGCATTACTTTAAAAATATTATAGCGGTTAGGACGCTCGCCAACCATGCATATGGTCCGGGATTCGATCCCCGGCCAATGCACTCCTTTACCTCGCCGAGCCAGAAATAATGCTGGTAAAGAGGAAAGGTTGGACATGAGGCTAGCAACCCAATCCTGTAAAATAAACACTGCCACAGAAACTTCAAGCCATTGGCTTGAAGCCCTATGCTCCACTGGGGAACGTGAAGGAAAAAAAATTACAAATTCCACTATAGAAAATACATTTATTTATTTATTTTATTAAGGGCCTAGTAACATTTTGCTAACGCAAGTAGAAAGCTATAAAGTGATTCTCTGAAATATGACTGATGATAAATAAATGAAAAAGGAAGTGATTTTAGAAAAATCCTTCGGTAGTTAAATACTATCCACTTCTGAATAAAGAAATCAGTTATCTTTATCAGGATAATTTCATCTGGCAAGTCATTAAGCGTCAACCTTGGATATGATATACGAATATTTTTGTGCGGAATTCCATCGAACAGATCATTAACATAGCCAGCGAGGTCTACAGTCTCCTGAATATTTCATTCTTAGAAAAACCGTTTCATTGCGAAGTGGTCGCGCTATGTCGTGAATTGGCAGAAGTTAGAATTCAAGGACCATTGGATCGGGTCCCAGTGGCTCAATGGTCTAAGAGCTCGCCTTGTAACCAGAAGGTCCTGGGTTCGAATCCCGGTGGGTGCGTACTGATGAAGAGTCCCAAACTAGGACGAAACAGCTGTCCAGTACTCCCAGGTTTTCCAGTGGTTCTCTAACTGATGTCGGCTCATGATTAAATCCTCCATGCGTTTCATATTAGTTAGTATTACACTTTTACTCTTTCAAAGTCGACGAAATTGGGATGACCCAGCTTTCTGAATAGCTTTTGAGCTCTATAACACGTGTAATGTGCTTAATTCTTAATGCTGACAGCAGGCTGCAAAAGTAAAAAAGCTTGTGAATTTTAGAAATCATTATTTCAGATTCGATTTTTATCAAAAAAGAAACGACTAATTCGAATTCTGTTTCAAAACCACCTGTGCATTACACATATATACTCAAAAAATGCTTAGAGAACTACTTGTATTTTGCACTAGTGTGGTATGTCTTATATTTGCAAAAGACGCGTTAAATCTTGATTAATAAGACGAATATTGTCTTTATATTGAAAGTGCTTCTAATGGCTTTGCATGAATGGTCCTTTCTTAGCACTCATCAGCAAACAGAAATCTATTTTCCAAGCCTGTTTTTATAAATCGATGTCAGTCAAAATGTTAAAGTCCCATATAGCTATTGGATTTGAAGCTAAATCAAAAATATTCCTACTGCCAGTATTTTATTTAATATATTATTTTGTCTACTAGTTGTGAACAGTCGGTGTCAAGGTTGGTTTTATACAGCTTTATGTTACCTATTGTTTATTTTATTGGGTGAAATTTATCTGCTTTCGCTAATGTGCAGGTATATGCGAATGAATTTTATTATCTAAACACCAAATAAGTGATATCAACGTTAGATCTTTTCATTGTCGAGGTAACTGCATGAGGAAATCCATATGGGTCAGTAGAAGAAAAAAAGGAATCATATTTAATGGTAGTCAAAAATGAACGGAATTATGATTTACGATATTTACTGCTTTTTGTCTAAAAATAATTACCATGATGCGCGTATTCAGTTTTAGTTGTTTTTGCTTAAATAAACTGCTAACAGCTACAGTTTCAAACATTTGAACGTTTATTAGTGCTTCAAGAGTTTCTAGGCATATTTTAACTCCATAGTTTTTTGTTAAAGTTTTCCTGTTCAGTTTTTTTCATGACATCCAACCTGACTACTGGTAACTTTTAAGTACTGTCCTCCCTAAATAATTTAACGCACCCGATAATACCAACAGTGGATACCGAACCTCCGACGAAAGCAAAGATCCTGAAGGCGATAGGAGTGATAAAAACTTGAAAAGCAGCAGGACCAGACGGGATACCAGCAGAAGCATTGAAAATGGACCCAGAGACATCAGCGGACTTGAAGACACCACTGCTGGAGGTGTGGAAAGAGGATAAGGTACCGGCGGATTGGAAGAAAGGCTACATATTCAAACTGCCAAAAAAATGGGACTTAGGTTCATGTAAGAACTGGCACGGCATAATGCTCCTGTCTATCCCAAACAAAATACTAAGCTGCATCATCCTGGAGACAATAAAACATGCCCTGGGTGAAAAACTTCGCCCGGAACAGGCTGGATTCAGGAGAAACAAGTCATGCATCCATCAAATCGCAGCACCATGGATCTTAACTGAACAGAGCTTGGAATGGCATTCAGCTCTCTACCTCAGCTTCATTGAACTTGAAGAGGCCTTCGACAGCGTCGATCGAGAGGCGATTTGGAAACTACTTCGCTACTACAAGGTGCCGTCAACAATTTTACACCTCATCCAACAGTTGTACGACAATGCTGCACGCCAAGTAATCCACAACGGGAAGCACACGGGATCTTTCGAAGGGAAGACGGGAGTAAGACAAGACTGGCTGCCTACTGTCTCTAATGTTTTTCCTGATTGCGGTTGACTGGATAATGCGACAGACAGTGGGCAGCGAACAAACAGGCATAAAATTGATCCAAACAAAATCTTGGAGGATCCGGACTTCGCCGACGATATATGTCTGATCTCCCACAAACTAGAAGCTATACCAATGAAAAACAACAAGTTGGCAGGAGGGGCACCAAAGATAGGACAAAAATAGGTGAACATATAGAAAATAGAGGTAGGTAATCAAGATTCCTGGACAACAGCAACTGCGACAACAACAACAGACAACAATCAGCATAAACGGGAGAAATCTGAAAGAAGAAACCTCATTCACCTACACACCTGGGGAGCATAGTTTCAATTACAAGAGTTAATGACGAGGATATCAAGGCGAGAATTGGGAAAGCAAGGCAAGCATTCATTACTCTCAAATCTGTGTTGAGGTCAACGGCACTCAGCATGAAAAGCAAGATGCGGATTTTCAACTCCAATGTGAACTCAGTGCTACTTTACGGATCAGAGACTTGGCGCGTTACGAAGGGCGCTTCGAACAAACTACAGGCTTTCATCAACATCTGTCTTTGCTCAATACTTCTCAAGTTCAGGTGACCGTCTAAAATCAGCGATTGTGCGACAAATATATAGGAAGAAATGTAGGTAAATTGGGAAAGTAAACTACCAAGTGACATCACACCAGACTCTCGAGTGGAACCCGAATAGGAAGCGGTGAGTTGGTCGTCAGTGCGAGGGGTGACATGGAGGAGGTCATGCGAAAAGGAGATTAAATCATGTAGGCAGACGTGGAGTCAGGTGAAAACGTTGGCAGAGAAGCGAGCGCAATGGAGACGTGCGGTTCAAGCCCTATGTTCCTCTACGAACTAAAGGAAACAATAATAATAATAGACAATTTGTAGAATAATGAATTCCCTAATTTTAGCTTCATTTATTACTTGAAAGAGAAAATACAGTAAACAATTGGTGGATGGTGGCTAGCAGTGGAATCCAGGATGCGCATTTCGTCAATTCAATTCAATAAAATACAGTAAAGTCTATAATTTTGAATCTTGGTGAGAGTAAATATTTTTTGAAGGTAAATAGGTTTCAGGGTGTTGTATTAATTGATTCGTAAGTACATGTAACAAAACAATGATTACACAGTATTATTTTGTCTGCAATGTCTACCTTCGAAACAGCATAAAGAACCACAGTTTTTCAGTCAAATTTTATGAAACAATCTTCTTGTCCTATAAAAGAACAGTTATGTATGTTTTTATAGTTAACGATGTAACTTAAAGTGTACAGTAATTTAACGTGATAAGAAAAAAGATACTAAGTGTATCTACTTCATATGTTCATTAGGCAACTTGATTTGTGAAAAAGTGATTAGCTTCTCCACAGAAAGAATTATACCAAACAAAGGAAAACAGTGCAATCTTTTCTTTGTGTTTTGATTACTATTTTCTTTTTCGTTATTCTTTGCATTACAAGTGCAGCATATTGGTTTAAGCTTTGAAGTTTCAGTAGCGGTGTTTTTATCCTCACGCTCAGCCATACCTCTCTTCTCACTCTTACTGCTGACTAGTAAACCAGACGAGGAGTGCGTCAACCTGGAGTCGAACCCTTACTCCCAGTATGGCTGCTGGGCATGTTAATTTAATCAAAATACACTTAGTAAAGATTACTAATGGTGGGTTCTTCTGGATTGAGACGACTGATGTCTTTTGGCATATTTCAAACAAAATGAGACATGTGAAGTAGATTTCACTGATAGCTACTTTTAAGTCGATCATACCCTACTGAACTATGATTCTTTACTTCGTCAGTTTTATTAATAAATAAATTATTGAAGGGTATAACTACGAGGATACATTCTTTATCAAAATGTGTACATTAAATACAAAATACATGAAATAGTACGATTTCTTACACCATGTACTACTGGTCATCATGGGTAGGTAGCTAGTAGTCACTCACATTAAACAATAATACTCCTAAGCTAAATCAAAGTGATTTAAATGCCATACATGCTGTTTTTTTTTCATTTGAGACTAAGTTGGCATTTATAAAATTAAAAGAGGAGAACTTTCAGCTGGTATTAGTGAATTTTAGATAATCTTCTAAGTCAGTAGTATCGATTTTGAGGTATTTATAAGGTTAGTCCTAAAACTATCAATGTTATCAATCAGATCATACTCATCTGAGATGTTCTGTGGCTAACTAAAGTAATCCCTACGAGCTGTTAGAATTCCTTTCATTTCAGTTTCTAGTATGCCAACAAAGTCAAATGATAAAATAAACGCAAACAGTTGTAAGTGGATGTAGTGCTTAGGCTGTACGCATATCACTACCCTGAACGATTCTTTATCCAAGCCACTATACTAAATAATGTTTCTTGTAACCCAGTGCCAGTCACACAAGTTTTTTCTGATAAACTTCTTCCTCCTCTCAACTCTCAAAAAAGTCTCGTATTTGAAGAAGTGAATATTTAAGATACTCTTAATTTTCATTTTATGAAAACGGTAAATTATTACAATACTTGGTAAAAAGAGTCTAAATGATAAGATTTCTGGGCATATATATATATATATATATATATATATATATATATATATATTGCAGCAATTTAGCTTATATGACGGAAATACTATTGTTGGTTGTTTTTAAGAGAGAAAGACAATTCTTTCCACAGTAATGACGCATTTCAAGAGTCATTTCAGAAGTACAGAGTACAAAATTATTTTGCCTACTAACGGATACAGATAATTCAGTTAATGAATAAGGCAATAGTAAAACTATTATAAAAAACGTAGATAATTCTAAGCACAGTAAAGCAATTAAATGTATAGTCTGATTTATGAAGATGGTTCAACAAAAAAGAGAAAAGTCATTTGTTTCGGTAATTTTGAGGTTACATTGTTATACTCACTACGGTTAATATCACACAATCAACGGATATCATGAAACAGCAAGCGTTTAATGCATTCTGTATCGATAAAAAAGAAGCATAGACACCATTGGTAGATAAAAAAATTTTAAAAAAGTTTATGTATTTGTAAACTCTACAGCAGGCCAGGGCAGTAACAATGGTTTGACCTGTTTTTTCTGCACACAGAGCACTGGTTGTCTCAGGTGAATCGCGATAGCCTCTGCTGTATGGAGTATGCGGTGCCCGGATGATTTTCGCAATTGTTTAGTACGCGATAGATGATGGAGAAGGACTCTTCAATATTAGCTTTGTGGCCAGTTTGGACCTGGTGTTGTAATAGCGAGTTGTTGGCATTTCTCACTACGCCTTTACTTAATCACACGGGTAGATGTTTCCGAGCACGAAATATTAAGTTCCCAGAGCAACGGCTAATATAAGTCGCTGCACAAGTGCAGTCGAATTGGTAGATACAATTAAAAGTGGCTGGTCTATGTACTTCATTTTTCGATCGAGGAATCAACATCGGTCACGTAGAAAATAAAACTCGTTGTCTGCCAGCGTTAAAGGTTCTCTGAACTGATTTTTTTAACTTCTTCGTAACTATTTCGCTAAGTATATCGCCCTTAAATTGAAGTCGTATGTATAAAGACTTCTTGTTCACGGATAGTGAGTAGTCCTTTTCAACTTTCTTAGTCGTATGTTTTCTGATGAATTTGTTTGGATAGCGATTTTTGATCAAGGTATCGTATACATTCCTTAGTTTATCTTCAGTTACCTCTTCTGAGAATTTTTCGTGCTCGGAAACATCTACCCGTGTGATTAAGTAAAGGCGTAGTGAGAAATGCCAACAACTCGCTATTACAACACCAGGTCCAAACTGGCCACAAAGCTAATATTGAAGAGTCCTTCTCCATCATCTATCGCGTACTAAACAATTGCGAAAATCATCCGGGCACCGCATACTCCATACAGCAGAGGCTATCGCGATTCACCTGAGACAACCAGTGCTCTGTGTGCAGAAAAAACAGGTCAAACCATTGTTAATGCCCTGGCCTGCTGTGAAGTTTACAAATACATAAACACCTTATTACATCAGCCCTTTTTTATGGTCCTCCATCCTGTACATTAAAATGTTTGCCTTGGGATACGAAATCTAGGGATCTAATTCATAAAAATATAATGACTTTTGGATTACTTGAGCATTCTTTGGATGGTGGATAGGTCATAATTGTAAGATATTGTCAGTTTTCTCTTAAGTATACGAAGTGAGCATGCATTATATGGTGTCGTAAGAAATAAGATTTGCGCAAAACAGAACTTTTTTCTCAATTATTCAGATTCTCTATTTCATCATGAGCTGACATTAGTTAGAGAACCATTGGAAAACCAGTTGGGAGTACTGGACAGCTGTTTCGTCCTAGTTTGGGACTCTTCAGCAGTACGCACCCACCGGGATTCGAACCCAGGACCTTCCGGTTACAAGGCGAGCTTGTATACCATTAAGCCACTGGGACCCGATCCAATGGTCCTTGTATTCTAACTTCTGCCAATTCACGACATAGCGCGACCGCTAGCCAATGTCTTCGGCGAGTATTTGTCCCGACACCCGACCAGCTGCACCCTACTGGTCACGACTTCCCACTGGAACCCGGGTAACTACCTACCTGAATAGGGCCAGTCGCCAGTGAGCATCTCATTGGTATTCAAGTGTCGGTTTGTAAGGATTTGATTGGTTTCAGGATTTCATCATGAGCTGACATCAGTTAGAGAACCATTGGAAAACCAGTTGGGAGTACTGGACAGCTGTTTCGTCCTAGTTTGGGACTCTTCAGCAGTACGCACCCACCGGGATTCGAACCCAGGACCTTCCGGTTACAAGGCGAGCTTGTATACCATTAAGCCACCGGGACCCGATCCAATGGTCCTTGAATTCTAACTTCTGCCAATTCACAAGTCGTGACCAGTAGGGTGCAGCTGGTCGGGTGTTTTTTTTTTTTTTTTTTTTTTTTTTGATTTACAGCTTGATTCCACACTGTATTTTTGGTACAAGTATGGAATTTTCAGCATGGATATCGGTAGCCCAAATTTTGCAGGCCGACCATAGATATCAGGTGTGCGCCGGCGTGGGCTCGAACCCCGGACCATGTGCATGGTCGGCGAGAGTCCTAACCACTGTGCCACCGACGCACAAATACTCGCCGAAGACATTGGCTAGCGGTCGCGCTATGTCGTGAATTGGCAGAAGTTAGAATACAAGGACCATTGGATCGGGTCCCAGTGGCTTAATGGTATACAAGCTCGCCTTGTAACCGGAAGGTCCTGGGTTCGAATCCCGGTGGGTGCGTACTGCTGAAGAGTCCCAAACTAGGACGAAACAGCTGTCCAGTACTCCCAACTGGTTTTCCAATGGTTCTCTAACTGATGTCAGCTCATGATGAAATCCTGAAACCAATCAAATCCCTACAAACCAACACTTGAATATTCAGATTCTTACTATCACTTCTGTAAAAGTTTTGAGAAATACAAATATCTAGGTCTTATTCATCTAATTCGATTGCTTGGGATGTATTATTATTAATTACCTATGAAAACAATTGGTGGTCTGAGTGTCAGCCAACGTGTTTCTAAACTTTGCTAGGCCGGTATAACTGAAACTTCATAGTTTAAGGCTAAAGCCATGTTTTCCAAAGGGAACATAAAGGAATAAATGCACACTGTCTTATGTTGAGTTAAAGTTGCTTTAGTTTCAACTCCATTATAGGTAAGATTTTATTTGATGAACAGGTACAGTGACTTTTGTTTTGTATTATTCTGACTGTCAAGTTGTAATTAGTATAACCATTAAAAATCACCCCTCTTTTCAATAAATTCTTCAGGTTCTAGAGTTCTATGTCAGTATTAGTTAAGGAATAATTATTATTAGGAATATTAGTGTTTTTTTATGACATCAGGTTATTACAGTCAAAAATCTGAATGCTTTCGTAAAACAGTGTCGAGATACCTAGTTCTGATAATGAATCAGTGGAAAAAACTCCCCTCGTAAAACAAACATCTAGTTATAACTTTAAAGCTACTTGTAAGTCTTCGATAATGAGTTAGTTTGATGAATATTAGCATGAAATCCCATGAGTTTAAGAAAAAAATATTTAACTGCACAACTTTTATTACCAAGCTGGGGCAAATCACGGCTCATTAGTTTGGCAAATATATTAGCTCTTATTCCTATTTTAACTAATTCCTGTGGTAATGTGTCAATCACATACCTCATCAACAGGGAATATAGATCTCATCATTCTAAATTTAGTAGGGTTTATATAAAAGTTGCCATATCTGTATTTATTGCTTTTATAGTTCAGAATTTCTCCTATCATTTGACTGTTACATCAATCAAATATTTATTTAAAGCAACCTAAGTAAGATTACAGACTCTATTATCCACGACAAAAGTTCATTCAGCTAAAAGGATTTGATAATTTTAATGAACCTAAATTATTCTTGCAAACAAGAGTCAGTCGATCTTAAGCATTTGGATTCATGAGCATAATTTTTTCTTGTATATGCGTTATGTTATTGATGGTTTAGACGTGAGATACCTGTTATGTTTAGATTTTTTTGATAAGGTCAACGAAAGCTGAAAATGGGTGTACTACACTAATGTATTTTCTAACTACTTTCACCATTCAGAAGTGTATGATCATAGTTGTAAAACAAATTTCTAGAAGGTTTATTATCTAACATTATTCATGTCTGAAACCGTTAAAAATATAATGAGTACAACAAATGAAAAACTAGTCTATCCTACACTCTCTTTGGCATACTTTCTCCATTCTCTTCATCTGACTACTGTCAGAAGAAAAATTTTATACAGCTAATAGACTTTCACGTAGAAATAGTGTGACTGAAAATTACAAACATTCTGTCATTTCAGTTGATGGATGACGACTAGCAGTGGAATCCAAGATAACGCGCATTTCGTCCTATTTGGGACTGGTCACCTGGTTGTGCTTGTATTCCCCTATGAGTGATGGTGTTCCCAGCGAGGCTCAACCCCAGTGCCCATATTTTCAAACGCCAAAGCGTTATCCACTAGACTACTTGAGCCACGAGACACCTCTTGTGCAACGGGTCTTATTAATTTTTTTAAAATCCAATTTAGATTTTCGCATCGACTGATTGAACCGAAATGCCAGATCACAAATAGGATGAAATGAGCATCCTGGATTCCAGTGTAAATGACCATCCACCAGTTGACTTGTAGCTACATGACCAGGCATCATCGAAGCATCTGCACAGGAAGCCGACATGTCAACCTGAGACCCAGCACTTCGGTTCAACCAATCGACGGGACAACCTAAAATTAAATTAAATTCTATCATTTCTTCATGTGCTGTTACCAAAGGATTTTTTTTAGTTATATGCTCGTGTTATTGTTATGTTATCAGACAAGTTTCCTTCACATACTTTATTAGGAATTTTTAACCATCCTTTATCATTTTCTTTGAAACGCAATGAGAATATGGTAAGAAAATTAACATTTCTCTGAATAACTCATGACTCTATGGTGAAAATTCTGTAAATCAAATACCTTTCACAAATTACATTTCGTCTTTGTTTTTAATTTCTCTTAACACCTTGCCATTGTGAGAGACAATTATACCTTTCTTTTTTATTGTTTGATTTATTTGGTGTTTTTCACCTTACAGTTAAAAAATTCATAAATGACAGGCATGTGAAAGTAGGCGTTTATATTTCCGTTGTTTATTTACACTTACCCTGTGGCACTGACAAGGTACGCCTAAACAAACACACACGTGTGTGTGTATGAGTGGGGGTTGTCATGATGCCTAATGAAAGAAAAAACTGATTCTCGTTTCACATTCACTTTCCCACGGTTCACAACTAAAATGGTCATTGTGATGCTCTATATTCTTACTATATTATGGTTACCAGCAAAATTTATACACGTGACAGTGTATTTGACTATTTACGTTTATACAAACAAATATTGTTTATTTACACAAAACAAGCAGAAAAGACTTCCAATGCAGGCACAAATTGTTTTGATTGCAACCCTTTTTTAAATGCATGCGATGATGACGGTATTTCTCGTCTGAAGATTCACTTAAAGTTTAGTATCTGATTTCCTCAATAGTTCATTCGCGAAGAGACAAGGTGATAAAAGTTTCGATAAAAGTTTCACAGTGAATAGTCATATACCCAGTTATGTAGCACGAAATCAATCGAAAACTACAATTTTAAGATTATCGTACTTGGAAAGCAGAAAAATAATCAATTTTTTAACAGTGGTCCAGTGCTCCTCCGTTTCCAGTGACTCTTAACTGCTGTCTGTATATGACGAAATTAATCTGAATACTTACAAAAAATTATGATCTTCATAACAGATATGCTTCACCGAAACCGAATGTGTACGTAAAATGACTGAGCACTAAAATAAGACGACAGTTGTAATTCGTTGCAGGCCAGCGTAAGAAAGAATTTTACTATAATCATTATTATTATAGTTATTGTTATTATTGTTCCCTTGGGTTCCGAGTGAAGCATAGGGCTTCAAAAATACGTCTCCAATTTCTTCAATTCCCCACTGTCCTCTTCAGCTGGGTCCGTGTCATCCTCACATCAACGACCCACTCATCGCCTCTTATTGGAACCCCACTGGAGCAATGGCCTGTCACGCGATGTCATTCCACGGCCTTCTCAATGTATGCCCAACCCATCTCCATTTCTCTCCTATATATATGTTCAGTGATCGGCTCTTGGTTGGTTTGTTGCCAGCCAGTTTTTCTTGTTGCCAATTCTTTCTCGCCAGTCGGCCATCGGATATTCACTATGGAGCCAGCCATCTAAGGTGGCAGCTGTCGATAAAAGTCTGCTCTGCCTGTTGGAAATTCTTTTCGTGATACACGCACAGTACAAGTTTCTGACCCATATAGATGAACGGACTGACTTCACATTTGTGTTGAAAATCAGAATCTTGTTTTTTACACTGGCTGGCTGGCTGAGTGAAGCAGAAGATTTCCAATCTGATTTCAGATTGTTGAATGCGTATCTCGCCTTCCCAGTTCTGACTTCGACATCTTTATCCGTCCCACCTGTGGTTGAAACGATGCTTCCAGATAGGTGAAGGAGGTAATCTCTGTTAAATCTCTCCCATTGATGGCGATTGTCTCTCGTTGTTGTTGTTGTTGTTATTGTCGTCGCTGTTGGTTGGTTGTCTTCATCACCTCCGTCTCCACCTTCTCTATGTTCACCTGGAGTCAGTCCTGTCTTCGCTGCCAGTGCCTTCTGTCAGTTTGTTGCTTTTCGCCTGCCTGTCTGCCTGCCTGCCCGCAAGCCTTCGAGTTTGTATGACATTAGACATGAATCATCCAGGCGCGATATCCAGATCTTCTAGAGTCTTGTCATCGGTCGTCCAGCGTATTTCTGTCTTCTCGTCCTCACGTATAGTCCAGTCCACTAAAACCAGTAATATCATCGGTGATAATAGGCAGTCAGCTTGTCCTACTTCTGTATTCACCTCAAACGCCCCACTGAGTTTATTGTTGTGGATCACCTGACACATGGCATTGTCATATAGCTGCTGAATAAAGTTGATAAAGGTGCTTGGGTCACGCTCTAATGTTGGAATAGTTTCCGAATTACTTCTCGTCCAGCGCTGTCCAAGGCCTTTTCGAAGTGGATGAAGTTAAGGTAAAGGTTTGACTATGATTCTATGCTCTGTTCGATGATGATGCGTAGCGTTGTGATTTGTTCGGCAAGTGAATTGCCTTTTTCCTAATCTAAATTGTTATGGGATGGGGGCGGTGTTCTGTATCCAGCGCATCCTTTATTCTTTCCAGGATGATGCGACTTAGTATTTTACTTGGCGTAGACAAGAGCACCATTCCACGTTAGTTTTTGCACAGGTTTAAGTCGTCCTTCTTTGGTAGCTTCATAAAGTAACCCTTCTTCTAATCGGAAGGTATCCTTAATTCTTTCCAAACTTTTTGCAATAATGGCATGAGGTCATCTGCCACAGTTTCTGTGTCTGTTTTCAGTGCTTCGAGGGGAATTCTACCTGGTCTTTAGTAGCTTGATAGCAATCACGATTTCTGCTTTCGTTGAAAAATTGGTGTTCACTGGCAGTTCTGTGAGTGCTGTTGGTGGTAATTCTGGACGAGTCACGGGTGATGGTCGATTCAAGTAATCATCTCTGTAACCGATCAGTTAAATACCTACAAAACAGCACTTGAAAATTAATCTGATGCTCACTAGTGACTCACCCTATTCAAGCAGTGACCTCAAGTTCTAGTAGGACGTCATGACCAGTAGGATTCAGCAGATTGAAGGTGAGGCAGTAACTCAGCGAAGAAGACATTGTGAAGTGGTCGCGCTATGTCATGAATTGGCAGAAGTTAGAATTCATGGGCTGGCCATTGGATGGGGACCCAGTGACTTAATGGTCTACGATCTAGCTGGCCTTGTAACCAACCAGAAGATCCTAGTTTCGAGTCCTAGCGGTGGGTGTGAAGTGCTGAGGCAGAGTCCTCAACTAGTCTGGCGAAACAGTTGTGCAGTACTCCTAGTTGGTTTCCCAATGGTTTTCCAACTGATGTCAGCTCATGATGAAATCCTCCAAGCAATCAATCAAATCCCCTCAAACCAATACTTTAAGATCAGCCCAATATTTTATTTGTTTTTCCTACTTGTTTTTCAGGTTCCCCTGAACATCTTTAATTGATTTCATCACATGGGTTGATCTCTTTCCAGATAGAGGCCTGGTTATCTGATATAGTGTCCGTAGGTCTGTTTTATCTGAGATCCGCCTGTTCTGCTTCAGTTGGTAGTCAGTGCATCGTAGAATTTTCTTTGGTTTTTCCTAACAATCTTCTTCATTTCTTTATTCAGAGCGGTGCTTATTGAACTCAGCTTCTCCTTCTGTTGTCCAACTTTGCATTGAGTCATCTTCCCTTTCAGAATCCTCCTCTCTTCTATTAGCTCCCGGGTGTCCAATGCTAGCCATCCCTTGCCTTGTGTTCTCTTTCTTCCTAAAACGGCTGTTCATATTTCCTCGAACATCACTTTCAGAGAGTCCCAATGTTCTTCTACCAGGTTTCCTCATTGATAACACGTAGTGTCTCCGACTTTGTTCTAATCTAATCTGTAGTGAAGGCATCCCTTGTGGATTTTCCTTCAGTTTATGAATGTTGTGGGCTGTCTCCATTTGTTTTCATGGATTTTGGCTTCACCTTGAAGGTTCCTTGAACTAGCTGATGTTTGCAACCCACATCTGCTCCCCTTCTCGACTTTGTGTTCAGCAGGCTGCATTCCACTTCTGCGAGCAGCATTCAGATTAAATCTACCTTGTTTGTGGTGTGTCCGTCAGGCGAAATCCATATTGCTTTGTGCATATCGTTGTGTTTGCACACGCTGCCTTCGTAGAAGTCTGCGAATAATTCTCCGTTTTCATTCATTTCTCCGAAAGCCTCTTGACCCATGATGAGTTCGCTTCCTGTATTATCTGCTTTCATTTCAGCTGGCATTCATATCGTCCATGAGGATTTTGATGTCACAACTCGGGATGTTGTCCATCACTGTTTGTAGTTGTCTGAAAATCTACCTTCTTCTCTTGTTCCGCGTTGTTTGTAGCATTTGGCGCGACATTTGATAATCATGACCTTCCTTCGTCTTTAGTTTAATATTGCTGTCATGTTCCTGGATGAAATTGGTTCCTACTGTATAAGGGCTCTGGCTGCCACTGGGGACATCATGATAGCCACTAACTGCCTCAGTGTGCTCGCGGGTGTCGTCTGGGTGACCAGACTGGAGTAGATTACCGACTACCCAGTTGACAGTTTTGACAATCCACATCCATTCTATCTGCTCTTACAGATACCCAGTACTTCTATGCCATATCTTTTCACTCCGTTAGCTTTCTGGACAGCCTTCCCAGTCTCATACATTGTATAGACATTCTATATCCCCATTCTTATTCTTCCTTTCATCGAAAAAAAAACATGCCGACTGGCTGACTGGCTTTCCGAAGACTTTCACCAGCCCGATTCAAGCGAAGAAGAAGATTATTTGAAGTTTTTGTATTTATAATATATATTCTGTGCATTTAAGTTTCTCTAGCGGTTTGATAGGTTTAGTGGTGTGGGGTTGCTAGCCCTACACCCAACCCTGCCTCTTTACTCGGGCTTATGACCGGCTAGAAAATTAGCTAACTAGTTAACTAGGCGAGGTTAGGAATTTTAATATGTGAAATATAATATAACAATAGCTTTATCCTGTACAATAAGTTCACATAAAATGCACAATTTTCAGCGTAGTTTACTGCATAATACTTTCCCTTCCCCCAGGATTCTGAAGTAAATCAGCCGCCTGCAATGTACCATGTGACGTAGTGCTGTTGGTCTAAAGAAAAAATAATCATTTTCCGTATTTTTCTTTGTTTCCCCAGAAATGCACAACTATAGGTTGCAAACCAGTTAAAAAGGTTAATGTGTATGTTTTACAACCCACGGACATAATTTATTGATTACAACAACAGGAATTAACGAAAATAAGATCCATTGCCTCGGATGGAAATTCAGGCAGCCCTGTGATTCAAGCAGGTATTCACTTCGACATCCGACAGTTCTAGACTGCATTTTAATTAAGGTAACTGAATTTCTTTATTATACAACAGTCTGTGAAATAACTCATTCTTGTAATCCATGAATTCTATTTCGAGGCACGTGACATATCTATCTATAAGCATTCCACACATGTCAGATATTATACAAATAACTATTTCATGTATGCGCTCATTAGTTTACATAGCTCATCAACGTTTTTTAAATATATGCTCTCAGTGCTTGGCTGGATATCGAATAACACGAAATATTGCTAGTTAATAAAGATGGAATGATCTCCTCTAGTTTAGAATTCAACTTTAAAAATCGAATATCTAAATTCTGATGAACTAACTCGACTAACTTTGAAAGAAATTATTTTCCGTCTTATTAATTAGTTCCGAGGTAAAACGTATTTTCAAACAGGTCTCAGTTTATTAAAGGAACAGTGCAATACTCTCCAACTATGTAAGAATAAAAAATGTTGACAAACCATAACTTCAGAGTAGCTGGTTGTTTGAATATATTGTACGCTAAATGCATACTGATTACTGCAAAACTCTGTGAAAACAATTTCTTTCTTTTTGTTTGATGTCTTATATCATTTAGGTGATAAGTTGTGACACTGCTAAACATGGCTAATCGTCTAAGGTGTGGCATCTTCTACGACTGTTCAACAACCCTGGAAGACAACCATTACCCTTTGCTTCCTGTGTAATTTCATGTAGTCTGATAAACCGAACTATGGTGAAAGAAAGTAAAAATCCGTCCTTTCTGGATCATGTAACTGAACATCTTATCTTACACATAGCCACTTAACATCTGGAGAGATATTCAATGTTACTTATTTTATGTACTTGTTAATCCCTTCTCTAAATTTATAATTCTTAAATCTTAATCCTAGAATAACTGTTTTCTTTTCAACAGTATTGTACTCCGCTTTCCGATGTTCACCTTTACAAAACTTCTTTTCGATTTTTTGTTAATGTTGCCTAAAAATCCTCTGATCAGCCTCATTTCTGGTTCTATGGTTTAACAGAAAAGACTTTTTTCTGCCTAGCATACAACATCCTTAAGAAACTTCGATTGTAGTTAACAGAAAAAAGCTATTGAAGTTTAAATATCGGTATCAGTTATGACTTTTTATTTTGGAAAATAAGTACTGCCCATGAGTCTCAGGCTATACAGAAACATAAATTGTCTTTTTGGTTTTCAACATTTGTTTAAGCTACCTTACTTTATGCTCCAATTTACTTTAGAGAGATGTGTTTGTTGAAACTTAAGAAGTGCACAATTAGTAAACTTCTGGCTAACTGACTATTATATTTTGCTAATAACAGTACTTACTAATATATTGTAACAGCAAAGGCAAGACACGGAAGCCAAGGTATATTTTCAAGTGATCATGCAGTTATTTATATATTTACAGTTTATATTCTTAACCAATCACTGAGCGTGGGATATTGGTTTACTACATTAAACGATATGAAATAGAATGTCCAAATAGATATTTTGTATTCTGTTGCTAATGCATTATTCAAGTGTGGGAATAGTATTCAGACGTTAACACTAACAAATACAGCGATTCTTACTGTCAGCATATTACTCCGCTGGAACCCATTGTCTGTATCACACCACCACAATATTTCTTTTATTCAGAGCTACATATGAAAGATTTAAACCACAGAATTAATACTGTAATGGATATAGTCAGTGAATCATTTATTGACTATTCACAAAAATATGAATAAGAACACCTCTCTGTAAGGTGTCTCGTTTTCAATCTATTTCACTTCAGAAGTGAACCCTTTATTTGTTCAGCAGTGAACATAATACCAACATCTATTGAGGTGTTTTGGACTTCTATTTGCTGATTTTAATGGTCAGAAATGCTGGCATATCAGCCTATAGTGGGAATGTTTCGGATGAGGCAGTGAGGTTATCTTGATGTTATTTGATGGCGGCTCGCAGCAGATGGACGATTCGTCCTATTCCAGTTTTTGTTAAATGAACAAACCTGCATCCCAGTGATACTGGAAAATCAGTCATTAGGTAATAACTGATGCTCGTTAGATAAGAGATGGTTGTCATGAGTCTTAACGCAGTGACATTTGCAACGCTAAATTTTGAGTTCGAATCTCATCGGAAATGGCATAGCCTTCTGGGGATGCAGGTACATTCTAATGATGAGTTCTAGATATAACTCTAACCTAGCAAATGAAGGTCAGTGTTTCGATCACTGGTAGGGACGTCAGTGAACACGCTTGAAAGTCTCAGGCTGGAGCGCGGAAGTTGTCCAGATTGGTTTTCTAACTGATATCTGTTTGGCACGAAATCTACTTGTTCATTATTCCACTGTTAATATATACACATATATTATATAAGAAATGCCAGAAATGAACAGTTCGTACGTTAGTTTACGAGTTATCAAGTCAATTTAAGCGCTAACTTATTTGAGGCGGAAAATGCTTTCTGCCTTTTCGATATCAAGTGCTATGCTTTAAATACAGCTTCGCCATACTCTTTCTTAGTATTCTTCTTCTACAGAAGCGTATATACTGATTCATTTTCACTGATATATACGGAAAGAAATAACTGCGCAATATATACAACTAAAACATTATCTAATTGACTTATTCCTTTAAGTTCTGAGTGGAATATAAGGTTTCAAAATAGAGGTTTGAAGTTTCGGTAGCAATAGGTTTTTTTATTTTTATGGGGTGGGGTTGCTAGCCTAATGCACAACCTCTTCTCTTTATTAGCCTCACTACTGGTTTAGCGAGGTCTGTGAGTAAGTCGGTTGGCGATCGAACCCGGGGCCACGTGCGTGATCGGCGAACATTTCACCGCTGAACAACCGAGGCACAACAGGTAAAACAAGAGATATACTATTCCAGTACAACATATATGGCACAGTTTTCTTTGAAAAAGTGAATTATTTATGGTTAAATACAGAGTTTGGACAATTATAGATCTCAGTAAAATATTAATAAACAATAACAAGTGTGAATTTAAATAATCTAATAGACAATACAGTTTCACAGTGCATACCCTTAGTGGTCGTAACAGTCTGGGTTAAATACGGGATAATGGGATGTAATCTGCCTCTTGTGTATTTCACTTTTACTTTTTGTTAGTATAGGAACAGACAACAAACCAGTTTTACTTTCTTATTCCGCTAACGGGACAGGATGTGAAGAAACATTTTGGAATTTCATTTGCTAGTAGTAGTACATGTAATAATTTCATTTTGAGTGATAAACAGAGGTGTATTTACAAAAGAATGATACTTGATCACAGGGCTGTTTAACTTCATGTTAGAGATAAAGCATTGGAAAATTCTATACGCCCAAACAACTCAATAAAAGTATCTGCTCAAAAATATAAATTAAAGGCTGTAAGATAAATATGTATTCATAGATCTCACCAACTGATATGTAGTACTCATATAACCATTGTGAGGATTCATTTATTGTAATTTCACCACAGTTAGCACCGAACGGTGTATCAAGCCAAAAAAATTGTAACATACGGCGTAATTATGTGACAAACAGCCTCAATTTTTACCCGTTACTTATCCACCATTTACTAGTGAGCGTCTTCAATAAACAGTGACAGCTTACTCAAGACAACATCCTTTTCAATATTACTAGGACCGACAGAAGATCTCGGCCCTCGGTTGACACACTCCTAAATCTCGTCCAGCCAATAAGATGCCTGTTAAAGAGGAGAAGTTGGACATGTGACTAGTGACCCCACCCTGCATAAAGAAAATGACTGCTACTGAGACTTTAAAGCTCAAGCTTGAAGCCCGATGTTCCACTCGGAACTCAGTAGAATGAGATAATTATAATAATAATAAACAATACAGGAAACCTCGTTGGGTAGCTTGAATGGTGATGTGTACAGAGCTTTGGTTATATAGGCAACTAAAAATCTACAATGTTTATTTGCACTCTGTCGTCAGTCAACACGTTTTGTAGGTATTGACATAGTGAGTTTATATCGCAGAACATATAATCTGACAATCAGTTAATATGGTCTATACTCATCAAATGTAAATATTAATAGGCTTATTCAATAGTAGAGAAAGTCTTAAAGCAATTTTTAAGTCTCTTATCACAAAACAAGAATTTTCCTGTCATCACTACTGTAAATTACATGTGTTTCGTTAGTCGTGTGAAAAATGTACAGGGTTTCACGCTTCATTAATCGAGCTTAGAAAATCTTTAAGAGCGAAATTTATACAGAATTGGTTTCTTTTTCACATGTCTACCACTTAAAACTAACCTCAATAACAAAAACAGAAAAATAAATCATAGTATCTATTCGAAACACGGCGAACAAATGTGTATGCGTGTTCGAGATCTAGCCAAATGAGATATGATTACTGATTTCCGTGAAAAGAAAATCAGTGGGTGGGCTAGTTACTCATTTTAGCAAATAACTAAAATCTGGGTCAGTAACCAGAACAAATGGTGACGCTGGAGGTATACGAAAAATGCATATGACAGAGTAGAACAATAGAAAATAAGTATGAAATGTGTTCCATAGCACAGCCTTTCTTGAAATAAAAATTATTCCACTATACGCCAACTGTTAATAACTACTTATAATGGAATGTCTACTGTACACGATTTACACTTAAGCAACTGAAAAGATAGAAGAGACAATGCAAAATGTTTCAATTTTTAGTTAGAAAGAAGGTGAGTATATTAGTCGACAACTGTTTCAGTAAAAAACGTTAGTTGTAAATTTTTCCCTAGCTAAGCATTTTCCGTGTAAATTTTTCATTAGTTAAATATTTATTGCCAACCTGTATATTATGTCAAGCACAAATAGTTTATTCCTTATGTTAACTGAAATCAAGAGGAAATCTCTCCTTTCACTTTTTTGTAGCAGTGGTCATTTGCATATCATTATCATTACGATATACACTTGGATCCATCAGGCCAAGTTATCAGTTACAGCTTAGGAATAAAATCAATTAACGCATGAACAAAAAGTAGGCGACTATAATGGTATTATTAGTTTAGCATATTTATCATCTATTCAAACACAAAAATTTGATGAGGAGTTTAATAAGACCGACCATTGACTACCTGACAGGGTGAAACGTAGTCTGAATCGCTCAGTATAGTTCATCTAAAAAAGCTGATTATTTGGATTCCATGACCAGCCAAAATTTCCGTTGTTCTTACCCATCACTTTGGTTGTTTTTTTTTCTACTCAGGAAGCTAAAGCTCACGCATTTAAACATTCAAAAACATCTTGTTCATTTTTTTCTAAACACACTGGAATTATTTACAATTTACTAATTAGTTGACAGTTTGCAATGTGCACAGCTCGAGGGGAGAAATTTCCCGATAGTTTCCTTCGGAAAATAAATTATTCAGATCACAGTATATGGTGTGTTTGATACCATAAGTTGTAACCAAGATGGCAAGCATATTTGCATAAAACTACATACTACTGATTGATTGAAGGGAGTAGTTGTATACCCCGTTCACACCACTGATGATATCCCTCTCCCCCCCCCCAAAAAAAACAAACAAGTGAAACAGCTGTCTGGTGTTTAGATCACCTCTATCTGTCTAACAAGGACTGCTGGTTGGCTCTGAGTGATACAGAACCACTCGTCTCAATCAATCAGTAGCATGTACTCTTATGCAAATACTCTGAGGTTATTTTAAATAGTTTCTGAATGATTTACTTATTTTTATACCACTGTTTGAGTTTACCAGACAAAATTAAACAAAAGCCTTTACTTAAAACGTGTGGATATTTTCCTTACTGTAGCAATACTGCTCTTTTATACATCATTTTATGTGTAAAAAAAACCCAGTATAACTGCCCTTCTCGAACCTCTATTTGGAGTGTTCGAACAATTTTAATTATATCATACGGTATTCCTCAGTTCGCTGGTATAATCCTCCTTTATTTCCAAACATCTGTAATTAATTAAGTATAAAAATCCATTTAAGGGGAGATCTTGTGTTCCCATCGACTAAAAGAATTACCTCTCTTACTGGCCAGTGAGTCTCATGATTCTAACTACTTGATAACTAGACAGTTGGTCAGTAAGTCAGCACATTAGGCGAATACGTTTTGATCAGCTGTCACTACAAGGCCATTTACCATACTTAATTAAGTTTAGCAGTAATGGACTGAACAATATATGGGGGGATTTTCGGCTTCGTTACAGATTTATTTAGATTTAAACTACTTGTAGAGCATGAATTTTCTCAAGGTTGTTGATGATCCTAGATCAGGAATAACTATGACTACAAAATCGCGTTTTAGCAATATTTTCGATAGCCTCCTAAAGTGTAATAATAAACCAACAGTTCAAATACAGTATGTACACTAAAATACTCGTAAGTAGGACAAATAACGCCTACCATGATACTATATATATATATATATATATATCAACTAATGGAAACTTCGTTATAGTGAATTCTCTCCAACAGAAGTTTCTCATCACACAGCTTTCTATAACAAAGCATTAGTAAATTTTACTATGACTTTTATTATCAGTGTGGATATTATTTACATGTATAAACTAATTTTTGCATTGTATTTCGTAGTAAATTTATATGAGATCCTTGCCACAGTCATGTTCTTTTGCAGTCTTAAATTTTCCTTAAGTCTAGAAAACTGTTGGATACTTTATCTGACAGACTATGAGCTAATTATCATACTAGTAACATCTAGAAGACTACTAGTACACGCACTACAATTTTTTTTTTTTAAACACTCATTTCATCAGGCAGTTTCATGTAAGAGGGAATATCTGAAACCTCGCTTAATTTCATAGAATCAAAAAGAAACAACAGCAGGATAACTTCTAAACGTTGAAACATTTCATCCGTTATAGAATAAATGGTTATTGCTTAGTTAGTTAACGGAAGACTACTCAAGCAAATCATGATTTAGCTTCTTAGTGTATTCTTAGTATTTCAATGAAATCAGGTTGGACAAATGTATCTTGGGTTTATTTGGTTTCAGTGAGTTATTCATTCATTCTAAAACGCTTGTCTGATGGATCAGTTCTTCAAACTGAACTTTTATATCCAAGTCACTTGGACTTGTCGAAATACCATAGAATTTTGGACCCAACGAAAAAGCTTGCAACCGCATAGGAGTTTATGATATACTAAAGTAGTTGAAAACGTATTTCTCTGGTATGGCAGGAAAACGTGAATAAATGTTAGCTGCTTAAAGTGCATTTGAGAGTTTCAGGTTTACATCTTCACAAAGTCTTATTCAAAATGAATTGAGCAGGGAAATAAAACGTTATGAAGATGTAAACTTTATACTTGCAAATGCTCTTAAAGCGGCTGATATTTTTTTCGTGTTTTTCTGCCATACCAGAGAAATACGTTTTCAACTACTCTAGTATATCATAAACTCCTATGCAGTTGCAAGCTTTATCAATGGGTCCAAAATTCGGTGACATTCTAAAATATTATGCTTCTAGATGAACTCCTGAATGTTTATTTTTGGAATTCGTCATGATTTCTTGTGATAGTGGGTTAGCGATTTCACTTTTCTAACTACTTAATCTCTCTTCAGCTTTCGTTTATTGAACGTAAGGGAGTATCATATTCTCAAAATCACCATAAAACTAACTAAACAAATATAATGAGTAGAAACGCAAAGAAACAAGTGACAACCTCTGTACGTAGACAACTCTTAGTCACAAAAATTAAACAATCTCATTAGCCCTGATATAATCAGCGAATTTATAAAAAAAAATAATAATAATTGTATACATAAACTTATGCAAAATAATAGTGGTGAAATCGCGATTTCTTCTACCGCTTCATTTCATTTTCCGCTCATTAAATATTTATAGTTTCAAAGATAAGATAGTAAATATTCGTGAAATTCACTACTAAACAATTTGAAAGGCGAAAAGTGTAATAAATTCTGTTCTACATTTATTCGGCTACATATTTTTATTTTATAAAAATGAGTTTAAAAAAACTTTCTTATACTTTAATGACAATAGTCATGAAAAAAGAAGAAACAGAAATAAGCAGATAAATAAGATTTTCATTCATGTAAAAACACTACAAAGTATGCAAGTTGTGTGTATATGTATATTATTTATCTGTTGTGTTGTCGTGCTTGTGTATGTGTGTGTGCGCGTGTGTTTTTATATCTCCCTGTATGCATATTCCCCTGTTCAGGTGCACACATGTAATTTACAGCAATTAAATTTAACAACAAACACAAATACAACACACATCAAACAGAATTCAGACCAAACAGTCAACACAGTATATCAGAATAAACACTTTTGTCAACTTCTCTTAAGGGGAAACTTTTCGAAGAAAGAAAAACAAATGTTACATTTCATTGAAACAAACAAACGAATACATAGACAGAACAGCAGGGGTAAATGAGGAAATGATCAGTGTAGCATAAATTTGGAAGGCAATTGATCTCACTATCCACCGTACAACTTGTTTTATTTCTAAATTGAATATTTCATTTCATGTTTAATAAAGCACATAAAATGCATCATGTATACATATATGCAAGAGTCTGTATGTGAAGAGAATTAATAATAAATGAGGAAACTTATTTATCCCTCTTCGGCTAGTGTTTGCTTACTCTAAAGAAAAATCACTTCCTCATGTCTCATTTCTAATCAGCAGGATATTTGGCGATTGTTATTATTTTATTTCAAGTGCGATTTGTAAAACAGTGTCATGTTGTCTTCATTCCTCTCTTCATCATCATCATCGTTAACATCATATTCTGAGTCTCATTCCTATATTTCAACACAACTTGGAAGACTTATTTTAATATGGGCATATATTATACAGAAATTTATTTTCAAGTATTGGTTTTGTAGGGATTTTGTTTGATTGCATGGAGGATTTAATCATGAGCTGAAATTTGTTTGTTTACGTAATGTTTTGATTACTTTTGTCTTTGATTAGTGAAAATGACACACTCACACACACACACAGAGAATAGTAGGAAACACTCAAATATAGTAGCATTTGTATAGTCATAAGTGTGTTTGTGTAAATAAATAATGACGTGTAGCAATAGGGAAACATTAATTAGAAAATAAATGAAGGGCAACAAGTTTTTACTACCTACTGAGAGGGCTCATTTAATTTGTCAGAAATCTGACTACTTAAATATGATCGAAAGCTATCCTAATTTTAATTTCCTCATGAATATTACAAATACGTTTTCATTAAATTCATAATTAAAGGGCTTTCAACCAAAATGAAAGTAAATATGTATGTATATGACAACTATACACTTAATCGGAAGATTAGAAATAGGTATAAAGAACAGAGGGACTAATATATATATATATATATATATATATATATATATTCTGAGCTTTCATTCCCTCCGAATTAAATTAATGGATAGTTCATTTCTGTTAACTAGTCTTCGCTTTAATACTTTACCGCAAAACGCAAACCGAATTATTGTTCTTATTTAAACTCGTTACATCCAGATTTATGAGTTCATTCCTTTAAAATTTGACTGATAAAAGCAAAAGCTAATAGTTCCCCATAGATAGTAAATAGAGAAGTACAATAAATGATAGAATTTTTTTTTTAAAATAACACATAGTTTGTACTGTCGCTAAGGTGAACTACACTGTTAATCGGTTTCACATTCAGAGTTGTGTTTACTTGTGTATTTGAAATACATGTCTGAATAGTATTCGGACCCAGACATGTAGCACTTAGTGTTGGTTACATTACTGGTCAGTCATAAGATGTAAATGTGATGGTAGGCATTTTACTATACTAACTAATTTTTGGTGTAACATAAGAACTTCGTTTTATTATTATTATTGCTTGAGATTTGCACTCATTTAATTTAAGATTTATTTAATTATTGTTCCACTGAAGTTGTGTTTGGAAAAATGTCACCTTAGTACATTTTGAAAAAGTATGATTCATTAACCCAAGATGATCATGAGGGTGTAGACGTTGGCATATGTGAAGAAATGCACCCTGTATCAATGCTGAAAACTTCATGGTAGTTGAACACACTTCCACAAGTGAGTGTCGCAAACATAGAGATTACCGTTTGTGAATCAGTGCTTCGCCAACTACTTATGTGATCCAGGTTTCAATTCCCCGCCGACACGCTGCTAAACTTAACTTTCAGGCAATAAACCTGTTGAAGAGGGAGGAAGATTAGATGTGAGGTTAGCGACGCGGGCTCTTAAAAACACAACACCACCTCTACTGAAACTCCGGAGATCAAGCTTGGACCCGGATCTCCCTTTGAGGAAACAAAGGGATTAAAGTAATTAACTCAAGACTGGCACTATTTTACTGAATGAACGAATAAATGAATACTGAATCTTTTGCATTAATATACATACATATATCCTCAAAGGCATTTTAAAATACGATTGTTCCTATGGAAAGTTGATTTTAGTGAAAATGTATTTTTTTTTCTTTAGTATTTATTCATGGTGCATTAGATTTCTAGTGAAAACGTCTTAACAATTATCACATTTTCCCTCCTGTTTTTCCAAAAAGTGGACAGAAAGTCATAGTAAACTTCAAAACCACTTAGTCACCTCTTTACATAATCACCTTTGTTGGTAGTTAAACTATTAACTTATGTTTCCTAAATAATATGAGGGGATATTTTGTTAAATAGGATAATCTAAGTAACACAAATCCCACTATAAATGTAAACAGAGATCTCAATCAGGGTTATATATTTTATTTAGTTGCTAGCAGCTCTAGAAAATAAATAATAATGATAATATGAAAATAGATTTAAATGGGGTCATTTTGGAGTGAGGACAATAAACAAACAAAATATTTGGTAAAAACACACAAACACTACTTGAATAGTTTTATTTGAGACATTAAATATAAAGTGTTTTAGTGTTGGCGAGTTTGAAATTTCCTCAGCATAGTTACTGATGTCTATCTGGCAGTTACTGCTTGTTTCTTTATCTGTAGTTCCACTGGATGTCAGTTGCTGTGATGTGATGATCCTTTGACAAAATCAGCTATCATCTTCACGATGACCATGAAAAAGGAAATAGGGAACAAACTGTCTCCTTCTTTGTTATTTTAATAATTTTCATTTAATAGCAGTTTTCCCTATAGTAGGTGCTGACCATAGAAACTACAGTATTTAACTGATAAGATTATTAAAGCAGACAGAGATACAATTTAGGCCAAACTAGATGTTGCGTCGGTGGCATAGAGGTTAGGACGCTCGCCGACCATGGACATGATCCGGGGTTCGATCCCCGGCCAACGCACTCCTTTACTTCGTTAAGCCAGAAATAAAAAGCTGGTAAAGAGGAAAGGTTGGGCATGAGGCTAGCAACCCCATCCTGTAAAAATAAACACTGATACAGAAACTTCAAGCCCCTAGCTTGAAGCTCTATGTTCGACTGGGAACGTGAAGGAATAAAAAAGATGTTGCTAAACAGGTCAAAATAGTCCCAGATACTGTATGAATATTTGTAATAGATTTCGAGTCCATCAAAATTTAGGCACATACTATTTGGAGTATTTCATTCGGTGATATCACTCCTGAATCGGGGATAAACTATTTAAATGATTAAATTTTATTAATGTAATGCTAAAAATATAGGCTACTTTAAGCGACGGTAACCCTCTATGGAACTATAATTCAAGTAGTCAAATTAGCTAGATAATAATCTACCTGTTGAAAATGATCTGAATGGTATGAAATTTTGTTGAACCAAATGATATCTGTTTAGTAGCGGCTAGTAATGGAATCTTGAAAACTGAACGTACCTGAATTCCGGTGAATAACTGTGTCGTCACTGTGCTATTTGATGTTACAACTGCACATGAATCAATTCTATTCGAATAAGATTTAAAGAGAGTGTAGAGTGTATTCAAAAAATAGTATAGTAGTACAAAAGATCTTTAGCTTGAGATGGAGTTGACGATTATTTGATGTTTTACAACCTCTGAAATTTGAATATTACGGCTTAAGAATCTTACTCAGTTACTTACTCTTTTAGTAGAAAAGCCTCAGGTTAGGCAGAAGATTGTTTCCAAGTTTTCTCAATGTCTACAATTTAGAATAAGATTGAGAGAAGCCAGTAAAGCCAAAACAGTAAGATTTTCAAATGCTAATAGTAAGTCTGCGCACCGGCACTTCACTTACATTTCCTATTGCTAATTTCTTTAATGCTAATCAAGTTGTAAATTCATCTCACTGATTTATGCATAATAATTAGAAGATGCAAATAAACAGATGTGAAAACATTTATGTATGCTGACACTTGATTCGCTGACTCTTATTTTATTCATTCTATAATCTGTTAAACTGCTGGATAATAACAATTGACTGATCACGAATTTTACTGTAACATATGTTTTTTTTATGATCAAAAGAAAAAGGACGGAATTACGGGCAGTTCATCAGGGATAAATTTAACCACAAATGCCTGTGTGTTTGTGTGTAAGACGACTTAGTGTATAAATTGAGTCCAATATATACAAAGCAGTTTATAATGTTTACATATTTGAGGACAAATTCCAGGCGAAAAATGAATAGTGTTTTAAACCCCCCTAGTGAAACAAAACGAATCCACAGTATTTTTGTTTTCCGCTGTCATAAATTCTACAAATCACTTTCTTCTTTTTTTTAACGACTTATTTTTGTATGTTTTGCTGTGGGTGTATATTAAAGGCACTTCTTTTTATAATGAGTTTTTACATTTGTGAATGGAGTGATATAGCAGTTATTTTTAATAAAATTTAATGAAAATATTCTCTAGTACCACTCTACTCGATATAATAAACAAAAATAACCCATGCTGCGGAATATACATATATTATACACACATTGGATTGAACAAATTGTTCAAACCTCACTCCATATTGTAATATGAAGTGAAAACGTGCGCAGCGTTTTGTTTGTTTGTTTGTTCATCTATCCCTTCATTGTGTATGCTCGTGTGCAGTTCAATTAAAAAGGTGAGAATTTTCATGATATATATGCAGAAGAAACAACATGTTTACCAAAATTTAATAAATCAAAATTATTGTTATTATTTAAAACAGAGTTTTTTAAATCACGTTGTTATGATTTTGTTCACTTAATTATTATTATTATCCTTAATTTTATTTATTTATACAAAGTTATCTTTAAGTGGATTGACTATAAAAGGAAATAAATTTCAGGTCACCTTTTATTTCAGCTTACATGTAAGAAGAATGGGAAATAAAGCACATTTATAACAAGTTCATGAGGACTGTGAAATTTCAATTGAAGAATAAACAATCTCGATGATCATATTTCAAATCGGTAAATAAATATGTGAATCCTGAATATGTTAAGTGAAGTAACATTTAATTTATTCATACCCGTATAAAATGAACATAAGGATGGTGAGAAGTGAATTCTATTATCATTCAGGTAAAAAAGCAATAAATCCTGATAAATCAATACGTTACACTTTGTCCTCATTGATAAGCTCATCTTGTACTGGAAGATAATTGCTTTGAAATTACGGAATACCTTAAATGCATGTTTAACTAGTGATTTATATACAATAGCTAATTTGAGTATGTCAGTTTTTTAGGCACTTAATTCTGACTTTTGTACTATGAGACTGAAACACACAATCTTCTGTGTTGTTTGAACCATGCAAGGCATATGCTTTTATCAAACAACAGACAGGAAAGAGATATGTTATCCAAAGATGTGTAATTGGAGCTGTTAACTTTTTAGATAACAAATTACGTAAAGTAGAAAGCGTTAATCGGGTAGAAACTAAAATAAAATTAAGTAGATAAGTTGAATGACGTAACTTAATTGACGGGGTTGAGTAGTATTCAACTGAAATTTGAACGAGAGTCAAGTTAACAACAGTGGTAATAAGAGGTAGAGATTTATTAGGACTTGCAGGAAGAAAATAATACGATTAAAATATAACAAAAAGATAAAGATTATGTATTTGGTGCTACGATAGATCAGGTCCAATGTAGATTTAATGATTGAACAAACTTCTTTTGTGTACAAAATTCAAGACTTAACATGTGAATCACCATTGCTTCTATGGTTTGAAGAAGTTTGATTCGTACTGTTTCAGCGAGACTCCCCCGTATTTTGTAGATAACTTTGAGGGTTAGCTTGGCGTCCGAATTAGATCGGGTGTTCCAGGATAAAGCTGTGGTGGGGGGTTTTCTTCTCCTTTATAAAACCATGTGGGTAAGTGTCCGGTGATACGTTTGCATCGGAAACACTGGGTACTACCGGCATATCTAGCTCTACAGGTGGAGCAGGGGGATTGGTAAAGGCACACTGATGAGGCAATACTAACCAACGGTTTCGTTGAGAAGGTTATTGGAAGTTCAGCCATGAAGAAGGTTTTCTTCAGTAAGTGGGATAGGCGGTTCCTCAGTATTTCTGCTGATGAGTTTCCGTTAAATTAGTTAGAGGATTTGATCATGAGCTGACACCTGACAGAGAACCAGTGGAAGACCTGCAGGGAGTACTGGATAGCTGTTTGGTCCTAGTTTGGGTCTCTTCATCAGTACGCCCCCAACGTTGAATTGCAGATTCAAGTAGAGACGCTTTTTGGGAGCAGAAAGTGTGGGCTGTTTAAGTGGTTAGGGTTTCATGGATTTCCTGACGAAACGTTCTGGGTAGCCATTTTCCAAAAGGATTCTTCCTAGAGTCACATTAAGTCAAATTAATCTACCTTCACAGAGCTTTCATTAATAGAATACAGTTTACTTCAATTTCAGTGCAGCTTTCGTCACAAAACGGCATCATTCAGAGAACTGTTAAAAACAAAAGACCACTAAACATATGTTTGTAACCGGTTAGAGACTTTTCATTATTGTGAACTCATGACTTCACTGAATATGGAACTATTTGGTGCGTGAAATTATTCGATGATAAGGAATATTTCACCAGCGTCTAAATGAAATAATGAAAATATCGTTGTGGAGCAAAGATAGAACTGTGAATAAGGAAATATTTGTTTTTTTTATCAAGCTGTGATTAACGGCTCTATATAAGTATACACATTTTATTTAGGTAGTGATTTCTAATTTAACAATAACAATCACAAATGGACACCGATAGATTATTTTAAATAACTTGATACAGCTAGATCGGTAAATTATTCAGAGCCATTTACGAGAGATTGGCCGAAAAATAGGCACTTCTTCATTGAATTTATTCTCCTAATGATATGTAAATGACAATTGTTATACTGGAATTATTTTCATGAAGCAAAACCGTTATACTAATATGGATGAATGAGGGATATGTGTTCTTCATTAAATATGGGCTTTTATTAATACAGCTTTGTTATCTAATTACTGAATCTAATCAGAATGAATGTGGCAGATATTTTGTCACATATACTCAAATCTAGTGGGAGTGAATCAATTCAAATGGTGTACCAGGGGATAGCTACTCTTTAATGTCATGTAAGTCATATATTGGGGACTCCGACTGACGGTAAGAGACCTATAACATCCAGTTACATTTAATCGTCTTCAGATTTAATCGTACAAGACAATTTGATTTCTGACAGAAAAACCTGTCATCATCAGTAAGTCGCTGTCCTAAGAATTTCATTGTAATAAGTGTTTTAACTTCTTCACAAGTTAACAGTGTATTCCGTTAGTGCTGCTTAGTTATTTACTGTGTTATTTCACAGCGAAATTCACTGGTATCGTATTACAGTTGGTCAAAGTTGTAACTTTGATTTAATAACAACATTTAGAAGAAGCGTTGTTTTCACATAACTATCCTATTAAAAATTAATTAGGAAGATCAGAAAAGGTCAAAATAAAAATAATGGGGAAACTAATAATGATAAAATAAATAGGAGAGAATATAGGGCATCTATAGTTCGACCGTATAAGTAAGGGATATCTGAACCCTACGTAAGATTCTCAATAAAGCATGAATTAGAGTGGCATTCAAACCTACAAACTCACTGAGAGACAAGCTGTGTAGGTTAAAGAACCTTGTTGACCCAATTAGACAAAATAATAAAATTTACAAAATACCTTGCAATGACTGAGTTAAGTCAACTACATAGGTCAGTCAAACTAGTAGATCGGGGCAGTCAGATTGTCGGAACATAAAAATTTAGCTAATGGTTGACTCGGCGAAGATGAGTTATTTAGTTAAATAAGCTCAGCAATTGCACTGCATGCATTAACACACAACCACACAACAGGGTGGGAGAGGGTTAAAATTCTAAGAAGTAATCTAGGTAGTTAGATGGATGAGAGAGAGAAAAGTTGATTACTGAATCCTGGATCATTGAGTCTACACCCAACACGTACAATAGGAATGACTCATCACTCATAGCGGAAAATACTACTACCAATCAAATGAAGCGATGAAAAATAATGGAATTATACAAGCGAAGTCAGAAAGTTGTGTGAGTAGCTTCATATGACTATTAGCAAGTAAATTGTGCTCGAAACGTCACCAGCAAATATTACTGTATAACACTGTGAGAGTTTATCAAAATAAATTTTACCCACAAGAGAATTAATAACAACAGCCGATGTTAAAACCTAGAAGAAAAATTGCTAACATTTACAAGGAATCATTTCAATTCTTTCGTTGTTTATATTAATCGTCTTCATTGGAAGACGGCATGTTGCATGAATAAGATAAGAAAAGCTTGTTTACTGTTCATTCACTGGTTCATATCGTCAACATTGTTTTTTTTTTAACTCGCCGAATGATCAAAAGTAATGAAAGAGAAGGGAGCAAAATGCAAACCAATCGGTAAAATAAGTAATTTAAGACAATAAACTGAAAATTTACAATGTTTCAGGTCAACTGGATTTGACCTGCGTGGTGAACACAGCAGTCGGCTAACTAACACAATATAATCTCTTAAACTGATATTAAAATAATGATTGTTTGGACGCATAACTGTCTATTGTATTATTAAATATAAATACGTTTATGAAGAGGATTTCAGAAATAAATCATCAAAAGACTATCCAACGTTCATTTCTTATCGATGACACATTGTTGATGAAATGTAATTGTCATATTAGTCAGTGAAAGAAATCTTTACAGGGAGCCCTCATTTATTTTATTCATATAAAACAGTGTTTCTGTCAGATGAAAAACAAAGTATTATGAGTATTAAATTACAACATGGACTCAAACATTCAACCAATTAAGGGTAGTAGTATTTAAGTTTGGATTAAAATGAGGTCGTTTAGATATATTTTCTCTGACTAGTTAGAAGTATATATGATCCAGATGACCTGAGAAGCAAAATTGTAGAGTAATTACCTCACACAGGTGGTCGTATGCTTATTTTTATCTTTGTGTGTGTGTGTGTGTATAGATCTGTGTGTTTGTATGACTTTATGATCTTTCCCATAATCTTATTTTCTATAATTAGTTAACTCATGCGGGTGTATATACATAGTCATGATAAATATTAATCGAATGTGCACAGGTAGACACTAGATACATGTGTATATGCTTAAAACCTTTTGAAATACGACAATTCAGTTAAAACTTTTATTACCAATGTTTTTGTCATTGTCTTTGTCGTTTGTGTTCACCTTACATAAAAGTCACAGTAACACTAATTTAAATGATAGGCCTTACACTTCCATTCACTGAGCATAGTTACTGAGTTAGATGAACAATTGAGAATTGACTAGTGTTTGTGAAAAGTCTTTACAATCACAGGGTGTTTGTTACTTTTGTTCGTTATCAGCAAACACACCTAGTTAGCTGTGACGTAATAGGATTTATAACTGTCCAAAATAATTTATGTGTCTATGCACAAATAGAACTGTTTATTGAGTTAATTGACTGATATGATATTTCAGGTAGTTACAAGCAATCGTCAAACAAAGCCTGCATATACTCTCTATCAGTTATACTTACTGACACTAATTATTCAGTTATATCTTATCAGGTAGCAGTTTATGTATGCGTAAATGTTCAGAGACCACACGTCGTCACGGATATGTGGTCACGTACAACTTCGGTATAAAAACAAAGGAATGCTATGCTTTTATTAAATTTACTTTCTGTTGATATAATATGCATCTTCGAAGTTACCAGAAGTAGGTATCCAGTAAACAGACTAAAAATTTTGACGAGTTAAGAATGTCAAGTTTAAGATTTTCTTATTTAAAATGTAATTACAAAACCAGAATGCAATGAATGAATGAATGATGTGTACGCATACGAAGTTAAAAATATGTAGATGCACAATTATATCTTCTGTAATCAGTAGCACAGTTATTATTGGAAATGGTTTAGTATTCTCTGAACCTATACGAAACCTAAAAGGTTTAGTGCTGAAGACGATGAAATGTCTACAGCAGATACCGAAGCTCAGCGAACATCAGACAAATTCCATCTTCATCCTGAGCTACTAATCGTTTTTGTTACTTCACAACTATTAGTTGTGAATACTACTTGTAAATACCTTTCGTTACTAGTGAATTCATGGAATATAAGAACAACAAAGTCCAGCAGAGTCACTTTTCGGCAAACTCACTCACTTAGCTGCATAATCGCATTTATATATAATTAGTTTGTATTTTTATGTGTGTGTGTGTTTACATAAGGATTTTTACACCAAAATTATAATAAAATTAGTTAGAGTTGCTGTTTACGTCATCAAAATGTTTCTAAAATGCGATGAATAGTCAAAATTTTAACTTTGGGAGGGGGGTGAAGACTGTTAGGTATTGACAAGTGTTGCGTAATACGCAATAAAGTGATAATAGAAACACGTGTCCGAAAAATAAATTATGTAATAGGTAGAAAGAGTAAATACGTGGTTGGTTAAGAAGATGTTACTAAGATGCCATACAAAAATTCAAGAAGCAAAAATGAAAACAAAACATTATTAACAAAGTCATAGAACTTGGAAGTACACCTAAGGTAGAAGGAGGGGATGGAGAAGTTTCTTCTGCGTTCATAAATCACGGTATTCTATTCGGACCGCTAAGGCCTCGGTAATGAAAAGTATACGGAATCTTACTAACCGTTTTCGAGAGGCTTCCTTAGACTTTGAATGAACTGTCCACGCATAACGAGTGACCAGTGTTGACTGTATGCTCAATTATAGCACTCTTCCTTGATCTATTGTTACCTTTTCGCAGTCAAGCGGGATAATGTTCTTTGACTCTTTTGGATAAAACACGCATCGAACGACCTATATATCTCACTTCAATGAGCAAGTACGTTACTAGATACACATAGAAGTGGTTAAATGTGATAGTTTATCTATGGAGTTGTTAAAGAACAATAGACGGCTAGAGAATACCAACCGTAGTGTAGCAGCAAAGAGTGTTCTCTTCAGAGCATTAGATATTCTTCTCGCTAAGATAACGGCCAGAATGTAGCCTCTGAACGCCGCATTCATTCATACCATCTTCTTCGGCACAGACATCGGTTGTACTTTGTTGATTTTCCGCTTTATATGATTATCTGTAAAGCGTGGCGTGGTGGATAGCCATTCTCAAGTAGTGTCTTCCTCAAAAGAGTGATCTATTCTACTGATTTGGGGCTGCATATTCTGCGGACTCTAGTTGCAAGAGATATTATCAGGTTCCTCATGCGATTTAACTAGTACCCAACTGTAAAAGTTCGTCAGCTGGTTTTTTTTTTTTTTTTTCCGGTATATTGATTTCTTTAGGGTCTCATCAGTCTCCTTTGTTAGTCAGAGGTCCAGAAATGAGATTGTCTCTCCGGTTTCTGTTTCATTTGTAAATTTGATGGTTGGGTGGTAGCCATTAAAAGATTGAAGGACCTTACTCAGGTCACATTTATTATCACAGATGATAAAAGTGTCATCGACGTACCTTTTTTACAGGGAGAAGTTGTCAATTGTCGGTTTCAATGGATCATTTTCCAAACTTGCCATGAAAATATCTGCATGTAACGGGTCTCAAGGTGAACCCATAGCCACACCATACTGCTGCCTTTAAATAGTTAATTCATGGAATAAGCACTTTAACTTTATACTATAATAATAGCGATCAGTCAAAAAAATAATCGTGTAAGTTTCTGTCACGATCCTATTCTCTATTTCCCTTATGTGCAAAGAAACTGTTCACACTTTCAATTGGATTTATCTGCTATCCGGTGCGTTGTATCAAGTGATATGCAATTAGAACACCATTAGCTTTAAAATCTAATTCCCTTTAGATTCACAATAACTGTTTCTATGTCACTAGATATCTACAGTTTCGGCCTTAGCGTTTTCAAATAAATATATTTATATTTCTGAATGTTTATCGTCTCGATTCCAATCCAGTACTCAGATACAGTCATTTCGAATAACTTGAAATGCTACTCATTAGCACTTTGATTCTATAAAATAAACAATTTGAATACATTCGGAGTTTACTAGTCTCATAAAAAAGAATGTCTTTTATTAAAGAAATACCGTAGTCAGCTGAATCTTGAGTATTGCGTCTACTTATAACAGTTTGCACAGTCACACAGTTGTATTCATTTCATTACAAACAATAATGAGTTCAAGTAAAACCCATAAACCATCAGCAAAGACAGCAGAAAATGACGAAGATATTTTTAAAATGATGAACACTGGTTGTTTTTCTAATGATCTGTTTAAATTTTAAAATCTTTCGTCGTCTACTTAGACAACACTGTAGCCCAGAGAACGCAACGACATCAAAGACAAAAATTTTAAATCCACACAGACTTCATTCTGACGTAGGCATATGACAAGTCAATTTACGACTGTATCCCATCAAACAGTTTTCCATTTTTTTTGACATTCACTAAATAATTTACAAATGCTTCTCTTCACTTAGATTTTGAAGTACATTGAAGTTAGAATAGTGGCACACCAAGATGTCATCTACAAAGTCATTATAAAACATTACTATTCACATCCAAAAAAGCTGTTAAGTTTTTTCACTATTTTGTCAATACGATCTCTATTGGAATATTCCAGCCTAGAGAACATGTCGTATTCTTGAAATAGTTCGCTGTTTGCACTGAAACAAATCCTTATATAACATTTAAGTATTCATTCACTAAATATTTTCAGGGTTACAGTTTATTTGAATATATGCACTCACCATAAAGCAGAATAATTTAATTCTATTTTTTCCTCTTAATTATTTAGATTTGGCTATTATGATGATTGTTAAATGTGTGATAATCTGTCTTCTACAACAACTGCTTCGAGCTAACTGTTAAATCAAAATTTCATTGCACTATACGTGAGTTGATTAATGCATTCTACTGCACTACACTAAATGATAATTATAATGAAATCTTATAAACTAAAAAGGGAGGATAAACATATTTCACGTGAAGTTCTATGCATCCAAAGTACCGCATTTAACAGAAATAACTATGAAAACTGCAAACCTTGGAAATTACAAAGGAAAAAGAAAACATTGAGCCTAAAACATACGTATCTATCACTAAGTCCAGAAATCTAATACTCTTCAAAAGCTTTATGCATTTACAAACGCCACTATTTTGTCGATACTAAGTACTAAGTACATTTTCTATCACTAAAAATAGAGTGTTTACTGGAATACTCAATAAAACATGCGCTTATCTAACAATACTGATGTCATTACTGAAAATAGTTCAGTTTACCACCATCAATCTATGATTCCCACTTATTTGAGCGACAGTAACTTAAACTGTGAATCAACTCTGTGAACACTAGAGAGAAAAAAGGTAATTACCCATGAGTAATGCGATAGCTAGAGAATGAGTAAGTCAAAGGGATTAAGAAAGGAAGGAAGGAAGGACGGACTGAATACAATTAAATATTTCAGGGTAAATTTTCAAAACTAGGAAAAAATAAATTACAGATAGGCTTTTTATCATTTTCAACCGTTTCCATTTCAAGATAATACAACCGTATTGATAAGATTATTATCATAATTGAACAAGCCAATAAACTGATGACTGTGTATTCATCTTCTAAAATTAATTACCTTTCGCTTAACAGAGGTGTGATTGTCTGTCTTTGATACTTTTGAAGATATTAGTAAAGGAAATTAATATCCAGTTCAAGAGGGTATATAGACTACTTTTTCTTATCATTCCTGTGTAACCTCAGGAAAATTATCTTATTTTACTACTAAACAGAAATTAGTAATACGAGCAATCATTATATACAAAGGCTAAAATAAAGGTTATTTTTATTTATATTTACTTCTCAATCAGCAAACATACATATCTAGGTATTTTGAAAACACTAATTCAGATAAATCATTTACGAAAGCAACCGTAAATTGTCCATCTTGGACTCACATATTGAAAATCATTCAATCAATCAAAATCTGACATTCAGCTTATTTTATATTGATGCTATTTAGCTGTAATCTATCAATATGATTGATTCGATGTTATTCAAACAACATTAACGTTGCTCATAACACAGTTCATCCATTCGTTCACTATAATGTATATATGATGTAGAGCCTGATGAAGAAGTTATCGAAAAGAGTATTGTTGTTGATTGTTGATTTTTTTTATTGTTGATTTACAGCTTGATTCCACACTGTATTTTCGGTACAAGTATGGAATTTTCAGCATGGATATCGGTAGCCCAAATTTTTGCAGGCCGACCATAGATATCAGGTGTTCGTCAGTGCGGGCTCGAACCCCGGACCATGTGCATGGTCGGCGGGAGTCCTAACCATTGTGCCACCGACGCACTACTCTTCGTTCAGTATCCATTCTTTTGAAAAAATCTATCAAAACCTGGTCGTCTCCAATTTTCAGCTCATATACGCAACTAGGATACATATACCGGAGTCGCTCTCGTTATGAAACTCAAAGTCGTTCAATTTTAAGTCATGAGCTGGTTTGAATTTAAACGAAAAACAGTTTTCTAGACTAAAGATGTGTAAGTGAAAGGCTGTACCTCACTCGTAAAAGTGAGAAATACTTTACATCAGTGGTTATTTTTAATCAATTTTTATTACATTCGAAAGCTTTGCGTGAAAGTGAATGATCTCATAGTAGTTTGAACACTGAATCTATATCAGAAGAAAAAGCTATTTAAAAAATTATGTATCTCCTCATAGCTGACAAAGTTAAACACCTGTGACGTATGTGTTCACAAGCTTATCGAGAAATCTTGACATGTTGAGGCAGAGTAATCATCTGTTAGGGTAAGATGTTCACCTGTGATGTTTAGTGATGGTTCCGCTGAATTATAAACTTTCAAAGTCGGAGGAGGCGCACTAGTAGGTTCCAACATAGTGATTAAGAGGCAGATTGCCTGCTATTAAATAAGAGAGTCCTAGACTACAGCCCATATGACATAAAAGTTGAGAACCACTAATCATCCCCATTAAAAAAACAAATGCTTTCTAATTTTTGATGATTCTATAACCAATGTTCGTTTATCTTCTGAAATAAAATTTGTAATTTATGCTTTGTTAACTTTTCCATAAAGTTCTGTACACTTGCAGGTTATTGTAATTACTTCTTCCTATGCAATTACGGGATTATATACCTTTGTCCATCAATGTCGCATAATAAATACTTCCAGCTTTAATAGAGGATTTATCACTTCTCTGTTCTGCAGTCAAATCAACTGAAAATTTCGTGATAATAAACTCTGATTTAGTTAAATTCTTTGAGATATTTTTAAACGGTAGACTATTATTTACATATATTTAGATAATTGCAGAAATTTTTAAAAATTCGACACTTTAAATTAGCATACTTGCTGAAAACTTGCAGACTGTAGATTAATCGAAACCTGCTTGGGTGTTGAGTCAGTTGGAAGACTGTCAACTTAATGACTATTGGATGAATTGTATGAAGCCTCAGATTTTCTTTAATACACCTAAATATAAATTTGACTATATACTTCTTAATAATGACGACCATTTAAAAAAGCCATTACATACTAGTATCAATACATATTGCTACGTCTTTACTCGGCGGAGTAGTTAAAAGCCTTTCAAATTTATTGATGATAAAAGCCAGCTGAACACACTTCACACGTATAAAATGCATGCAGTGAGTAAAAAAATATATAATAACATAAATTTAACAAGATAAGAAGTTCAAAAACGTAACAGTATTGTAAATAATTGGAAAACTATTGTCAGAATGAACATATAGAACTAATTCGAGGAAACCTTCTGCAATATAATATACACTGTAGAATTTTCTATAGTTAGGTTTGTAAGGGTTAGTTATATTTTTACGATTTTTAAATGGTTCTCTAACTGATATCAATCTGTGGTCAACTCGTAAAATACACTGTAGAAATCAAACAGAATATTGCCAAAGAAAATAACGGTCTACTGGTTTAATGAAAATTAGGACTTTGATAAAAATACTATGAAGACCTAAATGTGAGGTATAAACTTTTAGACAAAGTGTTTGTACATAAGGTAACCTAACATTGAGAGGTTATTTCATATAAATACATAAATTACTGATGAATGTATTAGCCTCAACATTTCACTGATTCATCATGTCTTTGATAACTCAGACATAAATTATGCAACAAAAAAAGGTTTTTTGATGTCATTTCAGTTCGAGGAGACCAGTGGAAAGCCATAAATCAAGCTTGCATATTTATTATGCAGGGGATATCTGTAAACTTAAAGGCACTAAATTCTCCTCAGTGATTCGAACCTGTGTCGTCCAGTGGTGTTGTAAATGATGTTACCACCGAGTTATTTGGGTCAGGCCTCACCTCTTGTAAGACTACAACAGATACCTTAATAAGTCGACAGGACTAAGCAATTTCATGTGTTTAGTATTTAGTATTGACTGAATTCTGCGATTCTAGTTCATGATCCTGTCAGGAGGCTGGATGGCTCGCCATCTCGTGATACTTTTAATGCAGGTAATGTAATGCAGGTTTCTTTTGAAGTATGAATCAGGCTTGGCAGTTATAGTCAACACATACACAGAATACAACTGGTGGATGGTGGCTAGCAGTGGAATCCAGGATGCGAATTTCGTCCTATTTGGGACTCGTCAGCTGGATGTACCTGCATTTCTCAGTGAGTGATGACGTTCCCACCGAAGCTCGAACCCAGTACCCATAGTTGTATACTAATTAAATGCCCAGACATCGTCGAAGCATCTGCACAAGAAGCCGACATGTCAACCTGAGACCGAGCACTTCGGTCCAAACAATCGACGGGAAAATCAAAAATTCAATTCAACATACACAGAATATCTTACAAATTTTCCCCCAATAACTACTAGTGTGGTGATGGGATACAGACAATGTTTTTCCAGTGGAATATGATTCTCACATATTCCCACAGTTCAATACGGCATTAGCAACAGAATACTACGTATATATTTGAACATTCTGTTTCATGCCGTTTAATGTAAGCCGAAATCACATGCTCAGTGACTGGTTAAGGAATATAAACTGCATATATGTAAACAGCGGTTTGACTAATGAAAAATATACCTTGGCTTCCGTGTCTTGCCTTCTGTTGTTACACTAAAACCTTAAAATACTTCACTTAATCAATTAAATTAACAGGACGACTGATCAAAAATGAAACCCTCCTCACAGTATAGAGACTTCATGTTAATTTTCTATGGCTCCAATAGCCTTAATTCACAGAAATTCACGTAGACAAGCTTCCATATCAATAATTAACTGAAAAAATCATGATCAAAAAATGATTTTCTACTATAAAAAGAATATGTAAATAAAGTCAGTTATCTATTGTATATTTGAATATTCTATATCCTAGTGATATTGGCACTTAAACTGCAGTAAAATCAACACGTGACATTTAATGTTAATTAATTTATTTTATTATAGCTTGATTCTACACAGTATTTTGGTACATGTATGGAATTTTCAGTATGTCATGTCGGTAGCCCAAATTTAGCAGGCTGACCATTGCTACCAGGTGTGAGTCGGCCGGGATTCGAACCCCGGAACATGTGCATGGTCGGCGGGCATCCTAACTGCTGTGCCACCGACGGAAATCAATTATGTTAATTTCGTGAGCATTTATGTACAATGTTGTCTAGTTATTCAGGTGTTTTTACATGCTTAAGTCCAATCTGTAGTAAATTGTGAGCCAAGGATTTTTGTTTATTAATAATATATATATATATATATATATATATATATATATATATATATAATTTCGAAAGAAGCGGTGATTATTCAGATATAGAAGTGTATATTTAGCACTGGTACTGCAACAAACACTGTCATTGAGTTGTTTAGCTCTGCAACTGAATCTTTCTGTTTAATAGCTAAAATGCTAATACTCAAGAGCTAACGATACCTGTGATATCTGAGATTCACGAAGTCATCTTAATACTAAAACATCATAGTTGTTGTTCACTATTTAATCTACTTCAGGTACTTAATTAAATGGATAATAAAGGTAAAGGCAATTTTTAATGTACTTTGTTGTTTTGTTCGGCATGACAGCTAAGCTATTTTATGTGTCAAGGTTTTGAATCATTCCTCAATAATATTTACACAAGCATATTAAATTAACTTACTTTTGGTGAGGGAAAGTCGCCTAAACACATGCTTTCAAGCTTACTTCTTTCATTTAGTCGATGGTAGTCAGCATTGGAATCCACAATGCACGTTCTTCACTATTTGCGTCTCGTCATCTGGATGTACCTGCATTCTCATGAAGTCATGATGTTCCTACCGAGACTTGAATCTACTATGCCAACTAAGAACAAGTATTACTGCTTAGTAAGACCTACCAACTGAGAATGCGAATTAGTAATTTCAACAAATAAAATACTTTTCGGAATAGATGTTGAGTGGAGGCGAATTGAAAATTTGGGTCACCTTCAATTAACACTTATAACCTACACAACTATATGCTATTGATTGACTGAGATGATTAATTGCATACCACTCATGTCAGCCGGTAGTGTTTGCTAGTCGTATCGATGTGATCTAAACAACAGATGGGCGTTTCACTCGTTTGGGGCCTAGCTCGTCAGCTTTTTACTCGGTTTAACTCATTTCAGAGAACCACATCGGTTCAGTGTCGATTTAATTTATTTGTCTGTTTGGATTTCGCGTTGATTATAATGTACCGAAATACTGGGTCTTTCTTGACATATTGACCCCCTAGTACGGACGCTTCAATAAGTCTGAAGGTTAATATGATGTGATTTGGTTGATGGGGGCTAGCGGTGGGATTCACGATGTGTATTTCGCTTTGTATAGAATTCGTGTCGACGAAATTTATATCATAGATTCAAATGATAGTGAACATCAGTCAGATAATATCAATGTAATTCAATTATAGACAGTAGTTTTTATTATCCGATAAGTTCTAACCAGAAGAGCTACTCAAGGACCGTCTGCAATTATTTAAAAATGAGTAACCACCGTCATGTTGTCGGGCTTTTTATACTCACTGAATTCTGTCAGTATCTGTTTTACGTTACATCTACGTCTGTCACCTTTTATTGCCACAAACAGCAACTAGTTTGTATTGTAGATCTCATATACTCGTATCCCAATTCTCTTAATTCCGTTGAATTTTAAATTTTAGTTTTCTTTGCTTACAGAAATAATTGATACTGTCCAAAACTTTCTTATCAGTTATTAAAAATCGTACACTCCACTTTCTTCCAAGCAAAAAGCATAGGTCCATGGTTTATTGCAATTTATTTTCAGCTATCTTGGAGACAACACTGTAAACTCGAATAAAAGAATTCGGTGATAATTAAAACTTAAACCAGAATAACACAGGTTACTGGCTGGTGTCCATTCAGTATGATTTTCCAATTTCTGGATAACACGTAATTTGTTTCACATACTAATGGGTCCTTGAAGATCATCTTTTGCGATTTCTGAAGTTGTATGTATGACTACTGAGTCATTCGCTACTGCTTGTTTTAAGTATCAAGTCAATTAGCTACTTATTTATGAGATGTTCCATTTCTATATGACGTTCATTTAAAATAGGAGTTTCCATAATATTATGACGTTAATTTTTTAACTGTAAAATTGTTGACACCGTCATCCGTCATCTGCATTTTGTAATCTGATCTATTTAAACAGTAAGAAACAGGAAGCAAATTTCACTTCATCAGTGTGATTGTGATACGCTTTATTTCTTTTGAACATGAGACTGGGTCAAATATTATAGAACAAAAATCTAGTGCATATTAAAGAATTCGGTATATTTTAGCTGAGAATATGAAACGCAACTAACCTGTGTTTCACTCTATATTTCTTTTTAAAGCTTTTTAGTTGGTGCTATATAGTTTTGGGAAATCAGCAACACAAAGATTTATTCGTTGTGACGATAAAGAGCTCTGTGAAAATTGGCGAACTATAAGTTTCTATAGTTTGGTTTGTAAGGATTAGTTATGTTTTACGGGTTGATCACGGAAGTTAGAATTCACGAGCCATTGAATCGGGTCCCAGTGGCTGAATGGTATACGAGCTTGCCTTGTAACCGGAAGGTCCCGGGTTCGAATCCCAGTGGGTGCGTACTGCCGATGATTCCCAAACTAGGATGAAACAGCAGCTGTCCAGTACTCCCTGGTTTTCAATGGTTCTCTAACTGATATCAATCCGTGATCAACCCGTAAAACATAACTAATCCTTACAAACCAAACTATAGAAAGTTGATCTGATGCTCGCTAGTGACTTGCTACAGGTTGGATTTTCCTGAGTTCTAGTGAGAAGTCGTGACCAGTGAGGTCCAATTAGATGTCACGTGTGTGGATGGATGTCCCACCAACGACAATGGTTGGGGTCGCGCTAAATCACGAATTAGTAGAAGTTAGAATTCACGAGCCATTGAATCGAGTCCCAGTGGCTGAATGGTATACGAGCTTGCCTTGTAACCGAAGGTCCCGGTTCGAGACCCAGTGGGTGCGTACTGCCGATGATTCCCAAACTAGGATGAAACAGCAGCTGTCCAGTACTCCCTGGTTTTCAATGGTTCTCGAACTATAAGTTAATTTTTCGTACAGATTGATATTAGCGAGACTACTGATAAGAGAAGAGACGAGTAGTGATTAGTTTAAAACCATTATTTTGAATAATATGAAATCCAGAGCAGTAAGATCATATAACGAAGTCGTTACTGTTCCTTCACAGTCGGTATTCAGTGATCTAATTTGTCCATCTTATTGTTACTTAGATGTCAGTGACTGTCTTCCAATTCAACTTCTTTAATTCGTGTCGATTTGTGAAAAATTGTGATATCATGCCATTAATTACAGTGAATATTCCTAATTCCTTAGTATAGATTTATAAGAGTATGAAACTAGCCATTTATGTTGAGCTTCCGTTTTATAGTTGGTTAGTACGCTAACAGCATTCACAGTGTTAGATATTCCCTGTTTGTGACTAATCTTTTGGCTTTATTTTCACTTGAACAAGTGCTGATGTATCTCTTTATGCCATAAAGTCACAACAACATTGGGTTCAAACAACAGCCAAGCTAATAAGAAAATGTGATCATAAGAATTAAAACTAAATAAGACTTTTTTGAGTGAATGGATATTTGATTACTTTAAACAGATTTAAACCCAAATTTTTGTCGGTATTCGTGAACAGAAATCTTTTTGGCACTGAGCCCAAATAAACTGTGTCGTTTGGTAGAACTATTTCGAAATGATTAAATCAGGTAACAACAAAATACGATAGAGTGAGGGAGGTAAGGGAGAGACAGTGAGAGAAAGGGAGAAAGAGAAGTGTGCAGACAGTTAGTAGCTCGAGGCAATCTATTAATTTATCCATTCTTATCTGCTAACATAATCCACTGGCAAATGGAAACACAAGCAGCAATACAAGCCAATGTATCCTACGAAAACAGAAACAAATATTCAAGAGAAAAAGAAAAAAATGAACTAGAAACACTATAATATATGGGTGTGATGTTTTTAGAACATATGTGGGAGAAAATGTCTAATCATTATTACTCAACAAATAGCTAAACAGGTATAAATATAAAACATGAACCAGCAAGTTTCCCATTGGTGGAAATAAAAATAACAACTCACACTTACCATGGCAACTAAAGATCTTAGGTGATATGCTTTGAACAATGTGTTTTTGATCTCAAATGATTAAAACTAGGCGAAGATATGTGAGTAACAGTAAGTAAGGTGGACAGTTTAATACATTCTAATCTTTTCCTCTTATTTATTTGTTCGAAAATGAAAAGAATCAGACTGATTTATTTTCAGTTTCTGGCCTTCAGTGTTTTCTGTTACTCTAACTTTTCATTTTAAAATTGATTCGCATCTGTAAGCAAAATGAATAAATAAGTATATAAACCCCTAAATTTCCATATCGATAAAAATGAAGTCCTTCGTTTGCATACTTGAGAACGAAATCAAGGCACGATAGCATCATGATAGACGTAGTACAGTCTTTTTATGACTTCCTACTAATAAATATTTGTTGTGGAGAAAGCTGTGGCACTGTATTGATCCACATTATTATTTTGTTTCTATTAACGGCAAATTCTCTTCAGCAGTACTCTCCCACTGGGGTTCGAACCCAGGAACTTCCGTTTACAAGACAAGCTCCTATACCAATCAGCTATTGGGATCCAATTCAATGGCTCATTAATTCTAACTTCTATCAATTCGTGGCTTAGTGTGACTACCAATCAATGTCATCGGTGGGGAATCCATCCCCAAATTTGACAGGTTGGACCTCAATAGTCACGACTTCGCACTGGAACTCACTCCAGGAAACTCCGTCCTATAACAAGTCACTAGGGAGCCTCAAACTAATTTTCAAGAGTTGGTTTGTATGGATTTGATTTGTTTTTACGAGTTTGACTATGGATTTATATCAGTTAGAGAACTATTCAAAAAACCAGGGAGTACTGGACAGCTGCTGTTTCATCCTAGTTTTGGAAATCAGACACAGTACGCACCCACTGGATTAAACAGCTGTCCAGTACTCCCTGGTTTTTGAATAGTTCTCTAACTGATATCAGTCCGTAATCAAACCCGTAGAAACAAATCTAATCGTTACAAACTAACTCTTGAAAATTCTCTTCAGCTAAATGAAATTATATAGATTTAGTGATAGACGCATGCACTTCAATAGTCAGACCATTTTACTACTCAATAAAACAATGAATTCCACTAGAAACCTAGAGGTAATGAAAACATTCAAACACATTTTATTTAAAACAAAAAATGCTTGGTTTAATTTAGATCAGGAAACTGAGTACGTCTTGTTAAATTTTCATGTTTAAAAGTGTTAACAATAAATAGTTGAAAGCTTATTTGTCAATACTTAATGTCTGAATGCTTGAAATATTGAAGTATTTGATACCTGCATTGATTTCCAATAATGTCGTTTCAGACTACAAGCTGAAATGCTTCAAAGCTGGATGGATAATGATCGATTCTTCATCTTGTTTCGACTTAAAACAAAATTCTATCGGCTGTTGGTGTGAAGGGTAGATATATCCCCAAATTTACACTATCTGTGAAGAACTGACTTATTTTACGATTTTCTTATATCTGATGATCGGTAATGATTGACAAGCACACTTAGATTTTGGAAATTCTGTTGACTAACCGAAAGCAGTGAATAAAACATTTTGGACATAAGTTATGCAATCTATAAAGAGAAATAACACACTGCAATGTTCCAAATTGATGTTGAATTACTGTGAAATCGTTTTGTCGTATAACGTCAATCAGTATAAATAGATAAATATGCATACACATATAAACATGCATTTTATGTTAATATCGTCGGTTAGGTGTGAAGACTTCTTTGCTATTGTCCTAATGTTTACATTACAATCTAAATAAATAGTAAATATTCAGTCATACAACCATATGGAGAACACTAATAACTCACTACAAGCAATAATGTTTGAAGTGACAGCATTTTATACTGTTTATTACCTAATTAATCTTTATTGTATAACAAATGATGTAATTTATAACTAACAGAATGACTTTACGTCAGATTTTTCAATTAAAAACATCATTATTGAATGACATGAACATGTTCTGTCAATTTCATCATTCGAAAGGAACATGTTTATGAGTAAAACACCTGTGTTTCAAAAATTAACATCAATACACTGAAGTTAAGATTAATATGTCATACTGACCCTTTTAAAAATGTAACCATTCAAATAACTATGACATATACGATTAGGTTAATTATTAAGATTTGAGTGTTTATGTAAGTTTCAGGTCATCGGGTGTGAATTTGTGTCACCGTATCACAATATCTAATTGTAAAATGTATCCAGATAGACACTCCTTTTCAATGAATTTATTCTGATACAAGTGATACGATGGCTAGCAGTATTATTAGTTTTCAGCAAGTTACCTTATATCATAGTTCCTAAACTTTAGCAATAAAATAAACTGGCTGGTAACGAGACTGCTTAATGATTGAAGGTATTAATAATACGTGGATCGCCGTAGGGTTCAGACGTGAGGCCTGCAGGTTACTAGTTTGGCGATGCACCAGCTAAGATACATTTATTGACAGTTAACAATAATTTATTTTTGCTTCAGGTTTGATTCTCCCGTGGATTGATTAGACCGACGTATTCGGCTTGTGTTGATATTTCGATCCAATGAATCAACGGGAAAATCAAAATCGAGTGAAAAATGAATGAAATAACTGACACCGGTTGCACGAGAGATGGCACTCATGGACCAAGTGTTCTACTGGATGATGCTTCTGCGTTGGAAACGACTTGTACTGGGTTCGAGTCTCAGTAGTAACACCACCACTCACTGGGAAATGCAGTCAAATTCAGTGACGAGTTCCAAATAGGACGAAATGCGCATCCTAGATTCTGCTGCTAGTCAGTGTTATAAAATTATTGCACTTTACTACATAAGTTGTTTATTTGCACGACTAGAAACTGACTGGTGTTCAGGTGTTATTTCATCTTAGTTAAGCATATATTAAGACTGACTAATGAAGACTAATGTAATTTTACTTTTTGTATTTTTCATCAGCCCACCTGAATCAGTCTTCCTGCAAACTAAACATACCATATTTGCTCTCTATAATTTTATTATTTGTTCTAGTATCTTTACGTTAGATAAAAATGAATGAAGCTTTTAGTAGTAATTTACCTTAATACAGGCGTACACTGATTAATATGGTGATTTCCGCTAATTATTTTTCACCAGGGCATTCAGTGAACTCCAGCGCTACATTTTTTCTTAAAAGCTCAACTTTTAGACCAGTCATTTTGTGTTCATATTAGCTGAGGAGTCATCGGAAATTACAAAACACTGAACATCTATCTCTTCCTAACTAAAAAGTCTCGACAAAGTCATATTTTGAGGTTATTTTATAAATGATGACTATCACTGGGATCTAGGATGCACCTTTGTACTACCTGAAACTCGTCATCTGGATGTATCTGTATACTATTGTGTGGTTTTTGTCCCTTTAAGACTTGAAATAACCTATATTTCAAGCACAAAGAAGTTATCTACAGGGCTAGTGAGCCATAAGAGTCACCTGCTGTTCAATGAGTATAAGTTTTTATTTACTAAAAGTCTATATTTCTCGCTGTTTACCTATTGAACCTTCACATCTTTGGGTAAATGTATTAAATTCTGACCAGTAAATGGAGATCTGTATTCTTCAACTTCTGTCAATCACGGATTGATATACTGAAATGAAATCTGTTAACTGACTTGTAACCAGGATGATCTTATTGATTTAAGCTTTCTATTAGAATTTCCAGAAATCTAGTTTGAGACCACTTCCTGTTTGGAATTTAACTCACTTGGTACTGTCTAAAAGTGGACCAATCAACTTAAGTAGTTTGGAGCACCTCATTAGTCAATGATGTTATTTTAAAACAATAGGTACCAGGTAATATCGAGATTAGACAAAAATAGCTTTAGAATGCAGTACACTTATCTGTACAATCTATAAGAAATCACTAATGAAAATAATAATCACATTTTCAAGTATTGGTTTTGTAGGGATTTTGTTTGATTGGTTAGAGGGTTTCATCAGGAGTTGACATCAGTTACAGAACCACTGGAAAACCAACTGGGAATACTGGACAACTGTTTCGTCCTAGTAATCCTATTATCAGAAATGTTAGATATTAGTTCTGAGAAAAAAGGAATCACTAATATTCATTTAGAGAAGGGTAAAAACAAGTCCACATTTAACAAGTCAAAACAGGTGGGGCATTATATTTCCCAATGAATTCAAAGCACCAGTCTTTTTGTTTTCCATTCATTGAGAAAAATAAACTTTAATAAAATGTCAATCCATTTCGAAGTATAGTAAACATTGTCTGGTAATTTTTATTATATCCAATTTATCCGTATTATATCTGGGTACATAATCAATTTTCGATCATATTGACAAAATATTTGAATAGTTGCTGAAATATTTATTTTTTGAATAGGTTTATAATTTAGTATGCAGACAACTCTAAAGCAAGTTGACCATAGTCCAGATAAATAATGTTTGTTTACACGTCTGGTATTAAGTCGTCCAAGCTAAAACTGGTATTCAATTTTGTAGTGATGATTATTACAGATTAATATCGCTCAGATAACTATGGAGAACCAGTGATCATTTTATTGGTGTTTCGTCTGCGATTTGAGACTCTTCAGAAGGATTCACCGACGGTCACCAAGTTACGAAAAAACACATTTTACTACTCAAAAATTGTTTTGAGAGAACGACAGGTGATATTTTGCAAATTTAGGCAGTTTATCCTATGCTAAAATGCTACATTAAGTCGGTGGCACAGTGATTAGGACTGTCACCGACCATGGACATGATCCGAGGTTCGATCCCCTGACGACGCACACCTGATATCTATGGTTGGCCTGCAAAATTTGGGCTACCAATATCACATGCTGAAAATCACCTGTGCCGAAAAATACGGTGTAGAATCAAGCTGTAATCAAAACAAAAAATCTAAACATCTGCAAAAGCTGTCAAATTGAATATATAAATGAAATGTGATGATATTGTGTTGAGTTTTAGTGAAGACCTATACATCGTGGCGTAATGTATTGTACACACCTAAAACAATTCATGTTAAACTGAGTGTATTAAATGTACTAACTTAGTCTTAACGAATATTAAATGAAGAAGGAGCTTGAAATTTTCGAACTAATAGTCAGCAATCTCATCACTGACCAATGTATACCAGACAGTGTTTCAAACATAGTCATTATACATTTAGAAAAACAACAGATTCAATGTAAAAATATATTCCTTTCCATTTAGTTCATATATATATGTGTGAATTACATGAGAATACCACGATTAAAATGCAGGTTATCGTGGTTAAGAATAAAGTTTCATGAATTTGTTCTGAATACACAGATTTAGCTGTTTCAGATGAATTTGGGTTGCTTGTATTGTATGCGGAAATCGTACTAATAGATCTTGAGAAAGGTTGAGTGAAAAATCATAAATAACTTCAAAACTATTTATGTCAACTGGATGTCCTCTATGCATGAGATGGGCTAGTACTGAACTACGTATCGCTTTATTGTGTCCTTTGTCTAACTAAGCTAACTAATGTTCAGAAATTTGACAACTAAATGTCTAGTCGTGTGTCCAGTGTAACTAGCCCCATACGACCTGATAAATACACATGGTAGAGGCGAAATTAAACAGTGAGCGAAATATTGGTTAGCTGCTGAAAAAAATATAACTTAGCTGTGTTAAGATTTCTTTCCAGAAGTTGTAATTTTATGTCACTGTTAGCACCTATGATGAATTACAGTTTTGGGAGCAATGACTTTTTTGGAAATGTAGCACTACAGGCTTTATGTTTATTCAAAAGTCTCATCGGGAAGCCGCCCCTACTTAGCAGTTTGTGATTTTTGCTCAGTTCTTCGAATGAAGCATTCCAAGGAATAACTCTCGCGTGGTGAGCCAAACACGCAACCAGATTTTATCTTTATTGTTGTCAATGAAGCTCAAAAAGGGAGTTTACTGTTCAGTTGATGTAAGTTTATGGTGTAAGATTCTACATATTGTTCTGTCTACATTTTTGTCACCAGAAAATTCAATATGGTATACAATCATTTTGTTTTTCTTCTGGATGCGCTTCTTCAGATTTCTCAAATATAAATTTCGCTTCATTTACGCTCTTCGAAATTATGGATGTGTCACCAACTTAATGAGAGAGAATCATCTTGTAGTTACGTTGGGTAAAAGTCCTATAGAATTGGACCTAATGGGAATTCCATAACAGTGTCTGCTGACTTCCTGTACATCTCAGGATTTCATCATGAGCTGACACTAGTTAGAGAACCATTCCTGTACATCTCTTTGTTGAAGAGAAAATTTACGCCTATCATTCACCCTAAAAGAAGTTTCCATAGAGAAGACATAGAAATGCCAGACTCTATACCTTTCTTTATCAGTTCATTACATAGGCAACCGGCAGTTCTCCTTAAGGGTACACTGGTGAGTACAGAAAATACAGACAGAGGCATCAAGCACTTATCTTTCGTCTTTAAGTTTCTTTATATTTTCACAAACTCAAAACTGTCTTTTACTTTGCGTTTTACAAGTTTCTTGTGTAACAGCAGCAAAAATTGTAGCAGCCATTTCGCAGTTGAATGGTTTTATGAACAGGAAATAATGAGGATTAATCGGCTTCATTAATCCAGGGCAATCCATGTAATCTAGGTGCCAATGTACCTACAAGTCTAAGTGTTTCATGCAGAAGTGCTTCAACTTTTCCTAAATGACTCTGTTAACTGCTTTTCGGTCTTTTCTGTTAAATCGTCATCATTTGATAATTCCTGGAATTTTAGGCGGTTACTCAGTAATGTCATCATTTTGTCTAAGCAACCGGTTTATCCATGATAATGACCTCTGAACCTTTATACAGTTTCCATATCAATAAATCCCCTTTTCTTTTCAGTTTCTCTGAAGACTAGTTAATAACTTTTAGTAAAAAAAGACCATTTGCATTAGATCTGTCATTCATATGTTTGCAACAGCAGTAAACTAATATCTATTTAAATCGACTAACCCCCTTATTTGATGAAAGTACCGGGTCTTCATTCTATTCATAGAGGTTTTCAAACTGATCATGTATATCGATCTTACTGACTCTGATACAGCTATCACAGCATTTAAGACCCAGAGGCAAGACTTCTAAATCAGTCATATTGAGAACATTACTAAGAGAAATGAGAACATACCATTCCTGATTAGGCGGGAAACGTACTTCAGGTATTTGACTATTCAGACTTTGAATAATTTGGATTCGCTCTTTTCTTTGCTTCTACTAATAATATCATACCCATGCTGCAAAAAAGATTGTCTCCAGTGGTCTGGAAGTTCATCTACAGCATAAAGTCTCCCTATAGCATTTTTTGTTAGTTCAGTAACACTTGATTCCAAAGAGTTAGTCTGACTGAGAGCATGACATTTGACTGCACTCTGAAAAGACGCAACGATTTCAAGTAAGTTTTCGGGTAGATGACTTTTTCGATGCATTTATGGATAAAGTCTCTATTCAGGACGAAACAAATGTTCATCATTCCTTTATTTTCAGTTATTCCTCATTTAAATATTAGTTCATGATAGAATGAACCTTGTAGTGAACCATCCTCTTACAAACAGTTAGTCCAGAGAGATGTAAGTATGGTTAAATCAGATAACTTGATCAGTTGGTGACCATTACTTTTCATTCACTTATTATGCGACAGTGGTAATTAATTATGTTAATCAAAGAATGACTCTTTTAAGTCTATATGAATAACACTGAATAGTTAAACTTTCAACAAACGATTAGTTTAATGAAATCAACACTGATACAAGAAACAAAACCTAGCTAGTGTGTTGTACAAATAAGGGGACAGTTGAAGTAAAGACAGACAGAAGAGCTTATATGACGATTATACTGCCAATCACAACACTCACATCAATGATCCTAATTCAGTCATTATAATTATATATTGGTTAAGTTATCATGATAACCTAAACGTTAAAAAAAATAGTAGTAAAATTTTTCACCTTAATCAACTTTTTTTATTCCGTCATAAGCTGCTCTTTCAATTCAGCCATCATATGTGTACATACTATTACTATTAATTTCTCATGAAGAGCATTGCAGAAATAATAATAATAATATGACGATATGAATCAGTTAGGTTTAATCCAGTAATAAAATGCTAAATACCAATAAAAGTGAAAATTAATAGGCAGAATATTAACTAAATGTAATCAAAGCGAATTCATTATCTTTTTGTGTAGAAATATGTGAGATTAAATTAATGAGTAAAAAGTGATCAAGGAAGTGAGAGATTCTTCTGCTTTCCTGTTAAAGTAAAGAATTCATGAACTAGGTAATTATCACAAAAATATGAAGGACTTGACGAATTTCTTTTTTTTCAGATAAGTGGATTATGCTGTAGTTAACTATCGTTTACATTCAGTTGGACAGTTGAATGAATATGATTTCAGATATAGGCAAGTTAGGAAACCACTGTAAGTTGAGAAATATCAGGCATCTACCCTGTAATATAAGACTTATCAGCAGTCGCCATTCTGTACTATACACCCAAGACATACAATTATGATGGCAAGTATGTTTCAAAAAGAAACAGTGGCAGGAAATTGGATCATAAACAAAGAATATAATTTTCAGGTCAATAACCTTGTAAAAGATCAATATATATTCATGAGAACTTGTAACTTTCCGTTCAGATTTCCTATCATTTTGGCATACAGGATGTTCTAATGTATATCTTGAAATTTTCTTGATTTTTAATCTGAAATTAATTGTTGATGATGCCTGGAAGTGGAATACAGGATGTTGGTTCTACAGGAACTGAACTTGTCAGACAGATTTTATTGTGGAAACTTCCAATGGCCAAAGCATTATCCATTAGACTGCTGAGGATATCCCTACTTACTGGAATTCAGGTGCATCCGGGTAACTGGTCTTAAACAGGAGAAAACGTATGTCCTACCCTCCACTGTTACTCACAGATAAAACAATTAAGTGTAGGTTATAAACATATTTCTAAAGGTGAAATAATCCCAACATACGCTATTAGTGATCACTCCAGTATCATTTAATAGCCAGTTAATTGATTTACCTCATTGAACTCTAAGAGAAGGAAATAAAAGTTGAATTAGTAAAGTAAATTTTCCGTTTTGTCAAATTTTTCCACTACACAATAAATAAAGGGCGGAATGAAACAAAAATAATTGCACATACGACGACAACAGTAACAAAAGTATCTACTTTTTCTGTAAGAAATAAAAATTGGCGCTAATTGTCTATCTCATTATAACAATCTACAATAAAGTGTTTGAATGTTTATGTATATTATCATGAGCTAACATCGGTTAGGGAACCATTGGAAAACTAGCACTCGAGTACTGGATAGCTGTTGCGTCAGACTGGTTTGAGACTTTTCAGTAGTACACACCCACAGCCATGGTTACAAAGCGAGCGAGATTGTAGACCATTAAGTCACTGGGACCTGATCCAGTAGCCAGTCCATGGATTCTGACTTCTGCCAGTTCATGATATAGCGCGATTGGTACTAGCTAATGTAATCTGTGGTGGGTAATCGCCCTTACACCCTACCTGTTGTACCCCACTAGTCACGAATTCCCATTAGAACCTAGTAGCTACCCACCTGAATAGGGCTACTAGCTAGTGAGCATCAGACTGATATTCAAGTGTTGGTTTGCAGGTGTTAGCACAGATACTCGCTACGGATGACATTGGCTAGTGCCAGTCGGGCTAAATTGTGAATTGGCATAAGTTGCAATTCATGAGCCGGCCACTGGATCGGGTCCCAGTGACTTAATGGTCTACGAGCTCGCTCGCCTTGTAACCGGAAGGTCCAAGGCTCTAGCCATGGGTTGTGGGTGCATACTACTGAAAAGTCTCAAACTAGTATGACGAGATAGCTGTCCAGTACTAGAGTGCTAGTTTTCTAATAGTTCTCTAACCAGTTAGAGATCAACCCGTAAAACATAACTAATCCTTACAAACCAAACTACAGAAAGTTCTCTAACCGATATACTTTTGTATGTGGTTGGCAGAAGTGATTTTTGATTTATACTAAGTACTTATTCGATGACATACATGTCTGTCAGGCTCAAAATAAATACATGATTCTCACAAATCCCGAACTCCAATTATTTTAATAGACTTTAGAGTAATGAACAATGATAAAGTAAATAAGGAATTCAGTAAAGTGCAACAGACTGAAATTATAATAGATCTTATTCGTCTATGGAAGTAACATGAACTGATTATTATTGGTGAGCATAAATAAATTAATTAATTAATTCCTTAATTTCCTTACAGTGACTATACTAAGTCTTCTGAGGGAAAACTGTAAGTCATTTGAGAAATAGAATAAAATATTTTGTTCAATAAGAAAATAGTCAATAGTTTATTTGAACAGTATTTAAATGAGTAACTGGTATGGGAAATTTTACAAATGCCAAAAGTGACTTAATAGGAAATTTTAAAAAGTCGTATTTAACTAAATTTTTTTTTTTTTTTTTTTTTTTTTTTTTTTTTTTTTTTTTTTTTTTTTTTTTTTTTTTTTTTTTTTTTTTTTTTTTTTTTTTTTTTTTTTTTTTTTTTTTTTTTTTTTTTTTTTTTTTTTTTTTTTTTTTTTTTTTTTTTTTTTTTTTTTTTTTTTTTTTTTTTTTTTTTTTTTTTTTTTTTTTTTTTTTTTTTTTTTTTTTTTTTTTTTTTTTTTTTTTTTTTTTTTTTTTTTTTTTTTTTTTTTATTATTACTTTTAATATTGTGTTAAGTAAACTTACAGCATATACAACTATTGACAAATTAATTGAAGTATTCCCACAATGATAATTATTAAAACACGATTTAATCAAATACGTATATTCAATAAATTCTCATCGGGATTTACATTCTTCGCATAATGAAATATTAGTCATAGACATTCGAGGTTATGTGGTCAGTAAAATGTAGGATCAGAGTTCAGGGATGCGAATTAATCGATAACAATCGAGGTGATCTTCATCATAATAATAATCACAAGGATTTATCCTTCATTCGTGTTCACATAATCTCGGTAACGGTGAGTGTATAGGTAGAATGTGCACACTAGTAGGGGTAGAAGGGAAAATAACTATTGTCGCATAGCGATTAGATAACATAGTAATATTAATAATAAATTGTGAGACCGAGAATAAAATGCACAACTACAGCACAGCATGATACACTTAGCATCACAAATAAGATAAAATTGTAATAAGATAATATTTACAGTTATCTGGTGTCACCGGGACAGAAGACTATTTTAGGTTGGGAGTGAGGGCCAAGGGATGGAAAGAGATTGCATAAACTGCTTCTGAACACAGAGATCACGTTAAATCATTATGGCAACTGCCTCAGCTATGCAATAGCAACCGATGACGTACCAAACCTGGGAGTTTATATGGCACCACCTTGTATAGAATTGTAAAAGCTGAATATTTGTCAATCTTGTGCTCCATATCCACTAGGTTTGCCAGTATGGAAGTTCTGATCGACTTTGTGACTCCTCTACATAACCACCTTGAACAGTGCAAGAGAAGGCGACGGTGGGATAGCCGAGTTGTTCTACCTACGTAACTGTCTCCATATGAACAATTAAATTTAGAAATGCACATTGAAGTGGCCAGACTAGGTAGCTTACCCTTCGCCTGCGTTGGAATTATACAACAAACAAGTGGCGAATTTTAAGAAGAGTGTTGTGGCAAAAAATGTCTCAGCTATCATTCTTCGAAGTTTCGGTGCGAGCAATTCAGTTGCTGCGTCTCCTTTAAACGACAAAGTCATGTAAATGGGTTACTTTTGAATTGTTTGCAGGCATTTCTTCCTATCTGTTCTCCTCATCGAGACTTAAACAAATTTTCCGGAGCATCTACTCTCGTATAAAGTTTTCTATTTTCCTTATTTCATCAAGTATGTGTGGGTGTCGGTTGTGCAGATTTTTCTAGCACGATACATCAAGGTACCTAAAATAGTTTTCTGTCCCGGTGACACCAGATAACTGTAAATATTATCTTATTACAATTTTATCTTATTTGTGATGCTAAGTGTATCATGCTGTGCTGTAGTTGTGCATTTTATTCTCGGTCTCACAATTTATTATTAATATTACTATGTTATCTAATCGCTATGCGACAATAGTTATTTTCCCTTCTACCCTTACTAGCGTGCACATTCTACCTATACACTCACCGTTACCGAGATTATGTGAACACGAATGTTTTTTTTTTTTTTTTTTTTTTTTTTTTTTTTTTTTTTTTTTTTTTTTTTTTTTTTTTTTTTTTTTTTTTTTTTTTTTTTTTTTTTTTTTTTTTTTTTTTTTTTTTTTTTTTTTTTTTTTTTTTTTTTTTTTTTTTAAGGATAAATCCTTATGATTATTATTATGATGAAGATCACCTCGATTGTTATCGATTAATTCGCATCCCTGAACTCTGATCCTACATTTTACTGACCATATAACCTCGAATGTCTATGACTAATATTTCATTATGTGAAGAATGTAAATCCCGATGAGAATTTACTGGAAAACTAATCTGTTTATGTAAAAATATAAACAACCGTTTGTCAGATAATGAGATTTAAATTAAGGTCAAAAGTCAAATGCTGACATGTAATATAATTAAGAGGCAAGTAGTTAAAAAATTACTGACATGTTAAAGTCACTTGCATTAATTACTTCAAACTCTTCAAGTATTCAGCAAATACATACATAAACGGAAAGAGAGAGCAAGCCAGGGTTGAAACGTCCTCAACAATAAACACACATATTAAGATATAGAGAATACAATAATATATGACAATTTATCGAAAAGATACTGAATTCTAAAACTAATGAGATTTTAACGTTTGTACACTTATTTATGTATTCATCTGGTAAATGGACAGATGCTGACAATTTAATCCGTCCATTTTGTAATGTAAGCAAAAGTGGAATTAAAACTAAACTATTAATAACTTGTAAACTCCAAATGAATAAGTGTTGAATGTCTGAAATTAGTTTAGTGCCAAATGAAGAAACAAACCATGTCCCTGCAGACTGTACAGAGAGCTCCAGTCCCTTAGTATATTATTTGATCTAGCACACTACACACTTTGATACATTCCACTAGTTGAAATGGCTAACCAGTGACTAACAGTACTTGTCAAGAAAATTAAAGTGAACTAAACGTTCACTAATGGCTGCGTCGGTGGCATAGTGGCTAGGACGCTCGCCGACCATGCACATGGTCCAGGGTTCGATTCCCGGCCGACTCGCTCTTTTACTTCGCTAAACCAGAAATAATGCTGGTAAAGAGGAAAGGTTGGGCATGAGGCTATCAACTCAGTCCTGTAAAAGTAAACACTGCTACAGAAACTTCAAGCCACTCGCTTGAAGCCCTATGTTCCACCAGGGAACGTGAAGGATTTTTTTTTTATATATATGTATTACGTAGGACTGTAAATTTACTCATTTGAAGACGAGTTCATCAACGGGCTTTTGGGCTCAGGTAGCCAAATCAGTTCAAACCATCTGAATAGTATTTGGCTAGTAAAGTAAATAGGTAATACTTTGAATAGCATACATGATCTAAAGTAGAATTTTTACTATGATTCTTTTGTGGAGACTTATAATATTCAAACCAAAATACGTGACCTGTTTAAAATCATGCAAAAAAGCAAGTACATTCTGGAACAATACGCCAAGTTGATTAATGTAACGACTCACATAAACCATTATCCAATTCAAGACGTATATGAAAATATGCCCATTACTTGTTGAGGAAATGTGTACCAGTCGTGAAAAGTGATTATCCCAAGGTATTTCATTAAGGTTACATATCTTACAAAAAGGTTTTAAAGCAATAAGGTTAATCAGATGACAAAAAATGACAAACTTTTGTAAGAATTTTCAGCAATGATTTCTTAAAGTTGTGAACATCTTTGTCAGACAATCAGTTAAGATAAAACTACACCTTGTGTAAATTACGAAGCTCCCTGGTCAGACAGAAATTCCACTTTAACTTTTCACCTATTAAACGAAAATATTCTTTCAACCTTAAAATATGCTTATAACATGTATATCTATAAATAACAAAAGTGAGGAATGGAATAAGTGCATGTAACAGTTTAACGAGTACTAAAATCCTTTGTTTCCTGTCATTTTTCTTCCGAAAAGTCGATTTTAGTTTTTTCGTCTTTCTCTTTGATTTGAGTAAACAACGTTCTAATATAACTTTAAGATGATTATTATGCGTTTTATCAAATGTTTTTTTTTTTTTTTTTTTTTTTTTTTTTTTTTTTTTTTTTTTTTTTTTTTTTTTTACTTAATATAACTTTGAAAACAAAAGAAGTTTCTAGTATTTACAAGTCATTAGGTAGAAAAACAAAAACGTTGTCAGTCAACGAAACTCCTGCTATCTATTGGTTTGACTGAACAAAACTTCAATGCATTCCTATCTGGTAGTTGAAAACCAATGCTAGTAACATGTCAAGCTACTTTGTAAGGCTTTTTCATGCAAAATTTCACTATTCGCCAGGTAAATACAATTTAAATTTATGACAACATATATTTGGCATGCTGTTGTAGTGAATCCTCTCATATTAAATCCATACTTTATTTATGTGGCTAACAATACCTCTTATACGCGGACTGGTTACTGAATAACAATTTGGTGTATCTACGATCTACTCATAGGCCAGTTAAGAGCAGTCTACCTATTAGCTCTAGGATATATTCACGAAAATGACTATCATGAATCTGTTACGCATATTGATGCATTTTAATCAAAATATTAGACGTTAAGATTAGTTGATCAGCGCTAATAGCAACGGTATGGGATAAATAAATAAATGTAATCATCCGTAAAAGCAATAACGTGTCACTAATTAAAATTCACCAAGTTGAAGAATAATTTGTTTACGAAGTGAGCTAATACTAATGTTTCTTAGTGTATCGGTAAATGATAGCCAGTTTGGAATACTGTCAGTACAGATATAGCTTGTTGTTGAATGACGATAGTGACCAAAGTTAATTCATTTTGATTTGACTAAAACGATCTAAACTCCATCAGGTATAATTTACTGTTTTAAATACTTTCTTTTGATGATTCATTGTCATAAGAATTTAGTGTTATTTCAAATGAATCAATGTGACAAGAAGCGATGTATAGTCATAAAAAAAACACAACTCTAATTGCATTCATTCCAGATAAAATTATCTCGAGTTCATCCTAAAGTTTAGGAGAAGGCAGAAGAAAAAGAAAGAAATATCCATTCAACTTTAAATCACAAATCCTTAATAGCCTTAAGGGATATATCTAATTACTTTACTGCGTTTTCAATACACCCTACCAACTAAGCAACACCATTATTACTCCTGTCACAAATGGATTACATGACAAAAATCTGTTATGCAAGGTTTTATGACTAAATTCTTACATTCAAAATTTTAATACCCAGATATTGGCAACAGTTTTATACAGTCTTGCTTATGTGATAATAATAATAATATTCGACAGATATTTTTAGCTTTTACAAAGTGTTTCTACGCATATTTCAGTATATTATCAGTGTTACACGGTTCTGTATCACTACTATTATTATTATTATTATTATCATTATTCGGTAAACGTCTAAACTTGAAGGTACTAGAACAGTCCTCAATTAAGAAAAAAATTTTGTGTTCAAAAACTAGAAAATAGTTTAAGAAAGTTTTAAAATAAAGATGGAGAAGTTCTGATTTATTGTGATTCAATAAGATTTAAATTGATTCTCAAGAAGTTCTATTCATCAATGAGTAAAATGTGAAGTGGTATGGATTTTCTAGTTGACTGAATAAGTTGTTTAAATGTGTTGATTTGTTGAACACTTAACTCAGTAGGTAACAAAAATAAGTTGAAAATATGCTATCGTTGTTACTGATGATGATGATGATGACGATGGAGGTGATGAGAGCAAATCATCTACAGATTAAAGAAATTGGTGATGAAATTGACACATTATAGCTTACTCATTCATCACTAATAAATTCATAAAGAAGAGTTCATCTTCATCTGATCATCATTCAGGTTTCATTTTAACTTAAGTAACAGATGCATACTCAAATTCCTCCTTAAATGTACCCATTAAGAATGCTACATTTCATATCAATAATAGAATATATTAACAGCCAGAAAGATTATAACCGTAATGGTAAAGAAAGAAATAAAAATCAAGGCAAGCATGTGAATGAAAAATGCAGAAGAAACAAATAGTTAATGTTTAGAAGAAGCCATTAGTAGCGCTGTGTTTAAAACCACTCTGATCAAGGGAAACGGTAGAAGACAGTAGACTTGTTAAAAGAATGTTTATTTGAAATATAGCATCTCTATATGCCAAAATAATGTACACTTTTCTTCAAATCACCATCTCCACAGATCTTCCGTGTTGTGCTACTTCTGTCCTTCATATTGCGTTTCTTTGTGTTCCTTCCACGTCTCCCATGTTTGTCCGCAGTGCTTAATCATTTGCTTTCTATGACGTTAAATCTATCTCCCTACCATCTGATATTTTTATGCCAATGAACATCTCTTTATATACTATTAATAAATTTGATCAGTAGTACACGCCATCCAAGTACATTGATTTTAGATATTGAATCAGATATTTACATGCTATAAAATGACGATGAATGACCTTATTAGGAAGAATGATATGCTTCTTTTTAACCATCTTCAAAAACTCGTCTAGTTTGCACCTGCGCTATGCATACATATTGAATTCAATAATTGTAAGTACTGGCTGGCAAGTGAAACATTCGCTGCAATAAGATGAGAAATATCAAGTTTATATGAATTTTCTACCGCAATATATTTTTATCACTATGGCAGTATTTTATAGCCTTACACTTACTTTCTTAAAATGCCATCCGAGGTTAAAAACTGCAAAACAGGATAGCTAATGGATAGGAATTTAATTATCACCTGTCGGAAAAACAGCAGTGAAAATGTCTTGTTAATCCGTTGGAATATTAAAGGAGGAATACTCAAAATATTTTATGATGACAAGTTCAGAAAGTCAGCTAGACAAATGTATTGAATTGTGAAAACAGTTAATAATTATTGTGTCTAAAATAAAATGAAATTCACCAATCAATGCTGAAAAGTCTGAAAGAGCTCAACCTTCAGACTAAAAAACTGTCATGCTTTATATGAGTGGTCAAATTCGTCAGATTCCAAATATCTCCCATGGAACAATGGCTAGTATGCATTTTAAAGCCTAGTAAAAAGACAATGATGAAACACAGATTAAAAGATGTCACAGTATTTTTGATAGTGTAAACTTTATGGGGTAATTAGATTTTATCTCTATGTTCACTAGTGTTCTTCTGACAGAAAGACTATTCTTTTATGTAGATTTAGTGATTCAAATCATTTAAATCTTCAGAGAAAGTTAATAAAATGATGTATATTAAATGTTTAACTTTCATTTAATGACAATGTATACCAAAAAACAAAAAAAGAGAATTGAGTAGCAGTTGGTTTTCACTTGGTCTATTACCTACTGATTGTTGTATTCTGTATCTGCAGTTGAGAGTCTTACAATCAATGAAGGTTTCTAGACCAAAAGTAAGTAGTATTTCCGTTATTACCAGCTGCGGAAAAGGTAACTTACATAAAACCCTTGTAGCCTTTTACCAATGCACACTAGACATATTCACTCACATTTAATGCCGAGTCACCCAAGGTAGTTACATTGATGGGTCTTCCGCTTTTGAAAAGAGATAATAAGTCACTTCAAAGATTAACATAGCACAAATCAAAATGGACTGGGCAGTTAATTAGACCGTACAGTTTTTTTTGCTACAAACGAATAAAGAAGTCTGATCACCTATCTTTTTGTAGAAACATGTTTTAAATTACAAATTGTGATTCGTGAGCAATACTGTTATTTACATTAGATATTCTGCCTTATTCATTGATAGACCTATAATAAAAATAACCTGATATCTTATGCATTGCTACAGTACCGGGAAAGCATTTTTCTGATTTGAGGATGCAGCTAGGAAAATCTTTCGAAGTTGCTTAAATGAAACGACTTGAACAATACCCTTTGTTACAATATGGTGTAATGTTTCCTTCATACATTCTGTTTTCCACCAAAAAGTCAAGGCCAAGGCCCACTGCTAGGAGCACATATGGGTGTATAAATGCGCCTATTTTTATATGACCCAGACCGTACTACTCATCTACCAGTATGGCTAATAGTAGTAGAATGCAGACTAGTCAAACTTTTTGATCTCTCCTTTATTAAAAGTGGCGAGCTGATTCCTAAAAATCTGCATATATATTACTAGTTGGGTGAATAAACCTTGAGGTGTAGTTAGAATCATACATTCAAGTAGAAATCCAATATACAATATCTTCTATAAACCAATAGTCCCTGTCTGGAAGCCAAGCCCACAATCAACATTAGTTAATAAATATTGTTAAGCGATATCTTCCTGCAAACTTATTTTTCGTGGATGAAGTTTATTTAAGTTTATCTCGACAGAACAATACTTGCACTTACTCCCTTCTTTTAGCTACTGACAAGTTTCAGCTATTTAGTGTCGAAATATCAAATCCCAGAGCTATAATTAGTGATTAACCAGTTGATTTCTCAATTCATTTCAATACTATCGTTTAGTTTGTCTCCTCTGTTTTTATTCTTTTATTTTGTTTACATTGATGGCTAGAAACTTCTTGTTTGTCTGTCAGCTTTCTAATGAGTTACTGAACATTTGTACCTCTTTCATATTGTCTAATTTTAAATTTGTACAATGGAAAAGTTTTCTGTCGATATATATATATAGGTAATTTCAAGTAACTTTTCTTTCTTCTTCTTAGATCACACTCATATAATGATAACAACTGATATCCTATGTGCATGTGTGTGCATGCGTGTGCGCACATGTGTGTATGTCAACTAGGGAGATAAAACACAAACGATAACACAGAAACTTATGTTATTTATTTACTGTTACTCTAGTCGTTATTTATTTTTTCAATCTCTTCCGTATCTTCTTGAAGGATCGAATGCGGGTGAAAATCACACCAGTTCATAAAGAGTTATCTTTTTTTCCCGAAAACACAAGTATAATACCTGCTTACTATGTACGATGAACAGGTTTATTTTACTATACATGTGTACACATTGTTTACACATTGGGATGGTGGTTTTGAGCTGACTAAAAGATCTAAGTTAACAAGTTAATGGTAAGGATAATAAACACTGTGACAAGAACCATTTAATAATATTGACAAAATTCTTATATCCAAAGCACATATTTATACACGTATTGCTAATGTCTAATATTTATGCAGTAAAACAAGAAATAAATGGGTAGACATTGTAAATTAAATTGAAACTTATCAATCAAATTTCACAACTATCCTTGTCTAGACATTTAATTTTTATTGTAACATTGTAAATAATCTGTTTTATAAAGTAGATTTAATAAAATGAGTGAATAAATAAAGTTGTTCAACTTCGATATAACAGGAATGAAACCAGATTTCGTGTTTTTTTTTTTAGATAAACATTGATTAGTTTCTGTGTCATGATTCCAAGTTGTTTTTTTAGAAGAAGGAAAGACTAACACCCTAACTTGTGTATCACAATGACTTGATTTGGTTAGATGTCAGTATTTAATCATGATAGTTTAATAAATTAGCCAGGCACGTATTGAAAACAGTTTAGATTCTTTAAAATTCAATTACCATCTATTTGCACTAGAATCAGTGCCCATAACCAAGGTTGTTTCACATGGTCTGCCTAATAACAGAACAGTTATTATGAAACCCTTCAACCAATCGAATACAATTCCTACAAAAACCGATACTTGCAAATTGTGATTCTGCAAAATTTCTCACAACCTGTATGGCGTACCATGTGAAACAACATACCTGGTTTAATCTATGATACTAGAATAATTTAAAATCAGTCCTATAAATCCAATAAATAATATATTCAATTAAAAGTAAAGTAAATCATCGTGTCCTCGCAATAACTGAGTCTTTATGTAACAACAGAAGACAAGGGCCAGGCAACAGATCGTTTATTAAGGAAAATCAACACATATTTATAGATTTTCATGTACATATTATAGATTATTGTTAACAGAAAAATACAGGTTTATGATTGGTTGTTTCTCACAGAAAGGTAATCTCGCATCTCTTTGTGGCTGTATTTTGAATGTCAGGTCATCTATACGTTAACTGTATTCACCTACGCAAAGCCTTTGTTCTCATTTTTCTCCCGACCAATATTAGGGACATAAACATTGACGTAAATTACTGTCCACCAATTTTGACTAACAGCCAGCTCTCACCACATTTAAACTTAAGACCTCGTAATTTAATCAAATTCACACCTTGCATATCACACAGTCTGAAGTGAAATTTCACTACAGTTTCTTTTGGAAAAGAGGTTATTCAAATCACACTGTGTGATATAATTGTTACCATAATCTGCAGTCAAGAAAGTAATCATAAATGCACCATGGTATATACTACTGACTGACTGACATAAGTAGGTAGATACCGTCACATCAAATAATACGTGCTGTTAACCAGATAAAAGTAATCTAAACACTGGACAACCATTTCACCCATCTAGAGCTAAACTTATCAGTGGTGTACATGATTTGACTCAGCACAAATCATCCGAATTCTGATTGCATCCATTGCCAGTTTGCCTGATTGACCAACCTGAATTTGTGTAAATTAGAACTCATTTGGCTGTCTGAGATGGGTCAAATCAGATAAACTGATGATGAGCTTGGTCGCAAACGAGCGTAACTGCTGTCTTGTGTCAAGAACGCTTTCATTTTGCTAGCAAGCACTACTAGTTTATATGATAATATTCAACCATTCATCATTCTTATTTGAATTCCTATAGAAATGTGATTTTTTAAAACATCAATCCTTATATACCGAAGCACCCTCAAATTGTGCCTCTGTGATACGCACAAATAAACACGGCTTTTGGGAAATTACTGTTTTGCTATTATGACGGATGAAAGTTAAGCAAAACTGGAGACTAGAGAGTAACTCGCGATAATTAATATCCTGATACCAAAAGCAAATTTCACCTCTGCATTATGTAAACAGTAACTTTTATTGTTTTGAAAAATATAAATATTATTCAAAATTTAATAATAATCTCCAGTGTAACCTTGACATAAAGTTAAGTTTTTTTTTTTTTTTTTTTTTTTTTTTTTTTTTCATTTATTTTGTTTGTACTTAATGAAGGTGATCATAAATTCCACTGAATCATAAAGAATTATCAGATGATCAAGGACTTCTCGGTGAAGATGTAGAAGTTGAAGATATCTAAAATGTATTTTAGAATACTATTCATGATATTTTATTTATTTGGTGGTCACATTTATTATGTGAAATTGTAACAAATTTTCTTATATCCAGAAGATATAAAGACTGAGTAAAGAATATTTTTTTTCCAATAAATTCCTCAGTACTAATGTCAATAACAAGAAAATGAAGTTTGGAGAATTAGAGTTTCGTTAGAGTTATACAGTGTCCAAGGAGTGCAGCAAAAACAGTGTTTAGTATAACAGAGTTACACTGCCTGTTCACGGCCACTCTAATTTAACTTGCCGCAAATAAGGAGAAACTACCAGATTTCGCCCGCTCTACTTGTTTACTCCCAGTTTCACTACTCCTATGGATCTAATTATATTGGATATGTTCATCATTGGATTTCTAAACGTCATCGTGCATGGTTACGCAAGTGACAAACAAGGTCTGTTCTTAGCTGTGTTTTAGCCCACCTAGAGGATAGTACACATAAAGCTGATGTTAACAAGACATTTAAACTTATCTACTGCATTCGGATTAATTTTAGTTTTTACCTAAAACTTCGTCTTCTACATATATCTGAAGCCACATGAACTCACTTGAAGAAGCAGAACCTGTGTTTGGAAGAAAATCGTGCAGCCACTTTTCTTATCATAGTCATTATTGCTGGAATGTAAAGATGTGAAAATTTATCCCTCCCTGTAAGTCATTTACAATTTTTTTTTATTATTATTATTATTATTGTCTGCAATCTCTTATTACTCTATCGTTTAATTGTTGCATTAATTTTCTTAGTATCTTCGCGTTCTAGACTAAAATTCCAGCAATAAGAATTTTGTATCAAAAATGCAAATAGGTATTTGTTTTTTTTGAAGAGAATTCCCTCTCATTGTGATAGATTTAGATAACCATATCACTAAGTTTTTCCCTTTTTTGTGGTGAAACAAATTTCTTTTACAGGACCTGCACACTACTTTATTCTCGGTGAGAAAGAAAGTGTCTAAAAACAGTATAAATCTGTCAGTCATTGAAGATAAAAAAAAATAAAACACTTGCTGTGTACTGTAACTCCCGCTTATTGTTTTTTTGTCTACTATATGTTGCGTTATAAATAAATTTTCTAGAAATCGTTTAGGTTCTGAATTATGTAGCCTGAAAGGTTAGTGCTGATGCTAGAGCTGTTGTATTGGCAACAAAATGCATTACATCTTTGAAAGGACTGAGCATAGACACCAATGAAATGTCCTAGAGATCAGTAGTCAAGTTTTTAGATACTCTTTCATTTATAATTTTCACGAATGTTGTAAACCTTAGCTAATTTTATTATTACCAGAAGCAAAAGATGCATTCAGTTAAATAAATGTTCAGTCATTAGATAATGAAGCAGCTGATACATTTTTTTTTACTTAATAACAAATGACAAAACTATATCTGTCTATAGTCAATCAAGTGAAATGTCAAATAAATTTATTTTCATCATCCTGTCTTTTCAGGATGACACATTAACCAAACGACTAACTTTTTTTTTTTTTTTTTTTTTTTTTTTTTTTTTTATATATATATATATAACAAATGTAAACAAACACGAAGAAATTATGTAAATGTTTTTTTTTTTATCAAAACAGATATGCATTCACATCATATCAAAGATACCGGCAAACTGATGGTGGTACTACTGTCAGTAATATGAAAGTTTTACCTATCTCCTGACTAGCAGGTGCTTTATGTCAGTAACATTAGTGTACATTGTCAACCAGATGGTCAATTTACAAAAAGTATGTGTATATTGACCTTTTGATGTTATACAGTTGCCTGATTTTCAAAACAGAAGGTCATATGTCTATGACTATTACAGCTTAGATCGGGTTTTTTTTGTGAGTCTTTATCGTCTAGAGTTTAAGTTGACATGATAACAATAGTTGGACATTACAATGTAAAGTGACTAAGGTGAGTGTGTAAAGCAGTGAGTGAATAAATGGATAAGAATATGATAATCCCCAACTGAATATACTAGTTAGATGGATATTCTAGTCATGCAATCGTCTGAGAATTGATGTAACATGAGACTGTACAAATGTTTATTTTCTTTAGATAACAAATACAAATACATAGGAAAGAAATTTAAAAGTTCATTGTTAGAATGACTGTCGGGGTTTTTAAATGGAATCAAGAAACAAAAAGGAGAAACTCTAACAATAAACTTCATCAAAATGACAACATATGAACATTCAGGTGAAAAGCAAAATGAATACTAAGATTATCCGTATTCTTTCAGCTTTTAAAGATTCATTGTTTGAAGCAGTTCAATGATAGCTTGAGTAAATGTTGGCTATAAAATCATTAAAACCAAAGAACATTGAAAAGCTGTTAGGATTGGTGAGTCATTTGTATCAGACTCATTGACTGAATATCAACTCGCTTACCTCATAACCTTGAAGTCTTGAGTTTAATCCTTAGTGGAATACTGGGTGCACACTTTTGAAGAGTCCTAGTAAGAAGAAGCAAACGTCCAGTGATCCTTCGTTTCCTTTGATCCTCCAGATGATATTAGTTCATGATGAAACCTGTCCTAAAATTAGTCACATTCTCTCAAACTCAGCACTTAAAAATATGTTATCTAATCTACCGATGCATCCCAAAAAAAGAACTTTTAAAAACAACCATCTAATTACTACCTGAACATAACTAAAGAGTAACGCTTATAATTTAAACGTTGTGTCTTGTTTACTTGTGCAATAAGTAAGTTTTAGCTTAAATAATTATGGGACAACTTCTTTTTCTGGTACACTTATTAATATTTGTTCTAATGTACGAGTTGAGGTGAAGTGCAAGAATACTGATAACTGTTAACCACTAAAATAAGTAGGTTCTACATTGTCTGTCCACCGTTTTCAAACTCTCAGAGCTGGACATTTTATATTACTATCAACACACTTGGAAACACTGTAGCTGATACCCCATTTGTCATACTATTTACCATCAGATTTTCGTGAAAATTATTATTTCTTCTTTAACAGTGTGTATTACACTGATCTGAATATACTCGAAGAATTCACAAATAACATTCTCGCTATTTTTGAAGCTCTTAACGGGTAAAGGTTTTTGTATTAGAAAATGAAATATATTTCATTCTTAAGACGTCAGGTTTGTGGGTATGAAATCGATTTTAAGTAGAATTTTGATAGAAACCAAAGTTGATTTAAGTTCCGTTGAAAACAAAGAGCACTGGGTAACCGTTTCAAATTATTTCGAATCTCTTTAACAGTTTGCACTCATGATCCTACAAGAAATATGAGGACCAGGTGGTGATGATACATCACAAAACGACAGAGATCGTAAATCATGAGTCATCACCTAATATACAGTCCTCATAACGAGACTTTATTGTACTGACAACTTTCCTAATAGAAATTTCACGCTTAGTATTTCCAAACTGATGGCTTTATATGTTATTGTAAGATGTGACTTTCAGGATGGCAAATAATATTCCTATGCCTTACTTTTTCTTGTTTGACTTTCAAAAATGACAGCAGGACTCAGCATGAAAAATAAGATCTAGATTTTCAACTCCAATGTGAAGTCAGTGCTATTATACGGATCAGAGACTTGCACTGTGTGTCATAAAGCGCATCTCAAACAAACTTCAAACCTTCATTAACAGTTGTCTTCGCTCAATACTCCGCTGAAGATCAGATGGCCAGAAAAGATCAGCAACAGGGATCTCTGGAAATGAGCGAACCAATCCAGCAGGAGCCGATTGTGAAACAAATAGGCAGGAAGAAATGGAGATGGATTGGCCAAACTCTGAGGAAACCATCAAGTGACATCACTAGAGAAGCCACTGCTCGAGTGGAACCCGAAAGGGAAGCGGCGCGTTGGTCGTCAGTGCAAGGGTGACTTGGAGGAGGTCATGTGAGGAGGAGATGAAAGCATGTGGGCAGACTTGGAGCGGTGTGAAAAAGTTGGCAGAAAACCGAAGACAATGGAGGTGCACAGGTGAAGCCCTATGTTCCTCTAGGAGTTAAAGGATATAATAATAATATGAAATTTCAGTATGTCTCCTTTTTGGTTTCAATAAAATGTGTGAATTTCATTGTTACATATCCAGTTAATGTAATTAAATATCACTTGAGGTTAGAAACATAATACATGGTTTTGGAAAAGTCCACTTACTGCGCAAATTGCTTTGGTTCAGGAATTCGCTTTAATGTCAACGGAGGAAAGACTGAAGACGAAGTTTGGATCGCAGCAAAATTTGAGTCGGTAGCATCTGCGTTACTTGTTGGCACGAAATTCTGAAGACCTCAATATGAGATCAAACACCATTTAGGTCTTAATTTCAGTTAAATCTTTGAGGATTCAGCCCAACTATAGTTTTGATAATCTTGTTTGGAAGGACAATCAAGCTTATGCGAAGCAATTTGGTTAAAATCGTCAAGATTCACCTGGTTTCTGTAATTGTTATCAACTGACACGTATCATACTGTCTGCTTTTATTTTTTATTACAGCTTGATTCCACACTGTATTTTTGGTACAGGTATGGAATTTTCAGCATGGATATCGGTAGCCCGAATTTCGCAGGCCGACCATAGATATCAGGCAGTGCTGGCTAGTCGGATCAAGGTAGCCTGAACAGTGGGCGGCTGTTTCGCTCGTTTGTGACTGAGCTCATCGGCAGTGTACTAGGTTTGAATCAGCTCAGAAAGCTGAGTTACTTCAGCATCGCACTATGCCAACTGCTGGTCATAAATTAATTGATAAATTATGAATTTGATCTACTGTGTATTTTGCACTGATTCTCAATGTTTTCTCTCTTCGTTTGCTTTTTGATAGACTGTCCGTATGGACGCTTCAACACAGAGTAAACTGAAATTTGACTTACTTTGCGGTACTTTTACAACACTTGAAGGAAAAATTCATGTATTTACTGGACATTCGAATGGTTATTAAAAATATAAGTTGACAATTTTTATCTTCCGCTGAGTATTACTTACGACAAGTTGAAATTTTCTATTTGAAAATATCTGAATTTCGCCTTGTTTCTGACACATCTCGACATCCCCACAATTTTCCAAAATGGCACTCACTGGTGAACAACTTGCAGGCTTTAATTTTCATATATCTGTTGGAATACACAGGATTTTTGTCGATTTTATTAGGATATTTTAATTAAATTTCCACAAAGCATTTTGTAAGATGAATCTATCAACTTTAGTGAACCTGTGGAGTCCTCAAAAATAAACCTATCCAATTTTTACTACTATGTAAGAAATGAACATATTGTACACTACTTTGTTTTAATCAGAATCTCTGTACTTTGAACTTTACCTCGTGGTCTGAATGGAAATATAGTTCTGTCTACAACTCTCCGTTTTCTCCACCATCTCAACTGCCATCGACCAATTCCAATCACCTGCGTTCTATCTCCAATTTTCAAAGGAACGCCGTATTTTCTCCCTACGTTACCTTGGTCGACCGCTGGCAATATTGATATTGAAGAATTAAGATTGAAGCAGTCTTCTCACGATACTTCTCGAGTCTACTACGTTAATTGTGGATTTGGACCTTGTAATAACCCAAGGGACTTTCAAGGTGAAACTAAAAGCCTCGAGGATAGCTGGGGATAGGCCACAATGCAAGTTCAACACTCAATTACTGAAGGACACAACCACAAAAGACACCTTCACTGCAACTGTCAGAGCAAAGCAGGAAACACTACGCGACAGCACTGAAGAATCATGCGTGGAAGAACATTGGAAGTCTCTGAAGGCGATTCTCAACGAAACGTGTTCAACGGTTCTAGGAAGAAAGAAGAGACAAGACAAGGAATGGCTCTCAACGGACACTTGGAAATTAATAGAAGAGAGGAGAATGGTGAAAGAGAAAATGATTCAATGCAAGGACGGACAGGAGAAGGAGACGATGAGCTCAACTTACAAAGCACTGGACAAAGAAGTGAAGAAGAGTGCTAGGAAGGACAAAAGACGATTCTACGACAATCTAGCTACTGAAGCTGAAAAGGCAGCAGGCAAAAGGGACCTGAGGACACTATATCAGATAACCAAATCTCTATCCGGGAAGAGACCAACACAAGCGAAACCTATAAAAGACAGCCAAGGGAAGCCCATTACCAAGGAAGAAAAACAGATTAAACAATGGGCGGATCACTTCAAAGGACTCTTGAACCGACCATCACCTGCAACCCGTCCAGAAATACCAACAACAGCGCGCACACAACTGCAAGTTGACACCAATCCTCCAACGAGAGCTGAAGTCTTGAATGCAATCAAGCTTCTGAAAGCTGGAAAAGCAGCCGGACCAGATGGAATACCCCCTGAAGCACTGAAAGCAGACCCAGAGACGACAGCAGACATGCTGACTCCATTATTGCAAAAGGTCTGGAAGGAGGGAAAGGTGCCTACTGACTGGAGGAAAGGTTACCTCGTGAAACTACCAAAGAAGGGCGACTTAGGCCCACTCTGCAAGAACTGGCGAGGAATCATGCTCCTATCGACGCCAAGTAAAATCCTGAGTCGCATCATCCTGGAGAGATTAAAGGACGCACTGGAGACAGAACTCCGACCAGAACAAGCTGGATTCAGGAAAGGCAAATCATGTACTGACCAAATTGCAACTCTACGCATCATCATCACAGAACAAAGCATGGAATGGCAATCAAACCTCTACCTCAACTTTATAGACTTTGAGAAGGCCTTCGACAGCGTTGATCGTGAAGTAATTTGGAAATTACTCGAGTACTATGGCGTACCCCAAATATTCATCAACCTTATTCAACAGCTGTACGACAACGGCGCATGTCAAGTGATCCACAACGGAAGACTCAGCGAGGCGTTTGGAGTAAACACAGGAGTCAGACAAGGGTGCTTACTATCACCAATGATATTCCTAATTGTGGTGGACTGGATTATGCGTCAGACAGTGGGAAACGAGAAGACAGGAATATCCTGGACCGACGTGAAGAACCTAGAAGACCTGGATTTCGCGGATGATTTATGTTTGATGTCACACACAATCGAAGACTTACAAGCGAAAACCGACAAACTGGTCGAAGAAGCAGCCGGCGAAGACAGGACTCCAGGTAAACATAGACAAGACGGAGGTTATGAAAATAACCAACCAACAACAGCAACAACATCCAACGTCAATCACCATCAACGGGAGGGATTTGAAAGAGGTTACTTCATTCACTTATCTAGGGAGCATTGTCTCAACTACAGCAGTCGGAACGGACGAGGATGTCAAATCGAGCGAGAATCGGGAAGGCGAGAAACACATTCATCAGCCTGAAATCAATCTGGAAATCTTCGTCACTCAGCATCACCAACAAAATTCGGATTTTCAATACAAACGTAAAGTCAGTTCTTCTATACGGATCAGAAACTTGGCGGGTCACAAAGAATATTTCCAAAAGGCTGCAGACCTTTATTAACAACTGTCTTCGCTCAATACTGAAGATCAGATGGCCGGAAAGAATCACCAACAAGGAATTATGGGAACAAACAAAGCAAGAACCAATCGCCCAACAAATATGCAGGAGAAAGTGGAGATGGATCGGACACTCGCTGAGGAGACCGCTGGGTGACATCGCGCGCCAAGCCCTCGAGTGGAACCCGAAAGGGAAGCGGCGTGTGGGACGTCCAAGGGTGACATGGAGGAGATCGTGTGAAGAGGAGTTGAAAGAATATGGATTAACATGGATGCAGGCGAAAAGTATAGCAGAAGACAGAAGAAAATGGAGACGTGCAGTTGAAGCCCTATGTTCCACTAGGAACCCAAGGGAGCAATAATAATAATAACCCAAGTAACAAATTTTAATATATTCTTCCAGTAACTTTACTGATTTGCTATTTTTATTTCTATTTGAATTTGGGACACTAAGCTATAAGAGTGTAAGGTCCGCCACAAACCAGACCACGTTAGAACAAAGGATCGCTATTTTTAGTGTGAAACTACCAACTCACAGGAAAACTAAATAGTGGGCATGTAATTTTGCATCACCCCTGATGTAGTTCAGGATAGCCGATTAAGGAGAAAATAGTTTATATTAGATTATCAACTCTTTCACTTGTGATTATGAGTGGAACAGAAAGTGTTTTTTGAGACATAAAGAATTAAAACGAGGATAAGTAGATGAAACTACTGTTTATGAATCATAAGTAATATATGCTTTTCTTCTTCACAATAATTTATACGCAGCAGGTTAACTTTTAGCTGAATAAGTGTAGCCCATCAACCATGCTGAGATTTAACTATCCAACTATCCACATCATACTCTTCTTTAAAAACAGCTAGAAATAATTAGCAGTTAAAAACTAGGTAGATAGTCGCTTGTATGGAATTTAACGACTAAGTCTAGCGAGCTATAGTCGACTAACGACAAAGACAACATGGTAGACCCTCTGAAACATTCGTTAGTGTAAAGCAGGCAATGTTCAGCTTATGGAAAAGGACAAGAATCTTTTGACACTTATGACATATATTTACAATAATGGATAGCATACTTGCTAACCAATTTCAAGCACTCCAAAAAACATTGACCTTAGAATTACTCCATAAATCCTGTCTCTTTACCAACAACAGTAAATAATGTATGTCACTATTTTATATACATATATGTTCCATGTTCTGAGCAACATTTATCACTTGATGTATTTACATTATGTAAGACTACTTAAACAAGTTTCGCAATTTATCCATTTTTCCTGATATATATATTTTATAAACAAATGAAAGTAATAATCGACGTCTACAGGCATTTTTATGAGCTTTCGGGTCAATAGAAAATTGTAGAGCTTTGAAGAGGAGTTACGGGAGGAATATTTTTCGCTGACTTATGTCTTAGCTGTGATTAACTCCAGCCGAATTTCGGGAACCAAGCTAAAAGTAAAAGACTGAAATGTTATAAACAGTTGAATTTAAGGGCGCATTCAAGTAATTAAAATATTTCACTGGGTTAATTTGCTTGTCACAGCATAACAAGAAAAAATAAATACATATGGTGCGCACAAAAAAACTGCTGAAAGTTAGTTACAAATTTTATTGCTTCATTATAATAAAGGTTTTTTTGTATTTTCCAATGAATGAAAAACAAAACGATATTGTTTTTACTGACGTTTCGCTATTTAATGCTAATAGCTTTCTCACTGTGCAAAAAAATACAAAAAACCTTCATGATAATCAATATCATATACCTAATGCCCAAATTTTTTCAAACCGTTTAAAGTGAACTTGGTTTGGACATATATAATTTTATTGCTTCGTCTATTTCAGTTGATTTCAATAACTTTCATCTTTTGTTACATTGTGCGAACTACTTGTAAGTAGTTTCTATTCAGTGTGATCAAAATTTGACCGAATAGTTCCACAATAGTTGGGCGCTGAGTTAGAATTATTTGGAATTACTTTTTTCAGTTCCGCTGAGATTTTACAAATACAATTTTGCATGTGTCTGCTTGTAAGTAGCTCCAAGAGTTCTTAAAATTTTACAAAGTTTTTACATATCGGTATTCACTAAAAAAATATCAAGAAACTGATTTGATTATAAGCGATAATTTATGCTCGAAACGTTGTTCATCCAGTTGTTTAAACTGCATCACTGAGTGATATTTGAAATAAACTTATGTAACATGGAATTACATTTTATTATAGTGCTCAAGTTCTTTATGAAATATCAAGAGTTTTAGTGAAAAACTGACTTCTTTCTTTCTTTCCTCCACGTTCCCAGTGGAACATAGGGCTTCAAGCTAGTGGCTTGAAGTTTCTGTAGAAGTGTTCACTTTACAGGACTGGGTTGATAGCCTCATGCCCAACCTTTCCTCTTTACCAGCGTTGTTTCTGGCTTAGCGAGGTAAAGGAGTGCGTCAGCCGAGGAACGAACCCTGGACCATGTTCATGGTCGGCGAGCGTCCTAACCGCTATACCACCGACGCACATTCACACCACGATACACCCATTGACTGGGTATTGGTTTTCAGGAGAACCAAACACACCATCCTTGCCTCTTGCGAGACGAGAACGGCATGCAGGATCAACCTGTGGCGCGACCACTCGAGAGCCCTCTCCCACTGACTTCAAGTGGGAGTAATTACCATTCTGCTGACTTTTACGGAAACACAAAGTGACAATATTTTTTACTAATAGAATTTTGAGCACAATTTATACCTCAGCATTTGTACAGATATCCACTACAAGAATTGCCGAGTCCTAGGAGCACTAATAAGCAGCTGGCATTCTAAAATATTCTTCTCCGACACTGTTTGACTTGTTGATCTGAATTTGAGTCCTAACTAGATGAATGCAGTTTAACAGTGAATAATAATAATAATAATCTCCCAGCATTATCAGTCTGCAGCATTCTTCAGTCAACACTAGAGGCTAATGTTAACTGTTCAGGTCAACTTGCCAAACATTCTTGTCCTTTGGCACGCTGTAATGTTACGTTCAGTCGTTGATGCACAAACCTTAGCTAATGCAGTAGTCATAGACATTCTGCCTTTCTGATCCCGAAGTATATCTCGAACATAGACTATGCACGGAACGTCCACCTAGAAATGAAGTAGAATTAAAAAGTTTAGAAGAAAGATCGGCTATAGCAATGCATGCGATAGACAGCGGACATAAGATTGATTTCGACAATGTCGAAATTCTTGGAAGAGGATTTCATTCACATAAAGAAAGATTGACTTCTGAAGACTTGCACATTTTAACCACATCAAACGCAGTGAATAGGAAAGAAAGGATAGACTTATCACCTATATGGCAAACTCTTATGAAGCAAGACAGATGAAAAAACACATATGAGCCTCCACGATCTTTTTTAAAACATGTAGTATCATGTTTATGACATATGAATTCACATATTTTCCATAATGACAAATAACATACATACACACACACTCATACAAATCTAGTCTGTACAAGTCAACTATAGAAGAGTAAACACAACAACAGTTTGACATTAGTCATTACAAATATGTGTGACAACTGCTTACATATTTCTATTGGTAAGAATGTCCATGGACAAATGACCTTCAAATAAACTGACTTCAATTTATGTGAAAAATTTTGACTATATATTTTGATGATTAATAAAAAATCCGAATGAATCTGCTGAAGAAGCTGTGGCTTACACGGCGAAGCGTTCAGGAAAATCTTGTTTTGATTTTCTTAACACGCTGGGATTGATTTAAATAATTTATAATAAATCAATCTGACTTGGAGCTCAAATTATTCCAGGAAGTTCGTAACGCCTACGGTCTGGAAACCTATAATCTTATATCTCGAATTTTTGATAATCAGTTTGGTGTTTCTGTTTGCCTCTGGTCTCTGTAGAACAAGCACTCTGAGAGTTATAGAATGAGCACTTGCATTTATACTGTGTATTATGCTTAACAGTCGACATCTATCGTCTACTTCCATGTTAGCATCATTGCAATACGTTGTACATGCATAGGAAGCAGATTGAGTAAATTTAGCAAATTGGCTGATGTTGAGAAAAGAATTGGTAATCCTAATGGACTTAATCTACTCAATGTTGCAATAGACCTCCAGTAGTTACGTGAAACAGGGCAAAGCTGGATTCCTCCTGTGAAATATTTCCGCCATACAGACTAATCTGAGTGGAGTCAGTTTTCATGGGATTATCCATATGGTTTGAAATTGTCTCAAAAATATTCGGATTCAATAACTGATAAAATCAGCACAAACAATATTATTCTTACCAGGCTGGCAGAAAGAGAAACATCTTCCCGGTATTGTCTGACATTAATCATATCTCCTGGTCGAATCAACAACTTCGAGAAGCTCTGATATTCATGCATTACGAAAGAGCAAAAATCTCTCATCATCCAGTCCTGACCAACCTTCTTCTAATGTTCCGCGTAATCTACACATACTCGTCCAACTTCACAAAATACTGCGAAGAAGACCCCACCATCACCATGCTGGCATTGTGGCGCGTGGCACTTTGTAAAGTCTTGTCCATACAAAAATCATCGTTGCAGCAAGTGCAAAATCATCGGTCATAAAAATGGCTTTTGTCAGCCACGCAAACCCAGATATCATAATCCAGCGAAACCTCGACAAACTGTTGGTCCTAAATCTCCAAGGAGATCATTGAGTCTACTCGCAACCTGTCAAGTCACAACACCAGCTATGCGGAAATATATTGATCTTTAGATGAATGGTCATGATGCACGTCTGCAGCTAGATACCGCCTCTGATATTACTGTTATATCAGAGAAACTTTGGAATACTATTGGCAGACCATCTATCACAAATACTTCCCAGACTCTTGTCAGCGCCTGTGGTGGGCGGCTCAAACTAATTGGTGAACTCAAATGTTCTGTTTCATTCCGTAACATCAAATTCACAGGAATTTGTTACGTCACCAAGAGTGATTTAAATCTTTTGGGACTTGATTAGTTCGATCGTTTGAATTTAGCTGATGTTCCACTAAATTCGCTATGCAATGCAGTCAAGAAGCATAAAATGTCAGACAATTCCGGACGAAGCCGAAGCCGCAAACCCAACAGGCAGACGAAACGACAGACGTCAACAACAAGCTCAAAGGTTCCAGATAAACCCCAGGAAAACATCCTACTGATCATCAATCTTCCCAAAAGGGGAGGTGATATGTATCCATATATTTTATTTATTTTATTTTTGATTACAGCTTGATTCCACACCGTATTTTTGGTACAAGTATGGAATTTTCAGCGTGGATATCGGTAGCCCAAATTTCGCAGGCCGACCATAGATATCAGGTGTTCGTCGGCGTGGGCTCGAACCCGGACCACATGCATGGTCGGCGAGAGTCCTAACCACTGTGCCACCGACACACAATATATATATATATATATGTATGGTAGTCTCTCTTTCTGCTGCTCTCTTAGTCTGTGACCATTTCACTTTTGATGAACCTATCTCCTTTAACAATGTATATTCCCCTTATAGTACATATAATATGTGTGTTTGTTTGACAGTCTGTTATATTTCGCTATGTATATATGGATCGATACTCCATTATAATTAGCCAATCATGTTAAGACTGTCTATTGTTTTGTTCACACACTTGTTTGGACATTCATATATATTTTGCTCTCACACTATTGTGTGATATATTGATTCTCCTTGTGTTTGGAATATAGAAGTATCATCGCAAACCTAGTGGTCTTCTGATTTCCGTCTTTCTTGCGTCAGGACTACTAAATTCTCGACCAGTACATAACAATAATTTGGCGACGAGTACATAATAATTTGGCGACGGGGAAAACTCAATTAATTCACTTAGCAACAGAACATAATATTCTCTTAAGTTGGTCCATAAACTCTCACTACCTCATCATAATATCTCATTCATGTCATCCTAAGGCATCCAAGTTGCCGTCTGCCACTCGAAGGCTGGTGTGCGATGTCACTCGACGTTCTCCTCAGCATCCGTCTGATCCATGATATGTGCTACTGGCAAGATTTATTGTCAGTATATAGGTGCAGATATAAATATGCATATCATCTGCAAGGATGCTGAACAATGAAGGGATGGATTATGTTGCCATATCTTCTTGTGTTCTGCCGTTACAGTAGTAGTTTCTTCTGGTTCCTTTTGATTCAGTGACGTGGAAGTTATCATCACTATGTATGTTCCACTGGTGTTTCCCAGTTGTTTCTTTGAACAAGCACTGTTTGAAATATACCATTTGTACCATATCAAGCTATATGATATGATTATGAGCAATATATTTTGTTTGCAACTTCATCAGTAAATATTACTGTATAACACTTTGAGACTTTATCAAAACAAATTTTACCTATAATGGAATTATACTGTACCACAGTCCACAAGTTTTATTCTTATATCTATCCAAAATACCAGCAATCCAACCTAAGCGTCTAACTCCACTATCTGCTGAAAATCCTAGCAAAAAAGGCAAATTGAGTAGGCCTATCAATCAAAACATCCAATAATTTTAAATCTACCTGTTCTGCTGAAGTAAACACATTAAGTCCTCATATTATACTCCCGTCACCTTCTTGCGCAGTAAATAATGTCATGAATGGTACACACAGTGACAGTATGCATAAAAATCTGGGCTTTGTAGACAGTTGCAAAGCCTTTGGCGGTATAACTCACAAGTCATAAATTTAAATGGTGGATGGTGACTAGCAGTGGAATCCAGAGTAACACGCATTTTGTCTTATTTGGGACTAGTCATTAGATGTACTTGCATTCCACAGTAAGTGATGATGTTCCCACCGAGGCTCAAACCCAATGCCCATAGTTTCAAACGTCACAGCGTTATTCACCAGACCACTTGGGCCACGAGAGCCACCTCTTGTGCAACGGGTCATATTAATTATTTAATTTAATTTTAGACTTTCTCGTCGATTGACTGAACCAAAGTAGTCGGTCTCAGGTTGACATGTCGGCTTCTTGTACAGATGCTTCGACGACATTTGAACATGTAATTAAATTCAACTAGTCGATGGTTACTAGCAGTGGAATCTAGGATACCTACTTCGTCCTCTTTGGAACTCATCATCTAGATGTACCTGAAACCGAGCACTTCGGTCCAGTCAATCGACAGGAAGATCTAAAATTCAATTAAACAAGTCAGAAAGTGTAATCCCTCTCACTAGTTCGGTTTTCTGTCCCATCCGTGTGGAAAAAGTCAAATTATTTTACTTTATTAATTGGCTGAAAAAAATATGAAAACTGATGTTGCTAATCACATCGGTGGCATTAGTAGTAGTATTTCACCTAAAACTGCCAAAACCTGATAAAGTACGCTTCAACTGAAGTGCATCAACATATAGCACGTGAGAAGAACATTATTATTTATAACATTCTAGATAATGTATAGATCAACAAAGTCAGAGGTACTCTTCTATTCATAGACTCCATGAACGATATTTTGTTCATTTGCCATCGACTGTCAAAATCTCAGAAAAACAAAACTTGTCTATTTGTGTCGAAATTGGACTTAACATCTAATGGAGATATTTTTCACAGTGTGCAAGCACTACTGAAACACATACCTTGTCATATGATTAATTTAGTTTGTGGAAAAAACGCCAATCCAAAGAATGGGTTAGAACCTTAATGCCCAATGCCTCAACAAAACTTCTGAGTACCCAAACTTTTGATGAAGCAGAACACAAAGGTCTGAATCTGTTTAAACAAAGTAGATCATATTGGAAAATGAATATTCGTGACTAGATAAGGTCCAAGAATAGTCCACTTATAGCCTTACACCAGAAAAGAAATCGGGTGTCAACCTAGGCTCTTCTACTAATGATCCATGAAATCCAGTGGCAAACTGAAGCATATGACACTCTGTGCATATCAAACAAGCAGTGTGTGATACTTAGTTTGTAATTTTACTTTGCAATGACCGGATTCCAGGAAATCAGAGAACAAGAAGAAAGGGGAGAAGTCAGGAATTCGTATTTGGCAAAATTATTTGTATTGTATGATAATAAGAAATATTAGCAAACAATAGTGAATGTTTAAACAATACAGTAATAGAAATTGTTAAACATGTCAAATATCTTCCGGCAAGCTTACAATAAACTCTCAGTTTGTTTGCAAGTCTCTCAAAACCTTTACTGATTCTGTGCTATTATTTCTATCGAAGTCATTTGAATTTATTCCTGAATTCTATACGGAATTAGGATTAGCAGCGAATCTTTAAGAATACAATTGTGATGAACTATTTCATATATTTTCACCTAATAGAGCCTTTTACGATGTGTGCTCGAGTTGTACTGTCAGCAGAGGATACAGGCACAAATCAGTTGATTAATGCAGATATCAGGTGTTGTCGTGTTTTTGTGTTTACATTATTCTACGTTGTTTTTTCGATAGAAATGCATTTTAAATACTGTATTTTAATAAAGCACGTGTTAAAAGTGAGGAAAATAGTCGCTTTCAGTGTGTTGACAGAATTCTGTCTTTTCATCGAAAAGACATGCTGAGGTGCATACGAAATATCAGAATTCGTCATAAAATGTCAATTATGGTAGGAAATACTAAATAATTCCCATTATCAGAAGATGTTGTAGTACCCCTATACCAACTGTAAACATGCTTTTTAATCTAATTTGTATACTTGCATTATATGTGTATACAGACTGATTTTTATATATACTTCGCAAATACTTGTCCATTCACTGTTGAATATTACTTTGACACACAATTTCGAATTTGACTACTGCTTCAATACATATTCGTATTCTTCACAAGTGCCTTTTGATTTACGTTGTGGGCGTCGAGTAGCCACAACGTCTGCGCACATCAATAAGAGCGAAGAAATACATAGAATATATGTGTACAGCAGTTTAGTCAGACAACGCACGCAACAATGTTTTACCTAAATGATGAGGAAAGGCGTTGAATATCAGGGTAATTATGGTTTCTTGATACAAAGTTTCGCAGTCGGAAAGCAAACTGAGTTGATCAATCTATTTATTTTTTTATTTTGATTACAGCTTGATTCCACACCGTATTTTTGGTACAAGTATGGAATTTTCAGCATGTGATATCTGTAGGCCAAATTTTGCAGGCTGATCATCGATATCAGGTGTTCGTCGGCAGGGATCGAACCTTGAACCATGTGCATGGTCGGCGAGATTCCTAACCTCTGTGCCACCGACGCATTGAAGAGTCAGTCATTCAATCGGTAGATCCTGTGTTTAAAGCTTTTTATACAACTCATCATTTCTTGACTGAAGTTTTGTCTTTTTTAGTTTCCAGATTATGGTCTTCACTTCCTTAGTCATTACGTACATTTAGACATTTTAATGGAATTAAAACGGAAATATGTTTATGAATGATGAAATATTTGTGATATTATGAATGTATTCCTCGAAATAAGTATTTAAAAAAAGTTTGTACTCCATTCATACATTAATAATACTTACCGTTTCTCGAGTTGAAAAGTGATGTCAGTTTAGAAGACGTAATATGCGTAAAATGTCAGATTTGCACTTGATTGAATTCGGGCGTGATAGGGTTCTATTGTTGCTTCTCAGTAGTTGCTTCCACTGGTAGACTGTAAACAGGCAATATGCACAACAAAAGCCTATCTAATAAGTTGGAGTATTTCATTTTCAAGAGTTGGTTTTTAAGGATTAGATTTGTTTTTACGGGTTTGATTACGGATTGATATCAGTTAGAGAACCATTGAGTTGAGTGACGTGGTCAACTAATACGTAAGTTTACGTGTTGGTATGATCAGGTAATAGCTGACTGATATGAAATAATAAGAAGAGTGATGTAGTTATGTTTTTAGAACCTAATGATTTCATTTAAGTCATTGGCGTTATATGCAACATAAGAATACTAGACTACTTCTGATAAATAGGATATACGTTTCGTAGTGTATCTGAAGTGCCTAGGCTACCAATACAAGTCGTGTACGTACAGAACCTATGTTTGCTAAGTTATATTTCGTTATCTCACTATAAACGCGTGTTCAACGGCTATTTTCTTCTTGACAGTAGTGAATGCTAATATTATACGCAACCGGATTAAACGTAATTGAAACATTTCGCGCAAGGCTTGATGACGAATTGAGGAAATAATAACGGTTTTAGATTGACGCATTTCACATACGTATTATTACGTTGCCTATCATTTCCGTTAACTATGCAATATCTTCGAAATGGTAAGTTAAAGAGACAAAGCTAGTCGACACAAAAGCAAAAAGATATTTGCAACGAAACAATAATCAATCAAGTTAAAAATATTTTAGTATGAAAGAGTACATATCTACATTAACAAGAGTTTATAACAATTCAGTGAAAAAAATCACAGTTGTAGATTTTTTTATAGCTGCTTTAAAGTTATCAAAAAGTCTACTAATCACGATACCCACAAGATCTGGATCAGTTTGCCTCAGTTGGTAGTGGTGTTGGACCAATCTTTCCAGTTTTCATCACTACAAGGTCCGTTCCGGGGAAATGGATATGGTCTTTTCAAGCAAAGATTGAGACTGTATTTCTTCGAATACCTTCAGCTGCACTGAGAACTATCTGAGGATGTATACATATCAGCTGAATTGATCATACCTTTGGTGAACAATTCCTTATCAAAAGTCCATAGATTAACTTTAAATCAGTTTATTCTGATCGAAGTTAGTTTACTTTTCAGTTTTGAGTCTATTTAATTATAGGAAGTTGTGTTCTTATAACTTAGTATTTATATATATCCATTTTTGTGCACTCATTCGTTTTTTTTATCACTGATTCAATAGGTCACATATATAAGGTCAAATTTGAATCTTTTTGTCCCAATTCACTCTGAAAAGCATGCCTACCAAAAGGAATCGCTGTGGAGGGGTTATGAGCCGATTTCCAGCTGAAGAAGGAATGTAATGTGGTAACTGCAAGAGGTATTTTCATAGCATGTGCACAAACCTAACTCCTGCAGCATACAAGCACTGCTGCAAACGACTAAGTTTCGTATAACGGAAGCCACTGCCACTCTCACTGCGGCTCTAAAGCTCCTGAACTGCGAGGGTCTTCCACCACAGGAGAAGAGCGACTACTGCTCAGACATCGATGAAATTACTAGCGTCATCGACAAAACAATACACGTTCCTGATGCGTCTCTGTCAGGAAGTGAGTACGCTTCAGCGTAGAAGAGCACCCACCATATTCCAGACACCCATGCTGCCCCCACGATACCAAATAGGCCTACTAGTGACAGCGATGGGAAGACTGACACAAAGAAGAGGCGTACCGGGGGTTGAAAACCTTCAGCTCAAGTCGCCCAGGGACTGGTAGATCAAGCCTCATCCACACCGGTGGATAGCAGTCAGATGGAATCGACTAAAATTAGACAGGTGGACGCCAATGATCTGCCTTGTGTAGTCTTCCTCAAAAGGTGATATAAAGACGACACATCGCACGCTCTGCCCACGAAGAACAGAAAGACATTTACGCCGCAGAGCAAGAAAGCCACGGCAGGCAAACCTGGTCTCTCTGACAGGTAGCTCATTCTCCACAAAGTGAAGGAATCACTCACCTCCGGTTCCAAGGTTAGGTTCGAGCACAACCGTAACTTGGTCAAGTCCTTTTCAGATAAGCTACCACCAAAAACAGTATCAGGCATAACAATACACAGAATATATAGAATCAGCCAAAAGCCTGACCCTACAGTAAATCAGCCTGTGCACCTCCTCAAAGTCGTACTAAACTCCAAAGAAGAGAAGTATGCCATTCTAAGCAACTCTCAACCTCTTAAAGGATTAAGATTAAGGGTTTTCGAGTTGTCTGAGTTCGTAGTTTGATGAAACCGAAATCTCTGTGAGTAGGCCGCGGAAGCACCAAACTGAATTTACAGTTTGCTACACAAACGCCCTCAGCATGCTGAAGAAACGACCAGAGCTGAGTAATACGATAGGCTCCAGAAATCCTAATGTAATTACCATCACAAGGACATGGCTCACACCCGATGTCATTGATAACGAAGTTAACTTGCCAAACTTCGAAGGGCATAAGGTGGACGGACTAAACCGCAAAGGAGGTGGCGTAGTCACCTACCTCAAGAAATGCTTGACCGTGCGTAGCATTGAACACTCGCTTACGAAAGTGAATCGTGCGAACTTCTGCTCTGCAGACTTAAGTGCATAGGTCAAGACATTGACCTCATTGCTGCATACCGCAGTCCTGACTTCAGTGCAGATGACTTCCTAATAGAGAGGCTAGGATCCTGGACATCGAAATTTCGAAGTATAGTAGTCGGTGACTTTAACACCCCAACAGTTATTTTCCAAGTATTGGTTTTGTAGGGATTTTGTTTGATTGCATGTAGGATTTAATCATGATCTGACATCAGTTAGAGAACCAATGGAAAACATGGAAGTACTGGGGGGCTCTTTCGTCCTAGTTTGGGACTCTTCTTCGAACCCCGGTGGCTGCGTACTGTGAAGAGTCCCAAATTGGGCGAAACAGCTGTCCAGTACTCCTAGGTTTTCCATTGGTTCTCTAACTGATATCAGCTCATGATGAAATCCTCCATGCAATCACCCTAACAGTTAACTGTACCACCTTCACAACACCATCTTCGACAACTCCTTTGATCATAAACTGTTGCAATATAGCATTTCGCTATCCCTAGTCCAACATGTCATTAAGCCCATGCTTTATGAATCACAACACTCCTCTTCAACTCTGGACATAATGTTCTTCCATGGTCAGGATATGGATATCATGCAACATCTTCCTCCTTTAGGAAGAAGTATGGAGTCCTCAAAAGTAAACTTATCCAAATTTTACTACTATGTAAGAAATGAACATATTGTACATCACTTTGTTTTAACCATAAACTCTGTACTTTGAGCTTTACCTCGGGTTTTGAATAAATATATAGTTCTGACTCCGACTCTCCGTCTTCTCCACCGTCTCAACTGCTGTCGATCAATTTTAATCACCTGCTTTCTATCTCAAATTTTTGCAGGAGCACCGTAGTTCTTCTACGTACTTTGGTCGACGTCCGGCAACGTCAACATTGGAGAATTAGTACTGGAGCAGTCTTCCCGCAGCACCTGGAGTCTATAACGTTTATTGTGGGCTTTGGATCTTTGTAAACCCAAGTAACCAGACTTTAATACATTCTTCCCGTAACTAAACTGATTTGGTACTTTATTTTCTATTTGAATTTGGGTAACTAAGCTAATAGAGTGAAAAGGTCCACCACAGAAGTGATTACTCTGTGCTCACTTTCAAGTTCACAGCAACAGCGTCGTGGGCCAAAACCCTGCTCGACCAAACGTTTGGAAGGCTGATAAATGCGATCGTCTCAGCAGCCAACTCATTGAACTAGTACATCAACCCAGAGTCCCAAGTAGAAGTCGCTTGAAACCAATTTAAACAACTTTACGCCCAAGTAACTGAAACTTTCATCCCTTGGTCTGTCCCAAAGGGCCGGAAACATTGCCCATCCTGGGATAAACCGAGAGATTTGTAAGTTACTCAGACGTAAACAGAAGTGTTGGAACCTGTTTGCCAAACTTGAGACTCCTTAGGCCAGGAAATTATATAACGCTGCTAGGAATAAAGCTTTTGCAGAAATCCACCAACCAAGGTTGAAGTTCGAAGAACATCTGCCTCAAAATAATAATAATAATATTATATTCTCATTTTGTACATGAGAGACGCCAGTTTACAGGCATCATCAATATGATAAATTACATATACGATTAGCAATCGTAATTAATAATAATGTTTTAATAAAGTACACATTTTTTCCTACTTGTGTAGGACACACCAAATATACAGGCATGGATAAGCATTAATTAAATTTCATAAATTCGGTTTATGGTTAAGTTACATGGTTGCTGGCGTTTTTGTTTTAATAATAATTATAATAATGTATATTGCGTCGACTCAGAACTGACTTCCTGAAAGCCACACTCGCAGAAAACGGTTACCCTAACCGATTTATTGACAGCAACATGAAAGATAAGCAGTCTAAGCTGGTCACTGACTCAGTTCCAAAGAAAACCCTATTCGTGAACTTGGAATTCAAAGGAGATCAAGCTTCTGATATGCTCAAAAATCGTCTTTCTAAATCAGTTAGTAAAACGTTCCCTGCAGCTAGATTACATATGACGTTCACGAGCCGCAAACTGTTCTCTACCTCTGTAAAAGATAAGCTCCCCCGTCTGACCGCCTCCATGTGCATCTACCAGTTCACCTGCTCTTGTGGAGCAAGGTACATTGGCCGTAGTCAGAGAATGCTCTCCACACGGATACGAGAACATATTCCAGCTTGGTTTTACAAGGGAGAAAGGAAATGTGTGCGAAGCTCTATCTTAGAACACCTCATCGACTCCTGTCACGCGGTCAACCCTGACCATGATTTCAAGGTCTTATATAGAATTCATGCCAACTTCCCGCGTTTTCTTCGTTACAGACTTCTAAAGACAGCTGAGGCCTTGGCAATTCATGACTTTAAGCCAGACCTTTGTGTACAAAAGAAGTATGTACAATCCCTACTGCTGCCTTGGCCGTAGAGGGATAGACATTTATTTATTTTATTATTCTATGTACTTTTCCCTTATTACTTCGATTATTATTATTATTATCATTATTATTATTATTACGACTCTCATTCTGAATCTTTTCCACTTGATCTACTTGACATTTTAAACCAAAAATTATTCATGTGTATACTTTTTATCTTTATTTTTACAATATTAAATTCTATGTTATCAAATTTCACACCATGTTACGTAACATTTTACATTCGTCTATTAATCTTACAATTATATGCCTCTCCCCAAAATCTTTTTTTTTTTTTTTTTATCTTATATATGACATTAATTATTGTTCCACTTGACTTAAACTATGAACCTAATCACAAATATTTTAAATTTATTTCATACTATTATTATTTCATGTATTTACACCTTTGACCTAATTCCCTCACCGGATATAATTTCTTTATAAAACCATATATATACGATTGTACAGCTTGATAATAAATTCGTTGAAAAGAGTCTCTTCGCTGAAAATTGTGTTCTTAATGCTACAATGGGAATTATTAAATTATTGAAAAAATGCAAAGACCCAATGACGATGAAGGAACTTAATGGTTTCCTACGGTATTCTGTCAAACTTGCGTTAGTGAAATCCGAGATTAACTTTCTTGAAAGCTGTATCAGTAAAAATGAATATCCTAATTTATTTTGGAAAGCGCTTAGACGTAGCCGTATATGTCCTAATTCCAAAACATTAAAGCGCCACACACTTAATCATATTGATGCAATCAGTTCTCGTGTGGTAGAATTAAACAGGAACATAACTCTGAGAAGTCATGTTCTGTTTGAACTTTCGACTGATGAACGCCGGCAATTCGAGGATTACGTTTCTTGTGTCATTGAAAAACAGTCCCAGTCTGCTAACCTCAAGCATCTTGACAGTCTCAAGCAGGTATTAGCAGAAAAGCGATTCCCGACTGACCCCAATAAATATGTATTTAATTATTCCTCCGTCACTCTTTCTGAAATTCAACTACAAGCCCTATCACTGGGCCCCAAATTCTGCAACAGTTCATCCAAAGTCAACAGACTGCATACTCAAGTGCAATTCGAAAATCTTATTAATCAGACCAACGATCTTACACCCACATCACCTGAGGAATTCCAATACTTTAAATCCACAGTTCTTGATTGCTGTCATCAGTATACTAGTTCAAAACCTAGCTCGAATAATCTTCTGACTAAAGAGCATATAGACCAACTGAAAGAGCTAGAGAAGAATGATGATATTATCATATGCCGTCCAGACAAAGGTGGGGGTGTCGTAGTTATGAATCGCCAAGATTATAATGATAAAATCTCAGCGATCCTTTCTGACCAAACGAAATTCGCCAAACCCGACGGTGAAAAGAACAAGACACATTTAATTGAAAATCAACTGACTGATGTCTTAAAGAATATGAGGAATAAGTCAGCAATATCGTCAGAAATATACGAACGCATCAGCCAGTGTGAGTGGGTATTACAGTACTCTGACATTGGAGGATCAAGGCTATGAAATAGAAGGTGGCTAAACACACATTTTCCACACACAAAACTCTGTCTACTTTTTTTGGATGGCTAGAGCTACAGCAATGCAAATGAATCGATTGTGTGACCAGTCGGGTAAGTTACTTATCTCCTTGTTGATGACTGAGAAGGCAGAGGCTGTAGAAAAACATGTAGGAAGACAAGCAGAGAAATTTTATGGACCAAATACATTCAGTTTCCAGAAAACGTTGTAAGGATGTAAACGTGAAACCTGCGAATGGTCTTAGAGCAGCTGACGTATATAGTCGCGTTTTCCTGCTACGCCACAGAAATACTTTTTCAACTATTCTCGTATTTCAATAACACCTATCCAAACGCAAGATTTGTCTTTAGGTACAAAATTCTGTGACATCTGGACGAATGCGTGTGACCTGGATATAAACGTCCATCAGAAACGTGATCTTCTCTTAGTGTCAACTAAATCACATGAACGATTTATGTCTACATTATCGACTATGTGAGATCTTAAGTAATAAAGACTCCGTCCTGATAAAATTGCTGGTATCGTCTTGATGAACCGCGAGAACTACGTGGATAAAATTGTATCTATCACATTAGCTGAAAACAAAGAGAACATACCACTACGTCTAATCTTGAATTTTTACAAATCAGCCGTAAAGTGCTACTGCCAGACAGCTCGTAAATATCTTTCTACCTGTCAGGAATATTCCCTGTCAACAAAGCACTACAGATTAATTTGAATTCATCGATTTCGTAATTGATGCTTATGAGTCCGGGATGTTATGTCTCCTTTTACTTATATACCTCTCAATGAAACCAATAACTTTATATGCATATTCAATGGGGATGGATAAAAATATGAGTGTGATTATTTCAACCCACGACCTAAAGTTAGCACTACTGAAATGCACAGTCAATGTAGTTTTCAAGTTCAAAGAGGTGGTGATAGAGTGACACTTGGGTCGCCAATGGGACTTTTACTTGCAGACGTATTGTTGGCAAATCTGGAGAAAATTATGTCAAACCCACTTTCGACAGTTCACATATGTAATAAAAGTACATAGACGCTACTTATATCATACGTTATGAGAGTGCCAAAACTGAGATAATAATTAGGATGTTGAAAAACTGCCATCATGCCTCCCAGACCCCTTTGAAATTGGAAATGAATTCGAAATTGCATTTTTTCAATTTAAAAGTGATAGCAGTGGAAGAGACACTTATCCGAATCACTGGGGAAAGCCTTCGTTTTACTGAGATACGGATCACTTTTTACAGCCAGCGAACGGTCATTAGATGTGTGAAGGACAAAATACCCCTTGAAGCCACTTCAGTGTTTGTCTATAAATTTACATTCTCCTGCGAAGGTACATGCATTTGCGCGCAAAGCGTATACTCTCCGAAAGAATTTCCAAACATTGAAGAACAACTAGACAATTCCATCCTCAACGTCATCGAAGCGCATTTCTTTTCTATGGATCACGAGAAACATTTTTACAAGCAAATGTCTCCTGTGATATCAGAGTTTCTAAACAGCATGTTCCTGTTTGCCGACATTCACACAGGTTTGAGCTGTATGATTGTGTTCAAAAGACGTGTCGGAAACACACATTTCGTAAAGTTCATTCATACTGGGTTCAATTTTTCCTCTATGGTATGAGAACAACATGGACGCCAAATGCGATAAATTTGGCTTCCTTTTGCTAATAAATCTGGCAGTTGTACATTCTATGGCAGCTTATAATGAATAAGTCTCCTTATATTAGCATCAGTGCTCCTTGATAAATTCCTCTAGAGGAAAAAGAATGTTGGAGACGTTTTCTACTTTCAGTGTGGCTTATTGTCATGAAACATAGCAATATTGAACTAAAAGTAAGTGAGGCATTTCGGCTAGCTAAATTCAGACACTGAAAACAAAATCCTTGATGGTGTTACAAGTTCACTTGGTCCGCGAAAAATACTTTTCAAAAGTCAATTTGACCAAGAAATATTTCTCAACGCGTTACACGTTACAGTAAAATTCATTGTGAAGTAGAAGCACAAGCTAGTGTTTCATTTAGTAATATGCTACTTGACTACTAGATTCATTGGTCAGTAAAGTGACGACGAATATGAAGCAGATAATTTATTAACTTCAAGAGAGCGGCTCCTTATTGAAAACAGATATCCATCAAGATTTCCCAGCGACAGCATGGCACAGATCCGTTGTCATCTTCCTATGAAACAACTCATAAAAATCGTTAATATCAGGCTACAGGACGGAGTTTCCTGGATTTCCAGTAAGATGTCATGACCAACGGAGTCCATTTTGTTAGGAGTATATCCAAATATTCGTCAATGACATTGGCGAGTGGTGGTGGTGCTGATATCACGATTTGTTGGGTCAGTGAGTTGAACTGCAGTGGCCGAATGGTGTATGGGTTCGACTTGTGACCGGAACTTCGTGGATTTGATAACTAGTAAATGCGAAATAATGACAAGTCGCAAAGCGGGGCCTAAACAGCTATGCCTATTACTTTCGAGTAGTTTTTAATCGGTAAACGAACTCAAGAAAGCAATATCGGAGAAACGTCTAGTCCAATGTGAGCTACAACTGTTATTAAGCAAAATATCAACAAACTGGGGTTCAAAGGTAATACTGACCCAAGTGTCTAGAAATGGCAGTTCAACTAAGATGCTTGAAAATCAGATTCTAGAGAAAATGGTAGATCAAATCTTATGTGAAGAATGGAATATCGCTTTTGACCACTTTATTGCGTACTTATCAGTTAACTTGTTTCTGCAGAACTGTATAAAGCCTTCGATCCATAGACTTATTTAACGACATTGTACAACTTGATTAACCAGTGGGTCTAAAACCAAACATCAGTATTTACCCACCTTGGCAAATTTAGAAAACAAGCACACCTGTGAAATAGCTTCGCATTGACATATATAATTCAACAATTTTGCATGAGTGGTCTCTAAATAATCCACCTATTCCTGGACGAACTATTAACTAATGGGGACTGGAAACCATAACTCTGGGTCAAAAGGCACCAAATATCCACCCACAACTGACGTTCATCATTAGATACCCCTTTCACTCGATGCCGAATCTCACACAGTTGGCCAACAAGGAAATGTGTTGAACTAAGTTGGAATTCAATAAAAAATAAATGGAATACTTCAAAAGACTAATAGATTGGACATTCAGCGAATAACTTAAGACGACAGACTCGAGTGAAAACCTCTGAGTTAGACTTGAGGATGAAGGTGATAAGGAGGAGATCATGTACAGGCGAGAAATGAAAGCTTGTTATCACCCGCAGAATTCATTGAGAACCATGATAGAGGATTCGTAGAAACGAATGTATCCTTCTGAAACATTATGTTCTCCTCCAAAACTCAAGAGCGAAGAGTATCAGATATTTTCACCACTTTGCTTGGTGAAATATGTACAAATTGTTCTCTAAATGATGTCAGCTTGCAATCGTATTCACAGGTGCACAACAACACTAGATAAAAGCCAGAATACTAAAAACATGTTTACACTGACATCACTGGAAGGTCCATTCCAGATACCGTAGTCAATTGTGTATGTGAAATTCATCATAAGCAATGGTATTAACCGTATGAACTAAACGTCATGTGTAGGTTAACAAATTAGTAAAAATGAACTTACTTTGGCTGACCCGTGGACGTCCTAACAAGCTTTCCACATCTGATAAGAAATCAGATAAAAGATAGCAGTAAAATTATAGTAGCTTTTGCTCATCTTTATTCCTGTCACTCTATTTCAATAAACTCACAATAATAATGAAAATCATAAAATAGTGTTTCTCCTGTAGTTGTAAACTGAAAATACACTCAGAAGATTAATGATTAATATCGTGCATAACGCAGACCCTCAAGTGCAGCCTGAATGGAAATCAAAGATTTAGGCATCCGAAGTTGATCAGGAAAGAGAAGCTTATAACCAATCATGGAACAAGTCATCACAGTTTCAGTTGATAGACTGAAAGGGCTAAAGTTTCAGCGATGCAGATAAGTCGAACGTCTAGTAATTCAGAGAAGTTTTTTTACGTTCTCTAGAAACACAGTAACCAGAAGCTGACTTACTCTGCTGCTTATGGTATCAAATCTACCTTCCCTCTGTTCTCAAAAGAAGGATCTTACAGCTATTGAATAAGATTTTCGGTTCATCAAGTTGACGGTTGCTTTTTCCAGGCCAGCATTACTGTTCATAAATAACCTGACAAATAAGATCCCTCAGATGACTAACCTCACACGAGTTAATCAGTTCGCCTGCTCTTCTGAGGCTAGGCATATCAGTCCAACGACGGAGGGTGCTTTCAAAGAGCAATCAACAAAACTTTCCTGAATGGTTACGAAAACGTGAAATTAGTGCAATAAGTAGAGTAGTGATTGACTATCCGTCCATATATTGAATATTTATACAGCCTCCGCCAAAATCTCATGTATATTTATTTATAAGAGTAGCGCCAGATATATGGATACTGCATAAAAGTAAATCACCGACCACCAGACAGTTTTTCCATTCTAGTTTGGCATCGTCCGTCATTGTGCACACACTGACACCCGGACCAAACACAATCCAGTTAGCATCAGATGTATATATATATATATACATATATTAGAGGTCTAGTCCCAATTGAAATCAAAATGGATTTGATAATCGCCAGTTTAACACATCAAAATATTTACCTGGTGCTTTGGACTTTCTTCCTGTAGCTGCAGCTACAAATCAGCAAATAAGGAATGAACAGCTGTACAGACTCATTAAGCTCACTAAGAATAAATTTATGATAGTTTTAGTTGTCAAGGCTAAATGTGAAATTGAATTCAAAATGTTCATTTACATGAAATATGAATTGAAAGTTAATCGGAATGAAGAAATCAAGAGAAGTTGTTTGACAAACGTTCTAGGCTGGATTCTATTACAAAATATTGTGAAACAGATGACACTGACGGTTTATATCCATAATGGATTCGTAAGATTGAAAAAATTGAAAAGTCATCTCAAAGTAACAAAATGTGTCGCATGCAATAATAAGCGAAGCTAAAGAAAATAATCCATAGATAGCTTAAGGGAAGAGGCACTTTTCCTGAGAACAAGGAACTTAAAGTATGACCATGGCAGGAAAAGTGTCTGAATGTTGTCTTGGATACAAACTTCCAATGTTGGCCATCTTACTGCAATAGCTTCAGCTACATGTGGGAGGAGTGAGGAAACTGTACGTAATAAGAACTTCGGAATTTAGTAAATAACTCTCAAGGCTTTTTACGTCAATACAGTGCTCAGTACTGCCCAAGTGTGAAAGAATCCAGAGTTTTATAGATTTAATTTTCCCCTCACCTAACCATGCTGGTAAATGATCCCCAATCCAGAGAAGAACCCGCTTAATTGTGCGGCCTATGTAACCTCGCCTTGATAACTAGCCTGCTGGTTTTCTAGCAGCTCTCAGATCAGAGAAAACCAAGGGAGGGTTGGGCTTAGGGCTAGCAAAACTACGCCATTAAACATATCAAACCGCCAGAGAAAATTCAACATACAGAAAATATAATAAAATATAAAAAATTCAAACAAAAATCCTTTTCTTCGGTCGAGTCGGAGAGACGATTTGATGTGGGCTGGTGAAAGCCTTCCATAAGCCTATCAGCTAATATGTCTTCTCTCGATGAAGAGAAGAGTTAGAACGAAGACCCGAATGTCCGTACGATGTACAAGCCTCCAAGGTAGACAACGAAATGTGAAGAAATGGCATAAAAGTGCTGGATATCTGAGAAAGTAGATGGAATGGATGTGGATTATTCAAATTATCAACTGGAGATTCAGTCATGTAATCTGACCACCCAGATGACAGCCACGAGCACAATGGGGAAGTAGCTATCATGATGTCGCTTGCGGCAGCCAATACTCTAATGCAGTGGAAACCATTCATGACCATAAAAGCAATATTCAACCCTAATGAAGGAAGGTTACAATTATCCAGTGCTACGCATCTACAAGCAATGTGGAGCACGGCAAATGGTAGGACCTTTTACTACAAAATACTGTGGACAGTGACATCGAATTCCTCGCCAGCTATATAAACGTTGAACTGTGAGCAGATAATGCAGGAAGAGAACTCATCATAAGTAAAGAGAAATGGGTTTGAATCGGGAGCTGTTTGCAGACTGCTGCTTTTTTGATGATCTGGTCTTCGGAGGCACCGTGTACAAGCATAAAGACATACACAAAGTAACGTGGGTTTCGCCTAACAGACACAACATGAACCAGATAGATTTCATCTCAATGCAACTCAAAGAAGTGGAGATACAGCCTGCTGGATACAAAGACAAGAATGGCAGCAGATGTGGTCTCAGGTCACTATTCAGTCGTAGGAGCCTTTGAAGTGAACTTGAAACCCTTCAGAACAATTGCGGACAGGCGGCAATCGAAGTTAAGTATTCAGTTACTGAAGGACAAGACTGAAATGGATGTCTTCATTGCAGGTCAGATCAAAGCAAAGTATCAGACACTACGTGGTTTCATTTAGAAAACTTGTGTGGAAGAACATTGGAGCTCTATGAAAGCGATATTTAAGGAAACTTTTCCATGGAGAAAGAAGAGACAACAAAATATGGCTGTTAATGGATACCTGTAGGCTAATCGAGGAAAATTGGATGGTGAGAGAGAAGATGACTCAATGCAAGGATGCGCAGCAGTAAAAGAAGTTGACTTCAGCGTTCACTTCACTGAATGAAGAGCGAAGTGAAGAAGAGTGTTAGGAAAGACAAAAGACGATTCAATGACAGACTGGCAAACGAAGCATAAGGGGCAGACTACAGGCCAAATAAATGTCAGGACATCTTATCAGATAACCAAGTCTCCAATCGGGAAGGGATAAACCTAGATGATGAAACTAGTAAAAAATCCTAATCGAAACTTGTTAACATCAGAGGAAAAAGTAAACAAACAATGAGCTGATCACTTCAAATGACCCTTAAATCAACTACCACCACCAACGTTTCCAGAAAAACCACTGACAGCACACACAGAAATGCCAGTGGACACCAATGCTTGAGCGAAAGCGAAAATTTGAAATGCGATCAAGCTACTGAAGCGCAGAGAGGCAGCAGGACAGGAGGTACTGAAAACGGGTCCAAAGACTGTGGCAGATGCTCTCACGCTATTATTACATAAGGTTTGGAAATAAAAGAGAAGTTGACTAATCTCTGGAAGAAAGGCCACCTCCTCATACTGCAAAAGCAGTGCGACGTAGGCCTCTGGTGCGGAATACTGCTCTTGTTCACGCCAAGTAAAATACTAAGTCGCAGCATCCTGGTGGGAATAAAAGATGCATGGGATACCAAACTCTGCCAGCAAGGAACCAGCTGGATTCAAGGAAGGCAAATCATGTGCTCATCAAACTGCATCTGCAACTTCACCGACTTCCAAAAAGTCATGAACAGAGTATACTGAGAAGTAATTTGAGACTGTTTCAACGCAGTGGCATATCTCAAGTCTTCACTAACCTCAACTTACAGCAAGCAAAATGACAATGCCACGTGCCAGGTGATTCGATAAAGGAAACTCAGAGAGACGTTCAAAGTGAAAACAGGAGTAAGAAAGAGATGTTTACTATCAACGATGATGTGTTCAATCTTGGTAGACTGGATTATGCGTCATACTATGCTATGGAGCGAGGATACAGATGTACGCTTGACCACCGATGAGAAGAGTGTAGAAAATTTGAATCTCGCGGATTGTATATTTCTAGTGTCGCGCAAGATCGAAGACTTACAAGTGAAAACCAGCAAACTGGCTGAAGAGACAGCGAAGTCAGGACTGCAGTTAAACATAGAGAAGACAGAAGTGGTGTGGATAAGCAACGAAACTAAATAACAACAACAACAACTAGAAACATTCCCCATCAAAGGTAGTGGTCTTACTCAGGTTGTTTCCTTGACGTCTCTGGGATGCAGCGCCTCAACTACAGGTGGCACAGTGGTTAGGACTCTCGCCGACCATGCACATGGTCCAGGGTTCGAGCCCACGCCGGCGCACACCTGATATCTATGGCCGGCCTGCAAAATTTGGGCTACCGATATCCATGCTGAAAATTCCATACTTGTACCAAAAATACAGTGTGGAATTAAGCTGTAAATCAAAAATCAAAAATAAAAAATAAAATAAGTAAGAATCGGAAAAGTAAGATACGCTTTCATCACTCCGAAACCAGTTTGGAAATCTTTCAGACTCAGCGCAAGGAACACAATTCGCATTTTCAACATCAATGTCCGGTTGCTACTTATATACGGTTCAGAAACTGGGCTAGCGTGTCATGGAAAAGAATTTAAACAGGTGCAGATTTTCATTAACAGCTGCTTTCTCTTCTTGCTGAAAATCAAATAGCCGGAAAGAATATGCAACAAGAAACTATGGAAACAAAGAAACTAAGAGGCCATCACTTAAAAATATATGAGAAGGTAGAGATGGATAAGGCATATATTGAGGAGGTTGCCGAATGATATCGCGCGACAAGGCTTGGCGTGGAATCTAAATAGTCAGTGACGAGTGTGTCGTCACATTGGGGGCGACAAGTGGGAGATTGCGTAAGAGATGAGAGATTATGGTCAACCATGGAGCCAACTGAAGAAGATGTCACCAGCCGCAACGGAGGTCCGCGGACAATGAGAGGTGATCTAACCCAGGACTATGATCACCAGATTCAAGTCAAAAGGAAGCAGAGTGACAATTATCAAGTGCTATGTACGCACAAACAATACAGATCTCGAAATGGAAGAAGAGTTCTACTGGCGAATACAGGCAACAATGGAAAATACTTCATTCGATGGCATCAAAATCCTAATGATAGATATAAAACACAAGCTGCGAGCAGACAACACAAGAAAATTACTCATCATGGGTAGAGAAGCTACCGAAGATATGAATGAAAATGGATACCTCTTTGCTCACTTTGATGCCTTCAAAGAACCAGTGGTTGGTGTCAGCGTATACAAGCAAAAGGATATACCAAAGGCTACATATATATCATCAGACGGGCCAACAGAAAACCAAATTGACTTAATCTATGTCTTTAGGACGTTGAGACGCAGACTACTGAACACATAAATAGAGTAGAGAAGCAGACGTTGGTTCCGAACATTATCTCGTACAAGTAACACTCTTAATCAAATTAAAAACAGATAGACCACAAGCCATGTTCAACAATCAAAAAATGAAGGTTCAGGATACAATGGACACTTACACTGTAATTACAAGGAAAAAGGTGGAGACACAAATCCTTACTAGCTAAGAGAGCAGCGTTGAAAAACAATGGAATTCCTAGGCAGAGAGAAAACACACGACAAAAGGTGGCCTACTACAGACTGTTAGAAGAGAGAAGGATGGTGAAACAAAAGAGTCTCCAGTGCATTGACAAGCAACGAAAACAGGAGTTGAACGCAAGCTACATTACGCTGGATAAAAGAGTAAAGAAAAATGGCAGGAAAGACCGAAGGTAATATTATGAAGCTATGGCAATTGAGACAGAGCAAGTTGCAGGCAAAGGAGACCTTGCAGGGCTTCAACAAACAACTAGGTTTCTATCAGGGATAGGTTCAACACAAATTAAGCCAGAGAAAGTTGACAATGAAAGTCAGCCACCAAAGAGGTGGAGCATAAGAAACACTGAGCTAGACAGTTGAAAGACTTACAAAGCGACCATCACCTACAACGAACCCTATAATACTAACAGCGGAAGCGAAACCTCCAGTGGATACCAACTCTGTAACTGAAGAAAAAGTCCTGAAAGCCATGAAGTTACCAAAAACTTGAAAAGCAGCAGAATCAGACGAAATCAATACAGAGGCTTTGAAATCGGACTCAGAGACATCAACAAACTCGATTGCACCATCACTGTAGAAATCGTGCAAAATGACCAGGATTCCTGTTCAAACTTCCAAAGAAATGGGATTTGGATCAATTCAAGAACTGGCGCGGCATTGTGATCCTGTATATCTCAAGCAAAATACTAAGCCGCATTTTCCTGGAGTGCATTAAGCACGCCCTGAGCAGAAACGTTTGATCGTATCAAGGTGGATTCAGAAGGAACACGTCTGCTATCCATCTAATCGAAATATCGCGTATCATTGCCTTACAGAGCTTGGAATGGCAGTCACCTCTCTATCTTAACCTCATTGACCCTAAAAAGGCACCAGACAGAGTTGATGGAGAGGTTATTTAACAACTTCTTCACCGCTATGGAGCGCGGCCGAAAATTAGACATCTCATCCAATAGTTGTACGGCATCGCTGGATGCCAAGTGATTCACAACTGGAAACTTACGGAATCTTTCGAAGTGACGATGGGAGTAAGACAAGGCTGCCTATTATCTCGAATGATTTTCTTGATTGCGGTAGACTGGATAATGCGACAGAGAGAAGGCATCGAGGAAGCAGGTATAACACTAACCCACACAAAAACCTGGAGGATCCGGACTTCGCCGATGATATATGCTTTATTTCTGAAAAAGTGTATGTGTAAATGAAAAGCAACAAGTTGGCAGAAGAAGTCTCAAAGATAGTAATTCAGGTGAACATGAATAAGAGAAAGGTGATGGAGATTCTTGACCAACAGCAGCGGCAACAACTATTGAGAGATATCTGAAAGAAACAACCTACTCCACCAACCTGAGAAGCACGTTTTCAACTACAGGTGGAACTGACAAGGATGTCAAAGCGAAGATCGAGAGCTTGAGGCAAGTTCCGATTACTCTTAAGTCTGCTTGGAGATCAACGGCACTCAGCATGCAAAATAAGATCCGGCTTTTCAACTCAAATGTGAAGTCAATGCTGCCGTAAGGATTAGAGACTAGGAGCATCATGAAGGTACTTTGGCCATACTGGAATTTCATCGAAAAATGTCTTCGTTAAATATTGAAGATTAGACTTCCAGAGAAGATCAGCAACAATGATCTCCGCAAATGAACCAACCAGCAAGGAAATGTGTATAGGAAAAACTGAAGGTTGATTAGCCATACAGTGAGAAGATCATCATTGGCATTACACGCCAAACTCTCCATAGGAACCCGAATGGGAAGTGGCGAGCTTGTTGTCAGTGCGAGAATGACATGGAGGAAGTCATGCAAAAATTTAAAGTTAGTTGACTGTCAATGTTAAGCATTATTTTTCATCGTACTGTCGAATAGGCTACATTATTGCTATTTTCAGTGACGGAATTATTAACGGTGTTTTCCTGAAGTTCTTATATATCTTGCGTTCATTTGAGATCAGGAAATGACAATAGTTGCAGAACCTTGTCTGTACATTAGTTGATAGACATCTATACCCCCAAGAGAAATGGTCAAAATCTACATTTTCTAACACCCAACACAAGTGCAATCTATTCTCAACCTATTCTGCAATCAAGGACCTTCAAAATAGCAGCCGACCTCTTTGCTCATTCCATTAGTGAAATGAAATTTAATGCATGTTTGTTCCAAACTGTTACTGGGTCGTCTAACTGATATCAGTTAGTGCTCTAATTTGTAGTCGATCACATCCTTGAGGATATTGCGGTCTAGATGATGTTGTATCCATGCTCTAAACTCTCTCGACTTTTGATTAATTTCACAGTCATTTTATTACTCACAATTAATGAAGTTTTATGTTTCACTGGAAAATACACTTACCAATACGGCTCGCAAGTGATAATATTGAGTTAGCTAATTTAAAAACAAATGAATTCAACATTCGTCTTATTCCAAGATTAAGTGAAGTAATTCTTTTGTTTTTCGAGTGCAAATTACTCACGGTTCAGCTTTGAAATTTCAGCAACAGCGCTGTTTACTTTCTGCCGAATTTTGTTGTTAAACTTACGCCTAGCCTTCTCTCTTCTCCGGGCTTACTATCCGCTACGTGACGTTAAGGAGAGTTTCGACCAAAGATCGAACAGCAAATGCATTTTATCCTGACTATCAATCACAGATCACGATGATATAAAGCCAAATCATGTGTTGTCTTCGCGCGTGCCTTATCTTAGATGATCTGCCTAGTAGCTACTTAATATATTTGTGTGTCTTTGTGTTTGTTAAAATCAACAGATGCATTACAAGCCATGGAAGAATAGTATAACTTTAAAGAAAGGAAAATATGTTTGTGATAAAAAGAAATAACCATGGCATCAGAGTAAAATCAGATACAGGATAGGAATATGACGATTTGTGAATGGTGAAGAATGGAGCAGCTCAGTGAGACAATTCACTAAAAAGTGATTGTCAGAATATTTCTAAATAATCCTCAATTCCAACTGTTCCAGTAAATACTATGATAAAAACAATCGGAATGACATCTACTCACATTTTCCTAGATAGTCCAAATAATCGTCATATTCTGAAAGAAAAGAGACAAATCATGCTGACTGCTTTCTGAATGCTGTTTAATTTTCTGAAAGCTTCGAATCTCCACTTTTATAACAGTATCACTATGTGTATTACCTTCCTTATGATGACTGTGGATTGTCTTAGCTTATCAAAGATATTAGTGTCCCTCAAGGTGATTTCAAATCTATGTCTAGGGCATTGCGTTCATGGTTTCCTGTTGTTGATACAAGGCTGTCAAAGCCATTTTAACAGCGTTCTGTCATCCTTCTTACTTTAAATATCGGTGGTTGAATCTCGTGGTGGGTAACGTTGGAAACAAAGGTTGAAACAGTCGGCTCACAAACTTCCCTGGCAGGAAAACGCATAAGACACCTAAAGTACAAGGTTTCATCAATGACAATACGGCAAATATGTGAGAAATTTGCCATAACTTTGAAGACTAAACAGTAAGCAAATAAATACCTGGAAAAATGTTAGACGAAACTGTGAAGAAAACAGGATACATGAAAATAAAAACATGACACATGGACCCCACGAGCTCACCTCGTCGAAGCTCTTCTTCCTCATCTACAAGGTATGCTGAAAGCAACATTAAATTAGGCGCAAACTCTAGAGGACTGCTTATAAACAGTGTCATAACATGCACTTATGTCTGCTTTCATCGTTTTATGTGAGTTTCTATCGGAACAAGATCATCAAATTTGAGGTTCGACTTTTCAGGCAAGATGTGGCATCTTCCACCAGATAAGATCTTCAGCTTCAGGCCAAACCATCGACCTATGCCCTAGGCGTCATGTAACACATTATATTTGATAAAGGGATGCATATGTTTGGTGGGAATCGAAACCGGGCCACATAAGTCGTCAGCAAGGATTCTACAAGTGAACGACGAATTTCACCATATTAAAACGAAGAGTAAAAAAGCTGTTTCATGCTAAGACACTAGTTAACGATGATACGGTGCTCCATGAATCAATTACAGTGAAATGTAATGCAAACCAGTTGGAAATGAAGTCAATTAAAATCTGATCAAGAAAAAAGACTTATGCTTAATAAGGTGTTGGGTCATTTTTATTATATGGTTTTATTTTGGAGTGACAATGTACAGCTATATATCAATGTGACTGAGTATTTATATTTATGTGCATGGAACAAACGGAAGCGTTGACTAACCGGACATGTGAGCAGTAATGAGATACAAAAGTACGAGTCTTCAGTCATATTTTGTGAATGAATATGTGAGTATATTTCTAGTCGGAAAAGTTAATCGTTTAATGAGGATGAGTGAAAGTCAAGTGAAGTGATTTCCTTTAATGCATTTCCTTCGATCGTGTCATATTTGATTAGATTCTCCTAGAGAGTGTTTCTGTATGGTATATTTCTCACAGATTCTCAGAGTAAGATTGATGCTGAGACACGATTAGATGAAAACATGATGGCCAGTGTACATTTGATTTTAAACGTTATATTTTTAAATGCGATTCTGCAATAACAAAGATATTTCAAACGTTGACACCCAGGAACCAAAGAGACATAGAGAATTATATGAAACAGTAATACAAATAATCCGTGCTGCCGAGTGATTCTTGTTACATGCATCCAGCGTGACCTCACTGAATACACACTCTGTGGCTATTGGCCCGTACTTCAGTTTGTTCATATTAGATTCCAGAATGCAAATCTCGTCCAAAGCAATGTAATGGATACCGTCCTCTCCATGTGCCACTGTGGACGAATTGCCTATCAAATGATTAGGCATTTTTGTTCCTGTCATCCTCCTTCTTCTCGCTATCAATGTCCAAACTCCTTCCATGCTTCTTTGTAGTGTCTTCGATTAATTATTCTGAGTAGTTGCTTACGAGTAGCACTTTCAGTAGGGAAATTATTTCTTTTCGTCGAAAATCAAGTGTTGTAGAATGTCTGCATAATCGGCCTGACAGATATTGCGTTAAAACTCCTTTTCATTTGAGTGGGTGAGCAGAGCACATTGTAGTGTTAATGCTGCAATGTTATGTGCACAGGAAAACTGCACTTTCATCCACAATATACAAAGTGATTTTCCCCACTGAGTCCACACAGAAGTAGATTGTGTGTGGTACGAATTTCTCAGTATCATTCCTCCGCATTATCACTCATGTCTCATCTACACATCTCCATCAATATTTTTGTCGATGATATTGTTTAGGATTCAGGTGAACTCTCCTCCCTTAAATCCATGAATATAGGAGGTATTATTGGTGAGACAGGCGACTCAATGGCCATCGTTCCATATTCCTCCGTATACATCCACCACATTTTGACAATTAACGCCAGAGTTTTCTAAATTACCCCTTCCTCACCTCAACTGCACTGATACAGTGTATCTGATTCCTTCGTCTGTTGAAAGCCTCGCCAGCGTCGAAGTATTACGACAACGCACTCTCGAAATCCGATGTGACACTTCCAGCTCTTCTCTTTTGAACTGGTGCATTCAAAAACCACCATGAGTAGCACTGATGCCTCAGGCATATGAACACCACATGGTGTACATCTCCACCATGTTCACTGATCCACCTGTGATTTAAGTTTGTCTACTCCTCTGACTAAACCCTCCATGAGAATTTCTCAGACGTGTCCTTCGTCAGTGAAAAGTGGTTAGAAAGTTGTCGCTGTATCAGTTTCATTGGGCCACTACTCCTTCCCCTCACACAGGTGCGATATATATATTAAAAGACTGTATAACCTTACTCTTGTAATCGTCTGGAATATTCATCCACCCGTCTGCAAACAAATATGAAAGTGTCATCATTATCCGCGAGAGGAACAAATGTGGGTGTTTGTGTGCAGTCACAGAGTAGGCTTCATGGCATGATGAATAGTTTTCGAAAGAATTTAGATGTATGCAATCAATGATATCTGTGTTTTTGAGTTAGAAGTCACTCACACTGCAAATATGTGTTTCGTGGTTAGGCGTGTAGACAATCTGAATTCAGTGTTGTCCTCGTCCGTCACCATCCAGGTAGTGAGATTGTAAATCGAATAACTGACTGAGCATTGCGCGAAGCGGTGTCTACCCAAGTCATTCAGACACATCACATTACAAGCATTCCCTGCCACAATCAAAACATCCTGCGTGATTCTAAGATTGCATGCACATGTTATGTGACTTCATGCTTCGTGTTGTCTGTCGATGACGTCAGTGTCTCAGTGACGCGGTTTGAGGACGTCTGTGCATTAGCCAGATCCATCCTCTTCCACTCGGTGGACTGCCTAAATAGTTCTCATGCCTGAATTTCAGTCCATCAAGATCAAACACATCCTCCGTGATCCAAGTTAGTGTGTCTATTCAATCACTCACTCACTCACACAGAGGGGCAAGGCTGACAATCTACATTTTCATTATTCCCTGTGATATTCCAAGTGTCAGCATGTGGATTGCATCCTATGATTTCATTCGTCACTGTCTATGGCCACACCGTTTGTTGTGGATTCATCAGACATCCACATATTCACTATGAATTTCCCGCTGCAGTACTAGACTCTGAGAAGCGGCGTGGGAAGGAATCCTCAAGACGAAGTTGGGTCACTACCAGTAATCACAAGGAATGCACCAGATGAGGAGGAAGCTTATTTGTCCGGCGGAATAGAGTGTGGTTTAACTTACAAGTCACTACTGGCGGTTCTGTTGTTTCTGTTTTTCCTGTAGAGTGTGAGAAATCGGATTACAAATACACGAGTATACTTATATGTACACAAATAAATCGCGAAATGTAGGCGGTGAGATTTCTATACGGTGCAAATTTCATTTATTTATTGATGTCGAAACTCCTAGCACACGCAGAATAGGCTTTCTAAAGGATCGGTCATATCGCGTCGAAAATGGCTTGACACTCCGTTTTCTTAGACAAATTTGAAGGCATTACTGAATCGGCTCTTCTTTGTCTGAGAACATGATAGTATTTTGAAAAGATGGCCGTCTTTTTACTGGTTAGTTTGAATCGTTTTATACACTTATTGACTAGGAGATAGAATTGTCTCTCTTTTTTCATTTGCCGCGATCGGTTTACTTTATTTCACTTGCTCTGCGCAGATGGAGTTGTTCGTACTCATCATTATCCAGTTGAGATATCCGTTATCAGTCATAAGTTCTTATTTCATCATCTAAGCAAAATATCTGAATCACAGTAGCAAGCTGACTGCACACCAACTTTGAAAATCGCAATGATTTTTCTTTTCCTGACTTGCAGATTTTAGAATAATAGGAATACGTCTCACATTTTATTTTGTCCTTCAAAATGCGTAATCATGCTTCTCACATTTAAAATAATGCTATTCGTATCATTAGTGACAATCTCCTGTTTACTCCATTGTTCATACATTCATTCACTCACACAATCAGTATCACTTCCTGCATTGCAAACAGAACTTCTCTTTGATAATCAAGAAAAGTCACTGACTGATTCAATGGGAATGCACCGACGAGTATCAGTACTTGTGTGGTTTTAGCCAACATCTTGAATATAGAATCGAACGCTCGCACAGATGATCAGTCATGTCGTGATATGCATCACGTATATGCATGTATATAAGTGGAAACCCCGATTCTTCAGGGCGAATTTTCATATTCAAGGGTCTTAATTATCACAAAGCACGTATTGAAAGAATTATGCTCACCGTTCAGAAATTTGTCCAGGAAAACTACATCAGTTGATTAAAAGAGACGAAAAATAATATGGAAAACGTCTATTCCACTGTGTCAGAGGATAATTCCGTTATGATTAGAAGATTGTTTGTAAAATCTTGCATTGTAAGACAGTAACATTCACGGTGATGTTTCTAGCATCATCTATTGCCCGGAATCAAAATTTATCTTACCTGTAAAAATGTCATGCGTTTCATGCAAACTTAACCACTTATACAAAATAGATATCGTTCTTAAACCACTGTACTCGCACAGACTGCCTAATTCATTTATATAATTGCATTATTTTTCATCGTTTAATCTGATAAGTTTTAGTATTTTCCATATTTCCGGTATGAAAGATAAGTCATTCCTGTTGCACACATGAAGTGTATACTCAATGAACAAGTGTTCGGTAATCAACTTCCCTCCCTGTTGACCTATATTCTGTCCTAGAATTTTAACTCTCTATCACCCTAATTTTTGTTTTTTTTGATTTACAGCTTGATTCCACACTGTAGTTTTGGTACAAGTATGGAATTTTCAGCATGGATATCGGTAGCCCAAATTTTGCAGACCGACCATAGATATCAGGTGTGCGCCGGCGTGGGCTTGAACCCCAGACCATGTGCATGGTCGGCGAGAGTCCTGACCACTGTGCCACCGACGCAACCGCTCAGTGTTTTTCTAAATTTATTATCTGCTCAGGACCAACCATTCCAGCTTTAGCTTAATTTTTATGTTCCGAGAATCTGACCACCCGACTTACTCGTTTAACCTATGTATCTGACTTCACAGTCAATACAGGGTATTTCGTAAATTATATTATTTTGTCTAATTGGGTCAATCAACAGAGTCCTTTAACCTACAAAGCTTGTCCGTGAGTGGGTGTGTAGGTGGGCCTGCGAAATTTGGGCTACCGATATCCATGCTGAAAATTCCATACTTGTACCAAAAATACGGTGTGGAATCAAGCTGTAATCAAAAATAAAAATATAAAAATAAATAAATAATAAAATGTCACTCTAATACCTGCTTTATTAGGAATCCCGTGTAGGGTCTTAGATGTCCCCTTCTATGTGGTAGAACAATGGATGACTTGTATTTTGTCTTATTGTTGTTATCAATACTAGCCTCACAATTATCACTATTTTGCTTTTGGCCTTTCGTGATCTTCCTAATGTATTTTACAGAACAGTATTTTGATACCAACGATTCTTATTCTGTGTGTTTTATTTCATCATTAAGGTCTTTTCTTGTACTACTGAGCGATACTGCTTGGTTTGTGAGACATTTAACTAAGCCTCTTTTAACAGATAACAAATGATGTGATTTGAAGTCTAAAAATCTATAAGAATGCGTTGGTTTTTCTAAACTAAGGTGTGAAGTTTATCCTCTTCTTTTTGTTTTGTTCTGCAGTCCAACGTAGCTAATTTCGGTTGTTCCTCTCCCGATTCTAATGTGAATATTATTTTTTATTGGTGGGTTTATATGTGTTAAGAAGCCGTAGAGAGATATTCTCTTTTTTTTACACTAGATAGTGTCCTCCACATATCTCCGTAATATTTTTCAGTAGGATTAAATGTGTTGGAACCGTATATCCCTAGTTGAACATGAGGATATCTGCTACGATATTGGATGAAACAACTGATCCTCCATTTCTATAATTTTGGCCTGAGAATTTGAGGATAGCAGATATAAAGCATAGAAAAATTCCTTAACTAAATTTCGCAGTGGACGGATTCAGCCTTTAGGTAAGTCAAAGATATGTATTTAGTTTTGATTGAACGAATTCTAAAGCCATACATTTAGTTTACGAGTAAATAAACTAGTAACATTGAAACAAACATAGATTTCCTCATTCTCTGCTTGAACAAATTTTTTTCTAATTTGAAGGATATGAATAAGTAAGCAAAGAATTTGAACGAATTTAAAAGGTAACCATATAAGAGGTAGGTCTCTTGAGAATGACTAGGCAGCATTTACATTAAAATAAATATGTACATATTGTATAAAGTGCAGATACAAATTCAAAACATGTTAGAAAATCCCATTTTTCACAGAGTGACACGAAAGTTACAGAAGCGAATAGTAGTCGATATACGTAAGACGTCCACCGAAAATACGAAAAGACATGTGAGGAGCCGAGTCGTCAGAACAGATTTTAACATTTATCAGTACAAACATAAAGAGAGGTTTCGAATAAGGCAGATAAGGCAATAACGAGAAGCAGTTCGCATTCAAAACACAGAAATATTACACAGTGGTCATTTAACTACAAACACTGTCAATTCGTGATAAGCATCAAGGGCAACCAACAGTGTGCTCAGTGATGTACGCCAACTCAGGCGATACGGGATTTAGTCGCGTGTGGCGCTGGATGGCGATTGCTCTCAACGCATATTTCGATTAGGCGGAAGCTGGAATACATCGACCATTGAATCGAACCACAATCGCTTAATTGTCTACGAGGTTATCTCACAACCAGATCATTCTTGTTTCGAACGCTCCTTTGTGTGTGTACTGACAACGAGCCCAAATCTGGGCCGACGAAACAGCTGGGTGGGGCTCCAGGCTTGTTGTTCTACACTCTACGGCTCCTGATCAATCAGGTTGCCAGTCAAATCATTCATACATTACCTGAAAGTCATCTGAGAAACAATCGGAAATGTCGCTTGAGTTCTTCCTCATCTTAGGTGCGTGATATTGCAGGCTTTGTGTTCACCGTGAGCCAGACTATACAACTGCAAAGTTAACGCTGAATATCATGCCTGATGAGACAATCAACGGATGCCTATTAACTGACTCGAGGACAAAGCACGTCAGCACCAAGCTCTCCCCGTCTATGCGATTCAATCACTCCCTTGATGAATCTCTGCATTACAAAGGAATTTTCAGAAATTCAGCCACTCTGTTTCTTTGACACAGACGGCTGAACGAATGAGGATGGCACGCTTACGCATCTGGGTAATTTGGATCTTAATCAGATGCGTAACCCAGGGCCATTCGGCCAGTGCATATTGCGAGTAGGTGTAGTCAGTCAGTGATTCGCTGGCGCGAACTTATTCTCTATCGACATCAGTTGAGTTAACATCAGTAGTCCGAGTATGTTGGCCGCAGTGTAGGCTGTGAACTACTGGTGAATTATTGACAAGTGGACCAGGTTGTGTTAGTAGACAGTGCGGGTTCAGGGAGGAATTGTGAGCACTGACGCAGCAGACAAAGAGCAAGGAGAAGAAGGAGAAGATGAAGAAAATGAGGGGAAGTAGGAAACTTCCTGTGTACAAACCTGCTTTGGCGTATTTTTCTCTTGCATTCGGATCATCTGAAAAGAATAAAATCAATCAGTGGGGAGTAGTCGCCCGTTCGTGAGAGGTCACTGAAAGCAGTGACGCAACAGTTACATAGAGAGAATGACCAGATGATGTTCAGAAAGATGAATATCGACGAAAACATGTGAATCTTGAAGATATCAGTCAATCCATGATTACACATCACGTGTGATTTGTGTTGAATTTGAAATGTTTCGCATAAGTGAGAACAAATCTAATACCGATGGTATCTGTTGTACGCGTCGACATGATTCGATCGAAACAGCTAGTGAGAATCGGTAAGACCATCTAAAACTCAGTTATCAGCCTCAGTTCCAGGTAACTTGTCTCAGTCGTATTCTTTCATGATAACGCCAACCGAAGTGTCGGGCTTTCCAAGTATCTCATAGACACGTCTTTGCATATCCGAATGACAACAGCATACGAAACTGTTTAGACGATGTTTCCGTAAAGCGAAATTGAACCCTCCTTAATGTCGACTGATTCTCTTCTCTATTACTCGCATTCATGTGGTTCTACTGGGAGTGTGTCAGTGAGTTGTTTGTTTCAAAGAACAACTTACTATCCAACTTGTTCTATAAGTCAAATCTCATTCAATATTATGCATATACTAATGAGGAATTTGTGTCCTTGTAAACTAAGATGATAGGCAGTACTCATCACCGTGTGTGTTGAATATCCCTTGCTTAGATTATGTAATGGAAACACTTTTAGTACTCAGGCGAGTAGCCAATGTAGTTTGTTGTTTCTGGCTTACTTTTTGGTGCATACGTCCTGTTCAATCGAATATCTGTGGAAATGAATTGGATAGAATACACATTAATTTAGATAATGGCGTTGATTAGTTGAGTGGTACGAAAGAAATATCTGAAAACTGCGGATTTCCTTGGATATTTTCTCACATTTCGTGGACGGATCGTATGTCAACGTGTGGTGACAAAGTCGTTGCGTAATACTTCTTAAACGTGGTACAAAAAGAGCACAAATTTCGTAGGCTAAATCAGTGAATGCCAGCGTCATCACAAGTCACATGCTCGTTGATAGCGTTGAATGCTGACAGTCCTGAATCCTTGAGGGAGAATGCTGAGATTGAGGAGGTTGTTGGATTCCGGTCTACGTGTCTGCATGATTGACGATTCGTGTTCAATCTTCGGTGTGGTCGGTGTTGTTGCAGTGGAGTGAGAGGCGTCCCAAGTCGAGAGAACGCAGCCATCTGGCGCCTGCTTACCTCACTTAGTGGTCCACCCACCGATTTCTGTGCATGGGGAATTCTCCTCTGAGATATATACAAGTATTTGGGAAGCCCTATTATTTAAAGTAATTTACATGAACATAGAGTATTTAAATTAAAGTCCTTACACTCCACGATGATTTTAAATATTTCAGTTAGTTCGTCTGTAAATAAAAGAGATGAATTGCGAGTTGAGTGGCAAGCACAGAATGAAGTCGTCAACGAAACAACGTACCTTGCTCCACAGTGACAGATGAGCTGATATATGCGCAAAGAAAGTGTCATATGCGTGGTCTTGTCCTTAAGACTTATACAGGTTAACGGCTGACTGGTGAACACTAGTCTTGGCCCTGTTCGCTTGACGTGTTACCTGTCGAAAAGAGTTGAGGACCACTATCCCGCATGGCTTCAGGAATGTGGTGGTGGCTCTGGAAGCAGGGTGACTATCAGAAACCTCGTCGACACTACCCTATCCACCTGCAAAAACGTCTTCTGCTTCAAAGTAATCCAAATGCATCTGCATGTGAGTCGCACAGATTCCTCAAATTTCAGGACATTGTTTCACCAACAAATAACTCCACAAGTGGATGGCTTCAACGAAACTCTGTGTTCCTGAGATCAGTCAGTCACAATCGCATTCCGACTACCATTGAATCAACTGTCGAAGAGAGGAAGGGTTATGATGAAATACAACTCTTCGCTGACTGACGGGAAAGGCTTTTGTGATAACCGGTGACTCCTTCGAAAGGTTAGAAAAACAAATGAGCACACGGAAGCTAAATTTAATTTTTCAAATTCCACTAATGATCAAAGTACTAAAATCATAAAATTCATATGCACTCACCTTCTGATGTATTCCGCAAAAGGAATAAGTATTCTGTGAAAAGAATTGTTGTGTATAGTAATGCAGGACGGAAAGCATGGAACACACTGAAACAGATTTCTCACAATATTCGTCAGAGGATATTAAGTAGACAACTGTTAGACACTTGAAAGCAGCTTCTTGCCTTCGACGCGTGCCGGCTTACTGCACACAGTGTCAACTCGTGAAGCGATATTATTTCATGTCAGCAAAACGCTTGGGGATTGTGGAATAGGTCAAATGAACTGCATCTATATTTCGGTAGTTTACACATAATGATCAGTTGTATGTTTCATATTTAAGCACTTCGAGCGAACTTCCTGCTGGCGACCACAGAAAGAGATTGTTGCGATTGTTCTCTTTCAAATCACGCATTTGTGGTTTGTAGTCATGTGTGTATGTATTGTTCAGTTTTCGTTCACTCATTTTTATGCATTGTGAAATGCATTCCAGGTTGCAGACAGTCGCGATAGTGAGTCACTCTTGTTACATGTATCACCGATTCCCAGAGTGATTTTCTGTACTCAGTCTATATGACACTTGTTTTGGTGTGGTACGAATTTCTCAGTATCATTCCTCCACATTATCACTCATGTCTCATCTACACATCTCCATCAAGATTTTTGTCGATGATATTGTTTAGGATTCAGGTGAACTCTCCTCCAAAAACCCATGAATATAGGAGGTATTATTGGTGAGACAGACGCCTGAGTGGCAGTCGCTCCATTTTTCTCCGTATACATCCACCATATTTTGACAAATAACGCCAGTGTTTTCTAAATTACCCTTCCTCATCTCAACTGCCCTGATAGAGTGTATCCGATTCCTTCGTCTGTTGAAAGCCTCGCCAGCGTCGAAGTATTACGACAACGCACTCTCGAAATCCGATGTGACACTTCCAGCTCTTCTCTTTTGAACTGGTGCATTTAAATTCACCATGAGTAGCACTGGTGCCTCAGGCATATGAACACCACATGGTGTACATCTCCACCATGTTCACTGATCCACCTGTGATTTAAGTTTGTCTACTCCTCTGACTAAACCCTCGATGAGAATTTCTCAGACGTTTCCTTCGTCTGTGCAAAGTAGTTACAAATTTGTCGCTGTATCAGATTCATTGGGCCACTACTCCTTCCCCTCACACAGGTGCGATATATATATTAAGAGACTGTATAACCTTACTCTTGTAATCGTCTGGAATATTCATCCACCCGTCTGCAAACAAATATGAAAGTGTCATCATTATCCGCGAGAGGAACAAATGTGGGTGTTTGTGTGCAGTCACAGAGTAGGCTTCATGGCATGATGAATAGTTTTCGAAAGAATTTAGATGTATGCAATCAATGATATCTGTGTATTTGAGTTAGAAGTCACTCACACTGCAAATATGTGTTTCGTGGTTAGGCGTGTAGACAATCTGAATTCAGTGTTGTCCTCGTCCGTCACCATCCAGGTAGTGAGATTGTAAATCGAATAACTGACTGAGCATTGCGCGAAGCGGTGTCTACCCAAGTCATTCAGACACATCACATTACAAGCATTCCCTGCCACAATCAAAACATCTTGCGTGATTCTAAGATTGCATGCACATGTTATGTGACTTCATGCTTCGTGTTGTCTGTCGATGACGTCAGTGTTCCAGTGACGCGGTTTGAGGACGTCTGTGCATTAGCCAGATCCATCCTCTTCCACTCGGTGGACTGCCTAAATAGTTCTCATGCCTGAATTTCAGTCCATCAAGATCAAACACATCCTCCGTGATCCAAGTTAGTGTGTCTATTCAATCACTCACTCACTCACACAGAGGGGCAAGGCTGACAATCTACATTTTCATTATTCCCTGTGACATTCCAAGTGTCAGCATGTGGATTGCATCCTACGATTTCATTCGTCACTGTCTATGGCCACACCGTTTGTTGTGGATTCATCAGACATCCACATATTCACTATGAATTTCCCGCTGCAGTACTAGACTCTGAGAAGCGGCGTGGGAGGGAATCCTCAAGACGAAGTTGGGTCACTACCAGTAATCACAAGGAATGCACCAGATGAGAAGGAAGCTTATTCGTCCGGCGGAATAGAGTGTGGTTTAACTTACAAGTCACCACTGGCGGTTCTGTTGTTTCTGTTTTTCCTGTAGAGTGTGAGAAATCGGATTACAAATACACGAGTATACTTATATGTACACAAATAAATCGCGAAATGTAGGCGGTGAGATTTCTATACGGTGCAAATTTCATTTATTTATTGATGTCGAAACTCCTAGCACACGCAGAATAGGCTTCCTAAAGGATCGGTCAAATAGCGTCCACTTATTTGTTTTACGACTATGACAATATTTGGAACAGACGGCCGTCTGTCGTCTGGTTATGTGTGGTTCGGAGATATGCTTAGTGATCCGCTTTTCACACGTGCTTCGTGAAATTCCAGGCTGAGTGAAGTCACGCAATGCTGAGATATAATAATAATAATAATAATAGTATATTCTCATTTTGTACATGAGAGACGCCAGTTTACAGGCATCATCAATATGATAAATTACATATACGATTAGCAATCATAATTAATAATAATGTTTTAATAAAGTACACATTTTTTCCTACTTGTGTAGGACACACCAAATATACAGGCATGGATAAGCATTAATTAAATTTCATAAATTCGGTTTATGGTTAAGTTACATGGTTGCTGGCGTTTTTGTTTTAATAATAATTATAATAATGTATATTCTCATATAAACATATAAATTTACATGAAAATGCATGCCATTTTTTTAGGTCTGTGGGAACAATATGATAACCAGTCATTCAATGGAGCACATCATGAAATATAGGAATATTGACTTCGCATTAACAAAAAAACCCAAGTAAGTTTTGGATGGATTAAAAATACTTGGGAAAAAATAAAGCTTGAAGTTATTCCACAATATAACAAGTCATTCAATGGAGCACATCATGAAATATAGGAATATTGTCTTCGCATTAACAAAAAAACCCAAGTAAGTTTTGGATGGATTAAAAATACTTGGGAAAAAATAAAGCTTGAAGTAATTCCTCAATATAACCTGGGTGTGTACAAATCCGAATCTCATTTTTGATTTGATTTATATCCAAATTGGGTAATAAGGAAGCTATTTTTACAGATACGATCAGTTATGTTATAAGCTACAATCGTGAAGTTGTATTACAAATTGATACTTTTCCATTGGTATAAGAGTATATTCCACAAATGTAATCCAGGTTGCGTCGTGGAGAAAGTTAATTCGTTATTAACCAGGCAACTGAAAGATACGGGACCAATAATGTTTGCAGATCATTTGTCATTGTAAATGGTCAAATATCCACATTATTCATTCTCATTCAAAAAGTCAAATGGAAGCTGAAATGGTGAGAGAAAAAAGAAGACAAACAACAGCAACGCAAAAGAAAGCAACGGGAGTCCTTAAGGAGTGATTAATAAATATATACATATATATTCTGTTTAGTAACTGTGGTTATTTTGGTACACAAACTAACTAGTCCCGTTATGCTAACTTTTATATTATGTGTGAACTAATATTACTGTCCTGTGTAGAAATGTTAATCATCTAGTTCCAATAATATTAAAATTTATAATTGTAGTTTGCTGTAACTACACGTTTAAACAACTTAAAATATCTATGTAGGGTGAAAAAGAGGGTGTAAGAGTCAGACGTATAAGTGCATTGTCATCTTTGAGCAGTCTGGTGACTGAGGAGATGAACACTGGAAGTGTGTTTGCATCGCGCACATTAGCTGGTAGTCTATTCCAAATGACTGAAAACTTATTTAAGAAGAAGTTGTACCGCACGTAAGTCTGACAGTGCTCCATAGCAGCTAGGTTGTGATGATTTCTAAGATTGTAACTGATGACAGCGGTAGGTTTAGTTATTGGCTCGGAGGAATGCAAGAGAAGATTAGTTAGCTTATAGTAAAAGATAAGGTTTAGCTTAAGGCGTCTTTTCCAGAGGGGTTCTAATCTTAGTCTTACGCATCGCTCATGGTATTCCAGACCACTTTCTAAACCAAGAGTTCTTGAGGTAAACTGCCGTTGCACTCCCTCTAATTTAAGCTTGTCATTTTGTCTTAGTCCGCTAAGAATAAACGGGCAGTATTCTAAGATAGGTCGGACACATACTTTGTATAATAAAACCCTAGTTTCACAACAAAAGAAATTGCGTGTTATGCATCCTATCAGCCTTCGCGTTTTACGTCTGGCATAATCAGTCTGTTCAGCGAACGTTAGGTTACTAGAGTATCTAATACCGAGATCTACGACTGAATTGAGCTTAGCTAGTTTTCGCCCATTTATTTCAAGGTTTAGATCAAGCTTACTGTTGCCGATACAAATCCAGCCGCATTTGTCAATGTTAAAATTTAGACAGGATTCAGCACACCACGTTGCAAGGCTACTTAGTTCAAGATGTATTTTAGTAACCATATCGCTTAATTCATGAGTGTAGCAGGAGTAGACGACTTTGAGGTCGTCAGCATATAGGAATGGTTTACCTGAGGTGAAGCACTTGCAAATGCTGTTAATGTAAACTGTGAATAAAAGTGGACCTAGGACACTACCTTGCACGACCCCACTTGAGATCTGCCTAGGATGAGACAATACAGATCCAACTTTGGTTATTTGTACCCTGTTGCTTAGAAATGATTTTAACCAGTTCAGTAATGGGTTGCGAATTCCACAAGAGTACAGCTTCTCAAAGAGAATACTGTGAGATACCATGTCAAATGCCCTAGATATATCGAAGTATAGAACAACGACTAGCTTACGTGCTTCGCGATTACTAGTGATGCAGTTGAAAAAGTCGAAGTGGCAAGTAACGCAGGATCTATTTTTGAGAAATCCGTGTTGAGACCTTGTAACAAGATCCTCCCTAATTAGGTAGTCTGACAATTGATCTTTACAACTTTCTCCATGATTCGTGAGATAACTGGGGTTATATTTATGGGTCTGTAATTGCGGACGTTTGCCCTATCACCAGATTTGTAATGTGGAATTATGAAGCTAGTTTTCCACTCACTAGGGTAAGTGCCAGTGTCCATAGATATTGAGAAGAATTTAAGAAGTAACAGGGTATATCACACCCACTGTTTTTGAAAATTATCGAAGCGAGGCCATCCGGTCCCGTACTAGTGGAAGGTTTAAGGCTTTTAATTGCTTGTACTATTAGTTGATTAGTGAACACAATGCTTTCAAGGGAAGAGATAGTAAGGGGAGCGGTTTCACCAGGCATATGTGTTTCTAAACTAAAGTTTGCAAACCAATCACTGAAAGTTCACAGATAGTGGCAGGTTCATTGTAGATTACTTTGTCGTGAAGTAAGTATGGGATTTCCCTCGCTGACTGCATTCGTTTTTTAAGAAGTGCCGTTAAGTTATAAACTTTGGAGGTACTTTCAAGTGCCGTTAACTCTTCGTCGAGGTCCTTTTGAGAACGTAGGCGCTTGATAGATTCAAGAGACTCGTGGATTGAGAGCAATAGTGATATGTCCTTAGTGGAATAGTACTGTTTCTTCAGTTTCCTTAACTTATTACGGTGTGCCCTTGGAATATATTCAGTTCGGTGTCTACTTAATTTCACTATTTTATTTGGGGCAACTGTATCTAGACAAAGGGTAACATTCCTGTAAAACAGGGTTACTAAGGCCTCCAGGGAGTCAGTGGTAAAATAGTCATCCCATTGACAGAGTCGAATAAGTTCTTGGACTAATCCCCAGTCTGTATATTTGTAACTACGACATATTGTGCTTCCTGAGTCTTGTTTGTTTCCTGTATTTAGTGGTGAGAAAGGCAGAGAGCAGAGTACCATTCTATGGTCACTACTGGAAAATCTATTACCAACATAGTGGATACTGGGATTGTGTCATGACAAAAAACAAGGTCCAAATGTTGTCCCCACGAGTAGGTGTCTGGACGTGTTGTTGCCATCCATAACAGTCTATAGTGGCAAGTAATTCGTCGAAGCGTTGGGGGCCGGAACTAGTTAGCCAATTGACTTCTGGAAGATTGAAGTCCCCTGCAATTATTTTGTAATTAGCACTAAACGAGGATGCGTGTGCAAACGATTTAGCTAATAACGCATCAGTTTCTTTTGTTGCGCTTGGTGCTCGATAAACACAGCCTATGAGAAGTTTGTACTTATCTCCATGTAAGACAACCCAGAGTGAGTCAGGTACATTATTCATTGTTTCATCTTCCACCTTACTGACTACAAATGAGTTATGTATATATATGAGACATCCTCCACCACGCTTGCAATCTCTGTTTGCACGGTGTACAGTGTAATCATCGATACCTATATGCACATCAAGTACTGAGGATGAGCACCATGACTCAGTAATCAGAGCTACAGTAGGCTTGGCGACTAATAATAATGTCCTTAGTTCAGATATCTTATTGATTAAGGAGCGTGCATTAATTAGCAATATCGTGAATAAGTCACGGGATACTACAAACTGGCTTAAAATGTCACCATAACCTAAATCTATTTGTGCGTCAGCACCGCAAGAATTTATGAATGAAAAGGAGGTCGGACTGGGTGTCTGCACATCGGAGTTGGTGTGCAATGAGGTGGTCCTAGGTGCCATGGGTCGTACCAGTGATTCAGGACACCTGGAAAATTTACCATGTGTTCCTGGATATAAGGGTAGTACAGGTTGGGCCTAGGTTGACGGTTAAAAGGCATAGCATCAGAAGGTCTACCCATCCAACTGCTATTCGTCATACCGGTATACACCTTCGGGTTGTTTTTATAACTTAAAGGGAATTGTGAAGGAAGGTGCTTTGGCTGCAAGACTTTAGGAGTCTTGGAGCCTGACTTTCTATAAGGTGGAGCATGCGGAACACCTCCAGATGTACTTATGTTTCGAGAGGAGTTTTTCGTAACAAGTGATGGTTTGTTGGCATTCTTACTCTCAGCAGGCTTATTGAATACAAAGTATTCTTCCCCATCATTAGTCTCAACCCTGCGAAATTTGTTCATCGTGGTGAGGTTACTACGTTTGGGGGGAAATTTCTTAGAACAACTTGCAGAAGTTCTAGTCATTTTAACATCTTTCGATGAGGCTTTGTTTACAGGGGTACTGGTATCTAAATCAGTTCCTAGTTCCATTGGCAGGTGTGGTTGTTGTGTAGTTTGCTGAATGCTAGTTTCAGCACTAGGTGTCTGTTGCTGTGCACGATCCTTATTTGGTAAATCTAAGCTAGAGGAGGTGACCAGGTTATTACTACGCATTATTCTGCGCTGACACGGTGTTTTATCCTGAGCTACGGTTATAGACTTATAACTGCTATTCAGTCTTAAGTGATCCTGACATTTAGTAAACTTACTAGCATCAAGGGAATTACTGAATTTAAAAATGATTGGGCAATTAGCCTGGTTAGACTTTTTACGAAGTCGTTTGCATTCACATGGAACACTAGCCATGCCGCAACAAATCAGGATTTTGTGTCTTACAGTTTTCAGGGGCAGAGAATCTGGGACGTTGTAAACTATAGCTTGGTGAGAAGAGGTTATACGCTTCATCACCTCCGTAGCCAAGCAGTCAATCAGATTTTCAGCTTTATTTAGGTTGTCTGGAGATATTTTAGGATGCCTTTCTAAAAGACAGGCTATTGGGTCTAAATTCAAAAGCTTATTTTGAGTTACATCCAGTAAACACTTAACCTGGCCAATATCAGAACGGCTCTCCGTGGTATTTGAGATTGGCAGTGACATACTATCAAACTGATCTAATTTTTTCTGAATTTCACTTACTTGCCTCTGCATATCTTTCAAAAGGAGGTTTAGTTTACAGAACTCAGAGTTCTCTAACAGAACATCTTTCACCTGTATCACAGGAGTGAGATCTGCACTCAAACCATTTTGAGAGCTAGTAGTTGATACTGTATTACGAGGCGGTAATGCAGTTATAACCGAATTTAAGCCACTATCTAAAACAATTGTGTTTCTACGAACACGTTTTTTAGAGATTTGGACCATAATTTCAAGAATTATATGACAATAAGCAGTAAATAAATTTCAGAGCAAACACGTGCAAAAATGTCACCAATTTCGAACGTACCGCCGAACGATATCAGCTCATGATGAAATCCTCCATGCAATCACCCTAACAGTTAACTGTACCACCTTCACAACGCCACCTTCGACAACTCCTTTGATCATAAACTGTTGCAATATAGCATTTCGCTATCCCTAGTCCAACATGTCATTAAGCCCATGCTTTATGAATCACAACACTCCTCTTCAACTCTGGACATAATGTTCTTCCATGGTCAGGATATGGATATCATGCAACATCTTCCTCCTTTAGGAAGAAGTATGGAGTCCTCAAAAGTAAACTTATCCAAATTTTACTACTATGTAAGAAATGAACATATTGTACATCACTTTGTTTTAACCATAAACTCTGTACTTTGAGCTTTACCTCGGGTTTTGAATAAATATATAGTTCTGACTCCGACTCTCCGTCTTCTCCACCGTCTCAACTGCTGTCGATCAATTTTAATCACCTGCTTTCTATCTCAAATTTTTGCAGGAGCACCGTAGTTCTTCCTACGTACTTTGGTCGACGTCCGGCAACGTCAACATTGGAGAATTAGTACTGGAGCAGTCTTCCCGCAGCACCTGGAGTCTATAACGTTTATTGTGGGCTTTGGATCTTTGTAAACCCAAGTAACCAGACTTTAATACATTCTTCCCGTAACTAAACTGATTTGGTACTTTATTTTCTATTTGAATTTGGGTAACTAAGCTAATAGAGTGAAAAGGTCCACCACAGAAGTGATTACGCTGTGCTCACTTTCAAGTTCACAGCAACAGCGTCATGGGCCAAAACCCCTGCTCGACCAAACGTTTGGAAACCTGATATAAATGCGATCGTCTCAGCAGCCAACTCATTGAACTAGTACATCAACCCAGAGTCCCAAGTCGAAGCCGCATGGAACCAATTTAAACAACTTTACGCCCAAGTAACTGAAACTTTCATCCCTTGGTCTGTCCCAAAGGGCCGGAAACATTGCCCACCCTGGGATAAACCGAGAGATTTGTAAGTTACTCAGATGTAAACAGAAGTGTTGGAACCTGTTTGCCATACTTGAGACTCCTTAGGCCAGGAAATTATATAACTCTGCTAGGAATAAAGCTTTTGCAGAAATCCACCAACCAAGGTTGAAGTTCGAAGAACATCTGGCCCAAAATGAAAAGGTACAACCTAAAAAATTGTTCTCGTACATGAACTTCAGGAATAAAACATTCAATGGTGTCCCAAACCTGACTATTAACAATAACGCAATCGAAGAAGATCAAGAAAAAGGAGAAGCAATCGCAGACTACTTCTCCCAAGTCTTTACACAGGCGTCATCACTCCCCATAGGATCAGCTCTGGCTGCATCAGAGGAACACGGCATAGCTCCCGTTGACTACCAGGGGATCGTTCCCAACTGTCTAATGGAACTAGATGCAGAGAAATCAATGGGTCCTGATAATTTTCATCCAAAGCTTCTCAAAGAGCTATCAGCCCACATAGCTTGAACATTGGCCACGATCTTCAAACTGTCTCTCGTGATGGAGTGTTATCACGTGACTGGAAAGACGCCATAGTAACCCCCATTCACGAAGGAGGATCAAGACAAAGCCCTTCAAATTACAGGCCGTTCCTGCAGGTGTAGCAGGCACCGATCGTTTTAGTAGCCACTTGTGGCATATACGCAATATTTTACTAAGGGAAAGTGGTAAAGTTGAACAATAGCGTCCCAGTGGATGCGAACGCACGAGTGTCCTTGAGCCGACCAATCATATATTGAGGAACTTTTGCATGAGAAATGACGTGTATTTACAATAAACTGAATGTAAACACATTAAACAGGGTATCTTTCTCTGACAGGACTTAAAAATGTGTCCCAGATATAATGAGGAGTATCAGTCGCTAAGTTAGACTAAATTCTGTACATTTATTCGCGAAGGTAACGGAAGGTGAGCTGTTTTTGCAAACCACTTATCTCCCTTATCCTGCTGAGCAGTCTTCCCCGAAAGCCGTCGGTTGAATTACTATGGTTTCCAGTAAGAGAATCGACAACTACTTACCAGGGAAGTAAGGATAATAAAACAAATTAAAATAAATGACATCAACTCTAAATCTATTTTTAGAGGTATGGACGTTCACGGATAGTACGAAGTATACTAACGCAAGATCTAATACCAACAACTTCCATAGTATACGTCCCGTGTAGAACAAAGGCAAAGCAAAAGACAATAGTTGAACGTCCAAATTACAAGATATATTTCGAGACCAAATTGAAGTCCGAGATGACTGCAACAAAAAGTCAACAAAAGCCGTACAATCAACATAGTCGCTGACAGACAGCGTAAAATCATGGCTCTTTCTCCAACTACCTTCAATATGAACTGCCAGTCAATTCCAGCCATCTCGCCAACAGAGGAATTTACCTATCTGGGTGTTCCCTTCAATTACAAAGGCAGGCGCTGCTTCGATCATGTGGGCGTCATCAATGGATACTTAGACAATGTGGAACGCGCCCCCTCAAACCTCATCAACGAATTAAAATTCTGAAGAACAATCTCATTCCTCGTCTACTCTACTCACTGACTCTCAGCATCGCTCACAAGAATACCCTGATGGAAAAACTTATTCGCGCAGCCGTCCACCGATGGCTTCACCTCTCAAAGGACAATCCGACTGCATTTTTCCAGGCTGATAACAAAAAGGGAGGCCTGGGAATCATGAATCTCTTAACAACGATTACAAGCCATAGGCGCAAAAGAATCGAGGCATTGCTCAACAATAGGAATCTGCTCATACGCAGCATAGCGTCCTCCGCCACCTTCACGCCTTTTCTTAGGATCTGCAATCTTCCGATGCAAGCCCACAGACAAATAGTAACATCTGCGGAAGAAGCACATGAAAGCTGGACACAACAGCTACACTCATCAGCGGATGGTTATGGTTTGACGGAACCAACAACATGTCCCGAATCTCATAAATGGCTTCTCAATCCTGAAAAGGGCCGTTTAACTGCGTGGAGGACTCTTGGTCACAAAAACGAGAAATGTGCGGGAAAGTCCTAGAGTCGACATCAACTGCAGAGGCGGGTGTGGTCAACCAGAAAAACTTCAACATATTCTTCAGCATTGCGCTCTTACTCATGAGGTCAGATGCAAAAGACACAACGACTTCCTCAAGCTGATCGCCAACAAAACTCCGCAAATCCAATACCAGATTTTACATCTAGCCGCGTGTTCCAACGCCTACATCTTTCTGTCAACCAGATATGATTATCCTGTTAGACGGTGTGGCATACATTCTCGACGTAACAATCTGCAGCGACGCCTACATTTACATCAGCCATGCGTTGAAGATGTCAAAATACGGAGCTCTAAAGACGGTTGCTGCATGTAAACGATTCCTGTCTACAATGGGACACAGTTCAAAGAATCATGCAAATTCCTGTTGTAATCTCTTATCGAGGGATGATCAGTCAACCCTCAGCAAAATATCTTCGCAGACTCTCTTTCACCTCCTTCCACATTTCACGCCTCTGCATCTCAACCATTCAAGGCTCTTTGAAAATCTATGGTACTTACATGCGTGGAACGTATGGACTCAGACGTAGAAAAGAATTGAACCAGTGATATTGTAAATTTATTGCCATATAGGAATACTTTTTTTCTACCGTTTACTCTACTTCCGTTTGGCATAATTCACACGCGAGACACATTGTGACACTCATAAACATATATATATATATACACTCACTGAACCGATAATACTGTTATTAACCTCCTAAAATGCCTGATAACTTTGTTTATTCTATATATTCTAATTGTTCTATACTACATACACGCATAGAGCATATTGTCCCTATGAACTTCTCCCGATGTTAAATACTATTACTGCATTCAACTGTCGATGCTACCCTATGATTCATACATGCAAGCAACATTCACATGCTCAAAATTAATAGAGACTTGTATTACATTTGATGATTCTATAAACATAAATTATTAAAAATCATACTTTTGTACCAGTCACGAATATCTCACATCAACATATGACATAAACAATCACTCATAATTACACAGGTATGTACAAACACTTCTAACTGACAGTGCTGCAGAAAAAGTACATATTATTGGGCTCAACATGGGCTGCTGTGCTAATATTTCTACACTTATTCTTTGATAGTTTAATTGACTAATTTACGTTCATACATTTATTTATCTTTACGGAGGTTACTTATGTTATTTAGGAATCATTATTTTGTACTTATTTTTCTATTGACTTTTTGTATTATTGTACTTTATTTTTGTGTGTGTGTACTCAACTTGAATATTGTAAAAATTGTTCATTCGCGGAAGCGAATGGACAATCTTTATTTGATATTCGAAAAAAATATGTTAAGCTAGGGATCGTGCGCGAACGTGACATGACGGAGTACTAAGTGGCACGGATGCTTGAGCGGAAGCCTCCGGTCGACTTAAATAGTGAGGGTCAGCATCCAATGTTCAGTGATGGGTGCTGTGGTCAATAATTTTGGGGAATTATTTACCGCTACATATCTATAATCGTAATTGTAACCTTAATCCTGATCCTAACTCTAAACTTAACACTAACCCTAATCTCAATCCTAACCGAAATTGCAACACTTATAGCGACCGTCAACCTAAACCTAATCCTAATTTTGACCCTGATCCTAGCCTCACCCAAATACTTACCTTAACCCAATTCCTAACCCTAAGGAGCTATTAACCGCTTGTCCAAACAGTATTTAAAAACGTGATCTGGGTGAAATTTGCTCATTAGTTGGCAAATAGCTTTGATATTTCAGCTATGATAATGACAGGTGCCGTTAGCCAATGACCAGCTTGCGTTCGAAGTCACTGGAACGTTCAAACCCCTGGGACGCTACTGCTGATCTTAGCTACCTTAACGTGCGAAAATCTGTAAATTAACTCTAATCTAATTTGAACCAACTCTATCGTCACCTTTATTAGGTTGACCTAAACCTAACTTGTCCTTAGCTTAAAGCGTAGCTTGATCCTTCCCAAACCAAAGCTAAAACTTGCCAGATATCTCATTCAATAGCATAACACTTCGATGAGCAGATTTTATTGATGATGACAACATTATTTACCAGGTTTCACTGACTTGCTCAGTAAGCGTTCTAAGGTCACTGGTGCTGTCCTACTCCACTGGCAGTCAGTGGTGCTTAAAGTTAAACTTGGTCCCAAAACTTTTAGGTTTACTAAGAAGAGCAAAATGGGATAACTCGTCAAATGCTTTACTAAAATTGATAGGGCGATAGTAGACAGCAGACACCAAATTCAAGTGATCTTGAATCGACCGATCAGATTGTTCAACATTCATAATGGATGCTGTTCATGAACTTCACTGCGAGTTTCACCTAGATTTGGTTTTTGACTTCTGTGTGGAAAATGGGTTGATAGGAAGGTCTAAAACCTGCATATATGGAGGGATAATGACGCTACAAAAGTATTGCCGGGCTGTTGTTTGTTACGTATTTAGATGCCACCACTGTTATAGGAGGAAGTCAGTGAGAGATGGTAAGTCGTACATTATGGTAACTTTTTAGATACTTTCCCCTGCAAATGGAAACTATCCCTTAGTCAGATATTGCGTATTTGCCACATCTGGCTACCAAAACGATCCGTATTTACTACAGCTGCAACAACGGAGAGTACAAAGATTTCAGCAGTGCAGTGGTATTAGTACTGCCGTGATACGGGGTAACAAAAGCCAAACGGGATTTCCTCTTTACTAGGGGGAGTTGTCGTCGTCGGACATATTGACGAAAGTGTGCTTATGAAGCAATAGTTGAATCGTCGCATGAATAGAACTAGCCACGTTTGGGTGCTGGGACTTTACGACACAAATCTTCGTAAAAGTTTTGAAGAACGCATCCCTAACAGAAGTTCTGGTATCTTAGTACCAATTATACAAAGACTAGTCCTCCAAGGAATTACCAATCATATAGACGAATGGACAGGCTATTCTCAATTTTCATCACCAGGCTATATTCACCACAAAGTCAACCATTCTTCTGAGTTAGTGGATGCTGTAACAGGAATACATTTAAATCCCACTGAAGGATTCTAGTCTCACCTTAAAAAAGTTTCAGAACGGCAAACGGTTCCTGAAATCATATGGTATATAGCCATTTAGATGAATTTTTATCGACACTGGTCTAATATGTCTATAACCATTCCTATGCGAAACTGGGACCAGTTACTGCAGCATATTAGAGACATTTGTCCTGTACAATTCATTTTTATTACATATAATAATAATGTATATTCTCATATAAACATATAAATTTACATGAAAATGCATGCCATTTTTACAGGCACGATCAAGTATGATATAATATCAAATCGTAGGTTGTCTACAAGGTAATAATCTTTCAACAGTTAAATATTTGATATATATATAATACACTCATTGTCAGAACTAGGCTGTATAGTTATTGAATTGTACAATTGTCCTCCAGGTTTCGCGGGAAAATCGACTTCGTTTCGTTTTCATCCCGTGGTTGTCGGCATACGATAACCAACCAATATTGAGGTAAGTACAACGTTTACAACGGATTGAAAGCTGTTTTTAGAAAAGTAAAAGTGCTAAGGTGAATCAATAAAGTGTAATGAAATAGGTAAGTGCAAGTATCACCAATAAATGCATTAATAAAGGAAACTCTCTAGGCTGACAACGTTCATTTGCAATGTATAATGCTACACGTATATCTCGTACTATCATGATGTCCACTTTTGGTTTTAATACATTTTTTCCTTATGTCGGTTTTTTATTTTATGCCTTTCTGTGCATTTGGTGCACAACCGTACCCTACAGAGAATAGGAATAGAATAAGTCGAACAAATTCATAAAGAGCTATAAAATGTTAGGTTTAATGGGATATAATGAGGATTAAGTAAAGACGTTATTAGAAAATGAATCCGATAAGACATTGTGAAGTGGTATTTAAAGATCCGACAATGGACAGCAAGTTAGTTTATAAGATGCCCCATAAATCTGTGCAGATCCCACATGGTCGCATCTCAACAATAGGCTGAGCGAATGGTATATATTTAAAGGTAGAAGCATGATCTGTCTAGGCGTTCATTATTATCTTTTCAAGATAAAGATCTAAGCCCTCATAAAAATCAGAAATATTTCGAGCCTTTAATTTGCATATTGCTGTTCCTGCAGAATGGGGCGATTCATCTTAGTGACCGCCACCATATCTACTGATCAGCTAACGCCACCTTCCCTCCTTTTATACATATATTATAAATACACTTTTTAATAATTTCAAGCCACTTTCTAAATGAAAGAGTCTGATTGGCTGTTTCAGGGTGTTACGTAGTTGATGTTTATTCTTCAGTGTGGCCTTCAAATAACCTTGAATCGGCCAGTCAGATTCTTCTAGGTAAAAAGTAGTATATATCCCTGTGACTCGAAGCTGTAGCAGCGCAAAACTAAACTACCTAATGAACGGATTGATAACCTTGACGAATTCATTTATGTAAATTCGTCTGACTTGATAGTGGGGACTCCTGTGAGAAATAGGGAGGTTTTTCTGGAACATAAACAAGAATATTATCCTATGTTACCATTTTTTAACATAACAATACTTGTACATAGACGTTTATTTCAAAACACGCACTTCTACTTGTGACGCATCTGATTGGTCACCAGAGGTAGTTTCATTTCGCGCTGCTATAGTTTAGTCACCGGCCCGGTGTACTTATGCAGAGTAATTATCCCTCCACACATGCATGTTTTATCCTTCCCAATCAACACATTTTACACAGAGAAGTCAAAAACCAAATATAGAAGACATTTTCAACAAGGATAATGACTAGCAAACATTTGTAATGCTGAGCTATCTTACTGGTCAAATCAAGGTTGTTCGACTTTGGTTTATATTGCTTACTTTCGCGCGCGAATGTATTCCAAGAGCTTTTCAGCTCTTGTTTCGTCTGACTCGGCCGCCTCTCCGGTAGTACTTATAAGGGATGGCATAACACTGCTAGTTTTATTCCTCCGTTTAATATACGGGTACAGTCTTTTTGGATAATGCACACAATCCAGCACTAATTGTCTCTCATACTCTATGCGACTTTTGTTTATCTTGTACTTATGTTATATCGATCTTCAAGCGGTGATCTGAAATAAAGACCAAAGCGCACGTCAGCAGGGTGATCGCACAAACCTTGTGTGTTAGCGAGAACGAAGACTCATGGTCAAGGACTGCATTTACAACCAGTCATAATGCAATTGGGTGAGTGGGAAAGGACATTCCTGTTGGTCATCCGTTGCATCGTCTTGGACGGCCAATCCCTGGATGCTACGCAGCCAATCTGAAATTAGACAAGCACAGTTTAAACATTAAAAACTGCCGAACTTACCATGGTAAACACTACCCCTCCCCCATAGAGGCGCTGCCCGCAGTGCTAGGTGACTGTTCCTGCAGGACTTGTCTGAACTAAGGCCTGTTACAGAAAAGGCTTTAATCCGTTGAAATGTGTGTCTAGACTGCGACGCGGATCAGGTTCCTGGATCTTACAGGTGCAGTCGCTTAGTATCTCTAATACAGTGAATGGTCCTTTCCAGCGTTTATGGAAACCAAGAGCCTTGCCTTTAGGTGTTGCCTCTTTAAGAAGCATATCTTGGCGTAAGAATGAAGGATTCTCGAGTCGCCAGTCAATGTTCTGGTTTTCGCGTTGGTTAATACAAAGCGTTTCTGAAAATATTCTAGGGACAGCGTGAGGTCCAGCGTAGCAAGAGCTGGACATCGACAGTTTCTGATAGTGTTTGCATAGTTTCCGTTTGTCTCTCCTGGTGCTTACCAGTCTTCTTTGAACAAGTATTATCTGGAACCTTTATGAAATTTTGGTGAAGTTCAATGATGCCTCGGTCAAAGAAGGGACGGAGCGCCTTGGAAGCAAGTAGGAGAGTAGGTGATGCTGAGTTGCTTCTAAATTGTAATGATATGTGTGACTCTCAGCATGATGAGTCTGTTGTTCGTGTTTCGCAGTCTAGGAATAATAGGCCTAAATTTGAGGGACAATAAGAATATCAAACTCCCTAAATTTGAACCATGGTGTTTCGACGGAAACCCAGCTGAATATTTGCAGTTTGTAAAGGAGTTTGAAATCATGTTGAGTAGTTTTTTATTAAATGATGAAATGAAGCTGATGTATTTGATGAGGTACTGTACTGGAGTTGCTTCAAGAGCTGTACAGTGCTGTAGGGTTATGCCCCCTAACGAAGGATATGGAGAGGCGATGTGTATCCTGCGTCAAAGGTTTGGAAGACCCTCGATGATTGTGAGGAAGGTAATCGAGGCTGTTGAAGGTAATGGTAGTCAATTAAGAGGTGACTCCAAGGCACTCACTGAGTTTTTGGATAATCTGATGACTTACAGGAATGCATTGATTTCGATTAATTGCATGAGTGATCTGAACTCAAGTTCCGTCCTTGAGGTAACGGCGGGGCGTTTACCTACTCGACCGCAAAGGAAATGGGCTAAGATAAGCTATCTTAATGAGGACAGTGGTTAAGAGGCAGTGGTCGACGATATACTGGGATAAGTGACAGGGAGTGTCAATCAAGCTATGAGCAAGTTTGCCAGTATATTGCATCCCACCCCTAGAATAAAGCAGTCTGAGAGCAAAACGAAATTATTTATGACGAAAATATTTCAGAGAAGCGGATATCGAGAAAGCTTTGTGATGTCTAGTAATCCGGATAAACTTAGTGAGTGTAACGGCTTTCGTGGGACATCCTCAACAGATGAGTTACAAGTTGCGAGACAAACATGGTTGTGTTTTACACGTTTGCAAGAAGTGCATACATAGGTGAACTGTGAATCATTGAGCAAGTTTAGCAGTAAGCTAAATGTGAAATCAGCGTCATCAAGGTCTGATTACGAATTGTTTGTCGATAATCATGCGGTGAAGAAGTCTGTGGTTGCAACTGGTAAGCCATTGTTGAATAGAGTGTCACAGACGACACCGCAGTTTGTTCAGAGTTTGGAGAGTTACGGTTTCAGAGTCCAGTTGTAACTCCACAAGTTTACAAGGTTTTACTAGTCAGAGCAAAGGTATAAAAGCTTTCAGGATTCATGAGGAGGAACTCAAATTGTTTACTCCTGTTATTAAAGAGTTTTCAAATGATGAATTTGATCATACAAACGGAGGTAAAGTGGATATTTGTGATAGTGGTCATGACACTACAATTTTGTCATTGGCTGATCATGATGAGATGAGGGGAATGCCTACTACTGCTGAGCTGAACAAAGGTTCTGTACAGCTTGAACGTGAAGTAGAATTAAAGGCAGATGCGGTTGCAGAAGGCATGGATACTTTTGAGACCATGAGTGTAAATGATCAGTGTGTAGCCTACCTATCGACAGATGTTAAGGCTGAACAGGAGCTAATCATAAAAGATAGCAGTGGCGGTAATCCTACGGTTAGACAACCTTCTAAAGGTCGAACAACAACAGTTTCTGGTGCACTGCCAGGTTCATCAACTTGTATCACACAGTCGTCGGTGTTGTCATCCACAATGAAAGGGACGTCCATGAACTCAGGTGTCTTATGCTATGAAGGTTGAAGGTCAACGGTCAGTCTAATGAGGATAAGCCAGCTATGTATGAGAGGGTAATTGTTAAATTGACTTGCATGAGTAAAAGCCTTTCAAGTTTCAAGTTACTATTTGAATGTTATTATCTTTGGTGTAAATTACTCTGTACCTACGCTCGGTTGGTCAGATGCGTCGTGTGTTTGTTAATCATCTACATTCCACGAAGCAATGACTTGGGCGTGTCACCGTTCAGAGTTGAGGATAGAGGTGATAGAAGGAGGTCAGCCAATGAACTGTGCGACGATTTGCCAACCTAGGGCGTCAAACTGAGAAGGGTTGTAGGTGTACTGCTGTAAGTCCTACAATTCGTCAAGGGCAGTAGATCGAAGCACAGTCCATCGTGCTTGGTGTGTTATTTTGTACATATGTTCACGTTTTATGTACTGAATTGATATCATCTTTCATCTACCTGTTGCTAACTTTGTTTGTGTCCGGACGTCTTACACTTGTATCATCAAACTGAGGAGGAATGTAGGCGTACTGCTGTAAATCCTACAGTTCTTCAAGGGTAGCTCGTCAAGGCAGAATCCACAACATTTGATGTATTGATTGTACACATGTTTGTGTTAAGTAATTGAGTGGGTTCTAATTAATGTAATTATTGTTTAATGTCGTTTGTGTCCGGACATTCTTCAACTTACAATCGTCAACGTGAGAAGGGTTGCAGGCGTACTGGTGTAGATCCTGCAAATCATCAAAGGAATCCCATCAAGACATGATCTGTGAGGTTATGTGTACTGTTTGTATATACGTGTGGTGTGTTATATCAATTTGTTTTTTTGGATTCACTGTGTACTTGTTGTTTTCTTATCTTGTTGTTATTGCATAATTTTGTTAAATTTTTCGTCGTGCTTACTTCTGAAGTTGTTTCGAGTCTTCCACATCCATGAATGAATTGACTGATGTTAACATCAGCAGATGGGTCGTACACATCGGGGAGGCTAGTGCTGAGAATAACGTGCACACGGAAATAAGTATTAGCTGTGGAATCGATGAGTGAGAATGAGTGTTTCTATTTAGACTGTGGTCCCACATGCCGGGTAGTGAGAGTGTAGACGACTGAGGCTTGCATACGTCACTGTTACTGGGACTGAGGCAGTGTGTGACTGGTGATAGCAGTAGTAATTGATGCTGAATAGATGAGAGGATGTGCGAAGAGTATCATGATGTGCTGCTATGGCTACGTTGCTTTCTGCAAGAGTCATTCTAGCAAGTGGCGATTATGTTGCAAGATGTCAAGAGGATGGAAGGCGTAAGTCGTCATCGATGAGTGAGATTGTGCTGTGGGTTTGCTTTTTGTGTGTTGAACTTTTTTCCTGCTTTTCCATTTTAGCCTTGTCCCGTTTGACCCATGTCCCGCTTTGGCAGTTTAGTTCGAGGTTATCAACGCTTTGGAAATAGGATGGGTCCTTTTTTTACCAGGCACTGTCAATGAAGGTGAACAAGGAAGGTTTGATTTTGGAACTGGTAGCCACTGGTGGGCAAATCGAAGGCGCAAATGGTTTGATCGTGTACAAGTTCGACGAGAATGACCAAAAACGAATAAAAGTACGTACTAATTTTGGATAAAACATCTGTCTATAGACTTGTATTATTCTCCGCTTTAATTCCCAAACCTTTTCATGTTCATATGCTTTCTCTCTCTGGTATTCTGCTGCTCCGCCTACTCTTCTATCTATCTTCTGGTCAAGGTCGAACAGCCCTACGTTTAAACTGAAATGAAGCTGGACTCCAAATCATTTAATCATATATAATTCTTCAAGGTTGTGCTAGTAATGACTCAGCATCCTTGATAAAATCCACTGTCACCATAGCAAGACGCTGTACAGCATCCTAAACAAGCACTGTCAACGATCTAAAATGGTTTACATAAAGCATTCTACGTGTTAATCAACTTACTTGTACGAAACAACCATGCGGTGGCAAATGGCGGTCTTGGCTAACGTGGGTGTAGTAAAAAAATCTGCGTGACAATAACCAATATTAATATGCATTCAGTACAATTCATATCTGGTGTTATTTGCAATAAAAATGATGACAAAATCATATAAATAAATCATTTATTTTAAATTAATACCCTGTTTGAACACAAAACAAGAACAAGATACGATGCCGCACACAACAAAGTTATATGGAGAGATTGACTTTAAGCTTTATTTTTCCCAAATATTTCTAATTCATCCAACACACACTTTTTCTGTTAATGCGAAGACAATATTTCTATATTTCTTAATGTGCTCCATTGAACGACTAGCTCTCAGATTGTACACACAATCTAATTTCAGAGAGGAGAGCAACTTTCTATTTTCACCTTTAACCAAATTCATGTAATGTATATAATACTTATCCATGCCGGTGTGTCCTACATAGATCGGAATAAATATATTATAATATAACTTTCTTCTTACAATACTGGTGTTTCGGAGTTAAAGTCGAAGAGAGTACATAGTATTTATCGGTGCGGAGCGTCTCCGTAACAATAGGAACTTAGGGATATGTTCCTTGACAAAACCCATTGAAGGAATATTTCAATGTTGTGTAGTTATGACTGGGAGGGCAATGAACAACAAACTGTGTTCAAAACGTCATCCAAGGCCTATTACGATTTAATTCTGTGATACTCCTGATGTTGCATCTAATATTGTACTATCAGCAAATAGATTTGTATCGCATATATCACTCTGCGTTTTGTGTTAACTAGACTGTTTGACGTTCATTGGACTCTTACTCATTTTTTAGCTGAATGAATATCTCGATGTCATTTTCTGCTCAGCCGCTGCGTTCTTAAGCTTGTATGCCAGATAACCTTACGTTTGAAGACTTGTACCGCGTTTATCCTATACATTTTGTTAAAGTGAACAATAATCTTGAAGTCCTTCAGAAGTTCGAGGTCAGTATAACTCTGTTTGGGACCAATTTGTTTCATTTTCCGTTTTGGTCTGAGACCGCGAGTCCATTTCTTCAGAGCGTTGTTCGCTCATTGGCCGTAACACTTATGTGTGCTTACTGTGAACTCTTGTTTCAATTTCAAGCTACTCTCTAATTCCCACAAATTCTTGGAGTTCATTGCTGATTTTTTGCAGGGCTATTTATTTTGTCCTCCGCATTAAATCATTCATGAATGTATTCCTTATTCTTCGATTTAGTATCCTAATTGATATGGCTTGATATAAACTTTTCCTGGTGTTGTGAGCTGCGGTTTGTAAGATTCTTATTTTGAATCCCACATTTAGAAGCAACGTTTGATTCCATATTAGCTAAGTTTATTTTTAATATCACTCATTAATGCATTATTAACAACTGGATGACATTTTGAGCACATTTCATTGCTCATAATCGTATGAATTTGATCACATGGCTTCACGAGTTGTCTTACATACATTTTTCTCTTTCTATCTCTTCAACTTCATTTTGTTGTTTGTTGCCACTTTCCATATCTCCGGTGTACGCATTGCATCATTCCGATTGCATGTATGTGGTTTTGGATCGAAAAACAAAGATTTAATGAATTAACGTTTATTTCCACCTGCCTATATTACTTTTTAATACTCTCGATCTGTCCAACCCTATTTTATGATTACAAGCGAGTGAACTCATTACAAGGGCTTGACTTTCTTCTAGGTTATTTAACTTAGCGAGGCCGGCCATTCTACATCTAGCTAAATGTTGATGTCCCAATAATCTAACAGACCACGATCTACCAGTACGACCAATGTAATTGATCTCAGAGTAATTGTATTGTATTTGATAAATTATATTATCTTTCCAAACTGGATCTATTGGGTCTTAAGGCCGAAAAAGTTTATCTCTGGGAGAGTTGGTTGGTTTAAATGCTACCCCAATTGCAGCTTCATTAAGAACCCCAAGTAAGGTCTCTGACATTCCTTCTTTACACCGCAGCGCTACGGAGGTCTTGGATTTCAAATCATTGTCTTCGTTATTTTGTCATTTTCATCCTTAATTTCATTTTTTCTATGGCCCCTAAAAGATTTTTGAATAAATTCTGGTGGGCAGTTATTCACAAATAATATTTCTTTTATTTGGCTGGTTTCGTTATTTAAATCTTCTGGTTTACTAATTAAGCTCTTGGCCCGATGATACAGACACCTAAGTAAACTTATCTTTACCGATTCCGGATGGGTTGAATTAAAGTTTAAGCATTTATTAGAGTGTCTTCGTTTCCCAATAATACAAGTATCTAGCCCACCATCTTGCTCTCGTGTTATTCCACTGTCTAACATGGCCAACTTAATCTGTGCATTCTCCATCTCAGAAGTGAATTGGATTCCGTCCACTGTCGAGTTCATATATGCGAAAAAATGAGGGGTATGTTCAGATCTCAACGCGGCGAATGTGCCATCCACTTATCTCCATCACAACATAGGAGCAGGTTTAAAAGTTCTAATAGCCTTTTGTCCCGGGCTTTCCATAAATATGTCTGCTGCTGTTAAGGATATTGATGATCCCTTTACCACTCCATTCGTTAGGTGGAGAGAAAGGTTAATCACTAAATCTTCGTTTTTGATCCAAAACCACATACATGCAATCGGAATGATGCAACGCGTACACCGGAGATATGGAAAGTGGCAACAAACAACAAAATGAAGTTGAAGAGATAGAAAGAGAAAAATGTATGTAAGACAACTCGTGAAGCCATGTGATCAAATTCATACGATTATGAGCAATGAAATGTGCTCAAAATGTCATCCAGTTGTTAATAATGCATTAATGAGTGATATTAAAAATAAACTTAGCTAATGTGGAATTCCTAATTTTTCATCTAGTATGTCTACACTAAGTTGCAGATTTAGAGAGAAAAGTATTTTGGGGAAAGAATATGTATGTGGGTTTGGCGGTCAAGTCTCCATGGGTATTGTGATTCTGTGTTTAGGGCAGCGATTCTCAATGGGAAACTATTTCGGAGCAGTAAGCTCTTCTGACATTCTCCTACAGTGTCCAGCTTGTACACTTACACTGAAGTAACATTTGCCTTTGAGTTTCATTTTTACCAGTGTGCAGTTCACCTCTGTCATGATAAATTTGTTAGTAGTAATTATTATCAATACCAACATTTCAAAGGGATGGTATGTGCCGAGGAGAAGTAGTGGAACATTCAAAGGCTAAAGCTAACCGTTAAAGTTGAGACGGGTGATTAAGCGAAGCACATTTCATATTTAGAAGACCAAGACATCAAACAAGTGACAGAGTTATCGACATCGCTTACATGCGAAGAGGTGAAGTTAAACAAGATAAGTTATCAATATATTTAGAAGTAATAGTGCCCTATTAAAAGCACGAGGAAAGATGTTTTGGTGAACGGGAAAAAAGCGGCCGTAAAGACGAATGTATGGGTAAGTAACATCACCTAGCTAGCATAGTCATACTTTGAGGCAGGACGCAGTTGGACAATCTGTTTCGTTGGCATGGGTGTAGCAGCCTTTTGAAACCACCACTTTGGTGAGCGACGTGAGGTTATATTTGAAATACTAGGCAAAAGTGGACATTCCGAGAAGTCCCTTGATAAAAAAGATTATATTGTCTCCAAAAAAGTAAGTGGGTTTGTTTCTCCAAGAAAATGTTTAGATCACTAAAGATCACCAAAAGTGGACATCATGATTGTGCAAACTGTACAGGAAGCATTATACATTGCAAATGAACGTTGTCAGCCTAGGGAGTTTCCTTTATTAATGCATTTATTAGTGATACTTGCACTTACCTATTTCATTACACTTTATTGATTCACCTTAGCACTTTTACTTTTCTAAAACAGCTTTCAATCCCTTGTAAACGTTGTACTTACCTCAATATTGGTTGGTTATCGTATGCCGACAACCACGGGATGAAAACGAAACGAAGTCGATTTTCCCGCTCAACCTGGGGGACAATTGTACAATTAATAATCACTTTCACTTTATTCCACAACAATAACAATTTACAGCATGGAATTTTCATGGAATTCAATAACTATACAGCCTAGTTCAGACAATGAGTGTATTTATATATGTATCAAATATTTAACTGTTGAAACATTATTAACTTGTAGACAATCTACGATTTGATATTATATCATACTTGATCGTGCCTGTAAAAATGGCATGCATTTTCATGTAAATTTATATGTTTATATGAGAATACACATTATTATTATTGTTTCTATCGCCACAACACCTCGAAAGATCCGCCACTCGCGGTCACTTATTAAGTAAAAGTAAATCCGTAGAAGACATCGTCCTTCTGGCTCCTAGATGCGGCAATGTATCATGAAGAAAAAACTATATCTACAGGGTCAAACACTTAGACGTGTGATATTCATTTTAAACAAAAACCCTACAGTTCGCACCCAAAGAGCACACCACGTCAATATGTATTCGTCTAATCATGTCAACATATGTTCCGCCAATGTGAAGAGGAGGAAAATTAATTGACAGTTTTCTTCAAAAATTATGTACAATCCATAATTATAGATGAACTAGGAGACGCATCAGGAAGTCGCAGCAACATAAAAAGTAGGAATTGAGCACACAGTGGAGGGGCAATTGGGAGGAACGCTTTCTTTATATAGTCCAGAGTACACGTAAAGCAACGCTCCTTCTTCTATGTAATGTACCTGTGTGAGTTTCGTATTTCAAGAGCCTTTCACCTATGTGACTCAGTGGAGCACCTTCACATTTCACGAATGCTCAGCTCCAGTATTGACGGACTCAACTAGTTTATATTGCTCAAATTATAGTTTTATTCCGAAAGTAAGCCGACACCTTAATTATTTCGACCTAAGATGTGAAGTCAATCTACATTAGATTACTCACTGTGTTCCAGTTTGATGCCTGCCTTCCGATATTTGCTGGTCATTAACGTGACATTAGTTTAATGTTTATTTGTGAACACAGTAAAAAGTATTTCATAGGCCATGATTAGCACTCCATACTAGGTAGGAGTGTCCATATTGTTGGAATTATTCTCAAAAACGAAATGACAAGATCGGCCTTTTTGTTGTATACATACGCAACCATCAAAATAATGGCTTGTTCCCACTGTGGGGAGGTGTCAAAGAGTCGCTGTCGTAAGCACTGCATTTATTATGTGGGCAACTTCACTACAGCCATACTTAACAATAACGCGTACAAACCTTGCAGGTCATTTCATTGGCAGTAAAAGCTCGCTTATCGTGGTAAAATCCAGTGCGAATAATTTCAAGCCTTCTCACTATCAGCTTTGTGGGAATTGGATGCACTGAGAGGCTGCTTGGAGGCACTGTGCATGACGGAATCTTGAGGAATGTCTACGAAGGCTGATAATCTGCAATATGAAAGACAAAACAGTAGACACCTTGTAGTTTGTCGGTGTCACAGCTGTTAGGAAGCTCGCTGACCATGCACATGATACGGGGTTCGATTCCCGGCCGACGCACACCTGATATCGATGGTCGGCCTGCTAAATCTGGGCCACCAATATCACATGCTGAAAATTCCATACATGCAGCAAAAATATGGTGTGGAATCAAGCTGTAATCAAAATAATAAAATAAAATAAGTTATTAAGTCAATTAACACTTCAGTGAGGCTTGACGCTAGGAAATCGAAATAGTAAATGCTGACCGACTGGGTTCAAACATGCAATTTGTGGCGGAAATGCAGCAATTCAAGTTGACGCATTCTACACTTGAAAATTTCCGTAAAATATTTTAACCAATTTGTACATTCGTATAAATCTACTCTTTCCCCTATTTTCTAGTAAAGTGGATACTGCAGCTTTCACTACAATCTTCGTCAACTCAGTTGCCCACTGGGGCCAGATTTATCAGTAGTGCGACTACCCTGGTAAAAAACATACATCCTACCCAAAATAAGTGGTGTACCTTCCTCTTTTCCTTTTAGCTATGCAACTGCAGTCGACGGAGTAGATCATACAGGATTCTGCAATATTCATGGAATCTTTCCGAAACAGCATGAAATGGTCGCCAGTAAATCACAAGGTTTATAAATTTTCGTCAAAAAGTTATTGGATATACCGGATCAGACTTTGTACGCTGAATGTGAGTTACTATATACTCTGATAGGCAACTTAAATGTGTGCGTGCAACGGCCACTTATCGAACTCCCAGACTCCGTATGGTGTCATTTCACCGTAGGCCACACCAAGCACTTACTGGGTGGCATCTACCGATCTCCCACCTATGGGGCAGAGCACAATCAGCTACTGCTCAGCACTGTCACAGGGATACGAGATTTGGGCTACGACCAAATCACCATAGCTGGAGATTTCAATGCTCCATCACTGAACATCGGCTCCGGGTGTGCTAAGGGAAAATTTGGCCGAAACCTACTGCAAACTATTCGAAACACGGGACTGACTGAGAATGTTGGAGACGACACTAGGTGGGGCCCTAGTGGAAAGTCATCAAAACTAGATTATATTCTAACTAGTGACCAGCTACTCGTCGAAAGGGTCCAGATCATGACTCCTCTGAGAAGCAGTGACCATGCAGTCATAGGTTTCGATCTTGTCCTCCGTGAGCGTTTGCAGTGGGATGTTACGCGACCATATCTGTGCTACAGCGAGGCTGACTATGCTGAAATGCGGAGGCTCTTGTCCGACGCAGACTGGCCCTTAGCATGGGACGACCTATCTGTGAATGAACACTGGGAAGTGGTAAAAAGGATTATCCATACAGCAATCTCGGATACCGTCACTTTAGTCACAACACAGCCCAAGAGAGAGACGTCACGGTTGAAGAGAGGCACGCAACGTATTCTGCAAGCAAAGCGGAAGGCTTGGTTTACGTGGCGTGTATCTAAGATTCAGACCGACCATGATGCATACCTCGAACTTAGGAACCGGTGTAATGCAAGAGTCAGGAGTGACAGGAGGTCATTCCAGGCTGACCTTGCTAAAAAACTCCTATCAACCCCTAAAAATTTGTACTGATTCATATCGGAAAGAAAACCGACAAACCAAGAGGCATGCGCCGTAGTAGGCCCAAACGGTCAATATCTCACTAGTCTGGAGATGGCTGAAACATTCAGTTCAGCCTTCGCTAAACAGCTAAACAGCAATGTGGATATTACAGTTACGGACCAAAATGGTGGCACCACTATTTCAGGGGAGGAAGACCTAGCGACTACTACCCAAATAAACCCCGCAATAGTACTAAGGAAGCTAAAGCGACTCATAACGGTGTCAATGGAGTTGAAGATTGAACGATCAATTCTTGGTTGTTTGCTCAAAATCAACTTCCCCAATTTTCGCGGAGGCATCAATACGACAGTCATCGTCTCATCGGTCGCTGTTCAGAAAGAAGAGTGAAACATCGTCAGAAGTAATAATGATTTATTATTGTAATATTTGTTTTCAGACCTTAGTTCAGTTATTCTTTTTATATGTTGGTGTAACAATAAAGAAATATCAAGCGGCAGATCGGTGTTTTGGTTTTTCGTCCGTTATAACTAAGCGTTTCTGAAATCTTCAAGAACAGCGTGGGCCCGAGCGTAGCGAGAGCTGGGCATTAACGGTTTATGAGACGTGATTGACAGTTTCTGACGATAGAAACAGATCTGGCGGATTCAAACAGTTGGTGAAAGTTTGGATAGTCGCCGTTCATTTTCCTGGTGCCGGTCAAGTCCTCTTTGAACAAGCAATATCTGGAACGTTTTTGGAATTGGGTCAAGTTCAACAATGCCTGGGTCAAAGAAGGGACAGAGTGTCTTGGATGCAAACAGGAAAGTAAGTCATGGTGACTTGTCTGTTAATTGTAACGATGTGTCTGATGTTAAGCATGACATGGTTGATGTTACTGTTTCGCCGTTCAGGGATAATAGGAACATCAAACTCCCTAAATTTGAACCACGGTGTTTTGATGGAAACCCGGCTGATTATTTACAATTTGTAAAGGAGTTTGAGATCATGTTGAGTGGTTTTTTATTAAATGATGAATTGAAGTTAATGTATTTGATGAGATATTGCACTGGAGATGCTGCAAGAGCTATACAGTGCTGTAAGTTTATGAAGCCAAAAGAGGGCTACTACGAGGCTATGAGCATATTACGTCAAAGGTTTGGAAGACCTTCGATGATTGCAGGGAAATTATTCGAGGCTGTTAAGGGTAATGGTGGTCAATTACAGGATGACTCCCAGGCACTCACTGAGTTTTTAGATAATTTGCTAATTTACAAGAATGGAATGATTTCGATGAATCGCATGAGTGACCTCAACTCGAGTTTTATACTAGAAGTAATAGCAAGACGTCTACCTACTCGACTGCAAAGGAAGTGGGTGAAGATAAGCTCCCGTATGGAGGATGAGGGTATCGAGCCAAAGTTTGATGATATCCTGAAACTGGTAAAAGATAGTGTCAATCAATCTATGAGCAAGTTTTCCAGTCTATTATATCTCACCCCTAGAATAGAGCAGTCTGAGGGTAAAACGCAATCATTGATGACGAATAAGCCTCAGAGAGGTGGATATCGAGAAGGCTCCATGATGTCTAGTAATGCATATAGACCTAGTGAGTGTAACAGGTTTCGTAGTACATCCTCAACAGATAAGTTACAAGATGCAAGACAAACACGGTTTGTTTTACACGTGTGCAAGAGGTGCATACAGAAGTGAACTGTGAACCAGTGAGCAAGTTCAGTGATAAGCTAAATGTAAACTCCAGGCCTGACTCCGAATTGTGTGACGATAACGGTGTTGTGAAGAAGTCTGTAGTTGCAACTGGTAAGCCGTTGTTGAATAGAGTGTCACAGAATAGAGTTACTGCTTCAGAGTGCAGTTCTGACCCTACAAGTTTACAAGGTATTACTAGTCAGAGTGAAGTTATAAAACCTTTTATGATTTGTGAGGAGGAACCAAAATTGTCTACTTCTGTTATTAAAGAGTTTGAAAATGATGAAGTTGACGGTAAAGTGAATATTCGTGATAATGATCATGATACTTCACAGTTGTCTTTGGTTGATCATGATGAGATGAGGGATATGCCTACTACTGCTAAGTTAAATAAAGGTTCTGTACAACTACAACGTGAAGTAGAATTGAACGCAGATGCAGTTCCAGAAGGTGTGCATACTTGTGAGACAGTCAGTGTAATTGATCAGCATGTAGCCCACCTATCATCAGATGCTAGTGCTAAACCTGAGCTGATAGTAAAAGACAGCAGTGGTGGTGGTCTTGCAGGTAGACAAACTTCTGAAAGCCGAGCAACAACAGCTTTTGATCCACCGCTAACTTCATCAACTGATATCAATCAGTCGTCGTTGGTGCTGTCATCCACAATGAAAAAGACGCCCATCAACTCAAGTATCTTGTGCAATGACTATGCTAGTATCAGTTCGTTTGAAAGGACGAATATCAATGGTCAGTTTAGTGAGGATAAGCCAAGTGTAAACGAGAGAGTAATTGTTAAATTGACTTGCACGAATAAAGGCATTTCTAGTTTCAAGTTACTATTTGAATGTTATTATCTTTGGTGTAAATTACTCTGTTTCTACACTTGGTTGATGAGATATGTCGTGTGTTTGTTGGTCATCTATATTCTACGATACAATGACATGGGCGTGTTGCCGTTCAGATTTGAGGATATAGCTGATAGAAGGAAGTTAGCAAATGAACTCTGCGACGATTTTCCAACCTAGAGCGTCAACCTGAGAAGGGTTGTAGGCGTACTGCTGTAAGTCCTACAATTCTTCAAAGGGTAGCGCATCAATGAGCAGTCCAATGTGCTTGGTGTATGATTTGTACATATGTTCATATTGTATATACTGAATTGATATCATCTGTCATCTAGCTGTTGGTAATTCTGTTTGTGTCCGGACGACTTCCACTTGGATCATCAACCTGAGAAGGAATGTAGGCGTACTGCTGTAAGTCCTACAGTTCTTCAAGGGTAGTTTGTCATGGCCGAATCCACAACATTTGATGTGTTGATTGTACATATGTTTGTGTTAAATAATTGTGTGAGTTCCAATTAATGTAATTGTTGGTTAATCTTGTTTGTGTCCGGACATTCCACAAATTACAATCGTCAACCTGAGAAGGGTTGTAGGCGTACTGGTGTAAGTCCTGCAATTCTTCAAAGGAATTCCACCAAGACATGATCGGCGAGGTTGTTTGTACTATTTGTATATACGTGTGGTGTGTCATAGCAATTGGTGTATTTTGGATTCATTGTGTTTACTTGTTGTTTTCGTATCTTGTTGTTATTGCGTAATTTTGTTAAAATTTTCGTCGTGATTACTTCTGAAGTTGTTTCGAGTCTTCTACATCCATGAATGAATTGATTGATGTTAAGGACAGCAGATGGGTCGTATACGCCGGGGAGGCTAGGCTATTGCTGAGAATGAAATGCACACGGAGATAATTGTTAGCTGCGGTCCGACACGCCGGGGAGAAAGAGTGTAAACGACTGAGGCTCGCATGCGTCACCGCTACTAGAACTGAGGCAGAATGAGTGACAAGCGATTTCAGTGGTAATTGGTAGTGAGTAGATAAGAGGATGTGCGTAGAGTATCATGAGTTGGTGCTATGGTCACGTTGCATTCTGCAAGAGTCATTCTAGCAAGTGGCGATTGTGTTGCAAGATGTCAAGAGGAGGTCTCTGTCTGGAGGCGCAGGTCGTCAGCGATGTGTGAGATTGTGCTGTGGGTATGCTTGTGGTGTGTTGGCTTTTCTGTTTGTTTTCCATTTCAGCTCTGTCCGTGTGACCCAGGTTCTCGCAATGGCATCCAAGTCAACGTGCATTGGTCGTGAAGGAAAAAAGGGTTGGATCCCTTTTTTGCCGGGGAGTGTCAATGGAGTTGAAGATTGAACGATCAATTCTTGGTTGTTTGCTCAAAATCAACTTCCCCAATTTTCGCGGAGGCATCAATACGACAGTCATCGTCTCATCGGTCGCTGTTCAGAAAGAAGAGTGAAACATCGTCAGAAGTAATATTATGATTTATTATTGTAATATTTGTTTTCAGACCTTAGTTCAGTTATTCTTTTTATATGTTGGTGTAACAATAAAGAAATATCAAGCGGCAGATCGGTGTTTTGGTTTTTCGTCCGTTATAACTAAGCGTTTCTGAAATCTTCAAAGAACAGCGTGGGCCCGAGCGTAGCGAGAGCTGGGCATTAACGGTTTATGAGACGTGATTGACACCTGGGAAGTCCCCAGGTTGTGATGACATCAGGCCATCTGTTCTGAAACAGTGCGCCGAGGCTTCTTAGACCCCTGTGCGACTTGTTCCAACACTCAATGGATTCGGGGACCTGCCAGGGAGTGGAAAGAGCCATCCTTTCTCCAATCTTCAAGGTGGGGACAGGCAAAACGCCTAGTATAGACCAGTGCTCTACTCCCAGTGGTTCAAAAGTACTGGAAAGTATTACTGACGACCACATCAGGGAATATTTCGGTAGGTCTAATATACTCCATGAAGCCCAACATGGTTTCAGAAAAGGCAGGTCCTGCGTCACTAACCTACTGTCAGCTTGGACGACTGGACATCATGCTGGGATACGAATGTACCAGTCCATGTGGTCTTCCTAGACTTTGAGAAGGCATTTGACACTGTTCACCATGACCTTCTCCTACATAAAATAAGCCAGGCAGGCATAGGTGAGCCACTTCTGTCATGGTTGAATGACTACCTAGCCGACGGGCAATTTTGCACTAAGGTTAACCGCGTCCGATCATCTTGGCACAGATCGTCATCAGGAGTGTCGCAGGGTTCTATCCTAGGACCACTGATGTTTTTGATTTTCAGCAATGATCTACCATGCCGTCTGAGCTGCCCGACTCTCCTGTACGCTGACGACGTAAAAATATGGAGGGCGATAAAGTGTCTGGAGGACTCAGATAGGCTACAGGAAGACCTAAACCTTCTGGAAGACTGGGCGGTGGCCAGTGGCATGACTTTCAACTTGAAAAAGTGCAAAGTAGTGAAGTTGCTCACCTGTAGACTGCAGAATGCGAGTTACACCCTGTGCAATGAAAGCTTGTCCTGCACAACGTCGGAATGCGACTTAGGTCTAGTTCTAACGGAAAAAATGGATACAAGCATAAATTACACAGGGGATGTAGCGATGGCATATGTGGTCATACACTTTACGCATAGACAGTTATGTGCACTCACTCCTGAGTTCTTTCTAATGTTGTACAAAACATACGTCAGGCCACACCTTGAGGTGCATAATATTATTGCACCCCCAATGCTGAGAAGAGACGCCAACCTATTGGAAAGAGTCCAACGACGGGCAACAAAAGGAGTGGTTGGTCTCCAAAACAAACCACGTGATGAAAAACTGAAGAAATTAGGCCTGTTCACACTTAGTTACCGTCGGCTTAGGGGGATTTGATTACTGCCTACAAAATAACAAATGACCAGAATCACCCAAACAAAGGTGTTCCGCCATTGAGTATGTACAGGCTTCCACGTGGAAATCCGGAATGATAGCTCACCAGAGGGCAAGGACCCGGGTGCCTCCCACTTCTTTTCACTGCGGGTTTGCCGTCCCTGGAATTCCTTGCCGGCAGATGTAGCTATGACACCGTCTTTGGACGCCTTTAAGTGAAGGCTGGACAACCATGCAGCGATACAAGGACTGCATCCAAATGGCCTATCTCCTTAAAATCGCATATACCAATCAGGGTAGATAATTAAACTCGTCATTTTACTTCTCTACATTCTCTCCCGTCTTACTCTCCTGACAACTTATTAATATTATAATTACTTTATTATTATTACTATTACCGATATATATTATTCTTCAAACTTAGTGAGCTGACTGTTGTTACGTCTCCTATTTTCGTTTCTGTCTCTTAGTCTGAATAACTTCACTAATTATATCTATTATTATTACTATTATTATTACTATCTCTTTTCTCTTGTCGACGATACCGAAGGACTAACTGGCGAAAGGATCGACTCCAGTCACAGTAGTAACAGTCTTAACATACCTCATACTACAAATTAATCCAGCACTACTCCCTTTGGAGTCAACCAAAGCTACGACAGTCGAGTGGCGGGACAAGCTACGCAGAAGTTTACCGAAGATCAGGAACCTATACCTTACAATCAATAAGCGAGCACAAAGAAATCAAATTGGTTTATACTAGCTCGTAAAAACGATATTGGATATTGGAACGGCGGACAGATTAAGACATTTGCTACGTGTTACGAAACTTGTATCTGATGGTCGATGAAGCTACTAAAAAGACTCTTGCTGCCATACCACTCCTTAAAACCAAAGCTGGTCCATTAGATGGAGAAATGTGGGTTCAAAGATTAAAAGAGGAGTACCAAGCCCTGATAAAGTATGTTGAAAATAACAAGGCAGCGGACAACGACTGGTTTCGAATTGAGTCAAATCAAAATGGAACCAGGTGGTATGGAAAATGTTGGTAAGTTTCTTCGTCATGTAAATTGTATTCGTAGGTATATAAGTGACATGAAAAAATATGAATTCGATCTCAATTTTGATATACCTGTCTCCTACCCAAGTACAAATCCGGAACTTGCTTTACCAGAACTCGATGGGAAGACGGCAAAAATGTACAGAGGAGGCAAAATATGCCTTACAGATCATTTCAAGCCTTTGTGGTCTAGGAATGTCCCAAAATTCGGCATTGCTCACGCAATTGCACTCGGTTTGGGTCCTTGGCTAGCAGTGGAGATACCTGATCTAATATCAAAGGGAATAGTTAAATACAGAGATGATGAGTAATATGAACTCTTATACTTGATGTAAAGCTTACCAAGTGGTTTGTTGCAAAGCGGAATTACTAAGCAGTATGCGTCTTTTTACCTATTCGTGAATAATAGGGAAAGGCGGTGTTTACTTACATCATTAAATAATAAGCTTATTTAGCGGTAAAAGTAATCTAAATAGTTTTATCTTTGAATATTGACTAATTTATGAAAGTAATGCTGGAGTTGAGTAACATGCTTAAAAACCGAACGTCCGGCTCGATAATTTCTGTGATAATAGGGGCTTCAGACCTTAAAAAGTACTCACGTCCAGTAACTATTTCTTACTTTATGTCTGTTTATTCATTTCGAAAGGTGATAAATCCTTGGTCTCAATAGTTATGAGAAGTGAAGTGCATCGCAACTTCAATTGGTGTCCGTCTGTGCATTTGTGGTTTTCACAGACAGTCTCGAAACAGGTCTAGAGGAAAGTTTCATAGGGAAGATGTAATTACTCTTCATTGCTGAAGAAATCTATTTTGAAATCAGCTTCAGTCGTTAGGGAATTGGTGGCACATCAGATAAGTCCCATACGCTACGCTTAGTTCCTTATTATTTCCACTGTATCTGCCAGATCACGAGGTAATCAGATATTTATGAAAAGACACTTGCGGCTTAACACTTTCTCCGTGTTCATTAAGTCAAAACTTTAGTTTCTTTTTTCATAACAATATCGCTTTTATTACGTACTTTCAATGGCTGTAGACATTTTGTGTCGTTCGCATCGGTTGAATTTTGTGGCTGACTAGTTCAACATATGACCCCACACACAGGTGTAGCAGTTCTATTTGCCTAGCTCCATGTAGTGCACTAGCTAACACAAGAGTGATTCGAAGGGACTACAATAAGCAAAATTGCAGGGAAGAACTATAGTAACACGGCAAAACTATAGGATTTTATAGACGTGGAAGGTCACAAAGAATGAATGCATTTGCGACGATTTCGATTACTTTACTTCGACTATCTCCTACGGGAGGATGAGCCGGCTTCATGAACGTCTCGAATCATCGCTGCCCAGGCGCGGTAATTTGTAAGAGAGTTCATGAAGTTTCATGGGAATTTGGTACGAGTGATGTCCCCAGCATCGCTCGGCCTTTTGTTTGAGAGTGCAGCTCTAGCCTTCACACAGCCAAGTGTGACCTACAAGGCAGTAGGAGTGGAGTAAGGAGTCCACTATCCATTGGCAGCCGGTGACCGGAGTTCGGTTCATACGCCTTTTTGAATGGGGCCAGACATCCAGGACATCCAACAAGCCCTTTGTCCATACGTCTGCCGGTGAGCTCCAGTGAGCTTCATACGCCAGTCGTTGGAGGTTTGGAATCAGGGTTTAGCCATCTCCCCTAGACCGTCATCCAATGGACAGTCAACCCGGTGGAGAGCGCCGGGCATCCGCTTTCGCCCTCTCACTTTGGTGAGAAACACCTCCGCCACGTGAAGGCAGTGAGTAGGACTTCCTCAGAGAGGCTATGTAAGACGCCGGTCATATGGGAGCATTTCAAGAGGTGTGCGGAGGGTGGCCAACCCGCAGCGCAAGACACCCACCCGACCATCCGCTACCTCAGTATCACACACCCTATCATACCATCTAAAACGGGAAATAAAACACACACCTATGATGAAATATAGCCAGCTTTCTCATGTTTTTCACTTTCAATGGTCATGTCTCACAGCCATTAACGAGGATGGAACGAACCACTGAACAGTACTCACATCATTTGGTGAACTGCTGGATATCACGTGAATGGCAATTGTTACACAAGCCTTTTGTATCCGTGCTACGATTTCGTCAGCAATCAGTCGATTGGGACTGACGCAACTTCCTGATTAAGTGAAGTGACCGACATACTCGACCACTTCACTTCGTATCTTTAATCTAGTGGTGTTTATAGTCTAGTCCTTTAGCACCATCTTACATTTGACAGGAGCAAATCGCATTCGGTCGACGGAGTAGGATGCCACTTTAAGGTCAAGAAATATGACGGATGTTGGGTGACAGTAAGTATGCCAATGTTCCAGATTCTGTAGAAGAGTGAAGATATAGTCAATACACCCTTTTCCTTGTTTAAACCCTGCCCAGTTTCTTCTTGTTTGTTCCTTTCAAGCACCACTTAGTCTACGCATGATTGTTGAGCCTAGAACTTCAGATACCATATCAGTCAAGCTAATCTCCCTGTGATTATCACAGGAAGACTTGTCTCCCTTCTTGTATATGTGGATAATCAATGACTTACACCAACCCGACGGGACTTCTTCTGATTCCCAGACGCTACCTAGTATCTCAGTTAATGCAGACAGTAAACTGTCTCCACCGTACTTAAATACCTCTGGAGTCATTCCATCAGGTCTCGCTTCTTTGCCTTGTTTCAGATTAGTGACTGCTTTAATAACCTCATTTAAGGAAGGAGGACCTGTGTCTATATCCCAGGGAGGTGTTGGATATTCGGCAGGTTGAGCGTGGCTGTAGGCCAATTGAACTGCTGCTCATAGTGTTCTTTCCAGTCGTTTATCGTGGGAGCTAATTATGGTGCCATTTTTCTCCGAGATTGTTTCACTAATGATTTGCCTTTTCCCACCCGTTTCCCTGATGAGTCTAAAGAGTTGCCTATCGCCGATGCATTTTCCATCTCTTTCGCCTTTGTCACCCACCACAGTTCACGGTCGTTTCGAAGACTTCTTGTTAGTTTGTGTTTGAGTACCTTTGGCTCCTCACCATATTCGGAGCTCGCTGGAATCAGTCTTCTTGCCTTAATGAGTTCAGGTGAGATGGTAGTAACCCACTGGCTTTTGGTTATAGGTTATTAACAGCTGTGTCTACAGCTAATTGCATCTTGTACGAGGCTTCCTCGGGAAGAGTCTTGTCGTCGACCTCAGATACTCGTCTCGCTATTTCTTCCTGAAATAGGGACTCATTGTCTTGATTAAGTCGGGCGCGTAACCGCTTGTCCGCCAAGTTTTTTTATATCCGTTTAAACGTAAGCATAAAAGAGCGCTAACCAGGGCGTGATCCGAGCCTACGCGTGTATTCAAGAAGGAGCGGAAGTTTCCTAAAGACATTCACCAGTCGTTATGTGGTCTATTCGAGTCCAACATTGATTTGGTGATGGAGGTCGCCAGGTTACGCAATGTCTCTTTGTGCCTGAGGTTAGTGCTGACTTGGAATAGAACCGTAAATGACCACTTGTCGGCTCCCAACACACTTCTCAGAGTGATACTTCTCCACTTGAACATTGGAGTTACCTGCTAAGATGACTACTCCTGAGCGCAGCAAACTAGAGTTTTCGACAGAACTCATCATTTATCCCTCTCGAACAGCAGTTGGTCAGGATGTAGACAGAGATCATGACAAGACACCAACGGGTAGGGCAGTACTTCATAGTGAAACTCTATGATGTCCTATTTTTGTTGTTATCTAGGATTCCGTCTTTGACTAAATTCAAGTCAGTAGTGATGCAACAGAGGCACTGTATGTGTAAACTACGTTAGTTAAACTTATCATCAAAAATTACCTATGCTTCGGTAAAGCCGTAGCACAAGTAGGCTTCAACCTCATCATGAAAACCGCCAGCAGAATCCTCCTGAGTAGCTGAATCATGAGTACACCTTACTTAATAGAGTGTAGTCAGCTTGGGAAACCAAAACTTGTACGCATGATTATTAGAGGAAAACATCTTCTAGACAGAAATATCTAAAAGCGGTGTACGTGCTACTTCCAATCTAGTGTAGCTGGTAGTCCTTACATGTTTACAGAATTATTAAGTAGGCCGAGCTCAGCAATGTCTATGTATGGGTAGTGAGACTTTTAAAATACCAACATGCTGTACCTCTGCAAGACTAGTGGATCACAGCTTCTAATCTTTTCAGCTGACTAAGTTTTAGCAGTTCTTACACCATACATACCGCAAGATCGATTGACAGACGATTGTAAGGGGTAGCGATTAAACGTGCTAACTACTTTTCAAAATGTGAGCTCTGACCGTAAATGGTAATAAATCATGCTACAGGGTTGTTATACTGATAAAGCACCTGTTTGAAACCGCTAGACTTGCAGACTGATTTTGCCTGGATCAATTATATGCTTAACAGACGATAACTTTACGTCCAAACTCCTGTATGGGACTATTCACTGCTCGAAAGGTATCTTAGCCTTCATGAACTCTTCAATTACAGGTAGTACGTTCCGAAAACACATTCCTCGTCCTAACAATAGGTCCTAAGTAGGTTTGATGCATTCACTATATTTGAATCTACTTATTACCATAATGCAGAGAGCTTCTCGTATTGCAGCTGTGTTTGCCATAATTTACATCACATTTCTTATGTTATTTTACTTAGTGCATTTTTCAGGTCGACGCAACATGTCACTGATGACTCTTAATTATGTATAACACTACAGCTTACTCATCAGTGTTATAACTGCTGGAGAAAAAAGAATCATTCGAATTTGTTGCGAAGGTATATGCTTTGTATACTGTTCCGTAAACATTATTTAATAGTTTTGCACAGCAATTTGTGAGCGTGATATAACTTTCTGCTACGTTGAGTACATGCCTACAGGAAAGTGCAGGTTATATACGTGTAAGTGTGCTGTTTAGCTCAAAGTTCACTGCAGCTCAGGATTTCTTAGTATTTAATCCTTCTATTAATTTTGTCTGTATAGGTGTCAGGTAAAATGAAAGGAAAGAGTTATTTCCTCCAAATAAATGAAATGGTGTTGTAGGATAAATAGTCCAGAACAGAACAGACAGCTGTACCGAAGTGATCACGGTTGATTAGATCTTTGAATCGACAGTTCTGTTTAACACTGGGGAAGAACCACGATTATGGTTCTACCGGTTAAGACTGAACTGCTTTGTATTAATAGCATCAATAACGGTGACCTCTCCTTGCAAATAGTTATTTTGCATACACCTAAGTAGTTGATATCTAGTAATGCAAAAATAGTCATACTGATTGGACCCTGGCATCACGAGCCATTGATTATGCTGTGTTTCAGAAACACGCATACAAGACCCAATGTGGTTATTCACCTAACCCCACCTGCCAACAGGTATCCAAAATTCACCTGAGGGTGTCAGGAGATGCCACAGCTAGTTCACGAGGATTAGCTGGCGTAGGGATAGCTTTGAGTACTAGGGCAGAAAAGACATTGCTTGACTGGATCCCGGTAGATAGCCGAATGTGTGCTGTCCGCCTGAACGGATCAGTAAGAAGGAGGAAGGACTGCACTACTCGCCGATGCCTTTTCGTAATCTCCGCCTACGCCCCCACTGACTGCAGTTCAGATGAAACGAAGGATGAGTTCTACCAAAAGCTGTCTAGTTTGGTGGAAAGGCTAAACGCTCAGACATAGTCGTTCTAGCTGGTGACTTTAACGCTCAAGTAGGGAAATTGTGTCAATCTGAGAAGGATGTCGGTGGCACCTATGGAGTTCCGTGCCAGCGAACCGACAACGGTGACCGTCTCCTACAGTTCTGCTCTGATAATCATTTGTTTCTTGTAAGCACTAACTTTAAACACAAGGAGAGACACTGTTTGACTTGGAGACCCCCTTCATCAAACCAACGCTGGACACAAATAGACCACATAGCAATAAGCTATCGTTGGCGTGGGTCGGTAGGAGATTGTCGCTCCTTCTGGAACACGTGCGTAGATACCGACCATGCACTGGTCCGCGCTCGGGTGTGCTTACGACTGAACGGACGTAGGAAACAGCTGGCGGTAAAACCATCACGTCCCCAGCTCGATCAGGAAACTAAATCCGTATTTCAGGAAGAACTAGCTAAACACATATCTGTGTTCGACAGCTGTGCTCACCCTGAAGAAGCTTGGAAAAATATCCAGGCAGCCATAGATACAGCTGTAAAAGCTGTGAATAAGGTAAACCCAAAGGTGAGTAAAAACCACTGGATCTCCACCGCCTCATCCGAACTGATAGATGCTAGAAGACTTATTCCGGCGAGCTCCGAATTCAATGAGGAGCGAAAGCTGCACAAGAGGAAACTTACGAAAAGTCTCCGCAAGGACCGTGAACAGTGGTGGGCGACAAAAGCCAAAGAGATGGAGAAAGCTTGAGGATAGGCAACACCAGGCAACTCTTTGGACTCATCAGGGAAACGGGTGGGAGAAGACAAATCATTAGTGAGACAATCTCGGAAAAAAATGGCACTATAATTAGCTCACAGGATAGACGACTGGATCGTTGGAAAGAGCATTATGAGGAGCAGTTTAATTTGCCCACAGCCACGCTCAACCTTCCGAGCATCCAACACCTCCCTGAATGGGATATAGACACAGGTCCTCCGTCACTAACTGAGGTTACTAAAGCTGTCACCAATCTGAAACTAGGCAAAGCAGCGGGACCTGATGGAATGACTCCAGAGGTATTTAAGTACGGTGGAGACAGCTTACTGTCCGGATTAACTGAGGTACTAGGCAGCGTCTGGGAATCAGAAGAAGTCCCATCGGGTTGGTGTAAGTCACTGATTATCCCCATATACAAGAAGGGAGACAAGTCTTCCTGTGATAATCACAGAGGGATTAGCTTGACTAATATAGTATCTAAAGTCTTAGGCTCAATAATCATGCGTAGACTGAGTGGTGCTCGGGAAGCACAAACACGAGAGAGCCAGGCAGGCTTTAGACCAGGAAGAGGGTGTATTGATCATATCTTCACCCTCCGACAGATTCTAGAACATAGGCATTCCTACCGGCGTCCAACAGTCATTATATTTCTTGACCTAAAGGCAGCATTCGACTCTGTCGATCGGGAAGTTCTCTGGAGATGCTTGGCTGTAAAGGGAATTCCAAGAAAATATATTGCACTGATTAAGGCACTCTACTCGTACTCATACAGCCAGGTGAGGGCTTACGGCGAGCTGTCATCTGAACTGATGACGACCAGTGGTGTCCGTCAAGGATGCCCATTATCTCCTTTTCTATTCAACTTCATCATAGATGTGTTAATGGACTTAACCCTAGGTGACTTCAGCGACTCAGGGATTGACTTGCTACCGGGGAATAATCTCGTTGACTTGGAATATGCAGACGATATAGTCCTTCTAGGCGAAGACGCTGACGAAATGCAGAGTCTTCTAAACACCTTGAGCTGCAATCTACGAATGTTTGGCATGCGATTCGCTCCCGCCAAATGCAAGATGATGTTACAGGACTGGACTACATCGACGCCTAGTTTAAAAATAGGAAGTGAAGTGGTAGAGCACGTTGACCGCTTCACTTATTTGGGAAGTACCATCAGCCCCAACGGGCTGATCTCTGACGAAATCTCAGCACGAATACAAGGGGCTCGTTTCGCATTTGTTAGTTTACGCCGACTCTGGCGTAGACGAGATGTTCGACTATCGACCAAAGGGCGGGTGTACTGCTCATCAGTCCGCTCCGTCCTCCTTTATGGTTGTGAGACCTGGCCACTGAGAGTGGAAGACATGAAAAGACTAGCTGTCTTTGATCATAGGTGCCTGCGTTCTATTTCCCGTGTAAAGTGGCATAATAAGGTGAGCAACATGGAGGTTAGGCGTAGAGTTCTAGGTAAACAGGGGAAATCAATCGACGAAGTCGTGAAGCTACAAAGACTGAGATGGTTAGGACATGTGTTACGTATGCCAAGCCATCGCCTCCCTCGACGAGCAATGTTAGCGGATATAGGGTCAGGCTGGAAAAAAGCTAGCGGCGGTCAAACAAAAACTTGGCATCAGTCAATGAAATCCACAACAGTTGGTCTAAGCCACGTAGGAAGGTGTAGACTTCCAGGCTGGGGTCCTCGGGACGGTAAAAATCTATGGTTGGAAACAATTGGTGACATGGCTCAAAATCGTTCTCAGTGGCGCAGATGCATCCACTCCCTGTGACTTATGATCTTCAATGAAACTGTTTTGTATTTCTTTATTACTCCTTTGTCTCACACCTCTGCTCACTGTTTCTATTATGCTTTTCTTGTACTTTCTTCTCTTGCTTCGCGTGCTACACGGAATGTGGCGACTTGAACTTCCGCACATTTGTGCAAAGTTCTATGTCGAAAACAGACAGATTGTTAAGTCTCTTTTTTCTCAATCTTCTTTTTATTCGCTATCCTTGTATCTTGACGGTATTATACTGATTATATTAATATTGGAGGTATGTTTCGTCTACGTTTCATTTGAATCATTACCGTTAAAATTGTCATGCTAACATCCTGCAATATTTTTATTGGTCGCAGTATGATTGCGCAGTTTTAGTCTTTGATCGTGATTTGGGTTTGATATGCCCTTATTGCTCATCACTGTTGTTCGAAAATGTTTTTTTACAGCAATAAGCCTTACTGATCCACATTTATGCTTTTACCAGTCATTGTTATCTGGAATTACAGTGTTGTGCATAAAACAAATCATGCGTTTGAGTTCCACAAATCACTCGGTGGTTGGCTTGATTTATCGACGAGTCCTTTGGTATAATGAGGAATAGTATATACAATGATTAACCCCTGAAAATTATTTTGCTTCAGTACAACTTTTAGTGCCTGACAAAGACATCGATAAGGATGAACTTGAATGGAAATTTTCTTTCATCGAACTCAATCCATTGATTCATAGGAAATTGTTTCGGTACTCAGTACTTTATGTTGAAAGATTATTATCACAAAGAAGGTGAGCTGTTGAATAACTCAAGAAAGGTGACATGAATAATTTGACTTGTGACACTAAGGAAATGGCATTTTATTATAGCATTCTAGAATCAGTTCTGTTATGCAGAGTGAGTACTATTCATAGTGGAACTGTACAGACTGTTTAAAACGGTTGTAAGAGACTTGCGATCCTGTTATCGTATTCCGAACTTAGAAATTACTAGATAAAAAATTATCTAACGTACAATGGCGAGTTGTGCAACCAGAAATAATATTCACTTAGCGATAAAATAATTATCTAAGATAATCCATGATACCGTAAAGCTTCAGAATTCTCAACAATTAAGTGTGCGTGGTGCTTTGAAAAAATAAATGCTGGTTATACTTTTAAATATTTACAAGTATATACATTATTACTGCATGATAGTACCAACAGTTGTAGCATCTACTTCATTAACAATTAACTTTACTTCCTCGATAGTTGCTTTTCTTGATATCAGTTGCTTTTTATATACTTCAATTGCTTCAGTTACCTTCCTGTTTAGTTCTTGAATGGAATACAGGGCTTGACGTTTCGTTTCTTTAAAGTCCGTTTCATGTGGAATTGTTGGTATATTTGGAGGAATTTGAGATCTGCTCATTAACGCACGATAAAAGGTTGGGGAAGGGTCAACAAACACCATTTCATCGTAAATTTCTCGAACCAAACTCCTATGACCCATCATTATTTCATGATCACAATGAAATAATTTAATAAGATGAGTTATTACTAAGGGTTTTTCATTTGGATCAGTAAATATGACTTTGATTGTTATATCGAATTCTCCCCATCCTGTTTCCGTTAGTTCAAAAGGGGGTTTATTAACAATTCGAATAGGATTCGAATAACTTTCATGCAGTTTGAAGTGCACTTTTTTAATGAATGTTGATAAGTCTTCATTATTGTTGTAAGGACGAAGAAACGCAGTCCATTGGTGTGTTCTTCCATCTTCTTCGCGCTTTTTACCTAGATAGCGTGAAACGTTTCCGTAAACTATAGGCTTGACAACTATTGTTTTCAAATTTCCTACATCTTCTGACATCTAAAAAATAATTCAATACCTAGAGTGGATTAGAATGAAAAGGAATAAGTATAAACGCAGGCACAACAGAATTTAATTCACCTTAGATTCATATAAAAGCTAGGCTACTTTATCACTCACGTCTCGGTAAACTCCAATATCGTTGAACTCCACATCTTAAACCGCGTTAATACAATCAAAACTCTATCACTTTGAGATGAGACTGCTTATAACCAGAAAAGAAGACTTACGGAATAGCCTTGTGTTGTGGAACCTCGTAAAGCGAAATAGAATGGATAAAGCAAGTAACGAAATGGGACATATAGTTAGTACCAGATCAAGCTGCAGTAGTCATTTGAGTGGATTCTTTCAGGAAGTTGGGTCATGACGGAGCTACAGAATTCTTTGATTTCCTCGAAAACGAACTTAATTTGAACATTTACATCGTCAACATAAAAACACTACATTAAACTGGGGATTGGCTATAGTTTTAATGGCCCAAGGCAAATCAAAATTGGTTGTTATGTTTTGCATTCAAATTGCAAACACAGTAAATGCATATTACTACTACAAATATCTTATTCATAAATATCAGTCACTACACTCGTTGTCCAAGGTCATATTGAATTGAGACACTGGATTTTAAGTTCGCCTTGATTTTTAACTTCTGATTTTGGTCGCCATGCCTCAGCTGTAAAGTTCATCAAGAAAGACTCTGCTTAGTACAATCGTCTTTTGACAGATATCCGGATACTACACCGGTTTCAAATGTAACTCACGTTAACTTAAAACAAACCAACTTTTCTCACTTCATTAATAACCAATCTATCAGGGTTGATATAACTTAACAAATAAGTAACAGTCAATGCATCCGAACATTTTACCGCCTCTTCCTCTAAACTACGTGGTTTTGAAGATGTGACGCCCTGGCATTCGGTCAATGGACCCCTAGTTCAAATCCCACTTTAACTTAAACTACACCCAGTAGGTAGTGTTACCAGCCTTCACCGTACACAAGAAATCTGTTCTGGAAAACTGAATTTAAACTAACTCTCCATTACCAACTTTTTTAAGAATCACATATCTGTTACTAGTGTGTCATTCTTGAGATCCTTCAAAAATCTGTCGACAGAAAATTGGATATTTGTGACTAATCGATAGAAATATCGTAGCCGAATAGTTACTATTGTTGTCTGTGGTGCTTACTAGTGCTGAAATTCCACTGTATCCAGGAAACAATATAATCTTCAGCGTCAAGCTGCAACCAACCCAAGAAGAACAACTACAGTTAGGATTGCGATCAAAAGAAAACGCTCAATGTCCACTAATGATAATTATAAATAATTAGCAGGCGTTTTTATAATTTTAGGTAGATGAATGTAAAAAACTTTGGGTGAACTAAGATGCTCAATCCGAGGGGAACTTTATGGATGGTGTATTCACGATAATAAGGCACAACTAATTCTGACCTATGAGCTCTAATACCAAAATGATGTTTTGTGTGCTATGAAAAGCCTGGTATGCAGCGAAATAGTACAGGAAGTGTTGAAAAACAGAAATGGATACTTTAAAAATGTGGAAAGTGCGCTGAAAATGCCGGCTAGTGTGTGAGTACGAAGTATATGCTGAACTATGAAAAATGACAGTTCACGCCTAACTAATGCTAGTCATTACTGAATATGATCTGAAAGCGTGGCAAAAGGAGTTGAAATAATCCCAGTAGGCAATGGACTAATTTGAGCAGTGAGAAAAATACTTTTACCGCTGAATTGGCTTTAAGTTGGTGCATTAATGCTAGTGGGCGAATAATGCGGGAGAATTTCAAGTATACAATTATGTTTTGGTCAGGACTGTGCTTCCTACTTTCTATAAAATAATCAGATGTAAGGTTCATTTATGGAACTACCATTTATATAGCCGTAATTACGGTGGAGTTCTGTGACACTAACATCGTCTACGGAGATTGGAGATGTGATGAACAAAGTCACAATCTTACTATCAAAATTTGACAGATCATGTCCGCAGGCGAATGAAGAAAAAATGAAGTCAGGTAATGTTACAAAATACATAAACTAAACTTTAAAGATTGTGGTTTAGGCGAAACGTAGTAAAAATAGTTTCTTACTTTTAGGCGCTTAAAAGAAACATCGAAGAAGGAAACGGTGTTAGTTCCCCTTTCTAAATGTTACTGATCAAAATCTCTATGTATTCCTCAACTAATTTTGAATGTTGTTTATTTGCTGGATATTGCCTGTAAACTCTACTTGACTGATTAATAGTCAGACTGTACTCTTTTCAAATAAAACTTTCTAATTAAAAAAGTGATTTCCTAATGTAAATTCAATGAATTTCGAAAGCATTGGGTATAGTAAGTAATAATTAGCACAAGATCATAGACATAACTATGCTGTTAGTCTTCCTCGACGGGCAATGTTAGCTGACATAGGGTCAGGCTAGAAAAGAGCCAGTGGCGGTGAAACCAAAACATGGCACTGGTCAATGAAATCCACAACACTCAGTTTAAGCTACGTTGGGGGTGTAGACTGGCTTCCTGGTTTTGGTCCTCGGGATGGTAAAAACCAATGACTGGAGACAATCAGTGATATGGCTCAAAATCGTTCTCAGTGGCGCAGATGTATCCACTCCTTGTGACTTATAATTTCCAATGAAACTATTATGTTCTTCGTTATTATTATTCCTTTTGTCTCATATCCCTGTCTCCTGTCTCTATTTTGCATTTGTTCTCTTGCTTTGTGTGTTACATGGAGTGTAGCGACTTGAACTGCTGCACATCGGTGCAAAGTTCTATGTTGATAAACAGACAGACAAATACTGTTAGTAGTTAGACGATGTGTCGAGTATGCCAGTTACTTCAGAAAAGCAATAAATGCTGAACTAGCGCTTGAATAGAGCCAGAACAGACCTGGGCAATGCTCACTCAGTGCTTAATTGTTGCTTAAAGAGTTTATATTGAGAGATCTGTCTGTCTGGATTCAACATAGAACTTGGCACCGAAGTGCAGCAGTTCCAGTCGCCACCTTCCAAATAGCACACAGAGGTAGACAAGAAGATGAGTGAAGAGAATCAATACAGTCTGACAAGTATGAGAGTGAAACAGAATGGGTAATGGTAGAAAGGAATATGAAAGATTACAGAGACTGAATACATCTGCGCTGGCCATTGACAACGATTTTGAGCCATGTCACCTATTGTCTCCAGCCATTGATTCCTAGAGTCCCGAGGGCCCCAACCCGGAAGTCTGCATCTCCCTACCCTACCTGACTCAGTTTAACTGTCAAGGATTTCATGGATTGATGTGCCATGTTTTTGTTTGGCCACCACTCACTCTTTTCCAACCTGCAGCTATATCAGCTAGTAATGCCCGTCGGGGAAGGCGATGGTGAGGCATGCGCAGCACGTGACCTAGCCATCTCAGTCTATTTAACTTTATAGCCTCGTCGATTGATTTTCCCTCTCTGCCCAACACTCTACGCCTAACGTCAGCATTAATTACCTTATTAAACCACCTAACGTGAGACAGGATCGCAGACATCTATGATCAAAAACAGTCAACCTTTTCATGTCTTCAACTCATATTGGCCATGTTTCAGAGCCATAGAGAAGGACGGAACGAACTGCTGAGCAGTACACACGTCTCTTGGTTGATAACCGGATGTCACGCCTACGCCAGAGATGGTGTAGGTCAGCGAAAGCAGCTCGAGCTTGAGAGGTACTAGTAAACATCGGATTACTGCGAGTAATGCTTTACAACAAGCACCAAGGGAATATCGCAATTCTTTGTCGTACCATATCCAATATCGTTTTTACGAGCTAGTGTAAACCAATGTTTTTTTGTGCTAGCTTTTTGGTTTTAAGGCAGACGTTCGTCCCACCACCCGACTGTCATAGCTTTGGTTGACTCCAAAAGGAGAGGTGCTGGGATTGACTGTATGTAATTTGTAGCATGCAGTGTATTAAGACTGTGTCACTACTGTGAATGGAAATGATCCTTCCACCCGTTAGTCGTCCAGTGTCGTCAGAAAAAGAAGCCACAATAATAATTATAACAGATACGATTAATGAAAATTATGTAGACTGGAAAAAAAGAAATTAAAAACAGATAGTTAATGAAACTGGTACCTATATGTGTCAATAATAAGTGTAAGGGGTGTAATAGTTGGAGTATTCAGAAGAGTAACACAAGAGAGAATGTGAAGAAGTAAAACAATGAGTTTAGATATCTACCCATTATAAATGTATCAGATTATAAGGAGATGAGCCGTTTGCACGCAGTCCTTGTCTCTGCATGATTGCCTTGTCTTCGCTTAGAGCTGTTCACGGACGGCAAACCAGCACTGAAAAGAAACAGGGACGTATTTGAGTCTTTGCCCTCTGGTGAGCTATCCTTCGTGGATTGCTACAAGGGAGCCCATGCCTACGTAATATCAGAATACTTTTCTTTGGGCGATTCTAGTCATGTATATAAACATGTCACTACTAATAAGGTGATTATTATATCTCCATGAAAATCGATATATACAGGTTTTGATTGACTGTTGGCTAGTTGGCCTCCTATTGGTCTAAAACATTTGTCAAAGCAGGAAGTTTTTTACTTTCACACGGATAGTGACACGCAGAATAGGCAGTGGAATTAAGGACTTACCATATTATAATGGCATGTGAATTTTTTAGTGTTTGAGTGTAGTGTGATGAGTTTCATACTACTTGGATGCATTAGGTGTCTTGAAAGTACATTGAGATGTACAAGATTTTTCACTGGATGAATGCTATTCAACAATAATTATGAGCTATTTAAGTCCCAAAATACGATATATACATTTTTTGCTGACTAGGTGAATATAATTCAACTAGTTTCTAAACATTTCATTATGGGTAAATTTTTGTTTTGATAAAGTATCACAGTGTTATAACAGTAATGTAAACATTACATTACAGTAAACATTACTGTATAACACTGTGACTATCAAAACAAAATTTACCCATAATGGAATTATACTCTACCGCAGTGCACAAGTTTTATTCTTATTTCTAAACATTTATTCTATGTATGCAATGGTGGATGGTGGCTAGCAGTGGAATCCAGGATGCGCATTTCGTCCTATTTGGGACTCGTCAGCTGGATGTACCTGCATCACTCACTGAGAAATGCAGGTACATCCAGCTGACGAGTCCCAAATAGGACGAAATGCGCATCCTGGATTCCACTGCTAGCCACTGTCCACCAATTGTATACTAATTAAATACCCAGACATCGTCGAAGCATCTGCACAAGAAGCCGACATGTCAACCTGAGACCGAGCACTTCGGTCCAATCAATCGACGGGAAAATCAAAAATTCAATTCAATAATTTATTCTATGTCTTTGATAAGGATACATACATATTTTAACTGACGCACATCTTTTTAAGTTGTCAGTTCTGTGACCTATGTGACTTTTGCTTACTAGGCGAATATAATTCAACTGCGATTTACTAGATATAAGGATAAAACTTGGACACTGTGGTAGAGTATTATTCCATTATGGATAAAATTTTATTTTGACCATATGATTATGAGCAATGAATTTCGCTCGAAGCGTCGTCAGTAAATATTACTGTATAACAATGTGTGACTTTATCGAAATAAAACTTTATCCACAATGCAATTTCAATTTACTATGTCACGACAGTGGTATATAACCACTGAAGTATATACTATTATTCATCTGCTAAAAACCATTGTGTTGTGTTCGCTGTGCATTGGTAACCCCATTACATGATGTTACAAAATACTCCTACTGTCTCTACTTCACAAAATGTGCTACCTATGTTGTCCAATGTAACGGGTATATTCCAGAGAATAACGCTTTCGTGTATATTTTATACTTGGGCGCAATTTAAGCAAGCTATTGATAAATTAATGGGGGTAATAACTAACTTGTTCATTATTTCTTTGGAAGAAATCAAACACACCATTCCGGGTTCCTTCAAGTCGTAAAAGGGACACATGCGGTCCTATGAAATACAAGCATGTGAGGTATGAATGCACTTTTGGAAGTTATCGTGCTCCTGGAGGTGCTGGCTTGAGGAACAAAGGGTAATTTGGCTATGCATGTAAATTTTTTTAGGTCCCAAGGTACTTCATGTCAGTCGACATATATAGTACGGCATACAGGTGAAGGATACAAGATACAAAACTGTGCATAACCATCCATGCAAAAAAGGTTTTATTTCCAGAGGTCGGCTGTCATCAGAGTGAATGACAGTTGTGCAGGAGTTTATTGAAGGGAACACTGATGTCCATGAAATAGTGGATTTAGCGCATGCGATTCGGTAAAGTTATCCTATATGATAATATTAGGAATATGCGAGCTGGGATGAATAAACATAAGCCTTATCAAAATAAACGTGACAGTAGAATAGAAATCGGTAGTTTACAAGACCTGCCTCATCGACTGAGACAGACAGGTCCAGTTAGTGTTCTTGACAATGAAAGTTCTGTACCAAAAATCATTTTCGCCTGTAATGATATGATAGACCTCTATCATAAGTTTCCAGTAGTTGAAAATTGTTCTTATAAAACGAATAAGATGGAGTATGTGGTAGTACAAGGTATACTTTCATCTCTAAATTTATTACAGATGGCCTTTATATCAGTTTGTTGCGACCGATGGGTTTGGAAGAGGAAGGACTGTTTAATTTGCTCTTACTAGGAAGGAAAGGTTTTCAGATATCAAGGAGATATTGCAAACGTTTAAGAGAATTGTGAGTGATATATCCAAAACAGTAGCATTCACTGTCGACTGTGCAACTTCACAGATGCTATGAAGGAGAAATTCCCTAGATGCAGCATTGTTTGATGTCTTTTCCATGTATGCTAGGCATTCAGAAAGTCATTTTAGACCTGCGAACGCGGTTTTTCTTCTTTTAGTCAATATCCTCCACCTCAGTTGATTACGCAGAAGGTAGCCACACCTTCGTAAACAGGAATGAGGCTAAGTGCACATGTTGGACATAGTGTGCATATAGTTTGCCATGTGCGCATGTCGTTGCGGCTTTCTTGGATTCAAATATAAACTGTGCTCTATTCCCTTTCCTTAAATGTCACTCGTAGATATTCTGAAAAAACGGCGAGGGATGAGAACGTCAGCATAACATTAAGGACAACATTCCGCATGCCACCCGCCTAACGCTGCAACCAAAGAACGTGTTTCGTAATGCTTATGATCGATAAGATGTCGCCTCGTCAGCTTGAACCGACATACCGATGCTGCACTGCGGGAAATAACAGATTTCACCAAAGAGTTGGATGGTTTGCTATTGAATAAACCGCAAACAACGTTACGAATACGATGTGCCCCTGTTAATCGTTTATTTTTGTGAAAATGTTAGTATTACCTTATTGTTTCCGTATGTGTGCATGATATAAACATGTACTTCTAATTTTCTTTTTATCCGCCAAAGATTACTGGCTCATAGCATATCCTGAGTAACGTTGGCAAATAGGATCGATCACTTATACCGCAGCAACGCTTAAACGCCCAACCTTACAACAGTTCTAAGTTAATTTTAATCTACGGGTCAATGACGTGGTTTTACGGTAAAAGAATATTTTACCTACCTGAAATGACCCCAGTATGTACTGAAATGACCTTGGTCTCCCTTAAAAAGGGGCACTGGACGCTGAATCTTGGCTAAGAGGGCTAAAATAAAGCTGATAAGTTATTTCTCAAAATGCGTAGAAGAAAAACACGGAGCTGAATTGGTGCCAGTCATACTGATGAACCACTGGACGGTTCCAGTTTATGCAAACACTTTAAGAAGTTTCAGAATTTACTCACTATAGAATGTTCTAGTTAGTTCAGAAGTAGCCAGATTATAGTAAACTTAGGAGACTGTAATTAAATCGATTTAATTACAGCTGTGCTATGATCAGTTTACTGACTCAGCTTAGAATACGCGAATTAGCTCAGTGATCGCTGGTTTACCATTATCGCTAACTATCAACTTAATGACTTTGAACTTCAGACTAAAAATAAGCTTTACAGTAGCATCCAGTGACAAATTGACCTCAACACTTTTAAATATGCAAAACGTAGAAAACCTTTGAATTTTAATGGCAAACGAATTCACGAAAACATATGATTAGTCGACGTGGAAACCCATCAAGACCTTGAATTGGTTACAGTGTCTTCTAATCTCCATCTCCTCACCTTGTAACACCACAACAGAAATACGCTCTTCTAATGTTACACCGTTCAATGTCTTCATAACAGCTTACACAGCGTGTTTGTTAAAATTTTGCCTGGTAAATTTTCTTTATGAATAACTTCTGACTAAATTGTGTTACATGTTTTCTAGACCGATAGGAATTATCATTTTCTGACAAGTCATTTTGGTGTCTGCGTCAAAATATCACTATGATGAGCAAGATGGGATAGTTGGAGGGTAATGTCATCTGCAAAAATAGTCTGCTTTACGCAGAAGCTGCACCTTTCGGTATAGTATCATTCAATAAATATTTCACGTCTCATGATATTTTAGTGATAGATAATTCCCCAGAATAATTGGCCACAGCATTCATCACTGAACACTGGATGCTGATACTCACTGTTTAGGTCAATTTGTTTAGCCGAAGGCTTCTGATCAGGCATCTACGCCACTCGACACGCTATCGTGTTGCGTTCGTTTTATCGTGCACGATCCCTAGATAGTTCAGCAATCATCTCGCACTCCAGTTTGGTCCCAGCATATAACTCGTAATGTGGACGATCAATCCTGGTGTTTTTGCTTTGCCTTTGGTCTACGCGTAACGAATACTATAGAAGTTTTGGGTACTAGATCATGTGTTAGTATACTTCGAACTATCCGTGAACGTCAATACCTTTAGCCTCTAAAATATCAGCGCAGCATACTTTTGTGCGAAGAACAGTACTTTTTGACAAAAGAACGCTATCAGTACATGAAAATCACCTATAAATGCTAACAGAACCTTCTGTGGGAACAGAAGTTATCGTTTGGATGTGTCTTTCACCGTATGTGTGTTTCGACAGGAATTATCGTAAGTTGACAGGTTACTTCTAAGTGTATTTAATCCATATTTGCACTGACTAGCAAAGTGCAATGTGGTTTATGTGAATTCGGTGCATAAAAATATCTCAACTTTATTAATATTGTACCCTTGCCTGCTTGGCTAAATGCTAGGCTAACAAATCTAGGTGGTTTTCATAATTGCACCAAGGGCAGTGAAGTGGAGAAGATGATTACTCGTTTCATTTAACTCACTGTTTCAGAGTACAGTATTATTGTTCATATGTTTTGCGTTGATTATGAAAACTGAATCTAGTCAGTTCTATTATTATTATCAATCTACTGTCTGTTATACCATTGCTACTGACACTGCATACTTAGTTCTGAAATATTTTTGATCACCAATAGTGGAGATGAATTACTTCTGAAATTTCCATTTAAAGAAGCAGTACAGATGCAGTACCACAACTGGATTATATATGACATTGGTATCCACATCAACAAAACAGGTCTGTGTATCCTACAATATTTTAAGTTCTTATCTATGCTGTTAACACTGTGCATAGCTGTTTAGAAATGACATATATTCAGCTTATAATGATGGCTGTGGTTTCCTAACTATGGGCATGTAATTTCCGTAGGATTCACAAAACCACGTTCACTAGACATTACTGAGGTTGTGGATTAATTTTCAAGTTATACATTCGCTTCTTTTAATGTAAACGTATTTAATGTGAAGTTGATCTGCAAGTAATCTTGATGAGGGAATGACGCCTCAACAGCATGGATGTTTGCGTATAATCCTCCGATACTGGAAAGTATACGACGTCTATTTATGCATACGGTGTCAATATAGAGACCAGGTGTGGACTACAAACATTTTGTTTGCATGGGGATTTCACTTAGTATTAATAGAGTTAGTGTGTTCATATTTACACTAATTTGTAGAATCATGTTTTATAACCATGTTGTGCCAGTCCTTACATGTGCTTTATATTTTAGGTATATGGAGGTTGTCGAACATGAAATCAGCGGAAATATCAATCGACCAAACTGACGCTAATATCCTTCATCAGAATTTTCTTTGTAAATTAATGAAATACTCAATATACCCTTAATTTCTACTTCCTTCAGACTTCTTCAGTGTGTCGCTATACTCTGGGCTTTTGTAATATGTGAATTCTGATTAATGTATGTTAAGCTTAGTTAGTGGAATGGAGATTCACTATAGTATTAGGAGACTGTTACTTTAGTCATTGATAGGATTTCAGGTCCGTTTCTATACAACAGCACATTGTAAAAACTAAGTAGGATTTAAGTTGAATAATAATTCTGTACTATTCGTTACACTAAAGTCGCTTTATCTAGCTAGTTGCAAGTCTGTATAGTGCTAAACGCCAAGTATGTAGTACAAGTAAATGTAGTAGCTTAGGCTTGACAGCTACTTCACTAATCTGTTAGTATGCAGTGACAACGTCAAATAGACTGTTTACTTGACAATGAGCTAAGAAACAATTTTTATTTATTCCCAATGTGCCGTTGAATCGTGTGATGTTATCTAATATCCATCATTTTTATAATCAACAACTGCATTGATCGCATATCTACTTTGTGGATACTAAATAGCTTACGCCTTTACGTATTTAATTACAACCAGTATTACAACAGTATTCCATACTCATTTGATGTGTGTACAGTGAATAAGTCCTTAATACATTCTCCAACAAATGCCAAACTTTCTAGTGTCACAAGTGTTAATGAAACCTGTTTCCCTGGCTCCAATACAAATGACGTTCTAAAATGTCTCCAGTCGGTGAATCATTCTTGTAGCCTAGAACTAGATGGTTTGCCTGGCGTTATTCTCAAAAAAATGTTCAGATATCCTGTTATCCTCTCATGGATATATGTCAATGGAGTTGAAGATTGAACGATCAATTCATGGTTGTTTGCTCAAAATCAACTTCCCCAATTTTCGCGGAGGCATCAATACGACAGTCATCGTCTCATCGGTCGCTGTTCAGAAAGAAGAGTGAAACATCGTCAGAAGTAATTATGATTTATTATTGTAATATTTGTTCACAGACCTTAGTTCGTTATTCTTTTATATGTTGGTGTAACAATAAAGAAATATCAAGCGGCAGATCGGTGTTTTGGTTTTTCGTCCGTTATTACTAAGCGTTTCTGAAAACTTCAAGAACAGCGTGGCCCGAGCGTAGCGAGAGCTGGGCATTAACGGTTTATGAGACGTGATTGACAGTTTCTGACGATAGAAACAGATCTGGCGGATTCAAACAGTTGGTGAAAGTTTGGATAGTCGCCGTTCATTTTCCTGGTGCCGGTCAAGTCCTCTTTGAACAAGCAATATCTGGAACTTTTTGGAATTGGGTCAAGTTCAACAATGCCTGGGTCAAAGAAGGGACAGAGTGTCTTGGATGCAAACAGGAAAGTAAGTCATGGTGACTTGTCTGTTAATTGTAACGATGTGTCTGATGTTAAGCATGACATGGTTGATGTTACTGTTTCGCCGTTCAGGGATAATAGGAACATCAAACTCCCTAAATTTGAACCACGGTGTTTTGATGGAAACCCGGCTGATTATTTACAATTTGTTAAGGAGTTTGAGATCATGTTGAGTGGTTTTTATTAATGATGAATTGAAGTTGATGTATTTGATGAGATATTGCACTGGAGATGCTGCAAGAGCTATACAGTGCTGTAAGTTTATGAAGCCAAAAGAGGGCTACGATGAGGCTATGAGCATATTACGTCAAAGGTTTGGAAGACCTTCGATGATTGTAAGGAACGTATACGAAGCTGTCAAAGGTAACGGCAGTCAACTTCAAGATGACTCCAAGGCACTTACTGAGTTTTTAGATAATCTTTTGACTTATAAGAATACCTTGATTTCGATGAATTGCATGAGTGACCTCAACTCGAGTTTTATACTAGAAGTAATAGCAAGACGTCTACCTACTCGACTGCAAAGGAAGTGGGTGAAGATAAGCTCCCGTATGGAGGATGAGGGTATCGAGCCAAAATTTGATGATATCCTGAAACTGGTAAATACTAGTGTCAATCAATCTATGAGCAAGTTTTCCAGTCTATTAGATCTCACCCCTAGAATAGAGCAGTCTGAGGTAAAACGCAATCATTGATGACGAATAGGCCTCAGAGAGGTGGATATCGAGAAGGCTCCATGATGTCTAGTAATGCATATAGACCTAGTGAGTGTAACAGGTTTCGTAGTACATCCTCAACAGATAAGTTACAAGATGCAAGACAAACACGGTTGTGTTTACACGTTTGCAAGAGGTGCATACAGAGGTGAACTGTGAACCAGTGAGCAAGTTCAGTGATAAGCTAAATGTAAACTCCAGGCCTGACTCCGAATTGTGTGACGATAACGGTTTGGTCAGGAAGTCTGTAGTTGCAACTGGTAAGCCATTGTTGAATAGAGTGTCACAGAATAGAGTTACTGCTTCAGAGTGCAGTTCTGACTCCAAAGTTTACAAGGTATTACTAGTCAGAGTGAAGTTATAAAACCTTTTATGATTTGCGAGGAGGAACCAAAATTGTCTACTTCTGTTATTAAAGAGTTTGAAAATGATGAAGTTGACGGTAAAGTGAATATTCGTGATAATGATCATGATACTTCACAGTGTCTTTGGTTGATCATGATGAGATGAGGGAATGCCTACTACGCTAAGTTGAACAAAGGTTCTGTACAACTTGAACGTGAAGTAGAAATAAATGCAGATGCAGTTGCAGAAGGCATGCATACTTGTGAGACCGTCAGTGTGATTGATCAGCATGTAGCCCACCTATCATCAGATGCTAGTGCTAAACCTGAGCTGATAGTAAAAGACAGCAGTGGTGGTGGTCTTGCAGGTAGACAAACTTCTGAAAGTCGAGCAACAACAGCTTTTGATCCACCGCTAACTTCATCAACTGATATCAATCAGTCGTCGTTGGTGCTGTCATCCACAATGAAAAGACGCCCATCAACTCAAGTATCTTGTGCAATGACTATGCTAGTATCAGTTCGTTTGAAAGGACGAATATCAATGGTCAGTTTAGTGAGGATAAGCCAAGTGTAAACGAGAGAGTAATTGTTAAATTGACTTGCACGAATAAAGGCATTTCTAGTTTCAAGTTACTATTTGAATGTTATTATCTTTGGTGTAAATTACTCTGTTTCTACGCTTGGTTGACCAGATATGTCGTGTGTTTGTTCGTCATCTATATTCTACGATACAATGACATGGGCGGTTGCCGTTCAGATTTGAGGATATAGCTGATAGAAGGAAGTCAGCAAATGAACTCTGCGACGATTTTCCAACCTAGGCGTCAACCTGAGAAGGGTTGTAGGCGTACTGCTGTAAGTCCTACAATTCTTCAAAGGGTAGCGCATCAATGAGCAGTCCAATGTGCTTGGTGTGTGATTTTGTACATATGTTCATATTGTATATACTGAATTGATATCATCTGTCATCTAGCTGTTGGTAATTCTGTTTGTGTCCGGACGACTTCCACTTGGATCATCAACCTGAGAAGGAATGTAGGCGTACTGCTGTAAGTCCTACAGTTCTTCAAGGGTAGTTTGTCTGGCCGAATCCACAACATTTGATGTGTTGATTGTACATATGTTTGTGTTAAATAATTGTGTGAGTTCCAATTATGTAATTGTTGGTTAATCTTGTTTGTGTCCGGACATTCCACAAATTACAATCGTCAACCTGAGAAGGGTTGTAGGCGTACTGGTGTAAGTCCTGCAATTCTTCAAAGGAATTCCACCAAGACATGATCGGCGAGGTTGTTTGTACTATTTGTATATACGTGTGGTGTGTCATAGCAATTGGTGTTTTTGGATTCATTGTGTTTACTTGTTGTTTTCGTATCTTGTTGTTATTGCGTAATTTTGTTAAAATTTTCGTCGTGATTACTTCTGAAGTTGTTTCGAGTCTTCTACATCCATGAATGAATTGATTGATGTTAAGGACAGCAGATGGGTCGTATACGCCGGGGAGGCTAGGCTATTGCTGAGAATGAAATGCACACGGAGATAATTGTTAGCTGCGGTCCGACACGCCGGGGAGAAAGAGTGTAAACGACTGAGGCTCGCATGCGTCACCGTTACTAGAACTGAGGCAGAATGAGTGACAAGCGATTTCAGTGGTAATTGGTAATGAGTAGATAAGAGGATGTGCGTAGAGTATCATGAGTTGGTGCTATGGTCACGTTGCATTCTGCAAGAGTCATTCTAGCAAGTGGCGATTGTGTTGCAAGATGTCAAGAGGAGGTCTCTGTCTGGAGGCGCAGGTCGTCATCGATGTGTGAGATTGTGCTGTGGGTATGCTTGTGGTGTGTTGGCTTTTCTGTTTGTTTTCCATTTCAGCTCTGTCCGTGTGACCCAGGTTCTCGCAATGGCATCCAAGTCAACGTGTATTGGTCGTGAAGGAAAAAAGGGTTGGATCCCTTTTTTGCCGGGGAGTGTCAATGGAGTTGAAGATTGAACGATCAATTCTTGGTTGTTTGCTCAAAATCAACTTCCCCAATTTTCGCGGAGGCATCAATACGACAGTCATCGTCTCATCGGTCGCTGTTCAGAAAGAAGAGTGAAACATCGTCAGAAGTAATCTTATGATTTATTATTGTAATATTTGTTCACAGACCTTAGTTCAGTTATTCTTTTATATGTTGGTGTAACAATAAAGAAATATCAAGCGGCAGATCGGTGTTTTGGTTTTTCGTCCGTTATTACTAAGCGTTTTTGAAAATTCAAGAACAGCGTGGGCCCGAGCGTAGCGAGAGCTGGGCATTAACGGTTTACGATACGTGATGACATATTTAATGATTTGTTTCCCAGAAATGTTGTGCCAGTCGTTTGGAAGGACATTAAAATTGTACCTATGCCCAATCATCTACCGGAACATGTGTTAAACTTGGACCCATTGTTATTACCTCTCCTTTCCCGAAAACTATGGAAAAGTTACTCTTACTTAATCTTGAACCTTCACTTAAAGCCTTTAATAATCCCAAACAATATGCCTGTAAACACAGCGGAAGTACCTTAGATACAGCCGCAGCCTTGCATCTTAACACTGTCTTCAGTTTAAACAGAAGGATTGAATTTGTCCGCTGCAGCCTCCTAGATTATATATATGCTTTTGACTCAGTACCAGGGATATTTTTATTAAATAAGCCTAGTGAAAGTCAAACTGAGTGTCGCATTGTTGAATGACTGAATTCTTATTTCTCGGGAAGACAGCAGCACACTGTATACAACATGCAGGGATGTTTGTAAGCTTTGTGAGCTAGGTATGCACGCTTTTACGGTACATTCGTTAATTATAAGACTAACTAGTATATAAGAACTAAAATCAACGTACGCTGCTTACTTCTATGACGCATTACGTAAAGAAACTTAGCTGACTGAAAATAGTTAATGCTCAAGGCAATCTCCTGTAGCTACTACATCAGTGAGCAACTTGACGTTATCTTTGAATTACACATTAAAGGCGGGCATCCTGAGAACTTTCTTGGTAAAAAGATCGTCTCCTAGTCAAAAAAGTAAATATATCCTAATATTCACGAAATTGTTTAGAATTGTTTATCCTATCACTGCAAATGATCCACTATTTTCAGTCACTTAAAAAGTAAAAAGAAATTTGTCGGAGGCGGTGTGCTTATGATTTCTATATATCATAATGTTCTATAAGGAAAAAGCTATATCCATAGGGTTATCGCGGTTAGACGCGCGATATTAATTTGAAATACGACTAAGATTCTCAATCACAAAATTCTACTTTGCTACCTAATCGTCTACTGACATCAACAGATGTTTCGCTAAGATAAAGAAGGCCGAGGAAAATTTATTTAAATTTTTCTATAAAACCACGAACATCCATATTCATTCCAACAGAAAAACTACAAAAATCCAAAAATAGGAGATTCATTATTTGAACTGATACAAGCAATTTGTATTCAGCGAATGTTTTTTTACAACGAGTAATAATCAGCTTGCTGTAGCTTCAAAAAAACAACCGATTGAAGACTACGATCCGCATCATAGGTAACACTTACCCTTAAGAGTTTTCCGATTGCCTTTAGATTTCTTTTTGTCTACTAAATTACATACAAGCACCACATATTCATTCTCCACATGTGGCCCATCCTTGTTTAATTTCGATTCCCTCACAATATTATTTCTGGTTTTTGAACTGATAATAGACACACTGACGGCATACTCACCTTCTTCAAAAGCGTCAAGGCTTTTTAAACTTAAATCGAGATTCTGAATTCTCCAGGTGTATTATTGGCGCGTACTATGTACTTTCTTCGATTTTAACTCCAAAACACCACTATTGTAAGAAGGAAGCTACATTGTTTGGCAATCAAAGTGGAGAATAGTACAAGTCCACTGACAGATGTTTTATGCAAGTTTTTTATATACTTTTACTCGTTTTTGATCGTTGTCAGTCAAATCTCATAAACCGTTAATGTCCAGCCCTTGCCACACTGGGCCTCACGCTGTCCCTCGAAGAGCTTCAGAAACGCTTAGTATTAACCGACGCGAAAACCAAAACACTGTCTGGCGACTCGAGAATTCTTTATTCTAACGCCAACATATAACCAGCAATACTGCTTTTACAGAGTAAGGTCTAAGAACAAATATTACAACAATAAATCACGATAATACTTTTGACAGTTTTCTGATCTTCCTTCTGAACAGCGACCGATGAGACGATGACGAGTGGAATGATGACTCCGCGAGAATGTGGGGAAGTCGGGTTTGAGCAAACAACCATGAATTGATCGTTCAATCTTCAACTACATTGACAATCGTCTTGGTCGAACTTGTACACGATCGAACCATTTGCGCCTTCGAGTCGCCCAACAGTGGCTACCAGTTCCAAAAACAAACGTTCAATGTTCACGTCCATTGACAATCCCCGGCAAAAAGGGTCCACCCCCCTATTTTCCATAGCGATGATAACCTCGAAATGAACTGCCAGTGTGGAACCTTAGCCAACCGCGACTGGGCTAAAATGGAAAACCAAGACAAAAAAGCCCAACACACAACAACAATACCACATCACACCGACATGCTCTCCCCGGCGCGTGGAATCTACGCTCTCTGTAGACAGTACCACCGCAAATCTGGTCCACGGCTGCTTCATATCAACCTGGCACAATCCCCTCCCCGGACGTATCAAATTGCGTACACTGACTCTAACACAGCTCGATTCGTTCACAAGTTTCGAAGACCAGGAACGACTTCAGAAGTACTTACAATAACATTACAAGAGGGTTCACACAATGTGATTACTATAAAAAACAATTAGATGAATTGGAAACCATTCAATTTTTTAACACGAATGTACGCACGATCAATACATCAATTGTTGCAGATTCTGCCTCGATGAGCTACCCTTGAAGAACTGCAAGGATTGCAGCACGACGCCTACATTCCTTCTCAGGTTGATGATACAAATGGAAGACGTCCGGACACAAATAAATTTACCAACAGATAAATGAGAGGTGATACAAATTCAGTATATACAACATGAACATATGTACAGAACAACGCTAAGTACGACGGAGTGAGCTTCGACGTACTACCCTGGAATAATTGCAGGACTTACAGCAGTACGCCTACAACCCTTCTCAGGTTGACGCCCTAGGTTGGCAAATCGTCGCACAGTTCATTGGCTGACCTCCTTCTATCACCTCTATCCTCAACTCTGAACGGTGACACGCCCAAGTCATTGCTTCGTGGAATGTAGATGATTAACAAACACACGACGCATCTGACCAACCGAGCGTAGGTACAGAGTAATTTACACCAAAGATAATAACATTCAAATAGTAACTTGAAACTTGAAAGGCTTTTACTCATGCAAGTCAATTTAACAATTACCCTCTCATACATAGCTGGCTTATCCTCATTAGACTGACCGTTGACCTTCAACCTTCATAGCATAAGACACCTGAGTTCATGGACGTCCCTTTCATTGTGGATGACAACACCGACGACTGTGTGATACAAGTTGATGAACCTGGCAGTGCACCAGAAACTGTTGTTGTTCGACCTTTAGAAGGTTGTCTAACCGTAGGATTACCGCCACTGCTATCTTTTATGATTAGCTCCTGTTCAGCCTTAACATCTGTCGATAGGTAGGCTACACACTGATCATTTACACTCATGGTCTCAAAAGTATCCATGCCTTCTGCAACCGCATCTGCCTTTAATTCTACTTCACGTTCAAGCTGTACAAACCTTTGTTCAGCTCAGCAGTAGTAGGCATTCCCCTCATCTCATCATGATCAGCCAATGACAAAATTGTAGTGTCATGACCACTATCACAAATATCCACTTTACCTCCGTTTGTATGATCAAATTCATCATTTGAAAACTCTTTAATAACAGGAGTAAACAATTTGAGTTCCTCCTCATGAATCCTGAAAGCTTTTATACCTTTGCTCTGACTAGTAAAACCTTGTAAACTTGTGGAGTTACAACTGGACTCTGAAACCGTAACTCTCCGAACTCTGAACAAACTGCGGTGTCGTCTGTGACACTCTATTCAACATTGGCTTACCAGTTGCAACCACAGACTTCTTCACCGCACGATTATCGACAAACAATTCGTAATCAGACCTTGATGACGCTGATTTCACATTTAGCTTACTGCTAAACTTGCTCAATGATTCACAGTTCACCTATGTATGCACTTCTTGCAAACGTGTAAAACACAACCATGTTTGTCTCGCAACTTGTAACTCATCTGTTGACGATGTCCCACGAAAGCCGTTACACTCACTAAGTTTATCCGGATTACTAGACATCACAAAGCTTTCTCGATATCCGCTTCTCTGAAATATTTTCGTCATAAATAATTTCGTTTTGCTCTCAGACTGCTTTATTCTAGGGGTGGGATGCAATATACTGGCAAACTTGCTCATAGCTTGATTGACACTCCCTGTCACTTATCCCAGTATATCGTCGACCCCTGCCTCTTAACCACTGTCCTCATTACGATAGCTTATCTTAGCCCATTTCCTTTGAGGTCGAGTAGGTAAACGCCTTGCTGTTACCTCCGTCCCTTCTTTGACCCATGCATCACTGAACTTGACCAAAAATTCCAGAAAAGTTCCAGACGATATTTGTCCAAAATAATACTTGCGGGGACCAGGAAAGACGAGCGAAAACTATCAGAAACTGTCAGCCAACACTCATAAACTGCCAATGTCTAGCTCTTACTACGCTGGACCTCACGCTGTCCCTCGAAGACTTTCAGAAACAGTTTGTAATAATCAACGCGAAAAAACCAGAACACAGATTGGCGACTCGAGAATCCTTTATTCTTACGCCAATATGTAACCTACAATACGGTTATTATACACAAGGTCTAAGAATAAATGTTATAACAATAAATCACGATAATACTTCTGATAGTTTTCGATCTTCCACTGTACAGCGAACAATGAGTCCATGACTGATGGATGGATGACTCCTGTGAAAGATATGGAGGAGTTGGGTTTGAGCAAACAACTATGAATTGATCGTTCAATCTTCAACTACATTGACAGACTTTAAACCAAAAACACCAGTATTGTAAGAAGAAAGCTATATTGTTTGGCAATTAAATTGAAGAACAGTACAAGTCCACAAACAAATGTTTTATACAAGTTTTTTATATACTTTTATTCGTTTTTGATCGTCTTGGTCGAACTAGTACACGTGAAACACTCAGAAACAACAGGCACGCCCAGTGAAGGAAGAAGACGAAGATGCGGAAAAAAGGGCTTTTATTCCACCACGCAAAGTTTAAATTATCCGAGTACAAGCTACATATCGCCATTTATAACAAGCTTTGACAATCGGTCCTCTTCTTGCTCTAGTACAGCCAGGCCAGCCTTTCTTTCTGAAAAAGAGGAAATAAGAAATTCATTTAGTGGTACCATGCTAGTTTTTATCTCATCACATCGCCCCCTCCCCTCTGGAGGCACTGTCCTCAGTGCCTGGCGGTGGTATAGGATAGGCACTACCCCCACCTGTAGGCACCTCGAGGTAGGTCGTAGCGGGCGGCGGTTGTGAAGATGTTGGTGGATCTTTGACGGCTGCTGGATAGTGTGGTTTCACCTGGTTGTAATGCGTGGAGAGGGGGTCTTCTTGGGGACGTTGCAGGTTCCGCAGGACATACGTAGTCGAGGCCGGTGTTGTACGATTTCATATGGACCTTGCCAGGGAGTGTAGAAATTGGGGCACGAACCGGTAGGGACTGATGGACAACGGGGCCAGACGTAGTCACTCAGGGAGTAAGTTGGTCCATGGGCAGACAGGTCATAATTGCTTTTCTTATTTTGTGAAGAAGACTGAAGATGACGGCGTGCGAGGTTGTATGCTATGTCGAGGCGGTGGCGAAGGTTGCGGACATAGGGGATACAGTCGATCTTCTCATATGGTAGCAACGGTGTCCGGATCTCGACTGGAAGGCGAAGTTCACGCCCGAACGGAAGCAGAGCCGGAGAAAATCCTGTCGACGAATGCACGGAGGAGCGGTACGCAAGCAAGCACTAGGGTAGGACATCGTCCCAGGTGTCCTCTGGTGTACTGTGCAAATAGGCACGAAGAAGTTGCTTGATGGTTCTGTTGGTGCGTTCACCCAGCCCATTACCTTGTGGATGATACGGCTTAGCGTGGGTCTTTCGAATACCGAAAGCATTGCAGATGTGAGTAGTAGGAGACTCTCGAAAGTGGAGCCTTGATCAGAGTGTAGATAAAGGGGGGCACCGAACCAGTACACCCAGTTGTCGATGAAAGCTCGTCCGATCGTCGAGGCATCTTGTTGCTGCAAAGGAACCGCTTCACACCACTTGGTGAAATAATCAACCATGACAAGGATAATACGATTACCGCGTCTCGATGCTGGTACTGGCCCAATGATATCGATCCCAACCCGATAATTAGGGGCTTCCGTCAACATAGGTACTAAAGGTGGTCGGGGGATAGGCTTCGGCTGTTTGGTCTGCGCACATATAGCGCAATTGCGATAAAACCCGTAACATCGTGGTGAATAAGTGGCCACCAGAAATGTTGACGGATGGCGTGTTCAGTTTTCTGTTGGCCAGCGTGCCCCGGTTGTTTATGTACTTGACTAATAAGCTCAGGTACCTTAACGGTTGAGACGAGGAGTCGGGGGTTGCCACTGGGTGCCACTATATAAAGAACATCATCCATAAGTCGTGGTAGTCCCCATTTGTCGCAGATGCACCATGTAGCTGCTGGTAGATCACGTGGTTCTTTGGACGTCGGTTTATCGTTCCCATGCTGTTGTCGTAAGTAAATGGGATGTATTTCTGTGTCCTCCGCTTGCAGGGAGGCCCAGTCGTTGTCAGCTGCAGAACCGAGTAGACCGAAGCTAATAATTATCTCCGTGTGCATTTCATTCTCAGCAATAGCCTAGCCTCCCCGGCGTATACGACCCATCTGCTGTCTCTAACATCAATCAATTCATTCACGGATGTAGAAGACTCGAAACAACTTCAGAAGTAATCACGACGAAAATTTTAACAAAATTACGCAATAACAACAAGATACGAAAACAACAAGTAAACACAATGAATCCAAAATACACCAATTGCTATGACACACCACACGTATATACAAATAGTACAAACAACCTCGCCGATCATGTCTTGGTGGAATTCCTTTGAAGAATTGCAGGACTTACACCAGTACGCCTACAACACTTCTCAGGTTGACGATTGTAATTTGTGGAATGTCCGAACACAAACAAGATTAACCAACAATTACATCAATTGGAACTCACACAACTATTTAACACAAACATATGTACAATCAACACATCAAATGTTGTGGATTCTGGCACGACAAACTACCCTTGAAGAACTGTAGGACTTACAGCAGTACGCCTACATTCCTTCTCAGGTTGATGATCCAAGTGGAAGTCGTCCGGACACAAACAGAATTACCAACAGCTAGATGACAGATGATATCAATTCAGTATATACAATATGAACATATGTACAAAATCACACACCAAGCACATTGGACTGCTCATTGATGCGCTACCCTTTGAAGAATTGTAGGACTTACAGCAGTACGCCTACAACCCTTCTCAGGTTGACGCTCTAGGTTGGAAAATCGTCGCAGAGTTCATTTGCTGACTTCCTTCTATCAGCTATATCCTCAAATCTGAACGGCAACACGCCCATGTCATTGTATCGTAGAATATAGATGACGAACAAACACACGACGTATCTGGTCAACCAAGCGTAGAAACAGAGTAATTTACACCAAAGATAATAGCATTCAAATAGTAACTTGAAACTAGAAATGCCTTTATTCGTGCAAGTCAATTTAACAATTACTCTCTCGTTTACACTTGGCTTATCCTCACTAAACTGACCATTGATATTCGTCCTTTCAAACGAACTGATACTAGCATAGTCATTGCACAAGATACTTGAGTTGATGGGCGTCTTTTTCATTGTGGATGACAGCACCAACGACGACTGATTGATATCAGTTGATGAAGTTAGCGGTGGATCAAAAGCTGTTGTTGCTCGACTTTCAGAAGTTTGTCTACCTGCAAGACCACCACCACTGCTGTCTTTTACTATCAGCTCAGGTTTAGCACTAGCATCTGATGATAGGTGGGCTACATGCTGATCAATCACACTGACGGTCTCACAAGTATGCATGCCTTCTGCAACTGCATCTGCATTTATTTCTACTTCACGTTCAAGTTGTACAGAAACTTTGTTCAACTTAGCAGTAGTAGGCATATCCCTCATCTCATCATGATCAACCAAAGACAACTGTGAAGTATCATGATCATTATCACGAATATTCACTTTACCGTCAACTTCATCATTTTCAAACTCTTTAATAACAGAAGTAGACAATTTTGGTTCCTCCTCGCAAATCATAAAAGGTTTTATAACTTCACTCTGACTAGTAATACCTTGTAAACTTTGGAGTCAGAACTGCACTCTGAAGCAGCAACTCTATTCTGTGACACTCTATTCAACAATGGCTTACCAGTTGCAACTACAGACTTCCTGACCAAACCGTTATCGTCACACAATTCGGAGTCAGGCCTGGAGTTTACATTTAGCTTATCACTGAACTTGCTCACTGGTTCACAGTTCACCTTTGTATGCACCTCTTGCAAACGTGTGAAACACAACCGTGTTTGTCTTGCATCTTGTAACTTATCTGTTGAGGATGTACTACGAAACCTGTTACACTCACTAAGTCTATATGCATTACTAGACATCATGGAGCCTTCTCGATATCCACCTCTCTGAGGCCTATTCGTCATCAATGAGTGCGTTTTACCCTCAGACTGCTCTATTCTAGGGGTGAGATCTAATAGACTGGAAAACTTGCTCATAGATTGATTGACACTAGTATTTACCAGTTTCAGGATATCATCAAATTTTGGCTCGATACCCTCATCCTCCATACGGGAGCTTATCTTCACCCACTTCCTTTGCAGTCGAGTAGGTAGACGTCTTGCTATTACTTCTAGTATAAAACTCGAGTTGAGGTCACTCATGCAATTCATCGAAATCAAGGTATTCTTATAAGTCAAAAGATTATCTAAAAACTCAGTAAGTGCCTTGGAGTCATCTTGAAGTTGACTGCCGTTACCTTTGACAGCTTCGTATACGTTCCTTACAATCACTGAAGGTCTTCCAAACCTTTGACGTAATATGCTCATAGCCTCATCGTAGCCCTCTTTTGGCTTCATAAACTTACAGCACTGTATAGCTCTTGCAGCATCTCCAGTGCAATATCTCATCAAATACATCAATTTCAATTCATCAGTTAATAAAATACCACTCAGCATGATCTCAAACTCCTTTACAAATTGTAAATAATCAGCCGGGTTTCCATCAAAACACCGTGGTTCAAATTTAGGGAGTTTGATGTTCCTATTATCCCTGAACGGCGAAACAGTAACATCAACCATGTCATGCTTAACATCAGACACATCGTTACAATTAACAGACAAGTCACCATGACTTACTTTCCTGTTTGCATCCAAGACACTCTGTCCCTTCTTTGACCCAGGCATTGTTGAACTTGACCCAATTCCAAAAACGTTCCAGATATTGCTTGTTCAAAGAGGACTTGACCGGCACCAGGAAAAATGAACGGCGACTATCCAAACTTTCACCAACTGTTTGAATCCGCCAGATCTGTTTCTATCGTCAGAAACTGTCAATCACGTCTCATAAACCGTTAATGCCCAGCTCTCGCTACGCTCGGGCTCACGCTGTTCCTTGAAGTTTTTCAGAAACGCTTAGTAATAACGGACGAAAAAACCAAAACACCGATCTGCCGCTTGATATTTCTTTATTGTTACACCAACATATAAAAAGAATAACTGAACTAAGGTCTGTGAACAAATATTACAATAATAAATCATAAGATTACTTCTGACGATGTTTCACTCTTCTTTCTGAACAGCGACCGATGAGACGATGACTGTCGTATTGATGCCTCCGCGAAAATTGGGGAAGTTGATTTTGAGCAAACAACCATGAATTGATCGTTCAATCTTCAACTCCATTGACATATATCCATGAGAGGATAACAGGATATCTGAACATTTTTTTGAGAATAACGCCAGGCAAACCATCTAGTTCTAGGCTACAAGAATGATTCACCGACTGGAGACATTTTAGAACGTCATTTGTATTGGAGCCAGGGAAACAGGTTTCATTAACACTTGTGACACTAGAAAGTTTGGCATTTGTTGGAGAATGTATTAAGGACTTATTCACTGTACACACATCAAATGAGTATGGAATACTGTTGTAATACTGGTTGTAATTAAATACGTAAAGGCGTAAGCTATTTAGTATCCACAAAGTAGATATGCGATCAATGCAGTTGTTGATTATAAAAATGATGGATATTAGATAACATCACACGATTCAACGGCACATTGGGAATAAATAAAAATTGTTTCTTAGCTCATTGTCAAGTAAACAGTCTATTTGACGTTGTCACTGCATACTAACAGATTAGTGAAGTAGCTGTCAAGCCTAAGCTACTACATTTACTTGTACTACATACTTGGCGTTTAGCACTATACAGACTTGCAACTAGCTAGATAAAGCGACTTTAGTGTAACGAATAGTACAGAATTATTATTCAACTTAAATCCTACTTAGTTTTTACAATGTGCTGTTGTATAGAAACGGACCTGAAATCCTATCAATGACTAAAGTAACAGTCTCCTAATACTATAGTGAATCTCCATTCCACTAACTAAGCTTAACATACATTAATCAGAATTCACATATTACAAAAGCCCAGAGTATAGCGACACACTGAAGAAGTCTGAAGGAAGTAGAAATTAAGGGTATATTGAGTATTTCATTAATTTACAAAGAAAATTCTGATGAAGGATATTAGCGTCAGTTTGGTCGATTGATATTTCCGCTGATTTCATGTTCGACAACCTCCATATACCTAAAATATAAAGCACATGTAAGGACTGGCACAACATGGTTATAAAACATGATTCTACAAATTAGTGTAAATATGAACACACTAACTCTATTAATACTAAGTGAAATTCCCATGCAAACAAAATGTTTGTAGTCCACACCTGGTCTCTATATTGACACCGTATGCATAAATAGACGTCGTATACTTTCCAGTATCGGAGGATTATACGCAAACATCCATGCTGTTGAGGCGTCATTCCCTCATCAAGATTACTTGCAGATCAACTTCACATTAAATACGTTTACATTAAAAGAAGCGAATGTATAACTTGAAAATTAATCCACAACCTCAGTAATGTCTAGTGAACGTGGTTTTGTGAATCCTACGGAAATTACATGCCCATAGTTAGGAAACCACAGCCATCATTATAAGTTGAATATATCTCATTTCTAAACAGCTATGCACAGTGTTAACAGCATAGATAAGAACTTAAAATATTGTAGGATACACAGACCTGTTTTGTTGATGTGGATACCAATGTCATATATAATCCAGTTGTGGTACTGCATCTGTACTGCTTCTTTAAATGGAAATTTCAGAAGTAATTCATCTCCACTATTGGTGATCAAAAATATTTCAGAACTAAGTATGCAGTGTCAGTAGCAATGGTATAACAGAAAGTAGATTGATAATAATAATAGAACTGACTAGATTCAGTTTTCATAATCAACGCAAAACATATGAACAATAATACTGTACTCTGAAACAGTGAGTTAAATGAAACGAGTAATCATCTTCTCCACTTCACTGCCCTTGCTGCAATTATGAAAACCACCTAGATTTGTTAGCCTAGCATTTAGCCAAGCAGGCAAGGGTACAATATTAATAAAGTTGAGATATTTTTATGCACCGAATTCACATAAACCACATTGCACTTCGCTAGTCAGTGCAAATATGGATTAAATACACTTAGAAGTAACCTGTCAACTTACTATAATTCCTGTCCAAACACACATACGGTGAAAGACACATCCACACGATAACTTCTGTTCCCACAGAAGGTTCTGTTAGCATTTATAGGTGATTTTCATGAACTGATAGCGTTCTTTTGTCAAAAAGTACTGTTCTTCGCACAAAAGTATGCTGCGCTGATATTTTAGAGGCTAAAGGTATTGACGTTCACGGATAGTTCGAAGTATACTAACACATGATCTAGTACCAAAAACTTCTATAGTATTCGTTACGCGTAGACCAAAGGCAAAGCAAAAACACCAGGATTGATCGTCCACATTACGAGTTATATGTTGGGACCAAATTGGAGTGTGAGATGATTGCTGAACTATCTGGGGATCGTGCACGATAAAACGAACGCAACACGATAGCGTGTCGAGTGGCGTAGATGCCTGACCAGAAGCCTTCGGCTAAACAAGTTGACCTAAACAGTAAGTGTCAGCATCCAGTGTTCAGTGATGAATGCTGTGGCCAATAATTCTGGGGAATTATCTATCACTAAAATATCATGAGACGTGAAATATTTATTGAATGATACTATACCGAAAGGTGCAGCTTCTGCGTAAAGCAGACTATTTTTGCAGATGACATTACCCTCCAACTATCCCATCTTGCTCATCATAGTGATATTTTGACGCAGACACCAAAATGACTTGTCAGAAAATGATAATTCCTATCGGTCTAGAAAACATGTAACACAATTTAGTCAGAAGTTATTCATAAAGAAGATTTACCAGGCGAAATTTTAACAAACACGCTGTGTAAGCTGTTATGAAGACATTGAACGGTGTAACATTAGAAGAGCGTATTTCTGTTGTGGTGTTACAAGGTGAGGAGATGGAGATTAGAAGACACTGTAACCAATTCAAGGTCTTGATGGGTTTCCACGTCGACTAATCATATGTTTTCGTGAATTTGTTTGCCATTAAAATTCAAAGGTTTTCTACATTTTGCATATTTAAAAGTGTTGAGGTCAATTTGTCACTGGATGCTACTGTAAAGCTTATTTTTAGTCTGAAGTTCAAAGTCACTAAGTTGATAGTTAGCGATAATGGTAAACCAGCGATCACTGAGCTAATTCGCGTATTCTAAGCTGAGTCAGTAAACTGATCATAGCACAGCTGTAATTAAATCGATTTAATTACAGTCTCCTAAGTTTACTATAATCTGGCTACTTCTGAACTAACTAGAACATTCTATAGTGAGTAAATTCTGAAACTTCTAAAAGTGTTTGCATAAACTGGAACCGTCCAGTGGTTCATCAGTATGACTGGCACCAATTCAGCTCCGTGTTTTTCTTCTACGCATTTTGAGAAATAACTTATCAGCTTTATTTTAGCCCTCTTAGCCAAGATTCAGCGTCCAGTGCCCCTTTTTAAGGGAGACCAAGGTTGGGTCATTTCAGGTAGGTAAAATATTCCTTTACCGTAAAACCACGTCATTGACCCGTAGATTAAAATTAACTTAGAACTGTTGTAAGGTTGGGCGTTTAAGCGTTGCTGCGGTATAAGTGATCGATCCTATTTGCCAACGTTACTCAGGATATGCTATGAGCCAGTAATCTTTGGCGGATAAAAAGAAAATTAGAAGTACATGTTTATATCATGCACACATACGGAAACAATAAGGTAATACTAACATTTTCACAAAAATAAACGATTAACAGGGGCACATCGTATTCGTAACGTTGTTTGCGGTTTATTCAATAGCAAACCATCCAACTCTTTGGTGAAATCTGTTATTTTCCGCAGTGCAGCATCGGTATGTCGGTTCAAGCTGACGAGGCGACATCTTATCGATCATAAGCATTACGAAACACGTTCTTTGGTTGCAGCGTTAGGCGGGTGGCATGCGGAATGTTGTCCTTAATGTTATGCTGACGTTCTCATCCCTCGCCGTTTTTTCAGAATATCTACGAGTGACATTTAAGGAAAGGGAATAGAGCACAGTTTATATTTGAATCCAAGAAAGCCGCAACGACATGCGCACATGGCAAACTATATGCACACTATGTCCAACATGTGCACTTAGCCTCATTCCTGTTTACGAAGGTGTGGCTACCTTCTGCGTAATCAACTGAGGTGGAGGATATTGACTAAAAGAAGAAAAACCGCGTTCGCAGGTCTAAAATGACTTTCTGAATGCCTAGCATACATGGAAAAGACATCAAACAATGCTGCATCTAGGGAATTTCTCCTTCATAGCATCTGTGAAGTTGCACAGTCGACAGTGAATGCTACTGTTTTGGATATATCACTCACAATTCTCTTAAACGTTTGCAATATCTCCTTGATATCTGAAAACCTTTCCTTCCTAGTAAGAGCAAATTAAACAGTCCTTCCTCTTCCAAACCCATCGGTCGCAACAAACTGATATAAAGGCCATCTGTAATAAATTTAGAGATGAAAGTATACCTTGTACTACCACATACTCCATCTTATTCGTTTTATAAGAACAATTTTCAACTACTGGAAACTTATGATAGAGGTCTATCATATCATTACAGGCGAAAATGATTTTTGGTACAGAACTTTCATTGTCAAGAACACTAACTGGACCTGTCTGTCTCAGTCGATGAGGCAGGTCTTGTAAACTACCGATTTCTATTCTACTGTCACGTTTATTTTGATAAGGCTTATGTTTATTCATCCCAGCTCGCATATTCCTAATATTATCATATAGGATAACTTTACCGAATCGCATGCGCTAAATCCACTATTTCATGGACATCAGTGTTCCCTTCAATAAACTCCTGCACAACTGTCATTCACTCTGATGACAGCCGACCTCTGGAAATAAAACCTTTTTTGCATGGATGGTTATGCACAGTTTTGTATCTTGTATCCTTCACCTGTATGCCGTACTATATATGTCGACTGACATGAAGTACCTTGGGACCTAAAAAAATTTACATGCATAGCCAAATTACCCTTTGTTCCTCAAGCCAGCACCTCCAGGAGCACGATAACTTCCAAAAGTGCATTCATACCTCACATGCTTGTATTTCATAGGACCGCATGTGTCCCTTTTACGACTTGAAGGAACCCGGAATGGTGTGTTTGATTTCTTCCAAAGAAATAATGAACAAGTTAGTTATTACCCCCATTAATTTATCAATAGCTTGCTTAAATTGCGCCCAAGTATAAAATATACACGAAAGCGTTATTCTCTGGAATATACCCGTTACATTGGACAACATAGGTAGCACATTTTGTGAAGTAGAGACAGTAGGAGTATTTTGTAACATCATGTAATGGGGTTACCAATGCACAGCGAACACAACACAATGGTTTTTAGCAGATGAATAATAGTATATACTTCAGTGGTTATATACCACTGTCGTGACATAGTAAATTGAAATTGCATTGTGGATAAAGTTTTATTTCGATAAAGTCACACATTGTTATACAGTAATATTTACTGACGACGCTTCGAGCGAAATTCATTGCTCATAATCATATGGTCAAAATAAAATTTTATCCATAATGGAATAATACTCTACCACAGTGTCCAAGTTTTATCCTTATATCTAGTAAATCGCAGTTGAATTATATTCGCCTAGTAAGCAAAAGTCACATAGGTCACAGAACTGACAACTTAAAAAGATGTGCGTCAGTTAAGATATGTATGTATCCTTATCAAAGACATAGAATAAATTATTGAATTGAATTTTTGATTTTCCCGTCGATTGATTGGACCGAAGTGCTCGGTCTCAGGTTGACATGTCGGCTTCTTGTGCAGATGCTTCGACGATGTTTGGGTATTTAATTAGTATACAATTGGTGGACAGTGGCTAGCAGTGGAATCCAGGATGCGCATTTCGTCCTATTTGGGACTCGTCAGCTGGATGTACCTGCATTTCTCAGTGAGTGATGCAGGTACATCCAGCTGACGAGTCCCAAATAGGACGAAATGCGCATCCTGGATTCCACTGCTAGCCACCATCCACCATTGCATACATAGAATAAATGTTTAGAAATAAGAATAAAACTTGTGCACTGCGGTAGAGTATAATTCCATTATGGGTAAATTTTTGTTTTGATAGTCACAGTGTTATACAGTAATGTTTACTGTAATGTAATGTTTACATTACTGTATAACACTGTGATACTTTATCAAAACAAAAATTTACCCATAATGAAATGTTTAGAAACTAGTTGAATTATATTCACCTAGTCAGCAAAAAATGTATATATCGTATTTTGGGACTTAAATAGCTCATAATTATTGTTGAATAGCATTCATCCAGTGAAAAATCTTGTACATCTCAATGTACTTTCAAGACACCTAATGCATCCAAATAGTATGAAACTCATCACACTACACTCAAACACTAAAAAATTCACATGCCATTATAATATGGTAAGTCCTTAATTCCACTGCCTATTCTGCGTGTCACTATCCGTGTGAAAGTAAAAAACTTCCTGCTTTGACAAATGTTTTAGACCAATAGGAGGCCAACTAGCCAACAGTCAATCAAAACCTGTATATATCGATTTTCATGGAGATATAATAATCACCTTATTAGTAGTGACATGTTTATATACATGACTAGAATCGCCCAAAGAAAAGTATTCTGATATTACGTAGGCATGGGCTCCCTTGTAGCAATCCACGAAGGATAGCTCACCAGAGGGCAAAGACTCAAATACGTCCCTGTTTCTTTTCAGTGCTGGTTTGCCGTCCGTGAACAGCTCTAAGCGAAGACAAGGCAATCATGCAGAGACAAGGACTGCGTGCAAACGGCTCATCTCCTTATAATCTGATACATTTATAATGGGTAGATATCTAAACTCATTGTTTTACTTCTTCACATTCTCTCTTGTGTTACTCTTCTGAATACTCCAACTATTACACCCCTTACACTTATTATTGACACATATAGGTACCAGTTTCATTAACTATCTGTTTTTAATTTCTTTTTTTCCAGTCTACATAATTTTCATTAATCGTATCTGTTATAATTATTATTGTGGCTTCTTTTTCTGACGACACTGGACGACTAACGGGTGGAAGGATCATTTCCATTCACAGTAGTGACACAGTGTTAATACACTGCATGCTACAAATTACATACAGTCAATCCCAGCACCTCTCCTTTTGGAGTCAACCAAAGCTATGACAGTCGGGTGGTGGGACGAACGTCTGCCTTAAAACCAAAAAGCTAGCACAAAAAAACATTGGTTTACACTAGCTCGTAAAAACGATATTGGATATGGTACAGCAAAGAATTGCGATATTCCCTTGGTGCTTGTTGTAAAGCATTACTCGCAGTAATCCGATGTTTACTAGTACCTCTCAAGCTCGAGCTGCTTTCGCTGACCTACACCATCTCTGGCGTAGGCGTGACATCCGGTTATCAACCAAGAGACGTGTGTACTGCTCAGCAGTTCGTTCCGTCCTTCTCTATGGCTCTGAAACATGGCCAATATGAGTTGAAGACATGAAAAGGTTGACTGTTTTTGATCATGGATGTCTGCGATCCTGTCTCACGTTAGGTGGTTTAATAAGGTAAGTAATGCTGACGTTAGGCGTAGAGTGTTGGGCAAAGAGGGAAAATCAATCGACGAGGCTATAAAGTTAAATAGACTGAGATGGCTAGGTCACGTGCTGCGCATGCCTCACCATCGCCTTCCCCGACGGGCATTACTAGCTGATATAGCTGCAGGTTGGAAAAGAGTGAGTGGTGGCCAAACAAAAACATGGCACATCAATCCATGAAATCCTTGACAGTAAAACTGAGTCAGGTAGGGAGATGCAGACTTCCGGGTTGGGGCCCTCGGGACTCTAGGAATCAATGGCTGGAGACAATAGGTGACATGGCTCAAAATCGTTGTCAATGGCGCGCAGATGTATTCAGTCTCTGTAATCTTTCATATTCCTTTCTACCATTACCCATTCTGTTTCACTCCTATACTTGTCAGACTGTATTGATTCTCTTCACTCATCTTGTCTACCTCTGTGTGCTATTTGGAACGTGGCAACTCGAACTGCTGCACTTCGGTGCCAAGTTCTATGTTGAATCCAGACAGACAGATCTCTCAATATAAACTCTTTAAGCCACAATTAAGCACTGAGTGAGCATTACCCAGGTCTGTTCTGGCTCTATTCAAGCGCTAGTTCAGCATTTATTGCTTTTCTTAAGTAACTGGCATACTCGACACATCGTCTAACTACTAACAGTATTTAAATAAAGTATAATTATATTTTAATAGTTTACACACAATGATAAGTTTTGTTATTGGTAATATTTACTTTCGAAATATTACCAATAACAAAACTTATCATTGTGTGTAAACTATTAAAATATAATTATGCTTTATTTGATCTAATCCACAATGCTCAAACTTTTTACTGATATTAACTAACAGTATTTGTCTGTCTGTTTATCAACATAGAACTTTGCACCGATGTGCAGCAGTTCAAGTCGCTACACTCCATGTAACACACAAAGCAAGAGAACAAATGCAAAATAGAGACAGGAGACAGGGATATGAGACAAAAGGAATAATAATAACGAAGAACATAATAGTTTCATTGAAAATTATAAGTCACAAGGAGTGGATACATCTGCGCCACTGAGAACGATTTTGAGCCATATCACTGATTGTCTCCAGTCATTGGTTTTCTACCATCCCGAGGACCAAAACCAGGAAGCCAGTCTACACCCCCAACGTGGCTTAAACTGAGTGTTGTGGATTTCATTGACTAGTGCCATGTTTTGGTTTCACCGCCACTGGCTCTTTTCTAGCCTGACTCTATGTCAGCTAACATTGCCCGTCGAGGAAGACTAACAGCATAGTTATGTCTATGATCTTGTGCTAATTATTACTTACTATACCCAATGCTTTCGAAATTCACTGAATTTTTATTAGGAAATCACTTTTTTAATTCTGTCTGTCTGTTTTCGACATAGAACTTTGCACAAATGTGCGGAAGTTCAAGTCGCCACACTCCGTGTAGCACGCGAAGCAAGAGAAGAAAGTACAAGAAAGCCATAATAGAGACAGTTAACAGAGGTGTGAGACAAAGGAATAGTAGTAACGAAGTATTAACTCTTTTAATTAGAAAGTTTTATTTGAAAAGAGTACAGTCTGACCATTAATCAGTCAAGTAGAGTTTACAGGCAATATCCTGCAAATAAACAACATTCAAAATTAGTTGAGGAATACATAGAGATTTTGATCAGTAACATTTAGAAAGGGGAACTAACACCGTTTCCTTCTTCGGTGTTTCTTTTAAGCGCCTAGAAGTAAGAAACTATTTTTACTACGTTTCGCATAAACCACAATCCTTAAAGTTTAGTTTATGTATTTTGTAACATTACCTGACTTCCTTTTTTCTTCATTCGCCTGCGGACATGATCTGTCAAATTTTGATAGTAAGATTGTGACTTTGTTCATCACATCTCCAATCTCCGTAGACGATGCTAGTGTCACAGAACTCCACCGTAATTACGGCTATATAAATGGAAGTTCCATAAATGAACCTTACATCTGATTATTTTATAGAAAGTAGGAAGCACAATCCTGACCAAAACATAATTGTATGCTTGAAATTCTCCCGCATTATCCGTCTTATGATCTTATGATTTATTATTGTAATATTTGTTCACAGACCTTAGTTCAGTTATTCTTTTTATATGTTGGTGTAACAATAAAGAAATATCAAGCGGCAGATCGGTGTTTTGGTTTTTGCGTCCGTTATTACTAAGCGTTTCTGAAACTTCAAGGAACAGCGTGGGCCCGAGCGTAGCGAGAGCTGGGCATTAACGGTTTATGAGACGTGATTGACAGTTTCTGACGATTGAAACAGATCTGGCGGATTCAAACAGTTGGTGAAAGTTTGGATAGTCGCCGTTCATTTTTCCTGGTGCCGGTCAAGTCCTCTTTGAACAAGCAATATCTGGAACGTTTTTGGAATTGGGTCAAGTTCAACAATGCCTGGGTCAAAGAAGGGACAGAGTGTCTTGGATGCAAACAGGAAAGTAAGTCATGGTGACTTGTCTGTTAATTGTAACGATGTGTCTGATGTTAAGCATGACATGGTTGATGTTACTGTTTCGCCGTTCAGGGATAATAGGAACATCAAACTCCCTAAATTTGAACCACGGTGTTTTGATGGAAACCCGGCTGATTATTTACAATTTGTAAAGGAGTTTGAGATCATGTTGAGTGGTTTTTATTAAATGATGAATTGAAGTTAATGTATTTGATGAGATATTGCACTGGAGATGCTGCAAGAGCTATACAGTGCTGTAAGTTTATGAAGCCAAAAGAGGGCTACTACGAGGCTATGAGCATATTACGTCAAAGGTTTGGAAGACCTTCGATGATTGCAGGGAAATTATTCGAGGCTGTTAAGGGTAATGGTGGTCAATTACAGGATGACTCCCAGGCACTCACTGAGTTTTTAGATAATTTTTTAATTTACAAGAATGGAATGATTTCGATGAATTGCATGAGTGACCTCAACTCGAGTTTTATACTAGAAGTAATAGCAAGACGTCTACCTACTCGACTGCAAAGGAAGTGGGTGAAGATAAGCTCCCGTATGGAGGATGAGGGTATCGAGCCAAAGTTTGATGATATCCTGAAACTGGTAAATACTAGTGTCAATCAATCTATGAGCAAGTTTTCCAGTCTGTTAGATCTCACCCCTAGAATAGAGCAGTCTGAGGGTAAAACGCACTCATTGATGACGAATAAGCCTCAGAGAGGTGGATATCGAGAAGACTCCATGATGTCTAGTAATGCATATAGACCTAGTGAGTGTAACAGGTTTCGTAGTACATCCTCAACAGATAAGTTACAAGATGCAAGACAAACACGGTTGTGTTTCACACGTTTGCAAGAAGTGCATACAGAAGTGAACTGTGAACCAGTGAGCAAGTTCAGTGATAAGCTAAATGTAAACTCCAGGCATGACTCCGAATTGTGTGACGATAACGGTTTGGTCAAGAAGTCTGTAGTTGCAACTGGTAAGCCGTTGTTGAATAGAGTGTCACAGAATAGAGTTACTGCTTCAGAGTGCAGTTCTGACTCCAAAAGTTTACAAGGTATTACTAGTCAGAGTGAAGTTATAAAACCTTTTATGATTTGCGAGGAGGAACCAAAATTGTCTACTTCTGTTATTAAAGAGTTTGAAAATGATGAAGTTGACGGTAAAGTGAATATTCGTGATAATGATCATGATACTTCACAGTTGTCTTTGGTTGATCATGATGAGATGAGGGATATGCCTACTACTGCTAAGTTAAATAAAGGTTCTGTACAACTACAACGTGAAGTAGAATTGAACGCAGATGCAGTTCCAGAAGGTGTGCATACTTGTGAGACAGTCAGTGTAATTGATCAGCATGTAGCCCACCTATCATCAGATGCTAGTGCTAAACCTGAGCTGATAGTAAAAGACAGCAGTGGTGGTGGTCTTGCAGGTAGACAAACTTCTGAAAGTCGAGCAACAACAGCTTTTGATCCACCGCTAACTTCATCAACTGATATCAATCAGTCGTCGTTGGTGCTGTCATCCACAATGAAAAAGACGCCCATCAACTCAAGTATCTTGTGCAATGACTATGCTAGTATCAGTTCGTTTGAAAGGACGAATATCAATGGTCAGTTTAGTGAGGATAAGCCAAGTGTAAACGAGAGAGTAATTGTTAAATTGACTTGCACGAATAAAGGCATTTCTAGTTTCAAGTTACTATTTGAATGTTATTATCTTTGGTGTAAATTACTCTGTTTCTACGCTTGGTTGATGAGATATGTCGTGTGTTTGTTGGTCATCTATATTCTACGATACAATGACATGGGCGTGTTGCCGTTCAGATTTGAGGATATAGCTGATAGAAGGAAGTTAGCAAATGAACTCTGCGACGATTTTCCAACCTAGAGCGTCAACCTGAGAAGGGTTGTAGGCGTACTGCTGTAAGTCCTACAATTCTTCAAAGGGTAGCGCATCAATGAGCAGTCCAATGTGCTTGGTGTGTGATTTTGTACATATGTTCATATTGTATATACTGAATTGATATCATCTGTCATCTAGCTGTTGGTAATTCTGTTTGTGTCCGGACGACTTCCACTTGGATCATCAACCTGAGAAGGAATGTAGGCGTACTGCTGTAAGTCCTACAGTTCTTCAAGGGTAGTTTGTCGTGCCAGAATCCACAACATTTGATGTGTTGATTGTACATATGTTTGTGTTAAATAGTTGTGTGAGTTCCAATTGATGTAATTGTTGGTTAATCTTGTTTGTGTTCGGACATTCCACAAATTACAATCGTCAACCTGAGAAGGGTTGTAGGCGTACTGGTGTAAGTCCTGCAATTCTTCAAAGGAATTCCACCAAGACATGATCGCGAGGTTGTTTGTACTGTTTGTATATACGTGTGGTGTGTCATCGCAATTTGTGATTTTGGATTCATTGTGTTTACTCGTTGTTTTCGTGCCTTTTTTTTATTGCGTAATTTTGTTAAAATTTTCGTCGTGATTACTTCTGAAGTTGTTTCGAGTCTTCTACATCCGTGAATGAATTGATTGATGTTAAGGACAGCAGATGGGTCGTATACGCCGGGGAGGCTAGGCTATTGCTGAGAATGAAATGCACACGGAGATAATTGTTAGCTGCGGTCCGACACGCCGGGGAGAAAGAGTGTAAACGACTGAGGCTCGCATGCGTCACCGCTACTAGAACTGAGGCAGAATGAGTGACAAGCGATTTCAGTGGTAATTGGTAGTGAGTAGATAAGAGGATGTGCGTAGAGTATCGTGAGGTGGTGCCATGGTCACTTTGCATTCTGCAAGAGTCATTCTAGCAAGTGGCGATTGTGTTGCAAGATGTCAAGAGGAGGTCTCTGTCTGGAGGCGCAGGTCGTCATTGATGTGTGAGATTGTGCTGTGGGTATGCTTGTGGTGTGTTGGCTTTTCTGTTTGTTTTCCATTTCAGCTCTGTCCGTGTGACCCAGGTTCTCGCAATGGCATCCAAGTCAACGTGCATTGGTCGTGAAGGAAAAAAGGGTTGGATCCCTTTTTTGCCGGGGAGTGTCAATGGAGTTGAAGATTGAACGATCAATTCTTGGTTGTTTGCTCAAAATCAACTTCCCCAATTTTCGCGGAGGCATCAATACGACAGTCATCGTCTCATCGGTCGCTGTTCAGAAAGAAGAGTGAAACATCGTCAGAAGTAATCTTATGATTTATTATTGTAATATTTGTTCACAGACCTTAGTTCAGTTATTCTTTTTATATGTTGGTGTAACAATAAAGAAATATCAAGCGGCAGATCGGTGTTTTGGTTTTTGCGTCCGTTATAACTAAGCGTTTCTGAAATCTTCAAAGAACAGCGTGGGCCCGAGCGTAGCGAGAGCTGGGCATTAACGGTTTATGAGACGAGACTGACATGATCCGTTGTAAGTCAATTATGTTCGTGGGAGGGTGTCGCATCAGGTCTGTTTGGAGGTCATCGGGTAAGGCCTCGTCGGTAAAACATATCCGCACCATGCGGTCCCTGTATTCCGGGTCTGCGTTATTGTCCACACTCGCCGCCATTAGTTGTAAGGCATGGAAATAATCGAGGGGACTCTCCCCGGGCAGTTTTCTGCGATTGAAGAACTTTAGAAGGGCGTGTTCGTAGCCCAATTGGAGGTCGAAACAATTATCCAGAATTTTCCAATTTTCGATCATGGACTTTGCGCTGCTGAAACCGGAAGCATCGGCGCGTGCGAATGCATCTTCCGATAGGGCATTGAGGATAGAAGGAAGTGGTGGGCTGGTGGAGAAATGCTGAGGAATGCCTGAATGCGTTTCTTCCATCTGGGGTAATCTGATGACAGTTGAAACGATGGGGGACGAGGTAGCGCGGGACAATCAGAGTGGTGATTCCACCTTCTTCTGAAAACAGCTTAAGGAGACCGTAATGCCTATTTATTGTGATTGGTCCGTTCAAGGTCGTTTGCTGATTGGTTGTTAGTGGCGCCGAAAGTTTGTCTTTGCAAAACACAACTAAAATATAGGTGAAAGTTTTCTAAAATATTATATACAATCGACATAAACATTTGTATATGCATATAACATTAATGTCCTATTCATGTCCACATAATTTCTCTTTCTGGTATTCCGCTGCTGAGCCTACTATTCAATTTATCTTCTGATCGAGGTCGAACAACCCTGCATCTAAACTGAAATGAAGATGGATTCCAAACCATTTTACTCATAACCACTCAAATTCCATGAACGATCCAATTCTACCATTTGAAGACGCAGGCGAACATGCTGTAAATGAGTATTCATGATCTGAAATGAAGAAGCAACTGTTTTTCAAACAGTTTTCAACATTTTACTCAACTTACGTGTACAGTCCGCCATGCAGACACAAATGGCGCAAATGGAGAATACTGGAACCGACCTCGGTACCATTTGATGCAGTAAAACAACTTGGCATAACCTTATCTAGTTTTCGTATCCACGATGAAATTTCTTTCCTCTTACAAAACTACGATAAGACTGCTGAAAAAATGTAATAAATATATCACTGATCTCAACATAATACATCAATAAACTTTAAGTCAAGCGTGCTGTTCACAACAAAGTTATATAGGAGAATTGACTTCAAGCTTTATTTTTCCCAGATATTTGTATTACATTCATCTGATGTTTGGGTTTTTTGTTAATGCGAAGACAATATTTCTATATCTCTTTTTGTGCTACACAAGCAGACTCTATAGCAACTGTTCCGACTGACTCTAATGTCAGAAAGAACAACCAAACTGTAAATTCATCATACATCAAATTATGTGTAATTTATATAATAACTTATCCATGCCTGTACAATTGGTATGTTCCTGCATAAACAGGAAGAAATATATATTATTAATGGAGGTTCTTGCTCTCGTGCATTTCCGCAGACATTTTCGAGATTACCTTGTTGGATGCTCCTCCCGAATACGCACATTACAGTGGCTCTGAACACTTCTCAAAACTGTGGGCTAGGAGGCAGGAACGTTTACGAGAGTTTGATTTCACTTGAAACTACCGGCCGTGGTTTCGACATTCTAATGCTAATGCCTCTCTATGACCGCCAATCTGTGTTTCAGCAGGAAGTGTTTTAATCATTAAGGATGTTGATTTCGAATAAGCCTCAATACAACCGGCTGTAGCTGGTATCCAGCCTACTTACTCCTACCAACTCCATGGGATTGATAAACCATCAAAAGAGAACTACGGGAATTATCCGACATGACAAACTGTATTTGTACCAAATAGGGTGTGCTGCGATCAACAGATGGTGTCTTATATGTAATGCAGCCAACTTCACCACCCTGTCTTCTCGTTCCTCTTGCATATGGTCAGGAGGTGATTCACCTCATACACAACCAGTCTGGTCACGCTGGCCAACGAGAAACCGGGTACGGCATCCGTCAATGATTTTGGTGGTCACTACTTCATCACGACGTCTCTCAACTCCTCCGCAACGGCGATACATGTGCCCAAATCAAGCAGCCTCTGCAAATACCAGGGGCACTCTTAGTTCCTATCCTAACTGAACCCGGCAACCACCTGGTGGGAGCAAATGTCCTGAAATCAATTACCGATAAGTCTTTCTCATGGATTATTACTTCACCAAATTGTTTGAAGCAGTTCCCTTGCAGCAGCAAAATGAAGCAACAATCGGGCGCACATTGCTTAACGCATGGATGTTTCGTGTTGACGCATCCTCTATTCACATTCAGATCAAGCCGCTACTTTTCAGAGTCCACTTACTGCTCGGATCTGTCATGCCTTCGTCAGTTGAATGATTCATACTGCGTTATATCACTCCCAAGGGAACGTATTATAGGTACGACGAAAACCATACTTCGGACCCTTTACAGAGGCTAACGGAATTGACTTTGGTGAACTGTGCGGAGTATACTAACAGAGGATCTTATGCCAACAACTACAGTTTTCGTTTCTCATGGACCAAAGGCAAACCAAAACAAGTGAATCGGTCGTCCAAATTACGAGATATATTCCGGGACCGAAACGTATTGTGAGATGAACCTTTAGCTGGCTAGTGATCGTGCACGAATATGACATGGCAGAGTACCAAATGGCATGGATGCTTGGCCGGAAGCTTTCAGCTGAACAAGTCGACTTAAACAGGGAGTGTCAGCATCCAATGTTCAGTGATGATTGCTGTGGTCAATAATTTTAAGGAATTATTTACCGCTACACCTTCTTCGTCACTTACTGGAAAAAATGAAAAGACGTTCTACCTAAATGCTTCTTGCATACATCTTTTTGGTAAACTCGTCAACGTGGTTTCCAACCGCTCCATTCCTATTTGACAATGAACTCCGCCTTTCAGTTAAAATCATTACACCAATATTACACTACGAAGGAATTCATTGTATCATTTACGTTCGAGGTCTCAAAACCAACTGAAGGTTGCCTAACGCCTGGTGTGCACTCATCTGCAGTCTTTTATGATCCTCTCACGCTCAGATCCACCCATTCGGTTGATGATTACGCTTGGCTTTATCTGCTGTCAGTTCCTACTTGCTCGTGCCCCTCATTTTACGCCTGATGACGAGGGCTTTTTGACACCATCTCACATCCATCTCCAACCACGTATTTTCTGAGGAAATTGCAGCGACTTCAAGAAGACGTCATCGCCGCCAATTATAACCGACTAAAACCACATCATCCAGCAGACATGAGGGAAATGTCTAACCCATCTCAACCACCAACTGTTACCAGCCAATAAGAAGTGGCAGCTGGAGGGGGCAAGGCATATCCGATACCAAACTAGGATAAAATCCTGTGTAGATAGAGCATTGAACGATACTCTCTCCTTTTCCTTTCAGGATAATACTCGAAAGTCGATTCCTAGGAGAAAGATGAACAACTTCTGCCGAGAATTGACATCAGTGATGATAAAAAGCCTGATGGTTTGTGATAGGTTTAGTTCTACAAGTAGATGTCTCATAGATTCACTAACTACCTTATTAGGAGTGATATATTTGTAAGTGGTTGGTGGCACCTAAGGTAGACTTTAATTAAGCGCTCTTACTAAAGACTTCTCTCAATACCCTAATCAGTAGTTTATCAAACGTGTATGTACCGATTAATGAACTAGAAGTAAAAATGCTTGTTACTTAGCTGTGTGCCCTGATAAGAATTACAGTTTTCACCACAGGTGAAATGTAAAATTTAATAAGTAAGAATATTGTATAACTTATCTGAAGTGATGCCGAATAGCAAGCTCAAAGAGTGTGTTTGTAGTCAGCACAGCGACGGACTGTGCAAACGTGACGGCGTCCAGACAACGACAGTAGAAAAAGAATATAGGGATACACAATCACACTACAAAGTAGCAGCTGCACTCTTGCTCTTGTCCCTTGTATATTCAATTGTCCGCATTATGATTCAATTAACACGGACAAACAATTTGACCGCTGGAAAAGAAATGGCCAAGATTCAATTGAAATGACGAATTTTTTGGTCCCCTACAACTGCACAGACCCATAACTACTGTCATCTTTTTCTGAAAAAACGGTTAGAGTCGCAGGCGTTATTGAAACTAAAGTAAGACGAAACGTAGATTTCACACAGCACGAGAAAAATTCCTGTTCTTAGATCCTACAGCTGTACATACATGAAGCCGGTTACAGAATAGACACCGGCATCATACTTTACACTTTTATCTAGACTGTCTGTTACGATGAGAACCAAGTTGAGCTTCGAATCCACATATAACAGGTTTGAACCGCTTAAGCAACGTTTTGAGATTTAAGAGTGACTAAACCAATAACTGAATGTCATTTCATTAAAGTAGACCTACACTAACAAATTCCCGTGGTCTCTCCTAGGCTTACACTAATAACTCCCCTTGTAATGGCTTTTCAGTCTTTAACATAGCATTGAAGGGGAACTATACGTCACAGTCTTCACCGAATTTTGATAGTGAACAAGAAAATCATTACCTGACCTACAATGATCGCTTGCAGTTTCTAAGTATGAAACATCAAAAATTGCTCGAATTTTCGAAAGGCTAGTTAGTCAGCAGACATTTACTTAAAAGTACTACGACAAATTAGTTACTTAATCCATTGAATTCAAGCCAGAAACGTGGAAACAGTTATGCAGTGCACCTAACTACCACATATATACGTTTAGAAATGATTTCACTTCACTCACACAAAAGCACCTAGCCAAAAAAAGGAGAATAAAAATGCCAGCCAAAATATCACAAACCGTTTATTTATAAATAAAATTGAAATACGAAAAATAGAGAGACAAGTTTGATTTGAAAAAAGTATACGAAATACAGTTGCTTTAAAAAAAAACAGTGACATGACATCATTTAAAATCAAACAAGAAAAATAGAAAGTGAAAAACAAGGTAGAAACAAGTATTGAAAGGTACCTGAGAATATGTCATTTATTTATTTATTTATCACTAGAATGCATAAGAGTAAGATAGCCTTGTGGATTTTTCACTTGCCAATTCCACATGTCTTCACACATTTTCTACAAAACATGGATACAACAAAAAAGAGAAGACGTAAGTTCAAATGATTATCGTTTTCAAAAACACAGCTCCTTCCTCCTTTTATAACTGCTTAATGGATAATGATAAGAAAAGTTATTAACCTAGATTTTACAATCATTGCTTCCATTATTACAGGATTATTAAGGAGTTCATATAAGGGTGAAATCAGGACACTGATAACGTATGATTCCATGTCAGTTTGTTTATTTGGTAAATACAGTGATACAGGATTATTTAGTAGATAATGTTTCCAGTACAATTTATCAAACATAATCATACAGTTGTGTGATTACTCCGACATGATTACCAAATAAAAAGCTCGGTTATGAATACATCAATTAATTAATGACAAAACATATTTTATGCATTATATATATAATAACTCGTCTGACTTACGTCAATTCCATATTTTGATTTCCATCCTAATTCTTGTAGGGCCAAAGACGCATCAGAGTAAACACTTGCACAATCACCAGGTCGCCTTGGACAAAATATGTAAGGAATCTTTTTGCTACTTGCTTTCTCCATAGCATGAATCATTTCTAATACGGAATGTCCTTCACCTGTTCCCAAGTTATATATCTAATTAAATTAATTGATTTTATTAGTAAATTCAGTAGTAATGTAAGTACTATTATTTATTATTATTATTTAAAAGTGTTTAGTTCAATGTCAAGAAATGAAAACAAACATTATCCATAGTGAACTCTACCATCAAGATATTTTCATAAAATGATATTATAAATATGATAAAACATACTAAAATATATTTCAAAAGAATATATAAACTAACTGATGTGATCCGCTTAGAAATTGTCTGGAAAATTTACTTGACTATATATTTTTTTTATTTTTGATTTACATCTTGATTCCACACTGTATTTTCGGTACAAGTATGGAATTTTCAGCGTGGATATCGGTAGCCCAAATTTTGCAGGCCGACCATAGATATCAGGTGTGCGTCGGTGCGGGCTCGAACCCCGGACCATGTGCATGGTCGGCGAGAGTCCTAACCACTGTGCCACCGACGCACAGGTGCTAGACAGTGGATCCTAGCATTAACTGATTCATTTGTCTCTATTTTCATAGATTAATTAATTAGTTGATGAAATTAATTCGAAATGGACAGAATACACTTACTATTTACTATAAATATCACCTGTCGAATTGTTTCCAAGATGTACAAAACAAACATTCATATATACACATAACATTTGAAGAGGAAAAAATGACACCACGTATTATTAAAGTCACGCAAGAATCTACAAGTGACTGTAACTTGTTCTTCGTGTATTTCTTACATCACAGATGTTGTGGTCATATCTTCAGTATATTGGAACATATACACAGAAACGATAAGGAAGATTTGTGTCGGAGGTGGATGGGGGCTATTGGTGTGGTTATATGTTCTCTGAGATGGATGAAATTATTGCGAAGCTTTCATTATCTTTCTAGAAATCTTCAACATGATATGAGCTTTCTTGCATTCCTCATGAATGATATAATTGTCTCCGTTGATGATCTGGGTTGCGACTGGTTGTTAATCTGTATTTGTTTCGACAGTCTCAATGACTCAGAATCTGACTTTTCTGCCGTGTGACAAAGAAATTCTCTTCATATTGAAGTTCCAGCTGAAGATGTTGTCTAGAGAGACTATGAAAGCTTTGAGAATAAACCATCCAACTCAGAGAGGACAATTACACCAAAAAATAGATAGACTTTCTAATATTATAATAAGAAGTTTTTATATACAGGCTACATACCTTTAAACCACAATTCTGTTTTATTTTATTTAATGACATAGTATGTGCTACAGCCAAATCAACAATATGAATATAATCACGAACACCTAGATCATTGGAAACAGAGAGAAAACGATCAAGATAATGTAAAGGAGAAGTGATTTACAGTCAATACTTTGTTCAAAAAAAAAATTCATCAGCAGTAACAGCAAATAAAATGTAATACACCATCGAATTAATTTAAGTAAGAAAAGAAACTTCAAGTATTTCGCATTAACACTGGTGATGTGAACGATGAGTGGTTGGACACACCAACTTGAAAAATTAAGCCAACTTTACTGTAGCAGATTGGGAAAGTTGTACAAAGAGTAATTTTAATGAAAATAATTTAAAGAAACTGTTAACACTTAGTTATAAATCTTTCTTTCTTTTTCAAAAGGCATTATAGCTATCTAAAGATATTTGGTTTGAATTTTCGTTTGTTATGGTAACCAACAGGCTGTCACTGACTATTAATCTGAACAATGGATGATGTAGTAATACAGTGAACATTAGTAAATGTGAAATGCAATAATGACAGTAACAAATAAACTTTTTGGCTAGTCTCCTTCGCTAATAAGTTGACAATGCTTTCTAGAAACATATTTACAAAATGAGAAAGCTACTTTGTGTTCATACATTTACGTTTCTAAATTAACCAGAATAATGTAACTACCTGTTCCATCAACAGTTGGATAATCATTTCCATAAACATTAACTGTAGGTCTCAAACCACTAGCCACTTGAGTTACATAAGGCATTAGATTATTTGGAATTCCATTGGGATCTTCACCAATTAATCCACTGGAATGTGCACCGACTGGATTAAAATAACGTAAACTTATAATATTCCATGAGTGATCAGATTCATATAAATCCTATATAAAATAAGACCAAAAGAAAAATAATACATAAATGCATGTATAAACGACTACAAATTGAAAAAAAAGAGAAACAAAGGAATAATGTAACTGAAGTTTCTGAAGTTAATCTAAGCGATAGAAATAAACCTTCTTTTATGAAATCTAATAAGAGTTGTAAAAACACCTTATTCACTTCACTTGGATGAAAATGAATTCCAAGGTACTTACTAAACACAAACACATGTGAAAAGCTGCCATATTGACACATTTGCCAGAGCTGCATATACTATCAACCTGACAGTTATTTGTGCATATATCCTATAAATCTAGAAAAACCGACTACATAACTGTTAGACTAAAAATAGTTTTTGTCATAATGTAAGCAGCTTCAATTGTGACGGGATTTTGAAGGTGTAGTGGTACACTGTTGACAAAAAGAGCTGTGACCACAATCAGATATTTTCCTCAGGCACGCAAGAGTCCAGATGTGCTGGATTCCACCTTCAAGAAGAAAAGCGTAGAAAACATTGGTCGCCGAAATCGCACATTCCACCCATGTGATTGTTCTTAGGGATAACATTTTTTCTTCGACCACAAAAACTTTTTTCACTTTAAAGACAACAAAACTCTCACCAAGTGCACTGTTTAGAATTATTAATTGCTCAATCACCTCTATGACAACGCTTTCTAGGAAATCCAAGTCTTTTAAATTCAACTAAGAGGAAGTTTTTAAAAAATAGCCGGCTGAGAAAGACAGGCTTTTATTAGTTTAAAAACCAAAATTAAGGTAATATCACAGGCTGAACAAATGGACAATGTATCTAACTGGCATTCAAAATTTATCCATTAACAGTGAAAAAATGTTTTTCGAAAACCTGTTAAAAAGGGACTGATAGGATTTTTTTAAATCCTTATTTATTGTAAACGTGTGAACCCCGACCGATAGCTGATACCTTGACGTGGTGATCGGGCTCGCAAATCACGATGACCCAACAAACTACACTGGCTGGAACCCATGTTCCTGTGGGTTCTACCATGCCAGGAAGGTTATTAGGATAGCGATTAGGCTAAAAGCAGTTACCGGCTTAGTGTAAGAATCTTTCTTACACTATGCTGGGGATCTGTGGGCGAAGTCGTACTGCTCGGGGACAGAGGTGTAACAGCAGTGAGGTGTTTCCCTCAGATGACCAGCATTCCAGCTTTGCTGTCTCTCCACTCCGGAGAGAAGGGGTTAGAAAAGGTTGACCTCAAAAATTGTACATCCTGACTCACCCTACGGTGGTCCGTAACTGGCGGTAAGTAAGTAATACGGAACCAAACCTAAAAGCCAGTTCATACAGGCCGTGTGTGACCAGCCTCAAGCAGTTGTCCCCTGGGCTCTGCGGTTACGCAACGCTCTTTCTGTTTCAGGTACCCGCAGAATTAATCAACTTCCACTTCCAAAAGCACACGAAGCCTTCCTGAGCATCATTCTTCTTTACTCACATCACCTTCCTCATCTTGCTCCTCTAGTACAGTTAGTACTATTCTGCAAGCTAGTGAGTCATCTTCACTTCACTGTCTGATCACAAACAACGGTGAGAGCCATAGGAATACCCCAGATAACCTTTTAAAGCCACGTCGCCAACTTCATATAGGAGCATTTAACGTCACGATCATCTGCCAAATCAGACAACAAGCATCACTAGCAAGAACTCTGTCATCTCGAGCCATAGATGTATGTTGTGTTTCGGAGACACTCATACAAGACCTAAGTGTGGTCATTCATTTAACCTCATCTGGACAACAAGGTAAATCTGCAAAACTCACTTAAAGAGCGTCAGGAGACCCTCAGCCAGCTCGCGAAGACTCGCAGATGTAGGGATAGCACTGAGTTTTAGGGCGGAAGAATCATTTCTTGACTGGATCCCAGTATATAATCGTATGTGTGCGGGCCGTCTGAATGGGTTCGTCAAAAGAAGGAAAGACGGTGCTATCCGTCGTCACCTTTTCGTAGTCCCCGCTTGCGCCCCAACAGACTGCAGTTAGGATGAACCAAAGGATGACTTCTACCTGAAACTGTCTAATTTGCTGCAAAAAGCGAAATGCTCAGATATAGTTGTTTCAGCAAGCTACTTCAATGCCCAAGTAGGGAAGTTATTCCAGACTGAGAAGTATGTAGGTGGTACGTATGGAGTTCCCTGCCGACGAACCGACAACGGTGATCGTCTTCTACAGTTCTGCTCAGATAATCACTTGTTCCTAGTTAGCACTAACTTTAGGCACAAAGAGAGACATTGTGTAACCTGGCGACCTCCATCACGAAATCAACACTGGACTCAGATAGACCACATAGCGATAGGGTATCGTTGGCGAGGGTCAGTAGAAGACTGCCGCTCTTATTAGAACACGTGCGTAAACTCTGATAAGGCTCTGATTCGCGCACGTTTATGCCTGTGACTAAACGGACATAAGAAATTGACGGCAGCGAGACAGTTACGTCCCCAATTAGATCGAGACACTGAGTCCCTGTTTAAGGAAGAAATGGCGAGACGAGTTTCTGAGGTCGACAGCAGGACTTCATCTGAGGTAGCCTGGTACAACATACAGTTGGTTGTGGACACAGCTGTAAAATGTGTTAATAACCTAAAAGCAAACGTTATTAAGAGCCATTGGATCTCTACCGCCTCATCCGAACTGATTGACGCAAGAAGACTGATTCCGGCGAGCCCCGATTATGATGAGGAGCGAAAGCTACTCAAACGCAAACTAACAAGAAGTCTTCGCAACGACCGTGAACAGTGGTGGCCGACAAGAGCAAAAGAGATGGAAAAAGCATCGGCGATTGGTAACACCAGACAACTATTTAGGCTTATCAGGGAAACAGGTGGTAAAAGGCAAATGATAAGTGAAACAATCTCTGGGGAAAATGGAACCGTAATTAGCCCCCAGGATAGACGACTGGGGAAGAACACTATGAGGAGCAGTTTAATTGGCCCACAGCCACGCTCAACCTGCCGAACATCCAACACCTCCCTGAATGGGAAATAGACACAGATCCCCCTTCCTTAACTGAGGCTACTAAAGCAGTCACTAATCTAAAACAAGGCAAAGGAGCGGGACCTGATGGAATGACTCCAGAGGTATTTAAGTACGGTGGAGACAGTTTACTGTCTGCGTTAACTAAGGTACAAAGGCAGCGCCTGGGAATCAGAAGAAGTCCCATCGGGTTGGTGTAAGTCACTGATTATCCCCATATACAAGAAGGGAGACAAGTCTTCCTGTGATAATCACAGAGGGATTAGCTTGACTAATTTGGTATCTAAAGTCCTAGGCTCAATAGTGTTTCGTAGACTAAGTGGTGCTCGGGAGACACAAACACGAGAGAGCCAGACAAGCTTTAGATCAAGGAGAGGGTGTATTGATCATATCTTCACCTTCCGACAGATTCTAGAACATAGGCATTCTTGCCGGCGTCCAACAATCATTATATTTCTTTACCTAAAGGCGGGATTCGAGTCTGTCGACCGAGGGGTTCTCTGGCGATGCTTGGCTGTAAAGGGAATGTTGGGAAAATACATTACACTGATCAAGGCACTCTACTCGAACTCATGCAGCCAGGTGAGGGCTTACGACGAGTTGTCACCTGAAGTGGTGACCGTTAGGGATGCCCATTATTTCCATTTCTATTCAATTTCATTATAGATGTACTAATGGACTTAACTCACTTCAGAGACTCAGTGATTGACTTGCTACCAGGAAATAATCTTGTTGATTTAGAATATGCAGACGATAGAGTCCTTCCAGATGAAGACGCTGACAAAATACAGAGTCTTCTGAACACCTTGAGCAGCAATCTACGAAAGTTTGGCATGCGATTCGCTCCTGCCAAATGTAAGATAATGCTACAGAACTGGACTACACTGCCTTCTAGTTTAGAAATAGGAAGTGAAGTGGTAGAACTGGTTGACCGCTTCCCTTATTTAGGAAGTACCATCAGCCCCAACGGGTTGATCTCTAACGAAATCTCAGCACGGATACAGAGGGCTAGTTTCGCATATGCCAGTTTACGCCGTCTCTGGCTTAGTAGACGTGATATTCGGCTATCGACCAAAGGGCGGGTGTACTGCTCAGCAGTCCGCTCCGTCTTCCTTTATGGCTGTGAGGCCTGGCCATTCAGAGTGGAAGACATGAAAAATTAGCTGTTTTCGATCATAGGTGCCTGCGCTCTATCTCCCGTGTGTGAGCAATATTGAGGTTAGGTTTGAATGCTAGGTAAGGAGGGGAAATCAATCGACTGAGATGATTAGGACATGTGTTACGTCTGCCTAGTCATCGCCTTCCTCGACAATGGGCAATGTTAGCTGACATAGGGTCAGGCTGGAAAAGAGCTAGCGGCGGTCAAACGAAAACATGGTACCAGTCAATGAAATCTACAATAGGTAGTTTAAGTCACGTACGAAGGTGTAGACTTTCTGGTTGGGGTCCTCGGGACGGTAAAAACCAATGATTGGAAACAATTGGTGATGTGGCTCAAAATGTTTCTCAACGGCTGGGGTAGATGCATCCACTCCTTGTGACTTATGATTTCCAATGAAACTACATTGTTCTTCGTTACTGCTATTTCTTTGTCTCACACCTCTGTTTACTGTCACTATTATGCATTTCTTCTACATTCTTCTCTTGCTTTGTGTGCTACATGGAGTGTGGCGACTTGAACTGCCGCACATCGGTGCGAAGTTCCAGTAGCAGTGATTTATTTCTACGGAGTGGGAGGGGTTGCCAGCTTCACGCCTAACATTCCCTCTTTATCGGACTTACTAGCAATTTAGCGGGGTTAAGCAGTGCGTCAGGAGGGGATCGAACCCCGGACCATTTGCGTGATTAGTGAGAGTCTTACCGACGAGATCGTACTTCTAGGGATCATAATTGATTGATAAATCGATATTATGTCTTGATACACTTATTTAAATATCACTCGTAATTCAGATGAAAAGTAATCTCGATGAATTAAAGGAGAATGCAAGGTTAATTTTAGGAAAATGACTTACTTTTAGAATAACTTCACAGCAAAATTTCGTACCACCATATGGATTTTGACAATTGCCTATAGGATGTTTTTCAGTTAATGGTAAAAACTGAGGCTCCCCATAAACGGTGGCTGAACTGGAGAAAACAATATTCTTAACATGGTGTGATTCCATCACCTGAATAGTAAAAAAATAATTGTCAATTAATTTTGAGTAAAATGGGACAGCCAAAACTTTGACTGACGATCTGAAGAGCTTTCAAAGTAGGCTACTCATCTCAAGTAGTGAAACAAATAAACTGTTTAAAGCGAAGGAGTGAATCAACTGTAAACTGAAAGTGAAAGGATTACTGGGTTGCAAAGACAGGTGATATTGAAACACACAATACTAAATTCATTAGTCAATAAATAAAATGTATTACGATTCAATATGTTAGGTAGTACAGCATACCTGTTGCAGGCAATTTAGCAATCCAATTCTACTGCTTAAAAAAGGAAATCGAGAGAATCGAACTAGTAACCAAAGAGCTGGAGATGGAACGTCTAAAACGACGAGCTAAAGATCATTGCACATAAATATTACTAGTCAGAGCAGATAAGCTTAAGTAATCGCGCATATACACTGAGTATGGAGAATGCCAGAAAAGCATTCCAATATACATAACCTTTATTTAGATAAGAGGAGAAAAATATTCATCTAAACGCAGGAACGCAAGTACAGAAACCAAAACAGGCTTTCAGTCAACAATACTATGTTCTTTAAAAATCAAAGGATACCATTTAGAAGTCCTCAAATAACAATACAACAACAACAAAAAAGCCAATATTATTGAGAAATCTGGCATAAATTTCATGCATGTAAGTCAACTGACCTAGTCTCAATGTGGTATAGACAAGGAACAGTGGCTCATACATGTTATTGGTTAAATTAATAAATGCAATAAAAACAACAACTAACCCTTAATAAATTCAGTAAACCCACAACATTATTTTCATAATACTGTAATGGTTGTTCCGTTGATTCTGACACAGATTTCAAAGCAGCGAAGTGAATCACATAATCGACTTTATGCTAAACATTATAAAGAATAGAATATTAGCGATAAAAAAGATAAATCTGTTTTTCTGACCATTAGATATAAGTAATTCTAACAGGATAAAAACAAGAAGTAAATGTGTGTAACAGTCTGGAATACAATTAATTATAAAAAATATAATATGGACGATACTAATAATACATAATGATTATTCGATTAAAAACACAAAAGATAATAAAGTAATGAATAAGTAGAGTAGACATGCGAATTGACTGATATTTCTGTTGTTCAGAATGCAAACAGTACGTAGAAATATTCAGATGGAAATATTTTAAAAATGTCTTATGAATTAACACTAATTCGCAAATGTTGACCCAATTTAGCATTTACATAGAAGTGATTTGTATACTGTAAATAAAGATCGATAAAAAAAATAAAGTATCGAAGATGGTTTGGACAAATAAAACAGTTAATTATGATCATTTTGAAGCCTCTGTATGCATCCATGCATGGCTCTATAGTTTCATATCAATACTCGTAACTTTCTGTCAACTTAATCTCTATTGAACCAGTATAGTTAATTCAGAAAGACGCTTATTTGGCAGTAATGAAGCATGACTCAATGACTTCAGTCAACTAATATGCATCTTTTACTTAGAATTCACCTTGTCTAACATCAGTGCGCGCGAGAGAAATACATATAGGGACATATTTATATCATCATTAGGCGATTATAATCTGCCCATGGCCTACCAGTAATCAAAGGGTACATTTCACAAAAAAAGCTGGTCACAACAAAGCGTTGCTCAGTGAAGGTGACCTAACACAGAAATAAAGTGAAATTAAGAAACAGAGTTGACAATGCAGTGGTGATTTCACAAAACATTTAAATCATCTGTTAATAAGGTAAATGACAAGTGAGAAAGGTTAAAATCTACGCCAGACAGTGCAGTAAGGACATTCCTTGAATAACATTCGATAACACGGAATAGCTGATCTATTCACCTAGAAATTGTTATCTTGTAACTTGGCGGGTCACAAAGAATATTTCCAAAAGGCTGCAGACCTTTATTAACAACTGTCTTCGCTCAATACTGAAGATCAGATGGCCGGAAAGAATCACCAACAAGGAATTATGGGAACAAACAAAGCAAGAACCAATCGCCCAACAAATATGCAGGAGAAAGTGGAGATGGATCGGTCACTCGTTGAGGACACCGCTGGGTGACATCGCGCGTCAGGCCATTGCTCGAGTGGAACCCGAAAGGGAGGCGGCGTGTGGGACGTCCAAGGGTGACATGGAGGAGATCGTGTGAAGAGGAGTTGAAAGAATATGGATTAACATGGAAGCAGGCGAAAAGTATAGCAGAAGACAGAAGAAAATGGAGACGTGCAGTTGAAGCCCTATGTTCCACTAGGAACCCAAGGGAGCAATAATAATAATAACAGCAAAAGGCACAAGACACAGAAGCCAAGGTATATTTTCAAGTTATCAAACAGCTTTTTATATCTATGCAGTTTATATTCTTTAACCAATCGCTAAGCTTGTGACTTTGGTTTACATTAACCGACATGAAATAGAATGTTCAAATATATAAAGCATTCCATGGCTAATGCACTAGTGAACTATCGGAATAGTATTGAGACGTTAAAAACAACAAATACAATAATTCTTACTGTGAGAATAATATTCTGTTGGAACCCATTTTCTGTATCACACCAACACAATCTTTATAACCACACTCAAAGTAATGAATAAATCATATAAAGTAATACTTCTGTTCTGTAATCATGAACATATAAGTCACCAAAGAGATCTCTTTTCATTTCAAAACTTCATTTCAAAGCAGTACATTTATTTAGTGGGGTTTATACACACAGTGTTAGTCGACGAAAGACGGCAGTGTTATTATCACTTAGTAATAAAATGAATCAGTGTATGAGTGATAAGAAGACGTGAACAGCGAAGAAAATTTTTTTCCAACGAACAATTTTCCAGGATTTATATTTAACAAAAAATTTATAAGACTAATGTGAAGTGTAGTCTAGAAGGGGATGACAAGTTGGAGATAAGAAAAAAGAGGAAGAGTTTGAAATGGCATAGTAAGTGTTAAAAATGACTAGTCAATATAATTATATGAAATGGAAAAAAATCTAGTAGAAAGGCGTTAAAGTGTTTACATAAAATAGTCGATTGACCTGTACAAAAGATTCGTAGATGATGCTTTTATAACTTGTGATGAAAAATGTGATCTAGGCAATTTCTCCAACACAGCCATCAATAGATTCACTCTAGAACGTGAATCAAACATACCGTTTCTATTCACGGATATGCTACACCCTAGAGGACAAAACAACTCAATCCAAAGATAACTATACAGCAAATCCACATTGACTTGACAGTTTATTAATTTCCAGAGTTTCGTACCAATGATCCCAAAGCAAAACTTAGTACTTACCTTATTTTCAAGGATTCGAAAAATATGCTCTGAAGATACGATAGGATTTTAATCAAAATTACGTGACACCCTACTGGAGGAGAGATATACATCCAGATTTATCAACAAAAACGGGAAATCAAAGCCTCTATCGCCGATAATTGCAACTGTTCCTAAGGAACCTGTATTTATGAATTTATAGTTCAAAAATGACACTGAAGCAGAGATCCTTATAAACCGCCTTCCCAAAGGTTTGAAGGAGACATTTTAGGTAGCCACCTTATGAAATACATTCTTCAGCAGACAGTTAAACCAGTCAACCATTAAGGATAAGATAACTCTCTTGCTCATCTCAGTATGTATTATTCAGTTTGCTCATTCCTGTGCAGCAAAGTATGTAGACCGTACACAACGTCAATACTTCAAACGTATTCTGGAACACTATCCAAACTAGCTCACCAGAGGAGAAGAGAAGAAAACTGGGAGTTCTATCCTCGCACATCTCGTCAACTGTGAATATCGTGTAATCCAGCATGACTGCTTTACAGTAAAACAAAGTTCTTCAATATCTCATCCAAAAACTTCGAATACGCTATCTGTACATAGCCGAATTATTGGCAACTCGAGACCTGAAATAGGACCTCTGTGATCAAAAGCACTACATACATTCAGTCGCTTTACTGTGGTGACAGTAGTGTTCTTACCAGGAGTGTTTCAAACGAGCTATAAGACCTCAACTATGACTCATATACACCTCCCATTTTACACAGTAATTGTAATCCGACCAATAGTGCCTACTGCAAATTAACATTGAATACACTTAGCTATTGTTGAAACATTCCAAGTAGTGGGTGAAGTAACAATTACAATGCAGAGAGAAACCTAGGTCAGAACAAAATTTCAACAAGTTCCTCGTCAATACAGCTTGCGTCCTGAAACACAAAAGCAACTAATGATACGAATGATATCGCTACCTGGGTCTGTGTTACATTTTCACTAGAACGATAAAGTCTCAACATAGAACTTTGAGCAGCAGTTTAAGTCGTCACACTCCTTTGTGGCATAAAAATGAAAACAAAAGAGATTCAGAAGAACTATAATAAGCAGGAATGTACGGGGAGAAGAAAAGTGACTTGGAAAAACACGACGGTTCGGTCAATATGAGCAACCACAAAGACTGAATGCATCTGCGCTATTGAGAAAGATTTTGAGCCACATCACCAATAGTCCCTAGCCATTAGTTCTTCGAATTCCGAGGACCCCAAACAGGCAGCCTACTCCTGTTATCCCCAACTGTCAAAGACTTCATGGACTGATCCCACGTTTTCGTCTATCACCCCTAATTGTTTTCCAGCCCAATCCTATGTCAGCTAGCTAAAATTGCCCATCAAGGAAGACAGTAGTTCAGGAGGCGCAACACGTGTCCTAGTCATCTCGATCGATATGACTTTACAACACCATCGGTTGGCTTCCCTTTCTTATCTAGCACTCTGCACCTAACCTGACTATTGCTCACCATATTATACGATTTAATACGGAAGACAGAACGTAAAGACTTGTGGTCAAACAGAGCCGGCTTATTGATATCTTCCACTTTCGATGGCCATGTTTCACAGACACAAAGAAGGACAGAGCAAACAGCTGCGAAGTGCACACGTCATTTGATGGATAGCTGAATATCACGTCTACGGCAAAAATGATGTAAGTCGGCAATAAGCACACGAGCCTTTTGTATCCATCTTGAGATTTCGTCAACAATCAATCGATTAGGGATTATGCGGCTTCACAAGTAAGGGAAATGTGATTAATATTTTCTGTTAGAAGTTTCAAAAAGCATAGTTATTAGATAATCATTGTATAAGTGTACGTACTTAAAACGCTAACACTTATTGTTTATTTAAAAAAATCAATAGGAGCACTATATATATATATATATATATATATATAAGCTATTTAATATCTTGCTTTATTCCTATTGATTAATAACCAAAAGAATATTTTAGTAATTTTCGTAACTAACAAATACAACATTGATTTACTGATGAATTAAATAAGGCCTGCAGATAATGCATTGTTAAAAAAAGAGAGATTAGAGAAATAAAGTTTATAATGAAACATTGAGGGCAAGTGGAATATGTTAGCAATTATAATAACCTTTATTATTCATGATTATTATTGTTATTATTATTGGATTTTTAACGCCTTTATTTGAGATAAACAAAAACTAATTTACAATTGAGTACTGATACATGGATCAGGAGATTTCAGTGCATAAGAAAAAGACTATCTGAGCCTTAGACTTCAGGTCTGATTCCGAAATAACAGAGTATTGTTATCAGCTGCAATACCAGCGCTGCTCATGTCCAAAAGAGGCGTATGTACCATTTATCTTCTTCTGATTGTAGAGTTTATGTGCATTGATTGTTTTGAATCAGAATGAACCTCAAGTGTCCGCTCGATCAGGAGACGAACACTACAGATTCACATTCACCCTTCTCGTTCTGCATCAACACCTCATGGCTAGGCCTTACTAGGTAGATGTAGTCAGAATTTCGTGAAAAAAACTATAGCCCACTATCTTCATAGATTTATGTATTCAGTCGCCAATCTTTGACTGGTCTGAAATGTGTTCAAGCAGAGTTAATTCAATGCTGTTTAGTTAGCTGGTAAGTAATCTAGTTTACTGACCAATACGCCTTAACAAATTTAATGATTTCCAAGTATTAGTTTTGTAGGGGATTTTGTTTGATTGGTTGGAGGATTTCACCATGAGCTGACATCAGTTAGAGAACCACTGGAAAACCTACATGGAGTATTGGACAGCTGTTTCGTCCTAGTTTGGAGCTCTTCATCAGCACAAACTATTGACAAAAGTCATATATTTCCGATAATAACAATTTATAACTTTCAGAAATAACTTATTTCTTAAAGCCTAATCTTCATAAAACTAGTTTACACGGAAAACATAAAAGAAAGTATACGAATATCAAAAGTCCAACCATCGAGTGTACAATGCATACTATGAAGCTTGTGGATATGAATATAAATTTTAGCAAGCAATTAGACTCGTACACACCTTCTTGTCTTGCAATAAAAGATTAACAAGATAATGACCACTTGATTAAACGTCTTAAATGGATATATATATATATATATTATATAGTGGATCAACAATATATAAGTATAAATCTATGAAGGACGTACTTTTTCGAAGATATCATTCAACGTTTCCTTGTCCAACAGGTTTACTTTATAAAAAGGAAGCTTTTTTCCAGTGATTAGTTCAATGCGTTGTATGCAATCTGAAAATGAGAAAGAGAAAACACTATAAGCACAGAAAGGGAACTTAATTACAACTAAATAGGGTTTCCCAAATGATTTACTGTTGATTTTTAAGCATAAATTTTGGTATTCAGATTACGAATTTTTGTAGAGGTGCAGATTAATTTCATTGTAGATTTAATCACGCAGTAACATCAAGAAGGAACGAGGATATAAAAAAAATATTTCAAAAAGTATATGCAACCGAGCTTTCAATTTTAATCATTTTCTACAGTATTTCAATGCCAGTCAAAAGAAAATGATGAATGAACTAGGACATATATCCTTTATTAGTCTGAATTTTCAAAGAGGAGACATTTTGATGCACTAAGGTGTAAAGAAGAGAGTAAGTGAAGCATAAAAACTGCTCTGAATACATTGAACAGGCAAAATCGCCTACTACAAAGAAATACAAGCTTCTTGCAGGAACTTTTCGCACTTCATATTTCGTACATTAGGCTTTTCGAATTAGAACCATGTTTGATGTTACTACATCGTGCCAATTCATTGGACTTCACCTAGACAGTCAGGTAGAAATTATAAGTAGTATGAATTAAGAGAATACTACATGTCTTCACAAAAACTCTACAGTGAGAGAAACCGAATGTTTTTCTCCTCCCCCCCCCCGCCACACACACACACATAACTAAATCTGGGTAATGTCAAAATTAACAAATAGCATCTGTTTCATAAGCTGAAGTGAAGGTACGAATAGTGAAGGAGAATAACATCTTTTCTTTCATGCTCATACATTGTTTTCCTTCACGTTCTCCAGTGGAACATAGGGCTTCAAGCTAGTGGCTTGAAGTTTCTGTAGCAGTGTTTATTTTACAGGATGGAGTTGCTAGCCTCATGCTCCTCATACATAGGATGACTAAATTCAAATGTATCTTCGTTATGATTTGGAAATGTTAAAAACCTTACAGAACTTCAAAAAGCATTGCAGATATCAAATAGAAGACTATAATACATTCACTAGCAACAAAATTACAACCATCTCGTTTCTTTTCACTAGAGACTACTGATAAAATTAAGAACTTGTATTACATCAGTAATTTTCTCATTATAACAGAATTTGATGGAACCTCAGTTACTCTTTAAATATCACGGTTATCAAAAACTTCAGTAATCTTTCGGTTTCCCCTACTGCAGTTTAAAGGAATCCTATCAAAATATGCAGATTCATTTGTATGATGAAGTGAACAGTTTATAAATCTTACTACAGTAGTGGTAAAAATAACTATGCCTCATCAAGTGTTTTATCTCTATGAGTTTCATGAGTTGTTTCAAAGGAGAGATTTTGTCGCAGAATGAGATCAGCTAGAAAGCCATTGAAGAGCAAGCAGGAAGCGTTGTACATCTGCTTTGTTTTAATTCAAAGCTGTTAGCATACGCCGATAACATTGATGAGAATAAAGCTTTCATGACAAGCACATGTCAAATGCTTCTTAAGATATCAATATGAACGTAGCCAACAAGTAAAGAGTTAACAAGTTAAAGACAATCGAAGAAGTAACAGAAATCAGACACGAGCCTGCTTCGAATATAGTGTGTAATTATTGTCTGTACGAATTTGTTATAAGAATAAAACTTGTGTACTGTGGTAGAGTGTAATTCCATTATGGGTAAATTTTGTTTTGATATTGATAATGTTTATAGTAAACATTACTGTACAACACTGTGAGACTTTATCAAAACAAAATTTACCCATAATGGAAGTATACGAATTTGTATTTTGTTCAGATAACATCCTCATTTACCTCTTTCTCAGTGTTATTCTCAAGATTACAAGCTGTTACATATTTAACTCATGAATTGGTAGAAGTTAGAATTCATGGGCTGGCCACTGGGTCTGGTCCCAATGACTTAGTAATCTACGAGCTCGCCTTGTAACCAGAATATCCTGGGTTCGAACCCGGGTGGTGGGTGCGTACCACTGAAGAGTCCCGAACGAGTACGAAACAGCTGTCCAGGACTCCCTTCAGGTTTTCCAATGGTTCTCTAACCGATGTCAACTCATGATGAAATCCTCCAACCAATCATAAATATATCTTAATAAACCCCATTATATCGTCATTATTTATTACCTTGGGTTAGCTCAACATTTGACTTCATTTGGAGAAACAAGTTGGTTTTCACTCTATTATGTGATGGCGCTGAATACGCTTTTTTTGTAATTCAATAGACTGAAATTATTTCACACTGGTTTTTGTCTCAGTAAGTTCTGAATGCAATAATTCAAATGAAATTTACACAGTACACATTTTTTTTCACTTCACATACTTGTATAATAAGGTAACCGTAAGTTACTATAATTAAACATTGGGAAGTGCAACATGAATAATATCTTTACTAATCGATAACTAATATCACTAATTCCATTGGCTGATTAATTTAAAAATTTCTGTTTATGCTGAACAAAATCTACAGAAGTACAATGGACTATTTTTATTATGTTTTTTTTTTTCACCTTATTAAAAAAGGTGAAGAATACATTTTAATATACAAACTATTATCATCATAGAAAAGTAAAAATAAACTAAACATTTCTAGTGACCTCTTTATTGACAGATTCACACAAAACAACCTACTAATGTTTCAAGGTAACTGAATTAACCAAAATATTTTATTTTATCTGACATTACAGCAGAACTAAAGTGTAATGAGTACAATTTCTTCAGATATTCAACAACACTTCCACCTAATATATAATGGCCAATATTTGAGAGGTAAGATGTAGGGTAGAATGTGTGTCGATATTAAAGACAACGGATTAGTTTTTGTGTGAAAAATATGTGTATTTGAATGAAATGCTCCGAGCTTTAAGAGTTAGATTTCACTAACTCATCAGTATCCATCAAACACATGTAAGAAGTTCTAACCGGTGGGGTCCACCAAATCAGGCAAGAGGACAGTTACTCACCAGTGACATAGGCTGGCGGTTGTGTTAAATATATCACGAATTGGCAGGAGTTGGAATCCATGGGCTGGACATTGGATCGGGTCCCAGTGGCTTAATGATCTACGAGATCACCTTGTAGCCAGAAGGTCATGTGTGCATACTGCTGAAGCAGGGTCCCGAACTAGGCTGACGAAACAGCTGTCTAGTACTCCCAGCTAGTTTTCCAATGGTTCTCTAACCGATATCAGCTCATGACGAAATCCTGAAGTCGATCAAATCCATGCAAACCAAAAGTTGACAATATGTAAAATACTTGGCTAAGTGGAACAACACTACGAAGGCCTGAAATGTTAATATTTATTCAGTAGGGGATCGGAGACATAGATCTCCTAATATTTGACGATATAACAAAACCATTGGAAAAGTGGTAGTAAATTTAATACTTACAAAAAAAAAACATTTGTCTTAATGTCAATTTTTATAGCTTTTAAAATAGAAAGTTTCCAGCCCTCAACCTGAGAGGGTTAAATGTCGTCTTTCACATGAAAAACGGAAACTGAAAATACACTTATTGAACAACACGCTTAAGGATAGTGAAATAAGTTGGATAATAAATGAAGTATAAACTGAGACAATAGCAGTAATGTCAAAATATGCTGTTTTTTTTAATGTACATAATATAGTATAACTGCTCAAGCCTTAATCAAATAACATGATGTTCAGACAGTTATCTATCACTAAATCAAGTTAATAAACTAATCAGCACAGAAAGGTTTATTCTAGTGTTTATTATTCAACATTTAACGCATTCATCACAATATATGGAATAAAATATTTTTTATAAAATGGATGCAATGCAAAGGAAATCTTACTTTGGTTTGAATTACTCAAATTGTCCAGTGTAATGACGTCATAACCGTCATTAATAAGTTCCACAATTGTATGACTACCAATGAAACCAGAACCGCCGGTTACTAATACAAGTCCTTTATCCACCATTGACATTTACAGAAATCTGAATGAAAAAGAAACGTGTACACTCGAGGAATATATATATATAATACCATAAAACGATTGGTCAACTTATCCAACGAATGAAGTATATAAATATTTCCTGTAAACCAATGAAAATAGAACACATGAGACAAGTTTTATTGAAAACAAACCAATAGGAATTCAATATTCCAATCTACGGTCAATATTATAAAAATAAAAGTAAACTAATTTTATGACACACAACTGTTTTAGTTAACTGGTTTACTTCTAAAACCAAATTGGAAATAGTACATACACCCAATGAAAAAGAAGGATTTGATTCATCGATCATATGCATTTAGCAATGGGCGATATTCATTGTGTTAACTTCATAGGGAAGCGTGATTATTACCAACCAGTGGTTATACAAGTACACATTTAAGCGTAAAATGCAGAAAAATCGTGAAGAATAAAGACGTGTTAACTCTCTGTATATGCCTTCCCTGTGTGCTACTTTGAAATTTCAAGTTGTTATGCTCACGTCTAAATCACTACCTGTTCAAAAGCGAAATATAAACTGATTAAATAGTTAAGAGTAGTTGGGTCAAGAAATAACACCAGTCTGAAAAGTCTTTCATCGTTAGTTATGAGATATGTGGATAACTGTAAACTGCCGAAAATGAAAGCGATGACTAGAGAATAATAATAATAGTAACTCTAAGAACCTTACTCAGAGGGACATTTGCATCCATCTGCCCCTTTCATCTAAGTAGTCACACCATACATCATCACTTGCTTAGCTTTATCTGTCTTATTTGCCAATGGAATTCTACGAATTGTAATATTTTTTCCATTGACTTGTTTCCCTTCTATGACATAGCAACTTGATGTGCTGAAGTAAAGTGTGACAGCTTGAACTGTATTGCATTTATGCTACAGTCAATGTTGAAAATGTTTGCCTGTCACCGATAACATTACTGAAATAACAAAGACTGCTGTAAAAACTTATACAATCCAACAAAGTTACGATAGGTAAAGAAATCAGCAGTTGATGTTCACGATTACATGAATTCGATCAGATATAAATTTATACATAAAAGAGCAATCAGATATGATGCATTTTGACATCAAATCAATCAACAACAAAAAATGGTCAAATTTCTGACTTTGTCAACAGAACTTATTCAACGAAGATGTACTACAGTGACGAAGCATTCACATCTCTGTTGGATAACGCCAACTACAATAAAACGTTCTAGAATGAAGATTTGTTTATTTCCCCTACGTTATTTTTACATAAATCATATTATTATCTACGGTTTAAAATGGACAATGATTCATATAAGCTTGAAATGTCAAATAACACTTGCATTGGTTTAATCAAATACTAGTGTAACAAACCAATATTGGTGGTCTTTGACACTTTTCATCATTTCACTTAAAATATAAAATAAATAAATATAAGCAAAAAAATAATACCTACTGTTCCTTCCCCACCAACTTCATTACTGAAATATTATATAATTTTATTGAATTAGTCTACTAACGATAACTCGAAGATGTGTTCACATCTCCATAGAGCACACAAAGCATGAGAAGAGAGTAAAGGGAGGTTCAAAAGAGAGATAATAAACAAAATTGTGAGACAAAAAGAACGGTATCATGGTAGAACAACAGAGGTTTATTGGATATGACAAATCACCAAGAGTGAATTCATTTGCACCACTGAGAACGATTTTGAGTCACAACTCCGATTGTCTGCAGTCATTGGTTTTTACCATCCTGAGGACCCTAACCAGGAAGTCTACACCACCCTACATAACTTAAACTAACTGTTGTGAATTTCATTGACTGATGAAGCCATGATTTGGTTTGACCACCACTGACTCTCTTCCAACCTGACGCTATGTCAGCTAACAATGCCTGCCAAAGAAGGCGATGGCTAGGCATGCGTGAGTAACGCAGGTCCTAACCATCTCAATTGGTGTAACTTCACAGCCTCGTCGATCGACTTTCTCTCCTTACCTAGCACTCGACGCTTAACCTCGATAATATTTACCCTATGATGCAACCTAACACGAAAGACAGAACACAGGCAACTATGAGTGAAGACGGCTACCCTTTTCATGTCTTTCCACTTCAGTGACCTTGTTCCAAAGCCGTAAAGGAGGATGGCACAAACTGCTGGGTAGCATACACGTCCTTTGGTCGACAGTCGGATATCACATCTACGCTAGAGACGGTGTACGTTGACAAGTGCCAAGCGAGCCTTGTGTATCCATGTATCCAGTCAATGACCCGTTTGTTTCTAGTGATAACGACATCACATTTTATATTGATTTGTGCAAACATTTTAAGTAAAAATTGAAGACTTATAACTGCTTAACCTTCTGCACTGCGAAAGTGAACTGTAAGCTTTTTAAATAGACGTCATATTTATTACTAATAAAGTGAAGTAATCAACAAAACCATTCACTAATTAAACAACCCACTACATGAAAATCTCGTACAATATGGAAATAGCAGTACCTACGAATAGCTGATCTAACATTAGTAGATAATGCTGAACACATTTCATATCACCTGATCATCGAGTAGAAAGTAATGTGCGAAAAGACAAAGATGAAAGATATCAATTAGAGAGAATGAACGTCGAGGAACTAAGAGAAAGAGTGGGTAAGGAAATAAGATACCAAAAAATTAAAGTGGGAGTGAAATATGAATACATTTGAGTCACTATGACTGACTAAAAATTACATGAAATACAGCTTGCAACGAATAGTATCAGACAAAAACCACAGATTAAGTTTTACTGAACCCCTAACACCAACATTACGAAACCTTAGACACTGGGTACTTGTGATGGAAAGAAGTTCAGTGCTTGCTTAGTTTTGAAATTTTAAAAAAAATTATGTGGCAAGACGATGGGATCTACTCAAAAGTGACTATAGACTAAAGGTAGGAAGTAAATTAGTTGAGTTTACTGAACAGTTAACTCATTTGGAAGGTTGCATCAGAGAAAATGAACTCATAATACATGAATTTTGAAAATGGATACAATAGGCTGGTTTAGCATCTGAGAAATTACGTTATCTCTGATAGTGACATTAACCTCGCCTAGATTACAACCTCGCTAGTTCTCTAGCCGGTCCCAAGCCCGAATAAAGAGAGAGAGTTGGGGCGTGGTGCTGGCAACTCCACCCCCAAAACTTAACCAAATTGCTACAGAAACGTCAACGCACAAAAATATTAAAACACTAAGAATATAGACAATAACCTTATTTTTCGCTGGAATCGGGAAAAAGAAATGACGCAGGCTGGCGAAAGCCTTCGGGAAGCCAGTCAGCCGATGTGCCTTCTTTCGATGAAAGCTAAAATAAGTATCGGGACGTGAAATGTTCGTACAATGTACGAAACTGGAAAGGCTGCCCAGGTAGCCGTTGAAATGAGAAGGTACAGAATAGAAGTGTTGGGAATCTGCGAAAGCAGATGGAACGGAACTGGAAGGTGCCAACTACCAACTGGAGAGACAATAATCTATTCCGGTCACCCAGAGGATAACCACGAGCACACCGAGGGAGTGGCCATCATGATGTCACCAACAGCAGCCAAAGCTCTCATGCAGTGGGAACCAATCTCCTCCAGGATAATGACAGCCAGGTTCAACTCAAAAGGAAGGAATGTCACAATCATCCAATGCTATGCGCCTACAAACGTCTCAGAACAAGAGAAGGAGGTGTTCTACAGACAACTACAAGCAGTAATGGACAACGTCCCAAACGGTGATATCAAAATCCTGATGGGTGATGTGAATGCGAAGCTGAGAGGAGACAATACAGGAAGAGAACTCATCATGGGTCGTGAGGCCCTCGGTGAAATGAACGACAATCGTGAACTCTTCTCAGACTTCTGCGCCTTCAATGATTTGGTGATTGGCGGTAGTGTGTTCAAACACAAGGATATACACAAGACGACATGGATTTCACCAGATGGAAACACCAAGAATCAAATAGACTTCATCTCAATTTCAAGAAAGTGGAGACGGAGCCTACTGGACACAAGGTCGAGGAGAGGAGCAGATGTGGATTTAGACCACTATCTAGTAGAAGGGACTTTCAAGGTGAAACTAAAAGCCTTGAAGATAGTTGGAGATAGGCCACAATGCAAGTTCAACACTCAATTACTGAAAAACACTACCACAAAGGACACTTTCACTGCAACTGTCAGAGCAAACCAGGAAACACTATGTGACATCACTGAAGAATCATGCGTGGAAGACCACTGGAACTCTCTGAAGGTGATTTTCAACGAAACGTGTTCAACGGTTTTAGGAAGAAAGAAGAGACAAGACAAGGAATGGCTCTCAATGGACCCTTGAGAGCTAATAGAGGAGAGAAGAATGGTGAAAAAGAAAATGATTCGATGCAAAGCAGTCTAAAGTGGTCACCCACTCAGTTCCAAAGAAAACCTTATTCATGAAATTGGAATTCAAAGGTGATCAAGCTTCAGATATGCTTAAAAATCGTCTCTCTAAATCAGTCAGTAAGACGTTCTTTGCAGCAGAATTGCATATGACGTTCACGAGCCGCAAATTGTTCTCTACCTCTGTAAAAGATAAGCTCCCCCGTCTGGCCGCCTACATGTGCATCTACCAGTTCACCTGCTCTTGTTGAGCAAGGTACATTGGCCGTAGTCAGAGGACGCTTTCCACACGGTACGAGAACATATTCCAGTTTGGTTTTACAAGGGAGAAAGGAAGTGTGTGCGAAGCTCTATTCTGGAATACCTGATCGACTTTTGTCACTCGGTCAACCCTGACGATGATTTCAAGATCATATATAGAATCCACGCTAACTTCCCGCGTTTTCTTCCTTACAGACTTCTAAAGACAGCTGAGACCTTGGCAATTCATGACTTTAAGCCAGATCTTTTTGTACAAAAGAAGTATGTACAATCCGTACTTCTGCCTTGGCCGTAGAGGGATTGACATTTATTTATTTATTTAGTTATTCTATGTACTTTTCCCTAATTACTTCGATTATTATTATTGCTATTCTCACTCTGAATCTTTTCCACTTGACCCACTTGGCATTTTAAACCCAAAATTATTAATTTGTATATTTTTTATTGTTGCAATATTGAACTATATCTTATCAAATTTCACACCATGTTATGTAACATTTTATATTCGTCTATTAATCTTATAATTATGTACCTCTTTCCAAAATCTATACACCTTATGTATTATTCTATATATGACATTAATTATTTTGCCACTTGACACTGAACCATGATTACAATCACGAATATTTTAATTGCATTTCATACTATTATTATTTCATGTATTCACACCTTTGACCTAATTCCCTCACTAGATATCATTTCTTAACAAAAACCATATATATACAATTGTACAGCTTGATAATAAATTCGTTGAAAAGAGTTTATTCGCTGAATATTGTGGTCTTAAGGCTACAATGGGAATTATTAAATCATTAATATATAATATACAATAAGGTAACAGTGGAACTAGTAAAATATCCCGAATTCTCAAGACAAGGGAAAACAAAATTGCACCAACTACAAACAAACCAGATTTATATGGATAAACCAGTCAGAAAAGATTCATCTGAACGAGCCAAATCTGTGAGTCATTTTAAACGAAATTTGTACAGCTACTTTCTTTGCTATGGCCAACTACATAATATATATTAAGTTTTTAAAAACGATTTTCCCCTTCGCTTGTAACTATCGTTTGACTTTGTTAATTTTTACAATTCTAGCCAATTCTGTTAACCTGTTCGTGTTTTACGTAACTCTTCTGAGTTATCTTGTTCTTCTTAGTCATCATTGCTATTTTACAAATTTCTTGATTATGTAATAACTCGCCGCTAACGCCTAAGAATCAACCTATCTTGAATTCCGTGACTAAATTTCATTCCTACCTCCTCCAAAACTTAGTTAGTTAGTAACAAGGTATCTAAGTTTTAGAAGAGAGGTGATGACTAAGAAGAGTTCAGGAAACTGCACACAAGTTAATGAAACTATCTAGAATTGTAAAAATTGTAACAATTAACAAAGTCAAAAGATAGTTACAAGGGGAAGGGAGAAATCGTTAACAAAAACTTAATACATATCATATAGTTGACCATGGTAAAGAAAGGGACTGTACAAATTTCTTTCAAACGCAAACATAGATTTGGCTTGTTGAGAAAAAGAATTCCAATTGCCTCTTTTGTAAGCAAAAGTCGTACTCGTCGCAGACCATGCTAGTGTTTGGGCGATATACGATAAATAACTATAAACTCTTTGTTAGAGTCCATTTGATGATTTACGCATTTAGAAAAAACAACAGACTGAGCGAAGAAATATGCATTCCTTTTCAACTAGTTTCTCATCATCGGCTGGCTTTACACTAATTATATTATTATTATTTTAACCTTTAATTCCTAGAGGAACATAGGGTCTCAGCTGTGCGTCTCCATTGTCTTCTGTTTTCTGCCAACTTTTTCACCCCGCTCTAAATCTGCCCACATGCTCTCATCTCCTCTTCACATGAACTCCTCCAAATAACCCTTGCACTGACGACCAACTTGCCGCTCCCCTTTCGGGTTCCACTCGAGCGATGGCTTGTCTAGTGATGTCACTTGATGGTTTCCTCAGAGTATGGCCAATCCATCTCCATTTCTTCCTGCCTATTTGTTTCACAATCGGTTCCTGCTGTGTTGGTTCGCTCATTGCCAGAGATCCCTGTTGCTGATCTTTTCTGGCCATCTGATCTTCAGCGGAGTATTGAGCGAAGACAACTGTTAATGAAGGTCTGAAGTTAGTTTGAGATGCTCTGTATGACGCTCTGGCCAAGTCTATGATTCGTATAGTGAGTAGCATTGACTTCACATTGGAGTTGAAGATCCGGATCTTATTTTTGATGATGAGTGATGTTGACCTCCACACAGACTTAAGAGCTTGTCTTTCTTTTCCGATTTTGGCTTTGATATCCTCGTCAGTTCCGATGGCCTGTAGTTGAAACGATGCTTCCTAGGTAAGTAGGTAGGTAAAGGAGGTTGTTTCTTTCAGGTCCTCCCATTTACGTTGACTGATTGTTTTCTGTTGTTGGTGTTGGCCAGGAATCTTCATCACCTCTGTTTTGTCTATGTTCACGTGAAGTTCTATCTTTGATGCTTGTTCTGGCAACTTTTTGCTTTTCACTTGTATATCTTCTAGTTTGTGGGAAATCAGACGTATATCATCGGCGAAGTCCAGATCCTCCTCTTCTACACTAATAATCAGTTGTTTTACATCAAAATTTATTTTACTGATCAAGTGGTTATTTTAGTTAATCAGTTTTAGGTATAAGCGGGGTTGAAATCAAGAGGTTAAAGGTCATCAAAACAATTAACTAAGGGATATAAGTTAGTAACAAGATACCTATCAGTTGATTGATTTGATGACCTTTAACCTCTTCATTTCACCCCCGCCTATACCTAAGACTGATTAACTAAAATAACCACTTGAATGATAAAAAATCTTTATGTAAAAAACTACATATTAGTGTAGAGCCAGCCAGCCGATAATGAGGAACTAATTGAAAAGGAGTGCATATTTCTTCGCTCAATCTGTTGTTTTTTCTGAATGAGAAAAAATACGTCACCAACCAGTTGGGTAATAACTACATCTATAATTACTTATGGAGAATATTCCAGGTTTAGTCATCCGTGAAAGTGTTGTTCAGACGACGCCTTGATTGAACACCCAATAGCACACAGATGTAAACCAAGATTTACTAAGCAACAAAATTAATGCAGCAACCCATATTTGAGCTGAAAATGCTTATATATTACTCCTCATGGTAAAACACCAGCTAATTACATTTTATTGTTCAAGAGTTTGCCGGTAACAACAAAATTCACTACTGAAACCTAAGAAACATGCTGTGAATTGTTTTTACGCTCGTGGGAAGTCGCGATCAGCGGCGTCCACCAGGTTAGACGTGAGGCATCGACACTCACCGATGATATTAGGTGGCGGTTTCACCAGATATTGAAAATTAGCGGAATTCAGAATTCCTCTTTCACTGGATTCCGTACCAGTGACTGGTGGTCAACGAATCCGGTTTGTAACCTGGAAATCCTGGGTTAGATCCCTAAAAGGGTCATGGACGCAGACTGATGGAGAGTCCCGAATGAGGACGAAAAACACCATCTAGTACTGCCTGGTTATCGGTGGTTCTCGATCAAATGTGATCAAGCAAGTGGCTGTAAACTAACATTTTAAATTATTTTCCCAACGTTTGAATTAATCCCTCACAAAACTGGATAAACTTTTCATTCACAGAATTCTCACCAAGTACATCATGTAAATACCACGCGGTCTGTAAAAGATTCTGTCAACTGCTAACAAGAAATACTGTGAGTCAGTGGCACAGTGGTTAGGACTCTCGCCGACCATGCACATGGTCCGAGGTTCGATCCCCTGCCGATGGCACACCTGATATCTATGGTCGGCCTGCGAAATTCGGGCTACCGCTATCCATGATGAAAATTCCATAGTTGTACCAAAAATACAGTGTGGAATCAAGCTGTAATAAAAAAAATTAAATAAAAAAATACATTCAGTCATTATTCAACGTGGAAAAAATAAGCATTTTCAGCCGAAACGAAACTCATAGTGGGAAAATTTACCCCATATGAATAGGGTTTTAGTATAAAACTTGGGCATTGTGGCGGAGTATAACTCCATTATGGATAAGATTTTATTTTGATAAATCACACAGTGTTATACAGCAATATTAACTGATGACGTTTCGAGCACAAACTATTGCTCATAATCATATCAAGTCACTCATTTATATACATGTGTGGAATTGACTAAATATTTAAATACAAATCTATATAGGATAATGTACACTCAGAAATAATAATAATACGAGTGTTAATGATCAATTACAGTTAGATGGGAACTAAGACGATTGTTTTTATAGTCATAATAAGCTACTTGTTAGAATGTTGTGATGTGTTTGAATTGAAATAGAATTTTGAGAGTATTTATTATCCTCCTCCGATTGCACTGTGGCAATAATACGAGTTTTATTGGTCGCTGACAATCAGATGGGAAATACGATCAATAACACTCGTATTATTGTCACAGTCAAATCTGGGGAGGATAATATATAATCTCAAAATTCTATTTCAGTTTGAGCAAATCACAACATTCTAACAAGTAGCTTATTATGACTATAAAAACACTCGTCTTAGTTCCCATCTGATTGTATTTGATCAATAACACTCGTATTATTATTTCTGAATGTACTTATCCTATATTGATTTGTATTTAAATATTTAGTCAATTCCACACATGTATATAAATGAGTGACTTGATATGATTATGAGCAATAGTTTGTGCTCGAAACGTCATCAGTTAATATTGCTGTATAACACTGTGTGATTTATCAAAATAAAATCTTATCCATAATGGAGTAACAAGGTTCTATAGCTGGGTACCCATTCGACAAAAAGGGGATTTAATTAAATCCCTTCCCCCAACCTCCATCAGACGGATCTGTCGTCCCGATGTTCCAGAAACAGAATTAGATCTTTTGCGAGAAATCTTCATCCAAAATGGATACTCACCAAGATTCATTGATACAAATATCAAAACAAGAATTTGGAGAAATGAAACTCCACTTGCGACGAAAACGAAACTCTGCATGAACTTGGATTTCAAGGGAGATTTAACAAGCGATGTTCTCAAAAGGACCACATCATCTCTGAGAAGAGCAGTTTATGCAGCGAAGCTAAGAATACTGTTCTCCAATCTCTCACTGATCTGCAGAAGCCTTAAGGACAAGATCCCGCATCTGACCACTTCTTTGTGCAAATATCAGTTCGCCTGCTGATGTGCAGCCAGGTACATCGGTCGTTCGACGCAAATCCTGTCCAAGAGGATTCAAGAACACCAACCAACATGTTTCCTAAAAGACAATATTGGTGCTATAAGGAGTGCGATAATTGATAACCTGGCTAACACTGATCATGCCACCTTAACAAACGCCTCCTTCAAAGTAATCTATAGAGTCAAGAATAACCTACCAAAGGCAATACGGTTTCGTCCTCCTTGTACCACTGATGCTCTGACCATTCACATAGAAAAGCCGGAGGTATGCATACGAAAAAGAATTACTCAACCACTTCTATTATCACGGTAACAACTTTGTTGATTTTTGATGACTTCATTTTGTTTGTTTGCCTGTTTCTTTAATTGCTTATAATTCTTGTATTCATTTAGGACTCTTACGTAATTTCGTATTCTTTACTTTGTCCCTATATGTATCCTGAGTACAACTCAATCATCAAACCATTCATATTATTAAGTAACTCTTTTTTAAGAACTGTGATAACTCATCACGTTTGTTACTTACACTAGTTTCATTAACACCCAATTTTATTGACCGTTTTTGTATTACGTAACTCTACCCGAAACTTACTAATTTCCATTTGTTTAGTTAAAATAAACATAAACAATTGTATTTTTCTTCGACAAACTTAATGTTCATAATGTACAATTGCACCACAGGATAATTTTATTTCATAGAAAAATACAATAACAGTATTATTCATTGATGACGTTTAGAGGACAATTTATTGCTCACAATCAATGTCAATGCAAGGTATCTCGTAGAGTAAAATTACTTAGAGTGATCAGATTAATAAAGCCCCCAGAACTTGTCCCTAAATTGGTTTGTAGGTTTAAATGTCACATTAACTGCTATTTTATTAAGAATCCTACTTAGAGTTTCAGATGTTTCCTCCTTATGTGGTAAAATTGCAAATACCTTAAATTTCTTCTTACAGCAACAACAGACAACAATCAGCCAGCATAAATGGGAGGGACCTGAAAGAAACAACCTCCTTTACCTACCTACTTACCTAGGAAGCATCGTTTCAACTACAGGCCATCGGAACTGACGAGGATATCAAAGCCAAAATCGGAAAAGAAAGACAAGCTCTTAAGTCTGTGTGGAGGTCAACATCACTCATCATCAAAAATAAGATCCGGATCTTCAACTCCAATGTGAAGTCAATGCTACTCACTATACGGATCATAGACTTGGCCAGAGCGTCATACAGAGCATCTCAAACTAACTTCAGACCTTCATTAACAGTTGTCTTCGCTCAATACTCCGCTGAAGATCAGATGGCCAGAAAAGATCAGCAACAGGGATCTCTGGCAATGAGCGAACCAACACAGCAGGAACCGATTGTGAAACAAATAGGCAGGAAGAAATGGAGATGGATTGGCCATACTCTGAGGAAACCATCAAGTGACATCACTAGACAAGCCATCGCTCGAGTGGAACCCGAAAGGGGAGCGGCAAGTTGGTCATCAGTGCAAGGGTTACTTGGAGGAGGTCGTGTGAAGAGGAGATGAGAGCATGTGGGCAGATTTAGAGCGGGATGAAAAAGTTGGCAGAAGACAATGGAGACGCACAGCTGAGACCCTATGTTCCTCTAGGAATTAAAGGATACAATAATAATAATGAAAAAAATAGTTTTAATCAGCAAACAATATCGTTAATAAAAATAATGAACTTTAAGATCGAAAGGACACAAAATAAATAACCTATTATGGATCAAGGAGTATACATATTTATTTATATTAATGAAAGTTAATCACATATTTAATTGTTTTATCATGTATATTTGTTATATAAAATACAATTAAGCAGGTGAAGAACATTCCAAAAGAATATGAAAAATAGATAAAACAAGAAATTTACTTCACAAAGATATACACATTCACATACGAAGACATCCTACCAATCATAAAATTAATAAATAATAGTTAATAACAATAAGAATAGCACTTTTATACATCTAAGCAGTTACTGGCTCTGATTCAATATCATTCTCGGCTTCTTGCAACACATCACCAGTACCATTTTCACTCCCTGAATTCGACTCGATTTCATTCTGAAATTTCCAGGGGAAAAAATTAAACGAGAGATTTACATAAAATCTATGTGCCAAAAAGGTATTCATTAGTACTTTTACAGAATATTTGAAAATAAGATGAATTCAAAAACCGAAGCTTAAATAGTGAGGAGCCAAATCACTGTAGACTTTCAATATGATACCAAAATTGCGTACACAGAATAGCTTAGAACTTTTGGCTACAACTACTTGTATGAAGACGAGTTTCGACAAAAGTTAAAGAAATATAAGAGCGTTGTATAGTCACTTCATCTCAGTTTACGGTTTTATTTAGTAGTGCACATCCACATCAACATTAGCGATGAAAACTATCCTATTAGTTTAGAAATCGAGCAGGTTACCATTCAGCCAACGAATTAAAGTTTGTTGGCAAGTTGAAAGGATTGTAGACTTCAATAAACTCTGAATTATTATAACTAATTGCAAAATTTCTATGCACAATCTTATCATCCTATAGATGAAACACCATGACTGCTTTATATTTGAATTTTTATTTGTACAGTTATGTATATCAGTGTTAAACCTAATGATATCTGATTGAATACAATATTGTTCGGTTAAATGTGTTTTTCTAATCTCTGAATTCTTCAATGACATTTGTATAGAGAACAGACAAGATATCGACCTCTGTATGGTTGATACATAACTGACAACTTATTTTTACTTTTGGCAATTACTGCTCGAACAAAAAGAAGACTATTTTAATATTCAGCCAAATTTACGAAACGAAAGGGGATCAGGAATACAAGAAATCGAAGCTCTTCAGCTATCTCCTCTTACACACACACACACACACAAGGTAGTAATTCTTATAAATGACATGAAAATAAAATTATTTACTATGAGTCAACTTTAATAACAATACAAAAAATTTGTAGCTCAAGATTTAGTTGGAAATCGTGCTCTTCGAGATCTGATATCTGACTTTGAATATTTCATCACACATAGCTCCATGACATCATTAGTCGTAGACTCAATGAAAATATAACTGAAAACGTCACCAAGTCAGGTGATTAAATGTCCATGAATAAATAACAAAGCCTGGAGAACAACTAACGACAACTTACATAGAACTGTATGTATATCATAAAAAAAATAAAGACGCATAATGAAAGTTATTCTAACACAAATAAGGACTAATTATGGAATCAGTCAAAATGAAAGCGCTGAAATGGTAACCTAATTTTCAACAACACGGCAATATAGGATATACAGTTTTGCAGATAGAGAAAAAACTCAAAATTTAAGGAAAAAGGAATTTTTTAAACCCACAACCGATTATTTACAGTTACATCATAAATTAATAGTAGTCTAAGCAACAAATGTTAGGATTAAATACACACTGAGTGTTACACAGTCCATCACCTTACATTAACAAACTTTTATACAAAAATACACACAAAAGCTAAGGAAAATATCTAAATTTTTTTTTAATAGTCGTACCACAGTTTGTTATACATTAAGCAGGCAGCTAGCGAGCAACCTAGATAGAGAGTAAACAATAACAATACTTGATTGTCTATACGTTTATGGATAACTACTTAATAATTTATAACAATTACGATAAGACTACATTTACTACAGTTAAGTATGGTAGCTATAAAACTTATTCTCAGAATATACACATTATTAAGTTATTAGTTGTGATATGAGATAAATAATTAGGACACAGTTATTCGGATCACGTCTTTTTGTCCATCAGTCTATGGGGCCATATTTATTCTATGAAGACCGATGATACCATCCAGTTACCCAGCCTGAAATATGTGGAGCGGGATTCTAACCCAGGATTTATTGGTTAAAACTTAAAAGTTTAAGTCAGTGACTCACAACTCAACAAAAGGGCAACAATGACACAAACTATAACTTTATTCTATACGATAATTTTGAAAAGTAATCAACTGGCATGACGGTCTGCTTAATCCAGGTTTCTCGCCTAGTTAAGATTTACTAATCAAAAACTCAGAGTCACAAGTCAGTGAAATTACGGTCAAGTAATTCATATCACAAATGACCATCTGCAAGGCTGAATTGTAAATCTGAAGGGTTTTTTCTAAATGATAATTAGGATGATTGCCGTGAATACTGTTGAATTAAAAAGCAAACAATTGACAAACAGACTTCTAAACAACAGTCTCGACTTCTCCTTTCATCATTCAGTCAAATAAACGTAGATGACCAAATGCTCTTAGGCATAACAATCAGTTGTCTTATAAATTAAAGCTATCAATGAAAGCATCATACTACGTAGGCAAGGCGTCAAACAAATGTCATGAACTGTGGTAATAGATGTAAAAAAGCAAGGTAACCAACTAACATCTACAGTCATTGTATCACGATATCGAGTTCTCATTGGACTGCTAGGCGCCGGTGACGGTTTGTTATTTGTTTGAGTTTTACTTGTTTGCCCTTGTGTTTGACATTCATTTTTAGCTGATCGAGTACGTGGTGGGGCAGAAGACTTAACTAGAGAATCCAATGCTGTTGAATCAGATGAATTATCCAATCGCGGTTGCTTGTTAGGTATGCTATCCAGTGAGGTACCATCAGTCCCATGATGATGATCACAATTTGAAGTTACAGGAGTACAGCTTTTATCTTCCTATAAAAATAAAAAAATGGAATGAAAGATGTATGTGTTTATAGCAGAATCAAGACACTCTTCCTACAGGTATCTTGATTATAGTACAACAGCACATCATCTAACTGCGATGGTTTTGCTACAAGAAAAGAAAATACGGTCGACTACCTAGTGATCTACATTTCACTGTTGGATACATGGTACACGGTTGTAATACTTTCACTTGATTTTACCATATATGGAGAGTTGTCATCCTGAAAAAACACAGAGTCTTCTGAGCACACTAAGTAGTGATGTTAGATTGTGGGGAATGCGATTTGCCTCTGTGGAATGTAAGATGATGCTGTAGAACTGGATTACGCCGAAATCTAACTTAAAGACAGGAAGCGGTAAATTATATTGACTACTTCAACTACTTTGAGAAGTTGCATCAGCCCTAATTATTAAACTGATAACGAAATTTCAAGACATACAAAAGGCTCGTGTGCTTATTGCCGACTTACATCATCTTTGCCGTAGACGTGATATTCAGCTATCCATCAAAGGACGTGTGCACTTCGCAGCTGTTTGCTCTGTCCTTCTTTGTGTCTGTGAAACATGGCCATCGAAAGTGGAAGATATCAATAAGCCGGCTCTGTTTGACCACAAGTCTTTACGTTCTGTCTTCCGTATTAAATCGTATAATATGGTGAGCAATAGTCAGGTTAGGTGCAGAGTGCTAGATAAGAAAGGGAAGCCAACCGATGGTGTTGTAAAGTCATATCGATCGAGATGACTAGGACACGTGTTGCGCCTCCTGAACTACTGTCTTTCTTGATGGGCAATTTTAGCTAGCTGACATAGGATTGGGCTGGAAAACAATTAGGGGTGATAGACGAAAACGTGGGATCAGTCCATGAAGTCTTTGACAGTTGGGGATGACAGGCGTAGGCTGCCTGTTTGGGGTCCTCGGGATTCGAAGAACTAATGGCTAGGGACTATTGGTGATGTGGCTCAAAATCTTTCTCAATAGCGCAGATGCATTCAGTCTTTGTGGTCGCTCATATTGACCGAACCGTCGTGTTTTTCCAAGTCACTTTTCTTCTCCCCGTACATTCCTGCTTATTATAGTTCTTCTGAATCTCTTTTGTTTTCATTTTTATGCCAGAAAGGAGTGTGACGACTTAAACTGCTGCTCAAAGTTCTATGTTGAGACTTTGTCGTTCAAGTGAAAATGTAACACAGACCCAGGTAGCGATATCATTCGTATCATTAGTTGCTTTTGTGTTTCAGGACGCAAGCTGTATTGACGAGGAACTTGTTGAAATTTTGTTCTGACCTAGGTTTCTCTCTGCATTGTAATTGTTACTTCACCCACTACTTGGAATGTTTCAACAATAGCTAAGTGTATTCAATGTTAATTTGCAGTAGGCACTATTGGTCGGATTACAATTACTGTGTAAAATGGGAGGTGTATATGAGTCATAGTTGAGGTCTTATAGCTCGATTGGAGCGATATTGGGAGGGAACAAAGTCAGTTTCCACTTAACCAAAACATCGGCAGAACTGTCGGAGGTGTATCTTCAATTGATCTTATATATAGGTGATTGTGAACTGATAACACTGAGAAGTGATATAAGTAAACTAAACGGATTTGTGTCTGAAACTTATTGCTGACATTTTCTCAGTGTACTTTATTCTTATGTGGTCGATGAATGTATGGTCATAAAACAAAGTGTCAAGAAAGGTACCAACGCGCTGTATTGTGTTCACTGTATAAAGGGCTCCATATTTGAGTCTATGCTGCACTGATTAGACACTTGTCTTTTAATGGATGAGCTGTGAGTTCGAATCCAAACCTACTCTTTAAGGTTTTGGTAAACAGATGCTTTCCCCACCACTCAGTTATCAGCTATTCCTAGTACTATATAAACCATGATAGGTTGCTTTTCAGCAAGGTGCCCGCGACGCCTTATAAAATCCTGTGCTTCCAGATGTACAAATAAAAGGACTAGATACAGGTATTATCAATAGATTTTCTTGATTGAGGCTGACATTTCCCAAAAGATTATTAAAGCAAGCTACCGTGTGTCTGGGTTCAGTTGCCAATGTGATCATCTGTGTGTACTGTTGAACAGTCCCAAACTAGAACAAAACAATTATCTAGTACTCCCCATTTTCCAAATATATTCCAGCTTGTGTTGACTCATGAATAAACCTAACTTGAAATCCACTAAATTCCAATAAACCAGTGCTTGAAAAAATTTCAATAAAGAACTAACCTCAGACTGAATTTTTTCAGTCAGAATAACTGACAGATAATCTTTTACTGGTCGTCCGGGTGGGTTCCAATTTATGTAAAAGTGTGGACATTTCCTGGCAAGGAAACGAAGAGCACGCCAACTCCATTCCTCTTTATTTATTGATCTAAAGAGTGTACATGAAAATACAAATACTCAAATATATAACTTCAGTACTTCAAACTATTCTATTAACAATTAAAAACGAAAACGACTTATATAAAACAAAACAAATTTTGATAAAACTAACAAATAAGAAATTAGGACAAATAAACAGTGTATCCTAAGATAATTTGAGCGCTGAACTAGATTGAGTCATTGTAAATTGCTTGAATTAATCCACAGCGTGTTTAGGAAACAATAAAAACAAGATTTCCAAGTGTAGGTCTGCAGGGATCTGATTGGATTCAGGATGTAATGAGCTGAAATCGGTTAGAGAACCATTGGAAAACCCGGCAGTACTAGACAGCTGTTTCGTCAAACTAGTTTAGAACTCTTCAGTAGTCCCACCCACCGCCAGGGTTAGAACCTAGGACCTCCTGGTTACAAGACGAGCGAGTTCATAGACAATTACGCCACTAGGACCCGATCCAATGGTCAGCCAGCCCATGAATTCCAACTTCTGCCAATTCATGACATAGCACGACCACTAGCCAGTGTCGCTGGCGAGTATTTGCCCCCAAATCCGACCTGCTGTATCCCACTGATCACGACTTGGCAGAATTCGGAATTCATGGGCTATTGGATTGGATCCCAGTGGCTTAATAGTTTTCGAGCTCACTTTGTAACCAAAAGGTCCTGGATTCGAACCTCGGAGGTGGGTGTGCACTACTGAAGCAGATTTCTAAACTAGTCTGACGAAACAGCTGTCTAGTACTCCCAAGTTTTCCAATGATTCCGTCTAACCAGTGTCAGCTCACAATGAGATCCGGAAACAAGATTTTCCTTAATCACGCTGAGATTATTCTAAATAACTTATAAAATCCCCTATGTTACTTAAATTAGTGGGAAATGTATTTGATGAGCCTGCTTAAATAACGGTAGCGATATGCATACAAAAGCAAAACTCCTGGAATAACAGAAAACTTTTTATTTAATACAGCGTTTCTACATATATCCCAGGACCCCATCCTTCGCCACACCACACCCACCAACCTAGCGACAGCATCGAAAACTCGTAAGAAGCTCCATACACCTACTTCTTCGAAAGTAGCAAATTAAGGACTCTTCATTGTTTGAAGGCGGCGACGGCAAATGTAAGAGAGGAAGATAAGAGACTTGGTAAGGGACCTTCACTAGAGAAAACACATTTATATATTCTTAGCCATATTGAAGTTAGGTTAGACGGTGAATAAATAGTTTTGATTGGCTGATAATTGGCTCGAGGTTAAACAAGTTGTCCACTGAGGTTATTTCATATCCACAATGTAAACCAATCTCAGATTTGAGGAATCAACACCTCTGCAGCCATTGACTTTGATTTACGTTTTGGCCACTGCCTATCAATCTGCATCACGCTACGGTACAAGGAGATATAACACAGAAAGCAATAGAAAACATGAAACCGACAGACGCATCTAAGATATTTTCGGTGAGGGATATAAGATAATATAGCACTGAGATATCTTCAATAGGGATATAATATCCTAATGGACCATCAAAAATGGTAAATAGACCAAACCTACGAAAGGAGGAAGAGAATCTATCATAAGCCAGCTATTGGTTGGGGTTTACAAAAAATGCCTTTTCAACAAACATAAAACAAATAACAGTAACAGATAACTCTTCTCAGAATTAACATCATGGTTATCGCGTTCAAAGGGGGACCACCAATGCCATATTTGCTAATTTATTAAGTGCGAAAACTTGAAAACTTTCATCGATAGGTCAGATTAGAGTGATAAAATAGGGTCAATCAATGTATCTATTCAGTGCAACCAAATTATTATATCTCCTGATCGTCACACAATCGTTACAAACGCAGCAGACGACGAAAATACAAATAAACGATTTACACCAATTAAGTCGTTTACATCTAAAAGCAGAGAAATGTTATCCTTACACAGATAATCCCTTCACCTGACTGTTTTTTATGTTCACTGGCGTAAGCAATTCAATGCGAGTGAAACATGATACTGATACATGAATTCTAAGAAATGTTTTGTGAAATCCAAGTACATATATCTAAGGTTTGTAATTTTTGAGAAAAATGTTCATCGAACAAAATTCAATAATACTATAAAAATTTATTCCCCTACTATGAATCCATTCACTATCTAGTGTGAATACCGAATATGTAGTAACCATCTATGGTTTCGACTTAGTGGTGTTCTCTGAGCTGGTTGATTTAATAGCGAAGCTTTCGTCGTCCTTCCAGACGTCTTCAGAGCAGCTTTTAGTATAAAATGTACTTATTTCAATTCTCTATGAATGGTGTAATTGTATCACCCGACAAATAATGTCGTGACTGGATGTTAATTTACGTCTCAATTGATCCTTTTTTTATTCACTAGGAATTCGAAATTTCTTTACTTGATTTACTTTTTATTAGCTGGTAAATTTGGTCTATAATAATGTGTTTGTTAATTACTAATTTACTTGAATACCACGCTCCTAGGAATTCCCCAGCATTTTTGGTGTTTCCTCCTTTTAAAATTTCCAGATTATCCCAATCAAACTGGTTTCCATAATAATCCATATGCATTGATATGAAGGAATATATATCATGTCTTTGAACACATTATTATAGACCAAATATACCAGTTAATAAAAAGTAAATCACAAGACAAGAAAGTTCGAATTCCAAGTCAATAAAAATAATCAACCGAGGCGTAAATTAACAACCAGTGACGACAGTGGTTGTCAGGAGATACAATGTATAATGTGTCTAGTCCTATCTTTGGTGCAGACTGAACTATATCAGTCAAGTTTGCAATGTGGCCACCAATGCTAGGTTGCTCGCCATCACAGTGCACTGTGAATTGTAGGTATTAGACGATTGGAGGCAGTCGCCAGGAAACATTGATCCTAGGTTTGGTGCTAGTTGGCACTCATCAGGAAGGCGTATCTGCAGATGAGTGCCGACTAGCACAAGACCTAAGTCGAAGGCTTCCTGCCGATTGCCTCCAATCATCTAAAACCAATAATTTCCACTTTCTTCAGCATGTTTGTTGGGTAATATCTTTTTGACTGATCCACTGACAGAGTTCCGTGTTGCTTATTCTTTTCGGCTGGTCATCCATATATCAGTATCGAGTGAAGGCATTAAAGTTTGGAGCCCGATGAGAATGCTTTTCGTGAGACATACACCAAAGTTCCTGAAACATACAAAAGCACTAACTGACTTGAAACTAATGTTGAAAATTCGGATCTGGTTCGTTGTGTCGAGTACTGCAGATCTCCACATTAGGTAGATCATTGGTGATAACCCGCAGGTTTGTCTTACTCTTGTCTTCACTCCAAACGCTTCAGTGAGCTATCCACTGTGCATTAGTTGATGTATGTGGCATCATCATATAGATGTTGAATGTTTATAGATATTTGTAGTCCTACACTCAGCAATCCCGACCGAAAGCTGCTACCTTGACGTGGTGGTCGGGCTTGAACACCGTAATGATCTACTCAAGCTATACTGGCTGAGACTTATGTCTCTTGAGGTACTACCATGCCAGGCAGGTTGTTTGGATAGCGGTTAAACAAAAAGCAGCTACCCAATCCAACATCATGTCCAATACAAAATCACAAAATTTCATGCCGGATCGGCCGTGGCCCGGATTAACAACGACCGCGCTTCCTGCTGCCGTGTCACAGGGCAGGAGTGATAAATATGCTACTGAGGCACACCAAACAAAAGAGAACGAACAAAAGCAGGCCGCGTGTGACCGGCCTCAAGCAGTTGTCCCCTGGGCTCTGCGGTCACGCAACCAACTTCCACGGTGTGGGCAGCCGGGAAGTAACAATCGCCCTCACAATCCGAAATGCACGCGAAACTTCTCTATTACTCACTCATCTTTGTCTTCATCTTCGTCTCTATCATCTTGCCTTCCTTCCACTGATGCAACTCCTCGACTTGATAGCTCTCCACTTCCTCTCCACTCTGCGTCCACTAAAAACGATGGAAGCCAAAAAACCACCACCGACAGCCTCTTAAAGCCGCGCCACCAATTTCATATAGGAGCTCTTAATGTTATACATGAAAAGACTAGCTGTCTTTGATCATAGGTGCCTGCGTTCTATTTCCCGTGTAAAGTGACATAATAAGGTGAGCAACATGGAGGTTAGGCGTAGAGTTCTAGGTAAACAGGGGAAATCAATCGACGAGGCTGTGAAGTTACAAAGACTGAGATGGTTAGGATATTTTTATTTTTTTATTTTATTTATGTGTTACGTATGCCAAGCCATCGCCTCCCTCGACGAGCTATGTTAGCGGATATAGGGTCAGGCTGGAAAAAAGCTAGCGACGGTCAAACAAAAACTTGGCATCAGTCAATGAAATCCACAACAGTTGGTCTTAGCCACGTAGGAAGGTGTAGACTTCCAGGCTGGGGTCCTCGGGACGGTAAAAATCTATGGTTGGAAACAATTGGTGACATGGCTCAAAATCGTTCTCAGTGGCTAGCGCAGATGCATCTACTCCCTGTGACTTATGATCTTCAATGAAACTGTTTTGTATTTCTTTATTACTCCTTTGTCTCACACCTCTGCTCACTGTTTCTATTATGCTTTTCTTGTACTTTCTTCTCGTGCTTCGCGTGCTACACGGAATGTGGCGACTTGAACTTCCGCACATTTGTGCAAAGTTCTATGTCGAAAACAGACAGACAGACACTCAGCAATGTTGAAGCAGTTGTCAAAATACTTCGACGTCGAAGACCTTATCAAAGTCGATGAAATGGAAGTAAAAAGCTGACACTGCTATTCCAGACAATGTATGATATTCTTATTATCTAAACACAAAAAACTTGGTACAATATGGCACCGATAAAATGTGCCACACAATAATAATAAAACAATATATATTAAAAGTAAAAATAAAGGTGGAGAAAGGATAAGAAGTTCATTGGGAAGTAGGACAGTAGCATTTAACAAATTCAAACAGCATTCGTCAATTATAGTCGGGAAGAGAAGAAAGAAAATTGTAGCACATTCGCTATGGGTTACGATTCTTATCCATATCTGATAACGTTTCGAGCCATCGATTCGAGTTATCTCTCGGACTCCAACCAGGGAGTCGTGACGCACCAAAGGAGGCTAACCTAACACAAATATCCTTCATCCCACGATGACATGTCATGGACTGACCACCCCTCCGCCTTTTCCATCCCGTCCCAGGGCTAGCGAACAGAGAAGCCTCTGGGATGACATTCGCAGCACATGCCCAAGCCACCGGAGCCGGTGTTTCCAGATGACGACACTCAATGAATGGTGATCTCCACTGTGTTCAAATACACGCCGCCGACCTCAGAATTACACACGCGATGATGCCATCGAACGCAAGCAATCCTGCAGAGACAGCGATGATCGAACACGCAGAGTCGCCGCACATCCTCAGCTCGGAGAGGCCAGATTTCACAGGCGTAGAGCAAGACAGCCCGCACTGAAGCACTATATACCCAACCTTTGACAGCCAGGCTAACGTCGCGACGGCCTCAGAGGTGGCCCAAGCCTTCATTATACTGTTGGAAATATCATCCGTCACCCCTCCGCTTGCACCCACACAACTAACTACCCAGATACACAAACTTATCGACAACTTCAAGCGGTTCACCTGCAAGAGAGAGTGCAGGTACAGGCTCCTGCCAATCTTGTAACAGTACTTTGCACTTAGACGGCGCAAAGCACATACCAAACTTACAGAAATTGATCACTAAATGATTAAGTACGATTTTGGTAGCCTGTATGCTATCCCACAGTAAGACGATATCGTCTGCATACCCGAGGTCGGAAAGTCTCTCCAGGAAGCCGATCTACACCACCTTCACGCGCATCCTTCAGAGCTGACTCCAGAATGTCACCAATGGCAAAGTTAATAATAATAATTTGCTTTATTCCAGAAACAGTACTAGTAGTACAGTGTGGAATTTTCAGCACTCATCTACAATATTGCATCTAATTTTTTCAAACATTTAAAAGGGGTATTTCAAGAAATAAATATAAAAAACAAACAACAACAAAAACAAAAAAAAGCAAAAAATGCCAATAAAATACCAAGAAGTAGAATGGGAAATAAACAACATAATAAATAATATCTCAGTATTGGGTAGTAGAAGCTATGATATGTTTATGCGTGGTGAACACTAAAACTATATCATACAAGAAGTTATGAAATGATATTAAGAATGTTTATCACATGATCAGTTAATTTAAATGAACAACACTAAGCAATCATAAAGTAAACATTTCAGTTTTTTTATTGTCAGTTCTAATGCGGTGTTTGTAGTGGTAGTGTGAGTAATCCTGCATAATACAAAATGTTTAAGATGGTAATAATGGCATTCACAACCAAGATCGTCAGTTAATATTGCTGAACAAAAACAAGCACAAAACTAATATTACATGATGGTTAATTACAGGACAATTTTGTAGTAATCATAGTGATAATATGGTCGGAACCAGTAGATACACAAAAGAAGGAATAGAGTAAAGTACAAAAAAAGTAAGCCAATGTTAGTAATTTAAGGTAGCTAAGTATGTTTAAGGTGTTCACTATAGAATACAAATAAGAGGGAAATAAAAGAGGCAAAATTATGTTATTAACAACAAAGCAAGTCATAGGTTTCGCGTTTAACATTGTCTCTGTCACTTAGAACACGGGCCAAATATGGTATCGTTGAGTTCCTATACTTGGTTGCACGAGCAAATATTATTTTATACTGATTTCTGGTTCTACCTGATGAGATACAAGGAGAGAGTTGGGAATAGAGGGGGTGCTGGGGATCGGAGAGTATGGTTTTAGACCATTTTTCGCATGTATTCAGATGCTTATCTACTAATGTAGTGATGAGCTGAATGAGTTTTACACCACTAGTCCTACTAACTACCTTCAACATCCTTCTCAGGATGGTAAAGTCCTTTTTCAGTAACCCTTGAAAGACTAATGGGTAGCAGTAAAGTAGAATAGATAAGATATGAGAGTTGATAAATTGTGAAAGTAGAGGTTGGATGATTCCAGATAGTCCAAGTTTCTTAATGTAGTAGGCTAGACGGAACACTTTCTTAGAAATCGTTAGCATATGAGATGACCGTGTAAGGTCGGAAGATAGAACTAGTCCGAGGTATTTTGCATTAGACTTAGTTTCAATTTTAGTCCTCTAATTGCTACAGGCTTCATGAGTACTTACTGGTGTTTGTAGATCTCGTTTATGCCTAAAGGAGTAGTCAATAGTCTGGTATTTTGAGGGATTCAGTATGAGGCCACTTAGTTTAGACCACTGACTGATGTCCGACAGGAAGCTATTTAATTTGAAACAGTCTGACTGAGTCTTAACGGGAAGCGAAACAGTCAGGTCATCTGTATATTTGACGAAGTTGATTTCGTCTGAAAGAGGTAAGTCATGTAAGAAGAAGGAAAAGAGAAACGGAGAGAGAACAGCACTCTGAGGAACTCCAGCTTCAGTAAGCAAAGGAGAGGAAGATACACCATTATATACCGTGTACTGCATCCTATTAGAGAAGTAAGAGTGCAGCCAGTTGATAGCCCAGGACTCAGTTTGTGTAAGGTTAAGCTTGTTTAACAAAAGGCTTCCAGGTACAGAGTCGAAAGCAGATGTATAATCTAGGAACCTACAACGGACATACTTGGCCCCTTTGTCTAAGGAGGATACAATGTTGTGATGAAACACAGCAGCAGCAGCAGTAGCGTCTAAAGTACTTCTACCCTGTTTGTAAGCAAACTGCTTTGGATAATTTGAGAAGCTTAGGGAGGGAACAAGTTTTAGTAACAATAATTTCTCCATTAGTTTCAAAAAGGAGCGGTGATAGCAATAGGTGTAAACTTTACACTATTTTCAGAACCAGACTTGGGTAGAGGGATTATTTTGATATCTTTTCAAAGAGAAGGTACAACATTATTAGAAAAAGAAGTATTGAAAATGTTTGTAAGTGGGTTACTTAAAATATCAGCACATTTCCTTAGGACAATGGCAGGTATACCAACAGGGCCTAGACTCTGGGAAGATTTAAGAGATTCTAACATTTAAGAACATCAGAAGTATTGAAACTCTGAAAGTTACTGGTCATGTTATTAGTTACATTGAGCTAAAAGGGACATTAGGAGGGCGGATAAAAGATCTATTTAGAGTATTTACATCAATAGAAGGAGCACAAATATTATGCTTATGGAGTTTTACAAAACAATATTCTTTGATTATAAATATCGTTTAGCCTCTTGATTTCGGATTTAATTAGGATATTTATCCTCCTAAGAGCAGATTTATCCTTAGTCTTGTACAGTCTCTCTCTTTTTCTCTTCGAAGCTTTTCGAGATGAGGGGAAAAGAAACGGTCCACTCTTTTGAAAAGTATCTGTTTTAGACAGTAAGCATCAAGGCATAATTTAAGATAGTCAGTCAGATTGAAAATAGTATCACCCAGTGTGTTCGGTGAAAAGTTCCCAGTTTGTGTCATTTAACATGCGTCTTAGTTTAAGCACATTTTCCTGTGAGTAACATCTTTGTTGTATTTTCCTGGACAGATTTGAGAGGATATTGGAGTGAGATCTGCTATATATATTAGGTAATATACGAATAATAAAATGATCAGAGTTCATTATGGGAGCACGTCTGCGTGCTTCGTACATTTCCGCGTCATTATTAAATACTAGATCTAGTGTTTTATCAAGTCGAGTAGGGAATTTAACAATGTTGACATGACCTAATGATTCAAAAAAAGAACTATCGGAGGATTTGAAATCTCCTGTGACAACTGATAAAGAGTTTTCAAGATGTGTAACGGCGAATTCAGTGAATTCATCGGCAAAATCAGATAGATCCGAGGCGGAACAGCCAGGAGTAACATAAATGTTTGAGATGAAGACGTATTTAAACTTGGATAAGTGTTTCGGACGACATTTGCCTGTTATACAATCAATAAAATCACTAGAGGAAGAAAAACGTTATTTGAGTTTGACCATTTTGAATGAATGAAGGTTGCAACACCTCCACTTCTTTTCTTTCTGGAGCATAGTCGATCTTGTCTAAACAATGTAAAACCATTTAGAGAAACCAGGTTGTCATCATAAAGTTCATGGAGCTATTTCTCTTGTAATGCAACTATCGCCGTATTGTGATAAGTATTAGATGATAAGAGAGACTGAAGATGCATAATTTTGTTGGGAAGTGAACGGCAGTTTGAACTGACAATAACAGGAATAGTTGTGCGATATAAAGATGTCTATTTGAGAGCACGTTGCCAACCACCGTGATGTTTCCTCTTAGTCTTATTAGATTCATGAGTCATTTGGTTTGAAACATTTAATGAATTCATCACTGTATTTGATACGATTTGCGATCATATTTTGTTAACATTAAAAATGAAAACATGATGTATTAGATGCAATACGTAGATGTATGGAAAGGTAGCCCAGGTGTCAAACAGGCCGCCAAAAAAAAGTTGCAGAGGAATGGAGAGATCGGGCAACCCTGTCTAATCCCACTATTAGTTGGGAACAGTGGTGATAGCTGGTTGTATGCCCTCACTCTACCTACGGTGTTTCTGTACAGAGCTTTCAGGATGTCGACAAACTTCTCAGTATGACGTGTAGTGCTGCTATTCGATCGGTATATAAGTTGTTTTCTCTGGATTTTGAAGGTTCCTGCCAGCTTTTTGCATCTCAGGTACGGTTTAATCTTCATCATGGATAAGATTTTATTTAGGTAAATCACAATGTTGCACAGTAATATCAGTTAATATTACTCTACCACAATGCCCAAGTTTTATACTTATATCAACTGTTTAATCTTTTCAGTGGATATGCTTGTGTTTGTACACATTGCCTCTAATCACTAAATGTTTAGAAGTTCGTACACAGTCCTCCGTTTTATTCGTTTTACCAGACGCCTCTGGACACAAGTTTTTTTTCTATGCTATTCTATTTCAGTTTGACCTTTGATAATTCTTCTCCTCTATGGTAATTATTATCATTATTACTGTTCTTGTTACTCCTGCTTTCCTTACGCTAGTTGTGGTGTTGAAAAACGACTTTGATCGGTGAGTTGTGATTTCACGCCATAAACACAAATGTTCAGATATATATCCTCAAGTTGTGACACATCATATAAGGGCAAAAATAAGTAGTCATAAGATGAAAAAAATGGAAAAGGACTCGAAATTTCGAAAAAATACCAAAGACTGAACACACTCAAACAGCTTTGATACACTCAAAATCAAGTCACTGGAGGTACTATATTATGCCATACGCTTTTCTATCAACTTGATAATGACATATCTGACTATAAAATAACGCATATCATGAAGCAAAACTGTGAGACATACTTGTATTCCTCTTCAACTTTTTCTGCTGGATCCATTTCGATGATAGCATCTTGAAAGTAAGTATGAAGATCTGCGTTGAAGAGACGACGTTGGTCACGACATGCAGCTAGATTATCTGGACACACATTCCACAGTTTATCTAATTCTCGATTACCAAAACGATATACTTTCTGGCCAGTACGGGTAATCAAGGGATTGATATGCCTTTTTCTGAAAGTTTAATAGTTAATTTAGTACATGTTATACCGGTATTCAATAAAAATGACTATAGTAAAAGGCTTACCTGGTAGACAGTCGAGACTTTTCAGCAGTCCGTATAAAGGAAGGACACCCATCATTTTTCCATCTATTCCAATAACCTTCACGCTCCAAAATGTGTTCAACTGTAGATACAAAAGTACCACTCGGAGAAGTACTTGAACTGTTTGACGATAAAAGGCGTATTACTGCTTCACGTCTTTGGTTAACCCAAGACTGCTGATCTTCACTAAGCACTTGGTCCATTCTAAAGCACAGTGAAAGGATAATACTCACATAATAGATGAGTGAAAAGCTATGTGAACAAAAAGCAGTATGCAACAACCATAGTGTTCAATAATAGATACGAAAACATCTGTTTCAGACTAACACTGTAAACACTGCGAAACAATATCGAAGACCTAAAGTTTACAGCTGACAAATGAATATTCAGACATAGGTTGGTTTTGAAACTCCTGGTAAGTCTATACGCTCAGATCGATGAAGGAACAAACTTAAAACCGTTGGTTTATTTTATCAAACTAAAATTCTAAAATGGATTGATTAGACGGTTAAAGCAAAATGTATGACTCCCAAACACTCAGGAAATACTATAACATTACCAATGAGAGAAGCGTTTATAATGAATAGCTTAATAGTTTTATTCTCATGTTATGTATGTTTGGCTTTACGTGAGGATGCACGAGGGGTGGAAACATTCAAAGGTACAGATTGCAACATTATGAACCAATACTAACTGACACGAATGAAATGCTTACATTAGAGGAATCAACTGCTTGCGTTTTTAACACAGGATACTTTTTTATAATTCTGATCCACCTAACTCAGGAACAAAACAAACACCAAATAAACGACTAGGACAATAAGCTGTCATCGTAGCCACTGGGACGAAAAAACTTAGCATTTTCGTACTACAATCAAAGCCTGAGATACCACTCACGCCTAAAATTAATGAAAACAGAATCCTAACATAAAGAAACTAAATTGAATATAGCACTTATAAGTTAAACAATGATGAATACCAAACATGTACACAAAATGTTTAACAATAAGAACAACGAAAATGAACCTTAAGTATTTCTAAAAGAACATTATCTGTGAAAAGTGGAAACCAAACTCCCAAAACCTCAAAAAATATCCACCTATGACAAACACTCATATCCTCACGGAGATACAGTACCCACATATAATGAAATTATTACAACTTCCACCAAAACTCAATCAATAATGAAACCAGAGTAAACGTTGGGTGTGATTTTAGCGATCCTAACCAGGAAAATCAACGCAATAGCTACAGGAACTTCAAAGCACAGAAAAATAAAACATGAAAAATAAACTTATTCTTTGCAGGAATCGGAGAAACGAAATGGTGCAGGTTGATGAAAGCCTCTAGGAAGACTAGTCAGTCTATTTGAAAGCAGGTATGCGGACATGGAGTCTCTACACCAAATTTGAGGCTGGTAAGGCTTCCCAAATTGCAGAAGAAATGAGATGTAGTATAGAAATATTAGGAATTCGTAAAAGCAGATGGAATGGATGTGGACCCTCTAAATTATCAACTGGAGAGTCAGTAAACTAATTCGACCACTTATACAACCGCAAGCAAACTGGGGAGTGACTATCATGGTGTCATCAACAGCATCGAAGGCCTTTATGCAGGGGGAAGCAAACTGCTCCAGGATAATGACACCAAGATCCAACTCAAAAGGTAGGAGAGTTACAACTATCAAATGCTACACTCCTAAAAACAATGCACAACAAGAGAAGTGAGAATTCTACAGACAGCCGAAAACTCTAATCGATAAGACATCAAATGGCGACACTGAAATCCTAATCGATGATATAGGTTCTAAACAACGGTCAGACAACATAAGAGAACTCAGAATAGGTCAGGTGTCTCTCGGTGAAATGTATGAGACCGGAGAACTCTTCGCAGACTTCTGCATCATGAGTGATTTGGTGATTGGAGGCTGTGTGTACAAGCACCAGAATATACGCAAGGCGACATAGGCTTCACCGGATGGATAATAAGATAGTCTTTGTCTCAGTCTCAAGAAAGTAGAGGAGACGCAGTCAGTGTAGTGGACAAGATTAAGAAGGGCATACGTGAGTTCAGATCACTATCTAGTTCAAGATAAAATAGAAAGCCCTCAAAGAAGCTGGAGACAGATCACAATTCAAGTTCAACACTCAACTACTGAAGGACGAAACTACAGACGACACATTTACTACAGCCATCGCAACAAAGTCGGAGACATTACGTAGCCTCACCGACGGAAAATGTGTGGAAGATAACAGGGACTCTGAAGATGATAGTGTGGGAAAGCTGTGCAGTCGTCTTAGCAAGGAAGAAGAGGCCATACGATAAATGGTTCTCTGCGGACACTCGAAAACTAATAGAGGAGAAAGAGATGGTGAAACACATTATATCGCATAACCAGGTCATTATCGGGGAAGCGAACAGCGCAGATGAAAGCAATAAGACAGCGAAGGGAAGCTAATTAGCGAAGAGGAGAAGCGAAGGAAACAATGGGCTAGCCACTTCAAAGGACTCCTGAAACGAACACCACCTGCAACTCATGCAAAAATACCACCAACAACCATAGTGCTGTCGGTGGACACCAATACCCCAGCAAAAGCAGAAGTCTTAAGCATCTTCCTGAGGAGACTGAAAGATGGTCTCGATGCAAAATTCTATCCGGAACAAGCTGGATTCAGGAAAATCAAATCATGTGCGGATCAAATCGCAACTCTACATATCACCATCGAACATAGCATAGAGTAGCGGTTAAATCTTAGCTGTTTTTGAATTTAATCGTCATTCAAGTAATTTTTCCGGTATGTTAGGACCTGCAGGGATATTAGTTTCATGAAGCGAAGCTCGCTAGGGTATTGAAAGCTCAACTGCGCATGTCAGAAGGCTACAGACTGCTTAATCTGTAGTTTATTTCAAAACTATAGGAAACTCGGAAAACTCCACAAGTACTTTATTTTGAGTCCATGAACACAATATTCAAGAATCTTAGACGACCGATGAACATTCGATGGTGAGGACTTAATCTAGAAAAATAAAAATGGAAATTTCAGATTACGCATAAATTTAATCAGAACAAGTGACCAGGCTCTGGTCTACCTGATTAAGTTCATGTGCTACCTTCTAACAAAGAAATCATATGGACAATAAAACTGTATTGAAATTATCTTAAAGATCTAATCACACTGAGAACACTGGGTTGGCTAAAATAAGTATCGGGACGTGGAATGTTCGTACAATGTACGAAACTGGAAAGGCTGCCCAGGTAGCCGCTGAAATGAGAAGGTACAGAATAGAAGTGTTGGGAATCTGCGAAAGCAGATGGAACGGAACTGGAAGGTGCCAACTACCAACTGGAGAGACAATAATCTATTCCGGTCACCCAGAGGACAACCACGAGCACACCGAGGGAGTGGCCATCATGATGTCACCAACAGCAGCCAAAGCTCTCATGCAGTGGGAACCAATCTCCTCCAGGATAATGACAGCCAGGTTCAACTCAAAAGGAAGGAAAGTTACAGTCATTCAATGCTATGCGCCTACAAACGTCTCAGAACAAGAGAAGAAGGAGGCGTTCTACAGACAACTACAAGCAGTAATGGACAACGTCCCAAATGGCGATATCAAAATCCTGATGGGTGATGTGAATGCGAAGCTGGGAGGAGACAACACAGGAAGAGAACTCACCATGGGTCGTGAGGCCCTCGGTGAAATGAACGACAATGGTGAACTCTTCTCAGACTTCTGCGCCTTCAATGATTTGGTGATTGGCGGTAGTGTGTTCAAACACAAGGATATACACAAGACGACATGGATTTCACCAGATGGAAACACCAAGAATCAAATAGACTTCATCTCAATTTCAAGAAAGTGGAGACGGAGCCTACTGGACACAAGGTCAAGGAGAGGAGCAGATGTGGGTTCAGACCACTATCTAGTACAAGGGACTTTCAAGGTGAAACTAAAAGCCTCGAGGATAGCTGGGGATAGGCCACAATGCAAGTTCAACACTCAATTACTGAAGGACACAACCACAAAAGACACCTTCACTGCAACTGTCAGAGCAAAGCAGGAAACACTACGCGACATCACTGAAGAATCATGCGTGGAAGAACATTGGAAGTCTCTGAAGGCGATTCTCAACGAAACGTGTTCAACGGTTCTAGGAAGAAAGAAGAGACAAGACAAGGAATGGCTCTCAACGGACACTTGGAAATTAATAGAAGAGAGGAGAATGGTGAAAGAGAAAATGATTCAATGCAAGGACGGACAGGAGAAGGAGACGATGAGCTCAACTTACAAAGCATTGGACAAAGAAGTGAAGAAAAGTGCTAGGAAGGACAAAAGACGATTCTACGACAATCTAGCTACTGAAGCTGAAAAGGCAGCAGGCAAAAGGGACCTGAGGACACTATATCAGATAACCAAATCTCTATCCGGGAAGAGACCAACACAAGCGAAACCTATAAAAGACAGCCAAGGGAAGCCCATTACCAAGGAAGAAAAACAGATTAAACAATGGGCGGATCACTTCAAAGGACTCTTGAACCGACCATCACCTGCAACCCGTCCAGAAATACCAACAACAGCGCGCACACAACTGCAAGTTGACACCAATCCTCCAACGAGAGCTGAAGTCTTGAATGCAATCAAACTTCTGAAAGCTGGAAAAACAGCCGGACCAGATGGAATACCCCCTGAAGCACTGAAAGCAGACCCAGAGACGACAGCAGACATGCTGACTCCATTATTGCAAAAGGTCTGGAAGGAGGGAAAGGTGCCTACTGACTGGAGGAAAGGTTACCTCGTGAAACTACCAAAGAAGGGCGACTTAGGCCCACTCTGCAAGAACTGGCGAGGAATCATGCTCCTATCGACGCCAAGTAAAATCCTGAGTCGCATCATCCTGGAGAGATTAAAGGACGCACTGGAGACAGAACTCCGACCAGAACAAGCTGGATTCAGGAAAGGCAAATCATGTACTGACCAAATTGCAACTCTACGCATCATCATCACAGAACAAAGCATGGAATGGCAATCAAACCTCTACCTCAACTTTATAGACTTTGAGAAGGCCTTCGACAGCGTTGGCTGTGAAGTAATTTGGAAATTACTCGAGTACTATGGCGTACCCCAAATATTCATCAACCTTATTCAACAGCTGTACGACAACGGCACCTGCCAAGTGATCCACAACGGAAGACTCAGCGAGGCGTTTGGAGTAAACACAGGAGTCAGACAAGGGTGCTTACTATCACCAATGATATTCCTAATTGTGGTGGACTGGATTATGCGTCAGACTGTGGGAAACGAGAAGACAGGAATATCCTGGACCGACGTGAAGAACCTAGAAGACCTGGATTTCGCGGATGACTTATGTTTGATGTCACACACAATCGAAGACTTACAAGCGAAAACCGACAAACTGGTCGAAGAAGCAGCAAAGACAGGACTCCAGGTAAACATAGACAAGACGGAGGTTATGAAAATAACCAACCAACAACAACAACATCCAACGTCAATCACCATCAACGGGAGGGATTTGAAAGAGGTTACTTCATTCACTTATCTAGGGAGCATTGTCTCAACTACAGGAGGAGCGGACGAGGATGTCAAATCGAGAATCGGGAAGGCGAGAAACACATTCATCAACCTGAAATCAATCTGGAAATCTTCGTCACTCAGCATCAACAACAAAATTCGGATTTTCAATACAAACGTAAAGTCAGTTCTTCTATACGGATCAGAAACTTGGCGGGTCACAAAGAATATTTCCAAAAGGCTGCAGACCTTTATTAACAACTGTCTTCGCTCAATACTGAAGATCAGATGGCCGGAAAGAATCACCAACAAGGAATTATGGGAACAAACAAAGCAAGAACCAATCGCCCAACAAATATGCAGGAGAAAGTGGAGATGGATCGGACACTCGCTGAGGAGACCGCTGGGTGACATCGCGCGCCAAGCCCTCGAGTGGAACCCGAAAGGGAAGCGGCGTGTGGGACGTCCAAGGGTGACATGGAGGAGATCGTGTGAAGAGGAGTTGAAAGAATATGGACTAACATGGATGCAGGCGAAAAGTACAGCAGAAGACAGAAGAAAATGGAGACGTGCAGTTGAAGCCCTATGTTCCACTAGGAGCCCAAGGGAGCAATACTAAAAAATAATAATAGATCATATTTAGATACTATTGTAGCTTTCATACAGCTTTGTTAAATAAATGTTACAACTAAGCATATATGTAAGGTGTTTCGTCCTAAATAAAAGATTTGTTGAGACAGAAGCAGTTTAAAAAAGTTAAAAGCATATTTTAATCTGAAGCCAACTAATGAATCATATAGCTGAGATTTCACACATAATTTAGTGGTTCAAAGTTTGTAGTGACAAAAGGACTCTTTTTTTAGGTTCTCAAAAAGTCATTTCTGTGTAACCGAAGTTAAGCACTATTGAACGAATACACAAAAGTTAGTTGATAACATTCACAAACAAACAATGAAAGGAACTTAATTGTAAACCACCTGTGTCGACAATGAAATAAATTTGTAGAATGACACATAAATGAAGAAAAGTACTTGCAATCATAAAAAAGTTGCAAAACAAGTGACACCGAACATGCACGTAAGAATAGTGCGAAAAATCCCACTCACGTTTTAAATTTAACAGTAGTTGTCAAGTACTGAAACAAGATTAACAGCTGAACTAGTATGTACCGTCGGAAACTTGGATCCATTAGTTGCAAATCCAATAACTGAAATAGATAGGAAATTGAAGAGGCTTTCCTCAAAGTGAATTTATTAAAAATGGTGTGCGGAGAAAGAACTATGGTTAATGCTCTGATTGTCATTTAAAACACTGATCACACAGTAAACCTACTAGCCCACAGAAAATAACTAAAACGTTGCAACAGTATCGCACCAATATATATATATATATATATATACACTACGCTAATATGTAATACTTCGGGACTGGATAATTCGGCTGACAGTAAAAGACATGTTTCTGAGTTACTTGGAAGACACAGAATTATAAATGAGATGGCATTTGGATGCATTCTTATGTATTTGAAAAGCCTACCGACATGTCTTATATTGGTCAATCGAATAATTCACATTCATAAACGCCGTTGTAGTTACACAATTTTTTTATGTATCGTTTCATCGACTCCCAAATGAACGACGTCGAAACCCAGTTACACTTTAGTGTTAAATTTTATCAAAGCAACAAACCGAACTGACACTGTTATAAAACCTAAAAAGAAAGAAAAAACCAAGTATTTTTCTATAATGTCTGGTGGTAATTACATGCTTCAGTTGGCAATCATAACGAAAGACTGAAGAACTGATGGCTACATATTTAAGATGCTCAACATGTATATTAATAAAAGCTAGCTCAAATGCAAAACCAGAGAGCTCACTATTTTCTTAGTACCCTGATTGCAGTGATACACTGAATGACCAAATAGAAGAATGAACTAAGTACCAACTCTTACAAGAAACTTCTGGTGCGTATAATCAAGCAAGTTGATTCCAAAATTCAAGACAGGTAGACGGGGGTCGATCGGGAAAGAACCCTTGAAATTTCTTGGTAATCCTATACCAACAAACTGATAGCCATAATTGTCTCCCATAATTTCAACTCCCAGACAAGTTTTATTGAATAATAATAGCTTTATTCCAAAACAGTACTCGCGATACAGAGTGGAATTCTCAGCATTTTACTAAAGTATTGCATCCAGTTAGTAAATTAACAATAAATAAAATTCTACATAGATTAAGGGTAATCTCAGTTAGTTTTGACAACAACATATTAGCATGTCGGTAGCAAAGCCAAAATTAAACAGTGCTTGAAGGTGCTAGAAAAGTAGGTGCTAGCATATTTACTGGCGTAAGCAGAAGAAAGAAACAAAGCTGCATATAACAGAAAAGAGAGAAAAGGAAAAGAAAGAAAGAAAAACGTTGTACCAATAAATGATATGAGTTGGAAAGTTTAATAACCAGGTGTACTTCAAAGTTTTGTTTAAGGTAATTAAGTGAAAATGTTATTGATTCTCGATGAATAAATATACTCATATGGTGAGGTGGCTTGTAAACAACCTGCAAGTCTGCGTCACAATGGATGAAGCAGAGGTTGAACTTATGACCTACTGGTTGAAGACTGAGTGTCAAAAACGGTTTCAAATTCACTTTTGCAAACTTCTTTTCGAGCCAGCAATGATTCCTAACGTTAAGATACGCTGTCATTCTTTGTGTCATCATTGATAAAAAGACGAAAATACCCAGATCATGTTGCTAGATATTATAGTTGAGGACTTATCAAAGAGCAACACTTTCAGAAGTTTTTGCCGAAAATTCAGGGTTGTAATGGTTCAAATATATTATTTCGCCGTACTTGGAGGAAATTAAATAGCGCACATGAAGCCCCTCAGAGGTCAGTGTTAAGACTGGAACGATTTCTCCGTATACACAAACGTTTTCACATTTACTCTAAACAGTAACAGAGGTGGCTGGTAAGCAAATAGTAATCTAAACTAATAAGTGCGAGAAGAGTGATTCAATGCTCTTACACTCAATTCAACTAAAAGTATTCATAATGAGAGCAGGCAGAGATAACTGGTGAAAGATATGTAGAAAACGCAAGTATTCACTAACAATGACCAACTGTTGCTTTAGTAGCTTAGTAAAGGTTCCCAATATGAAGACAACAGTTGATGAAACCATTCAAATGAACTCCCGTCAAGATTTGACAGAATAGTTCTAAAATATTTGGGCGCCGAGTTGATGAAACCATTTAGGAAATAGAGGGTTTCGATAAACTCTCGGAGTAAGCAACAACAGGCTTTCATTAACAGCCAGCTGCCTTCGCTCCATGTTGAAGACTTTATGGCCTGCCACAAAGCATAAGCAAAGGGAACTCTGAGGACCAACCAACCAAGAACCTATTGCTCAACAAATATGCCGAAGGAAATGGAGATGGATCAAACACACGCGGAGAAGACCGTTCAGTGACACGGCCCGTCAGGCCCTTGAGTGCAGTCTGAATGAGAAAGTCAGTTGGGCTCCGACGGTGACAAGGAAGAGATGAGAGCCTATGGACAATCACGGAACCTGCTAAAGAGGACTGCACAGAATAGGATTAAATAGATGTGCTGTTGAAGCTCTATGTTCCACTTGGAAGCCAAGAGAATAACGAACTGCTGTACATCGGTGCAAAGTTCCACGTTGAAACCAGTCAGTCAGTCATTATTCATTAAGTTTCGCTTACATAGGATAATGTAATTCACCTTAACGATATCACTCGTTAATCAATTGCAATCTACATCGGCCAATGAAATCAATTTGAAGAAAAAAATAACTGATTAGTTAGACATTCACTCAGCCCAGTGACAAAGTAAAGAAATAACATTATCAAGGAACATTCACATTAATCTCGAAAATGCTTTCATTATTTAGAAAAAAACTTGACAGTACACCAAGACATACCCAAAGATTATCCCAGTCTACACACAAGTCATGAAAAATATTTCGGTGGAGACAATAGGAAGGCAACCAGTCAATTCAAGAAACTGGATACAACTCGGTCCATTGGATCAATGAGCATTTGTCCCTCAATGACAACAATCTAATTTATTAGCACCACTGTAACATTAAATATTTTGAACACGAGATTTCGCGTAGTGTTCGTCCGATTGCGGTATCTTTAATATGCTGATGGGTAGTGTTATGGTCATGTACTGATTGGCAGTTTAATTTCTGGAGATATGAACACTACTTTAACACTAAGTAAACTACGTTTATCGAATGTACTTATATTAGATGCAAGAAATGCATGAACTCATTCGCATAAAACTTTTTTTACATTACAACATATCATATTAGCTGTCAAGCTGCTGTGAAAATTGGTATTTTTGGGGAAAATTTAACAAAACCATGTTTGTCTCAAACTGGCTTCAACGTATGTTAAAGAGATATAGATGGACATGTTTCATTTGCCTTCGTTATCCCATAAAAGTTTGCACTGATTCTTGAAAGATTGAAGATTGTTGAATACAACAAAACAGTAAAATCATGAGGTGAAAAAGAGACTTAGTGTGAGCTATCTTATGATAAGAAAAAAATCTTCGGTAATTATTGCTGATGTTACTTATACTGGGCAAAGCACAGTAGTTACAACTTATCAACTAAATCATACAGATTCTTCCTTGGAAATAGGAAACTTATAAATGAGTGGTTTCTATGCAAATGTCATCTTTCGATCCGAAAAAGCCATTCTTGTATTCAACCTAAACATTTCTAGTTATGCAACAAGTACTAACCAGAAAACTCCAGGATTCACAAATTCGTTTAAGAACACCACTATGATTTCGTCCCAAATTTGACTGAAATCCTAAATCTACTAGTTTATTAGATCAATTCTCAGAAAGCCTCTACACAGTTCATACAACAAATTCTTACCTTTTCACTTGTGAGGTACTTAGAAAATTTTCTGCTGCTACTCTGAGAACACGCATCGTTTTCTTCCGCAGTCATCAGTTTAATGCTCGAAAATATATCTAGTACTGTATCCGTACTGCTTGTAAACTTTAGCCATTTGGAATTTTCATAGCATAAAACTGGTGATTTGAAGAATTCTTGAAGTGACCAAAACTTGACATAAAGGCCAGCATCTACCTCCAGGGGAGTAACCGAGTCGGTCATCTCACCTTCTTCGATATCATCACACGAATGATCATGAGGCAGGTGGTGCCTGAAGACACTGGGATCTGGATTTTTATTATACAGGATGTTTTTCTCTGAATTAAAATTGCTCATGAAATTGAGTCCTGACTTTTCATCTAACGGAAATAAACGTGTTAGGAAAAGCTGAATTTGGCCGCAAAACACGGTATTTTGGGACTTCGATAAGCGCCTTAGCAAATCTACATTGGAGATATATTTCTATGGAAAGTGACTGAACGAACCATTGCACATCCTGAGTAGTGTATTCCTACCAGAACCGAATAACGGTACCTGAAGTATTATATTGCTTCGTAAAAACAAACTTACATCCTTCAATGTGATTATAGTCTCTTCCATAAATCCAAACATTTCTTCGCAAACAGATATTGGTTTTGTGTTGAAGACATCCGAAAACAACAAAAAAGGAGTATGGGCAGAGCATAAGTCTACATAACTACATTAGCTAAATCTGAAAAACGAATATTACTCGCAAGTGCTGCAGCGACTCCCATTTTTAGTAAGGTTTTTACATCGTCCATGAAGTCCGATGCAAGAAGACGCAGCATCCGTCCTCTTAAAGCAACATCTATTAAGCTTTTCTTATCCCTGAAAATCTTCTATTAGGATTTAGGGGATTTTACTTCAAGTCGGTAGCCTCTGCAGTTGATTTCAGTTTCGCTAGTGAAAACCCAGATGGGTCCTCCAGAATTTCCTAATGCTCGATAGACTAATTAGGCACAATTCAAACCTTAACCACCCCGAAAGACAAATCCGCCTTGACATGGTCACCACTCATAGCGTCACAGTTGTAATGTGCGGCTAAAATTACAACACCTCAATCCATAGCCCACCAGTCACAACACTCAATATCCTTTTAACGAGGTGGTATTTACTAAGATTTCCCATTTTCTCACATTTTTATGGCTATTAACGATAATATTCTCGTGTATGTTTCGAGAAAACCTCACAGTATCTCAAGGAAGTCGTCATAGTCAAGTTAAACCAAGTTCTGAAAATGAATTCGCCAAGGTCACCAATCCGCTCACTAGGTAGCTTCGTTTTAAGCTGCTATAGTTTCGAGTCACCACCTCTTGGTGGTGGCACGTTCTATGATCTTTGGTGCGTTCCTGTCGCGTAGACGTTGCAGCCAATACGTTTTACACGTTTTTGAAGCAGGCATCAGATATACATAACATTTTTTAGCTTTGGGGGACAAATTAAAACATGTATAGATTTCATGGATGTGATACTCATTGAATCCAATTACAAAACGAATATTACTAGGTACCTTAATCAAAGAAGGACATAGTTTGAAGATTTAGTTTTTTTCAGTTGTTGATAACGGACGAATAGAGGAGTTAGTTGGGTAATATTTGCTTTTTGCATAAGACAAATGTTGATAGATAAATTGGTAGTTCTACGATTCTTCCAAACTTTCACGGAATGTGTGGGCGCCCAATCTATAGAATTTCACCAATTCTATGATTGTTCCCTCCCGTGTTCATATATTCAGTGTGCCTAAGACAAGGAACTGGTCACCAGAGGTAAAAACAATTCATCTGATAAGTATATATCCTCAGGTATTTTTAAAAACAGCCGAAGGTAGTCAAGGGAATACAATCTCAACCCTTTACATGGAGAGACCATACCCAATTTCTGTTGGGGGATCTGGTGGTGATGAAAACTGCAAAGATTGGTCCAGCGTCACCACACACTCATGATAACCTATCCAAAACTCGTGGATAGAATGATTTGTGGACTCTGTGATGACTATAACTCGGCTACAAAAATCTACAGCTGTGATTTTTCAATAAATTGTTCCGAACTTTTCTTACCATAAATATTTACTCTTTCATATTAAAAACTGGTTTAACTTGGCTGATTATTGTTTCGTTGTTTATATACTCATCTTTGTCGACTATCTGTATTTCTTGTCATTTCGAGGACATTGTACAGTAAACGAGAACGAAAGGCGACGTAGTAATGCTTGTGTGGACTGCATCAAAGTCTTAAACCGTTATTATTTCCCCAATGCATCATGAAGTCTTGCGTGGGGTCGCATATGATATTAGCATTCATTAGTGCTAAGAAGTAATAGAATAGCAAAATTTAAACTGGATGATACAGACTGTATATGCACACTACTTGTGTTGAAAGTCTAGGCACTTCAAGTACACTATGAAATGTATATCCCATTTATCGGAAGTGGTCCAATGTTTCCCCATTGTTGCGTATAGCACAATGCCTTAACGGAAATCATTAGGTAATAAAAAATAACTACATCACTCTTCTTATCATTTCTTTTAAGTCAGCTGTTACATGATCACATCAACACTTAAACTTATGTATTAGTTGACCATGTCACTCAACGTAATTGATTGTTTTGCTGTCGTGAAATACTGTAACTTATTATATAAGATTCTGTTGTGTATGTCTCCCACTTAAAATCTATGGGAGGAAACAATAACAGTGCTTCATTGTACCCAAATTAAGTCACGTGTAAATATGACCTTTCTACGCATATCACGTCTTCTAAATTGGCATCACTGTTCACTCCGAAGAATTATTACTAATAAATGCATCACACGCGAACATTTTAGGAATATTTCTCTCAACAAATGTATTTATAATATGGCAAATGAGTCCCATCATTTACACGCATTCCCTCTGTTACTACTTAATGGAATCTTCCAAATAAGGTGGAAGAAGGCTGAAGTACAAATAGTATTCTTGAAAGTAAAAACAGTAATAGTGGTTTGAAAAAGGTTAGTATTGACTAAATGCTTGGAAACACAGAAATTTTATTTACAAAAATGTCCCTATATTGTTATCCAAAAATAAAAAACTCACTTGACAATGTAACTGAGGATTGAACGATCAATTCATGGTTGTTTGCTCAAACCAACTTCCCCAATTTTCGCGGAGGCATCAATACGACAGTCATCGTCTCATCGGTCGCTGTTTAGAAAAGAGTCAGTAGCAAACCATCAGAGGTAATATTGTGATTTATTATTGTAATATTTGTTCACAGACCTTAGTGATAACATTTTTTATATGTTGGTGTTACAATAAAGAATTCTCGAGTAGCCAATCGGTCTTTTGGTTTTTGCGTCCGTTATTACTAAGCGTTTCTGAAAAACTTCAAGGAACAGCGTGAGCTCGAGCGTAGCAAGAGCTGGGCATTAACGGTTTATGAGACGTGGCTGACAGTTTCTGACAGTGAAAAAAGATTGTGATGGATTCAGACAGTTGGTGAAAGTTTGGATAGTCACCGTTCATCTTTCCTGGTGCCAGTCAAGTCCTCTTTGAACAAGCAATATCTGGAAAGTTTTTGGAATTGGGTCAAGTTCAACAATGCCTGGGTCAAAGAAGGGACAGAGTGTCTTGGATGCAAACAGGAAAGTAAGTCATGGTGACTTGTCTGTTAATTGTAGCGATGTGTCTGATGTTAAGCATGACATGGTTGATGTTACTGTTTCGCCGTTCAGGGATAATAGGAACATCAAACTCCCTAAATTTGAACCGCGGTGTTTCGATGGAAACCCGGCTGATTATTTACAATTTGTAAAGGAGTTTGAGATCATGCTGAGTAGTTTCTTATTAAGTGATGAATTGAAATTGATGTATTTGATGAGGTATTGCTATACAGTGCCGTAAGCTCATGCCCCCTAATGAGGGATACGCTGAGGCTATGAGCATACTACGTCAAAGGTTTGGAAGACCTTCAATGATTGTAAGGAACGTATACGAAGCTGTCAAAGGTAACGGCAGTCAACTACAAGATGACTCCAAGGCACTTACTGAGTTTTCAGATAATCTTATGACTTATAAGAATACCTTGATTTCTATGAATTGCATGAGTGACCACAACTCGAGCTCAGTCCTAGAGGTAATAGCAAGACGCCTACCTACTCGACTGCAAAGGAAGTGGGTGAAGATAAGCTCCCGTATGGAGGATGAGGGTATCGAGCCAAGGTTTGATGATATCCTGAAACTAGTAAAAGATAGTGTCAATCAATCCATGAGCAAGTTTGCCAGTATATTGAATCTCACCCCTAGAGTAGAGCAGTCTGAGGGTAAAACGCAATAATTGATGATGAATAGGCCTCAGGGAGGTGGATACCGAGAAGGCTCTATGGTGTCTGGTAATGCATATAGACCTAGTAAGTGTAACAGGTTTCATAGTACATCCTCAACAGATGAGTTACAAGATGCAAGACAAACACGGTTGTGTTTCACACGTTTGCAAGAGGTGCATACAAAGGTGAGCTATGAATCAGTGAGGAAGTTGAGTGATAAGCTTGGTGTGATATAAAGTTCGGACTCCGAATTGTGTGACGATAACGGTGAGGTCCAGAAGCCTGTAAATGCAACTAGTAAGCCATTGTTGAATAGAGTGTCACACAATAGAGTTACTGCTTCAGAGTGCAGTTCTGACTCCACAAGTTTACAAGGTATTACTAGTCAGAGTGAAGTTATAAAATCTTTAGGGATTTGTGGGGAAGAACCCAAATCATCTACCGCTGTTATTAAAGAGTTTGAAAATGATGAAGTCGACCAGATGGATTATGGTAAATTGAATATTTGTGATAATGATCCTGATAGTGCAGATTTGTCTTTGGTTGATCATGATGAAATGCGGGGAATGCCTACTACTGCTAAGTTGAACAAACGCTCTGTACAACTACAGGGTGAAGTAGAAATAAATGCAGATGCAGTTGCAGAAGGCATGCCTACTTGTCAAACCGTCAGTGTAATTGATCAGCGTGTAGCCCACCTATCATCAGATGCTACTGATAAACCGGAGTTAATAATACAGGAAAGCAGTGGTGGTAATCTAGAGGTTAGACAACTTTCTGAAAGCCGAACAACAACAGCTTCTGATCCACCGCTAAGTTCGTCAACTGACATCAATCAGTCGTCGTTGGTGTTGTCATCCACAATGAAACAGACACCCATCAACTCAAGTATCTTGTGCAATGACTATGATAGTATTGGTGCGTTTGAAAAGACGAAAGATATTGCTCAGTTTAGTGAGGATAAGCCAAGTGCAAACGAGAGAGTAATTGTTAAATTGACTTGCATGAATAAAGGCATTTCTAGTTTCAAGTTACTATTTGAATGCTATTATCTTTGGTGTAAATTACTCTGCGCCTACGCTTGGTTGAACAGATACGTCGTGTGTTTGTCAGTCATCTATATTCTACGATACAATGACATGAGCGTGTTGCCGTTCAGATTTGAGGATATAGCTGATAGAAGGAAATCAGCAAATGAACTCTGCGACGATTTTCCAACCTAGGGCGTCAATTTGAGAAGAGTTGTAGGCGTACTGCTGTAAGTCCTACAATTCTTCAAGGGGTAGCGCATCAATGAGCATTCCAATGTGCTTGGTGTGTGATTTTGTGCATATGTTCATATTGTATATACTGAATTGATATCATCTGTCATCTAGCTGTTGGTAATTCCGTTTGTGTCCGGACGACTTCCACTTGGATCATCAACCTGAGAAGGAATGTAGGCGTACTGCTGTAAGTCCTACAGTTCTTCAAGGGTAGTTCACCAAGGCAGAATCCACAACTTTGATGTGGTGATTGTACATATGTTTGTGTTAAATAATTGTGTGAGTTCCAATTATTGCAATTGTTGGTTAATCTTGTTTGTGTCCGGACATTCCACAACTTACAATCGTCAACCTGTGAAGGATTGCAGGCGTACCGGTGTAAGTCCTGCGGTTCTTCAAAGGAATTCCATCGGGACACGATCTGCGAGTTTGTGTGTACTGTTTGTATATATGTGTGGTGTGTCATATCAATTGGTGTTTTTGGATTCATTGTGTTTACTCGTTGTTTTCGTATCTTGTTGTTATTGCATAATTTTGTTAAAATTTTCGTCGTGATTACTTCTGAAGTTGTTTCTTGTCTTCTACATCCGTGAATGAATTGATTGATGTTAGAGACAGCAGATGGGTCGTATACGCCGGGGAGGCTAGGCTATTGCTGAGAATGAAATGCATACGGAGATAATTGTTAGCTGCGGTCCGACACGCCGGGGAGAAAGAGTGTAGACGACTGAGGCTCGCATGCGTCACCGCTACTAGAACTGAGGCAGAATGAGTGACAAGCGATTTCAGTGGTAATTGGTAGTGAGTAGATAAGAGGATGTGCGTGGAGTATCATGAGGTGGTGCTATGGTCACGTTGCATTCTGCAAGAGTCATTCTAGCAAGTGGCGATTGTGTTGCAAGAGGATGCCTTTAACTGGAAGGCGCAGGTCGTCATTGATGTGTGAGATTGTGCTGTGGGTATGCTTGTGGTGTGTTGGCTTTTCTGTTTGTTTTCCATTTCAGCTCTGTCCGTGTGACCCAGGTTCTCGCAATGGCATCCAAGTCAACGTGTATTGGTCGTGATGGAAAAAAGGGATGGATCCGTATTTTGCCGGGGAGTGTCAATGTAGTTGAAGATTGAACGATCAATTCATAGTTGTTTGCTCAAACCAACTTCCCCAATTTTCGCGGAGGCATCAATACGACAGTCATCGTCTCATCGGTCGCTGTTTAGAAAAGAGTCAGTAGCAAACCATCAGAAGTAATATTGTGATTTATTATTGTAATATTTGTTCACAGACCTTAGTGATAACATTTTTTATATGTTGGTGTTACAATAAAGAATTCTCGAGTAGCCAATCGGTCTTTTGGTTTTTGCGTCCGTTATTACTAAGCGTTTCTGAAAAACTTCAAGGAACAGCGTGAGCTCGAGCGTAGCAAGAGCTGGGCATTAACGGTTTATGAGACGTGGCTGACATCACTTTAATATACAGCTATTAAATGTCTTGAACGCTAGGAAATTTTCATAACCTTCTACCAGCCGACTCATAATTTGTCAATGTCCAGCTCTTAACACGCTGGACCTCACGCTGTCCCTCGAAGTCTTTCAGAAATACCTTGTACTAACCAACGGGAAAGCCAGAACACTCTTTTTCGACTCAAGAACCCTTTACTCTTACGCCAATATGTAACCAACAATAAGGTAATTACACAAGGTCTAAGAATAAATGTTATGACAATAAATCACGATAATACTTCTGATAGTTTTTCATCTTCCACGGAACATGGAATGATGAGACGATGACTGGTTGATTGATGACTCCTGCGAAAAATATGGAGGAGTTCGATTTGAGCGAACAACCATGAATTGATTGTTCAATCTTCAAATACATTGACACCCTCATATTCGAAACACTTTTTCATCATTCGGGAAAATACCATTGATTTACCTAAACTGTTTCACATTTCTTACCGTAATTATTACTTTACTGTGAATTTTAACATACCTGATGCGCAGAGACATATCAGTCCGATGACTAATAGATATTCGGTCAAAATCCTGGGAATGACTTTTTCCTCTATTTTTTCCAAGAGTTTAGTCGAATTATGGTATTTGTAGTACATTTCAGCCGGGAAAACTCATGAAAACAACAAAAAAGCAACCCATTTACAACATCGTGAAACATCCGACCTATGTTCCCATAAGCCGACGTGTTTCCCTATCTAATCCTGTGAGCTTAAAGAGGCAATAAATTTGAAAGTCGAAAATGCATTTTTTCAATTTTCACGACGTTATGATAGTCTATTTGGTCTGTTTAATGGAACATTATAGTCTTAAATACTGCTATTAGCATAATTTCATAATTAGTTTTTATTTTCATATATTCAACACAATCTAGCTTTCACGTTTATCCTGCGGCAATTAGCAACTTATCTCAATGCAGATTATTCATAAATGTCGTGTTTCACATCAGATGGGTTTACATTGCAGCTAAAATTACTCACTTTTTTGTCTCGGAAGTTTTTACCGCCAGTTTAGTCCATTCATTTCATCACAGTTGTTTCATGGTTGCAGCACTTTAGTTATTTACCATCTGTTAACGGAATAACACTATGTGCAAGCTTTGAGAATTCTACATATATGAACGTGTTTCGGCTGCAGAGGCTATTGCCCTCAGCTCATTTTTCGGTTGCCTTTATTGTTGATGGTTCAAATAGTTACCTGATATGTAGAAATCTGGAATTAACAATGTCTTTCACACTCATATTCATAGCATGCATCAATCTTTGAGTCAGTCTTGTTAAGACAGCACGACCAGAGTTTGTACAAAAGGGTTTTCAAGGAACATATTAGACACGTATGTCATATTAGAACCTGGGATGAATTGGGAAAAGCGTTGAAGTCTTTCGAGAAGGTGAGCCTAACAAAAATGTGCCTATTATCAGATTAAAAACACCTGACATTTTGTAATATGACCTAAACTGAACAAGGATGAACCACAATAAAAGTGTGAATATGCTGTGCTTGCATGTATTTTTGGGAACCGAAGAAACCGGAAAGCAATTAGAAACCCATCAAGAGTAGACAACAACAACGGTACACTTTTGCTTTGCAATATAAAGATGACGCTGAGCCATTCACTAAGGTGGCAGCTACAGGAGACTACCACCAGCGGAAACTATTTTAAGATAGGTACGTAGCCTAAGATTATGCCTCAAAGAACTAAGCAGCATACGTTGATTATGTCTAAATATATTAAACGTCGTGTAACTGGTCAGATCGTAGTTTTTACATATTAATAGGTTCTTATATGTAATAAATGTACTGTACAAGCATTTCTCCGATCTGCACGACTAACTGATAGACAATACACCTATATTTAAGACTGATATGCTGCGTGATAAGGGATATTAGCCACACGATTCAGCGGCATATTAGAAATAAATAAAAATTTGTTCTCAGGTGATTGTCAAGCAGCCAGCCTATTTTATAATGATACTTCATATTAACAGACGAATGATGTAGATATTAAACCTAAGATGTTACATTTACTTGCACTATCGACTTGGTGTTTAACAGCTTACGGACGTGCAACTGAGAAGATAAGGTGACTCTGGGGTATGAAAGAAAATGAAACTATTATTCAACCTGCCAAATTCTACGTAGGTTTGGCAACAAAAGCTAAATCCTACGAATTACCAGTGACAGCCTTATAATACAACAGTAAGCGTTCAAGGGAGGTGAACACTGAACGTTCGTTTTTGCAACTGGCGGTCTAAGGTGGGCAACTAGAAGGCACGAATGGTTCAATCGTCTACAAGTTCGACGAGGACGACCAAAAACAAATAAAGACTTTCAGTGTTCTCCGCCTTAATTCCCAAACAATATAACTTCCTTCTTACAATACTGGTGTTTTGGAGTTCAAGTCAAAGAAAGTACAGAGCATTTATCGGTGCGGAGCCTCTTCGCAATAATAGGAACTTAGGGATAAGTACCTTGACAAAGTACCTATAACTAAGCTTAAAATTCATCAATCCAACTTCGGACATTACAGAAATCCATAATAAGGCGAGGCATGGAAGCAGTACAGATTTCAATGTAGTTGAAGATTGAACGATCAATTCATAGTTGTTTGCTCAAACCAACTTCCCCAATTTTCGCGGAGGCATCAATACGACAGTCATCGTCTCATCGGTCGCTGTTTAGAAAAGAGTCAGTAGCAAACCATCAGAAGTAATATTGTGATTTATTATTGTAATATTTGTTCACAGACCTTAGTGATAACATTTTTTATATGTTGGTGTTACAATAAAGAATTCTCGAGTAGCCAATCGGTCTTTTGGTTTTTGCGTCCGTTATTACTAAGCGTTTCTGAAAAACTTCAAGGAACAGCGTGAGCTCGAGCGTAGCAAGAGCTGGGCATTAACGGTTTATGAGACGTGGCTGACAGTTTCTGACAGTGAAAAAAGATTGTGATGGATTCAGACAGTTGGTGAAAGTTTGGATAGTCACCGTTCATCTTTCCTGGTGCCAGTCAAGTCCTCTTTGAACAAGCAATATCTGGAAAGTTTTTGGAATTGGGTCAAGTTCAACAATGCCTGGGTCAAAGAAGGGACAGAGTGTCTTGGATGCAAACAGGAAAGTAAGTCATGGTGACTTGTCTGTTAATTGTAGCGATGTGTCTGATGTTAAGCATGACATGGTTGATGTTACTGTTTCGCCGTTCAGGGATAATAGGAACATCAAACTCCCTAAATTTGAACCGCGGTGTTTCGATGGAAACCCGGCTGATTATTTACAATTTGTAAAGGAGTTTGAGATCATGCTGAGTAGTTTCTTATTAAGTGATGAATTGAAATTGATGTATTTGATGAGGTATTGCTATACAGTGCCGTAAGCTCATGCCCCCTAATGAGGGATACGCTGAGGCTATGAGCATACTACGTCAAAGGTTTGGAAGACCTTCAATGATTGTAAGGAACGTATACGAAGCTGTCAAAGGTAACGGCAGTCAACTACAAGATGACTCCAAGGCACTTACTGAGTTTTCAGATAATCTTATGACTTATAAGAATACCTTGATTTCTATGAATTGCATGAGTGACCACAACTCGAGCTCAGTCCTAGAGGTAATAGCAAGACGCCTACCTACTCGACTGCAAAGGAAGTGGGTGAAGATAAGCTCCCGTATGGAGGATGAGGGTATCGAGCCAAGGTTTGATGATATCCTGAAACTAGTAAAAGATAGTGTCAATCAATCCATGAGCAAGTTTGCCAGTATATTGAATCTCACCCCTAGAGTAGAGCAGTCTGAGGGTAAAACGCAATAATTGATGATGAATAGGCCTCAGGGAGGTGGATACCGAGAAGGCTCTATGGTGTCTGGTAATGCATATAGACCTAGTAAGTGTAACAGGTTTCATAGTACATCCTCAACAGATGAGTTACAATAATAATAATATATATTCTCATGTAAACATATAAGTTTACATGAAAATGCATGCCATTTTTACAGGCACGATCAAGTATGATTTAATATCAAATCGTAGATTGTCTACAAGTTAATAATGTTTCGACAGTTAAATGTTTGATATATATATGTAAATACACTTGTTGTCAGAACTAGGCTGTATAGTTATTGAATTGTACAATTGTCCTCCAGGTTGAGCGGGAAAATCGACTTCGTTTCGTTTTCATCCCGTGGTTGTCGGCATACGATAACCAACCAATATTGAGTTAAGTACAACGTTTACAACGGATTGAAAGCTGTTTTTAGAAAAGTAAAAGTGCTAAGGTGAATCAATAAAGTGTAATGAAATGGGTAAGTGCAAGTATCACCAATAAATGCATTAATAAAGGAAACTCCCTAGGCTGACAACGTTCATTTGCAATGTATAATGCCACGCGTATATCTCGTACTATCATGATGTCCACTTTTGGTTTTAATACATTTTTCCTTATGCCGGCTTTTTATGTATTTTATGCTTTTTTGTGCATTTGGTGCACAACCGTACCTCACAGAGAATAGGAATAGAATAAGTTGAATCAAATTCATAAAGAGCTATAAAATGTTAGGTTTAATGGGATACAATGAGGATTAAGTAAAGACGTTATTAGAAAATGAATCCGATAAGACATTGTGAAGTGGTATTTAAAGATCCGACAATGGACAGCAAGTTGATTTATAAGATGCCCCATAAATCTGTGCAGATCCCACATGGTCGCATCTCAACAATAGGCTGAGCGAATGGTGTATATTTAAAGGTAGAAGCATGATCTGTTTAGGCGTTCATTATTATCTTTTTTCAAGATAAAGATCTAAGCCCTCATAAAAATCAGAAATATCTCGAGCCTTTAATTTGTATATTGCTGTTCCTGCAGAATGGGGCGATTCACCTTAGTGACCCCCACCATATCTACTGATCAGCTAACGCCACCCTCCCTCCTTTTATATATATATTATAAATACACTTTTTAATAATTTCAAGCCACTTTCTAAATGAAAGAATCTGATTGGCTGTTTCAGGGTGTTACGTAGTTGATGTTCATTCTTCAGTGTGGCCTTCAAATGGCCTTCAATCGGCCAGTCAGATTCTTCTAGGTGAAAAGTAGTATATATCCCTCTGACTCGAAGCTATAGCAGCCCAAAACTAAACTACATAATGAACGGATTGATAACCTTGACGAATTTATTTATGTAAATTCGTCTGACTTGATAGTGAGGACTCCTGTGAGAAATAGGGAGGTTTTCTGGAACATAAACAAGAATATTATCCTATGTTACCATTTTTTGAACATTACATTACTTGTACATAGACGTTTATTTCAAAACACGTACTTCTACTTGTGACGCATCTGATTGGTTGATCGGTTGCGAAGCAGTAAGCATACTGCAGTGATAGAGTTATGCAACTCCATCCAGCCGATGTTTAGGTCACCATGCCTTCTAACTCCGACTGTCGTCCTAAATCTCCTCAGCGGCTAATCTCACGTGGTCGATCTAAGTCTAAGCCACGTACACCGAAAAAACCCTGACTGGTGTTGGTACCACAACACGCACGGCCAAGCAGCGAAACGTTGCGGTAAGCCTTGTAACTTTGCAAATGTCTCAAAGTCTGTGGGAAACTATCCCGCCGGCACGCGTTAGTGGCAACCGTCGCTGGTGTCACTAGCCGCCTACTTCACACCCATGACGTGATCGGCCAGACTCGACATTTCGTCGACACAGGCGCCGAAGTCAGCGTCCTTCCTGCTACAGCAGCAGATCGACATAAGGAACCTACTTTCAACTTACAGGCTGCAAATGGAAAATCAATCGCAACCTGTGGTAGGAAATACGCCTATCTGAACGTAGGCTTACGCAAACCTATCTAGTGGATTTTCCTTCTCGCTGACGTTACAATGCCCATCATTGGCACGGACCTACTTAATCATCGTGATCTACTCGTAGGCGTCCGCCGAAAACGACTGATTGACAATACTACTAGTCTGTCTATTAAAGGCATCACCTGCATATGCCCCAGCTTGTCACTCGTTAAGATAAAGGCAATTCTTGATCCAACTTTTAAACCGACCGTTTACAAATATCCGGAACTTAATTGCCCGTCTAACGACCTACCATGCATAACCAGCAATGTCATGCACCACATCATTACCTCAGGACAGCCCATGAAATCTAGAGCACGACGACTGGCTCCTGACAAACTGAGAATCGGTAGGAATGAGTTCGATCATATGCTCACCCTTGACATCATTCGACCTTCGAATAGCCCATGGGCATTCCCACTGCATATGATACCGCAAAAGGATAGCAATGACTGGCGACCCACCGGTGATTACCCGCGAGTGAATGCCAAAACAACCCGTGATTGCTACCCGTTGCCTCATATACACGACTTGACGGCTACATCATCTGGCGCGGCTATATTTCCTGGATGTCTTGCTAAGTAGGAGAGAAGACGGTTCACTTGGGAGAAGTGTGTACACAAAAAAGCACATTCACAGGGCAATACGCATACTTACTTAGTTACGTGTCCTTTAAATATAAAAGGAATCTTGTAAAATGTCTCGCGAGCAGAGCAAGGAAGATATGTACGGATGACCTCTTACAAAAGGAATTTGAATATATTCATGATTCCTTGACGGAGATGGGCTATCCGAGTAGTTTCATAAAGAAATATATGAAACCATCAGAGGAAAAACCTGTGAATCTGACTGTACATAAGAAACCTCTATTTATTAAGTTACAATTTAATGGTGACTTATCTAGTGAGATTCTATTCCAAAGACTTTCAAGGAGCATGCGTAGAACATTTTACGCATCACACCTATGTTTGTCATTCTCTAGCCGACGAATGATTGGGACGCAAACGAAGGATAAGCTTGGTAGTTTTGCCACATCTATGTGTATTTATCAATTCAACTGCACCTGCGGTGACAGTTATGCTGGGCGTACTACTAGACAGCTTAGCCAACGTGTTAGTGAACATCTCCCATCGTGATTTGGCAAAGGACAGACAAAAGCACTCCGTAGCTCAATTCTGTCACATTTAATTGATAGTGGTCATGTAGTCGAGAAAACGAAAGCCTTCTAAGCAATTCATCGAATCCCACCGAATCTTTCTAATAGACTTCGTATTCGTCTACTGCACACAGCTGAGGCGATAGGCATTACAATTATTAAACCTAAACTATGCATTCAAAAAAGTTCGTACAGCCATTATCCCTCCCGTGACCTAATAAGACATAACGAACTAAAGACTTCTACACCGCCCCTTATTTATATTTCCAACCCCTTTCTTATTATCCCTTAATCTTATCTTCATTAGAAACGTGTTTCATTTCCTTCCCTTACAATCTAACATTACTGAATCGGATCATTCGGTTTTACTAGCCTTTATCGATTACTTCCACCCGAACAACTGTTCGTTTAATCTTAGTGTTTTTCATTATTCGTGTTATCACAGATTGCCTCATTTTTTCATCCTAATAATTGATAAGACCATTATTATTATTATTACTATTATTAATATTATCATTACTACTATTATGACTAATCTGTGTAGGACGTTACAATCTCTCCATATAACGTGGAAATAATTTTTCGAATTCTGGAATATCGTGGTCTATATTTGACTACTATATAATTATAGCTGATATTGCTTGCACCTCTGGTAGCTAAATATCCAAATTTATCACCTACAGAATACTGTTTGGATCCAGTCAGATTCGTGTTAATAAAGGGCAATCTATCACAAAAGAACTATAGAGAAGTCCTTAGTTTTGTGGTTTATAACTATCAGAGTTAACTCGTTTGATAGTGGTCTATTTTTAGTTCGTACTTCATACATTCATACCTGTTTATTGTTGTTTTTACCTACTTAGATAATATAACAGTATTTCACACACTTTTGTCAATTTTTGAGAAATTTTTATAATCTTTACCTCCATAATGGTCAAAGTTATTAAACGAGTTAGTACTGTTAAGAGACTAGCATCAAATAGTCAGCAGGTCTGTCAGCCACGTCTCATAAACCGTTAATGCCCAGCTCTTGCTACGCTCGAGCTCACGCTGTTCCTTGAAGTTTTTCAGAAACGCTTAGTAATAACGGACGCAAAAACCAAAAGACCGATTGGCTACTCGAGAATTCTTTATTGTTACACCAACATATAAAAAAATGTTTTTACTAGGGTCTGTGAACAAATATTACAATAATAAATCACAAATTACTTCTGATGGTTTACTGCTGACTTCTTTCTGAACAGCGACCGATGAGACGATGACTGTCGTATTGATGCCTCCGCGAAAATTGGGGAAGTTGGTTTGAGCAAACAACCATGAATTGATCGTTCAATCTTCAACTACATTGACACTCCCCGGCAAAATACGGATCCATCCCTTTTTTCCATCACGACCAATACACGTTGACTTGGATGCCATTGCGAGAACCTGGGTCACACGGACAGAGCTGAAATGGAAAACAAACAGAAAAGCCAACACACCACAAGCATACCCACAGCACAATCTCACACATCAATGACGACCTGCGCCTTCCAGTTAAAGGCATCCTCTTGCAACACAATCGCCACTTGCTAGAATGACTCTTGCAGAATGCAACGTGACCATAGCACCACCTCATGATACTCCACGCACATCCTCTTATCTACTCACTACCAATTACCACTGAAATCGCTTGTCACTCATTCTGCCTCAGTTCTAGTAGCGGTGACGCATGCGAGCCTCAGTCGTCTACACTCTTTCTCCCCGGCGTGTCGGACCGCAGCTAACAATTATCTCCGTATGCATTTCATTCTCAGCAATAGCCTAGCCTCCCCGGCGTATACGACCCATCTGCTGTCTCTAACATCAATCAATTCATTCACGGATGTAGAAGACAAGAAACAACTTCAGAAGTAATCACGACGAAAATTTTAACAAAATTATGCAATAACAACAAGATACGAAAACAACGAGTAAACACAATGAATCCAAAAACACCAATTGATATGACACACCACACATATATACAAACAGTACACACAAACTCGCAGATCGTGTCCCGATGGAATTCCTTTGAAGAACCGCAGGACTTACACCGGTACGCCTGCAATCCTTCACAGGTTGACGATTGTAAGTTGTGGAATGTCCGGACACAAACAAGATTAACCAACAATTACAATAATTGGAACTCACACAATTATTTAACACAAACATATGTACAAAATCACACACCAAGCACATTGGACTGCTCATTGATGCGCTACCCCTTGAAGAATTGTAGGACTTACAGCAGTACGCCTACAACCCTTCTCAGGTTGACTCTCTAGGTTGGAAAATCGTCGCAGAGTTCATTTGCTGATTTCCTTCTGTCAGCTATATCCTCAAATCTGAACGGCAACTCGCTCATGTCATTGTATCGTAGAACGTAGCTGACGAACAAACACACGAAGTATCTGGTCAACCAAGCGTAATCACAGAGTAATTTACACCAAAGATAATAGCATTCAAATAGTAACTTGAAACTAGAAATGCCTTTATTCATGCAAGTCAATTTAACGATTACTCTCTCGTTTGCACTTGGCTTATCCCCACTAAACTGACCATTGATATTCGTCCTTTCAAACGAACTGATAGTGGCATAGTCATTGCACAAGATACTTGAGTTGATGGGTGTCTGTTTCATTGTGGATGGCAGCACCAACGACGACTGAATGATATCAGTTGATGAAGTTAGCGGTGGATCAATAGCTGTTGTTGCTCGACTTTCAGAGAGTTTTCTACCTGCAAGACCACCACCACTGCTGTCTTTTACTATCAGCTCAGGTTTAGCACTAGCATCTGATGATAGATGGGCTACATGCTGATCAATTACACTGACGGTTTGACAAGTAGGCATGCCTTCTGCAACTGCATCTGCATTTATTTCTACTTCACGTTCACGTTGTACAGAAACTTTGTTCAACTTAGCAGTAGTAGGCATATCCCTCATCTCATAATGATCAACCGAAGACAAATGTGAAGTATCATGATCATTATCAATAATATTCACTTTACCATCAAGTTCATCATTTTCAAACTCTTTGTTAACAGCAATAGACAATTTTGGTTCCTCCTCACAAATCATTACAGGTTTTATATCTTCACTCTGACTAGTTATACTTTGTAAACTTGTGGAGTCAGAACTGTACTCTGAAGCAGTAACTCTATGCTGTGACACTCTATTCAACAATGGCTTACCAGTTACAACTACAGACTTCTTGACCGCACCGTTATCGTCACACTATTCGGAGTCAGGCCTGGAGTTTACATTTAGCTTATCACTGAACTTGCTCACTGATTCACAGTTCACTTCTCTATGCACCTCTTGCAAACGTGTAAAACACAACCGTGTTTGTCTTGCATCTCGTAACTCATCTGTTGAGGATGTACTACGAATCCTGTTACACACACTAGGTCTATGAGCATTACTATACATCATGGAGCCTTCTCGATATCCACCTCCCTGAGGCCTACTCGTCATCAATGATTGCATTTTGCTCTCAGACTGCTCTATTCTAAGGGTGAGATGTAATAGACTGGCGAACTTGCTTATAGATAGATCGACGCTATCTTTTACCAGTTCCAGGATATCATCAAACTTTGGCTCGATACCCTCATCCTCCATACGGGAGCTTATCTTCACCCACTTCATTTGCAGTCGAGTAGGTAGGCGTCTTGCTATTACTTCTAGTATAGAACTCGAGTTGAGGTCACTCATGCGATTCATCGAAATCATTGCATTCTTGTAAATTAGCAAATTATCCAAAAACTCAGTGAGTGCCTGGGAGTCATCCTGTAATTGACCACCATTACCCTTAACAGCCTCGAATAATTTCCCTGCAATCATCGAAGGTCTTCCAAACCTTTGACGTAATATGCTCATAGCCTCATCGTAGCCCTCTTTCGGCTTCATAAACTCACAGCACTGTATAGCTCTTGAAGCATCTCCAGTGCAATATCTCATCAAATACATTAACTTCAATTCATAATTTAATAAAAGCCACTCAGCATGATCTCAAACTCCTTTACAAATTGTAAATAATCAGCCGGGTTTCCATCGAAACACCGCGGTTCAAATTTAGGGAGTTTGATGTTCCTATTATCCCTGAACGGCGAAACAGTAACATCAACCATGTCATGCTTAACATCAGACACATCGCTACAATTAACAGACAAGTCACCATGACTTACTTTCCTGTTTGCATCCAAGACACTCTGTCCCTTCTTTGACCCAGGCATTGTTGAACTTGACCCAATTCCAAAAACTTTCCAGATATTGCTTGTTCAAAGAGGACTTGACTGGCACCAGGAAAGATGAACGGTGACTATCCAAACTTTCACCAACTGTCTGAATCCATCACAATCTTTTTTCACTGTCAGAAACTGTCAGCCACGTCTCATAAACCGTTAATGCCCAGCTCTTGCTACGCTCGGGCTCACGCTGTTCCTTGAAGTTTTTCAGAAACGCTTAGTAATAACGGACGCAAAAACCAAAAGACCGATTGGCTACTCGAGAATTCTTTATTGTTACACCAACATATAAAAATAATGTTTTTACTAGGGTTTCTGATGGTTTACTGCTGACTTCTTTCTGAACAGCGACCGATGAGACGATGACTGTCGTATTGATGCCTCCGCGAAAATTGGGGAAGTTGGTTTGAGCAAACAACCATGAATTGATCGTTCAATCTTCAACTGCATTTACCAGGTCACTAGAAACATTAGTCCTGACGATGAATTTGCACTAAGATCAATCGAGACACCGAGAGTTATAGTACCAAACTTAATGGAAGGACTAATTAATAACGTAGCCCGTAACTCTAGTGATCTAAAGATCCCTCAGAAATCCATAACAGACCTGCAGAATAAGTTTGAAAGTATCACTCCTTTCCTCCAACTTTGTGATCCATCACAAGAAATTTGCTTAGATTCACTCCTCAAATCTGAGCGCCTGCTAGACTTTTTGACTGCAGAGGCTGTAAAGAGGGTCATGTCCTCATACAATGTTTTAGGATATAATATACCAGACAATGTACCTATTATCAAACTTAAAGCAATCTGTCTACAGGCATGCAACATTTCAGTATCTGACTGCCAGGTTCTGCGTCTTCGTAAGAAATCCGCAAACCACCCATGTCCTGTACTCTTCAAATTTAAGTCTGTTGACCTAGCTAAGAAATTTTTGGAGTCTGGCAAAACTCTTGGCTCCTCAACACCCTACACCAATATCAGGATTGTACCTGATTTAACTTCTTGCCAAAGACGTTGCCGCGCAGGTAAACTGAGTGAAGACAACCCCAATAAGACAACCGATGTTAATACTTCCCTCGTTGTATTGCCTGATGACCAAGAGCACCAGATAATATCGCATACACAAACTAACAGTAGTCAAGCAACTGTTGAAGACTTAGCTCGAAATACTGAAATTTCAGACATAGAAATGTCAACAGATCACAGTATTGACGTGCATCCCTTGCACACTGGCACTAATGCCAAACCCTCGAAAAAGTCTAAGCTGAATTCAGTTGTACACTTTGAATCTCTCGGGAAGTCATATACCTCACAACCTCTTAGCCCGGCTACTGTGAAGCAGCAATCACATGTGGCCACCCAGGTAGGCGTAAATACAAGGCGATATGATAAACGTCCTATTTCCGTTAGGAACACCAAAAAACTGTTGAGACTATTCAACAGAAATCCAGTTTATTAGGAAATCCTACTAATCACCAGCAGCCCAAATTACACAAGCCGACTAATACGGATAAAGCTAAACCAAACGTTAGACCCGGAACACTAAAGCCCATAAGTAGGAAAGTTTCAAATGGGTCACTGGCTCATTCTACTGATAGACAATCATCTAAACTTAGTCATGTTCCTGAAGTTAGACGTAATTCACATACCGTAGGAGCTGAATCATTTCCGACTTCCACTACCAGTCCTATGATAAGAAAAAACAATCGTCACATATCTCACCAAACACTTCGAAAACACGAAGTTGCTCAACCCCTCACGAATGCACCCTCAACCATGATGTACAGGAAACATCAGTTTGAGAATACAGACGTTAGTCCAAAACACGTATAGTGCCCTGTCATAATTCTCATGCATTCAGTAGGGGTCACATGCCAATTTCAGCACAATGCTCATCATGGCCTAGGAAGTACTCTAATCAGACACAGGGATCTAAGTCATATGCACACAACAACACGCCGATCACACATTTCGGTTATAACTATGCAGATTACACGACACTAGCCAACCCATATGACCAAAATTTTCTCCAGCGACAACTGGCAGAAACGCCTGGGATCATGCACATAGCACGCATGATATCAGACCAATTCCTTGCTGGTATAGCGAACACCTTACAACAGGGAAACTGCTTCTTCCCCGAAAGATAGCAAACATCTTATACACACCTAATACCAATAGTAATACCATAGATTATCATACTAGTATCTCCCATAGCACGCAATATCTAAACGACCAACTACTCACGAGTGACATTTCACAACCCATCCCTAACTATCAAATTAAAGAAACCGTCTCTAGTGATCAAAATGTTGTAATTAATGAATCCAATAACGACTGCACATATTCAGTTGATAACCATAGAGTATTTTATTATGATATTGCCCATACACTAAAACCACTTCGTCAAAGTCTATCCGTCATCCTCATAAATGCTAGATCAGTTCTTAACAAACATTTAGCATTATGTACGTTAGCCTCTATATGCAATCCGTCGCTGATCATGATCACTGAAGCCTGGTGCTCAAGTGACATTGTGGATGGTAGCTTATCAATTGATAAGTACAATCTTTTTCGAGGGGATAGGGAAACAGGTCGTGGGGGTGGAACACTCATATACGTTAAACAACCCATTTGTGCAACGCATTTTAGTCACCCTATTCTGTCACAACTTAATGATTCGGTGTGGGTCGAAATAAAAGTTCTCAGAAGTAAACCTATCCTTATAGGGTGCGTATACCGACCGCCATCATCCAACCGCGAATACGATAACGTACTCAGCAACATATTTAGTGTTGCATCCAATCTCCCCTTCAGTTATAATATAATTGGAGGTGACTTCAATTTGCCTGATATATCATGGCGTACACTTCGTGGACCCTCGAGGTATGATAATCTTCTTAATTCCATCATTACTGGAGGATGGACGCAACACATAAATGTACCCACTAGGTCCAATAACATTCTTGATCTTATATTCACGATCAACGTAGCACCATCTACAATTCATGTGGGACATGAATTCCCAGGTAGCGATCATAAAATAGTTGCATGTTCGTTTAATATTTCTCCAGAAACTATACACAGAAACGAAGTTAGTCGGACACCTATAAGACTATACACGCGGGTTGATTGGGACTTGTATCAGGACTTGATTAGATACTCTAATTGGGATTCCTACTTTACCAATGACTCCTTAGAGGAAGTCCTTAAAAACTTCTATGACAATATACAGTCGGTTAATGATGTCATAGCGCCTGTGAAACTGATTAAATTCAAAATCCCTCAAGGTGATTTTATTCCAATATCATTAAGAAGAAGTTTGCGGAAGCATTCATTAAGTTACTATAGACATGACGACTTATCGTCGTTAATCGCTATCAAAACAATCCTCATTAGAATCCATGAGTTAAAAAATCTAAGTCTTAGGAATAAAGAAACGCGGGCAATTCAGTCGCCACATAACACTGGAGAAATAGCCAAACTCTTCAAAAGTAGGTTAACTAACTCCAAATCAACATATCCAAAAATAATACACCTAGGCGGCATTACTCACGAAAGTGCTGAGGATATATGTGAGGTGTTTAGCACGCACTTTGCCAAACTGTACACTCTAGAAAATGACCAGGATATAGATTTCCCTCGTAAAACAGAAAAGTGTCTAAGCGATGTAGTCTTAAACGCCCAAGAAATCGATAAAGCTATCACAACTCTTAAGCTTACTAATACTCCCGGCCCAGATGGAATGTCTTCCGTCCTCTTAAAAAATGGTGGAAATGACATGAATCTACTTCTTCTCAAGATATTTTCAACTTCGATAAGGAGTGGAACATATCCAAATAGCTGGAAGAAATCCTACGTTGTACCCATTCACAAAACCGGACCTACAGCGGACATAGATAATTACCGCCCCATCAACATTACTTCCGTAGTTTCACGTGTGATGGAAAAGATTGTAAAGAAGCAAATTGTTCAGTATTTGCTCTCGAATGACTTAATATCCCCTTTCCAATACGGTTTCCTAAATAGAAGATCGTGCATTACGTGCCAGTTAGATTATTTCGACCACATTACTGAATGTGTAGACAAAGGTCGTTCGGCAGCAACATTATTTCTAGATGTTAGGAAAGCTTTTGATAAAGTCCCACATAACAGACTCATACTGAAACTCCTATCTTATGGAATAAGTGGAAGGCTTCTTGAGTGGATAACTTCCTTTCTTACAGGAAGAGAACAGTTAGTTAAAGTCAACCATCACTTATCAACATCCAAACCGATAACCAGCGGCGTGATACAAGGTAGTGTTCTTGGCCCTACCCTATTCATTGTATTCATAAATGATATTGTCTCTATGATCAAGTATGGCAAGCCATACCTCTTTGCAGATGACCTCAAAGTTGTCTATGATTTTGACTATAATGATATGAATATTGTTAGTAAAATCCAAGAAGACCTAAATAGTCTATGTAATTGGAGTGAAAAGTGGCAGTTAACGTTCAATCCAGCTAAATCTGGGATAACATACTTCGGACGTTGGAAACCTAGCATGTGTCTATACATGTACGGTGACCTTGTCTCAAACACGAACACAGTCACAGATCTCGGGATAACATACTCAGATCTTACCTTTACTGAACATGCAAATAAGGTGGTATCTGATTGTAAACGTCTAACCGGCTTTGTGCTACGCAACTTTTACACTCCAGAAGCCAGATTAGCCATATATAAAATATGCATTCGCCCCAAACTTGAATACTGTGCCCACTTATACAGTAGCTTTAAATCAGCAGACAGAAAAAAGTTGAAAGTGTCCAAAGATTCCTCACGAAACGCATATTAGGCTATGGTCAGCAAATAGAATACCTTGACAGATGTATTCGACTGGACTTAGAGCCCTTATGGTTAAGGAGAGTGAAGTGCAATTTATTTCTCTTATTCAAAGTTATAAGAAAGCACTGTAACAGTAACTCGTCCATAACCTGGGCTAATCCTAAATCGTATGGACTACGCAACCATAACTACCTTCTCAAGGTTAACACCCATAAACTCACCACTAGAGCTAACTTCTTCACCATTAAATATTGCAAACTTTGGAACCAACTACCCTCTGAGATAAGATCCTGTGAAAGGCCTGACAGTTTCAAAAGGAGCCTAGAAAAACATATTAAAATGTCCACCCTAGCCCGCCTCAAAGATCTCAACTGCTGGTAGAGTGGAGAGACAATGGCATTTCAATATTTAACTACAGAAAGTACACTAGTTCCCAGACTAACATAATAATACTTAGTAATTATGTAGGTTCAATACTTGAAATTAGATTGTCATTAAAATACTTAAAATGATTAAAATACTTGCGGGCAAATGTTCTCTTGGTTTACCGCTCTTATTTCCCTTATAACACTCAGTTATTGAGCCTAATGTATTCTTTGATAATACGAATTATGACACTGATTATGCTCTTATTATACATAGATTGATTTACTTTACGACTACCTGTAGTACTAACTACCCTTCTGTAGTATTGTTAACCAAATGCTGAAATTTTGTTGGTTCTGTTAATATCTTTTTATAATATATGTAGACAGGTTACTTTGCAATGTCAAATGTTGACTATATATAAGACTGTCATGATAATTTAGTACACTAAGTCCTGCCAACCGACCTTACCTTCAGTTCATACTACCTACATTGATCCCTAACTATATTGTTCTGCTGAATCTTGCTTCACTATTCACAAAACCTATTCCTTTTATTCTTTAAGGTTTTAACTTCTTGTAAAGTAATCTGTTCATTAGGACGCATGCATACATATATAATGTTCATAAAGATGTACGCGGAGACCTATTGGAAGCACTCATTAAGAAAGCTAGGGAGATGGAATATGAGGTACGAACATGTCTGGTACCAAGCAATATATTTGCGGTAGCCATAATAATCATAGTCTCAGAGCCTAACATCAAAAAAGGAGGGAGGGTGGCGTTAGCTGATCAGTAGATATGGTGGGGGTCACTAAGGTGAATCGCCCCATTCTTCAGGAACAGCAATATGCAATTTGACGGCTCGATATATTTCTGATTTTTATGAGGGCTTAGATCTTTATCTTGAAAAAGATAATAATGAACGCCTAGACAGATCATGCTTCTGTCTTTAAATATATACCATTCTCTCAGCCTATTGTTGAAATGCGACCATGTGGGCTCTGCACAGATTTATGGGGCATCTTATAAACTAACTTGCTGTCCATTGTCAGATCTTTAAATACTACTTCACAATGTCTTATCTCATTTATTTTCTAATAACGTCTTTACTTGATCCTCATTATATCCCATTAAACCTAACATTTTATAGCTTTTTATGAATTTGTTCGACTTATTCTATTCCTATTCTCTGGAGGGTACGGTCGTGCACCAAATGCACAAAAAAGCATAAAATACATAAAAAGCCGGCATAAGGAAAAATGTATTAAAACCAAAAGCGGACATCATGATAGTGCAAACTGTACAGGAAGCATTATACATTGCAAATGAACGTTGTCAGCCTAGGGAGTTTCCTTTATTAATGCATTTATTAGTGACACTTGGACTTACCCATTTCATTACACTTTATTGATTCACCTTAGCACTTTTACTTTTCTAAAAACAGCTTTCAATCCGTTGTAAACGTTGTACTTACCTCAATATTGGTTGGTTATCGTATGCCGACAACCACGGGATGAAAACGAAACGAAGTCGATTTTCCCGCTCAGCCTGGGGGACAATTGTACAATTCAATAACTATACAGCCTAGTTCTGACAACAAGTGTATTTACATATATATATCAAACATTTAACTGTCGAAACATTATTAACTTGTAGACAATCTACGATTTGATATTAAATCATACTTGATCGTGCCTGTAAAAATGGCATGCATTTTCATGTAAACTTATATGTTTATATGAGAATATACATTATTATTATTATTATTATGCTCGTACTACTAAGTATAGAAACTCTACAATACCCTATTTAGCGCGTACTTTATGTGACGAAGACTCTGTTAGACGTGAAACTTACAAGTTACTATGTAATTAGCACAGTGAATCGACCCTTTTATCGTTCATCTTTCTGTATTTTATGGTGTTACACTTTCTATCGTTTAAATCGTTACTCTGCCATTTTATATTAGTTGGTATTACTATTATTACTACAATTTTGTACTTTATACATATTTTTCTCCGTATGGCACACAGTATTTTGCTACGTAGCTGCTACAACAATCGTTTTATTACTATTATGTATTGTGTATTTTTAATTTTTTTTGTTTTGTCGTTTTTGGGTAAATTAGATGCAATATTGTACTGAATGCTGAAAATTCCTTGCTGTATCATGAGTACTGTTTTTGGAATAAAGCAGTTATTATTATTATTATATTCACCATCGTATTGTCCTATAGACAAAACACCATGATTGGTTTATATTTGAATTTTTATTTGTAAACTTATATATATTAGAGTTAAGCCTGATGAGATCTAATTGAAAACAGTATTGTTCGCTTAAATGTGTTGTCCTAAAGCGTATATCGAAATCCCGATGGCAACAGAAGATATTTCGAAAACGGCTATCATTACGTCTTTCGGACTTTTTGAATTTCTACGTATGCCATTCGGTCTCCGGAATGCAGCCCAAACATTCCAATGCTTCATAGATGAAGTATTTCACGGTCCCAACTTTGTATGCGCATACTTAAGCGAATGCCTCATTACCAGTCCAGACAAGGAAACTCACCTTAGGCACTTGGACTTGGCATTTCAAACGTTACGCTAACATGGTGTTACCATCAATAATCAAGTGTCAAATAGGCATTGACTCACTCGACTTACTGGGTCACACTATTGACTGCAAAGGCATTTGCCCACTGGGAAATAAAGGCAGCGGCTATACTGAACTTTCCAGAGCCACAGACGGCGAAAAGTCTGCGCACTTTTAACGCCTTGGTAAGTTATTATCGACGCTTTATTCCCAACTGCGCCTCTCTGATTCAGCCATTGACAGACTTTCTTCGAGAGAATAACGAGTATGTCAAACCTGACGCGTCTGCTTGAAGTGCTTTTAACCAGGTTAAAAAAGCTATTGCGAATGCCACACTTCTGATGTATCAGGATCCGACGGCACCGTTAATTATCTCGGTTGATGCATCAAACACTGCAATCGGCGCAGTTCCACAACAGCTAGTTGACAAAGAGTGACAACCACTCGCCTTTTTCTCCAGGTGCCTTCAATTAGCTGAAACGAAGTACGGCATATTCGGCAGAGAACTTCTGGCTATGTACTGTGACATACGACATTTTCGACATTCAGTAGAGGGTCGTGAATTCATAATTTTTACTGGTCGCAAACCTCTGACGTACTCGCTGAACTCACCTTCAGATAAGTATTCACCCAGGGAATCACGACAACTGGATTACGTTTCACAGTTTACATCAGATATTCGCCATGTATCCGTGGTAAACAACACTGTGGCAGATGCCTTGCCGCGCGTTTGTTCCCCACCCAAATCGACGGCATAGACCTTGTAAAACTGGCTCCTCTTCAAAAAGAAGATACTGAGCTTCAACATGAGTTGTTGAAAACAACCCTACAATTAGCTGAGAAACCCTTAGGTATGGGAAGAGATACTATTCTATGTGACATTTCTACGAGTATTCCTCGCCCCATCGTGCCTAAAAGTCATCGCCGTAACGTCTTCAATACGTTGCATGGCTTATCTCACCCAGGTATTCAAACTACTGTCAAGCTCGTAACTAGTCGGTTTTGTTGACCTGGCATTAATAAGGAAGTAAGAGAATGGGAACACACGTGCTTAGATTGCCAAAATTGCAAGGTAATAAGACACACCGAAAGTCCACTTAGCACCTTTCTTCTCCCTGACGCCCGTTTTGAACACGTCCATATAGATTTAGTTGGGCCCCTTCTTCAATCCCATGGATATACCTATATTTTAACTCGCATCGGTCGATTCACACGATGGCCAGAAGCAGTACCCATCAATGACGTATCTGCTGAAATAGTCGCACGCGTCTTTATAGAAAGATGGATCGCTAACTTTGGATGCCCATCTTCCATAACAACTGATCGCGGGCGGCAATTCGAAAGTTGCTTATTCTTCGCCCTGACAAAAATCATAGGTTGCACGCGTTTTCGAACAGCAGCCTACCATCCTCAAGCTGATCGGATGGTAGAACGTCTACACGGACAGCTGAAAGCTGGTCTGTCAGCTGCAAACAACACCCACTGGACTGAATCCCATCTGTTAGTTCTCTCAGGGATACGAAACGCCTTGAAAACCGATGCTGGTTGTACTAGCGCCGAGCTAGTGTATGGCACGACACTACGACTGCCTGGTGAATTTGTTTCTCCCTCGAGCTTCCCACCAGTGGTAGATCACGCTTCATGCGTCGGCAGGCCTACAAACGCAATGAGTTCAGTTAAACCTGCTCCCCTTCGTCCACAGTCCATTGATGTTTTTGTTCACCCGTGTTTAAAACTTCTTCACATGTATTTGTTCGTCGTGACTCTGTGCGTAGACCTCTTGAACCCCCATACGACGGACCTTATAAAGTAATTAAACGTTCGGATACGTTCTTAGTCTTAGACAAAAAAGGCCGTGAGGACACCGTGTGAAACCGGCTTACTTGGGAGGCAATCCCATTAGCATAGAGCTAAGCGTACCCCATAATCCACAAGTAACCGAAGATCGTTTAGTCCTCGATGAAGTCACTAGAATGAAGACAGCTACCGAATCTTCTGTCGAGCCCCCTAAGAAAACCCGTTCTGGACGTACCGTAAGGTTCCCAGAATATCTTCACACCTATATAACGTAACGAAGTGGTGCTATTCACCCACCTCATTTGTTTGTGGTATTAATTATTTTTGTTTCTTTTCAGACCTCAATTTTCTGGTATAGCATCACTAAACACAAGTAAAACAATTTTTATAACCGTACAGATTGCATGCTCTAAAAAATTTATATGTATACATTTCCGATGTTCTAAACTTTGCATTATTTTACTGTATGCTAAATGCGCATAATTTCTTTTAAAAAGACGCTGATTTGGTACATTTTCCTCAACAAGGTTCTTGGCGTTCTTGTTTTCCTTTCCAGGTGCGACGGGCACTGGACGAGAAACAAACGAAGCAGGGGATCCAACATACACCCTATTAGCATAGGCAGACAGACCAGTAGACAAGCCACCAAGCCGTTCGGAAGATTTTTTTCACCCGAAAGCGAACCATCGAGTTTTTTTACTTCTGGCTGGTTCTGTCTTAGGGTCCTCACAACCCTACTAGAGGGGAGTAAGCTGTAGTGGTAAATAATTCCCCAAAATTATTGACCATAGGAATAGATTATGTCTAAGAGAAGAGTCACATCGTGACCATAAGAATCATCAGTGAACATTGGATGATGACCCTTAGAGTTTAAGTTGACTTGTTGACTGAAGGCTTCCCGTCAACATCCCCACAATTTAATGGTGACTTATCTAGTGAGATTCTATTCCAAAGACTTTCAAGGAGCATGCGTAGAACATTTTACGCATCACACCTATGTTTGTCATTCTCTAGCCGACGAATGATTGGGACGCAAACGAAGGATAAGCTTGGTAGTTTTGCCACATCTATGTGTATTTATCAATTCAACTGCACCTGCGGTGACAGTTATGCTGGGCGTACTACTAGACAGCTTAGCCAACGTGTTAGTGAACATCTCCCATCGTGATTTGGCAAAGGACAGACAAAAGCACTCCGTAGCTCAATTCTGTCACATTTAATTGATAGTGGTCATGTAGTCGAGAAAACGAAAGCCTTCTAAGCAATTCATCGAATCCCACCGAATCTTTCTAATAGACTTCGTATTCGTCTACTGCACACAGCTGAGGCGATAGGCATTACAATTATTAAACCTAAACTATGCATTCAAAAAAGTTCGTACAGCCATTATCCCTCCCGTGACCTAATAAGACATAACGAACTAAAGACTTCTACACCGCCCCTTATTTATATTTCCAACCCCTTTCTTATTATCCCTTAATCTTATCTTCATTAGAAACGTGTTTCATTTCCTTCCCTTACAATCTAACATTACTGAATCGGATCATTCGGTTTTACTAGCCTTTATCGATTACTTCCACCCGAACAACTGTTCGTTTAATCTTAGTGTTTTTCATTATTCGTGTTATCACAGATTGCCTCATTTTTTCATCCTAATAATTGATAAGACCATTATTATTATTATTACTATTATTAATATTATCATTACTACTATTATGACTAATCTGTGTAGGACGTTACAATCTCTCCATATAACGTGGAAATAATTTTTCGAATTCTGGAATATCGTGGTCTATATTTGACTACTATATAATTATAGCTGATATTGCTTGCACCTCTGGTAGCTAAATATCCAAATTTATCACCTACAGAATACTGTTTGGATCCAGTCAGATTCGTGTTAATAAAGGGCAATCTATCACAAAAGAACTATAGAGAAGTCCTTAGTTTTGTGGTTTATAACTATCAGAGTTAACTCGTTTGATAGTGGTCTATTTTTAGTTCGTACTTCATACATTCATACCTGTTTATTGTTGTTTTTACCTACTTAGATAATATAACAGTATTTCACACACTTTTGTCAATTTTTGAGAAATTTTTATAATCTTTACCTCCATAATGGTCAAAGTTATTAAACGAGTTAGTACTGTTAAGAGACTAGCATCAAATAGTCAGCAGGTCTGTCAGCCACGTCTCATAAACCGTTAATGCCCAGCTCTTGCTACGCTCGAGCTCACGCTGTTCCTTGAAGTTTTTCAGAAACGCTTAGTAATAACGGACGCAAAAACCAAAAGACCGATTGGCTACTCGAGAATTCTTTATTGTTACACCAACATAAGGAGGGAGGGTGGCGTTAGCTGATCAGTAGATATGGTGGTGGTCACTAAGGTGAATCACACCATTCTGCAGGATCAGCAATATACAAATTAAAGGCTCGAGATATTTCTGATTTTTATGAGGGCTTAGATCTTTATCTTGAAAAAGATAATAGTGAACGCCTTGACAGATAATGCTTCTACCTTTAAATATATACCATTCGCTCAGCCTATTGTTGAGATGCGACCACGTGGGATCTGCACAGATTTATGGGGCATCTTATGAATTAACTTGCTATCCATTGTCAGATCTTTAAATACCACTTCACAATATCTTGTCTCACTTACTTTCTAATAACGTCTTTACTTGATTCTCATTATATTCCATTAAACCTAACATTTTATAGCTCTTTATGAATTTGATTCGACTTATTCTATTCCTATTCTCTGGAGGGTACGGTTATGCACCAAATAGAAAAAAAGACATGAAATAAAGACAACTGGCTTGAAAATAATTGTATTAAAGCCAAAAGTGAACGCATGATAGTATAAAATATATTGGTTTCATTATACATTGCAAATGAACGTTGTCGGCCTAAGGATTAATTACTTCCCCATTCTGTTTTCTATATATATGTGTTTATTAATGATATATTTCACTCACTTATTCTATTACACTTTAATGTTACACCACAGCACTTTAATTTTTCTAAAACAGCTTTCAATTCCTTGTAAACGTTGTACTTACCTCAATATTGGTTGATTATCGTATGCCTACAACCACGGGATGAAAACGAAACGAAGTCGATTTTCCCGCGAAACCTGGAGGACAATTGTACAATTCAATAACTATACAGCCTAGTTCAGACAATGTGTATTTATATATATATCAAATATTTAACTGTTGAAACATTATTAACTTGTAGACAATTTAAGATTTGACATTATATCATCCTTGATCGTGCCTGTAAAAATGGCATGCATTTTCATGTAAATTTATGTTTATATGAAAATAAAATTATTATTATTATTATTATTATATAAAAATAATGTTTTTACTAGGGTTTCTGATGGTTTACTGCTGACTTCTTTCTGAACAGCGACCGATGAGACGATGGCTGTCGTATTGATGCCTCCGCGAAAATTGGGGAAGTTGGTTTGAGCAAACAACCATGAATTGATCGTTCAATCTTCAACTACATTGACACTCCCCGGCAAAATACGGATCCATCCCTTTTTTCCATCACGACCAATACACGTTGACTTGGATGCCATTGCGAGAACCTGGGTCACACGGACAGAGCTGAAATGGAAAACAAACAGAAAAGCCAACACACCACAAGCATACCCACAGCACAATCTCACACATCAATGACGACCTGCGCCTTCCAGTTAAAGGCATCCTCTTGCAACACAATCGCCACTTGCTAGAATGACTCTTGCAGAATGCAACGTGACCATAGCACCACCTCATGATACTCCACGCACATCCTCTTATCTACTCACTACCAATTACCACTGAAATCGCTTGTCACTCATTCTGCCTCAGTTCTAGTAGCGGTGACGCATGCGAGCCTCAGTCGTCTACACTCTTTCTCCCCGGCGTGTCGGACCGCAGCTAACAATTATCTCCGTATGCATTTCATTCTCAGCAATAGCCTAGCCTCCCCGGCGTATACGACCCATCTGCTGTCTCTAACATCAATCAATTCATTCACGGATGTAGAAGACAAGAAACAACTTCAGAAGTAATCACGACGAAAATTTTAACAAAATTATGCAATAACAACAAGATACGAAAACAACGAGTAAACACAATGAATCCAAAAACACCAATTGATATGACACACCACACATATATACAAACAGTACACACAAACTCGCAGATCGTGTCCCGATGGAATTCCTTTGAAGAACCGCAGGACTTACACCGGTACGCCTGCAATCCTTCACAGGTTGACGATTGTAAGTTGTGGAATGTCCGGACACAAACAAGATTAACCAACAATTACAATAATTGGAACTCACACAATTATTTAACACAAACATATGTACAAAATCACACACCAAGCACATTGGACTGCTCATTGATGCGCTACCCCTTGAAGAATTGTAGGACTTACAGCAGTACGCCTACAACCCCTCTCAGGTTGACTCTCTAGGTTGGAAAATCGTCGCAGAGTTCATTTGCTGATTTCCTTCTGTCAGCTATATCCTCAAATCTGAACGGCAACTCGCTCATGTCATTGTATCGTAGAACGTAGCTGACGAACAAACACACGAAGTATCTGGTCAACCAAGCGTAATCACAGAGTAATTTACACCAAAGATAATAGCATTCAAATAGTAACTTGAAACTAGAAATGCCTTTATTCATGCAAGTCAATTTAACGATTACTCTCTCGTTTGCACTTGGCTTATCCCCACTAAACTGACCATTGATATTCGTCCTTTCAAACGAACTGATAGTGGCATAGTCATTGCACAAGATACTTGAGTTGATGGGTGTCTGTTTCATTGTGGATGGCAGCACCAACGACGACTGAATGATATCAGTTGATGAAGTTAGCGGTGGATCAATAGCTGTTGTTGCTCGACTTTCAGAGAGTTTTCTACTTGCAAGACCACCACCACTGCTGTCTTTTACTATCAGCTCAGGTTTAGCACTAGCATCTGATGATAGATGGGCTACATGCTGATCAATTACACTGACGGTTTGATAAGTAGGCATGCCTTCTGCAACTGCATCTGCATTTATTTCTACTTCACGTTCACGTTGTACAGAAACTTTGTTCAACTTAGCAGTAGTAGGCATATCCCTCATCTCATAATGATCAACCGAAGACAAATGTGAAGTATCATGATCATTATCAATAATATTCACTTTACCATCAAGTTCATCATTTTCAAACTCTTTGTTAACAGCAATAGACAATTTTGGTTCCTCCTCACAAATCATTACAGGTTTTATATCTTCACTCTGACTAGTTATACTTTGTAAACTTGTGGAGTCAGAACTGTACTCTGAAGCAGTAACTCTATGCTGTGACACTCTATTCAACAATGGCTTACCAGTTACAACTACAGACTTCTTGACCGCACCGTTATCGTCACACTATTCGGAGTCAGGCCTGGAGTTTACATTTAGCTTATCACTGAACTTGCTCACTGATTCACAGTTCACTTCTCTATGCACCTCTTGCAAACGTGTAAAACACAACCGTGTTTGTCTTGCATCTCGTAACTCATGTGTTGAGGATGTACTACGAATCCTGTTACACACACTAGGTCTATGAGCATTACTATACATCATGGAGCCTTCTCGATATCCACCTCCCTGAGGCCTACTCGTCATCAATGATTGCATTTTGCTCTCAGACTGCTCTATTCTAAGGGTGAGATGTAATAGACTGGCGAACTTGCTTATAGATAGATCGACGCTATCTTTTACCAGTTCCAGGATATCATCAAACTTTGGCTCGATACCCTCATCCTCCATACGGGAGCTTATCTTCACTCACTTCATTTGCAGTCGAGTAGGTAGGCGTCTTGCTATTACTTCTAGTATAGAACTCGAGTTGAGGTCACTCATGCGATTCATCGAAATCATTGCAATCTTGTAAATTAGCAAATTATCCAAAAACTCAGTGAGTGCCTGGGAGTCATCCTGTAATTGACCACCATTACCCTTAACAGCCTCGAATAATTTCCCTGCAATCATCGAAGGTCTTCCAAACCTTTGACGTAATATGCTCATAGCCTCATCGTAGCCCTCTTTCGGCTTCATAAACTCACAGCACTGTATAGCTCTTGAAGCATCTCCAGTGCAATATCTCATCAAATACATTAACTTCAATTCATAATTTAATAAAAGCCACTCAGCATGATCTCAAACTCCTTTACAAATTGTAAATAATCAGCCGGGTTTCCATCGAAACACCGCGGTTCAAATTTAGGGAGTTTGATGTTCCTATTATCCCTGAACGGCGAAACAGTAACATCAACCATGTCATGCTTAACATCAGACACATCGCTACAATTAACAGACAAGTCACCATGACTTACTTTCCTGTTTGCATCCAAGACACTCTGTCCCTTCTTTGACCCAGGCATTGTTGAACTTGACCCAATTCCAAAAACTTTCCAGATATTGCTTGTTCAAAGAGGACTTGACTGGCACCAGGAAAGATGAACGGTGACTATCCAAACTTTCACCAACTGTCTGAATCCATCACAATCTTTTTTCACTGTCAGAAACTGTCAGCCACGTCTCATAAACCGTTAATGCCCAGCTCTTGCTACGCTCGGGCTCACGCTGTTCCTTGAAGTTTTTCAGAAACGCTTAGTAATAACGGACGCAAAAACCAAAAGACCGATTGGCTACTCGAGAATTCTTTATTGTTACACCAACATATAAAAATAATGTTTTTACTAGGGTTTCTGATGGTTTACTGCTGACTTCTTTCTGAACAGCGACCGATGAGACGATGACTGTCGTATTGATGCCTCCGCGAAAATTGGGGAAGTTGGTTTGAGCAAACAACCATGAATTGATCGTTCAATCTTCAACTGCATTTACCAGGTCACTAGAAACATTAGTCCTGACGATGAATTTGCACTAAGATCAATCGAGACACCGAGAGTTATAGTACCAAACTTAATGGAAGGACTAATTAATAACGTAGCCCGTAACTCTAGTGATCTAAAGATCCCTCAGAAATCCATAACAGACCTGCAGAATAAGTTTGAAAGTATCACTCCTTTCCTCCTACTTTGTGATCCATCACAAGAAATTTGCTTAGATTCACTCCTCAAATCCGAGCACCTGCTAGACTTTTTGACTGCAGAGGCTGTAAAGAGGATCATGTCCTCATACAATGTTTTAGGATATAATATACCAGACAATGTACCTATTATCAAACTTAAAGCAATCTGTCTACAGGCATGCAACATTTCAGTATCTGACTGCCAGGTTCTGCGTCTTCGTAAGAAATCCGCAAACCACTCATGTCCTGTACTCTTCAAATTTAAGTCTGTTGACCTAGCTAAGAAATTTTTGGAGTCTGGCAAAACTCTTGGCTCCTCAACACCCTACACCAATATCAGGATTGTACCTGATTTAACTTCTTGCCAAAGACGTTGCCGCGCAGGTAAACTGAGTGAAGACAACCCCAATAAGACAACCGATGTTAATACTTCCCTCGTTGTATTGCCTGATGACCAAGAGCACCAGATAATATCGCATACACAAACTAACAGTAGTCAAGCAACTGTTGAAGACTTAGCTCGAAATACTGAAATTTCAGACATAGAAATGTCAACAGATCACAGTATTGACGTGCATCCCTTGCACACTGGCACTAATGCCAAACCCTCGAAAAAGTCTAAGCTGAATTCAGTTGTACACTTTGAATCTCTCGGGAAGTCATATATCTCACAACCTCTTAGCCCGGCTACTGTGAAGCAGCAATCACATGTGGCCACCCAGGTAGGCGTAAATACAAGGCGATATGATAAACGTCCTATTTCCGTTAGGAACACCAAAAGAACTGTTGAGACCATTCAACAGAAATCCAGTTTATTAGGAAATCCTACTAATCACCAGCAGCCCAAATTACACAAGCCGACTAATACGGATAAAGCTAAACCAAACGTTAGACCCGGAACACTAAAGCCCATAAGTAGGAAAGTTTCAAATGGGTCACTGGCTCATTCTACTGATAGACAATCATCTAAACTTAGTCATGTTCCTGAAGTTAGACGTAATTCACATACCGTAGGAGCTGAATCATTTCCGACTTCCACTACCAGTCCTATGATAAGAAAAAACAATCGTCACATATCTCACCAAACACTTCGAAAACACGAAGTTGCTCAACCCCTCACGAATGCACCCTCAACCATGATGTACAGGAAACATCAGTTTGAGAATACAGACGTTAGTCCAAAACACGTATAGTGCCCTGTCATAATTCTCATGCATTCAGTAGGGGTCACATGCCAATTTCAGCACAATGCTCATCATGGCCTAGGAAGTACTCTAATCAGACACAGGGATCTAAGTCATATGCACACAACAACACGCCGATCACACATTTCGGTTATAACTATGCAGATTACACGACACTAGCCAACCCATATGACCAAAATTTTCTCCAGCGACAACTGGCAGAAACGCCTGGGATCATGCACATAGCACGCATGATATCAGACCAATTCCTTGCTGGTATAGCGAACACCTTACAACAGGGAAACTGCTTCTTCCCCGAAAGATAGCAAACACCTTATACACACCTAATACCAATAGTAATACCTTAGATTATCATACTAGTATCTCCCATAGCACGCAATATCTAAACGACCAACTACTCACGAGTGACATTTCACAACCCATCCCTAACTATCAAATTAAAGAAAACGTCTCTAGTGATCAAAATGTTGTAATTAATGAATCCAATAACGACTGCACATATTCAGTTGATAACCATAGAGTATTTTATTATGATATTGCCCATACACTAAAACCACTTCGTCAAAGTCTATCCGTCATCCTCATAAATGCTAGATCAGTTCTTAACAAACATTTAGCATTATGTACGTTAGCCTCTATATGCAATCCGTCGCTGATCATGATCACTGAAGCCTGGTGCTCAAGTGATATTGTGGATGGTAGCTTATCAATTGATAAGTACAATCTTTTTCGAGGGGATAGGGAAACAGGTCGTGGGGGTGGAACACTCATATACGTTAAACAACCCATTTGTGCAACGCATTTTAGTCACCCTATTCTGTCACAACTGATTCGGTGTGGGTCGAAATAAAAGTTCTCAGAAGTAAACCTATCCTTATAGGGTGCGTATACCGACCGCCATCATCCAACCGCGAATACGATAACGTACTCAGCAACATATTTAGTGTTGCATCCAATCTCCCCTTCAGTTATAATATAATTGGAGGTGACTTCAATTTGCCTGATATATCATGGCGTACACTTCGTGGACCCTCGAGGTATGATAATCTTCTTAATTCCATCATTACTGGAGGATGGACGCAACACATAAATGTACCCACTAGGTCCAATAACATTCTTGATCTTATATTCACGATCAACGTAGCACCATCTACAATTCATGTGGGACATGAATTCCCAGGTAGCGATCATAAAATAGTTGCATGTTCGTTTAATATTTCTCCAGAAACTATACACAGAAACGAAGTTAGTCGGACACCTATAAGACTATACACGCGGGTTGATTGGGACTTGTATCAGGACTTGATTAGATACTCTAATTGGGATTCCTACTTTACCAATGACTCCTTAGAGGAAGTCCTTAAAAACTTCTATGACAATATACAGTCGGTTAATGATGTCATAGCGCCTGTGAAACTGATTAAATTCAAAATCCCTCAAGGTGATTTTATTCCAATATCATTAAGAAGAAGTTTGCGGAAGCATTCATTAAGTTACTATAGACATGACGACTTATCGTCGTTAATCGCTATCAAAACAATCCTCATTAGAATCCATGAGTTAAAAAATCTAAGTCTTAGGAATAAAGAAACGCGGGCAATTCAGTCGCCACATAACACTGGAGAAATAGCCAAACTCTTCAAAAGTAGGTTAACTAACTCCAAATCAACATATCCAAAAATAATACACCTAGGCGGCATTACTCACGAAAGTGCTGAGGATATATGTGAGGTGTTTAGCACGCACTTTGCCAAACTGTACACTCTAGAAAATGACCAGGATATAGATTTCCCTCGTAAAACAGAAAAGTGTCTAAGCGATGTAGTCTTAAACGCCCAAGAAATCGATAAAGCTATCACAACTCTTAAGCTTACTAATACTCCCGGCCCAGATGGAATGTCTTCCGTCCTCTTAAAAAATGGTGGAAATGACATGAATCTACTTCTTCTCAAGATATTTTCAACTTCGATAAGGAGTGGAACATATCCAAATAGCTGGAAGAAATCCTACGTTGTACCCATTCACAAAACCGGACCTACAGCGGACATAGATAATTACCGCCCCATCAACATTACTTCCGTAGTTTCACGTGTGATGGAAAAGATTGTAAAGAAGCAAATTGTTCAGTATTTGCTCTCGAATGACTTAATATCCCCTTTCCAATACGGTTTCCTAAATAGAAGATCGTGCATTACGTGCCAGTTAGATTATTTCGACCACATTACTGAATGTGTAGACAAAGGTCGTTCGGCAGCAACATTATTTCTAGATGTTAGGAAAGCTTTTGATAAAGTCCCACATAACAGACTCATACTGAAACTCCTATCTTATGGAATAAGTGGAAGGCTTCTTGAGTGGATAACTTCCTTTCTTACAGGAAGAGAACAGTTAGTTAAAGTCAACCATCACTTATCAACATCCAAACCGATAACCAGCGGCGTGATACAAGGTAGTGTTCTTGGCCCTACCCTATTCATTGTATTCATAAATGATATTGTCTCTATGATCAAGTATGGCAAGCCATACCTCTTTGCAGATGACCTCAAAGTTGTCTATGATTTTGACTATAATGATATGAATATTGTTAGTAAAATCCAAGAAGACCTAAATAGTCTATGTAATTGGAGTGAAAAGTGGCAGTTAACGTTCAATCCAGCTAAATCTGGGATAACATACTTCGGACGTTGGAAACCTAGCATGTGTCTATACATGTACGGTGACCTTGTCTCAAACACGAACACAGTCACAGATCTCGGGATAACATACTCAGATCTTACCTTTACTGAACATGCAAATAAGGTGGTATCTGATTGTAAACGTCTAACCGGCTTTGTGCTACGCAACTTTTACACTCCAGAAGCCAGATTAGCCATATATAAAATATGCATTCGCCCCAAACTTGAATACTGTGCCCACTTATACAGTAGCTTTAAATCAGCAGACAGAAAAAAGTTGAAAGTGTCCAAAGATTCCTCACGAAACGCATATTAGGCTATGGTCAGCAAATAGAATACCTTGACAGATGTATTCGACTGGACTTAGAGCCCTTATGGTTAAGGAGAGTGAAGTGCAATTTATTTCTCTTATTCAAAGTTATAAGAAAGCACTGTAACAGTAACTCGTCCATAACCTGGGCTAATCCTAAATCGTATGGACTACGCAACCATAACTACCTTCTCAAGGTTAACACCCATAAACTCACCACTAGAGCTAACTTCTTCACCATTAAATATTGCAAACTTTGGAACCAACTACCCTCTGAGATAAGATCCTGTGAAAGGCCTGACAGTTTCAAAAGGAGCCTAGAAAAACATATTAAAATGTCCACCCTAGCCCGCCTCAAAGATCTCAACTGCTGGTAGAGTGGAGAGACAATGGCATTTCAATATTTAACTACAGAAAGTACACTAGTTCCCAGACTAACATAATAATACTTAGTAATTATGTAGGTTCAATACTTGAAATTAGATTGTCATTAAAATACTTAAAATGATTAAAATACTTGCGGGCAAATGTTCTCTTGGTTTACCGCTCTTATTTCCCTTATAACACTCAGTTATTGAGCCTAATGTATTCTTTGATAATACGAATTATGACACTGACTATGCTCTTATTATACATAGATTGATTTACTTTACGACTACCTGTAGTACTAACTACCCTTCTGTAGTATTGTTAACCAAATGCTGAAATTTTGTTGGTTCTGTTAATATCTTTTTATAATATATGTAGACAGGTTACTTTGCAATGTCAAATGTTGACTATATATAAGACTGTCATGATAATTTAGTACACTAAGTCCTGCCAACCGACCTTACCTTCAGTTCATACTACCTACATTGATCCCTAACTATATTGTTCTGCTGAATCTTGCTTCACTATTCACAAAACCTATTCCTTTTATTCTTTAAGGTTTTAACTTCTTGTAAAGTAATCTGTTCATTAGGACGCATGCATACATATATAATGTTCATAAAGATGTACGCGGAGACCTATTGGAAGCACTCATTAAGAAAGCTAGGGAGATGGAATATGAGGTACGAACATGTCTGGTACCAAGCAATATATTTGCGGTAGCCATAATAATCATAGTCTCAGAGCCTAACATCAAAAAAGGAGGGAGGGTGGCGTTAGCTGATCAGTAGATATGGTGGGGGTCACTAAGGTGAATCGCCCCATTCTTCAGGAACAGCAATATGCAATTTGACGGCTCGATATATTTCTGATTTTTATGAGGGCTTAGATCTTTATCTTGAAAAAGATAATAATGAACGCCTAGACAGATCATGCTTCTGTCTTTAAATATATACCATTCTCTCAGCCTATTGTTGAAATGCGACCATGTGGGCTCTGCACAGATTTATGGGGCATCTTATAAACTAACTTGCTGTCCATTGTCAGATCTTTAAATACTACTTCACAATGTCTTATCTCATTTATTTTCTAATAACGTCTTTACTTGATCCTCATTATATCCCATTAAACCTAACATTTTATAGCTTTTTATGAATTTGTTCGACTTATTCTATTCCTATTCTCTGGAGGGTACGGTCGTGCACCAAATGCACAAAAAAGCATAAAATACATAAAAAGCCGGCATAAGGAAAAATGTATTAAAACCAAAAGCGGACATCATGATAGTGCAAACTGTACAGGAAGCATTATACATTGCAAATGAACGTTGTCAGCCTAGGGAGTTTCCTTTATTAATGCATTTATTAGTGACACTTGGACTTACCCATTTCATTACACTTTATTGATTCACCTTAGCACTTTTACTTTTCTAAAAACAGCTTTCAATCCGTTGTAAACGTTGTACTTACCTCAATATTGGTTGGTTATCGTATGCCGACAACCACGGGATGAAAACGAAACGAAGTCGATTTTCCCGCTCAGCCTGGGGGACAATTGTACAATTCAATAACTATACAGCCTAGTTCTGACAACAAGTGTATTTACATATATATATCAAACATTTAACTGTCGAAACATTATTAACTTGTAGACAATCTACGATTTGATATTAAATCATACTTGATCGTGCCTGTAAAAATGGCATGCATTTTCATGTAAACTTATATGTTTATATGAGAATATACATTATTATTATTATTATTATGCTCGTACTACTAAGTATAGAAACTCTACAATACCCTATTTAGCGCGTACTTTATGTGACGAAGACTCTGTTAGACGTGAAACTTACAAGTTACTATGTAATTAGCACAGTGAATCGACCCTTTTATCGTTCATCTTTCTGTATTTTATGGTGTTACACTTTCTATCGTTTAAATCGTTACTCTGCCATTTTATATTAGTTGGTATTACTATTATTACTACAATTTTGTACTTTATACATATTTTTCTCCGTATGGCACACAGTATTTTGCTACGTAGCTGCTACAACAATCGTTTTATTACTATTATGTATTGTGTATTTTTAATTTTTTTTTGTTTTGTCGTTTTTGGGTAAATTAGATGCAATATTGTACTGAATGCTGAAAATTCCTTGCTGTATCATGAGTACTGTTTTTGGAATAAAGCAGTTATTATTATTATTATATTCACCATCGTATTGTCCTATAGACAAAACACCATGATTGGTTTATATTTGAATTTTTATTTGTAAACTTATATATATTAGAGTTAAGCCTGATGAGATCTAATTGAAAACAGTATTGTTCGCTTAAATGTGTTGTCCTAAAGCGTATATCGAAATCCCGATGGCAACAGAAGATATTTCGAAAACGGCTATCATTACGTCTTTCGGACTTTTTGAATTTCTACGTATGCCATTCGGTCTCCGGAATGCAGCCCAAACATTCCAATGCTTCATAGATGAAGTATTTCACGGTCCCAACTTTGTATGCGCATACTTAAGCGAATGCCTCATTACCAGTCCAGACAAGGAAACTCACCTTAGGCACTTGGACTTGGCATTTCAAACGTTACGCTAACATGGTGTTACCATCAATAATCAAGTGTCAAATAGGCATTGACTCACTCGACTTACTGGGTCACACTATTGACTGCAAAGGCATTTGCCCACTGGGAAATAAAGGCAGCGGCTATACTGAACTTTCCAGAGCCACAGACGGCGAAAAGTCTGCGCACTTTTAACGCCTTGGTAAGTTATTATCGACGCTTTATTCCCAACTGCGCCTCTCTGATTCAGCCATTGACAGACTTTCTTCGAGAGAATAACGAGTATGTCAAACCTGACGCGTCTGCTTGAAGTGCTTTTAACCAGGTTAAAAAAGCTATTGCGAATGCCACACTTCTGATGTATCAGGATCCGACGGCACCGTTAATTATCTCGGTTGATGCATCAAACACTGCAATCGGCGCAGTTCCACAACAGCTAGTTGACAAAGAGTGACAACCACTCGCCTTTTTCTCCAGGTGCCTTCAATTAGCTGAAACGAAGTACGGCATATTCGGCAGAGAACTTCTGGCTATGTACTGTGACATACGACATTTTCGACATTCAGTAGAGGGTCGTGAATTCATAATTTTTACTGGTCGCAAACCTCTGACGTACTCGCTGAACTCACCTTCAGATAAGTATTCACCCAGGGAATCACGACAACTGGATTACGTTTCACAGTTTACATCAGATATTCGCCATGTATCCGTGGTAAACAACACTGTGGCAGATGCCTTGCCGCGCGTTTGTTCCCCACCCAAATCGACGGCATAGACCTTGTAAAACTGGCTCCTCTTCAAAAAGAAGATACTGAGCTTCAACATGAGTTGTTGAAAACAACCCTACAATTAGCTGAGAAACCCTTAGGTATGGGAAGAGATACTATTCTATGTGACATTTCTACGAGTATTCCTCGCCCCATCGTGCCTAAAAGTCATCGCCGTAACGTCTTCAATACGTTGCATGGCTTATCTCACCCAGGTATTCGAACTACTGTCAAGCTCGTAACTAGTCGGTTTTGTTGACCTGGCATTAATAAGGAAGTAAGAGAATGGGAACACACGTGCTTAGATTGCCAAAATTGCAAGGTAATAAGACACACCGAAAGTCCACTTAGCACCTTTCTTCTCCCTGACGCCCGTTTTGAACACGTCCATATAGATTTAGTTGGGCCCCTTCTTCAATCCCATGGATATACCTATATTTTAACTCGCATCGGTCGATTCACACGATGGCCAGAAGCAGTACCCATCAATGACGTATCTGCTGAAATAGTCGCACGCGTCTTTATAGAAAGATGGATCGCTAACTTTGGATGCCCATCTTCCATAACAACTGATCGCGGGCGGCAATTCGAAAGTTGCTTATTCTTCGCCCTGACAAAAATCATAGGTTGCACGCGTTTTCGAACAGCAGCCTACCATCCTCAAGCTGATCGGATGGTAGAACGTCTACACGGACAGCTGAAAGCTGGTCTGTCAGCTGCAAACAACACCCACTGGACTGAATCCCATCTGTTAGTTCTCTCAGGGATACGAAACGCCTTGAAAACCGATGCTGGTTGTACTAGCGCCGAGCTAGTGTATGGCACGACACTACGACTGCCTGGTGAATTTGTTTCTCCCTCGAGCTTCCCACCAGTGGTAGATCACGCTTCATGCGTCGGCAGGCCTACAAACGCAATGAGTTCAGTTAAACCTGCTCCCCTTCGTCCACAGTCCATTGATGTTTTTGTTCACCCGTGTTTAAAACTTCTTCACATGTATTTGTTCGTCGTGACTCTGTGCGTAGACCTCTTGAACCCCCATACGACGGACCTTATAAAGTAATTAAACGTTCGGATACGTTCTTAGTCTTAGACAAAAAAGGCCGTGAGGACACCGTGTGAAACCGGCTTACTTGGGAGGCAATCCCATTAGCATAGAGCTAAGCGTACCCCATAATCCACAAGTAACCGAAGATCGTTTAGTCCTCGATGAAGTCACTAGAATGAAGACAGCTACCGAATCTTCTGTCGAGCCCCCTAAGAAAACCCGTTCTGGACGTACCGTAAGGTTCCCAGAATATCTTCACACCTATATAACGTAACGAAGTGGTGCTATTCACCCACCTCATTTGTTTGTGGTATTAATTATTTTTGTTTCTTTTCAGACCTCAATTTTTATAACCGTACAGATTGCATGCTCTAAAAAATTTATATGTATACATTTCCGATGTTCTAAACTTTGCATTATTTTACTGTATGCTAAATGCGCATAATTTCTTTTAAAAAGACGCTGATTTGGTACATTTTCCTCAACAAGGTTCTTGGCGTTCTTGTTTTCCTTTCCAGGTGCGACGGGCACTGGACGAGAAACAAACGAAGCAGGGGATCCAACATACACCCTATTAGCATAGGCAGACAGACCAGTAGACAAGCCACCAAGCCGTTCGGAAGATTTTTTTCACCCGAAAGCGAACCATCGAGTTTTTTTACTTCTGGCTGGTTCTGTCTTAGGGTCCTCACAACCCTACTAGAGGGGAGTAAGCTGTAGTGGTAAATAATTCCCCAAAATTATTGACCATAGGAATAGATTATGTCTAAGAGAAGAGTCACATCGTGACCATAAGAATCATCAGTGAACATTGGATGATGACCCTTAGAGTTTAAGTTGACTTGTTGACTGAAGGCTTCCCGTCAACATCCCCACCATTTGATACTCCGTTGTGTCACCTTCGTGCACGATAACTAGCTAGCTTAGCTTCCACTTCAATCCGCGATTTGGTTCCGAAATATATCTCGAAATTTGAACGATCAATCGTGGTTTTTGCTTTGCCTTTTGTACGTATTTTATTTTTATTTATTTTGTTTTTGAATAAAGCTTGATTCCACACTGTATTTTTGGTACAAGTATTGAATTTTCAGCACGGATATCGGTAGCCCAAATTTTGCAGGCTGACCATAGATATCAGGTGTGCGTCGGTAGGTGATCGAACCTTGGACCATGTGTATGGTCAGCGAGATTCCTCACCACTGTGCCACCGACGCACAGAGAATCAAATAAGTTAGAAGTTGTTGGTATAAGATCTGGCCTTAATATGCTCAGTACTGTTCGCGAACGTCTATACCGTCAAACCTTTGAAAGATATTCTTCCCACTTTCGAACAGAGAGATAATGAATTGCATGAGCGATCTGAACTCAAGTTCCGTCCTAGAGGTAATAGCGAGACGCCTACCTACTCGACTGCAAAGGAAGTGGGTGAAGATAAGCTCTCGTATAGAGGATGAAGGTAATGAGCCAAAGTTTGATACATTCAGGCTCCAAGACTCCTAAAGTCTTGCAGCCAAAGCACCTTCCTTCACAATTCCCTTTAAGTTATAAAAACAACCCGAAGGTGTATACCGGTATGACGAATAGCAGTTGGATGGGTAGACCTTTTGATGCTATGCCTTTTAACCGTCAACCTAGGCCCAACCTGTACTACCCTTATATCCAGGAACACATGGTAAATTTTCCAGGTGTCCCGAATCACTGGTACGACCCATGGCACCTAGGACCACCTCATTGCACACCAACTCCGATGTGCAGACACCCAGTCCGACCTCCTTTTCATTCATAAATTCTTGCGGTGCTGACGCACAAATAGATTTAGGTTATGGTGACATTTTAAGCCAGTTTGTAGTATCCCGTGACTTATTCACGATATTGCTAATTAATGCACGTTCCTTAATCAATAAGATATCTGAACTAAGGACATTATTATTAGTCGCCAAGCCTACTGTAGCTCTGATTACTGAATCATGGTGCTCATCCTCTGTACTTGATGTGCATATAGGTATCGATGATTACACTGTACACCGTGCAAACAGAGATTGCAAGCGTGGTGGAGGATGTCTCATATATATACATAGCTCATTTGTAGTCAGTAAGGTGGAAGATGAAACAATGAATAATGTACCTGACTCACTCTGGGTTGTCTTACATGGAGATAAGTACAAACTTCTCATAGGCTGTGTTTATCGAGCACCAAGCTCAACAAAAGAAACTGATGCGTTATTAGCTAAATCGTTTGCACACGCATCCTCGTTTAGTGCTAATTACAAAATAATTGCAGGGGACTTCAATCTTCCAGAAGTCAATTGGCTAACTAGTTCCGGCCCCCAACGCTTCGACGAATTACTTGCCACTATAGACTGTTATGGATGGCAACAACACGTCCAGACACCTACTCGTGGTGACAACATGTTGGACCTTGTTTTTTGTCATGACACAATCCCAGTATCCACCTATGTTGGTAATCGATTTTCCAGTAGTGACCATAGAATGGTACTCTGCTCTCTGCCTTTCTCACCACTAAATACAGGAAACAAACAAGACTCAGGAAGCACAATATGTCGTAGTTACAAATATACAGACTGGGGATTAGTCCAAGAACTTATTCGACTCTGTCAATGGGATGACTATTTTACCACTGACTCCCTGGAGGCCTTAGTAACCCTGTTTTACAGGAATGTTACCCTTTGTCTAGATACAGTTGCTCCAAAGAAAATAGTGAAATTAAGTAGACACCGAACTGAATATATTCCAAGGGCACACCGTAATAAGTTAAGGAAGCTGAAGAAACAGTACTATTCCACTAAGGACATATCACTATTGCTCTCAATCCACGAGTCTCTTGAATCTATCAAGCGCCTACGCTCTCAAAAGGACCTCGACGAAGAGTTAACGGCACTTGAAAGTACCTCCAAAGTTTATAACTTAACGGCACTTCTTAAAAAACGAATGCAGTCGGCGAGGGAAATCCCATACTTACTTCACGACAAAGTAATCTACAATGAACCTGCCACTATCTGTGAACTCTTCAGTGATTGGTTTGCAAACTTTAGTTTAGAAACACATATGCCTGGTGAAACCGCTCCCCTTACTATCTCTTCCCTTGAAAGCATTGTGTTCACTAATCAGTTAATAGTACAAGCAATTAAAAGCCTTAAACCTTCCACTAGTACGGGACCGGATGGCCTCGCTTCGATAATTTTCAAAAACAGTGGGTGTGATATACCCTTGTTACTTCTTAAATTCTTCTCAATATCTATGGACACTGGCACTTACCCTAGTGAGTGGAAAACTAGCTTCATAATTCCACATTACAAATCTGGTGATAGGGCAAACGTCCGCAATTACAGACCCATAAATATAACCCCAGTTATCTCACGAATCATGGAGAAAGTTGTAAAGATCAATTGTCAGACTACCTAATTAGGGAAGATCTTGTTACAAGGTCTCAACACGGATTTCTCAAAAATAGATCCTGCGTTACTTGCCACTTCGACTTTTTCAACTGCATCACTAGTAGTCGCGAAGCACGTAAGCTAGTCGTTGTTCTATACTTCGATATATCTAGGGCATTTGACATGGTATCTCACAGTATTCTCTTTGAGAAGCTGTACTCTTGTGGAATTCGCAACCCATTACTGAACTGGTTAAAATCATTTCTAAGCAACAGGGTACAAATAACCAAAGTTGGATCTGTATTGTCTCATCCTAGGCAGATCTCAAGTGGGGTCGTGCAAGGTAGTGTCCTAGGTCCACTTTTATTCACAGTCTACATTAACAGCATTTGCAAGTGCTTCACCTCAGGTAAACCATTCCTATATGCTGACGACCTCAAAGTCGTCTACTCCTGCTACACTCATGAATTAAGCGATATGGTTACTAAAATACATCTTGAACTAAGTAGTCTCGCAACATGGTGTGCTGAATCCTGTCTAAATTTTAACATTGACAAATGCGGCTGGATTTGTATCGGCAACAGTAACCTTGATCTAACTCTTGAAATAAATGGGCGAAAACTAGCTAAGCTCAACTCAGTCGTAGATCTCGGTATTAGATACTCTAGTAACCTAACGTTCGCTGAACAGACTGATTATGCCAGACGTAAAACGCGAAGGCTGATAGGATGCATAACACGCAATTTCTTTTGTTGTGAAACTAGGGTTTTATTATACAAAGTATGTGTCCGACCTATCTTAGAATACTGCCCGTTTATTCTTAGCGGACTCAGACAAAATGACAAGCTTAAATTAGAGGGAGTGCAACGGCAGTTTACCTCAAGAACTCTTGGTTTAGAAAGTGGTCTGGAATACCATGAGCGATGCGAAGACTAAGATTAGAACCCCTCTGGAAAAGACGCCTTAAGCTAAACCTTATCTTTTACTACAAGCTAACTAATCTTCTCTTGCATTCCTCCGAGCCAATAACTAAACCTACCGCTGTCATCAGTTACAATCTTAGAAATCATCACAACCTAGCTGCTATGGAGCACTGTCAGACTTACGTGCGGTACAACTTCTTCTTAAATAAGTTTTCAGTCATTTGGAATAGACTACCAGCTAATGTGCGCGATGCAAACACACTTCCAGTGTTCATCTCCTCAGTCACCAGACTGCTCAAAGATGACAATGCACTTTTGCGCCTGACTCTTACACCCTATTTTTCACCCTACATAGATATTTTAAGTTCTTTAAACGTGTAGTTACAACAAACTACAATTATAAATTTTAATATTATTGGAACTAGATGATTAACATTTCTACACAGGACAGTAATATTAGTTTACACATAATATAAAAGTTAGCATAACGGGACTAGTTAGTTTGTGTACCAAAATAACCACAGTTACTAAACAGAATATATATGTATATATTTATTAATCACTCCTTAAGGACTCCCGTTGCTTTCTTTTGCGTTGCTGTTGTTTGTCTTCTTTTTTCTCTCACCATTTCAGCTTCCATTTGACTTTTTGAATGAGAATGAATAATGTGGATATTTGACCATTTACAATGACAAATGATCTGCAAACATTATTGGTCCCGTATCTTTCAGTTGCCTGGTTAATAACGAATTAACTTTCTCCACGACGCAACCTGGATTACATTTGTGGAATATACTCTTATACCAATGGAAAAGTATCAATTTGTAATACAACGTCACGATTGTAGCTTATAACATATGTCAATCACGTCTCATAAACCGTTAATGTCCAGCTCTCGCTACGCTCGGGCCCACGCTGTTCCTTGAAGATTTCAGAAACGCTTAGTTATAACGGACGAAAAAACCAAAACACCGATTGGCCGCTTGATATTTCTTTATTGTTACACCAACATATAAAAAGAATAAGCGAACTAAGGTCTGAAAACAAATATTACAATAATAAATCATTGTATTACTTCTGACGATGTTTCACTCTTCTTTCTGAACAGCGACCGATGAGACGATGACTGTCGTATTGATGCCTCCGCGAAAATTGGGGAAGTTGATTTTGAGCAAGCAACCATGAATTGATCGTTCAATCTTCAACTCCACTGACAACATAACTGATCGTGTCTGTAAAAATAGCTTCTTATTACCCAATTTGGATATAAATTAAATCAAAAATAAGATTCGGATTTGTACACACCCAAGTTATATTGAGGAATTACTTCAAGCTTTATTTTTTCCCAAGTATTTTTAATCCATCCAAAACTTACTTGGGTTTTTTTGTTAATGCGAAGTTAATATTCCTATATTTCATGATGTGCTCCATTGAATGACTGGTTATCGTATTGTTCCCACAGACCTAAGACAAAAACGCCAGCAACCATGTAACTTAACCACAAACCAAATTTATGAAATTTATATAATGCTTACCCATGCCTGTATATTTGGTGTGTCCTACACAAGTAGGAAATAATGTTTATTTTATTAAAACATTATTATTAATTATGATTGCTAATCGTATATGTAATTTATCATATTGATGATGCCTGTAAACTGGCGTCTCTCATGCACAAAATGAGAATATACTATTATTATTATTATGCTAAATGCGCATAATTTCTTTTAAAAAGACGCTGATTTGGTACATTTTCCTCAACAAGGTTCTTGGCGTTCTTGTTTTCCTTTCCAGGTGCGACGGGCACTGGACGAGAAACAAACGAAGCAGGGGATCCAACATACACCCTATTAGCATAGGCAGACAGACCAGTAGACAAGCCACCAAGCCGTTCGGAAGATTTTTTTCACCCGAAAGCGAACCATCGAGTTTTTTTACTTCTGGCTGGTTCTGTCTTAGGGTCCTCACAACCCTACTAGAGGGGAGTAAGCTGTAGTGGTAAATAATTCCCCAAAATTATTGACCATAGGAATAGATTATGTCTAAGAGAAGAGTCACATCGTGACCATAAGAATCATCAGTGAACATTGGATGATGACCCTTAGAGTTTAAGTTGACTTGTTGACTGAAGGCTTCCCGTCAACATCCCCACCATTTGATACTCCGTTGTGTCACCTTCGTGCACGATAACTAGCTAGCTTAGCTTCCACTTCAATCCGCGATTTGGTTCCGAAATATATCTCGAAATTTGAACGATCAATCGTGGTTTTTGCTTTGCCTTTTGTACGTATTTTATTTTTATTTATTTTGTTTTTGAATAAAGCTTGATTCCACACTGTATTTTTGGTACAAGTATTGAATTTTCAGCACGGATATCGGTAGCCCAAATTTTGCAGGCTGACCATAGATATCAGGTGTGCGTCGGTAGGTGATCGAACCTTGGACCATGTGTATGGTCAGCGAGATTCCTCACCACTGTGCCACCGACGCACAGAGAATCAAATAAGTTAGAAGTTGTTGGTATAAGATCTGGCCTTAATATGCTCAGTACTGTTCGCGAACGTCTATACCGTCAAACCTTTGAAAGATATTCTTCCCACTTTCGAACAGAGAGATAATGAATTGCATGAGCGATCTGAACTCAAGTTCCGTCCTAGAGGTAATAGCGAGACGCCTACCTACTCGACTGCAAAGGAAGTGGGTGAAGATAAGCTCTCGTATAGAGGATGAAGGTAATGAGCCAAAGTTTGATGACATTCTGAAACTGGTAAACGATAGTGTCAATCAATCTATGAGCGAGTTTGCCTGTATATTGCATCCCATCCGTAGAATAGAGAAGTCGGAGAGCAAAACGCAATCGTTTACGACGAAAAGGTTTCTGAGAAGTGGATATCGAGGAAACTCTATGGTGTCTAGCAATTGGTGCAAACCTGATGAGCGTGACAGCTTTCCTGGGACGTCCCCAACAGATAGGTTACAAGCTGCAAGACAAATACGGCCGTTTTTCGTCCGTTTGCAAGTAGTTCACACAAGGGCGATCTGTGAAGCAATGGGGAAGTTTAGTAGTAAACTAAATGTGAAATCAGCGTCATCAAGGTCTGACTCCAAATGGTGTGACGATAATGGTTCAGTGAAGAAGCCTTTAGTTGCAACTGGTAAGCCATTGTTGAATAGAGTGTCACAGACGACACCGCAGTTTGTGCAGAAGAAGTTACAGTTTCAGAGTCCAGTTCTGACTCCACAAGTTTACATGGTGTTACTGGCCACAGCGAAGGTCTAAAACCCTTTAAGGATTTGTGAGGAAAAAACCAAATTGTCTACTGCTCTTATTAAAGAGGTTGAAAATGATGAAGTTGATTATACAAATGGAGATAAAGTGGATATTTTTGATAGTGGTCATGATAGCGCACTTTTGTCTTTGGTTGATCATGATGAGATGAGGGGAATGCCTACTACTAATGAGTTGAACAAATGTTCTGTGCAACTTGAAGGTGAAGTAGAACTAAGAGCAGACGAGGTGGTAGAAGCTATGGATACTTGTGAGACCGTCAGTGTAAGTGATCAGCGTGTAGCCCACCTATCAACAGATGGTAGTACTAAACTGGTGCTAATAATGAAAGATATAAGTAACGGTAATCCTACGGTTAGACAGACTTCTAAAGGTCGAAAAACAACAGCTTCTGACGCACCGTTAAGTTCATAAACTTGCATCACTCAGTCGTCGTTGTTGTTGCCATCCACAATGAAAGGGACGTCCATGAACTCTAATATATATTTCTTCCTGTTTATGCAGGAACATGCCAATTGTACAGGCATGGATAAGTTATCACATAAATTACACATAATTTGATGCATGATGAATTTAGAGTTTGGTTGTTTTTTCTGACATTAGAGTCAGTCGGAACAGTCTGCTATAAAGTCTGTTTGTGTAACACATAAAGAAATATAGAAATATTGTCTTCGCATTAACAAAATCCCAGACATCAGGTGAATGTGATACAGATATCTGGGAAAAATAGAGCTTGAAGTCAATTCTCCTATACAACTTTGTTGTGAATAGCACACTTGGCTTAAAGTTTATTGATGTATTATGTTGAGATCAGTGATATATTTATTACAATTTTCAGCAGTCTTACCGTAGTTTTATAAAAGGGAAGAAATATGATTGTGGATGCCAAAACCAGATAAGGTCATGTTGGGTTGTTTCACTGCATCAAATGGTGCCAAGGTCGATTCCAGTCCTAAGTGGGTCAAGTTTTAGGATCATGCAGCGTGAGATGTAATCTTACTTACAATCGTAGCCAAGTAGTTTTGAGGTAAAATATCGTTGGATACTTTCCATCCTTAGCTTGTCACGTGTGCGAGTGCTGCTTATAATAAATGGACAGTATTCTAGTAGTGGTCTGACACATGTTTTGTACAGAATTAGCTTTGCTTCATTGTCGTGAAAGTTCCTGATTATGCATCCCAAGAGCATCCTCGATTTTGTAGTCTGTGATGCTACTTGCTCAGAGAATGTCAAGTCACTAGAGTATCTCAGGCCTAGGTCAACGACACTTCGGAGTCTGGTTAGGTTAGCAGATTGAAGCGTTAATTTCAGGTCGATTGGGGGTGCGCCGAAGCGGATCCAGCCACATTTGTTCGGGTTAAATTGTAGATTCCATAAGGACGACCAAGCAGTCATTTTATCTAATTCCTTCTGCACTACATTCTCGAAGTACCCTAAGTCATCACATTGGAATGTATAAGCTACTTTTAGGTCATCTGCAAAGATGAATGGTTTCCCGTGCGTGAAGCAAGCGCATATGTCATTGATGTATAGTGTAAATAGGAGGGGTCGAACAACAACAGCCTCTGATCCACCGCTAATTTCACGAAGAAGTATCAATCAGTTGTCGTTTGTGTTGTCATCCACAATGAATGGGACGTCCATGAGCTCTACTGTCTTATGCTGTGAGTATGCTAGTATCAATCCGTAATAAAATCGAAAGATGTTGGTCAGTTTGGATAGGATAAGCCAACTGTGTACGAGAGGATAGTTTTTAAATTGACTTGCATGAATAAAAGCCTTTCAAGTTTCAAGTTACTATTTGAATGCTATTATCTTCGGTATAAATTACTCAGTGCTTACGCTTGGTTGGTCAGATACGTCGTATATTTGTTAGTCATCTATATTCTACGATACAATGACGTGGGCGTGTCACCAATCAGAGTTGAGGATATAGATGAGAGGGAGTTCAGCAAATGAAATCAACGACGATTTTCCAACTTAAGCGCGTCAACCTGATAAGGGTTGTAGGCAAACTGCTGTAAGTCCTACAATTCTTCAAGGGTAGTACGACAGCGCGCAGTCCATCGTCCTTGGTGTGTCATTTCGTGGATATGTTCATGTTGTTTGTATACTGCATTGGTATCATCTCTCATCTATCTGTTGGTAACTTTGTTTGTCTCCGGACGTCTTCCACTTGTATCATCAACCTGAAAAGGAATACAGGCGTACTGGTGTACTTCCTACAATTCTTCAAGGGTAGTTCGTCAAGGCAGAATCTACAACATTTGATGTATTGATTGTGCATATGTTTGTGTTAAGTTATTGAGTAGGTTCCAATTTATGTAATTATTGGTTAATCTTGTTTGTATCTGGTCGTTCTTCAACTTACAATCGTCAACATGAGAAGGGTTGCAGGCGTACTGGTATAAGTCCTGCGATTCTTCAAAGGAATTCCATTAAGACACGATCTGTACTGCTTGTATATATGTGTGGTGTGTCATATCAATTTGTGTTTGGATTCATTGTGTTTACTTGTTGTCTTTATATCTTGTTGTTATTGCATAATTTTGTTAAATTGTTCGTCGTGCTTACTTCTGAAGTTGCTTCTAGTCTTCCACATCCACGAATGAATTCACTGATATTAAAGACAGCCGGGAGGCTAGTGCTAAGAATGACGTGTATACGTATATAGGGATTAGCTGTGGAACCGATGATTGAGAGTGAATGTTTCTATTTAGGCTGTCGTCCCACACTCCAGGGAGCGAGAGTGTGGACGACTGAGGCTTGCATACGTCGCCGTAAGTAGAACTAAGGCAGGATGAGTGACAGTCGATCGCAGTGGTAATTGGTAGTGAATAGATAATAGGATGTGTGAAGAGTATCATGAGGAGCTGCTATGGTCACGTTGCGTCCTGCAAGAGTCATTCTAGTAAGTGGCGATTGTGTTGCAAGGGGATGCCTTTAACTGGAATGCGTAGATCGTCGTCGATGTGTGAGATTGTTCTGTGAGTATGCCCGTCGTGTTTTGGGCCTTTTTGTCTTGCTGTTTTCATTTTAGCCTAGTCCCGGTTGGCCTAGGTCCCGCACTGGCAGTTCAATTTGAGGTTACCATCGCTATGGAAAGAAGGAATGGACCCCTTTTTCCCGGGGAGTGTCAACGAAGGTGAAAATTGAACGTCTGTTTTTGGAACTGGTAGCCTTTGGTGGGCAACATGAAGTCGCGAATGAGTCGATCGTGTACAAGTTCAACGAGGACGACCAAAAACGAATAAAAGTATTTCATGATTTTGTATAAAACATTTGTTTATAGACTTTTACTGTTCTCCGCTTTAATTCCCAAACAATATAATTTATTTTTTACAATACTAGTGTTTTGGAGTTAAAGTCAAAGAAAGTACGTAGTATTTATCTGTTCTGAGCGTCTTCGTAACAATAGGAACTTAGGGATAAGTTCATTGACAGCGAGAGTCCTAATCACTGTGCCACCGACGCACAGTGAATTACAAGTTAAAAATGCATAATGCATAGAAAATAAAGACAAGATCGGTAGACAGATAGATAGATAGGTACGTATGTAGACAGCTTTTGTACGACAATATTGTTTACACTATCCTCTGATTTTTATTCATCACTTTCACATGTGGCTTTTTGTGCTTGACGAATTGCTTCTGCGGAGCACGTGCTTCTCGCAATAAAGCTTTATTTTGTTTTCCTCTAGCCGTATCTTCGATTGATTTATTTTTATCAGACGCAATGCATAAATGACTTGAAATAAATCGATGAGCTGTTGAACTAGTTGTTAATGTGCGCTTTTTATATGGCATAAACCAGTCACCAGGTGAATGTGCAATCTTCTGTTTACTAGCTAGAGAAACATCGTCTATCTTTCTTGCCTTTATAAAAAGTCCCTATATTTGAGCCAGTGCACGATTTGCTTCGTCGTTAGATGAAAATACAGCCAAGCAGTGTTCATCATCCAAACATTTTAGGTAAAATCCACTACCTTGAAATCCTGTGAGTTCAGATTCTAATCGGTAATTTCCAACATCTTTTGAAAGATTATGCAATTCAATGATATGCTGAAAATCACTTAACTTTAATGGTGGTTCAGTTTTGTGATCAAGAGAATGCTCGTTTTTTGATAATACTTTTGGACCGAAAACGTTCTTCTTGGAACCACCATCATATACTTCGGTGGAATTATCAGAAAGCTCCAGTGACTTGAAGCGTTGTTCTATGTCATCGGTATGTTGATTTATGGAAAGATATGCCATCGAAGATGGTGAAATACACGATCGTTCCCCGACTTTATTAGAAATGATAAGATCATTGTTCACATTGTTTCTTAATGCTGGTGGAATATACAATGCACAAGGTGGTTTTTTCGTTGACATATATGTATTCAGTGGAAGGAGAAAACCATCTTAGGTCGGAATTGTAGCAGCCTTGGGGAGCTCATCAATATGAGATGAGCGGGACAGTGTAGCCGGAAAATCGGGACTGCTCCAGAAGCACCAAGGGCTACCCGTGATGACAATCATCTCCATTGCTGTGCGTCATGCATGTGTTTTTTCACAAGCAACGTCAGTTTCAAGACCCAAACATTCGCATAGTGGCACACTTATTGAGTGGGCATTGGCTTTTGAGAAAACCGAACGCACCTATCCCTCTATCTTGAGAGATGAGACTGGCATGCAGTATCATCTCGTGGCGTAACCACTCGATGGCCCTCTCACTCGATTCCATAACTCATTTCGGTGTCACTACTTGAAGACCATCTACTGATCAAGAACATTCCATTGACTAGCCATTGTGATATCTACAGAATTCTGTCAGCTGAAGTAGCTAAATTGTCGGCGACAACATCCTAAAGTGTCGCAAGTACTCTCTGTACTGATCAGTTGTTAAGAAGTGCACACTTCAAAATCCGGTTGAAAACACTAACTTGTCAGCCATCATTAACAATACAAATTTCGCTCCTGTTTCAGTAGTCAATACATATACCGTATTTTCACAAAGTCCATGCAAACTTGAATCTACTTAGCATAGTTAAAGCAGTGTGTGAACTTCAACTACTCAGCTGTCTGATTGATCAGTGGGCGCCTATATCGTGACCTCAGCCCATATCAGGTATGGGTGAGGCTTAACGTCTCCACGAAATGTTTTCGCGCAGTGTATGGGTTATCGTGTTCACGCTTATAGAGGCGTTATAGTCGCTCAATTTTGTGAAAATAGATTACATTTGACTAGTTTTAGGCTTCTGTATCCAAAAAGCAGTATATTGCTGTATTGTGTTCGTGGTAATGCGTAAAATTGTCTTGATAGCCCAGGCGAATTACCAATAAAAGGTCATCCTTTTTAGGAAAGTTCGTATAGAAAGACTATTATTTGCGATTCAGAGCCTTGAGGCTTTGTTTTTGCCAGTTGCTTTAGAACTTAAGGTTGTAAATTGACCACAGGCAATGGCTGTTGTAAGCCCGGTTATTCTGTGAGAATCGGGTATTTGAGAGAGAAATAGCCTACAGACATAAGCTAGATGTGTGTTTTGAGGATGTTAAACACTTCTGTTATCATCTGTGAGGACTGAAATATTCCATAACACATGGAAGAGATCATGCGATGAATGAGACAGGCTGCTGAATTACCTGGTGATTATATCTATTTTGATGAAGTTCCCAGTTAAAATTGCCTGGGTGGAGATGTGATACTAGTTTAATTTACGTTTGCACGTGGAATTTCAGAAGACCCTAATTGCTCAGTGCAGAAAATGGCATCAGATTATGTGTAGATCAGTGTGCATTGGGTCACGAAGAATAGTATAGATGGTCCTTCTAAAGTGTTAGACTACTTAAAATTAGTATCAGCTTTCTGTCGATTAGTAGGTAGCAGCTGTGTCCTACAACTACTGCACCTGTTACATAAGTTATACCAGTCTTAAAGATTGTTCCTTTTCAAGTCACTAAGATATTCTGAGATCCGTAATGAATTACTTGTGGCTATGAAGGATATGGAAGACGCACTTACGGCTCATATCTTTAGAGCATTTATTATTACATAAGTTATCTGTAGGGATTTTGTAATGCTGACGTTACAATGCTTGAGTGTATGTAGTGACTGCATGCTCCTGTAAGTCAAGGGAAATTTGGTGAAAATGAAGATATAATGAAGTTTCCTATAAACTCACTATTAATAATGCAAACTGTTGATAAGAAACTACATCAAAGGAAAAATTTCCAAATGGCTAGAAAATATTGTTTCAGTTCCAATGATTATTACCTTTTACATTTGCAAATCATCTTCCCAAAGTTCAGCGAAGAATGAGAAGGCAGAATGAACCTTTTTCGGCAAAAGCAGGCAAATATAAAGCGTTTACCTTTAATATTACTTCTTTCTTATTTTAGCGATTAAAAAAACACTTTGTTCACCTATTTGCAGATATCCAGTAACGTCAGTCAACCTGGTCACAGCAATTCGACATCGCCGAAATAATTACGACAAACAACTGCGTACAGGTGTTTGCTTGTTATTATTTTTCAATAAATATATTTAACATCCTGCTTACCATACTTTTCTTATTCTATCTGAGTGAAAGTAAATTTGACATCATGAGATGGAGGCCTGACTTATCAATGAGACCTGAGAAAGTAATTGTTGGCATAATTGAACGTAAGCGAAATCTTATTATGATCGCCACAGCTCAACCTATTCAATTATTCGCCTCGTGTACACTTCACCTTACACTATAAGTTAACAACCATAATCATATGGATTGACATCACGCTTTAAGTGAAATAATGGTAATGCACTACTTTTGAATACACTTAACCTTAATCGAAATCAACTCAATTGCAGTTCCTAAGTTCATTTCTTATTTTTCGAATACTGAAGTTAAGTACTTTTGTCATTGGTACCTAGAGACTTACTTATGACTAGGAGACGTAATCGCGTAACTTTAGGCAGATGTTTAGGCTTGACTAAAGTACTTATAATCCGCCATTTATATCGATCGATATTGTTGCTTCAGAATTACACTTATGTACAGTAACGAGTTCATATCCTAGGAAGTACCGGTCTAGCATGCCATACTCCGACCACATGAAGAACAAACAGAACACAAGAATATTAGATAGAAAATTTTATTTCACTGCAATGCAAACAAGTTCATTTCCCGACTGAAAGCTGTATTTACTGTATTTACACGTATTAACTAAGCACAGTCCAAGATGAAAGTCTTCGTTTGAAAAGTATCTCCCGCCATTCGACGGAAACTGCCCAGTGTCCGAACCGCGTCACGTTTAAATCTTCTGAAATTCAGGTAAATAGAACCCTATACGACATCCAAGGCTATCCGGTATCACAAACTGCAAAAAAGGATATCTGCATGGTTATACATGAATGAGTGAACTTACCTTCACTTGTTGTTGTATGTAGAATCAATTCCCAAGACTCATTTTGTAAATGTACCTGGTTATAAGTCGTAAAACTCTCATTACTGTTTTTCGGATGTCTTTGTCCGAATTCGGCTACCTCTGCTTCCATTGAATTTTATTTACTGGCAGACCTCATTGCGACCCATCATTCCTAAAAGTGATACAGATTAAATTCACTTACATAAATTCAGCATTTACATGATTAACATACATGACCATATATGAGTTAAGTTCAGTCTTTCTAATTTACACTCTTTGTGATATGTAATGGTGTAGAAAATATCATGGACATTACGCATACATAATATTATTAACTGCCAGTATTTGTGCCATCGAATCATACTACAGGAATACATTTGATAATACTTTGTTGGTGGTCTGAGGGACAAAAATACTAGGGTGAAACATACAATCTACATGAAAGTTCCACAAAGCTGTTTCACTACTATACAATGTCCCGCTCGTGGATTTTCTCTCCGCATGTGAACGTATGCACATACTGATGTGTGGAAAAGTTCGTCACTGTTAGTAATATTTAAGGTCCACGCCTTTTGAAAGTTTTCTAATGCGTTCGTAGCTTCTTACATATGTGCTGCTTCCTCCCGCATTGATTACCTGCGATGAAATTCTAGAAAAAGGGCTCGTTAACGAAGCACATTATTACCACACCTCATCGCAGTTAATTCGCAAGAAACACAGGATACCTGACCACGTGAGTGAGAAATATCGAAGTAGGAAATACTGTACGTACAACCATAACTCAAGAAATGCATTGGCACCCACGGGATCGTAGTTACTGATAGCCACTATAATGTCTGACCAGTTTCGAGGGGGTTTATAACGAAAAGAGCAGTGTATCTGTATAAAAAAACAGTGGAACAATGTTAGAATAGTCAAATGTTACATCTATGTTTGTGAAAGTTGCTTGCAAACGACGCATAACACAACCACACAAAACAGCACAGGACAGCAACTACCAAGGACAAATCAAAAATCCAATTGACCACCACTGTTTTAACCAATGAAAGACGAGAAAGCATGGGGCGCGGTAAATCTAACACGTACTAACGTATATCCTCGCCCACCAGGTATTCTGCTGATGTTCAGTTGATAAACGGTTTTGTAGACACTTAAGGACAATTAAAGACTTTTTATTGACTGTAAAAAGGAGATTTAGCCACATGTTATTATGTTGGTGTTTGAGTAGTTGAATCACACGGTTACTTAGACAAAACCCAGTCGGTTAATGCACCTGGGCAATGTGCATCGGTGGCACAGTGGTTAGGACTCTCGCCGACCATACACATGGTCCGAGGTTTGATCACCTGCCGACGCACACCTGATATCGAAGGTCGGCCTGCAAAATTTAGGCTACTGATATCCATGCTGAAAATCCCATACTTGTACCAAAAATACGGTGTGGAATTAAGCTGTAATAAAAAAAACCCAGTCGGTGGCCAAAACGTGGGCCAAGTGGATAATTTTGATCGGCAAAGAGGTGGGCAAAAGGTGTTGTAAAAGCAACAGATTTTACCTACTCTGCCCACATTGGCCACTTGTTCCGTTTTTCCACGTGACCCACGTTTTCACCCACTTATCCCATGTGCAGAAATTAAAAATATACCCTTTTTTCCCCATTTGCCCATGTCACTTTAGAAAATAGTCCACTCATTCAAACTTTACCCATGTTACAAACGAAAACAGCACACATCCCAATTTGCCCACATTTGAACGGAAAACTGCTCACGTTTTACCCACATATCCCAGGTCCAAAAAAAGTAACCGACTGGTAAGTTAAATGTCATGAGCGAACCCAGTCAAAAAATGCACCTGGGCAATGTGTGCAAGACGTGGGCTAAGTGGGTAGTTTTTATGGGCAAATAGGTGGGCGAATGATGGTGTAAATGCTACATAATTTGTCCACCTTACCTATATTGGCCACTTTTTCCCCGTTTGCCCATGTCCAGAAAAATTTTATTGTCCCACTTTACCCATGTTACAACCGAAAACAGTCCACCTTTAACCACATATCCCAGGTCCCCCCAGAAAATTAACCGACTGGAAATACATTCGCTCATGGTTTGTACACAAACCAGACTATGGTTGTTTGTTTGTTATGGCTGCTGCAAGTCTAATGAGGTATGTAGTGTTTTTCCTGACGACTATAAGTACGGAAGAAGGGTAGGGATGTAGATGATAATAAGCTTGACTTTGCCTTGTGTCGGAAATAGCTTGTTTCACCCCATGCGAAGTTGTGAAGTGTATTTTTGTATAGGTCTACTATTTCCTCCCTTTAAGTTCTTCTCTTTCACCTGAATGTGTCATTATCATTGACTGAGTGATTTTTGTTGAGCAGAAATAATCCAGTCTAGTGAGTGTACCACTATTCCCATTCGTCACATCTGGTATAAAACGCCTCAGAGTGGTGCTTTGTGTGGTCATTGAGATTCTTTTGTGTGAATCATTTTTTTTGTAGTCGTTGGGTGCTCTCATCAAACTATGGGATTGATTTACACTGACTGACTGGTCTCAACATAGAACATTTCACCGATGTGCAGCAATTCGAGTTGCCATACTTCACTCAGCACACAAAGCCAGAGAAGAAGAAAGTAAACGGAAATGCAAAATAGAGACAGTAAACAGAGATATGAAGCCAAAGAGTAGTAATAACGAAGAAAAATATAGTTTTATTGGGTATTATAAGTCACAAGAAGTGAATGCATCTGCGCCAACCATTGAGAACGATTTTTAGCCATATCACCGATTGTCTCCAAACATCCGTAAGACCCCAACCAGGAAGTCTGCATCTTCCTGCGTGGCTGGCTTGAACCAACCTTTGTGGATTTCACTGACTGATGAAGACATGATTTTGTTTGACCACCACTGGCTCTTTTCCAACGTAACCCTATGTCAGCTAACATTGCCCATCGGGGAAGGCGATGGCTAGGGATGCATGCGTAACGCATGTCCTAACCATCTCAATCGGTGTAATCTCACAACTTCGTCGACTGATTTTACCTCCTTACCTAATACTCAAAGCCTAACCTCAATGTTGCTCACCTTATTGTGCCACTTTACACGGGCGATAGAGCGCAGGCACCTTTGATCGAAGACAGGTAATCTTCTCATGTCTTCCACTCTCAATGGCCAGGTCTCACAGCCATAAAGGAAGAAGGAGCGGACTGATGAGCAGTACACCCGCCCTTTGATCGATAGCCGGAGACGGTGTAAAATGGCATATGCGAAACGAGCCCTCTGTATCTCTACTGAGAATTCGACGGAGATCAACCCGTTGGGGCTGACGGTACTTCCCAAATAAGTGAAGCGGTCAACGTGCTCTACCACTTCACTTCCTATTTTTAAACTAGGCGTCGATGTAGTCCAGTCATGTAACATCATCTTACATTTGGCGGGAGTGAATCGCATGCCAAACATTCGTAGATTGCGGCTCAAGGTGTTCAGAAGACTCTGCATTTTGTCAGCTTTCTCGCCTAGAAGGACTATATCATCTGCATATTCTAAGTCAACGGGATTATTCCCTGGTAGCAAGTCAATCCCTGAGTCGCTGAAGTCACTTAGGGTTAAGTCCATTAGTACATCTATGATGAAGTTGAATAGAATTGGGGATAATGGGCATCCCTGACGGACACCACTAGTTGTCACCACTTCAGATGACAACTCGCCGTACGCTCTCACATGGCTGCATGAGTTCGATTAGAGTGCCTTGATCAGTGAAATGTATTTTCTCGACATTCATTTTACAGCCAACATCGCCAGAGTACCTCTCGGTCGACGGAATCGAATACCGCCTGTAGATCAAGAAATATAACGATCGTTGGACGCTGGTAAGTATGCTTATGTTCCAGAATCTGTAGAAGGGTTAAGATATGGTCCTGGTCTAAAGCCTGTCCAGTTTCCTCTTGTTTATTCCTTTCAAGCACCACTTAGTCTACGCATGATTGTTGAGCCTAGAACTTCAGATACCATATTAGTCAAGCTAGTCTCCCTGTGATTATCACAGGAAGACTTGTGTCTCTTCTTGTATATGGAGATAATCAGTGACTTACACCAACCCGACAGGACTTCCTCTGATTCCCAGACGCTGCCTAGTATCTAAGTTAACTCAGACAGTAAACTGTCTCCACCGTACTTAAATACCTCTGAAATCATTCCATTAGGTCCTGCGGCTTTACCTCGTTTCAGATAAGAGACAGCATTTGTAACCACAATTATAGATGGAGAACCGGTGTTTATATCCCATTCAGGGAGGTGTTGGATGCTCAGTAGGTTGAGCGTGAATGTTTACCAGTTAAGTTTCTCCTCAAAATGTTCCTTCCAACGTTCCAGTCGTCTATCCTGAGGGCTAATTAGGGCACAAGTTTTCTCAGAGATTGTATCACTCATCATTTGCTTTTCGCTACCTGTCTCCCTGATAAATCTAAATAGTTGTCTGGTGTTACCTATCTCTGATGCCTTCTCCATATCTTTTGCTTCTGTTGCTCACTACTGTTCACGGTCGTTGCGAAGACTTCTTGTTAGTTTGCGTTTGAGTAGCTTTCGCACCTCACCATACTCGGAGCTCGCTGGAATCAGTCTTCTTGCCTTAATCAGTTCAGGTAAGGTGGTAGAAACTCACTGACTTTTACTAGATTTTGGTTTTAGGTTATTAATAGCTTTTACAGCTGTTTACAGCTAATTGATTATTGTGTCAGGCTTTCTCAGGAGTAGTCCTGCTGTCGATCTCAGGTACGCGTTTAGCTACTTCTTCATTGGTGCGTCGGTGACACAGCGGTTGGGACTCTCGCCTGACCATACACATGGTCCGGGGTTCGATCCCCTGCCGACGCACACCTGATATCGAAGGTCGGCCTGCAAAATTTAGACTAATGATATCACATGCTAAAAATTCCATACTTGTACCAAAAATACGGTGTGGATTCAAGCTATAATCAAAAATAATAAAAATAAATAAAATAGAGACTCGGCGTCCTGACCAAGTTGGAGATGTACCTGCTTCGTCACCAAAAGTTTTATATCCATTTGGTCGTAAGCATAAATGCATGCGAACCAGGGCTTGATTGGAGTCTACTCACATGTTCCAGAAAGAGCGGCAGTCTTCCACTAACCTTCGCCAACGATACTTTATCGCTATGTGGTCTGTCTGAGTTGATTTAGTGATGGAGGTCGCCAGGCTACACAATGTCTCTCTTTGTGCCTAAAGTTAGTGCTGACTAGGAACAAATAATTATCTGAGCAGAACTGTAGAAGACGATCACCGTTGTCGGCTCGTCGGCAGGGAACTCCATACGCACCACATACATACTTCTCAGTTTGGCACAACTTCCCTACTTGGGCATTGAAGTAGCCTGCTAAAACAACTATATCTGAGCGTTTCGCTTTTTGCAGCAAACTGGATAGTGTCTAGTAGGAACTATCCTTTAATTAATCCGAACTGCAGTTGGTCGGGATGTAAGTGAAGACTATGGAAAAACAACGACAGGTAATGCCGTCCTTCCAACGGACATGTTCAGATGAGCTGTGCACACACGAATATCTGCTGAGATCCAATCAAGAAGTGATTCTTCTGTCCTAACGCCCAATGCTATCCCTATACCTGCGAGTCCTCGTGAAATAGCTGAGGGATCTCCTGACACACTTAAAGTGAATTTTACTGATTCACCGTGTTGGCTGGGTGGGGTTAAGTGAATGACTATACTCGGGTCTTGTATGCGTGTCTCTGAAACGCAACATACATCCTTGGATCGAGATGCTATAGTGCTGGCTAGTGATGCCTGTTGACAGGTTTGATAGAGGGTCCTGACGCTAAATACTCCAATATGAAGTTTGCAGTACGGCTTTAAGCAACTGTCGGGTGTGTTTTTCTGGCCATCATCGCTATTGGTGGTTACAGAATGAAATAAAGATGACCAACCAGCCTGCAGAATAGTATTGATGGTAGTAGGAAAACAAGATGATAAGGGTGTCAGGGATTTTTTTATTACAGCTTGGTTCCACACTGTATTTTTGGTAAAAGTATGGAATTTTCAGCATGGATATCGGTAGCCCAAATTTTGCAGGCCGACCATAGATATCAGGTGTGCGTCGGCAGGAGGTCGAACCCCGGACGATGTGTATGGTCGGCGAGAGTCCTAACCACTGTGCCACCGAGGGTGTCAGGGATAAATGAGAATGATGATCAGGAGGGCTTTGTGTGCTTCTGGAAGTGTGGGGGCGGTTGTTACTTCCCGGCTGCTCACACCGCGGAAATTGATCGATTCTTCGGGTACTGTCTGTCTGTCTGGATTCAACATAGAACTTGGCACCGAAGTGCAGCAGTTCGAGTTGCCACGTTCCAAATACCACACAAAGGTAGATAAGAAGATGAGTGAAGAGAATCAATAGAGTTTGACAAATATAAGAGTGAAACAGAATGGGTAATTGTAGAAAGGAATATGAAAGATTACAGAGACTGAATACATCTGCGCTGGCCATTGACAACGATTTTGAGCCATGTCACCTATAGTCTCCAGCCATTGATTCCTAGAGTCCCGAGGGCCCCAAACCCGGGAGTCTGCATCTCCCTACCTGACTCAGTTTAACTGTCAAGGATTTCATGGATTGATGCCATGTTTTTGTTTGGCCACCACTGGCTCTTTTCCAACCTGAACCTATATCAGCTAGCAAAGCCCGTCGGGGGAGGCGGTGGTTAGGCATGCGCAGCACGTAACCTAGCCATCTCAGTCTATGTAACTTTATAGCCTCGTCGATTGATTTTCCCTCTTTGCCCAACACTCTACGCCTAACGTCAACATTACTTATCTTGTGAAACCACCTAACGTGAGACAGAGATCGCAGACATCTATGATCGAAAGCAGTCAACCTTTTCATGTCTTCAACGCGTATTGGCCATGTTTCAGAGCCATAGAGAAGGACGGAGCGAACTGATGAGCAGTACACACGTCCCTTGGTTGATAATCGGATGTCACGCCTGAACCAGAAAGAGTATTAGTGTTGCGTGACCGCAGAGTCCAGGAAACAAATGCTTGAGGCCGGTCACACACTGCCTGTATGAACTGGCTTTTAGGTTTGGTTCCGTATTAGTAACTTACCGCCGGTTACGGAACACCGTAGAGTAAGTCGGGATGTATAATTTTTGGGATCGACCTTTTCTACCCCCCTTCCTCCAGAGTGAAGAGGTAGCATAGCTGGAATGCTGGTCATCTGAGGAAAACACACTGCTGTTACATCCCTGTTCCCGAGCAATACAACTTCGCCCACAGACCTCAGAATAGTGTGGAAAAAATTCCTTCACTATGCCGTTAACTGCTTTTAGTCTAATCACTATCCCAACAACCTTGCTGGCATGGTAGGACCTGCAGGAACAATAGTTCCAACCAGTATAGCTTATTGCGTCATTGCGATATACAAACCCGACCATCACATCAAGGTAGCAGCTATCGGTCGGCAATTGGTTTACAAACACTACGCACTTGTCCCTAGTCTTCTGTGAATTGGCAGGAAGTAAATGGACAAGATTTTCAAGCCTAAGCTACTCACAAAAGTCCATCAGTCGAAGTTACCAAACTTCTTAAAAGCACACTAAAGATTAAAAAACCATAATAAGTAGAAATTTATGGAAGTAAGGATAATATAAAGAATAATGAAAATAGAATAGATGTAGGAGGTCACTTAAGTGTATACACCTGCGTGGTTGAGAACGATTTTGGGCCATGTTATCAGTAGTCTTAAGCCACTGTCTCATAGCCAGGCAGTCTGTACCCAGCCAACTCAAACCAGCAGTCAAAGACTTCATGGATTGATGCCCTTTAGGTTTATTCACCCCAAACTGTGCCCACATAACCATGTTTCGGTCATCGTTTCTCAACGTGGAAGGCGGTCGTTTGACACGCGAAATGTCTCCTATTCATCTAAATCGAATTAGGTCCACAAGTGCACCGGTTCATTTTCTTTCCTTAACTAACTACTTCTAACCTGAATGTTGTTAATTATATTGTACCACTGAACAAGGGCAACAGAATGCTAATGCCTATGGATAAGAGCAACTAATCAGCTCATATAATACTCCCATAGCCGTAAAGAAGGCTGGAGTAAACTGACACTCAGTACACGTCCTTTGATGAATATTACTCCTACGTCACAGATCAGGTAATTTGACAAATGCCAGAAGTCTCGTTTCCGTGCTTAGATTTCATCAGCAATCAGTCCATTGTAGCTGATACAACCTTCGAACGAGTGAAGTGGTTAGTACGCTCAGCCAATTCACTCTTTATCTTCAAATTAGGATTCGACGAAGACCAATCCTGCAGCATCGTTTCGCAATTGACAGAGGCGGATATCATGGCATGCATAGTAAGATTGCTACTCGATGTGGTTGAAAGTCTCCGCATTTTGTTAACATCTTCAATGTAGAAGAAATACATCATCTGTATATTATAGATCAATGAGACCACCCTAGTAACATCTCAATTCCTGAGTTGTCAGGGTCATTTCAATTCTTACTTCAACGATGAAATTGTGTAAAAGTGGGGACACTGGGCATTGCCAATAGATACCACTGGTAGTTATCACTTCAGATGACAACCCCATAAGCTCCTGCACAACTGCATGAGTTTCAGTAGGATGCCTTGATAAGGGCGATGCACTTTCTTCAGGTCGACACATCACCACAGTACCTCTCGGTCAATGGAGTCAAATGTGCCTTCAGGTTAAGAAATATAGCAAATATTGGGCTCTAATAAGTATACCTGTGTTCCAGAATCTGTTTGAGGGTGAAGATATCATGATAAATATATCTTCTTTCTAGCCTCCAACGTTCCTGATTTTCACGGCGTCGTTTAGTCTACACAGGTTTACTGAACCTAGAACTTTAGATTCTATGTCGTTCGTGCTGATTCAACTATGGTCACTACAGGAAGATTTATCTTACTTTCTATAAACCGGAAATATCAATGACTTACATTAGTCTAGTATGACTACTTCGGATCCCCATATGTTAATTAATATCTTCGTTAATCCGGTGAACAATTCATTACCACCGTCTCTGAATGCTTTTGTAGTCACACAATAGAATCCTGCTGCTTTGCCTTGTCTTTAGACTAGAGACAGTGTTTACAACCTCAGTTATGGTTGATGATCCTATGTTTACATCTAATCCAGGTAGACGTTAGATGCTGAGTAATCTTAGCGTGGCTATAAGCCAACTGTGTTGCTCTTCAAATTGTTCCCTCCAGCCTTCAAGTCACCTATCCTGCGTTTCTTTTTACTTTCTTCTCTGACTTTGTGTGCTGAGTGAAGTGTAGCGACTCGAGCTGCTGCACATCGGTGCAAGGTTCTATGTTGAAACCATGCAGACATCCTGTGAAGTAATTATAGTCTATCTCAGAAAAAGTTTCAGTTACCACTGGTTTCTTACAACCCGTTTCTCTAATGCGTCCAAATAGTTGTCCGGTGTCATCTATCGTCTATGCTCTTTCCATCTGTATCACTTTTGTCGCCCAACACTGTTCAAGGAGATGTTTAGTCCGCTTACATTTGCAAAGCTTCCACTCTTTTTCATGTTAGGAGCCCGCAATAGTAGTTTTCTCGAGTGTGTCAGTCCCAATGAAGCAGCAAAAATTCAATGAGATTTGTTAACCCTTTATAAGTGGTTACCAACATCCTTAACCACTGCTTCTTCAACAGACTCAATGTAGTACGAGGCTTTCTGAAGATGGATATTGCACATATGCGTTTATTTATTTCTCCCCTAAATAGAGATTTTGCCTTCCTATTAAGTGGGAAGCGGAGAGGTTTCGTAGCTGCATGTTTTTTCTTATGTACTTTCAGTCGTAGGCATATATGTGCACGGACTAATTAAATACGTAATGGGAGTCTGAATGATCTGTTTGCGTCCATCGCTGATTTGATGTTGAGGGTTTCCAGGTTAGTCAACTTCTCTCCTGATGTTTAAAATTAATCCTGAACAGGTTTGTAAAAGACGATCGCCAGGGTGGGTTCTTCGGCAAGAGGCTTCGTAAGTACCTTTCTGACTGACAGCCTCCTTACCTACTAAATGATTATACCTAAAGGCTTTGTTTTTTAAAAGCAAAATGGGCAGTTTTGGACAAAACTGATCCTGTACTTCATCCGAAATGCAGTCGGTTGAGATTCGTTGAGCAGGACAACACGTATACGACTGTTCACTGGGATCCAGTCGAGCAGCGGGTTTCCTATACTGCCACTCAATGCCATCTCTGCACAAACAAGTCCACGCAAACTGCACTACTCGCCGATGCCTTTTCGTAATCTCCGCCTACGCCCCCACTGACTGCAGTTCGGGTGAAACGAAGGATGAGTTCTACCAAAAGCTGTCTAGTTTGCTGCGAAAGGCTAAACGCTCAGATGTAGTCGTCCTAGCTGGCGACTTTAAATCTTAAGTAGGGAAATTGTGTCAATCTGAGAAGGATGTCGGTGGCACCTATGGAGTTCCGTGCCAGCGAACCGACAACGGTGACCGTCTCCTACACTTCTGTTCTGATAATCATGTTTCTTGTAAGCACTAACTTCAAACACAAGGAGAGACACTGTTTGACTTGGAGACCCCCTTCATCAAACCAACGCTGGACACAAATAGACCACATAGCAATAAGCTATCGTTGGCGTGGGTCGGTAGGAGATTGTCGCTCCTTCTGGAACACGTGTGTAGATACCGATCACGCACTGGTCCGCGCTCGGGTGTGCTTACGACTGAACGGACGTACGAAACAGCTGGCGGTAAAACCATCACGTCCCCAGCTCGATCAGGAAACTAAATCCGTATTTGAGGAAGAACTAGCTAAACACATATCTGTGTTCGACAGCTGTGCTCACCCTGAAGAAGCTTGGAAAAATATCCAGGCAGCCATAAATACAGCTGTAAAAGCTGTGAATAAGGTAAACCCAAAGGTGAGTAAAAATCACTGAATCTCCACCGCCACATCCGAACTGATAGATGCTAGAAGACTTATTCCGGCGAGCTCCGAATTCAATGAGGAGCGAAAGCTGCACAAGAGGAAACTTACGAAAAGTCTCCGCAAGGACCGTGAACAGTGGTGGGTGACAAAGGCGAAAGAGATGGAAAAAGCTTCGACGATAGGCAACACCAGGCAACTATTTAGACTAATCAGGGAAACGGGTGGGAGAAGATAAATCATTAGTGAAACAATCTCGGAGAAAAATGGCACTATAATTAGCTCCCAGAATAGACGACCGGATCGCTGGAAAGAGCATTATGAGGAGCAGTTTAATTGGCCCACAGCCACGCTCAACCTGCCGAACATCCAACACCTCCCTGAATGGGATATAGACACAGGTCCTCCGTCCCTAACTGAGGTTACTAAAGCTGTCCCCAATCTGAAACTAGGCAAAGCAGCGGGACCTGATGGAATGACTGCCCATTATCCCCATTTCTATTCAACTTCATCATAGATGTACTAATGGACTTAACCCTAAGTGACTTCAGCGACTCAGGGATTGACTTGCTACCAGGGAATAATCCCGTTGACTTAGAATATGCAGATGATATAGTCCTTCTAGGCGAGGACATTGACAAAATGCAGAGTCTTCTGAACACCTTGAGCTGCAATCTACGAATGTTTGGCATGCGATTCGCTCCCGCCAAATGCAAGATGATCTTACAGGACTGGACCACACCGACTCCTAGTTTAGAAATAGGGAGTGAAGTGGTAGAGCACGTTGACCGCTTCACTTACTTGGGAAGTACCATCAGCTCCAATGGGTCGATCTCTGACGAAATCTCAGCACGAATACAGGGGGCTCGTCTCGCATATACCAGTTTACGCCGACTCTGGAGTAGACGTGATAGCCGGCTATCGACCAAAGGGCGGGTGTACTGCTCATCAGTCCGCTCCGTCTTCCTTTATGGCTGTGAGACCTGGCCATTGAGAGTGGAAGACATGAAAGACTAGCTGTCTTTGATCATATGTGCCTGCGCTCTATTTCCCGTGTAAAGTGGCACAATAAGGTGAGCAACATTGAAGTTAGTCTTAGAGTTCTAGGTAAACATGGCAAATCAATCGATGAAGTCGTGAAATTACAAAGACTGAGATGGTGAGACATGTGTTGCGTATGCCAAGTCATCGCTTCCCTCGACGAGCGATGTTAGCGGATATAGGATCAGGCTGGAAAAAAGCTAGCGGTGGTCAAACAAAAACTTGGCACCAGTCAATGAAATCCACAACAGTTGGTCTAAGCCACGTAGGAAGGTGTAGACTTCCAGGCTGGGGTCCTCGAGACGGTAAAAATCAATGGTTGGAAACAATTGGTGACATGGCTCAAAATCGTTCTCAGTGGCGCAGATGCATCCACTCCTTGTGACTTATGATTTCCAATGAAACTGTTTTGTTCTTCGTTATTACTCCTCCTTTGTCTCACACCTCTGCTCACTGTCTCTATTATGCTTTTCTTGTACTTTCTTCTCTTGCTTCGCGTGCTACACGGAGTGTGGCGACTTGAACTTCCGCACATTTGTGCAAAGTTCTATGTCGAAAACAGACAGACAGACACAAACTAGCAGAAGAATTTCCTGGCACCCGTAAGGTGCATTTTGTAGATTCACCGTGTTAGCCAGGTGACATTTAATGAGCAATCACACTCAGCCATTGTATGCGTAACTCCGAAACATAAAATATATCCATAGCCTGAGATGCCAGAATTCTAGCTAGTGAGGGTGGTTGTCCGATGTGTCATGAAACACAAAGGTCGAATGCCCCAATATGTTGCTGGTTGAGTGACTTCAGGAGACTAGGGGAAGTAATTTTTTGGATGATGTAGCTTCTGATGGTCGTAGGATTAAGGCAAGGAGAATTACGTTCGAGTGGGGAAAGTACCAACAGTTGAATGAATGCAAAATTTACTTTTGAAAGTGTTTGGGCTGTTGTTACTTCTCAGATGCGCACACTTTAGGACACGAAATGAATGATGTTAGGAATACAAATAACACCGAATGAAACACATAAATATGCACTGCAATTTCGTGTTACTTTTGTTCAAAAGTGTAGTTTTATTGTGTTCTTCATTCCCACCTGACTTTACGAATAATCAAATCTATTAGGTGTAGTCAATATTATCAGAATTTTAGTTGTAATTACTTCCAAAGTAAGTTCTGAACGTCCCAGTAGTTTAATTGTTCTTCGTGCTTTGTTTTTTTTTCTGGGTGGTTCTGCTGATTTTAATTTAGATTTTAAATTCAGTGCTCATAAAACAACGTGTATGATAAGACTCAAGGTGATATTCAAAGCTGTACCCCTTAATACCCAAATTAAAATGAATACAATCTTCAAAACAAAACACAAATGTTCTCCTCAAATTATAACCTATCCCCAACATATGGAGACACTTAATTTCTTGCAGTGTAGATGAGGTGTCACTTGTGCATTTGCATTCAGTTTAACGGTTGTCAAACTTTCTAACCTAATTTCCAGTCGTCCTACACCTATATTTGAATGACTTATCTGAATCCTCTTACTTTCGTCCTATGTATTTCTAGGTTTCTTGTTTTTAACCGACCACACCCACGGACTAACAGCTAGTTTCCCAAGAATGCATAACTGAATAATATAACAATAAGACTATGAGTTACGTATCGAAAAATCTCACTGATATTTTACTTAAAATAGAAACAGCTTACCAATCAGTAGGTTAATTCACTATAAATGTACGTTGAACATGTAGTCTCCATCAGTAGGCCAAAAGTTGTGCCGCCTTGTTGCAGTTTCTAAAGAAAAGCCGATACAGTCTATCATAGAAGCTTATGTCGCTGGGCAAAGACATTTTGCTGAGAACAAGGTAATTTCTAAAATCTTTTGTGATATCTTAGTAGATTGTTCATTTGTTTGAAAAAAGCCATTCGTCTGAGGTATGTTTACACTGCTACAGATTTCATATAAGTATTTCAGGTAATCAAGTGTTGCCCGGATATTAAATGGCATTTTATTGGTCGAATTCAAACCAACAAGATCAAAAAACTGGCAGGTAACTGTTTACCTTTAACTCACATTTTAAGGTGTGAATAACCTGTATATGGTGGAGACTGTAGACTCTATAGATCATGCTCAGGCTCTTGATTCAGCATGGGGCTCAATCCACCTTACCCCCTTGAATGTAATGATTCAAGTTAACACGAGTGACGAACCACGTAATTTTATTTTATAAAATGCTTATATGTGAAAGAGAAAGGTGGAATAAAACCTTCTGATGTAGTAGATCTGCACAAACAGATAGAAGCGAGGTGTTTGAATTTGAGGGTTGTCGGTCTTATGTGTATAGGGCGAGAAGCAGTAGATATCGCTGCGGGCCCAAACCCAGATTTCTTGGTAAATATTTCCTTATAAATTTCTACGGAACTCAGAAACTTGTACAGTGTAGACAAATACTAGCATCTTCTTTAAGAAAGTCTCCTATGGATTTCGAATTGAGCATGGGGATGTCTGACGATTTCGAACATGCTGTAAGTTCTTCATAGTATAAACTTATGCATAGATACACCTTGGAAGTACTAATGTGCGCATAGGTACTTCTATATTTGGACCACGAGAATCACATTATGTAACTCAACGGCATGTTACGGATGATGAAAAAACTTCCACTTGATTTCTCTTCTTCGATAATGTTACCACGATTCAACGAATGGATTCATATTTTAAACAGCTTTAATTGTAATCTTTTGTTCTGTAAATGAAGTGTATTACTTGTATATTTATTCAATAAATAAAGGAGATATGAAGAGTAGTATTTTGTCCTAATATACCTAATCTCGGTAAAGTTCTATAGGGTTTTCTCTTGATGGGTAAATGAGAACCTACCTATTTCGATTACGCAGTTGCCAAACATTTTTTCGGCCTCGCTACCAACTAAGAGCAGTTGGGTGTTGTGGAACTAAAAGCTCACAGAGAACTACGGAATAATCTACCTTATAATTTATCTTGGACCGCTGTTTGTATCTGGATGTAGTTCCATTAAGCTTTTCCCTACAAACAGCCATTATCTTCAATGGTATAGTCGTTTGATTGTTAAGAGAAAACCACCAGTTCTTCTTGGTGATTCATGTGCTTAACTCATGGAGTGCTGTCACCAGTTTTAAGGTATTTGACGTAAGATCCAGTTGTGTATATTTCCTAGAAGATCATTTGATGATGGCTTGGGACTAGTGATGTTTGGTTTGTATTCACACTGCTAATTTGATGGAAATATTCTCCCGAAGTAACCAAACAAAAACTTGTCACCAGTCAATGAAATCCACAACAGTTGGTCTAAGCCACGTAGGAAGGTGTAGACTTCCAGGCTGGGGTCCTCGAGACGGTAAAAATCAATGGTTGGAAACAATTGGTGACATGGCTCAAAATCGTTCTCAGTGGCGCAGATGCATCCACTCCTTGTGACTTATGATTTCCAATGAAACTGTTTTGTTCTTCGTTATTACTCCTCCTTTGTCTCACACCTCTGCTCACTGTCTCTATTATGCTTTTCTTGTACTTTCTTCTCTTGCTTCGCGTGCTACACGGAGTGTGGCGACTTGAACTTCCGCACATTTGTGCAAAGTTCTATGTCGAAAACAGACAGACGGACACAAACTAGCAGAAGAATTTCCTGGCACCCGTAAGGTGCATTTTGTAGATTCACCGTGTTAGCCAGGTGACATTTAATGAGCAATCACACTCAGCCATTGTATGCGTAACTCCGAAACATAAAATATATCCATAGCCTGAGATGCCAGAATTCTAGCTAGTGAGGGTGGTTGTCCGATGTGTCATGAAACACAAAGGTCGAATGCCCCAATATGTTGCTGGTTGAGTGACTTCAGGAGACTAGGGGAAGTAATTTTTTGGATGATGTAGCTTCTGATGGTCGTAGGATTAAGGCAAGGAGAATTACGTTCGAGTGGGGAAAGTACCAACAGTTGAATGAATGCAAAATTTACTTTTGAAAGTGTTTGGGCTGTTGTTACTTCTCAGATGCGCACACTTTAGGACACGAAATGAATGATGTTAGGAATACAAATAACACCGAATGAAACACATAAATATGCACTGCAATTTCGTGTTACTTTTGTTCAAAAGTGTAGTTTTATTGTGTTCTTCATTCCCACCTGACTTTACGAATAATCAAATCTATTAGGTGTAGTCAATATTATCAGAATTTTAGTTGTAATTACTTCCAAAGTAAGTTCTGAACGTCCCAGTAGTTTAATTGTTCTTCGTGCTTTGTTTTTTTTTCTGGGTGGTTCTGCTGATTTTAATTTAGATTTTAAATTCAGTGCTCATAAAACAACGTGTATGATAAGACTCAAGGTGATATTCAAAGCTGTACCCCTTAATACCCAAATTAAAATGAATACAATCTTCAAAACAAAACACAAATGTTCTCCTCAAATTATAACCTATCCCCAACATATGGAGACACTTAATTTCTTGCAGTGTAGATGAGGTGTCACTTGTGCATTTGCATTCAGTTTAACGGTTGTCAAACTTTCTAACCTAATTTCCAGTCGTCCTACACCTATATTTGAATGACTTATCTGAATCCTCTTACTTTCGTCCTATGTATTTCTAGGTTTCTTGTTTTTAACCGACCACACCCACGGACTAACAGCTAGTTTCCCAAGAATGCATAACTGAATAATATAACAATAAGACTATGAGTTACGTATCGAAAAATCTCACTGATATTTTACTTAAAATAGAAACAGCTTACCAATCAGTAGGTTAATTCACTATAAATGTACGTTGAACATGTAGTCTCCATCAGTAGGCCAAAAGTTGTGCCGCCTTGTTGCAGTTTCTAAAGAAAAGCCGATACAGTCTATCATAGAAGCTTATGTCGCTGGGCAAAGACATTTTGCTGAGAACAAGGTAATTTCTAAAATCTTTTGTGATATCTTAGTAGATTGTTCATTTGTTTGAAAAAAGCCATTCGTCTGAGGTATGTTTACACTGCTACAGATTTCATATAAGTATTTCAGGTAATCAAGTGTTGCCCGGATATTAAATGGCATTTTATTGGTCGAATTCAAACCAACAAGATCAAAAAACTGGCAGGTAACTGTTTACCTTTAACTCACATTTTAAGGTGTGAATAACCTGTATATGGTGGAGACTGTAGACTCTATAGATCATGCTCAGGCTCTTGATTCAGCATGGGGCTCAATCCACCTTACCCCCTTGAATGTAATGATTCAAGTTAACACGAGTGACGAACCACGTAATTTTATTTTATAAAATGCTTATATGTGAAAGAGAAAGGTGGAATAAAACCTTCTGATGTAGTAGATCTGCACAAACAGATAGAAGCGAGGTGTTTGAATTTGAGGGTTGTCGGTCTTATGTGTATAGGGCGAGAAGCAGTAGATATCGCTGCGGGCCCAAACCCAGATTTCTTGGTAAATATTTCCTTATAAATTTCTACGGAACTCAGAAACTTGTACAGTGTAGACAAATACTAGCATCTTCTTTAAGAAAGTCTCCTATGGATTTCGAATTGAGCATGGGGATGTCTGACGATTTCGAACATGCTGTAAGTTCTTCATAGTATAAACTTATGCATAGATACACCTTGGAAGTACTAATGTGCGCATAGGTACTTCTATATTTGGACCACGAGAATCACATTATGTAACTCAACGGCATGTTACGGATGATGAAAAAACTTCCACTTGATTTCTCTTCTTCGATAATGTTACCACGATTCAACGAATGGATTCATATTTTAAACAGCTTTAATTGTAATCTTTTGTTCTGTAAATGAAGTGTATTACTTGTATATTTATTCAATAAATAAAGGAGATATGAAGAGTAGTATTTTGTCCTAATATACCTAATCTCGGTAAAGTTCTATAGGGTTTTCTCTTGATGGGTAAATGAGAACCTACCTATTTCGATTACGCAGTTGCCAAACATTTTTTCGGCCTCGCTACCAACTAAGAGCAGTTGGGTGTTGTGGAACTAAAAGCTCACAGAGAACTACGGAATAATCTACCTTATAATTTATCTTGGACCGCTGTTTGTATCTGGATGTAGTTCCATTAAGCTTTTCCCTACAAACAGCCATTATCTTCAATGGTATAGTCGTTTGATTGTTAAGAGAAAACCACCAGTTCTTCTTGGTGATTCATGTGCTTAACTCATGGAGTGCTGTCACCAGTTTTAAGGTATTTGACGTAAGATCCAGTTGTGTATATTTCCTAGAAGATCATTTGATGATGGCTTGGGACTAGTGATGTTTGGTTTGTATTCACACTGCTAATTTGATGGAAATATTCTCCCGAAGTAACCAAACAAAAACTTGTCACCAGTCAATGAAATCCACAACAGTTGGTCTAAGCCACGTAGGAAGGTGTAGACTTCCAGGCTGGGGTCCTCGAGACGGTAAAAATCAATGGTTGGAAACAATTGGTGACATGGCTCAAAATCGTTCTCAGTGGCGCAGATGCATCCACTCCTTGTGACTTATGATTTCCAATGAAACTGTTTTGTTCTTCGTTATTACTCCTCCTTTGTCTCACACCTCTGCTCACTGTTTCTATTATGCTTTTCTTGTACTTTCTTCTCTTGCTTCGCGTGCTACACGGAGTGTGGCGACTTGAACTTCCGCACATTTGTGCAAAGTTCTATGTCGAAAACAGACAGACGGACACAAACTAGCAGAAGAATTTCCTGGCACCCGTAAGGTGCATTTTGTAGATTCACCGTGTTAGCCAGGTGACATTTAATGAGCAATCACACTCAGCCATTGTATGCGTAACTCCGAAACATAAAATATATCCATAGCCTGAGATGCCAGAATTCTAGCTAGTGAGGGTGGTTGTCCGATGTGTCATGAAACACAAAGGTCGAATGCCCCAATATGTTGCTGGTTGAGTGACTTCAGGAGACTAGGGGAAGTAATTTTTTGGATGATGTAGCTTCTGATGGTCGTAGGATTAAGGCAAGGAGAATTACGTTCGAGTGGGGAAAGTACCAACAGTTGAATGAATGCAAAATTTACTTTTGAAAGTGTTTGGGCTGTTGTTACTTCTCAGATGCGCACACTTTAGGACACGAAATGAATGATGTTAGGAATACAAATAACACCGAATGAAACACATAAATATGCACTGCAATTTCGTGTTACTTTTGTTCAAAAGTGTAGTTTTATTGTGTTCTTCATTCCCACCTGACTTTACGAATAATCAAATCTATTAGGTGTAGTCAATATTATCAGAATTTTAGTTGTAATTACTTCCAAAGTAAGTTCTGAACGTCCCAGTAGTTTAATTGTTCTTCGTGCTTTGTTTTTTTTTCTGGGTGGTTCTGCTGATTTTAATTTAGATTTTAAATTCAGTGCTCATAAAACAACGTGTATGATAAGACTCAAGGTGATATTCAAAGCTGTACCCCTTAATACCCAAATTAAAATGAATACAATCTTCAAAACAAAACACAAATGTTCTCCTCAAATTATAACCTATCCCCAACATATGGAGACACTTAATTTCTTGCAGTGTAGATGAGGTGTCACTTGTGCATTTGCATTCAGTTTAACGGTTGTCAAACTTTCTAACCTAATTTCCAGTCGTCCTACACCTATATTTGAATGACTTATCTGAATCCTCTTACTTTCGTCCTATGTATTTCTAGGTTTCTTGTTTTTAACCGACCACACCCACGGACTAACAGCTAGTTTCCCAAGAATGCATAACTGAATAATATAACAATAAGACTATGAGTTACGTATCGAAAAATCTCACTGATATTTTACTTAAAATAGAAACAGCTTACCAATCAGTAGGTTAATTCACTATAAATGTACGTTGAACATGTAGTCTCCATCAGTAGGCCAAAAGTTGTGCCGCCTTGTTGCAGTTTCTAAAGAAAAGCCGATACAGTCTATCATAGAAGCTTATGTCGCTGGGCAAAGACATTTTGCTGAGAACAAGGTAATTTCTAAAATCTTTTGTGATATCTTAGTAGATTGTTCATTTGTTTGAAAAAAGCCATTCGTCTGAGGTATGTTTACACTGCTACAGATTTCATATAAGTATTTCAGGTAATCAAGTGTTGCCCGGATATTAAATGGCATTTTATTGGTCGAATTCAAACCAACAAGATCAAAAAACTGGCAGGTAACTGTTTACCTTTAACTCACATTTTAAGGTGTGAATAACCTGTATATGGTGGAGACTGTAGACTCTATAGATCATGCTCAGGCTCTTGATTCAGCATGGGGCTCAATCCACCTTACCCCCTTGAATGTAATGATTCAAGTTAACACGAGTGACGAACCACGTAATTTTATTTTATAAAATGCTTATATGTGAAAGAGAAAGGTGGAATAAAACCTTCTGATGTAGTAGATCTGCACAAACAGATAGAAGCGAGGTGTTTGAATTTGAGGGTTGTCGGTCTTATGTGTATAGGGCGAGAAGCAGTAGATATCGCTGCGGGCCCAAACCCAGATTTCTTGGTAAATATTTCCTTATAAATTTCTACGGAACTCAGAAACTTGTACAGTGTAGACAAATACTAGCATCTTCTTTAAGAAAGTCTCCTATGGATTTCGAATTGAGCATGGGGATGTCTGACGATTTCGAACATGCTGTAAGTTCTTCATAGTATAAACTTATGCATAGATACACCTTGGAAGTACTAATGTGCGCATAGGTACTTCTATATTTGGACCACGAGAATCACATTATGTAACTCAACGGCATGTTACGGATGATGAAAAAACTTCCACTTGATTTCTCTTCTTCGATAATGTTACCACGATTCAACGAATGGATTCATATTTTAAACAGCTTTAATTGTAATCTTTTGTTCTGTAAATGAAGTGTATTACTTGTATATTTATTCAATAAATAAAGGAGATATGAAGAGTAGTATTTTGTCCTAATATACCTAATCTCGGTAAAGTTCTATAGGGTTTTCTCTTGATGGGTAAATGAGAACCTACCTATTTCGATTACGCAGTTGCCAAACATTTTTTCGGCCTCGCTACCAACTAAGAGCAGTTGGGTGTTGTGGAACTAAAAGCTCACAGAGAACTACGGAATAATCTACCTTATAATTTATCTTGGACCGCTGTTTGTATCTGGATGTAGTTCCATTAAGCTTTTCCCTACAAACAGCCATTATCTTCAATGGTATAGTCGTTTGATTGTTAAGAGAAAACCACCAGTTCTTCTTGGTGATTCATGTGCTTAACTCATGGAGTGCTGTCACCAGTTTTAAGGTATTTGACGTAAGATCCAGTTGTGTATATTTCCTAGAAGATCATTTGATGATGGCTTGGGACTAGTGATGTTTGGTTTGTATTCACACTGCTAATTTGATGGAAATATTCTCCCGAAGTAACCAAACAAAAACTTGTCACCAGTCAATGAAATCCACAACAGTTGGTCTAAGCCACGTAGGAAGGTGTAGACTTCCAGGCTGGGGTCCTCGAGACGGTAAAAATCAATGGTTGGAAACAATTGGTGACATGGCTCAAAATCGTTCTCAGTGGCGCAGATGCATCCACTCCTTGTGACTTATGATTTCCAATGAAACTGTTTTGTTCTTCGTTATTACTCCTCCTTTGTCTCACACCTCTGCTCACTGTTTCTATTATGCTTTTCTTGTACTTTCTTCTCTTGCTTCGCGTGCTACACGGAGTGTGGCGACTTGAACTTCCGCACATTTGTGCAAAGTTCTATGTCGAAAACAGACAGACGGACACAAACTAGCAGAAGAATTTCCTGGCACCCGTAAGGTGCATTTTGTAGATTCACCGTGTTAGCCAGGTGACATTTAATGAGCAATCACACTCAGCCATTGTATGCGTAACTCCGAAACATAAAATATATCCATAGCCTGAGATGCCAGAATTCTAGCTAGTGAGGGTGGTTGTCCGATGTGTCATGAAACACAAAGGTCGAATGCCCCAATATGTTGCTGGTTGAGTGACTTCAGGAGACTAGGGGAAGTAATTTTTTGGATGATGTAGCTTCTGATGGTCGTAGGATTAAGGCAAGGAGAATTACGTTCGAGTGGGGAAAGTACCAACAGTTGAATGAATGCAAAATTTACTTTTGAAAGTGTTTGGGCTGTTGTTACTTCTCAGATGCGCACACTTTAGGACACGAAATGAATGATGTTAGGAATACAAATAACACCGAATGAAACACATAAATATGCACTGCAATTTCGTGTTACTTTTGTTCAAAAGTGTAGTTTTATTGTGTTCTTCATTCCCACCTGACTTTACGAATAATCAAATCTATTAGGTGTAGTCAATATTATCAGAATTTTAGTTGTAATTACTTCCAAAGTAAGTTCTGAACGTCCCAGTAGTTTAATTGTTCTTCGTGCTTTGTTTTTTTTTCTGGGTGGTTCTGCTGATTTTAATTTAGATTTTAAATTCAGTGCTCATAAAACAACGTGTATGATAAGACTCAAGGTGATATTCAAAGCTGTACCCCTTAATACCCAAATTAAAATGAATACAATCTTCAAAACAAAACACAAATGTTCTCCTCAAATTATAACCTATCCCCAACATATGGAGACACTTAATTTCTTGCAGTGTAGATGAGGTGTCACTTGTGCATTTGCATTCAGTTTAACGGTTGTCAAACTTTCTAACCTAATTTCCAGTCGTCCTACACCTATATTTGAATGACTTATCTGAATCCTCTTACTTTCGTCCTATGTATTTCTAGGTTTCTTGTTTTTAACCGACCACACCCACGGACTAACAGCTAGTTTCCCAAGAATGCATAACTGAATAATATAACAATAAGACTATGAGTTACGTATCGAAAAATCTCACTGATATTTTACTTAAAATAGAAACAGCTTACCAATCAGTAGGTTAATTCACTATAAATGTACGTTGAACATGTAGTCTCCATCAGTAGGCCAAAAGTTGTGCCGCCTTGTTGCAGTTTCTAAAGAAAAGCCGATACAGTCTATCATAGAAGCTTATGTCGCTGGGCAAAGACATTTTGCTGAGAACAAGGTAATTTCTAAAATCTTTTGTGATATCTTAGTAGATTGTTCATTTGTTTGAAAAAAGCCATTCGTCTGAGGTATGTTTACACTGCTACAGATTTCATATAAGTATTTCAGGTAATCAAGTGTTGCCCGGATATTAAATGGCATTTTATTGGTCGAATTCAAACCAACAAGATCAAAAAACTGGCAGGTAACTGTTTACCTTTAACTCACATTTTAAGGTGTGAATAACCTGTATATGGTGGAGACTGTAGACTCTATAGATCATGCTCAGGCTCTTGATTCAGCATGGGGCTCAATCCACCTTACCCCCTTGAATGTAATGATTCAAGTTAACACGAGTGACGAACCACGTAATTTTATTTTATAAAATGCTTATATGTGAAAGAGAAAGGTGGAATAAAACCTTCTGATGTAGTAGATCTGCACAAACAGATAGAAGCGAGGTGTTTGAATTTGAGGGTTGTCGGTCTTATGTGTATAGGGCGAGAAGCAGTAGATATCGCTGCGGGCCCAAACCCAGATTTCTTGGTAAATATTTCCTTATAAATTTCTACGGAACTCAGAAACTTGTACAGTGTAGACAAATACTAGCGTCTTCTTTAAGAAAGTCTCCTATGGATTTCGAATTGAGCATGGGGATGTCTGACGATTTCGAACATGCTGTAAGTTCTTCATAGTATAAACTTATGCATAGATACACCTTGGAAGTACTAATGTGCGCATAGGTACTTCTATATTTGGACCACGAGAATCACATTATGTAACTCAACGGCATGTTACGGATGATGAAAAAACTTCCACTTGATTTCTCTTCTTCGATAATGTTACCACGATTCAACGAATGGATTCATATTTTAAACAGCTTTAATTGTAATCTTTTGTTCTGTAAATGAAGTGTATTACTTGTATATTTATTCAATAAATAAAGGAGATATGAAGAGTAGTATTTTGTCCTAATATACCTAATCTCGGTAAAGTTCTATAGGGTTTTCTCTTGATGGGTAAATGAGAACCTACCTATTTCGATTACGCAGTTGCCAAACATTTTTTCGGCCTCGCTACCAACTAAGAGCAGTTGGGTGTTGTGGAACTAAAAGCTCACAGAGAACTACGGAATAATCTACCTTATAATTTATCTTGGACCGCTGTTTGTATCTGGATGTAGTTCCATTAAGCTTTTCCCTACAAACAGCCATTATCTTCAATGGTATAGTCGTTTGATTGTTAAGAGAAAACCACCAGTTCTTCTTGGTGATTCATGTGCTTAACTCATGGAGTGCTGTCACCAGTTTTAAGGTATTTGACGTAAGATCCAGTTGTGTATATTTCCTAGAAGATCATTTGATGATGGCTTGGGACTAGTGATGTTTGGTTTGTATTCACACTGCTAATTTGATGGAAATATTCTCCCGAAGTAACCAAACAAAAACTTGTCACCAGTCAATGAAATCCACAACAGTTGGTCTAAGCCACGTAGGAAGGTGTAGACTTCCAGGCTGGGGTCCTCGGGACGGTAAAAATCAATGGTTGGAAACAATTGGTGACATGGCTCAAAATCGTTCTCAGTGGCGCAGATGCATCCACTCCTTGTGACTTATGATTTCCAATGAAACTGTTTTGTTCTTCGTTATTACTCCTCCTTTGTCTCACACCTCTGCTCACTGTTTCTATTATGCTTTTCTTGTACTTTCTTCTCTTGCTTCGCGTGCTACACGGAGTGTGGCGACTTGAACTTCCGCACATTTGTGCAAAGTTCTATGTCGAAAACAGACAGACGGACACAAACTAGCAGAAGAATTTCCTGGCACCCGTAAGGTGCATTTTGTAGATTCACCGTGTTAGCCAGGTGACATTTAATGAGCAATCACACTCAGCCATTGTATGCGTAACTCCGAAACATAAAATATACCCATAGCCTGAGATGCCAGAATTCTAGCTAGTGAGGGTGGTTGTCCGATGTGTCATGAAACACAAAGGTCGAATGCCCCAATATGTTGCTGGTTGAGTGACTTCAGGAGACTAGGGGAAGTAATTTTTTGGATGATGTAGCTTCTGATGGTCGTAGGATTAAGGCAAGGAGAATTACGTTCGAGTGGGGAAAGTACCAACAGTTGAATGAATGCAAAATTTACTTTTGAAAGTGTTTGGGCTGTTGTTACTTCTCAGATGCGCACACTTTAGGACACGAAATGAATGATGTTAGGAATACAAATAACACCGAATGAAACACATAAATATGCACTGCAATTTCGTGTTACTTTTGTTCAAAAGTGTAGTTTTATTGTGTTCTTCATTCCGACCTGACTTTACGAATAATCAAATCTATTAGGTGTAGTCAATATTATCAGAATTTTAGTTGTAATTACTTCCAAAGTAAGTTCTGAACGTCCCAGTAGTTTAATTGTTCTTCGTGCTTTGTTTTTTTTTCTGGGTGGTTCTGCTGATTTTAATTTAGATTTTAAATTCAGTGCTCATAAAACAACGTGTATGATAAGACTCAAGGTGATATTCAAAGCTGTACCCCTTAATACCCAAATTAAAATGAATACAATCTTCAAAACAAAACACAAATGTTCTCCTCAAATTATAACCTATCCCCAACATATGGAGACACTTAATTTCTTGCAGTGTAGATGAGGTGTCACTTGTGCATTTGCATTCAGTTTAACGGTTGTCAAACTTTCTAACCTAATTTCCAGTCGTCCTACACCTATATTTGAATGACTTATCTGAATCCTCTTACTTTCGTCCTATGTATTTCTAGGTTTCTTGTTTTTAACCGACCACACCCACGGACTAACAGCTAGTTTCCCAAGAATGCATAACTGAATAATATAACAATAAGACTATGAGTTACGTATCGAAAAATCTCACTGATATTTTACTTAAAATAGAAACAGCTTACCAATCAGTAGGTTAATTCACTATAAATGTACGTTGAACATGTAGTCTCCATCAGTAGGCCAAAAGTTGTGCCGCCTTGTTGCAGTTTCTAAAGAAAAGCCGATACAGTCTATCATAGAAGCTTATGTCGCTGGGCAAAGACATTTTGCTGAGAACAAGGTAATTTCTAAAATCTTTTGTGATATCTTAGTAGATTGTTCATTTGTTTGAAAAAAGCCATTCGTCTGAGGTATGTTTACACTGCTACAGATTTCATATAAGTATTTCAGGTAATCAAGTGTTGCCCGGATATTAAATGGCATTTTATTGGTCGAATTCAAACCAACAAGATCAAAAAACTGGCAGGTAACTGTTTACCTTTAACTCACATTTTAAGGTGTGAATAACCTGTATATGGTGGAGACTGTAGACTCTATAGATCATGCTCAGGCTCTTGATTCAGCATGGGGCTCAATCCACCTTACCCCCTTGAATGTAATGATTCAAGTTAACACTAGTGACGAACCACGTAATTTTATTTTATAAAATGCTTATATGTGAAAGAGAAAGGTGGAATAAAACCTTCTGATGTAGTAGATCTGCACAAACAGATAGAAGCGAGGTGTTTGAATTTGAGGGTTGTCGGTCTTATGTGTATAGGGCGAGAAGCAGTAGATATCGCTGCGGGCCCAAACCCAGATTTCTTGGTAAATATTTCCCTATAAATTTCTACGGAACTCAGAAACTTGTACAGTGTAGACAAATACTAGCGTCTTCTTTAAGAAAGTCTCCTATGGATTTCGAATTGAGCATGGGGATGTCTGACGATTTCGAACATGCTGTAAGTTCTTCATAGTATAAACTTATGCATAGATACACCTTGGAAGTACTAATGTGCGCATAGGTACTTCTATATTTGGACCACGAGAATCACATTATGTAACTCAACGGCATGTTACGGATGATGAAAAAACTTCCACTTGATTTCTCTTCTTCGATAATGTTACCACGATTCAACGAATGGATTCATATTTTAAACAGCTTTAATTGTAATCTTTTGTTCTGTAAATGAAGTGTATTACTTGTATATTTATTCAATAAATAAAGGAGATATGAAGAGTAGTATTTTGTCCTAATATACCTAATCTCGGTAAAGTTCTATAGGGTTTTCTCTTGATGGGTAAATGAGAACCTACCTATTTCGATTACGCAGTTGCCAAACATTTTTTCGGCCTCGCTACCAACTAAGAGCAGTTGGGTGTTGTGGAACTAAAAGCTCACAGAGAACTACGGAATAATCTACCTTATAATTTATCTTGGACCGCTGTTTGTATCTGGATGTAGTTCCATTAAGCTTTTCCCTACAAACAGCCATTATCTTCAATGGTATAGTCGTTTGATTGTTAAGAGAAAACCACCAGTTCTTCTTGGTGATTCATGTGCTTAACTCATGGAGTGCTGTCACCAGTTTTAAGGTATTTGACGTAAGATCCAGTTGTGTATATTTCCTAGAAGATCATTTGATGATGGCTTGGGACTAGTGATGTTTGGTTTGTATTCACACTGCTAATTTGATGGAAATATTCTCCCGAAGTAACCAAACAAAAACTTGTCACCAGTCAATGAAATCCACAACAGTTGGTCTAAGCCACGTAGGAAGGTGTAGACTTCCAGGCTGGGGTCCTCGGGACGGTAAAAATCAATGGTTGGAAACAATTGGTGACATGGCTCAAAATCGTTCTCAGTGGCGCAGATGCATCCACTCCTTGTGACTTATGATTTCCAATGAAACTGTTTTGTTCTTCGTTATTACTCCTCCTTTGTCTCACACCTCTGCTCACTGTTTCTATTATGCTTTTCTTGTACTTTCTTCTCTTGCTTCGCGTGCTACACGGAGTGTGGCGACTTGAACTTCCGCACATTTGTGCAAAGTTCTATGTCGAAAACAGACAGACAGACATTCCGAGAGAATTCAACACAATAATAAGGCTTTTACAAGTACTATGCCTTCATGATGTCTGTTCATTGCATGCTGATCATGTAGGTAATTTGTGGAGTGTTGAAAACCAAGCAAAGTATCTACTAATTTGCAAAGCTTAGTATAACAGGCAGACAGATGTCGTCAACATAATTCCTATTGTATAGTGGTCCTAGCTGATATATTCCATATCTGAAAATCGGTTAAAAAGTAATGAAAGGGGAAACAAGGAGATAAATATGCGTAATCAATGGACTGGGAACACTATAAAGTTTAAGCATCCGATTTTCAGTCAATGGGTGCTGGAATTCAGTCCTATTAACTTCAACTGAGTAATATCATTAGCTTGCAAACAATAAGTGTGACTCAGCCCAATACTGAGAAACTGAGTTTTAATTAGAAAACATGAAACAAAAGGAAAGACAGAAGTGAATTTATATGATTTATTTTGAACCATGTCGCTTACTACTTCTAATTATTTTTTATACATGAAGAACTGCTTATGTCTGTTGAGACGCAAATCAATAATCATATTTCCCTACTAATTGTTTATTAGAATAGAGAAGAATTGTAGCTTGGATAGACACTTTTGACTTGGTTTTGTTCTCTGAGCTGGTTGTTACTGAATAGCGATTTTTACTCATTAACTTAGGGTGTGTAGATGGTTGTGTTTCATTCTTTGATAAGCAATCATATACCGCGACTTGGAGATTTCAAGTTTTATCAAAGGCATATCAATCATTCGTTTTGGTAATGATGAAAGATAGGATATTAATTACTGCGTAATCCGTAATTGCAACTGTAATATTTAAACACTGACTTAAAAATGTTTTCACAGGATAAAAGTTAGAGTGCGCCAGAAGATACATCCTACTACCGAATATAAATATTCAACAACGATGTTCATCCCTCGTAGTTTAGCGATTCCACTGTAAGTGTAATCTATAGGATTCAATTACCCCTTAGAAGTAGAAAATATATCAATTAAATTGCAAATCAAGAACACAATATTCAGCGAAGAGACTCTTTCCAACGATTTCATTATCAAGCTCTACAATCGTATGTTTATAGTTTTTAAGAAATTATATCCGGTAAGGGAATATGATCAAAGGTGTTATTATTATTCCCTTGCATCCCGAGTGGAACATAGGGCTTTAACAACACATCTCCACTTTGTTCTGTTTTCTGCCGTCCTCTTCATCCGGATCCACGATTGACCAAACTCTTCCTCACGCGATCTCCTGCGTGTCACCCTAGGGCCTCCCACTCGTCGCTTCCCGACGGGATCCCAATCGAGCACTGGCCTGGCATGCTATGTCATTCGGCGGCCTCCTAAATGTATGCCTGATCCATCTCCACTTTCTCCTGCATATTTCTTGAGCGATTAGCTCCTGGTTGGTTTGTTCCTATAGTTTCTTGTTGCTTATTCTTTCTGGCCATTTGATCTCCAGTATGGATCGAAGGGAGCAGCTGTTGATGAAAGTCTGCAACCTGTTGGAAATCCTTTTCGTGACACGCAGTGCAAGTTTCCGACCCGTATAGAAGAACTGAAAATGCATATCTTGTTCCTTATGCTGAGTGCGGAAGATTTCCAAACTGGTTTCAGGTTGATGAAGGCGTATCTTGCCTTTCCGATTCTCACAAGCCTTGACATCTTCATCTTTTGCACCTGTAGTTGAAACGATGCTTCCTAGATAAGTGATAGAAGTAACCCTTGTTAAATCTCTCCCGTTGATGGTGATTGGGGCTGGTTGTTGTTGCTTCTGTTGATTGGTTATTTTCATCACCTCCGTCTTCTCTCTGTTCACCTACAGTCCTGATTTCGCTGCCTCTTCAGCCAGTTTGTTGGTTTTCGCTTGCAAGTCTTCGAATTTGTGTGATATTAGACATATATCATCTGCGAAATCCGGATCTTCTGGAGTCTTCTTATCGGTCAGTGCAGCGTATTCCTGTCTTCTCACTCCCACTCACAGTCTTCCGCATGATCTAGTCCACCACGATAATTAGGGATATCAACGGTGATAAAATGCAGCCAGCATTGTCTCACTCCTGTATGTACTTCGAACACCTCGCTGAGTTTTCCGTTGTGAATCACTTGGCACGTGTCATTGTCATATAGCTGTTGAATGAGGTTGATAAAGACTTGAGGTATGCCGTAGTGTTGAAGTAGTTTCCAAATTACTTCTCGGTCTAAGCTGTGGAAGGCCTTCTCGAAGTCGATGAAATTAAGGTACAAGTTTGATTGCCATTCTATGCTTTGGTCTGTGATGACGATGCGTAGAGCTGCAGTTAGATCTGCACATGATTTGCCTTTCCTGAATCCGGCTTGTTCCTGTGGGCGGAGTTTTGTATCCAGTGCATCATTTATTCTCTCCAGGATGATGCGACTTACTATTTTACTTGGCATGGACAAGAGCATTATTCCAAACCAGTTCTTGCACAGGCCTAAGTCGCCCTTCTTTGACAGTTTGACGAGGTATCCCTTCTTCCAATCAGTAGGTACCTTTCCTTCTTTCCAAACCTTTTACAATAATGGCGAAAACAGACAGACAATAACGGCGTGAGAACATATGCCGCGGTCTCTGGGTCCGTTTTCAGTGCTTCAGGGGAATTCCGTCTGGTTCTGCTGCCTTCCCGGTCGGTGTTTAGTAGCTTGATCGCATTCACGATTTCTCCTTTCGTTGTAGGAGTGGTGTCCGCCTGCAGTTCCGTGCGTGCTGTTGGTGGTATTTCTCGGCGAGTTGCCGGTGGTGGTCGATTCAAGAGTCCTCTAAAGTGATCAGCCCATTGTTTGATTTGTCTCTCGTTCTCATTCATTGTTCCGAGAGCCTCTCGATCCATGATGAGCTCGCTTCCTGTATTATCTGCTCCCAGTTTGGCTTACATTCATATCGCTCATGAGGATTTTGATGTCTCCGTTCTGGATGTTGTCCATTACTGTTTGTAGTTGCCTATAAAAATCATCCTTCTTGTCTTGTTCCGCGTTGTTTGTAGCACTGTGTGTACCATCGGATAATTGTTATCTTCCTTCCTTCGGAGTTGAATCTTGCTGTCATGATCCTGGATGAAATTGGTTCCCACTGCATTAGGGCATTGGCTGCCACTGGTGACATCATGATGGCCACTCCCTCGGTGTGTTCGTGTTTGTCATCTGGGTGACTGGAGGAAATTATTGACTCTCCTGTTGACAATGTTGTCAATCCACATCCATTCCATCTGCTTTCGCAGATACCCAGTACTTTTAAGGCATATCTTCGCATCTCTTTGGCTACCTGGGCATCCTTTTGGCCTCGGACATTCCACGTCCCCATTCTTACTCTTGCTTTCGTCGAGAGAATGCACATCGGCTGACTGGCTTCGTCTCGTCCGTTAACTGTTAAGGCAGGCTTAGTTAAGTGTCTAACAAACCGAGCCATAGCACTAAGTAGCACAAGAAAAGACCTAAATGACGAAATAAAACAGATAGAACTAGCGTTGGTGTTGAATCACTATCCTATAAAATTCATTAGGTAGATCAGTAAAGACCAAAAACAAAATAAAAATAATTGTGGAACTAGTAATGATACTATAAAATAAGAGTGAATATAAGTCATCCACTGTTATACCATCTAAAGAGGGGAAACTGAGAACCTACGTAGGATTCTTAATAAAGCAGGAATTACGGTGGCATTCAAACCTACAAACTCACTCAGATACAAGTTCTTTAGGTGAAAGGAGCCTGCTGACCCAATTAGACAAAATAATATAATTTACAAAATACCCTGCAATGACTGTGGGGTCAACTGCATAGGTCAAACTAGTAGGTTGGGGGGTAGTCATATTATCAGAACATACGAATTTAGTTAAGGGAAGAATGGTTGACCCTGAAAAAATACGTAATTTAGAAAAAAGCCCGGCAGTTGCTCTTCATGCATTAACAAACAACCACACAGTAGGATGGGATAGGGTTAAAATTCTAAAAAGTAATACAGTTAGGTGGAAGGAGATTGATTACTGGATCCTGGTTCATTGAATCTACACACTCGTATTATTATTTCTGAATGTACATTACCTCATATTGATTTTTAATCCAATATCAAATCGATTCCACACATGTATATAAATAAAAGAAAAAGAGTTGTGTGAGTAACTTGATATGATTATGAACAAGAGTTTGTGCTCTAAACGTCATCAGTTAATATTACTGTACAACACTGTGATTTATCAAAACAAAATCTTATCCATGATGGAGTTACGCTCTACCACATTGCCCAAGTTTTATACTTATATCAATGGTTTCCTGAACGCTTTTATCAGCCCGCTGTGTCATCTCGCCCCTCCCATTCGAGCCAAGAATAAGACTTTTATTTGAAGATTTTGTATCTTTAGTATATTTTATGTGTGCTGAATTTTCTCTAGACTAGAACTTCAGATACCATATTAGTTTATTCACCTCAAACTGTACCCACACAACCGTGTTTCGGTCATCGTTTCTCTACGTGGAAGGCGGTCGTTTCACACGCGAAATGTCTCCTGTTCATCTAAATCGAATTAGGTCCACAAGTGCACCGGTTCATTTTCTTTCCTTAACTAACTACTTCTAACCTGAATGTTGTTAATTATATTGTACCACTGAACAAGGGCAACAGAATGCTAATGTCTATGGATAAGAGCAACTAATCAGCTCATATAATACTCCCATAGCCGTAAAGAAGGCTGGAGTAAACTGACACTCAGTACACGTCCTTTGATGAATATCACTCCTGCGTCACAGATCAGGTAATTTGACAAATGCCAGAAGTCTCGTTTCCGTGCTTAGATTTCATCAGCAATCAGTCCATTGTAGCTGATACAACCTTCGAACGAGTGAAGTGGTTAGTACGCTCAGCCAATTCACTCTTTATCTTCAAATTAGGAGTCGACGAAGACCAATCCTGCAGCATCGTTTCGCAATTGACAGGGGTGGATATCATGGCATGCATAGTAAGATTGCTACTCGATGTGGTTGAAAGTCTCCGCATTTTGTTAACATCTTCAATGTAGAAGAAATACATCATCTGTATATTATAGATCAATGAGACCACCCTAGTAACATCTCAATTCCTGAGTTGTCAGGGTCATTTCAATTCTTACTTCAACGATGAAATTGTGTAAAAGTGGGGACACTGGGCATTGCCAATAGATACCACTGGTAGTTATCACTTCAGATGACAACCCCATAAGCTCCTGCACAACTGCATGAGTTTCAGTAGGATGCCTTGATAAGGGCGATGCACTTTCTTCAGGTCGACACATCACCACAGTACCTCTCGGTCAATGGAGTCAAATGGTGCCTTCAGGTTAAGAAATATAGCAAATATTGGGCTCTAATAAGTATACCTGTGTTCCAGAATCTGTTTGAGGGTGAAGATATCATGATAAATATATCTTCTTTCTAGCCTCCAACGTTCCTGATTTTCACGGCGTCGTTTAGTCTACACAGGTTTACTGAACCTAGAACTTTAGATTCTATGTCGTTCGTGCTGATTCAACTATGGTCACTACAGGAAGATTTATCTTACTTTCTATAAACCGGAAATATCAATGACTTACATTAGTCTAGTATGACTACTTCGGATCCCCATATGTTAATTAATATCTTCGTTAATCCGGTGAACAATTCATTACCACCGTCTCTGAATGCTTTTGTAGTCACACAATAGAATCCTGCTGCTTTGCCTTGTCTTTAGACTAGAGACAGTGTTTACAACCTCAGTTATGGTTGATGATCCTATGTTTACATCTAATCCAGGTAGACGTTAGATGCTGAGTAATCTTAGCGTGGCTATAAGCCAACTGTGTTGCTCTTCAAATTGTTCCCTCCAGCCTTCAAGTCACCTATCCTGCGTTTCTTTTTACTTTCTTCTCTGACTTTGTGTGCTGAGTGAAGTGTGGTGACTCGAGCTGCTGCACATCGGTGCAAGGTTCTATGTTGAAACCATGCAGACATCCTGTGAAGTAATTATAGTCTATCTCAGAAAAAGTTTCAGTTACCACTGGTTTCTTACAACCCGTTTCTCTAATGAGTCCAAATAGTTGTCCGGTGTCATCTATCGTCTATGCTCTTTCCATCTGTATCACTTTTGTCGCCCAACACTGTTCAAGGAGATGTTTAATCGGTATAAATTTGTGAACTGTTTTATGATTCTTTATGTCAAATATACTTCCTTTCTTGTCGGCGGTCTCTCCGTTGACTGACCTTATATGTTTTCAGTCAGTTTAGAAGTCTCCATTATATCTTAAAGCAAAGGAAAATATTCAAGGAAGAGTAGAAATGAGTCAGTGAGAATGAAGTATGCTTCGTTGAGCGATTTTTAAATAGTACACGAATAATAGGATATGACATATTTTTAGAAGTATTAGTCTTTCTAACTTTAACATACAACACTGGAGAGTAACTAATGTCACAGTATTTGGACTAATCAGCTACTCGAGCTCTAATAGAAATATTGAATGTAATATCAAAGTGTACTGATTTCGGTTTTGGAAAATGTACAGAGTGTTTAGTTCTTCAGTGAACCAATACTACGAAGTAATTACCTAAATTACAACATACTCTTTCCATGTGATATTAGTACAGTTGCTTCTACAAATATTCTTTGAGTTTGACCACGGATTGGTATCAGTTAGAGAACCATTGAAAACCAGGGAGTACTGGACAGCTGCTGTTTCATCCTAGTTTGGGAATTATCGGCAGTAGGCACTCACTGCCAGGGTTCGAATCCAGGACCTCCTGTTACAAGGCATGCTCGAAAAACAAATCAATTCTTGAAAATTAATCTGGTGCTCTCTAGTGATTTGCTTCAAGACGGAGTTTCCTGGAGTCCTAGTGAGAAGTCATGACCAGTGACGTCCACCCAGTTGGCAATGAGGATCGATTTCCTGCCGTTGACATTGGTTGGTAGTCACGCTAAAATCACGAATGAGTAGAAGTTAGAATTCATGGGCCATTGGATCAGATCCCACTGGCTGGATGATATACGAGCTAGCTTGCCTTGCAGCTGGAAGGTCCTGGGTCCGTAACGTGGTGGGTGTGTGCTTCCGATGATTCCCAGACTAGGATGAAACAGCAACTGTCCAGTACTCCTTGGTTTTCAATGGTCCTCTAACTGTTATCAATCCGTGGTCAAACTCGTAAAACAAATCTAATCCTCACAAATCAGCTCTCTTCAAATATTAACTTAACATAATTGTCATAGTGGAGATTTGCATTTCGAATTAAGATGGTGATTGTTTTTTCTGCATACTTTGATTCTTAAACGGGAATATTTCATCACCTAGCTAATCGATTTCATCAGCGTCTACTCCATAAAGAATTGAAATATTTGCAAATTAAATGATCATTTTTGTACAGAACTTGTGGGCAGTTTTAATGGTTTAGACTTCGTGGATTTTGTGATGGGACTTCCAGGGTAGCCATTTTCAAGGAGATATCTTGTCAGAGTGCTTATCTCCTCTTCCATACTGTCAGGGTTGAGAACTCTGTGGTCCAACGAACGAATTATTTTTCATTTTGTATATAGAGGCGCCCAACTATGGAAGTTTCTTAGTTGTACATTCTACGCCGGCCTTTTCCAGATGGATCTTTTTAGTTTTCCATTTTGTTAGTTGAACGTTCAGAGAAGATATTTTTAAGTCAGACTGCTTTAGTGTGAGCTGATTTATGAGGTAAGAGCTGTTGAAAGAATTCGGAATTCTTTTTATTATTGGAGATAATGAGTGCGGCATCCACGTATCTACTGTAAAACCCAAAGGTGTCAATAGTTTTCGAGTTTTGACATGAAGAAATCTGCGAACAACGAACTGATATGTATCCACGTATATATATTTATATGTGTGTATGTTGGTCTCTCTTTCTGTTTGCTCGCTTAGTCTGCGACCATTTCACTTGTATGAACCTGTCTCCTTTAACAATGTATATTCCCCTTATATTATATATAATATGAGTGTTTGTTGACAGTCCGTTGCTTGGTGACATATATCCATATATGGTTGTTGTTGACATGTTTGCTATATTTAGCTATGTATATATGGATCGATACTTCATTATAATTAGCCATTCATGTTAAGACTGTCTAATGATTGTTCACACCCTTGTCATATATATTTCGCATTCACAATTTGTGTGACTGACTTACACTTACTTACTTTGGTGTGATACCACTTATTGCTTCTCCTTGGGTTTGGAAAATAGAAGTATCATCGCAAACCTAGTGGTCTTCTGATTTCCGCCTTCTTGCGTCAGGAATATTAGTTTCTCGACCAGTCCATAACAATAATTTAGCGACGAGTACATAACACGAACCTAGTGATAAGCCCGTAGTTTTACTATTATTTTATCGAAATGTTTCATTATTCGAAGAGAACTGGACATTAAAAGTGCATCTCAACAGGAGTACCTTCAAATAATCAGTAGATATTCCAACGTTTATTCTCTTTGAATCAATATGTTTGCATATGTTCATCCAGTGCGACGTTGGTAAACAGTGATACCACATGTTGTGAGAGCATAATTCGATTAGAAGCGTCGATGTTTTCAATGGAGTTGACAAAGGAATCGCAGAGTGGTCGGCAGGGAAACTGCCTTCTTATTGGTTGTACTAGGTCCACCAACCATCGGGTAGTGCGATAATAAGGTGAATTTGTCATGTCGACAATAGATCGAAGAGGTGTGTTTTTATTTTGTACTTTCGGTAATTCATAGAGTCGGGGTACACTTTAGCCAGATGGTCTCATGGCTGCGAACATTTCGCCGTCAATGAATGATTCAGTCTTTAGTTTCCGGAAGACGCCCGTTAGTTTTTGTGTTCAGTGTGCTCCGTCATATTCTTCTCATTGACCGGTTTTGTGAATTTGGATTTGTAGAATCGTATTTGGAGTTTTTACCTGCTATAAGTTGACCTTTCCTTTTCTTCAATATATAACATTTGTGACTGTTATAAAATCACACCACTGATTTGTTGAACAAGTTAGTTAGAAACTTAAATACATACGAGGAAATGTGCAAATGATACATTTGTTGTATTGAAACTAGAATTTGTTGCGGTAAGTAATTGTTATTACTATTTGCAATAGTAGTATTCGCATTTCGCAATGACCGAACTACAGGAATTCAACCAAAAACACATAGAGGGATGAATTTAGGAATTTGTATTTGGCGGAATTATATATCAATTCATATAAAAAATATATTAACAAACAACAGTAAGTATTTAAACAATACAGAGATAGAAATTGTCAATCACCACAGTAATTCTCCAAAATCAATAGTCTATCGCTTTAATGACACCTATTATCTAGCGGATTTGCTCAGGTGACTGCGCTTGGTCAAACTAAATTGAACTTTCAGTCTAGTACTTTGCACAAAAGTGTGGCACTACAAACTGTTACATATCGTAAAGCGCACAAAAAGTAGCGGAAAAAAGAAATACGAGGAAACTAGAATAAACTGAAATTTGCGGAATGAAGAATACTATGGATCTCATGGATCTTGTAGATCAAAAAGAACGAATGCATCTGCACTACTAAGAACAATTTCTGGTTTTTGTGTATTTTAAAAGTAGGATGGAAGGGAACAAAGGTGTTACTAAGCTTGTTGTTATATATAGAAAAATTACAATCATATTCTAGAGTTTGGGAATTATTAAAAAGATGGTTGCAGCGAAGAAAATTTTCTTTTCGACGAAGTCATCAACTAGGCTATACATTCGTGTATTTATGATAAACGACTGGGAAAGTTCCAGAATAATTTCCGGTAAAGGGTAAAATTAATAAAACTACAATTAGGAATTAAAATGCCATAATAAACAGGAGGACGGATAAAACTCAAACAAAGTAGCATCATAGTTACTGAGAAGATTGACATATTGTGCAATTGGGGGGTTCGAAATGTAGAAATAACAAAAAATAGATAGGATGTTTAGATAAAAAAATCTAGTGGGATCATAACTAATATGACGAATAATTATTTATGCAATCGGGGATTAAATATATAGAAGTAATAAAATAGACAGGAAGTTCGGATATGAAAATATGGTAGAGATTAAGAAAAACTTAAAAATAACATGAATAAACAGGAAGTTTGGAAAAGAAAGGCAATGGAATGGTAATTGTGTGGCGACTTGAACTGCCGCACATATGTGCAAAGTTCTATGTCGAAAACAGACAGACAATTACTACAAGAATTACCTGTTTAGGATGGCCATGGCAGGCACAAGGGTTGGACGTATTTCTTTTGTATACATAGCATGGGTTTGAGCTTTTGGGTGGCTAGTGCTTCGGCTCTACCCAGATGTTTTAATTTCACTCCCTTCGATAGGTTTGATCAAATCTTGTATATGATTTTGAAGGATTTTTCGAATGGCGCTAAATGTCCTGAATTAACCAGATGTTCTGTCACTGAACCATATACCCGTTCTCGATCTCCTTTTACTAGCCAGGCTGGATAGTGTTCACGAACGCGTTTTTCAAGTTGGCGCATGCTTCGGCCGATGTACTCAGCTCCTCAAGAGCAAGCAAACTGGTAAATGCACGTTAAAGTGGCCCAATACGACAGCTTGTCTTTCGCGTTCTGGCTGAACAGTTTCTTGCACGAAAACATCAGTCGTAGGCTCGCGGCGAAGTGTGTTTTCCTCAGAGATTTGGAGAGGCGTTTACGAAGAATTTCTGCTTCAATATCACCTTTGAATTCTAGATTAAGCAGAAGTATCTTCTTTGGGTTGGATTGGACTTGTTCGGAAGTCTTCTTGTATTTCAGATTATTGTCTATGAACCTGGGTGGAAAACCGTTTTCCATCAGGGTTCTTCGGAGATTACGCAGTTCTTCGTTAATCATTTCCCTGCTGCATATCTTCCGAATCCTCGAGGAAAGAGGGTATATCAGGTTCCTGTTTCTGCTTAGGGACACGAAGCTTTGAAAGTTGATGAATTGTCCATTCCATGTAGGCTTTTTTATATGGACCTTTTCGGAGAGTTTTTGGCGTTTCTTGACAGATGGACGTCGAGGAAGTGCAACATTCCGTCGGATTCAGCTTCAAGACTAAAGTCGATGTTTTGGTGGGCATTGTTGAAGGTTTGAAGTAAGTATTCAAGGTCCAAGTTCTCATCACCAATGATGAAAGTGTCATCAATGTACTTCTTGTAGAGACGGAGGTCGTTGATAGTTGATGATAAGGAGTTGTTTTCGAGGCTAACCATAAAGTAGTCAGCCAAGCAGGGTCCTAGGGGAGAACCCATTACTACTCCATCTACTTGCTTGTATATTTCGTTGTTGAAACTAAAGTATACGTTGAAGGTGTGTCGCAGTAACAGTTCTTTCAGGTAATGGATCGGCATACCAACATCGATGAACTTGGACTGAATGTAGTCACAGAGGAAACATACCGTTTCTGTCAATGGAATTTTATTTTGATAAATAAAAATAAAATAAAATCTTATCCATAATGGAGTTATACTTTACCACAGTGCCCAAGTGATATGTATCCATATATATATATATATATATATATATATATATATATATGGTGGTCTTTCTTTCTGTTGCTCTCTTAGTCTGTGACCATTTCATTTTGATAAACCTGTCTTCTTTAACAATGTATATTCTCCTTATATTATATATAATATGTGTTTCACGATTTCATCATGAGCTAACATTAGTTAGAAAACCATTGAAAACCCAGGTTTTCCAATGGTTCTCTAACTAATGTCAGCTCATGATGAAATCGTGAAACCAATCAAATCCCTACAAACCAACACTTGAATATAATATGCGTGTTTGTTGACAGTCTGGTCTTGGTGACATGTATCCATATAAATTGTGTGTTTGTTGACATGCCTGCTATATTTCGCTATGTATATATGGATCGATACTTCATTATAATTAGCCAATCATGTTAAGACTGTCTATTGATTTGTTCACTCACTTGTTCGGACATTCATATATATTTTGCTCTCACATACTTGTGTGATACATTTGATTCTCCTTGTGTTTGGAAAATAGAAGTATCATCGCAAACCTAGTGGTCTTCTGATTTCCGTCTTTCTTGCGTCAGGACTATTAAATTCTCGACCATTACATAACAATAATTTGGCGACGAGTACATAACACCAAGTTTCATACTTATATCCGTCAATGGAACGTTAGTGAAGAGAGAGACGACATCCAAGGAGACCATTTTGTTTTCTGCCACGTTGACATTCTTAATTGAATCAACAAAGTCGAATGTGTCACGGAGGTTGTGTCTTGACAGCTTCTCTTTCACCGGCCCGAGAATCTCCACCTGCCATTTCGTGATTGTGTGATATGGGGAATCTATCATATCAAGTATTGGGTGGAGTGGGACGTCTTGTTTGTGTATTTTAGGTAAGCCACGCATGCGCGGCGTTGTATTACCAGATGGACGCAGTTGTTCGTATAGTTTTGAACTGATAATGAATTCGTCTTTCACTTTCTTCAATATCTTTGTTAGCTGGAGCTCCGTCTGTTCGGTGAGATCTTTCTGTGGAGGCTGTTTTTGAAACTTTTTATCATCAGATAGTATCACCGAGAGTTTGCTTAGGTAGTCTATTTTTTTCCTTCAAGACGACCCCGGAGCCTTTATCTGGTCGTGTGATGATCAAGTTTTCACTATCCTTCAGTTCCTCTCAGCTGCTTTCGATGTTCTTTGAAAGTATGTTGCGAAAGGTGGAATTTTTGTTGATGTAATCGAGACAGCAACTTAAAACGGTTGATTTGAAAAGGTCTGCATTGTCATATGAGGTTGGGAAATAGTTAGAGCTGTAAAATTGACAACAACTTAGTTGCGTAGAGGTCGCAAGCAATTGGGTCAAAAATATGAATACAAACAGAATCAAAGGTATGAGAAGCCTTTATCGGAACCAAATATAGCTAATATGATACTACTAATAACAGCTTCTTCCTGAGTGCGCAATTATGGCTTCTGCTTCAGAGAACAAATTTGAGTTTCCACTATATTAAATGATTTTGAAACGACATTTTCGCGGCCATCATAAATCAAGTGGTAGATATGTTAACAACTTTTCACCCTTTAGTCTTAGGTTTCTTGAGATTTCACAAATCTGCATTTCCCTTCGTCTGATAAGTGTGCTCTGGCATTTACATATAAATTGCAATATGCAGTTAGAGATAACATTTTGATCAGCAACTTCTGTAAATTGTGACTGACTTGAAAGCTGGATAAGTCCCCTTCGGAGTAGCTTTTATTCTGTTTTTGGCTTTTATGGATGATGTCACCTTTGAATCCAAGTTTTTAAAAAGACTGGTCTATCCTCCCCTCCATCGGACTTCGCGTTCATATTTGGTGGATACCCACTGTTTCATAGACACTCTTCAAAATTGGCGAGTTTCTGATCCAGTCTCTTTTTTCTGACAAAGCTCTTCAGTACGGTTGAACAGTGTCCTCCAAGCTTACTGGACAAAAGCTGTGATAGGATCCCACGCACTTTGTTATTGATCATTTATTTCAACGGCTGTTAATCTCGCATAAATGATATATCATCATTTCCCACGCACTTTGTTATTGACTATTACGATCAATTATTTCAGATGCTGTTAGCTGTCTGATTTGTTGTAAAAATGTATAAATACCATTGTGTTGTTTTCCTAAATAAGTTTCTTTGTCGTAGTTGTTGTACTACAATATACAGTCACAGGCCAGGCTTTGTCTTTTGATATTTGCGTGGTTCACTGAATCGGAAGGTACCACAAGCAGATAGGCATATTAGTCAGGCGCAGATAGAACAAGGCGACAACGTCCTCATTTAATTCCCTACAGTTATAACAAGCTGTTCATTCCACGATTCTTTACGATGGAAACGCCTTCTTAGATCTTCATTTATCACCTCAAGATACCTCATAAAAACATCCACTAAGGTAGAACTTAGTGGATTGCATCTCTCAGCTGTCAGTCTAGTGTCACATAACCTTGTTGTGTTTGAACTCTACTTTCTTTGCGCACATAACTAACATGTATTCTTGCTCTTTCTTGTGTAGGGAGAGTGAGTTGAAAAATGTTGACACCTATATAGTTTGTCCCCAAGGGGTATTTGTAAATAATGAAGATACATCATACGACATCATGAATTTGTTAGACATGTTTATATTTGGTAAGTTGAGCCGATTTTCATGAATTGTTCATAGCTGCTTAGCTAATCGATCGATGAGTTAACAGTATGGTGAATTCACCATAGATAATATGGGTCTCATTGGAACATTGGGTTTATGTACCTTTAGCAGACAGTACATATAGGGCTCTCGGGAAGCTCGTGATCTTACTGTATTTCAGGTTGAATTGTTTATTAGCTTCTTCAAAGCCCCACTCAATTTCTTTGTGACTCTTTTCTTTTTGGCTTCAGTCATATCCTTGTTCTTACTGTCCACTAGATACTGAGGTGAATCATGTATATATTCATCCTTGATAATTAAAACCACACCAGAACCCTTAAGTCGTAGGATCGTGATTGTTCATTAGATTTTTTCAATGCTGTATGATGATTTAAGGTAAACAAGGTGGATTCAAATCCACACAGTTGATATTACTTACTGTAAGCAATCGCACAAGTCCAGGGACAACTTTTATCTCTTTCATTCTACAAATCCAATATATTATGTCAGCAACTTTCATATCCATGCGAAGTAACCAAATTTTGTATATTGTTATTGAAATAGTCTTAAGTTCTATGCAGTTGATAAGATCCAGCAACATAAAATAATATCAAGTTATTATGCTCAATCCATTTTTGCTGCTTTGACCAAGATGACTAGTTTGATGATCACATTTTTAGACATTTTATGTGTGTGAAGTCTTTTGGTGTGTCTATTCATATAGCGAAATTTCGGTCTGCAGAAATTGCCTCTTGCATTGATGAAGAACACTTGAAAATATTAAAAGCTAGTCATACTATCTTACTAATTGGATTGTCAACAATAAATGGTGTATATTTGCCATCACAAAAAGCCGAGGAGGGAAATTCAGTGGAACTACAATAAACAAAAATGTATGGTTTAAAGGACAGCTAGATAAGTATGGTTGTGGATTTTCAGAATTTGGAAGATATTTGCATCATATATATCTTCAGTGGCCAGGTCTCATCGCCATAAAGTAGAGAAGAGCGAATTGATGCACAGTGCACACTGCCTTTTATGCGTGCCTGGATACCACTTTCGCATATATAACTACATACTACTGAGTGGTTGAGTTGAGTAGTTGCATACCACTCATATCAACCAGTGTTGGTTGTTAGCCAGAGGAATGAGCTAGGCCGCAAACGAGTGAAACGGCTGTCCAGCGTTTAGACCATCTCGTTTTGATTAGCAACCGGTGCTGGTCGATATGAGTAGTATACATTGCTCGTCTCATTCAATCAGTAGTATATAGTTTTATGCAAAAACGCTTGGTGTCTTGATTAACCTTATCAAGGAAATCACATGCTGTGATCTAAATAATATGGTTTCCAAAGGTAACTATGGTGAAACTTCACTCCTCAAACTGTATACATTGCAAATTGTGAATTTGATTAACTGGATATCATGCTGTTGCCAAAAATAATGCAGGTCGGCAAATACCAAACGAACTTTTCTTTATCCCTCCCGACATATCGCCAGCAGTCAGTCTATTAGGCAGATACAACTTTCTTACCCTATCATTATCGATCCTTAAACAAGCAGTCAGTGCAGACCAGTCCTATGGTATCTTTTCACATTCGATAGGGGCGAAATGTTTGCCAAACTTACTGAGATTTTTGCTTGATATGTTCTGAAGACTTCACTTTGTCGGCGTCTTCACCTAAACGGATGGTATTATCTGCATACCCTCCGTCAACGAGAATCTTTGTTTGCAGTAAGTTAATCTCTGAGACCTTGGTAAAGGTCACACCGATTAGTATATCTAAAATGAAATTAACTACAAATGGTAACATTCGGTATTACTGCTGAACATCACTGGTTTCGTTTACTTCAAATCACAACTCGCCGTATGTTCACACATGGCTGTTGAGTTTGAGTAGACTACCTTGATAAGCTATTGAAAATGCGTATAAGAAACAATAGGTTTGTATCAGCAGTTGTGCAATATAACGAAAATCAGATATGATTATCAACTACAAGAAAGTGTACAAATTTTTTGTATTGCCCCACACACACACTGCGAAAGTGGATTCAAAATTATGCATCTATACACAAAGTTTTTGTACACTTTTTTAAAAATTCATACTCATAAATCCACTCGAATCTTACACTTATAAGTTTGGCATTATGCAACATTGTCAGTACATGACTTAAAAAATGGTTGTGCTGGCTTACTTGCCTATGCCTCACAACTCTCTAAGTGGATTGCAACAGGTCATGCGGCTCATTAGCTCAAAATGCGATTAAATATGTCTGGGAATAGGAGTCAATGACTCACTTCGCTTCTTCCTTTTCTTATATACATATTTATGTTATAGTTTTGTGATTAAGAAGACTAACTGTGGTGGAAACTCTACCGTAACCTAAATGTTAATAAACATAACTTCATCAACTGTCAAACTTCACATCTACACAGTCATAAGCAACTAACAGGAGAGAAAACAATAGCAGTAATATTCCAAGAAAGAAGAAATAAGCAAATACATAATTTGATTTTGAAAATTCAAGGAGTCATATGAATTACAACTTATTAGTTCTAAATATTATATATAGATATGATAAAGTCCCCTCTTAAATTGACTCACATTTCGGTTTTCTATATCCATTGACAATAACAGCACTTTATGGAAACTCATTATGATAGCAGATTTTCAGGATATATCAAGATAAGTGCATAATAAACTTTATCGAATGTGGAGGAATATAACGTTATATTAAAAGATTTAACTACATTTCATTACAAACTAGTTTTATTATATTTTGCACTTAGAAGCTGACTACTTAATTAATAGCAAGTAGTATACGATGGGAATGATATCCAGCTTATGAAGTTCAGAGTGTAATAAATCAAATAGTGTGACAACAGATACTCAGTAGTGACATCGAACGGCTGCAGTACTAGGTTATGTATTCACTGGTGCTAGGAATTATGCACCATTTTATACTAGTTGTGCATAAATGGCAGAGTTTTTTTCCCTCGCAACCTAGTGATCGTGTGCTTGAAACCTGTTGGAATTACGGGTGTGTACAGCAAGGTTAAGCTGGGATAGAAGGCTTCCTAATACCCATTGGTTTTTGAAAGTCAGTCAACTGATGAAAGTTTGTGATGAAATACCCATTATAGAAAATTATATTTTCACAAACCCTTGACTGTTGATAACAACTAGTTTTGCTTAGTGGAGTAGGAGAGTTGTTGATGAGACTGAGGTAGAATCGATTCATTCTAAATGTATTGGTAGTAAGTTGATTCATTTCACAGTCTACACACTTTCCATGGATATATATTAGAACAGACTTACCTTTATAGACAAGATATAAGATTTTCTAAAAACTGATATTTGAAAAGATTTGATATTAATCATCCTTTTAAACGTGTGAAATGTGCACATGTACTATCTGAATCTCATTAACTATAATAGACGACTTTATTTTTCTCCTTCATCCGTATGCTACTTGTCATAAGTAAGTAGTAGTATTTGTATTTGCTAAAGTTAATAACCCAATCTGCTTTAATCATTGAATACCCATTAATATTGGTATATTCATAGCTCAGGGTAAATATCTTCTTTTTCATGTAGACAGAAAGTGTCCCCCATCAATCTGCGTTTGCATATAGTATCCTGCTAGGAGTATGTGAATTAGGGAATCTAAGACTATGTCTTATGTCTGTTTGTAAAGCATATCTCATAGTATTTCTTCCAGGCGGTGGCTGGGAACACTGAAGTCAAAGTTGTTATCTTCAGTGAATTCATTAAGAAACTAATTGTTTTCTTTGAAGATGACATTGTCTGAGAATGAAATGATATTTTCGGAAATTATGCTTAAACGAACTTGGAATTTCTTAAATTCATTATAATTACATTTCAATAGCTTACACACAATGATAATTTTCTGTTTTGGTAATATTTCGGGGAAAATTATTGTCCGTGATCATATCAAATTATTGTCAGTAAAAATTTTCTGCATTGAAATTTCTTTTCCAGCAGTTTAATTTAGCAGAGTTCAAGATCGATCTACAAGATTTCGAAATGAAACAAGTGGTGTTTGACTTTCTACTTGTGTCCGAATGAGCAGGGAAAAAAACAATTAATGCAGTTCTTCCCTTGTATTATCATTGTTAACCACTAGGCTTCATAGGAATCGTATCTCCCTCAACGTATTGATCTTTCTGAATTTTGGTCAATGCTTCTATTCCCCGATTTAATTGTCCCTCTCCCCCTCTTTTCTGAATATACCATTACATTTCATAGACCTTTATCTTATCCTGTGTTTCCATGTGGTTAGTCACGTTATATCCAGTCGGCTATAACTTGCAGTTCAAACTTTGGAACATTAGTCCTGAAGCCACCCACTAGTGAGCGGTAAACTAGTGTTTGAATTGTAAGTTTGTAGGAACTGTGTTTGATCTCGATGAAGAGTCCCAAACTAGGACGAAACAGCTGTCCGGTACTTCTTAGTTTGCAGTTGACTCCCTAACTCATATCAGCTCATGACGAGATCTATATTCGCATAAAACAGTATCCCTACAAACCCCAAATCTGAATATTATATAGTCAACTTAATTCATTTGGAATTCGGAACTATAGTACTAGACATAATGAAGGCATCAAACATTCATGACACACAAATACAGTATTTTTCGGCAGAAATGAAGTTGGCAGACAATTTATAACTAATTTTCTTTGCTGACAAATCGAACCGTGGTTGTATAACCATAATGTTGCTGATTTAATTGCTAAATTGACTCACGTTTCATATCAATTTCAGTCATCATCACCTTCAAAATATACTGACAGGATGAATATTGTAATTAAAAATATCGAACAGTAATGTCTTTCATTTGCTTTTTCTAAAAGGAGTGATTCTAATGTCATTCTATACATGTGTCAAAGTACCACCTAAGGCGAAGTTAAACAACAGCGTCCCAAGGGATGCGAACGCTCCAAGGACTTTGGCTGAGCATACCTGTCGTTACTACAACACAAACATAAACTTTTTTATTAAGTAAGGAGGAAATTTCACCCAGATGACTTTTTAAGCTGTGTTTGGATAATGTGTTAGTATCTCTCTAGGGTTAGAATTAGGGTTAAGGTTAGGATAGTCGGAGTTAGGATAAAGGTTAGGGTTAGCGCTAAGTTTAGGGCTAGGGTCAGGATTAGGGATAGATTTAGATTCGGCATTATTTTTTTTTATTATCCACATTTTCCTAGTGGGTAATCGTCGATCCTCTTACTGGAAGCCATAGCAATTCAGCTGAGGGCTTTTAGGAAGACTATGAAACAGGATAAGAGTGATAAACGGGTTAAGAAGCAAGCTCACCTTAAGTCACCTCGGTGAATACATGTGCAGAAACTGATCTAACCCAAGAACTGATGCTCTTTATTATAACTGGAACATATTTTAAGTCATGTCAGAGAAAGATACCTTGCTTAATATGTTTTTATGCACTTTCTTGCAAATAAGTGTCATTTTCTGTGCAAAAGTCACTTGTTTTTATGGTTGGTTGGCTCAAAGTCACTCTTGCGTTCGCATCCCTTGGGACGCTATTGTTTAACTTTGCCTTACAGAAAAAAGCGAAAATTATTAATATATTTAAACTCTTTGAATTCCAGTACATTCTTTTCCGGTTACAGGATCTCACCATGAGCTGACATCGGTTAGAGAACCATTGAAAAACCAGCTGGGAGTGCTGGACGGCTGTTTCATCTGACTAGTTTGAGACTATTCACCAGTACGCATCCAACACCAAAGTTCCGGTTAAAAGTCGAGCTCGTAGGCAATTAAGTCACTGAGAACCGATCCAATGACCAGTGCATGAATTCCAACTTCTGCCAACATAACGCGACAACTAGCCAATGTCTTCGGCGATTGTTTGTCTTCATACCTGACCTGCTGTACCCTACTGGTCACGACTTCCCAATAGAACCCCAGGTTACTACCTACCTGAATAGGACAAGTCGCTAGTGAGCATCTCATTCAAATCCCTACAAATCAATACTTAGGCATTCTGTTTTATCTTGGATAACTGAAACCTATTAAAATCACCGAAGGGTAGTGAATTAACAACGAATTTTAATATAACCTTTAAGAAATCATTCAGCTTCTGCACAAAATCTCTCCACTGTAAAAGATCATCATAATATTAGTTTAAAAGTTTCGTAAAAGTTGTTAAATGATTGTCTTTTATTTGTTATTAGTGTATACAAATGATTTTGTGTCAAGTATTGGTTGGATATTGGTGACACTCATACTTGTCCTCTTTGAAGTACTTTTCAGCAATCCTTAACTCCTCCTCTAAATTATTTAATGAATATACTTTGGTAGTCGTGTTGAAGTTTTCCTAACTTATTAACTTTTATAGCTAACAAAACAAATACTGTGGTAGACAGAGTGTTGTCCAATTGGTACATCTACTTTAAAGACACTTGGTCATACAGTCATTTTTTGTTAACATATTGAGACTTGGAAAGTGTATGTGACTGCCATAGACAACCTTTATAGTAGATGTAACACCGAAGTGGGTTTCACAGAGTATGCTAAATGCATATGTTTTTTTTTCAGAATGCATATACTCATATCATTACAAATGACAGGTATATCTTCGACTTATCTATGATGGTAAGTTATCTCTGTAACTGTTGAAATCAAACCTATTAACAATAATTCATGATATACATTAGACGAAAATTCTTCTAGAGGCCAGTACACAGCAAACCTACTTATATGTTGATAATGGACTTGTACAAAAATAGAGTGACTACTTCATCTTTAATTTGGCCACTGGTTGCAGATTTGACTAGTGATAAGTATTGTCGGTTGTAATCTTCACTAGTGTAATTCTAAAGAAAATGGCCACATTTTATGACAAAAAAATCATGATGGTAAGTCAGAATGGTACAATCCCGTGTAAAAATGGAATGTGACTTTCATAATCTCGGCCGTATCCTGTGTTTTATTGTAACCTAAACTTGGGTGAAACCAACTCAGAGAACATAACCAAATTGAAATTTAACTAAGTTATATTGTAATGGAATCTTTATTATCAGATTTTTGTTTCTTATTGATGTTGATGTCATTCTTATAATTTCATATTTAACTAATTTCTGATATGTTATCTTTAAAAACTACCTCATCTTTTCTGCTTGTCATGTACAAATAAAACTTAATTTTAATTATTTCGTGTTTTGTGGGGTGCGGTTTTAAAGTTATTTTATTCATCATTGATAATTTCTCGTATTCAGTGCAGATGTAACTTACGGCTTAAACATTCTACTCTGGGGAAGTGGGTCAAGGTTCTAAATCCTTCTCTACTTACTAAGTAGTATCATCCTTCATACCTTGTTTGTGTGTCATAGCCGGGTGCGTTAAAATCGGCTCCGGATATTCGTTTTCCGATTATTCACTGTTATTTTAATCCATCTATAGTTGTTCAAAGGATGTGATTTTAAATAAAACAACCCTATTCAGCATGTCTTTTAGTTTGTAGTGCACCTTCAATGCTTCCAGTTTTTGTTTTATTGGGTACCTGTAATATGGGCGCTACGCTATACTTTTTGTCTGGATGCCATTACGTTTGCACGCTCCCTCACTGTGCTGCCTGCAAGCACACTCTTCGAGCCGGCTATTCCGCATCACTTCAGATAAGTTGTACAGTATTCTTATTTAGTCAATTGGACATTTTATCTGGGTTAAAAAAATATCATTCTCATCAGATCACACTACTAAGTCACAAGCCCTCTTACTTCGAGTTTGTTGATCGGTACTTACACGTTGGGTAGAGTACTGATTGTGGTATTAAGAGGAGAAGTTTTTAAAAAGAGCGGTTAATTAAAGTCTACCTTAAGCACAACCACACTCATAATATTAAGAAAACTTATGAATTTCTTTAGATCTCCATAAAATTTTACTCTCAACTGTTGATGACGTTTGAATTAAATGATCTTTGATTGATAAATGAGTCTTTTCAGGTGTCATAACACACCACATAATAATTAATGTCGAAAGAAATGTTCATGTGAGGAATTAAAATGTATTCTCGATCACAGGAGAAGAAATGAAAAATTTAAGCTAACATTAACTACTTATCTGTACAATGATAAAAAGGTGTATTGTTTATTTGAGATTGACAGTATAAAATTTGAGTATTCTATTTCAGGGCTTCTTTTCATGTGCAGTCAACCTAAAATATACTCAACAACAGTGAAATAAGAACATTCATTTTTCATTCCATTGATCCGAAACTAAGCGTGAAGATCGTAGTTTACGGAATCACATGAATGCATTATGATGACAGAGTTATTACAATTGACACGAAGAGAAACTAGCTATTTTTGATAAGATTAGAAGACACCGGGAAGTTTGCAAAGAAGCTTGCACAAAACTAGTGGCATACAGGGAGAAGATTACGTAACATTTTAAAAGAAACCCGAGCTAAAAATCTTCATGATTTGTAATCAGTTAAGAGGAATGGCTCGAAGAATAATAAGAGGAGAAAACAGAATTATATAATCAGTAGTAATAATTATTTGTTATCAGGGTAGGCTGAAACTAATCACGGTTTCTTTCTTCACACATAGGTTGGGCCTAAGTCTCTTGACAGTAATAGTTTCAGCAAACCTAATCGGAGTTAAATTCCTTTGTTTGTCAATAATGACCAATGCAGTCGGAATATCTACTTTGCGTCCTGATTCATGAAGATGTTGTGCAGTGCCACGATCAGAAGACTAAGGACCCTTGAATTGCTGGCTTTTTCGCATATATTCTCAGAAGTGAATGAATTCCCATATTTCTATCGTTCTAATGCACTTGCTTTGGAAAAATACATATGAATCAGTAAATAAGGTGGTAGGTGACTTCTGATAGTTGTCTGTCAACTTTTGATTGATATGAGCACGATAAGCCCTGTAAATAGTAATAAATCTAGCTGTATCAAGGTCCACTCTTAGTTTTTTGTTAAACTGGTAGGATATATAATCTCCTTGAAGGGTTATTTTGGACAAATAGACTTTTCCTCGACTATAGCGACGTGGTTTTCTTCACCATAATTTCTCTTGTATTGTATTATGAATACATCTGGTTGCCTGTTTTCAGACAGTTACTTTTCAGGGATTTCCAAGTTTTCACGCAATCTACCACATTGTTTCAGTGGTGTGTGACCAATGTGTTTGTATGAGTCAAACGGAAATTAGTATAGTTTGAGTTCTATCCAGCCGAAGTATCATTGAAGTGTATTCCTCTATCAATTATGTCATCACCTCTTCTTCTCGTAGATAAAACGAGGAAGTGAAACCAATCTTCGCATTCATCACCCATTGTGGAACTAATGTATCGTTGCACTTCACTGAAACTTCGGAATAATTTACAGGTGTGATAATTGTCCGTGCAAATAACGAGCGTATCATCTGCATACATTGCACAAAGACAAGTCACAGAATATTAGTTCACGTTCATACACCCTCAACAACTTTCATTCGCCTGGTAGGCTATGTCAGCATCCGATAACAATCAGAGAGACAGCGCCAAACAACGAGTATTAATAGCTGCTCCGTTCTAGTTTGAGACTCTACATCAGTAAGCAACTACGATTATCAGGAAATTTAGGCAGTCTGGCATAAAGCAGTCTTTGCTTTTTCAGTTTGTAAATTCTTGTATTCTACCCATCCCCCTTCACTGCTCCCCATTAATCTTTCCTGGACTACTCAAGAAAGACTTTGCTTTGCTGAGAAGGGCACTAAAAGCCGTTAGTAGGGCAAGCGGGATATCGTTAAACCAACTGGTTAACACTATTGTGGATAGACATATAATGTCATGTCAGAAACTAGCGAATACAATACTGTCGGACCCAGAGCATCCTCTGTATACGCAGCTGTCTCCTTGCATTTCATCTGGTAGAACTAGAAGCAGCTATAGGAGGCTATATGCTAGGACTACCAAATACAAAAACTCCACAATACCATATCTGACACAGCTGTTATGTGATGAGAAATCCGTTAGGTATGACACGATAAACTTACTGCGGCACTCTAACAAATAGTCCCATCAGCTTTTGTTTTCCTTTCCTTGTTACTATTACACTGTTGTTCTCATCTTCTATCACATATCAACTTTATATTTCACATCCTATGGTGCATTGTTTGAAATGTAAATTCTACGCTGCTTTTTTTTAATTTTTATTTATCTTTTATTCTTTTGGCGTTGGTTTTTTTCATTTACTTATTGATTTATTTTTTGATTTTAAAAGTCGTATAAAATTTATGAGGTAATTAGATGCAATATATTGTAATGCACGCTGAAAATTCCATACCTGTACCACAAATACCGTTTGTAATAAAGCTGTTAATATTATTATTATTATAAGTTTAACCTGAAATCAACCGAGCTCCTCAAATTTTGAAATTTGAATGATCAACTATTCAGTGATACTAAAATAAATATTATTTCATCCCAGTTATAATTTTATCATAGATAGTGCTAGGACTTAAATCATAGCCTATCGTCGTCATTCTTGTTGCCGCTGTCTTTGGTATTTCTATAGTCGTGATTAATGAATAACTAGTTATGTAGAAGAGAACTGGAACACTGCGAAGAAGTGTCGTTAAAATGTTGATCTTCACTACTTATTTTGCAACATGATATCTAGATTCCGTGTGATTTCTCTTTCATCATTTTAAATGGAATTATCTTTAATAAATGGATTGTGAATACACAACTGGAAAAATAATTCAAAAGATTTTAGTAAATACTGAATGTTATGCGTGAGCATATGATCATAATATATCTGTAAACTAATGCAGTGTTGATGAGTACTGGTTATTATGTCAACAATTAGTATTAAGTGACTGTTTCAACTCCTCTGTATTTCTAAAAAACCAAGAGATAATAATTCTCATTTCTCTGTGATTTAAGCTAGATGAGAAGAAACATCAAATTTGAATTTCTTATTCAGTTGTGTTCTAAGCTGACTACACGATTTCAAGGGAAAACACACTTAAAGGTAGTTATTTCAGCATGAGCCCAAACCTTTTCTACAACGATTACACTAATTCTTTGCATACTTGTCAATTATACTATTACATTATGAAGGCAATATTGATTAATTACCTCATCTTTTAGAACCATATTCATTTCAAATTAGGAGTTCATTATTTTGTCATTACACTCCTTACAATGAATAATATCAGTTATCACGTCATTTTATTTTAGTAGACAACTATGTAGGAATATGTATCCCTTCAATTTGCCCATTGCTGATTACCTTAGAAGTTACGTTATTCTCCCCAAATTAATTTAAAACTATTACGTTAACGCACCATCCACAGATGATAACAGTTAGGAACGCAGAGACGAAACTCATAATGTATCATAAAGTGAATGAGTTCCAAAGGTAACTTGTTTGTAACGTAACTTAACTGTCCTAGATCCAGTCCTGAGATATATAATATTTGTCTAAATCCAGACATGCGGTTTATCATCCATTGACAGCAGGGTACTAACAAAATATGCCAAAGATGTGAAACCATATAGTTATCCTAATTAGATATTCATATGCTCGTCACTTTTCTTTAAATCTTTACGCTGGTATTAACTTTTCGTTTTAGAGATATACATACCATTCCATCTGTTGAGTATTTTCTTCGTGTTATATTTTTTAACTGCGCAAAATTATAAGTCAATGAGTAACTGTTCCACATATGATTTCTGAATAAATGAGTGCCATATATGTGCACTAATTATTTTGAAATATGAGAAAGTAAAAGCAAAATTCAAATAACACAACATCTTTATTAAGGACTGCTTGCCTGATGACGTAACCAAACATCTCTGTACCAATAAACCATTTCGTTTGTAACTCTTAGACCATTATAAAAACGTCTCAACTAGTGCAAATAACTACTACATAAAATAATGCATTTCTACTTTCTATTCATTGAAACCATGCAAAATAACTTCCACCAAAATCATACTTCCATAATTTCGGTGAAAACATAGACAGTGTGCGTGACAAGATGGATAATAAAATACTTGTAGCCTGAATACTGATGAGAGTTTCCATGCAGTTTCCTAAATTAAGCGGAAAAATTATCCATATGTCCTGCTTTCAACATATATATTATAAATTCACCGTTCGTTTGATCATAATTATCCAAAATAACTAAGAAAATATTTCATATTTTAAAACAGAATACATCTTAATGAGCATTCAGATATTTCTCCTGAACAGTTCAACAGTGGTCAAGTTCAGAAAATAAATTCTCGACAGATAACCCAGTATAGATAGTGGAATGTGCGAAGAGAAATGAACAAGAAAGATTCGATTAACAAACACCAACAAAGTCCACAATCATATATCCAATAAGATGTATTACAGCGATCTGAAAATTACTCATGACTCATATTATGGAGATTAGTGATAGGCACGAAAACACAAACAGAATTCGAGACTACAAAACAGTCCTTTCATACTTGATTCCCTTTCAACACTTTACAACATGAGAGTGATGAATACTCGAAATCACTTTGATCAATATCCACAATGTTATTATTTATCACTATTGTTGTCATCAAGTAAATAAATAAACAATAAGTATCTCTACTGGCCACTCGAAATTGTGTCTATGAGAGTTATTCTCTCTCACTCTCTCTCTCTCTAATATCCATGATTATGAGTTAATCACTCGTAGAGATAGAGAAAGAGAAAGAGGCAGTGTGTGTGTGTGTATGTGACACTTGAAAGTTGTATATGATTATCCGAGATATTTTGCCACTTGAGAGGATATTTATGCGCAGTGAGTGTGCTACAATTATGTCTTCCATTGACTCAGTGAACTAACTACTCACTCACTATCACATCAAAGTGTTCGCGAGAACTAAACTACTCTCTGTATGAAAGTGAGCAATTGACCAAGTAACTGTCTACCTGACAACTAACACAGTATTGTAGGCATTTGTACGCAGACAGTGATTCACCACTTTCGATAAGAGTTTTGTCCTCTCTAGTATTTTGACCACTTCATGTGACAGTTGCCAGTAATAATCTCAACCCGAGCTTTCATCAACAGTCGAGTCAATATTGTACCAACCAGCATACTGTGAGTACACTGAGGTGTTTTGTTTTTGTCACCAATATTAGGGTTATAGACAAACACTAGACTAGTGTTGGGAGACAGCCTAATATCAAGTGGTCAGTTGTTGTATGAGAGAGAGAGAGAGAGAGGGATCTGCGTCTCAGTTACAACTCATACTAGTCCATCTACTAATATCATGGGTAATGTCAGAGAAACGGATAATGACACTGGTGATTTGTTGAAGGGTAGAGGATGGAGGTTATTATTATTATTATTTTTCACAGTTGTAATTTGGATATTTTCATCAAGTGCTAATTGATTCTCGATGATGGGAATTGTTAGTGTATTATGTGTAGTGTACAGGTGGAAAAGTTTGATTAATCCGTTGTGTGTACTACTCAATTGTGTCTGGTTAGTCTTCTTAGTGTGATATTGTTTGATTTGTCACTGTTTATCAGCCAGTCAGCCAGTCAATCAGTTACTTTTTTTATTTTTTCTTACAGCTTGATTCCACACTGTATTTTTGGTACAAGTATTTTTGGAGAGGAGTGTTGTGTAAACGAGGTGATTATTACAGTTTTCCATAGATGAGTTATTTGTGTGTTTTTCATATCGCCTTGGTGATCGATTGATTGGCACACAAGTGGAGATTCACTGGTGTATTATCGAATAATGGAGTTGTGTTAATTAATTAGCACTTATCGAGTTAATGAATTCAATGTGTACGATCGAGTTGATTCACCTGTTCACACTCTGAGTAGAGTAGGTAATGGCGTATTATTGAATTTGCTTCTATTCTTTGCTTGCATCGAATTTTATTCAATTTATTGAAATCAAATTTTATACTTTCTCTTAATTTGGTATTTAGTTTACTTTGTTGCGAAACTGACATTCACCTTTGACATTATTCGATAGTGATGCTATATCGTCAATTGACGGGATATGTATTCATGCGTGATTTCATTCCCTCCGTTGAAGTTATCGTCCAGGAATACACAGACGTCTATTCAATACTATTTGACCAGAAGTAAGCAGCTGAAGATGGAGTGAAATAGGCACAAAACCTCGAATAGATTGCTAGTAGGTGTTAAGCAGAAGAAGATGGAACGTTGGGAACGTGAGTGGATAGTTTAACCCGGAAAACCAAAACAATAGGTAGTACAAAAACAACAATGAAAAAAAACAACAACAGAAAAGGACGAAAATATAGCTGGTTAAAATTTGAGAGAAGGTGGCGAAAACTGACAAATACCATTGGGTTATGACAGAGCTATATCATACACTAACAAATGGTAGACCTTATGAGTTATTGAATTCTACTAACTCACTGAATAAAGAAGATTGTCTTCTTCCTGGAACTTGAAGACTTTGGGTCCAATCCCTGGTGGGGTGACGTGTGTGCTGTGCTTGATTGTCCCAAATTAGAATGAAACAGCTGGCTTTCAGTGATCCACTCACTGTTGCTGATTTTCGCAAAATAGAGTTCCAATTCTGTGGTTTTAGAATTCAAGTGATATTAGAAAAGTGCGGTAGTGCATTGCTGAGTAACCAGCATAAATCTTCATCCGCTGGATTACTGCTACTCCCTGATAAATACCTATTAATGCAAAGAAGGATTAGACGTTTTAACTGCTATACTTTCGGAAATGTTAGCATTTCACGTTATTCCCTTTAGGTTTTACGAATGGAAAGCAAATATTTAGCGTTTAGTTATGTGTTTTTGTGTGATTATGGAATTTATGTTAATTCCCGCTGATCATCAGTACACACCTTCTCACTAAGTTGAAGTTTGTATTATTCTTTTTCTCTGGGCTAAGTAATCCAAGGGATGGAGATTGATGCTTGTTCCTCAGCAATGCACTACCGCACTTTTCTAATATCACTTGAATTCTAAAACCACAGAATTGGAACTCTATTTTGCGAAAATCAGCAACAGTGAGTGGATCACTGAAAGCCAGCTGTTTCATTCTAATTTGGGACAATCCACCACAGCAGACACGTCACCCCACCAGGGATTGGACCCAAAGTCTTCAAGTTCCAGGAAGAAGACAATCTTCTTTATTCAGTGAGTTAGTAGAATTCAATAACTCATAAGGTCTACCATTTGTTAGTGTATGATATAGCTCTGTCATAACCCAATGGTATTTGTCAGTTTTCGCCACCTTCTCTCAAATTTTAACCAGCTATATTTTCGTCCTTTTCTGTTGTTGTTTTTTTTCATTGTTGTTTTTGTACTACCTATTGTTTTGGTTTTCCGGGTTAAACTATCCACTCACGTTCCCAACGTTCCATCTTCTTCTGCTTAACACCTACTAGCAATCTATTCGAGGTTTTGTGCCTATTTCACTCCATCTTCAGCTGCTTACTTCTGGTCAAATAGTATTGAATAGACGTCTGTGTATTCCTGGACGATAACTTCAACGGAGGGAATGAAATCACGCATGAATACATATCCCGTCAATTGACGATATAGCATCACTATCGAATAATGTCAAAGGTGAATGTCAGTTTCGCAACAAAGTAAACTAAATACCAAATTAAGAGAAAGTATAAAATTTGATTTCAATAAATTGAATAAAATTCGATGCAAGCAAAGAATAGAAGCAAATTCAATAATACGCCATTACCTACTCTACTCAGAGTGTGAACAGGTGAATCAACTCGATCGTACACATTGAATTCATTAACTCGATAAGTGTTAATTAATTAACACAACTCCATTATTCGATAATACACCAGTGAATCTCCACTTGTGTGTCAATCAATCGATCACCAAGGCGATATGAAAAACACACAAATAACTCATCTATGGAAAACTGTAATAATCACCTCGTTTACACAACACTCCTCTCCAAAATTACTTGTACCAAAAATACAGTGTGGAATCAAGCTGTAAGAAAAAATAAAAAAAGTAACTGATTGACTGGCTGACTGGCTGATAAACAGTGACAAATCAAACAATATCACACTAAGAAGACTAACCAGACACAATTGAGTAGTACACACAACGGATTAATCAAACTTTTCCACCTGTACACTACACATAATACACTAACAATTCCCATCATCGAGAATCAATTAGCACTTGATGAAAATATCCAAATTACAACTGTGAAAAATAATAATAATAATAACCTCCATCCTCTTACCCTTCAACAAATCACCAGTGTCATTATCCGTTTCTCTGACATTACCCATGATATTAGTAGATGGACTAGTATGAGTTGTAACTGAGACGCAGATCCCTCTCTCTCTCTCTCTCTCCCTCTCTCTCATACAACAACTGACCACTTGATATTAGGCTGTCTCCCAACACTAGTCTAGTGTTTATCTATAACCCTAATATTGGTGACAAAAACAAAACACCTCAGTGTACTCACAGTATACTGGTTGGTACAATATTGACTCGACTGTCGATGAAAGCTCGGGTTGGGATTATTACTGGCAACTGTCACATGAAGTGGTCAAAATACTAGAGAGGACAAAACTCTTATCGAAAGTGGTGAATCACTGTCTGCGTACAAATGCCTACAATACTGTGTTAGTTGTCAGGTAGACAGTTACTTGGTCAATTGCTCACTTTCATACAGAGAGTAGTTTAGTTCTCTGCGAACACTTTGATGTGATAGTGAGTGAGTAGTTAGTTCACTGAGTCAATGGAAGACATAATTGTAGCACACTCACACTGCGCATAAATATCCTCTCAAGGGGCAAAATATCTCGGATAATCATATACAACTTTCAAGTGTCACATACACACACACACACACTGCCTCTTTCGCTTTCTCTATCTCTACGAGTGATTAACTCATAATCATGGATATTAGAGAGAGAGAGAGTGAGAGAGAATAACTCTCATAGACACAATTTCGAGTGGCCAGTAGAGATACTTATTGTTTATTTATTTACTTGATGACAACAATAGTGATAAATAATAACATTGTGGATATTGATCAAAGTGATTTCGAGTATTCATCACTCTCATGTTGTAAAGTGTTGAAAGGGAATCAAGTATGAAAGGACTGTTTTGTAGTCTCGAATTCTGTTTGTGTTTTCGTGCCTATCACTAATCTCCATAATATGAGTCATGAGTGAATTTCAGATATATGTAATGTACATTATTGAACATGTTGAAGCTGGAAATTTATTGAAGGCATTGATTTGTGGTCATTTTTTCGGCCTTAACAAAATTTGTTTTGTAATCTGCCCTATTTATTGATATTGTGAATACTGTATGTAGGTGTTTTTTTATAGTTTCGGCCTACTTTTCGAGGAAATTAACGGCTTTTGAGCAAGGATGCTCAACAGTTTAGTGTTAGAACCAATGCTTTCTCATTTTGTTGCAGGAGACAATGAGGCAGCATGAGACCTTTATGGGCACATTAACTTTAACCGATTGAATTGGAAACGTAATTCATTTGGAAGTTGTAACTCTAGTTGCGTTATTCAGTAGTCCTAATTTGGTTGATGTTTATTTATTCCAACGTACTCGTTCAAACAGTTAGAACTCAGTTACTGGTGTTGAATACACTAAAACATTATACTCTGAGTCAGAACAAAATATGCAACAACAAATCCATCCATTTATTGTATAAATCCCTCCGAGTGTTTCAATAGTTTAACATTGAAATCATTTTAAAATCTTCATTATCATTACATAAACATATTGTATCACAGCATGTTTGCCACACGGAATCGTGAAATATACAAAGGAGACTTTTTTAGTAGGAATTGATTTGATCTACAAAACTAACATCACTATGTGCATTCTGTATTCCACATATCATATCTTGAATTGTCGTAGGTAAATGTTAAAATAAGAAGATAGATAGTATGTAGATCGCTGTTTATAACATGAAAAGGTATATAAATAAACGAAAATACAAACTGCAGTATTCAAAAGTGAAAAGTGAGTTAACCAAACAACTTTTCTTCGAAAAGATATTTATCCAGGTAACAGACAATACCTAAAAGTCGTACAGTTCTTTATTAAGTATACAAAAAGTATTGTAACTTCACAGGTTTATCCAGTGTTTGTCACTGTCACCAGTCTTACTATGCGATCTCCGCTGTTTTATTTCCAAACTGATTCTTTATTACACTGTTCAGAACTCCTGATGAGAAATTATTCATAATGTGCAATAGATCCATTATTTTCAAGTAATGTGATATTCAAAAACTAACAGTGAATCTGAATGTCTCTTTATAGTTTTCTTTGTCATTTTTAAAAACACCTTCGATGAACTACCTTGACCAGTTGCATATTTCTTGCTGAATGGATGTCAGTCATACTATATGATTAGCTTGCTTACATTTTGATGAATCAATAGATTGGTATACATTTTGAATAATATTGAAAGCCAGGAAGCCTTGAACTGTTCTTTAATCATATTCTAGTTGTCTTCATATATTATTTATTATTATTATTCCCTTGGGTTCCTAGTGGAACATAGGGCTTCAACTGCACATCTCCACTTGCTTCTGTCTTCCTTCTGCTGTACTTTTCACCTGCATCCATGTTAGTCCATACTCTTTCAACTCCTCTTCACACCATCTCCTCCATGTCACCCGTGGATGTCCCACTCGCCTCTTTCCTTTCGGATTCCACTCGAGCAATGGCTTGCGTTACGCGCGATGTCACCCAGCTGCCTCCTCAGCGAGTGTCCAATCCATCTCCACTTTCTCCTGCATATTTGTTGGGCGATTGGTTCTTGTTTTGTTTTGTTTGTTCCCATAGTTTCTTGTTGGTGGTGATTGTTTCCGGCCCGGCCATCTGATCTTCAGTATAGAGCCAGCGAAGACAGTTGTTGATAAAGGTCTGGTCTGCAACTGGCTGTTTGAAATATTCTTTGTGACCCATCAAGTTTCTGATGCGTACAGAAGAACTGACTTGACGTTTGTGTTGAATATCCGAATTTCGTTGTTGATGTTGAGTGACGAAGATTTCCAGATTGGTTTCAGGTTGATGAATGAATGTGTTTCTCGCCTTCCCGATTCTCGCTCGATTTGACATCCTCGTCCGTTCCTCCTGTAGTTGAGACAATGCTCCCTAGATAAGTGAATGAAGTAACCTCTTTCAAATCCCTCCCGTTGATGGTGATTGGCGCTGGATGTTGCTGTGTTGTTGTTGGTTGGTTATTTTCATAACCTCCGTCTTGTCTATGTTCACCTGGAGTCCTGTCTTCACCGGCTGCTTCTTCGACCAGTTTGTCGGTTTTCGCTTGTAAGTCTTCGATTTTGTGGTGACATCAAACATAAATCATCCACGCGCGAAATCCAGGTCTTCTAGGTTCTTCACGTCGGTCCAGGATACCCACTGTCTGACGCATAATCCAGTCCACCACAATTAGGAATATCATTGGTGATAATAAGCACCCTTGTCTGACTCCTGTGTTTACTCCAAACGCCTCGCTGAGTTTTCCGTTGTGGATCACTTGACATGTGCCGTTGTCGTACAGCTGTTGAATAAGGTTGATGAATATTTGGGGTACGCCGTAGTACTCGAGTAGTTTCCAAATTACTTCGCGGTCAACGCTGTCGAAGGCCTTCTCAAAGTCTATAAAGTTGAGGTAGAGGTTTGATTGCCATTCCATGCTTTGTTCTGTGATGATGATGCGTAGAGTTGCAATTTGGTCAGTACATGATTTGCCTTTCCTGAATCCAGCTTGTTCTGGTCGGAGTTCTGTATCCAGTGCGTCCTTTATTCTCTCCAGGATGATGCGACTCAGGATTTTACTTGGCGTCGATAGGAGCATGATTCCTCGCCAGTTCTTGCAGAGTGAGGGTAAGTCGCCCTTCTTTGGTAGTTTCACGAGGTAACCTTTCCTCCAGTCAGTAGGCACCTTTCCCTCCTTCCAGACCTTTTGCAATAATGGAGTCAGCATGTCTGCTGTAGTCTCTGGGTCCGCTTTCAGTGCTTCAGGGGGTATTCCATCTGGTCCAGCTGCTTTTCCAGCTTTCAGAAGCTTGATTGCATTCAAGACTTCAGCTCTCGTTGGAGGATTGGTGTCAACTTGCAGTTGTGTGCGCGCTGTTGTTGGTATTTCTGGACGGGTTGCAGGTGATGGTCGGTTCAAGAGTCCTTTGAAGTGATCCGCCCATTGTTTAATCTGTTTTTCTTCCTTGGTAATTGGGTTCCCTTGGCTGTCTTTTATAGGTTTCGCTTGTGTTGATCTCTTCCCGGATAGAGATTTGGTTATCTGATATAGTGTCCTCAGGTCCCTTTTGCCTGCTGCCTTCTCAGCTTCAGTGGCCAGGTTGTCGTAGAATCGTCTTTTGTCCTTCCTAGCACTCTTCTTCACTTCTTTGTCCAGTGCTGTGTAAGTTGAGCTCAGCGTCTCCTTCTCCTGTCCGTCCTTGCATTGAATCATTTTCTCTTTCACCATTCTCCTCTCTTCTATTAATTTCCAAGTGTCCGTTGAGAGCCATTCCTTGTCTTGTCTCTTCTTTCTTCCTAAAACCGTTGAACACGTTTCGTTGAAAATCGCCTTCAGAGACTTCCAATGTTCTTCCACGCATGATTCTTCAGTGATGTCGCGTAGTGTTTCCTGCTTTGCTCTGACAGTTGCAGTGAAAGTGTCCTTTGTGGTTGTGTCCTTCAGTAATTGAGTGTTGAACTTGCATTGTGGCCTATCCCCAGCTATCCTCGAGGCTTTTAGTTTCACCTTGAAAGTCCCTTCTACTAGATAGTGGTCTGAACCCACATCTGCTCCTCTCCTTGACCTTGTGTCCAGTAGGCTCCGTCTCCACTTTCTTGAAATTGAGATGAAGTCTATTTGGTTCTTGGTGTTTCCATCTGGTGAAATCCATGTCGTCTTGTGTATATCCTTGTGTTTGAACACACTGCCACCAATCACCAAATCATTGAAGGCGCAGAAGTCTGAGAAGAGTTCACCATTGTCGTTCATTTCACCGAGGGCCTCACGACCCATGGTGAGTTCTCTTCCTGTGTTGTCTCCTCCCAGCTTCGCATTCATGTCGCCCATCAGGATTTTGATATCGCCATTTGGGACGTTGTCCATTATTGCTTGTAGTTGTCTGTAGAACGCCTCCTTCTTCTCTTGTTCTGAGACGTTTGTAGGCGCATAGCATTGAATGACTGTAACTTTCCTTCCTTTTGAGTTGAACCTGGCTGTCATTATCCTGGAGGAGATTGGTTCCCACTGCATGAGAGCTTTGGCTGCTGTTGGTGACATCATGATGGCCACTCCCTCGGTGTGCTCGTGATTGTCCTCTGGGTGACCGGAATAGATTATTGTCTCCCCAGTTGGTAGTTGGCACCTACCACATCCGTTCCATCTGCTCTCGCATATTCCCAGCACTTCACCAGCCTGCGTCATTTCACTTTCCCGATTGCAGCGAAAAATAAGGTTACTGTTTATATTTTTAGAATTTTTAATATATTGGTGCATTGAAGTTTCTGTAGCGGTTTGGTTGAGTTTTGGGAGTGGAGTTGCTAGCACCACGCCCCAACCCTCCCTCTTTACCCGGGCTTGGGACCGGCTAGAAAACTAGCAAGCTAATAGTCTAGGCGAGGTTGATGTCTTCATAAGTCAAATTAAAATACAGAGACATTACTATCCAACCAATAATTTGGAATGTATTCGTCCAGGACGTCTAACTGCCATCTACTAGTGACTTGGCACCACTCCCATCTATTGTCACTGGAGAGTCATTGTCCTCGTAAGTAAATTGCTGGACTCAAACAATCACGGTTTCTTATCATAACTTCAAGAAATTCATCTGGAATCTAGATACTAATAATCAAAGACTTAATATTCATATATTGAGTCTATAGGCATTTCTAATACTTTTAAGCTACATTTCGTCATGAAGTGATATCAGTTATCCAATTAACGAAAACCTAAAAGCTCAAACAATAGGCATATATGGGCACTACTAAGGAGATGCAAACTAGGGAATAAACGATCCTCTGGATAACTTAGATTTCAGTGATTTTCTAGCTGACTTTTATATTTCGGCTTATGATCTACTACTTCGGACTCACTGCCTGAATGCTAATGTTTTCAACGCCTAAGCTAACCTAAGGGTTCTAATTTCGATCTCAGGTGAGGTCATGACTACACACTGCTAAATGGTCACAGACTAGGCAGGGAACAACCGCCAGGGGCTTCCCAGTCGTCTAACTGATATGGGTCCATGAAGAAACCTACCCTGAAATCAAGCAAATCCCCAAGAACCTTGAAGTTAAATTTTTTTAATTGAAATCCATAAAAACATATCATTTAGTGGTCACCCGAAGATGTTGTCATGAATAATATGCCTTCGATAGTTACTGAGAACGATATGAAGCTGCCATTACTAACAGCTGATCGACATAAGGGATGATATACTGGATATGCTGGTCACCAAACGCATTTTCATAGAGTAAAGGATCAACTAGACATGTCTCCGAGATTGTTGCCCAGAAAAATGTCAATAAAAAATATAAAACAAGCTAGATCAGTTAAATGAAGATTTAAAAAAGGAAAGATGTTGCATACATGTTTTTCATCAAAGTTAAAGAACTTCCTGAAATCCCTTATGAACTATTCCAAATAGACAGCAGAAAGTCTACGTGACTTTTTCAATGCGTTGAAACATTGATTTGGATGAGCATATCATGAAGTCACAACATATCTTCAATGTTTTCATTGTTACCAATCTGAAAAACTTAACCTGAGCGCTGATTCGCCCAGCATGATAATGGATTGTCTCACTCAGTCATCTTATGAGGAAACACTACATTACAATCACAAGAAGTTAATGGAGACATCGAAACGCAAACGAAAAGTGAAAAAAAGATTAACGGCGAAAACACGGATTGAATACCGCACATGTACAATCGGAATGACACAACACCGCCTATACCGGAGATATAGAAAGTGCCAACAAACAACAAGACGAAGAGAGAGAAGGAGAGAGGAAATATACCAGAGAAATTATGAAGCCGTGGGACTAAATTGACATGATTATGAGTGACAATAACTTATGCTCGAAACCTTGTCATCCAGTTGTTAATACTGAATCATCATCACCACTGTGTGATTATTAAAATAAACTAATCGAATATGGAATTCCATTCTCTCACAGTGCTCAAGTCCGACACTGACAACATTAATTTCACTCAAACTTGCTCCCTTCAATCAAGAGATATTTATTTCTAATGTTGTTCAGGTTGGTCTCTCTGACATTCCATAACGTCATCTCACAAACAAGGAACGCAAAGGAATAAAACAACAATTATGATCGCCAGATGAACAGTACATCTGACACATGAGTAGTGATACTTGAAGCAGATGGGAATCGAATGTATGAGATGAAACTGTTCCGTCGAAGTTGGATAACTGGCTTCACTTATTTAGTTCTTGTCAAATAGTTGGTCAACTGTTCACATTTATCGAGGAAATAGTTGAATGATGGGTGAATAATTGAGGAGGGGGACGGGTGAAGACATTGAGCATATTCCACCCACAACTAGTACACAAGGGGATGAATGTAGGTGGACTTCAGCTACATATAATGATAATTTTCTCACATTCTGAGTGATGGGCAAATTGACGAATGGCGAATGAAGCAGCCGTGAGCTGTTGATCACATAGCTTAGTGATAATATTCGTGAAGTGTCATAAGTCCTACTTTAAATGATGTTACCACTAACGCTAATAATAATAATAATCATTTAGTACTGACAAAAAAATCGACTTGGATGACTAGTGATTTGCTAATTCTGGATATTTATTTATCCACTTTCACCATAACTCTGTTGGGCTTTGACTTGTTTATTACCTCATAATACCACTGAATAATGAAAATGAATTGTTTATTATGTTCTTAATTCTTTTTATAACTAAAAACTTTGCACTATATACTTGTAACTATCGAACTAGTTCCTTCTTTTTTTAAATAAACCTCTAAAATATTTGAGTGTTGGTTTGTAGGGATTTGGTTAGTTTCAGGATTTCATCATGAGCTGACATTAGTTAGGGAACCATTGGGAAACCTGGGAGTACTGGACAGCTGTTTCGTCCTAGTTTGGGACTCTTCATCAGTACGCCCCTACCGGAAGGTCCTGGGTTCGAATTCAGTACTGTCCAATACTCCCAGGTTTTCCAATGGTTCTCTAACTAGTGTCAGCTCATGATAAAATCCTGAAACCTCTAAAGTATTCGGTCTGATTTTAAAATTCCGAATGAATATTTGGTAATTGTGTTGCACAACGAAGCTTATAAAAATGTCAGTTAGGCATCTGTCTAACTGATAAATATAGTGGAGTTTTGATTACTTTCAGACGACGTTTCACTTTGAATTATTTGAAATGGACAGGTAATTTACATAAGGATATCGATATGCATTTCACATCTGCTACGTTTAGCAACAGTTGACACCGAGTTTAGTGGCGTATTTTGCAAAGAAGTGGGATCAGAATTCTTAAGCTAATTGACCTAAGGTGTTAAATTATAGCAGTTTCTAAGCTTCTGTGTAATTATTTAAGGAATCCAACCTATATACTGAAGTACACAATGAACTCCCTCCAGATAAGTGAGAATTTCATTTGCTTAACGAAATTTTCACTACCAGTTTCTGGGCATCAGATGTTTATTTTACTTCACTGAGAACTCTTCAATGCAAATTTCTGAATGATAATTTACTGTTCTGCTGCATTGATGGCTTAGCAGTGATGTTTGTGCATTGCGGAGACCATCTTTCAGTCTCCATGTCTTCAGTATAGTCGCTCATTTACTAACAACCACATTCTAGTTGAATACCACAAATTCTAGTAGGTTATAATGCAAAACTGGGAAGGAAAAATGTTGGACTAGCGATCATCGAAGTATAGCAGTTATAAGATTATTGAGTAATATTCCTTTGGCAATCCAATTATCCGTTTTCAACAGAAATATGTATATCAAGTGTATACACCTATTCGACCATATCATCCAGTAATAAAATACATCACAAAACTCATTTGTTGCATCCATTTTATTGTAAAATGTCCGACGTTCAAAAATAAATCACCGCAGAGGCTTCTTAGTGAATATCTGCCTACTTTTAAACAATTTCATTAGGCAGTGAGATAAATATTCACTTTTCTGTTGCTGTATCAAAGTATTTAACTTCAGTATTCTTCAAAGTGTCATGAGTGTGTTCTGTTTTTTTAAATTCTTAACAAGTAAATCAAAATTTCATTTTTCAGTGTTTTCCACATTTCATAGATGAAATTTAATATTCATCAAAGAAAAAAATATCTGAGATATGAGACACATTAACAGGTATGTAAAATTTTGGCTTCAAATATAGTTTCCCATTGGTACGGAGGGAAAAAGAGGCACAAAGATACAGTAAAAGAGAGAGTAATTCACTTCCATAGTCGCGGCGACGCAGTCTGTAAAGACTAAAATTTGATTCAAAGCTGGATTAGCAAGAAAAAAGACACTTGTACTTATCTTCACAATGGAACAGTTTTATGGTTTTTACACACCACAGTTGCTTCATACGTCCATCTCGTAGGAAAACACGATAAATCTGACCCAAATAAAAATAAGCAGACACTGGATGATATTATAAAGAAGGATTATTTTCTGAATATACTTCAGTAAATAACATAGCATACAGGCAAAAGGTCACATATACGCATAATCATAATTTGGAGGAACAGAAAATTGAAATTCTACACAAAATACTGATGTTTCGTGCATAAATAGGCGTATATTCCGTCATGAATCTGTCAAATACACTCACCTAAATTAAATCATGTCAGCTGTCAAATTAACACACAAAGGAATGGAGGGAAAAAACCTGGGTGATTTGAAAGGTTGATGCTTTAAAAGTCTATACGAAAAATCATTAAAACGCATACAAAAGAAAAAAAACTTGAGGCATGAAATGAAAAGTGTTAACGGTTCACTTGTACTACGTTCATGTAAGAATTAGATGAATACAATTGATATCCTAAAAGGAAGCAGTAAATTCAGTATTGTCGCCTAGTTCTCTTTTACTATACTAACTGGGTTAAAATTTGATGTTTTCTTTTCTTTGTTATCGTCGTTGTCAAAAATCTAGGCAATCTAAATGATACTTAATTTCGTTTGAGAAGAAAAAAGATTAAATTAGGAAACTATTCCTGACTTTTCTAGATAGGTGAGTGCTAAAAATTACTGCATAGCTAGCTTAATTAGTAGCATAAATTAAAGGTTGACTGTTCCAATTGTTGTTGTTCAATCAAACTATGCACCTACTTAGACGAAATTAATGTCCATCCAATGCTTAGACTTCACAGGCATTCTTTATCACAAAGAAATAATAAAATGGTGTGTTCAGTGAAGTTGTTAAAACCTTCAGTTATTACACGAAGTCGTATTTTATCGATTTTTCCTCAATTAATTCCAGTCTGTTTTCCAACTAGCTAGGTTTGTATTTTGATAAAAGTAGTCTCAAATACATGAGTCATTCGATTTATGGTAACCAGAGTAGAGATGAAAATTTATCTGTCATCAACATTTATCAACATTTAGTTGTTATATGAATGCATTTGTGGTAAAATCAGAATTTAGGAAGATTACAGGTTTTATACATTTTGCTAATATGCCCTTCGTAGGGGTTTCAATAAACATGAAATCTTGAGCTAAAGCTTGTCATCCATTTGTTACTTTGAACAATTCCAAACACACTAAACAGGCTTGAAAAGGTATGTATTTAAATAGTTGCACAGTCGGCCTGAAGAGTCGTCATCTATGAGCTTTAAGTGTGTTAGTGGAGATTTGACTCATTGGTTTTAGCATTCTACTTTCAGCTAATAGTGGGTCTGTGGCTCTAACCTTACCTCAGCTACTCTGTTTTGAGCAACTGCGTAGTATTATCAGCCTTCATACAATAAATATGACTCTGATCTTGGTTACTAACTTCTGACTAACATTGAGTTACAAAACGCAGTACTTTACTTTTAAATTTCAGAAATGAATATAACATTCTTCCAAGATCAGTAAGTGAGTATCCAGTCATTAAAACCATTTATTTGATAGAATAAGGGTGATATGTTCTACCAGCATTAAAAAAAAGGAAGCGTCATCACAGTTTCCTACTTCATTCTTGGCTTTTATTTTCAAAGACTGATTAATGAACAGAGCATATTCTATTCGATAAATTCGTCATCAGTTCCTACATTTATATGTCAATAATAATTAAAGAAGTATTGTTACTGACGTCATCAATGTTTTAAATTACATCATATCAGTAGTGTCTACCGATCACATTTCAAAAGCATCACTAAGAGATAACATGGATTATTATAACACTAAACTAAATATCAGATAAACTAAGCGAATTCACACAAAATTTATGGTTCTATAGACTAGACATCAGACCAGGGTAGCAAGAGAGGCTAGAACTGCTTCTTTTGTTTACAGAGATCCGATTGTTTTAGGTGAATTGTAATGGCTTTTGATGTTTGGAGTGTTCGGTATCTAGAGGACCTTGGTACTTAATGTAATACCTGTTAGATGATATAGGAAGTTTCTTCACTGTTAGTTTTGTGGCCTCTTTGCTCGAAGCAGTCCAATATAGGACCGTTCACGGTCCTAACAACACCTTTATTTAACCACATTACTAGGCCTTCACGAGAACGAAAAACTAGGTTCCTAAAGGGACGATTAATGTAACCGGCTCCACAGGAGCAGTTGGCTTGATTGATACAATCAGAGGTGGCTAGCCCTGTTTATATATATATATATATCCCTTCCCTCACTTGATGGACCCAACTGGTTACGACTTCTCGCTAGAACTAATACATTTAACCACACAAATTGAATTAAGCAGAAAAATTAATAAGGATGGAGACAGAGCTTTTTTTCTTTCACTTTTGCATTGTGAATCATCTCTCGTATCAGGTCTTTCATCGTTTATTGCCCTGAAATTAGTTTGTATAGATATGATCCTGCCATACAGCAGAAGGAATACGGCATAAGAAGTCGCGACCAGTGTGTTCCGAGAGTACTCGATGATGATACTGACCGATGCTCGCGTTATACACCATGTGTTGGCAGAACATAGAGTTCATGGACCATTGGGTTCCGGTCTAAGTGGCTGAACGGTCAACGAGCTTAGTCTTCCTACTTGAAGGTCATGGGTTCGATCCCCAGTGCGGTTTTCTGTGTGTGTCACTGAAGAGTCACAAACTAGGACAAAACACCTATCTGGTACTCCGTAGTTTCTAGTGGTTTTTTAACTAACATCAATCCGTGACCAAACTTGACACGAATCGAATTTCTCCAAATTATCTTTTGAGAATATCTTATACCTTAGAAAATTAAAGAAACCCTTTATTCCAGTAATGAATTATAGACTGTCCTCTTTCGTCTATTACTTATAAAAGGATGAACAAAGTACTTTAATTTTAAAGACATTCGATTTGATTATTTCATACACAAGGATTCAACCTATGCACCTGTTACAAAAATGCAAAGTAGTCATCAACAAACGCTGAAATAAGCTAATTCATTTATGAACATAGTGATTTACAATATAATACAGCTGGTTGGTCAGCTAGTTGGTTGTTACTGGCGTAATCATCTTACCCCTTATAGTTAATGTAATCAGTAATCAGATGCCGGTTCCTGACAAAATCTGTTTTGCAGTCAGTAAATGTTACACGCACACACACACACACTAGCATGTGCATTCACACTTTGTTTAACTGGAATTATTCATAACCCCTGATTTATATCAAGTCCACTGACAATTTCGTCCTTCTGAAAATAGTATTGTTACGTCACTGGTAATATAAGTGTCAAACATATCACTTTTGCCACTGCTCCCACTGCCAGTAACGACATATAAAAGTATTTTTATCATCAACCTAAGGCAGATTAAAATATTATTAGTAAGTCCTAAGCAGTTCTTGGCAAGTCCATCCTAGGCACAGCACTGTAGGTGTTAAAGACCCAGATGATATGCACCTCTAACTAATTGTGAATGAAAATAAAAGTACAAATGTTAGATTTCGCAGGTCAAATGTGGATTAGACGTACCACCTGTCTGCTTTTAAATCTGTTTGCATTTACACGATTAACACAGGGATTTCTAAGTGTTCTGATTGTAGAAAAATATGAAATAATAATAGGATACACTTATTTATCTGGTAATTCTAATTGTCTGACAACCGTATGATAAAGGAATGACTCAGGAGTGATACCGCGATTTTTATAAGGAGTAATTTACTGTTTTATATCGCAAATTAATTGTAATAGGTATTGACACTGCCAACTGATAAATTATTCCGTCATCTTATCAACGGATATCTAACATACTTTTTTACACTTCAAGTAGGAGAATGAGTTGCTTAGCTTGTAGGTTGAGTTGCATTTTGATTTAGGTATTACAATGTACCTCTCACTTGAAAAGTGTGTATTTTGCCAATATAGTTCATACTATAAATAATGCCATATTCTTAGTTGATTTCACGTTTATAGAAAGTTGTTATTCGGTTCATATATTTATTTTAGGTAAAGAGAAAGAGAGAGAGAGAGTAATGTTGCTCGTAGCCAGTTGCTGTGGCCTTCCCTCTCTCTTTCCCCCTTAATTTTTCTATTTTGAATTAAAATTTATTTATGCATCTGAGTGATAAATTTTCACAAGATTCACTAAACTACTTATTAGTGCGCTTACTTGCCAGTATTACTCAATAAAAACAATAATAATATAGAATAAAAATTAATCCCCTGGTATACAGTGAAGAAATAACCCCTTAAATGTTTAATGATGATAGTGTCTCATCTCTTTTTTGTACTTTTCATTCCATTTTCATTAGTAGCAATTATAGTGACAACAATACTGGCCTTGTCAGTAGGATTCCATCTTGATGAATAAATAACTTTTCTTGCTGATATTTAAACTTTCTGCTTTTATTCCCTATGAAGTCATAACTTTTCTACCTAGTCAGTAGCTGGTTGAACAATGCATACTTTCAATTTAGCAAAAAAAACTATTCAAGTAAAAGAAATATATATATATCCCTCAACTGTATTTGGGAATTAAATTCCACAATGGAAACTGTTCTTTACTTAACTGAAAGTGATTTATTCACAAAAGTACTCACATGATTTCACCATGAACAAATAATGATAATAGAATTATGATTGAGTATATATGACAACTGCACTGGTCAAAGGTGATTTTCAGGTGCATAAATCATAAGTGTCGAAAAATAGTAAGAATAACTACAATCAAAAAGGTGGAGGAGGGGAAGACGAAGAAGAAGTTTAAAAAAAAAGATGTCTGATGGAAAATTTTTTGAAAAAAAAATCTTATTTATTTTTTATTCTCATGTAATCATTACATATGAAATTTATCCCATAGAAATTATGACTCAAAAGGGGATTAATGAAGTCGACATGTTATCCCTGTGATGTTTACTTGTCTATATGTGTGTGTACATGCGTGTTTGTGGATTTATTTTATTTTTTTATTTGTTTCATAGTTTAATTGTGCTAAGAATGATGATGTTTTACTAGTAATAAGCTCATCTGCATGTCATTAAGCCGATGGGATGACGATGACGATGGTGATGATTCCCGACACGTCATACTAGACACGACTAAAGTACATCAATTTCCGATTTATTCATCAGAGTAGAAAAAAACAAAGCAGAGACAAATAAAAGCCTTAAGGGCAATCAGAGTCTGTTTGTTAATAATATACTTATATTTGTACAAAAAGAATTGTCAAAAGTTATCCAAGCATAAGATAAATTACCCAACATCAGCATCCGTTCAGTGTGTTTGTTGTTTGCCATCCTCTTTAGTTTTTTCTCATTTTGATATTATTTCATTATCAATTCTGTGATAATTTCTCAAGTTGCGTGCAATCCATTCTGTCAGGCTTTATTCATTTAAGTGTAAATGAGAAGTGAAAACAAAAACAAAACAAAAAAGATTTCTTTTTTTTTTAATATTTATAAATGAAGGTCATTCATGATTCATATGTTAAGTGAACACCAAACATCATACACACACACACGCATAGACAGAAATCAAGTGAACTTTAGCAATAACCTTTCAAAATGTATTGCCTTACCTATTTTCAAGGTATATTGTAGCAATAAGTGATATAAAGCTGTAATATAAACTGTCAGAAGGTAGTAATGGAGTCTAAAACCACTGCCTTAAACGCGATGTACTGAAGCTGAAATTTTACATCCCTGGTTTTTCTCTCAAGAAACTGTGGATGAGTACTAATAAAGAGTGCAGAAGAACTATCAAGTATTGTTTGATTGGGAATAACTCTATAACTGATGTCATTTCCTGATGCCATCTGTACTCAAATCAATCAAATACCTCCAAGCCTACCATATTAAGTTCCAAATTTGACTGGCTAGTCACATGATTCTAGTTGTTTAGAGATAGTTTTTATCACCTGATGACATTGGGCCAACAAAGAATAGAAGATTATTACAACCATTTTCATCATCATGTTGAATTTTTCCGGAATCTGAGACACTGTTATTTAAGGTTCAATGGTAGTGCCTAAAACAGGTTGAGAGTAAGAATATTTGTTGATTCAATCCTTTTATACGGTTTTGAGTGGTGTTTATCGCTAATTGAAGAATTTACTGCGATGATTACTAGTCAGCTGTCAATTTCTCACCGATTTCAAGATCACTTTATTTTGTGAACCATCGTCTACCAGAAATCCGTGAGGGGCTGTCTCCTGAACTGTCTGTCGCCTTACAAGGAAAGCATGTTAAAGTTAAATTCATTTTGAGCTAGTTCTAATTGCCTATAATCCCAACTTCTGTTCACCTTCAATAACTGATTGTAATCTTTATTCGTCATCCATAAATCAGACTTGAACTCTACTCATTCTGACATCTTTGTCCATAACACTAACAAATCGTTTACAAATACAGTAGTTGTACAAAGTTTTTTAAACATAAGAGTTATGTTTTTTGATGGACTAGTAATCGTGCAAATGTTTCCACTGAATATCTGTATTAAAGAGCATTACATCGGTAACTGTGATCAACAGAATTGTATTTTATACTAGCTACCCTAAAACTGTTTGTAGTATAATTTCGCTTGTGACTTTTATTAGCTACTGAATAGTAATACTTAGAATTTTTAACTGTATAGCATGATATTCAAGAGTTAGTTGGCAACGATTAGATTTGTTTTTTCGAGTTTGACCACAGATTGATATAAGTTAGAGAACCATTGAAAACCGGCACTCGAGTACGAGACAGCTGTTTCATCCTAGTTTGCGAATAATTATACTACTACTAATATCACTTGTCGTACTAATGATAATGACAATAATAATACTTCTATGATTAAGTGATTCAAAATGTCATGAGCTGTACTGATCCATTGACTCAATGACTACACAATGGGTCTATTTTTTTGACAGTATATGGTATGAAAGGTTCTTTGTGTTTGAAAGCTTTGCACTGGATTGAAACAACTGCTGAATACCTTTTTTTCTTAATCATTCTATAGTCAGTAGCAATCAGTCTACAAGAAAGCTCACTTTCAACGATTAACAGAATTAAAACAAAATCTTCTATTCATTTTAAGAGTTGATCAGGGATTGATATCGGTTAGAGAACCATTGAAAACCGTCACTCGAGTACGAGACAGCTGTTTCATCCTAGTTTGGGACTCATCGGCAGTAGGCACCCACTGACAGGGTTTGAACCCAGGAATTCCCGGTTGCAAAGCAAGCTAGCTCGTACACCATTCAGCCATTGGGGCCTGATTCAATGGCCAGCCCATGAATTCCAACTTCTACCAATTCGTGATTTTAGCACGACAGCCAACCAATGTCATTGGCGGAACACCCATCCTTACTCCCAACCTGTCATAGCTCACTAATCACAACTTCTCACTAGAGCTCTAGGAAACTCCTGAAGAAGAATTTAATGGAGACAAATATTCAGTCTAATATTTCTTGTTTCGAGTGCTAACCATCGACCAATCGAGAACGATAAAAACACTGTGGTATCTTGAGAAGAAAATAACCATAATAAGAATGTTGAAACAGGTCATGTGAAGTGAATTATCTTCACATTAATAAGTTCGGTGATATTTCGTAATTCTATTGTTACATAACTGATACTTGTTCAGCATAAACAAGCATCCAGTGTTTACACATAAGTAACAGTATTAATAATAATAACGGGTATTGAAATGATGATGACATCTCCGACCCGCATTATGTATACATCCCGTGCTTGACTAATCACTTCCTATCTATACATAATTTACATATGTATGATATGCATCGATTTTTTGGAGAGTTATATGCCCCCTACCTCCTGTATCTAATCACATTACTGAGCATTACGATGTGGAGGGAGAAAGAAAACTAGAAATGAAATAACTTCAAAATCGAATGAATTATAACTGATTGATAAATTCATTGGTAATACTGGTATTTTACTGTTAATGGTAGTTATTACAAATTAAGTGATAACCCGCAAAAATATATTCCAGGCGGATTCATTTCAACCAAATAATAATGATAGTAATAATGATTTTTATGTATTGCAAAAGCTGATAAATACAAAAACATGTTAGGAAGAAAAGTGAAACAGGTATTCGTGTGTATGTTGTTAACAAAAACGATCCAGAGCATGCGATCTTTACAAGTCGATAAAATCAGTGGAAAAATTGATTAAATTGATCAAACAGTATAGCCGTTGGTTCTATCGTTAGTTGATTATTTCATCTTAATTTAAATGCTGATAATGAAGGTTAATGCATACATTTGTGCATTTATTTACTCTGCAAGCATCTAGTTAACTAGGACAGTCCTGGTAAGGTCATAAAAGTGATTATTTCATTTATTAAACAGCAGTCATAAGGTATAATCACTGATATGTTACTTAAATAGTCTGTCTCCTCTCTCTGTCTTTTGTCTTCACTTTGATCTGAGAATATTTGTGTGGGTGGTTATCTTGGCGTCAAGGGTCAACTGAAATGATTTACAGAATTTCATCACGAATTCATATCGGTTAGAGAACCATTGGAAGACCAGGACTCGAGTACTAGTCAGCTGTTTCGTTTGACTATTTAGGAACTATGCTTCAGCAGTACTCACCCACCACCGAGGTTCGAATCCAGGGTCTTCCGGTTACAAGGCGAGCGAGTTCGTAGACCATTAAATTACTGGAACCCGATACAACGGCCAGCCCAGCTTCTACTAGTTCATGATATAGCACGACCACTAGCGAATGTCACCGCCGGTGAGTATCTGTCATCACATCCAACCAGCTGTATCCCACTGGTCCTACGTTCGAAACTTCGCGGTGGGTGCATATTGTTGAAGAGTCCCAAACTAGTTGGACGAAACCGCTGTCCAGTACTCCCATCTGGCTTTCCACTGATTCTCTAAACGATATCAGTTCATGATGAAATCCTGTAACCAATCAAATCCTTGCAAACCAACACTTTAAATTATTTACCTCGTCTTACTCACTTCAATGATTAAGAAAGGCCATTTATCATATCTCTTAAAAAACGACAGTACGCCTCAAAAACACTGTCGTATATATATATATTATATATATATATATATATAAATATTATCTTAAAGGTTACTGGAATAAATTGTTAGTGAGAATACTTGATTTGTCAGCTATAGAGCATGTTCCTTCTAAAGGTTACAGCAAGCTTATCTAAATAGAAATTATTTTGGTGTCCTTCAAGCTTTCCTGTACTACGTCATGGACGTTTCAACTTTTTAATGTAATTAATGTCGAAGTGGTCGATGAGTTTACCAATGGAACGTCTGAGTATTATCTTCAACAGACTATAATAGTAAAGTCATGTTAACTGAGTTAACAGACAGGATATCGAACTATTTTTCACCTTCAATGATGGTTAAATGTGTATATATTTCATCCGAGGATTAATATCGTGTGATCGATCACACAAGTATAAATTAAAAATCATGCATAATACAAGGTAAACATGGATGTCACTGGAGGTTAAAATTGGATTCTGAATAGAACAGAACACCAATTAATTAAGTTATTTCTCTATAAATAAAATAGTTTAATGACCAGAATCTCTACACTGGTATATACTGTGCGTCGGTGGCACAGTGGTTAGGACTCTCGCGGACCATGCACATGGTCCGGGGTTCGAGCCCACGCCGACGCACACCTGATATCTATGGTCGGCCTGCAAAATTTGGGCTACCGATATCCACGCTGAAAATTCCATACTTGTACCAAAAATACAGTGTGGAATCAAGCTGTAAATCAAAAATCAAAAAAAATCAAAAAGAGAACTTCGAGTATATAGTTTAAGGGAATCTGGTTGATACTGGAAAGTAAGAACCATCTTGAGTTTCGTTCATGAGTTATTAGTTTATATATCCTTTTGACAGTAATTTTACACCATTCATTAGCTTTAGAAATTTGTTTAAGTTGTCAAGTAAAATGCTGAGGTTAACTTAGTGCTGAAGTTAGCAGTTTAGAAGATTGAAGAAACGCTCTGTCTTATCATTGAGTAAATGTCAACTTCAGGGATGCCTTTTCAATTTTCTTCTAAAAATAAGAGTTATTCTTGATTAAAATCAAAAATACATTATCATCGCTACCATGTCCATCATTTACAATAGGCGATTAAGGTAAATGTTGACCAACAAAAAATTGATTTCAGTCAATATTTAATATGAATACATCCCAATTATCCATCCATTAAGGATTTATTAGCATAAGCTGTTATGTTTAGCACAAAAAAGTGAACTGTCATTGGCAAACTGAAGGTTTGTACTCATGGACCATTTGTGAATTATTAGACTAAGTTTATCCTGACCAAGAATCACCTTAACATAACATAACAGTTTCGCTTTTATTCCAGAAACAGTACTTGTGGTACAGTGTGGAATTTTCAGCACGTATCTGCAATGTTGCATCTAATTTCATCGTATATTTAAAAGGAGTATTACGAAAAAATAAATATAAAAAAACAACAAAAAACCAAAAAAGAAACATCGAAATAATAAAAAAAATGCAAAATAAAAATACCAAGTAGAAAGGAAGATAAACACCAATAATGAAAAATATTTCAGTATTGGGTAGTGGAAGCTATGATATGTGTATGCGTGGAGAACAGTAACAGCTATAATCATACAAGAAATTATGAGATGTTCTTAAGAATGTTTATAGCCAAGATGATCAGTTAATTTGATTTGAACTACACTAAACAATCATAAAATAAACATTCCAGGGTTTTTTTTTTATTGTCAGCACTAATGCAGTATTTGTTGTGGTAGTGTGAGTAAAACCTGCATAATACGAAATTTTTAAGATGGTGATAGTGGCGTTCACAAACAAGATTGTCAGTTAAATAGTGCTGAACAAAAACAACCACAAAACTAATATTACATGATGGTTAATTACAGGACAATTTTGTAGTAATCATAGTGATAATATAGTTGGACCCGGTAGATATACAAAAGAAGGAATAGAGTAAAGTACAAAAAAGTAAGCCAATGATAATAATTTTAAGTAGCTAAGTATGTTTAAGAAGGTTGTTCACTATAGAGTACAAATAAGAGAGTATAAGGGGGAAATAACAAGGGCCAAAATTATGTTATTAACAACAAAGCAAGTCATAGGTTTCACGCTTAACATTGTCCCCTGTCACTTAGAACACGGGCCAAATATGGTATCGTTGAGTTCCTATACTTGGTTGTACGAGTATATATTATTTTGTACTGATTTCTGGTTCTACCTGATGAGATGCAAGGAGAGAGTTGGGAATAGAGGGGTGTTGGGGATCAGAGAGTATGGTTTCAGACCATTTCTTACATGTATTTAGATGCTTAGCCACTAATGTAGTGACGAGCTGAATGAGTTTTACACCACTAGTTCTACTAACTACCTTCAACATCCTTCTCAGGATGGTATAGTCCTTTTTCAGTACCATTCTGATACAGAACACAATTTATAATCCTTATCGATCAAGCTACTGTAGTATTGTTGTCAGTCAACAGCCATCCTTAGTGTATACAACAGATTACTATAATGGCTCTTATCTTTAGAAAAAAATTATAACTCAACAAACGGATGAACTTATTTCACCATGCATTCAATGATGTAACAAAATCCTTTTCTTTTTAAATCTCCCCTATTAGAATAATAAATAGTAAAGACAAGTAATAGAGTAGGTAGGTATAAAGTAGCAGTTGAAGTATACAAAACGTTGAGATTACAATCTTCTACTAACAGGGTATTTTAATAATAACGTAAGGAAGTACTCATCATTCTTTCTAATCTTTTTAAAAAGTTACCCATATGAATAAAAAGTCATAAGAAAGTTTGGATAATTTTCAAGCGGAAGAGAACAAATATAAAACAAAAAAGAAAACTAGCAACTTTTCAAAAAATTAACACAAAAGAAACATAACCGACTTCATGTGAAATGTACCCCGATAATGTCAACGAGAGCGCATGTTCTTATTTTCGATTAAAACTCGTTTCTTTCCCCTTTTTTAATCACTACTTAAAATCTAATCGTTAAGGCGTTATGTATAATAGAAATTTCAGGGTTGTTGTAATTTTCTGAAATGAAATGAAAATCTGTTAACTCATACACCTGCTTAGTCATAAAGACAGCTTTGAAGGAATTCAATTTTTTAAACTCAGATATATATTTACATATACATATATAGCCTATATATATATTTCAAGTTTGCTTGTTTGTTTAAATCATATAGAAGTACATTGTCATCTTAAAAGTTCGATTGTAACCCTTCTGGTTACTTGAATTTTTATATGGTAGTGAAACTGTAAATTGAAGGAGATAGAATACACGATTATCTAGGCATTGAGATAATAATAATAATATTAGTCGATTGGTTCACATTTCAATGTTGAAGATTATTTTAAAACATAGCTACATGAACAACTCAAATCTTATAACAAAATTAAATGGAAAAACAAAAAAACAGATTTAATTTTTGTGATAAGATAGTCATTATGTGTTTGATTACTTACTACATATGAATGGTAGAGTTTTTCATTCTGTTTAGATCTAATCAATAATAACTTGTACATAGGGATAAGAAAGTAACAATGATTGAAGAAACCAGACTATGTCAGTGGATACAAGTGTACACTAGTGTGAGAGAGAGAGGGGAAAAAAGATTTTCATTGCTGAAAACAAAATAATTTCATTCGAAGTGTATATAAATAGATATTTCACAGAGTCACTATTGCGTCTATTATTGAATACTTAAGCTGTATTATTTAAAAATAGGGTTATTAGCGTACCCTTTGAACGACGAGATTTGAAACTTACTGTTTGATAAACAGGCAGTCTGTAGATGGCCGTGCATCATCTAATCACCTGATGCGTATATACTACATGTATTGAAGACACTTAAAAACATTTACTAAGTATCCGTTGTGTTACACACTTTTATGCGGATGTGCTCACTAACTGCCGGTGGAATGCAGTTATGTTAGTATAAACAGTAAAAGATAGTTTATTTTCGTGTAAATTACGGTATTTTCAAAGATAGTTGAAACATTTACTGTTTCGTTTAGAAGATACCGATTGGCTTGAAGACGCACATTATAATAACTTCCAGTGATGTTTTTTAGCAGTTCAAGGGATTAAAAAACGACATGATGAGGTAGGCTAGTTCATTTTGTTAATTATTTTTACTTTCTATGTTCTCTGCACTTGCTGCTGTCTTAAAACTCCTCTGAATGCATTTCTTTACGGAGAAATCTAATGAAATATTCATTTTTTTACAGCATAGACTTAAGTTTTACAGAAAGATGCGGTAAAGATGAGTAAAAAATAATGACTAATGTAACTGTACACAAATTAACACATTTTTGGTGTTTCCTGGCAGTTTAACTGGTTAACTTTTGTATCACCATTAGTAATCATGTCTACATCTCTTAAATCCTTATTTCCTTTTTCAGATAACAGCTGATTTCGGTGAATTCATGGCGTTCAGTGCTGAAGGAAATAATTTCCACTGCGCCAATGATCTTTTATTACATGTTAATTCATTCATAAATGTATTAGTCGTTATTCATTTGTACATTCTACTTGATAAGACTGAAGATTAGCTTTCACAAAAGTTGTGAGCTACACAGTTTATAAAGTTATCCTTAAATTATCAAGCAAAAGTAGGTATTCGGAGAAGCTTCTTGATAAAAAGATTATGTTGCTGCCAGATAAGGTAAATATATCTACATCTCAAAGATATTTAGATCATAAAGCGCTTAAAGTTATCTATCATCTTAGCTAAACACATCAAATGATTTGTCATTCATAGTCACAAAGTGAAAGTAAATCTAACTGAGGAGGCTCACTTGTGATTTCTAGATATCGTAGTGTGCCATAAAGAAAAGACCGTATCTACACTGTTCGACTCATAACTCAGTACAACTACAGTTATGATATTGATCTAAAACAGAATTCCTAGGATTTGCATCCACAGAACACAGTGCGTTACTAATCTCATCAACAGAAGTTCCACAGCCTCAGCATTGCAATTAATTTCTGCCCTAGCACGTGCTACTAGTATTACTGGAACACAATCACATTACAACAGAAAGAACACAGATTCATTGAAAAGGTGTTCAGCAGTATGCGCCCACCGGGATTCGAACCCAGAACCCTCTGGTTCCAAGGCGAGCTCGTATACCATTAAGCAACTGGGACCCGATCCAATGGCCCATGATTTCTAACTTCTGCCAATTCAAGATATAGGGCGAACCCGGCCAATGTCTTCGGCGAGTATTTGTCCTCACATCCTACCAGCTGCACCCTACTGGTCACGACTTCTCACTAGAACCCCAGATAACTACCTACCTGAATAGGGCAAGTCACGTACTGCTGAAGAGTCCCAAACTAGGAGGAAACGGCTGTCCAGTAATCCCAGGTTTTCCAATGGTTCTCTAACTAATGCCAACTCATGATGAAATCCTGTAACCAATCAAATCCCTACAAACCAACACTTGAATACCAATGAGATGCTCACTAGCGACTTGTCTTATTCAGGTAGTTAGTTACCTGGGTTCCAGTGGGAATTCGTGACCAGTAGGGTGCAGCTAGTAGGGTGTGAGGACAAATACTCGCCGAAGACATTGGCTAGCGGTCGCGCTATGTCATGAATCGGCAGAAGTTAGAATTCATGGGCCATTGGATCGGGTCCCAGTTGCTTAATGGTATACGAGCTCGCCTTGGAACCAGAAAGTCCTGTGTTCGAACTGTGGCGGAGGGTGCGTACTGATGAAGAGTCCAAACCAGGAAGAAATAGCTGTCCAGTACTTCCAGGTTTTCCAAAGGTTTCTTTAACTAATGTCAGCTTATGATGAAATCCTGTAAGCTGGAAGATATGCAAGTGAAAAGCAACAAGTTGGCGATAGAAGAAGCATCAAAGATAAGACTTCAGGTGATTATAAAGAAAACAGGGTGATGAAGATTTCTGGGCAACAATAACAGACAACAATCAGCAAAAATGGGAGAAGTCTGAAAGAAGCAACCTCCTTTACCTACCTACCTGGAAAGCATCGTTTCAATTACAGGCGGACAGGACTAATAAGGATATCAAAGCGAGGATCGAGAAAGCAAGACAAGCTTTCATTAGCCTGAAGTCTGTGTGGAGGTCAACAGCACACTTAGCATAAAAAACGAGATATGGATTTTCAACTCCAATGTGAAGTCAGTGCTACTATACGGATCAGAGACTTGGCGCCGTGTCACGAAGGGCACTTCGAACAAACTACAGACCTTTATCAACAGCTGTCTTCGCTCTATACTCCGCTCAACATCAGATGGTCGGCCAGAAAAGATCAGAAACAGGGATTTCTGGCAATGGGCAAACCAAACCAGCAGGAACCCATTGTGTAACAAATATGCAGGAAGAAATGGAGGTGGATTGGCCATACTCTGCGAAAATAAACCATCAAGTCACATCACACTTCAGGCCATTGCTCGAGTGAAACCAAATAGGAAGTGGAGAGTTGGTCGTCAGTGTGAGGGTGATATTGAGGAGGTCATGTGAAAAGAAGATGAAGGCATATGGGCGGACGTGGAGCTAGGTGAAAATGTTGGCAGGGAACCGAACGCAATGAAGACGTGAGGCTGAAGCCCTACGTTTCTCTAGGAACTAAAGGAAACAATAATAATAATAAAGTTATGCAATATTTCCCAAAGCTTGAATAGAAATGCCAACACTAATAATAACAGCTTTGTGACAAATAACAACAATACTAACAGTAATACTAACGACAGCGTTCACGATCATAATGACTATAATAATAACAGCAATAATAATGGGCATTATTAACTCAACGAATTCATTATTGGCTTAGATAGACAGTTATTAGTAATACAGTTATCAATAAAATTTATCACTTGGTTTTATGAAAGAAGTGTTTACTTACTTCTACTGCTGTAATCTTGTAATACTAATGGGGTCAACTAGTTTATTCCAACTGAACTCAAGATTAATTTTGAAAAATGAATGAAGACTTAGTGTATTTCGACTAAAAAACATGGAGGCTACATGTATTACATTACTTACTGTGATCTCCTCTGATGTGTGCTTTCTGATCTTCGTGAGAAGAATAGACTATACATGGGTACTTGTAAGCTGCATCAACCATGCCGTTTTCACCTTGATTAACTTAGCATCTGTGTATTTCTTACTAACTTAAGGTTTACTAAAAATAGTCAAGCGATAATTAAAGCTGAATCTAGCTACCACCTCTTCAGAATTTTGGATACATTCTTGACACTCCTACCAAGCCCTTAGACTTTAGTATGAAACGAATGAATTCATTGAATTCAGCAAATAAATTCACTGACATATCATTTCTTTCCTGTTCTGTAATGGCATGTATTACCAGTTATGTAAGTGATTGAATAAAGTGCCCGTGGAAAATGACAACTTCACCAAGCAGTCAAATGGTATTTGAGATTACCGTAACTCGAATGAAAAACTGACCAATCACTGTCATTTTTTCATCTCACACACGGGCAAACAAAGTACGGCTATCAACAGGCTGCCTTATTTTACCCTTCACTTACCACAATTTCCTTTTTTTGTCCAACATCAGTCCCTGTTACAAAAAGGAAAAACGCATTAAATTCAGTTTGATACTTAATTGAGCAAATATTATTGTGTTGTAATCTAGTTACCTAACTGATGTTAGTGTCCATGTAGAAGTAAAACATTAAAAAATTGATAATGATATCCAGGAAGACAAGGAAACGGTCTCAGCTACATACCTAGCCGAATCATTCAACCATTGATAGAAAACCTCTGTTTTAAAAATCGCTTTTATTCCTCCTGCAGTTTATATGGGATGTTAAATCCTTTTGGGAAAAATTAAGTGGCTTATGACAAATTTAAGTACCTATCCATTAAGCCACTTCTTGACAAATAATCTTGAAAATGAAATACTGACTGACATGGTAAAAATCGCTACTATTACTACTACTATGCCACTGATGAGATTTTATAAATAGTACAGTTTGTGTGATATCTTTAGTAAGATTCTTGAATGTTTGCTACTACCACCACGATTTGCGCCTGAGGTTGTTCCACCTTAGCTTGCGCCTGTAGCTTCCCACCAGCCATGTCGACCCTTCTACTCGTTAGCACTACCCTACACCTGGATTAAGTCAGTTCACCATCGACCTGCTATAGTCAATAGCAATCAGTCTACAAGAAAGCTCACTTTCAACGATTAACAGAATTAAAACAAAATCTTCTATTCATTTTAAGAGTTGATCAGGGATTGATATCGGTTAGAGAACCATTGAAAACCGGCACTCGAGTACGAGACAGCTGTTTCATCCTAGTTTGGGACTCATCGGAAGTACGCACCCACTGACAGGGTTTGAACCCAGGAATTCCCGGTTGCAAAGCAAGCTGGCTCGTACACCATTCAGCCATTGGGGCCTGATTCAATGGCCAGCCCATGAATTCCAACTTCTGCCAATTCATGATTTAGCGCGACCCCAACCATTGTCGTAGGTGGGACACCCATCCTCACACGTGACATCTGGATGGACCTCATTGGTCAAGACTTCTCACTGAAAGTCCAGGAAACTCTGTCTTGTAGCAAGTCACTAGTGAGCATCAGATTAATTTTCTATATCGATCCGTGATCAGCTCGTAAAAACAAAACTAACCCTTACAAACCAACTATAGAAAATTTATTATTATTATTATTATAATCCTGGTTATCTATTGATATTATTTCAAACACTATTATTGTTATTATTCCTTGGTACTGAAGTACACATTGATTCATTTTATATGTCTGGACATACTTTGCTTAAATGCTTTACAATTTTATACATAAGTATAGTGAGTATATGTAACTAAATTAATTAAACTCGAATAGAATCTGTCTCAATATCTGAAGTAGACACAGTGAATGAGGGAAAGAATATTTAGATTGATTAAAAAAAGGTATAAATGACAAATATTTACTCATTGAAGTACACTATTAATGAACTCAGAACTGTACCTATTCTGATTAGAATTGTTATGTTTAGATACCTTATTCAACTCATTATATATTCACTTATTATTAGATCTCTATCTTTTGTTCTAGCACTTCGTGACCTCTCTTGTTTCCCTCTCTCTATCTATCTTGCTAGCTCGCTCACTCACTCTCTGTCTCTATCTCCTCAATCAAGAACCAAATGTTCAGTAAAATAAAGCAATTGACAAAAAATGTCATCTTTATTGTTATTATTCCTGCAAAAAAGTATTCATGTTTATTGGCGCCTTTATTTGCATGTTTTCGTTTGTTTGTTTGTTTTTTAAATATACCTATTCTGTTGTTTTACAAAAAAAAAAAATAAAACTTAAAATCTGATATAATTTGATCTGATAAATTAGCAGTTAATTATTTGGAATGATCAGTTCAGTTTGCCTGAACATAATTTATGCAGATAAGGTATGATTAAGCTAAGTTATTTCTACAAATAATAATAGAGTGAAATGGCTTAATACCTCAGCGAATGGGACAGTTAAGACTAACATATTCATATTAATATCATTGAATATCAGCTTCATGTCCTTGAAATACAAACGCAATCTGATAAAATGCTTGGTTCACAGAGTAAAAGCAATTTTCTCAGATGAATGTCTTCATGAGGAACTTAAAAATATTAAACGATTGCTGAGTGAAAATGGTTATCCAGAAAAGTTTATTGATAAGAATATGAATCTAAAATCAAGGCAGTCTAAGGTACCAATAGTTCCTAAAAAGGCCTTATTCATACAAATTCAGTTCCTCAGGGATAACATCAGCGAGATACTAACACAACGCCTTAGAAATACGGTAAAAAGACCATTGCCTGCTGCTGGATTAACCTGTGTCTTCAAAACCACTCCTCTTTTGCGTTCGAGAGCAGAAGAAAAACTGCCTAATTTCGCCTCTTCTATGTGTATCCACCAATTTAACTGCTCCTGTGGAGCCACTTTCATACGGCGTACAATTAGGCGTGTTTCTCGTTGGATTTCCAAACATCCTCCTGCGTGATTAAGTAAAGGACAAACGAAACATATTCGCAGCGCTATTCTATTTCATCTTGTGGATACAGAACACAAAACTGATGTTAACCAGGCTTTAGAAGTCATTTACCGCATACCAGCAAATCTTATTTTCGCCTTAAGAGTTCGATTACTAAATATTTCTGAGTCTGGCTGTTGGGATCCGCATTAAGAAGCCTAATTTGTGCGTCTAAAAGAAGCTAATTCAGATATTTTCCTTACCTAGGCCATCTAGGTTCGAATGATCTACTTTTTGTAGAAATTTCCCCAATTTTAGCTGATATTCTCTTTGTTACTATATTTTTATGCTTATTATAGTTTATGCATCTTTATTGAACTGTAATTCCATTTATCTTACTTTACAAATCGATATAATTTAAATAACACTAATATTGTTATTGAATACTATTCTAGAATATTCTATGTATAAAAGCATATACACATAATTGTAGAGCCAGAAGAGGAATTTATCGAAAAGGATATTCTTTGCTCAATTATTTTGCTTTTTATAGATGTCTGAATGAATGTTTGCGCTATATTGAAATAGGGAAAACTTGTTTAACTCTGTGTGTTATCACTTACGCGTTATTTTTACTATAAATTTATGAATCCCAGTGGTTTAATGGTATTCGAGCTCGCCTTGTAACCAGAAGGTCCTGTGTTTGAATCCCCATGGGTACGTACTGATGAAGAGTCCCAAACTGGGCCGGCGAAACAGCTGTCCAGTACTCCCAGGTTTTCCAATGGTTCTCTAACTAATGTCAGCTCATGATGAAAATCCTGTAACCAATCAAATCCCTACAAACCAACACTTAAATAAGCATCTGTCTTAATTTTTTTAAACAAAATATTGAGGTGTAACTGCATAGGGTACCTACCGAGTTACGTTTTATCACTGCATAAAACAAACTAAGAATCATTTGAGTATTTTGGCAGTTTGTGGGTCAACCTCTATAGAGCATTCATTCGTTCATACAGCAGTTCGATATTAGACCATCTGGTCCAAACCCGTCACAAAGTCAGTCAGCATTGAAGAATCCTTCTCTATCATCTACCAGCTACCAAATAAATTGCCAAAAACATTGAGATACTGCATGCCGCAAACACCAGAGGCTACCACGATTTGCCTTAAATAACCAGTGCTTTATGTGCAAGAGAAACGAGTCTAGCTACTTCTACTGCACTGGCTTTCAGTAGAGACTACAAATCCATGAATTTGTACTATTTTCTTTCCTAATTTCTCTGAAGTTCAGTTTATAGTTGTGTTGATGCTACTGAAGCGTAATCTATTCACATTATTCATTTGATGTTATTTAAACAACATTAATGCTGTTAATAACACTAATTTATTCACTATAATGTATATGTAACTGTAGAACCTGATGAAGAAGGGGTTATCGAAAAGAATATTCTTCGTTCATAACCAACCTTTTAGAAATTTTAATAGGCATTTTTAATCAATTCATAATCTACTTATTCCAATAATAATCACACTTTCAAATAAAAGTGATTGATTCCATCTGATGGTCATTTATACAAAGGAAAATATATCTACTACTTAATGAATGATTTTGAGCATGTCAGTGTCCCAATGTAATAATTATGTCTAGTACATAGTGTAGAGATGATCACTGATAGACAGTATGTATGTCATAATGAGGTAGGCAAACATTTAGAGTACAAAGAGAAAACAAATATACAATAATGTATTGATTAAGTCGGTTAACCACTAAAATTCAACACTAGAATATCTACATTCACCTATTCAAGTATTACTCTAAAAGAGAATAAAAACTGAACTCGATAGTCTTTGAATTACAAACTAAGAAGAAATCCAGATTACTGACAAACCAAAATTTTCCTTCACTGTCCATAATAACCTTATGCGACTAAATGGATAACAATAAAATAAATTAGATAGACAACTTATTGTTCTTCTCGCGAACGTTACTTATGTAAGTGGTTGAACAACAACTATGATATACCTAATTCCAAACACTCAGCAAAACATGAGAATGAAATTTTTATCCTCATTTGATCGACATAATTCAATATGGTAATTAAGGAGTAAGGGATGGTCGACTGCTAGCAGACTGCTTCATGGTAAACCTCAAGAATGGTCCACTCAGATCGACTATTGACAATTTCCAGTTGTATGTTAGATATGTGGACGACATCTTTATTATCTGTGATGATGGTCACGATCTTAATCAGTTACTACGAATATTCAATAACTGCCATTCAGCTACAAAGTTTACTCTTTACAATAGAAAACGCATCTAAAATTCCTTTTCTTGATGTTGAACTTACAAGAAGAGCTGACGGAACTTCATGAAGGTCCATCCATAGCAAACCAACATGGAAATGCAAACTGACAAGCTTCTACAGCTGGGTACTAATCAGTAGAAAAAGAAACCTAATTAGATATCTTGCTGTTCGCGTCCGACTCATCTGCAGCTCTGATACCCTGGAAGAGGAACTACACTTCATGGAAGGAATCTTGATCCAAAACGGATATCCACCAAGATTCATAGACAAAATATCGAACAGAAAATCCAGAAGCAAGAGACGCCATCCATGACAGAAATGATACCTTATGTGAACCTGACCACTTCTATGTGCAAATATCAGTTCACTTATTGCTATGGAGTCAGGTACATAGGTCGTTCGACGCGCATTCTGTCAAAAAAGATCAAAAAAACACTGCTCATTCCATCTGAACAAACGCCCCCTTCAAAGTAATCTACATAGTGAAGAATAATCTTCCAAAGACAATACGTTTCCGTCTCCTTTGCATTGCAGAAGCCCTAGCCGTTCAGTTAGAAGAACCAGAACTATGCATACAAAAGAAAATTATTCAGACACTTCTAATATCATGGTAACAACTCTGTTTTTCTGACTTCTGCTTGTTTGCTTATTTTTCTTAGTACTTAAAACTCCTACGTAATTCCATATTTTATTTCGTTTCCATGTACAGCCTGAGCACAACTCTTTCATCAAACTACTCATGTTATTACACAACTCTTCTTTAACAATCGTTTGTGACAACTCATCACTCTTGTTACTGACCTCTTAAATCAACATCCAGTTCCTCTGAACGCGTTTTGTATTACGTAACTCCACTAAAAACTTAGTATAGTTTTGGTTTGTAAGGATTAGTTATGTTTTACGAGTTGATCACGGATTGATATCAGTTAGAGAACCGGAAGGTCCTGGGTTCGAAACCCAGTGGGTGCGTACTGCCGATGATTCCCAAAACTAGGATGAAACAGCAGCTGTCCAGTACTCCCTGGTTTTCAATGGTTCTCTAACTGATATCAATCCGTGATCAACTCGTAAAAACTTAGTAATTGTATTTTCGCTTGACAAAGGTAATGTACACACACATACAAAATAACCATATATATTTGCAGTTGTACAGTTGTGGAAATGAATTCCCCGAAAAGAGACTCTTCGCTGAACCACTGATCTTCTCTCTATTAAGCAAGTTATGTTTCATATTCAGTGCTAAATAAATTCGATTAATCAGGTTTGCAGTGTCATCAACAACCTAAGTGACTTGCTACTGAGGTACACTTTAGACTGATCTTAGATGGTTCGACGAAGTTAGCGGAAAGCCCTCGATCTAGGTCTCTTGCCTATTAGCACTAATCAGTAAGGGTATCTACAACCTCGAAGGAGCTGGCGTCCCATCGATGAATCAAACTAGCTTTACCCAGTGCTTTAATGACAGACCTTACCAATGAGCTATTCAGACCTTGCTGATGAATGCCCACAGTCACGAAGCCTATATCCAAAGCACCCTGAATACTGCCCATGACCGTCAAACAGGTACTTAGGGGATATGATAATGCTAAATCTATTAGTAGTAACTGCGTTCTGAACCTAAGTGATTAGAGTCTGTCAGTGTTATGAAATAGACACCATGACACTTTTTACTTATTTTCGACGAATAAACGCAATTTACTCATTTCTAAAATATGAAGACAATAATAATAATAACGTCTTTATTCTGGACAGTACATGATCAACTCGTAGGAATGTAGAGGATTTTCAGAGGAGTTTATTGCATGATATTTTCCCTTCGTACAATATTATCAACAAAAACAAAAACTGACAGTATATGCTGTGACTTATTGGTCTCTGAGCTGAAGCATAAACCATTCCATTATGACATATCTCCTTTGTTTCCTTCAAGAAATCCACTATATCTGGTTGGAAGCCATTTGTAAAATGTTCAAAAGTACATTTTGACACCTAAGGATACAACTGAAAAACAGTTATCTTATGCATTTGGATACGTTGCCACTCACAACCACGCCAACAGAGGTCATATCTCAATCGATTAAAACAAACCAAACGAGAGAAAATATATGCGATAAGGAGATGGAGACTTTCGGTAGCCCAAGTTTCAAGCAGGCCGCCATCGTTTGTAGTAGAAAAACACGTTTGTCGGAGTGAAATTCTTCTGTAGATAAAAAAAAACACAAAAACGAACAGTTGATCTTTCACTATTCTTGCCATACATTCAACATCCGATTATCACAAAAAAGACAGTTCATAACTATCTAGTTAAACAACTTTGATAGATGTAACTCCTCAAATGGTGAATTCAGACACTAATTGACTAATTGATATCGACGGATAGAAGTTGTAGAATCATAGGTAGTCTAAACTTGCTAGAGTGGTTATGAAGGCATTAGTAGTGAATTCTACTTGGTTCAAAATTTAAAGTCCACGTACGACTAACAACATTAGAAACTATTTATTATTAGTATCACTTTTGCACATCCACTTTAGAGTACACTATTTTCTGGCCAATACACACTCGGGAATTACTGCAAATGAGTATTCACTAGATTGCAAAAACTTTTGGATGGTTCTTTTTGTTGTTGTAATACTGTGATGATATGATTGACTATCTAAGTATGCGACTGTGTGTGTGTGTGTGTATGAAAACGATTTTCAGATATCAGTTCATTCTGGAGGAAAGCTCGGCTGATATATTGGCAATCAAAGTGTAGGTTTATTTTGTCCGGTTAACTTATCGATTCATCATTATGTAATAAAAGTATTTAAACCTAATGAGTATCAGACAGGTAGACTAACATATACTCTCTAATTTATTTCGGTTGATCTCTGTCACCTCAGCAACTATCTTTAGGGGAAATTTTAATTTCCAACTCCATTCAATACTTGTCTTCTAGCACAGACAAATTAGTAATATGACCTTTGAGACGTCTTATTCTCTGGTTTCAACTACGGTTCTCATCACTTCTTCAACTTATAGTATAAACAAACATTTCCGTCGAAATACGGAGAGTCATGATTAGAAAAGTACATACACATACACTGGTCAAAGTCAAGTCCCAGTGTTTGTCACTCGGTGTTAAGGCTTGTTATTCAAAGTTGTTACAGGTGTTATCACGACTCTAATGTCTGCTAATTAAAAGGCTAGTTACTGCTGGCATTATAGATGTTATGGTTGTTGTTGTTGTGTCGTCATCGTCGTGGGCATGTTAGAAAGTGACTACAAGCTAATAAACAGTAACACCAACACACCCACTTATACACAAATATACCCATGAAAAACATTTAATCACATATTTGAAATGTTGCGAAAACGTTTATTTCCTTCAGACAGATTGAGTAAGTATTTCATAGTCAGAAGGTGATATTATAAAGTAATTGGATCTGTTTGAATATGAAACGATCAGTTAACTTTTGTCTGATTATTTTCTCTTGATTTTATTTAAACACACATATACACCAACACAGGCGAATAAATGATGCATCATGTCTGATTTCTAAACTCTTACATAATAATAGTGAGAAGTCGCCTCTTGCTTAAGACAGCCTGAGTTATTATCAGTATTGTGATTACTTTTATTACAATCGTACACAGAGTTTTTATCCCATCTTACGACTGTGAATTTAAAGCTTATCAGACAAATCCATTGGTGAAATGAAAAGAGAAAATGAAAAAGGTGTGAACACCAAGTCAAAGATGATATTTATTTTTCCTCATATGACATATATGCATAAAAATTTACCTATCAGCTTTAGTGTGGTTAGGTGAGATGTGAATAGAACTCACTAATAATTGAATATTGTATCAAAGTAAATTAGAGCTTCTGACTGACTACACTAAATAATCCATTATTACTCACTTTTTTTTTGGAATTCGAATATTGTCCAGATTAACTACAATGACATTCAAGTGTTGATTTGCAAAGATTTGATTGGTTTCAGGATTTCATCATGAGCTGACATCAGTTCGAGAACCACAGGAAAGTCTGACAGTACTAGAAAGCCTAGTTTGGGACGCTTCAAAAGTACTCACCCACCACCAAAGTGTGAACCCAGGACCCTCTGGTTACAAGGCGAGTTTGTAGATCATTAAGCCACTGGGTGCTGATCGAGTGACCACCCCATGAATTCCAACTTCTGCCAGTTCACGAACTAGCCCGACTGGCACTAACCATAGTCATCCCTTGTGTGTATTTGTCCTTACACCCAACCTGGTGTACCCCATCGGTCACAACTTCCCACTAGAACCCAGGTAACCACCTACCTAAATAGGACTAATGGCCGGAGAGCATAATATTGATATTCAAGCAATGGTTTGCAGGGATCTTGCTGATTTCAGGATTTCATTATGAGCTAACATCAGTTAGAGAAGCATTGGGCAGTATTTGCCAGTTGATATCACGAATAAACAAAAGACAAAGAAAAGTAAGTGGGAAAAAGACTTAGGTTGTGTAAAGTTTTTTTCCTAAATGCAAATTCCAAAACCAGTAATCTAGCATTGCGCAAACTGAAGAGTAATAGTTAGTACCACAGTAACCAGATACAACAACAACAGAATAGGCAACTTACTCAATAAATAATACTTAATAATAATGTTAATTCCCGCTGATAATCAGTACACACCTTCTCACTAAGTTGCAGTTTGAATTATTCTTTTTCTCTGGACTAAGTAATCCGAGGGATGGAGATTGATGCTTGTTACTCAGCGATGCACTGCCGCACTTTTCTAATATCACTTGAATTCTAAAACCACAGAATTGGAACTCTATTTTGCGAAAATCAGCAACAGTGAGTGGATCACTGAAAGCCAGCTGTTTCATTCTAATTTGGGACAATCAAGCACAGCACACCAGTCACCCCACCAGGGATTGGACCCAAAGTCTTCAAGTTCCAGGAAGAAGACAAGGTTCTTTATTCCGTGAGTTAGTAGAATTCAATAACTCATGAGGTCTACCATTTGTTAGTGTATGATATAGCTCTGTCATAACCCAATGGTATTTGTCAGTTTTCGCCACCTTCTCTCGAATTTTAACCAGCTATATTTCGTCTTTTTCTGTTGTTTTTTTTTTCATTGTTGTTTTTGTACTACCTATTGTTTTGGTTTTCCGGGTTAAACTATCCACTCACGTTCTCAACGTTCCATCTTCTTCTGCTTAACACCTACTAGCAATCTATTCGAGGTTTTGTGCCTATTTCACTCCATCTTCAGCTGCTTACTTCTGGTCAAATAGTATTGAATAGACGTCTGTGTATTCCTGGACGATAACTTCAACGGAGGGAATGAAATCACGCATGAATACATATCCCGTCAATTGACGATATAGCACCACTATCGAATAATGTCAAAGGTGAATGTCAGTTTCGCAACAAAGTAAACTAAATACCAAATTAAGAGAAAGTATAAAATTTGATTTCAATAAATTGAATAAAATTCGATGCAAGCAAAGAATAGAAGCAAATTCAATAATACGCCATTACCTACTCTACTCAGAGTGTGAACAGGTGAATCAACTCGATCGTACACATTGAATTCATTAACTCGATAAGTGCTAATTAATTAACACAACTCCATTATTCGATAATACACCAGTGAATCTCCACTTGTGTGCCAATCAATCGATCACCAAGGCGATATGAAAAACACACAAATAACTCATCTATGGAAAACTGTAATAATCACCTCGTTTACACAACACTCCTCTCCAAAAATACTTGTACCAAAAATACAGTGTGGAATCAAGCTGTAAGAAAAAATAAAAAAAGTAACTGATTGACTGGCTGACTGGCTGATAAACAGTGACAAATCAAACAATATCACACTAAGAAGACTAACCAGACACAATTGAGTAGTACACACAACGGATTAATCAAACTTTTCCACCTGTACACTACACATAATACACTAACAATTCCCATCATCGAGAATCAATTAACACTTGATGAAAATATCCAAATTACAACTGTGAAAAATAATAATAATAATAATAATGACCTCCATCCTCTCACCCTTCAACAAATCACCAGTGTCATTATCCGTTTCTCTGACATTACCCATGATATTAGTAGATGGACTAGTATGAGTTGTAACTGAGACGCAGATCCCTCTCTCTCTCTCTCTCTCCCTCTCCCTCTCATACAACAACTGACCACTTGATATTAGGCTGTCTCCCAACACTAGTCTAGTGTTTGTCTACAACCCTAATATTGGTGACAAAAACAAAACACCTCAGTGTACTCACAGTATGCTGGTTGGTACAATATTGACTCGACTGTTGATGAAAGCTCGGGTTGGGATTATTACTGGCAACTGTCACATGAAGTGGTCAAAATACTAGAGAGGACAAAACTCTTATCGAAAGTGGTGAATCACTGTCTGCGTACAAATGCCTACAATACTGTGTTAGTTGTCAGGTAGACAGTTACTTGGTCAATTGCTCACTTTCATACAGAGAGTAGTTTAGTTCTCCGCGAACACTTTGATGTGATAGTGAGTGAGTAGTTAGTTCACTGAGTCAATGGAAGACATACTTGTAGCACACTCACACTGCGCATAAATATCCTCTCAAGTGGCAAAATATCTCGGATAATCATATACAACTTTCAAGTGTCACATACACACACACACTGCCTCTTTCTCTTTCTCTATCTCTACGAGTGATTAACTCATAATCATGGATATTAGAGAGAGAGAGAGTGAGAGAGAGAATAACTCTCATAGACACAATTTCGAGTGGCCAGTAGAGATACTTATTGTTTATTTATTTACTTGATGACAACAATAGTGATAAATAATAACATTGTGGATATTGATCAAAGTGATTTCGAGTATTCATCACTCTCATGTTGTAAAGTGTTGAAAGGGAATCAAGTATGAAAGGACTGTTTTGTAGTCTCGAATTCTGTTTGTCTTTTCGTGCCTATCACTAATCTCCATAATATGAGTCATGAGTGAATTTCAGATATTTGTAATGTACATTATTGAACATGTGGACGCTGGAAATTTATTGAAGGCATTCATTTGAGGTCATATATTTTATCATCACAGAATTAATCGTCTATTCTACGAGATTCATTCGTGATATTGTTATAACTGCAATGAATTAAGGTAAAACCCCGTCGCCAATTGTTATAACTGCACTGAATTAAGGTAAACCCCGTCGCCAATTTGTTATAACGGTAGGATATTGAATGAAGACGTTTTCACCTTATTCTGTCTGCGCCTGAACTAATCTGTCTATCTGCTTGTCGTACCTTCCGACTTAGTAAAGCACGCAAATATCAAAAGACAAAGGCTGGACTGTGACTGTGTATTGAAGTGCAACAACGATAAAGAAAGCCATGGTATTTATACATTTTACAACAATATGGACAGCTAACAGCATTTGAAATAATTTATCTTAATAGCCAATAACAAAGTGTGTGAGAAATGATAATATGCCATATGTGCGACATTGACAGTCAGTAACAAAATGTGTGGGAATGATAATATACCATATATACAAAATTAGCAGTCACTACCAAAATGCGTGAGAATGATAATATACAAAATTAGCAGTCAATACCAAAATGTGTGGGATCCTATCGATATAAAGATTGTTTCTAGTTTTTTTGGATTAAATACAAATAGCTTTTGAAAACCATTGTATATCAAAAAAATTCCAATACTTAGAGTCTTAAATTTTTGCATAATCATTCGGCTAAATCCTGATCAAAGTCCACACAATTTTATCTCAGCGCGTTGCGTAGTTCACACCAATTGATACATTCAAGCGGAAAAAGACATTTTTTTCTAAATTAGTGAAATAAATTAAATCTCCCTAATTAAGACAATAAAGGCAGTGGTTGAATGAAAGACAAAGCACACCTGGCATTCACATGTCAGTCATAATCACAAATGAAAATGGAAGCTTAAACATGCAAAACACAATAAGAATTTAGCATGTTTCACGAAGAAGTCAGTGAGAGAAAAAAAGCTTACAGCGAAATGAGGAGGGAGAGAAAGAGAAGAAACAAATTCTTGATAAACATTATTTTTTAATATTGAAAACAATCGGAAATATTTGAAATGGCAAACAGGAAAATAAGTAGACTGTTTGTAGTACCATTTGATGTGTTTTTCAGATATAAACTGACCTCATGACCTGTGTTAGATCTCCTTTAGATAAATCTAAATATTATGCATACATGCAAGTCTATAGAAATTACACAGAGTAGTTGCTTTTGCCAGGCTAAGACGCAAGTTTCTGTCTGATTTCTAGTTAGTGCCCATATTTAATAGTTTAGTCTAAACAGATAAATAGGGGAAATGAGCGTCAGTGCGGTTAAATCAAAACTAGTTTTACCCCCACGTTAAAATCAGATAAACAGGTTTGTATAGTGGTCACATAACCTGAAAGCGTCATATTTGAATTCTAATAAAGTTGAAATCGTTCATTTCAGCTGTTTGTTTAGCGAGATATGATTTAAACTTTTCCTATTGGTACTTGGATACAATAAAGGCATACAGTGTAGTCTTAAAACAAGTTCACTGATTATCTGCATAGATTAATAAGTTCAGATATAAAAATAAAAATTATTTTGCATAGAGCTGTAAATACTTTTTCCTGAAAACATATGCATATTCTAGGAGTAAACCACAATATTGTATGTGAATAATTTGCCTTTCGCAAAACACTCCATGAGCTGCAATAGTCCACCAGTTGATAGTCATAGTTTGAGCAACTAAATCCAATTATCAGGTATTGGTTTTGTAGGGATTTTTTTTTGGTTGGTCGGGGGTTTTCATCATGAGCTGACATCGGTTAGAGAACCACTGGAAAACCAACTGAGGATACTAGACAGCCGTTTTGTCAGACTAGTTTGGTACGCGTCAGCAGTAGGCACTTACCGGGGTTGAGTCCTAAACCAGGACAAAACAGTTGTCCAGTATTACCAGATTTTCCAATGGCTCTCTAATTGATGTCAGCTCATGACGAAATCCTCCAATAAATTCAATTAATACCTATTCTTTCGTTATCAGTCTGTATAAGTGCCATTCAGTCATTCTGTTTAAAACAGTATGCTATTTAATTAATTATTAAGATCTTCTAGAGCTAACTGACCTGTGCTGGGTTCAGAACGTTGAAATAGTTTACAAAATAAGACTGCTGGGTGTGCTCAAGATAATTCTTCTCTTTTCCACCTATGAACTGACTTCACCTGACTTCAATTAGAAAGACAATAGAAAAGCAGTCACCTAGAAGTTTAATTTTCCTTTCCAACTTTAACCGCTATCAGTTAGTAATGGCTTTTATTTTATTTGAAAAAATCTCCTTTCAGAATGAATTAACACTAGTTGAAAAAGGGTTGGAAAAAATAGGTGAACCAAAGTACCGTTTCGTTTTTTTTTCACAGGGGATCTATTAATGTTCTCCTGTCATTAAACCTTTGAATTTCTTATTATTATCTCAAACTAATAGAAGTTAGAAGGGACAAATAGTTGAATTACAATTCACTAGCAGACTAGTAAGAATTACTCACCATAGGTACTTTTCATTCTGAGCATTGAATCATAAGTTTGTAATGCTAAGGAAGGAGTTACAGTTAAAGGCCCAAATAACCCACTGGAATCTCTTAGATTCTAGTGTCACCCTGTTCGATATCGACTTACAGACTTAAAGCCAGTAATTCTGTCACAAATATTTCAGTCCTGTAAAGTGAGTGTGGACCGCTTGAGTTCCACACTAGGACAAAATATCTGACCGTCTAACTGATTTCAGTTCGTAACAAAATCTAGCTTAGAATCAGTTGAGATTCCTACCCAGAAATCTAACAGCCGAAAAGGAAATTAATGAAGTAATCTGAAATTATCTAAAGGAATTTATTCAGCCCGATTTTTCTGTTTCGTATCCCATGAGTTAATCAAAGTATATTTTAAGATATTTGAAACACGGAGATAAAGATAAATTTGGATACAGAACATATAAATGCATCGTGTATATAGTTATAGGGATAGCAGTTATTCTTAGAGGATTGAAATAAAATATCTAATATCTTATAGCTTTATTTTAATCGTCAGTTTGCAAAATAGCAACGATAATCGTTATTATTATTCAACCGTGTTAAAAAATTTTATTAAGAAATGATACTAAAACAAATCAGTAACCCTTGTGGTGGTCGACAACCCTTTGGAAGAAACTTTTACTTAAAGATAATTTTGTGTTATCACTGAAGAATGATTATAGTATGGGCTTTCAAGAGTGTTTAAATGAGTAATAAAGTCTTTAGTGAATTTCCTCACTTTTCTTTTGTTTCCTTATCTATTTCCTTATTTTGATTTGTACGTGTATGCTGTGACAGTTTGTTAAACGTAAGGAGTTTTTCCTTCAGTGCAACGATTCTTTGTCCACAGATTACACAAAAAGCCTTAGTTATCGAATAGTTTTCATTGTACTAAACACCTTAGAAGATATAACTGGTCAGGTTAAACTTTAAGCATCAAAAACTGACAACTCACAAATTGCCTTAAACGCATGAAAAAGGTAAGTTATGCCTACGAAATGCATATGTTTATGAAAATAATGAATAAAAGGGCATGAAAGAATTACATTTGATACCTTTCGCCGGCTTGTGGCAAAAATACTTACCACTGTTGCATTGAGTGTCAACAGAAAAACTGAACCACATTATACACATGCATTCATCTTGGTCTTCTAACCCTAACCGTAAACGAGCAGTAATCTAACTCAAACCAACCTTTATATCACCCTTAATAGGTTAGCATAACCCTAGCCTGTACTTAGTCGAAGCTTTAACTAAATCTTTCCCAAACCTAACCTACAAATTACCAGATGTCCTGTCGAATATCATAACACATTTCGTTAAGCGTATTTTTCTGAAGATTATAGAGCTATTTACCTGTTTTCAGTAACTTGCTGTGACTGAGAGTTCTAAGGTCATTTCTGCTTAAAGTCTAACTTTGCCACAATTCCCTTAGTGATTATATAATACATACAAGTTACTGTTTATTCAGTGCATAATATTCATCTTCAACATCTTAGGAGGTGAAAGGTGATTTCGAATAAGCTTCAGTGTAAATGGGATAACTATAGCCTAGGGTGGGATAAATAGTTAGATGATTGTCTGCCTCTCTTCTAAGCCTGTTAAACACTTCACATATATAGGCTCAGTTAGAGTGGAAGTCTGTACGTTTAGACGTGAAAGGGAGAATTATTCACAGCTTCGAATGACTGACAATCACAAGATTCGTCGAATTATAGCATGATCTGATTCATTCCTCCGTTGCACGGTAATTATTATCACAGTGTAGAGTAGTATTGAGGTTCAGAGGTTCTACACCTCAATGTTGTTCAAAAATAGGACATGATGACTGTGTAGTACTGACCTATTTCAATACTTTTATGCTTTGACGCCTTAATGAAGTGGAAATTTTGAAGGAGATAGTACTTTTGGTCAAAGAATTTTACCCCAAGCCACAGAATAAATGAATAAATAAACTAATGGACAAAGTATAACAACAAATAAAGTTCCGGTATGGAAATATTTACCATGGTAAAATAACCACAGTTAGTTCAACAACCATAACATTAACAAAGAGCAAAGCTTGAGTTTCTGTTATTCCGGTGCGCATTCAATGTATGAGAACCTTGATTACTAATGTACACATACGTGTCGATGATTAGGTCGCATTTCTCACACTACACATAGTTCACAATAATTGCTTTGATATTAGAATACCACGTTTGATTATATTCCAAATGGTTGTTTTATGTTCCATTTATAATATGATGAGAATGCAATCCTCAAAATGTTGTATAAAAACACACTAACTGTACCGTAAACTAGTAGACAAAGAGATTCTTGTTTTACACAAATCGAGGTGTTTGTTTGAAAGTTAATATCAAACTTATTAAGTATACAGTATGGTCATTAATTCAGGTGACAAAACTCTGGTTATGTATAGTACTTTTAATTTAGTTTTATTTTTGATTACACCTTGATTCCACACCGTATTTTTTGGTACAGGTATGGAATTTCCAGCATGTGATATCGGTAGCCCAAATTTTGCAGGCTGACCATAGATATCAGGTGTGCGTCGGTAGGGGATCGAACCTCGGACCATGTTCATGGTCGGCGGGAGTCCTAACCACTGTGTCACCGACGCACATTATTACTATTCGTCAAAAAGAAGCAGTCGATAGGATTATCTGAACTAATGAATAATTTATACCTTCAAACTCAATAAACACTTTTCATTCTTTACACTTTATTTTTAAGATATCAGGTTTATTTAGACGCCTAATTTTAAATTATTTATGGTATTTATTGTTCATTTTTTAAAGCATCAACGTGATCATACATTTGAAACAATGGGTGCTAGGTTCAAGTCACCATAGTAACAATATCGTATTCAGCTAACGAGGTACATACAGATGAAATTTATATCCTGAAGTATGCTTCTAGCTATCACCCGTTAAGTAGCCAGTTTATGGTCTCACTTCAACAGTGCACTTTTAATTCTCATAAGAAGTTCATAATTCTCTATCTGAAGTCTGTATCATTTGAACAATTTATTGTATTCAAAATCTCTGGAAACAGTTTTATTAGCGTAGAATGATTGATATTGAGCATTTGATTCACATTGAAAGATTGCCAGCATCTACAGAATATACAAAAATTGGGTATTAAGAGTTTACTTCTCAAGTAGTGGCTTCGTAGGGATTTTGTTTGATTGGTTGGGGGATTTCATCGTGAGCTGACATCAGTTACAGAACCCTTAGAAAACCAACTGGGAGTACTGGACAGCTGTTTCCTCAGACTAGATTGGAAATCTGCTTCAACAGTACGCACACAACGCCAGGGTTCGAACCCACGACACTCTGGTTACAAGGCCAACGAACTCGTAGACCATTAAGACACTGTGACCCTATCCAATGGCCAGACCATGAATTCTAACTTCCGCCATTTCATGACATAACGTGACCATTTCTTAATGTCTTCTTCGATGAGTTACTGCCTCAACTTCAACCTGCTGTACCTTACTGGTCACGGCTCCCCACTAGTACCCCAGGTTAACTGCCTGAACTGAGTCAGTCGCTAGTGAGCATCATGCTAATTTTCAAGTATGGGTTCGGTGGGGACTTTTCTGTTTGATTGGCTGGAGGATTTTATTTACTTATGACGAAATTGAGGCATTTTATTCGGTGAAGATCAATGATCAATTTCAGTAAGGTTTGTAAAAGAATATACTTTTGCCTTTACAAATTTGATTAAATCTGTAACTTTCTTCTTGACTCAGTACATTTCATCATGTGCTGTAAACAAAAGTAAGTTATTCTAATTGAAATTGAAAACAGTAACACTGATGAAAAATGTACGTTGTAACTCAGGCGAGCAGTCATAGAAAATTAAAAAGCACAGTCGCTTAGTTTAGTAGTTCTCTAGTTTTCTAGCCCGTTCGAAACCCAAGAAAAAAGTGCAGATTGAATGTGAGGTTAGCCACCATAACCCAGAAAATCACTCCAGTAGCTGGAGAAAATTCAAACTACAACAAAATTTTGAACGAATTTATTCTTCTCTGGAGTCGGAAGAGACTAAATGATGTTGAATGCTGAAAGACTTCGGGAAGCCAATCAACCAGCCAAAGTGTCTTCTTTAGATAAAAGCGAAAATAAGGATAGGGAAGTGCAATGTTCGTACAATGAACGAAGCTGGGAAGACCGTCCAGGCAGCCAGAGAGATGAGAAGATGTGGTATAAAAGTGCTGGAAATGTCTGAGAGCAGATGGAATGGATGTGGACTATCCCAAATGTCAGCTGGATAGTCAGTAATCTATTCCAGTCTGGCCACCCAGATGGCAAACTCGAGCACACTGAAACAATGCGTGGCTATCATAATGTAAGCAATAGCAGGTAAGAAAGGAGAGTCACATTTATCCAAGACTACGCTACTATAAACAACTGAGAAGAAAGGAAGAAGGAGGAATTCTAGAGACAGGTGCACGCAATAATGGACAAGAACCCAAATGGCGACATTAAAATCCTAAGGGACGCAAGCCAAACTGGAAGTAAGTAACACAAAACGAAAAGATCAACATGCATCAGGAGGCACTCACACAAATGAATTAGAACGCCTAGCTCCTTACAAACTTCTGAGCCTTCAATGATTTGGTGATTGGAGGTAGCGTGTACAAATACAAGGGTATACACAAGGCGATATGGATTTTCCTTGATGGATACGTCAAAAACCTGATACACTTCATCTAAATTTCAATCAAATGACGACGCAGACTATTGGACACGAAGTCGAGAAGGGAAGCAGATGTGAGCTCAGATGATTATTTGGTGGAAATAATACTCAAGGTCAAAATGAAGGCCTTCAGAGCAGCTGGATATAGACCACAGTTCAAGTTCAACACTCAGAAACTGAAGCATGAAACTACAAGGAATACCTTCGATGAATCCATAAGAGCAAAGTCTGAGACACCATGCAACATCGCCTAGGAGACCCGTGTAGAAGGCAGAAGCAGTTATGTGAGCTTTATGTTGATGAAAACTTGTGGAGTTGTCTTAGGAATGGATAAAAGACAAAATATGGAACGGATCTCTACGGATACTTGGAAGCTAATGGAGGGTAGGTGGATGGTGAAACATAAGATGAACCAATGCAGGGATGGACAAGAAAAGGAGGAGTCGAGTTCAATGTACACTGCACTAAATCAATAAGTAAAGAAGAGTGCTAAGAAGGACAAAAGAGAATTCTAAGACACAATACTAACTGCAGCAAAACATGTCACAGGTAAGAAAGACCTCAGAAGATTACACCAAATAACCAGTTGGTTATTGGGGAAGAGGTCAACGCAGATGAAACGTATAAATAATGGCTGAGAGAACTTAATTTTCGAGGAGGAGAGACGAATAAAACAATGGGCCGAACACGTCAGAGTACTCTTGAACCAACCATCAGCTACAACTCCAACAAAAATACCACCAACAACAAGAAACAGAACTGCCTGTTAGTGAACATCAATTCTCCAACAAAAGATGAAATCAAGCTACTCAAAGCCAGCAGGGAAGGTGTCAGGGCCAGGCGGAATCTACCTGCCGCCCATTGCGAAGCACCGAAAACGGACCCAGACACTATGGCAGATACGCTTACACCATTATCGCAAAAGGTTTGAAAGGAAAGAAGGGTGTTCACTGATTAGGAGAAAGGCTATTTTGTCAAGCTATCAAACAAGGGCGAATAATACTTATGCAGGAACTGACACGGAGTCATCCTCTTATTCACCCGAGTAAAATACTAAGTCACGTCATCGTGGAGACACTAAAAGATGCACTGGATACACAACTCCACCCCACCACATCAACTTGAATTCAGGAGGAGAAAATCATGTGCTGGTCAAATGGCAATTCCACTCATCATCATTATACAACAGATCATTGAGTACCAGTCAAACCTCCCTCTCTACTTCAATTTCATCGACTTCGAAAAGCCTTTCAGTAGACTTGACCTAGAAGTTATTCGGAAACTAGTTCAACAGTATGTGCGTCGGTGGTATAGCGGTTAGGACGCTCTTCCACCATGTACACGGTCCGGGTTTGATCCCCGGCCGACTCACTCCTTTACCTCGCTAAGCCAGAAATAATGCTGGTCAAGAGGAAAGGTTGGGCATGAGGCCAGCAACCCCATCCTGTAAAATATATACTGCTACAGAAACTTCAAGCCACTAGCTTGAGGCCCTATGTTCCACTGAGGAACGCGAAGGAAAAAAAATGAGATGAAAATCAAGTTCAACAGTATGGTGTGCAATGCTCAAATCTTCATCAACCTCATTCAACATCTATGTGGTGATGACGCGTGTCACGTGATTCCCAACCGAAAAGTCAGTTGGGTGTTTGGATTGAGCACATGGGGAGTAAAACAAGTCTACCCACTACCATCAACAATGATATTCCTTAATGTGGTGGACTAGATGATGCCTGAGACTGTGTATGGGAGCGAGAAGATAGGAACCCGTCGGACTGGTAAGAGGACTCCAGGTGATTTGGATTTCGCCGACGACTTATGTCTAGCGTCACACAAATCGGAAGAAATAAACATGAAAACCAACAAGTTGTCAGGAGAAGCAGGAGGCGAAGACAGGATTTGAAGTGACGGTAGAGAAGACACAGGTGGTGAAGACCAACAGCGACAACCGACAACCAACAACACCAATCACTGTCGGTAGGAGGAATTTGAGTGATGTCACTTCCTTCACTTATCCGGCCAGGCAGCATCGCTTCAGCCACTGACACGTAGTGCAGATGAAGATGTCAAAACGAGAATGGAGAAGGCGTGACAGACCTTCATCACTCTGAAATCAGTTTGGAAATCAATCAGCCGCACTCAGCATGAAGAAGGAAATTCGGATTCTCAGCACCAATGTTAAGTCGGTCAGTTCTTATACATGGGTCAGAAACTCGGCCAGTGCGTCACGAGAGGCATTTTCATCTACTACTGCAGACTTTTGTCAACAGTTGCCTCCTTCACTGATTCCATACTGGGGATGAGATGGCTGGCTGGAAAGAATTAGCAACAAGACACTCTGGGAACGAACTAACCATAACCCATTGGTTACCAAATATTCTGGAGGAGATGGAGATGGATTGGGCATACGTTGAGGAGACCGTTGTGTGACTTCGTGCACAATGCAGGTTATCGGTTGAGTGGAACCGGAATGGCAAACGGCGAGTTGGGCGTTGGTCCGAGTGAGACTTGGAGGAGATCGTGTGGCGAGGAGGGTGAGATGAGATGTTATCATTATTTCTATTATTATTACTACTTCAACTACTACGAATAATGATAATAACTGTTGTGTGTATTATTGTTGTCATCATCAATGATGGTGAGACCCTCTGACCTAGGTATTCGAAATCAGAATTTGAAGCATCTGCCTCTATATAAGCGGCCGCAAGCCTTAACAAATAACCAGTGACAATCATACACGATCAAGTTCAACGTATCGACGCAGCTATGACAGTAATTATCATCTGGCATGAATGATACGTTATTTTTTCGGTACCAAATTATTATTATTAGCATTAGTGGTAGCATCATTTAAAGTAGGACTTATGCCAATTCACGAATATTATCACCAAGCTATGTGATCAACAGCTCACGGCTGCTTCATTCGCCATTCATCAATTTACCCATCACTCAGAATGTGAGAAAATTATCATTATATATAGCTGAAGTCCACCTACATTCATCCCCCTGTGCACTAGTTGTGGGTGGAATATGCTCAATGTCTTCATCCAACTTCGACGGAACAGTTTCATCTCATACATTCGATTCCCATCTGCTTCAAGTATCACTACTCATGTGTCAGATGTATTGTTCATCTGGCGATCATAATTGTTGTTTTATTCCTTTGCGTTCCTTGTTTGTGAGATGACGTTGTGGAACGTCAGAGAGACCGATCTGAACAACATTAGAAATAAATATCTCTTGATTGAAGGGAGCAAGTTGGAGTGAAATTAATGTTGTCAGTGTCGGACTTGAGCACTGTGAGAGAATGGAATTCCAAATTCGATTAGTTTATTTTCATAATCACACAGTGGTGATGATGATTCAGTATTAACAACTGGATGACAAGGTTTCGAGAATAAATTATTGTCACTCATAATCATGTCAATTTAGTCCCACGGCTTCATAATTTCTCTGGTATATTTCCTCTCTCCTTCTCTCTCTTCGTCTTGTTGTTTGTTGGCACTTTCTATATCTCAGGTATGGGCGGTGTTGTGTCATTCCGATTGTACGTGTGCGGTATTCAATCCGTGTTTTCGCCGTTAATTTTTTTCTCACTTTTCGTTTGCGTTTCGATGTCTCCATTAACTTCTTGTGATTGTAATGTAGTGTTTCCAAATAAGATGACTGAGTGTGACAATCCATTATCATGCTGGGCGAATCAGTGCTCAAGTTAAGTTTTTCAGATTGGTAACAATGAAAACATTGAAGATATGTTGTGACTTCATGATATGCTCATCCAAATCAATGTTTCAACGCATTGAAAAAGTCACGTAGACTTTCTGCTATCTATTTGGAATAGTTGATAAGGGATTTCACGAATTCCAATTATTATTATTTTAATAACATGCACAACCTTTCATTTATTTTCGAGATTTCAAACTTTCGCTTGAAATTATTATTATACTCATGCAATCATATATGAGCAATTACATTCATGCAATCATTTATTTGTAAACCCTTTTTTAATCGTGAACACGTCATGCTTATTTCAACATTTTTGTAACTCTATGATACCCTACCTACATGTTTTGGATCTAATTTATGACTTTTTCAATCATGGTGATTAGTATCTAAGATAAATTCTTGGTTGCTACACGCCTTTCGCAATAAACAGTTTGTGTAAATATTTTAATGTAAATAAACTGAAGTAATCATGCTTTTCGGATCTTTACTTCGCTAATTTATTTTTCAGGTAACCTGTCTATCCGGCATAGATTGAAGAAACTTATTAGTTTGAGTAAATTTTATTTAAGTGGTTTGAATCCGGCAGGATTTCAGCTACAATTCACTGCTTCTACCCTGACGTACAGTTCACTTCAGTCACTGAGGGTGTTTTATCACTCATTCTTGGTGATTTGTAAATATTGGAATGCTAGAAAAATGACATAAGGATAATGCTTTGGTATCTGAAGTAGGGGTTCTGGATTCTAGTCTAGTTACGAACACAACTACACACTGAGGGGTAGTTGTAAGCAACAGAAAATCCTCAGAAAGAAAAAAATGCGCTAGCTACTGCCAAAACAAGTGACTTTAAGCTAGGTTTAAACACTAATACAATCTGCGGGTTCTCCCAAAGATTCTCTTTCTGAAGGTGATCCATATTTCATTGATAGGTGAAACATGTAAGGTCATCCGATAACTTATGGTGTCATTTTCATTCCTGATAATATAACTTACGAAATTCAAATCGTTGAAATGCCAAGGTTAATATTTCTCATGAGTTCTAATAAAACTTATACTCCCATTAAATTAAGCACACAGAACCTCTTGACGATATGTACCAATATGCAGCATTGCGTAAGAATTGCTGACTGCATTACAGAAGACACTGTTAGTTTTTAATGACATCTGTGAAGCATCTCAACCCTAAATGAATTAGGTGTCTAGGTTAGGTTGACTTGTACAAGCGGTTTCTTAAAATTATATCACAGGAGATTCATTTCTCCTGATATATGTAATCTGTCTTTTTCGAATGCATGTTATTAACAGTTTAAAACTTAGAAAACGTACACTGAATACTTTTCTTTCTGTCATTAAGAGGTCAAAAATGTAGATAATAGATAAAAGTACATACGATCTGATGTAAATGTATGTAAATGTACGTAAGTACATTCTGTCTACATTCTGTGTACATGTTTACAAGCACATGAATCAGTTAATGCAAATAGTAGTCCATTGACTGATTAGATGAGACTAATTATCTTTCTGTTTATTGTCATTCTTCGTTAAAAAAAAGAATGAATGACATCACTAACTTCATTACTTATTACTATCAACTATAAAATCGATTACCTCAGAACAAAAAGTTTCCGTCAGACAATAGACAGTTCAGTGTTTCGTCATCTCATTTCCTCCACTTCAGACATTACATCACACATTCACACACACACATACAGACGCAGACTACATTGTTCAAATAAAGATAATTCACCATATTCAAATGTAAGCAGATAGTGCTAGACAGTTTGCTTTATGATTTCATTGACTAAACTCCATATAACTCTCTTCATCTTCTTTTCATGTAAGAGGAACAGTCTTTCTTACCTTGAATTCTGTGTAAAATTAAATGCAGAGAGACAATGCATTTCTTTCATTCTTTCCTTTCGACAAATTATGTCAGTTTGAAAACACTGACACAATTTGAATGATAGATCTCTTGTATGCCTATAAACACACGTGCATGAACACACACACACACTGACCTGTCAAAGAAGAAATTCAGACACTTCAGAAATAAAAACCAAATTCATCTGTTTTTATTAATTGATTTACCTAAAAAATAATTAATTTTCCTTTGTGTATTTTAAGAGAAATTTTAATGAATTACACGTTTTAAATAGACTTGTGTACATTTAAAATTTGAATATTATTCCTTTGTGTATCAATCAATATTCATTTGTTTGAATGTCGAATGAGGATAATTACATAATAAATATATATATTTCTAACACGTGTTATACATTTGAAGATGCAGAAGAAAAAGCCCATCAGAAATTTGGATAATTCGAAAGTAAAATAGACGGAACATATTGTGATAGACATCAGCCTATGCTAATGATGTCATCTAGGTTGTAGAGTAAATTTGAGAATAAGGAAAACTTTTCACCGACACTGAAACCTGAACAACTCCATTTATCTGTGTGTACAAGTTGATGGAGACGTCGTTAGTAAGAACACTGCTATAAAAAGACACGCAAACACAATATAATTAGACTTATACAAACCTGTAACCTAAATGAAGTGTAAGACTTCACTTAAAGCTGACTGTTATGCCTAAAAGTCTTTTAGGTATAACAAGAGTCATTTTCAGCGCGATAATGGCACGTTCTTTGATTATCTACTGGTTCCACATATTTTGAATGCTTGTCTTGATTCTTCATCCTCCTTCCATCATCATCATCACCATCTTACAACAAGTTGTAGAAAAACTGATGTCATCACACACCTTAAACACCACATTTGTCAAGGTAATTGTATGTGAAGGTGCTGACTGCCATCGCATACGTGGTTAAAACGCCCTCTTAGTTCAGATAATTCAAAATCAAGGCTTACTGTACTCTAACTTCATTTTAAAGATATTGTCAGTTATACTTTATATTCCTTTTCAAATTCAAATTATGAAGTAAGTTTAGCTTTAAAATTGATTGACCTAGAAACTGTATGTATGACAGTGAGATAAGGAGAATGATAAGTGAGTTGATGATGAAACAGGAAAGCGTTTGATAATGAAATTAATGTGGTGCAGTGTAACCCATAATCCGATTATGAATATTGGTAATTCCATACGATCTCTTTTTAGATATACTTTAACTAGATAATTAAAATTAAATAACTTCAACTTTGGTTAACATCACTTAACTGGTTCATAGGTAATTTCAACTAGTCATTCTGAAATGAAGCAAAGTGTACTCTCAAGATTTGATTACTTTCCATGAGCATAAAAATTTTAAAATGTATTCCTTTAATTTTCGAGTGGAGCATAAGGCTTTAAGCTAGATGCTTGAAGTTTCGGTTGCAGTGGGCTGTTTTATTTCACGGGGTGGCGTTGCTAGTTTCACGCCCAACCTTTCCTCTTTTCCAGCCATACTACCGCGAATCGAACCCCAAATCATGTGCATTGTTGGAGAGCTTTCTGCCGCTGAACCACTGATGCGCACCATGACTACAGTCTACAGGAATCCCGTTCTTTCAACATGAGTCCGGTGTTGTTGGATTCTGTTCATAAGGGAACAAGTCTTTTTAAAAAAAATGATTAGCACTTAAAAAGCTACACAAATTGAATGGAAATAATTCCGATAAATCATAATTAAAGGTTCTAATCAATAGTTACTTTATGAGAAGCCTTCCTTCTCAGCCTTTCTACATCTATATGAGATCTGATAAAACTGAATCTTATACAAAACTATTTGTTTAGTTAAATAAGCAATACACGTACATACATACACACACACAGAGTCAAAGGCAAACAGAATACACAGTTAATATATCAATATCTAGCCTAGATTTAGAACACAACATGTTCACCTAGAAACAGAGTTGTAATTTTCACAACTTTTTGTCTTTCATCTCACAGAATACAGATTGAAATTAACAGTTTGCAGTAGAACTTCTTAGTCAAAAAAGAATAAGAGAGAGGACGCAGAGAAACACATCAGTAACTTGGGCATTCTCCACCCCTATCCCCCAAAGAATAAAACGAACAGTTTGTCAGCCCTCCGGGTAAATTATCACCAAAATGTTTGTGATTATTTTTTGTTGACGTTGTCATTTATTGATATCATTGTAAATCATTTGTGACGTTGTTATAACTTCTTTCACTGGCTGACATTTTTCCTGTGACCTTAAAGCACACTAAGTAGTATCTGTTTGTAAGGTGGACGAGTGTATGTGTTCTGAATTCCGACTAACGTAATTGTGAAATTGTATAGTTGCTGGGTTGTTTTCTATGAAGACCCAGCAATATTCTGTGTGTGTATGTGTGTGTTGATTTTCACATATTTGCGTGAATATGTTCTACTACACTGAGGATATGTCCAGTAATTATCTTTTATTTCTAATTTTACTGCTGAACAGTAATTTTAATAACAATGAAAAGTTTCAAGTTATCTACTTAAAAGGATTACAACATATTCTGGTAAATGTTGAACTACTGAAATCCACAAATATGATCAAATATTTCCTTCTAGTGAGGATATGTTAGAACACTTTTGACTGTGTAACTAAAAAATAAACCAGCAGATGTAAAACCTTCCTCAAACAATGCAAAATATTGTTAGCAACGTTATGCTACTTATGATGACAGGAATAATATTTGTCTGAATGTTTTTTTCGAAAGGGTTATTTAACCCTTCTGCTAATCAAGTCTCAGTTTCACGCCGGTCATTAGAAGATAAGACTGTCTGTTCAGTAGTATACAATCAACTACTCGTCTGACGATCTGCCGTTTGAGCTATTAGATCCAAACATTCCGTTATACCTGAAGTGTTAGCTCATAAAAGATAGTTATGAAAAATTAAAAGTAGATAGTACCTTATTTAAAAGGTAAACAATGGTGAGATAAATATTTATATAAAAATGAAAGAAAAGATACAGTTGGACTGAATACTTATCGATATAACAGGTCTACAAGATCAGGTGGCCGACCAGAAAAGATCAGAAACAGGGATCTCTGGCAATGGCCAAATCAACCCAGCAGGAACCAATTGTGCAACAAATATGCAGGGAGAAATGGAGGTGGATTGGCCATACTCTAAGAACCATCAAGTCACATCATACGACAGGCTGTCGAGCGAAACGCGAACAGAAAGCGGCTAGTTGGTCATCCAAGGGTGACATGTAGGAGATCATGTGAAGAGGAGATGAAAGCATATGGGCAGACGTGGAGCCAGGTGAAAACGTCGGCAGAGAACTTAACACAATGGAGACGTGTGGCTGAGGCCCTATTTTCCTCTGAGAATTAAAGGCGACAGTAATAATAAGAATAACAGGTCTACGAATATTTGCTGAATAAAAGTTGTTTTTTCAAACGACTTCGTTGTTTTATTCAGTCGAAGAAGTGTATCGACACAGAGATTGTGATCAAGTGAACATAAAAAACTGAAAAATATTTCAGCTAAAGTAAACTTTAATCATATAACACAAACGACTGAAGAAACTGCCCAAGTCCTACAAGCCAATGAGTAGGTGCATAGAATCCAATGTCGAGATTTATTGAAGAAGGTCCTGGGTTCGAACATCAGCGGGTGCGTACCGAGGAAGAATTCCAAGCTAGCACGAAACAGCTGTCCAGTACTCCCAGTTGGTTTTCCAATCGTTTTCTAACTGATGTCAGTTTATGATGAAATCCTCCAGCGAATCAAACAAAATCCCTACATAAAAAATACTTGAAAATATTGAAGAAATAGCATATGTCATAAAAGTGTTTGGAAATATATTTCAAAAGAATTTTAGTAACACATTTATTGTCTTAGTTAGGCAGGATTACCACACAGCCTATCACAAAATAATTAGGCTATTATAAAAGGTAAAAAGCAATGCATAATGATACTACTACTAATAATAATTGATCATGGATAGTAAAAGTAGCTAATGAAGACTAAATTATTAGACAGTTATGTGTGTAAGTATCTTCAGACACCCTATAAGATGATAACTGAAGACTGGCATATAAAATGAATCATAAAAAAGGGGAATAAGTGGGAAACATAAGTGTTCACTGACTGAATAAAAATATATCAACATCTGCATGTCTTCCTTTTACAAAAAGGAAATAGAGAATTGTACAAATTCTTCGTCATTAGGATCTGAATTTATAATCACTCATTACGTCATCATCGCCATATTTGTCTAGTTTTTCAATTTCTCATCTCGACAACTTCAAGAAAATACTTGAAGATGAGAAGGAAGAAACTACGAATTCAAGTTTAAATATTTCCCGATTGAATTCATTTTCATTTATCGCATGTGGCGGTATATATATACGTACCAGAACACTTAAGCGTCTTTTCTCTGGACGATAAATTAGAATTCTCTACTTTTCCAATCAAATAAATAAATCATTTAGTAATCAATGAGCATGATTGTAGTCTACCTTACCTTCGCCTAGGCACTTAATTTATCTCAGCCTCGTTTTAACAAATACAATTAAGCTGACTTTAAGCACTCTCTTTCTCTCTACAGCCATAATAATAATAGTATGCCCTACTAGATGAACTCACTTAACTGTTCTCAAGTATAAGTTTTATTTGATTAAATAGAAATCTATCATATTATTAATATCTAAGTTATGAAAGGTTTGATCTGGTTATCACACACACACACATTCACAACGTGGAAGAAGTTCCATACACATGAGTGTTGCAAGTTACCCTTCTCGTTATTGACATTTTGTACTGAAAATAATGTAGACCAACATAAAAAGTCGAATATTTTAAAAAAATAATTCCATCTGTCGCCATCTTTGTCATATTTGAAATTAAAAACATTCATAATCACACATACACACGAATGTAGACAGTGGCGATAAAAAATTGTGATATTGTATTCAATGACTGAGATAATTGGTCTTGGCCTGGTTTGTTGGTTGATGATGAATGAGGCTGTAAAGGAAACGTTGTACTAGACTTGATTGTATGCATCGGTGATTCATTGGTAGAATGTTTACCAGCCATACAGGAGTTTCGAATTTGATTACCATTCAACGAACGCCTAAACCTCGCTTATACAGTAATAACCTCGGTAAAGAGGGAAAGCTGACTGTGAGGTTAGCAACTCCTTATTTTCCATGTAAGGATTATAACTGCCTTAAGGTTACCATGATTGACAGTTAAACTTAGTTGGTACAACATTGTTTGATTATGTTGTGTGTATCTGTCAACTACAACCAAAGTAGGCTTTAACTGCTAGTTCATGAGATTATGGTTACAAATAACTGGTATCGCAGAATGTAATATTATTTAAAAAATACCACACAGTGAAATCTAATCTAGAGTGAACAACTGTGTTGTTTTATCCTAGTCGGTGGTGTGTATATTCAACTTTATATAAGATAAAAAAAGAATACTCCTTAAATATTGTGTGTGTGTGTGTATGTAACTGTTGAGTCAGATGAGGAAGTTGTCGAAAATG